>OZ025273.1:1322500-2627622 GCA_964019165.1 Mastigias papua | reverse complement strand
TGGCCAAAAAGTAAGGCTATAACCTTGGTATTTTGCCGAAAAATGACCAAAATTGAAATTGATTAATTTTGATTCATGAGTGAAAAGTGATGAAAATGAGCGATTTTTGGCCAAAACGTAAGGCTATAACCTTGGTATTTTGCCGAAAAATGACCAAAATTGAAATTGATTGATTTTCATTCATGATTGAAAAGTGATGAAAATGAGCGATTTTTGGCCAAAAAGTAAGGCTATAACCTTGGTACTTTGCCGATACATGACCAAAATTGAAATTGATTGATTTTGATTCATGATTGAAATGTGATGAAAATGAGCGATTTTTGGCCAAAAAGTAAGGCTATAACCTTGGTATTTTGCCGAAAAATGACCAAAATTGAAATTGATTGATTTTGATTCATGATTGAAAAGTGATGAAAATGAGCGATTTTTGGCCAAAGAGTAAGGCTATAACCTTGGTATTTTGCCGAAAAATGACCAAAATTGAAATTGATTGATTTTGATTCATGATTGAAAAGTGATGAAAATGAGCGATGTTTGGCCAAAAAGTAAGGCTATAACCTTGGTATTTTGCCGAAAAATGACCAAAATTGAAATTGATTGATTTTGATTCATGATTGAAAAGTGATGAAAATGAGCGATTTTTGGCCAAAAAGTAAGGCTATAACCTTGGTATTTTGCCGAAAAATGACCAAAATTGAAATTGATTGATTTTGATTCATGATTGAAAAGTGATGAAAATGAGCGATTTTTGGCCAAAAAGTAAGGCTATAACCTTGGTATTTTGCCGAAAAATGACCAAAATTGAAATTGATTGATTTTGATTCATGATTGAAAAGTGATGAAACTGAGCGATTTTTGGCCAAAAAGTAAGGCTATAACCTTGGTATTTTGCCGAAAAATGACCAAAATTGAAATTGATTGATTTTGATTCATGATTGAAAAGTAATGAAAATGAGCGATTTTTGGCCAAAAAGTAAGGCTATAACCTTGGTATTTTGCCGAAAAATGACCAAACTTGAAATTGATTGATTTTGATTCATGATTGAAAAGTGATGAAAATGAGCGATTTTTGGCCAAAAAGTAAGGCTATAACCTTGGTATTTTGCCGAAAAATGACCAAAATTGAAATTGATTGATTTTGATTCATGATTGAAAAGTGATGAAACTGAGCGATTTTTGGCCAAAAAGTAAGGCTATAACCTTGGTATTTTGCCGAAAAATGACCAAAATTGAAATTGATTGATTTTGATTCATGATTGAAAAGTGATGAAAATGAGGGATTTTTGGCCAAAAAGTAAGGCTATAACCTTGGTATTTTGCCGAAAAATGACCAAAATTGAAATTGATTGATGTTGATTCATGATTGAAAAGTGATGACGATGAGCGATTTGTGGCCAAAAAGTAAGGCTATAACCTTGGTATTTTGCCGATAAATGACCAAAATTGAAATTGATTGATTTTGATTCATGATTGAAAAGTGATGAAAATGAGCGATTTTTGGCCAAAAAGTAAGGCTAGAGCTATAACCTTGGTATTTTGCCGATAAATGACCAAAATTGAAATTGATTGATTTTGATTCATGATTGAAAAGTGATGACATGAGCGATTTTTGGCCAAAAAGTAAGGCTATAACCTTGGTATTTTGCCGAAAAATGACCAAAATTGAAATTGATTGATTTGATTCATGATTGAAAAGTGATGACAATGAGCGATTTTTGGCCAAAAAGTAAGGCTATAACCTTGGTATTTTGCCGAAAAATGACCAAAATTGAAATTGATTGATTTTGATTCATGATTGAAAAGTGATGAAAATGAGCGATTTTTGGCCAAAAAGTAAGGCTATAACCTTGGTATTTTGCCGAAAAATGACCAAAATTGAAATTGATTGATTTTGATTCATGATTGAAAAGTGATGAAAATGAGCGATTTTTGGCCAAAAAGTAAGGCTATAACCTTGGTATTTTGCCGAAAAATGACCAAAATTGAAATTGCTTGATTTTGATTCATGATTGAAAAGTGATGACGATGAGCGATTTTTGGCCAAAAAGTAAGGCTATAACCTTGGTATTTTGCCGAAAAATGACCAAAATTGAAATTGATTGATTTTTGATTCATGATTGAAAAGTGATGGAAATGAGCGATTTTTGGCCAAAAAGTAAGGCTATAACCTTGGTATTTTGCCGAAAAATGACCAAAATTGAAATTGATTGATTTTGATTCATGATTGAAAAGTGATGAAAATGAGCGATTTTTGGCCAAAAAGTAAGGCTATAACCTTGGTATTTTGCCGAAAAATCACCAAAATTGAAATTGATTGATTTGATTCATGATTGAAAGTGATGAAAATGAGCGATGTTTGGCCAAAAAGTAAGGCTATAACCTTGGTATTTTGCCGAAAAATGACCAAAATTGAAATTGATTGATATTGATTCATGATTGAAAAGTGATGACAATGAGCGATTTTTGGCCAAAAAGTAAGGCTATAACCTTGGTATTTTGCCGAAAAATGACCAAACTTGAAATTGATTGATTTTGATTCATGATTGAAAAGTGATGAAAATGAGCGATTTTTGGCCAAAAAGTAAGGCTATAACCTTGGTATTTTGCCGAAAAATGACCAAAATTGAAATTGATTGATTTTGATTCATGATTGAAAAGTGATGAAAATGAGCGATTTTTGGCCAAAAAGTAAGGCTATAACCTTGGTATTTTGCCGAAAAATGACCAAAATTGAAATTGATTGATTTTGATTCATGATTGAAAAGTGATGAAAATGAGCGATTTTTGGCCAAAAAGTAAGGCTATAACCTTGGTATTTTGCCGAAAAATGACCAAAATTGAAATTGCTTGATTTTGATTCATGATTGAAAAGTGATGACGATGAGCGATTTTTGGCCAAAAAGTAAGGCTATAACCTTGGTATTTTGCCGAAAAATGACCAAAATTGAAATTGATTGATTTTGATTCATGATTGAAAAGTGATGGAAATGAGCGATTTTTGGCCAAAAAGTAAGGCTATAACCTTGGTATTTTGCCGAAAAATGACCAAAATTGAAATTGATTGATTTTGATTCATGATTGAAAAGTGATGAAAATGAGCGATTTTGGCCAAAAAGTAAGGCTATAACCTTGGTATTTTGCCGAAAAATCACCAAAATTGAAATTGATTGATTTTGATTCATGATTGAAAAGTGATGAAAATGAGCGATTTTTGGCCAAAAAGTAAGGCTATAACCTTGGTATTTTGCCGAAAAATGACCAAAATTGAAATTGATTGACTTTGATTCATGATTGAAAAGTGATGAAAATGAGCGATTTTTGGCCAAACAGTAAGGCTATAACCTTGGTATTTTGCCGAAAAATGACCAAAATTGAAATTGATTGATTTTGATTCATGATTGAAAAGTGATGAAAATGAGCGATTTTTGGCCAAAAAGTAAGGCTATAACCTTGGTATTTTGCCGATAAATGACCAAAATTGAAATTGATTGATTTTGATTCATGATTGAAAAGTGATGAAAATGAGCGATTTTTGGCCAAAAAGTAAGGCTATAACCTTGGTATTTTGCCGACAAATGACCAAAATTGAAATTGATTGATTTTGATTCATGATTGAAAAGTGATGAAAATGAGCGATGTTTGGCCAAAAAGTAAGGCTATAACCTTGGTATTTTGCCGAAAAATGACCAAAATTGAAATTGCTTGATGTTGATTCATGATTGAAAAGTGATGACGATGAGCGATTTTTGGCCAAAAAGTAAGGCTATAACCTTGGTATTTTGCCGATAAATGACCAAAATTGAAATTGATTGATTTTGATTCATGATTGAAAAGTGATGAAAATGAGCGATTTTTGGCCAAACAGTAACGCTATAACCTTGGTATTTTGCCGAAAAATGACCAAAATTGAAATTGATTGATTTTGATTCATGATTGAAAAGTGATGAAAATGAGCGATTTTTGGCCAAAAAGTAAGGCTATAACCTTGGTATTTTGCCGAAAAATGACCAAAATTGAAATTGATTGATTTTGATTCATGATTGAAAAGTGATGAAAATGAGCGATTTTTGGCCAAAAAGTAAGGCTATAACCTTGGTATTTTGCCGAAAAATGACCAAAATTGAAATTGCTTGATTTTGATTCATGATTGAAAAGTGATGACGATGAGCGATTTTTGGCCAAAAAGTAAGGCTATAACCTTGGTATTTTGCCGAAAAATGACCAAAATTGAAATTGATTGATTTTGATTCATGATTGAAAAGTGATGAAAATGAGCGATTTTTGGCCAAACAGTAAGGCTATAACCTTGGTATTTTGCCGAAAAATGACCAAAATTGAAATTGATTGATTTTGATTCATGATTGAAAAGTGATGAAAATGAGCGATTTTTGGCCAAAAAGTAAGGCTATAACCTTGGTATTTTGCCGATAAATGACCAAAATTGAAATTGATTGATTTTGATTCATGATTGAAAAGTGATGAAAATGAGCGATTTTTGGCCAAACAGTAACGCTATAACCTTGGTATTTTGCCGAAAAATGACCAAAATTGAAATTGATTGATTTTGATTCATGATTGAAAAGTGATGAAAATGAGCGATTTTTGGCCAAAAAGTAAGGCTATAACCTTGGTATTTTGCCGAAAAATGACCAAATTGAAATTGATTGATTTTGATTCATGATTGAAAAGTGATGAAAATGAGCGATTTTTGGCCAAAAAGTAAGGCTATAACCTTGGTATTTTGCCGAAAAATGACCAAAATTGAAATTGCTTGATTTTGATTCATGATTGAAAAGTGATGAAAATGAGCGACTTTTGGCCAAAAAGTAAGGCTATAACATTGGTATTTTGCCGAAAAAATGACCAAACTTGAAAGTGATTGATTTTGATTCATGATTGAAAAGTGATGAAAATGAGCGATTTTTGGCCAAAAAGTAAGGCTATAACCTTGGTATTTTGCCGAAAAATGACCAAACTTGAAATTGATTGATTTTGATTCATGATTGAAAAGTGATGAAAATGAGCGATTTTTGGCCAAACAGTAAGGCTATAACCTTGGTATTTTGCCGAAAAATGACCAAAATTGAAATTGATTGATTTTGATTCATGATTGAAAAGTGATGACGATGAGCGATTTTTGGCCAAAAAGTAAGGCTATAACCTTGGTATTTTGCCGAAAAATGACCAAAATTGAAATTGATTGATTTTGATTCATGATTGAAAAGTGATGAAAATGAGCGATTTTTGGCCAAAAAGTAAGGCTATAACCTTGGTATTTTGCCGAAAAATGACCAAAATTGAAATTGATTGATTTTGATTCATGATTGAAAAGTGATGAAAATGAGCGATTTTTGGCCAAAAAGTAAGGCTATAACCTTGGTATTTTGCCGAAAAATGACCAAAATTGAAATTGATTGATTTTGATTCATGATTGAAAAGTGATGAAAATGAGCGATTTTTGGCCAAAAAGTAAGGCTATAACCTTGGTATTTTGCCGAAAAATGACCAAACTTGAAATTGATTGATTTTGATTCATGACTGAAAAGTGATGACGATGAGCGAGTTGTGGCCAAAAAGTAAGGCTATAACCTTGGTATTTTGCCGAGAAATCACCAAAATTGAAATTGATTGATTTTGATTCATGATTGAAAAGTGATGAAAATGAGCGATTTTTGGCCAAAAAGTAAGGCTATAACCTTGGTATTTTGCCGAAAAATGACCAAACTTGAAATTGATTGATTTTGATTCATGATTGAAAAGTGATGAAAATGAGCGATTTTTGGCCAAACAGTAAGGCTATAACCTTGGTATTTTGCCGAAAAATGACCAAAATTGAAATTGATTGATTTTGATTCATGATTGAAAAGTGATGACGATGAGCGATTTTGGCCAAAAAGTAAGGCTATAACCTTGGTATTTTGCCGAAAAATGACCAAAATTGAAATTGATTGATTTTGATTCATGATTGAAAAGTGATGAAAATGAGCGATTTTTGGCCAAAAAGTAAGGCTATAACCTTGGTATTTTGCCGAAAAATGACCAAAATTGAAATTGATTGATTTTGATTCATGATTGAAAAGTGATGAAAATGAGCGATTTTTGGCCAAAAAGTAAGGCTATAACCTTGGTATTTTGCCGAAAAATGACCAAAATTGAAATTGATTGATTTTGATTCATGATTGAAAAGTGATGAAAATGAGCGATTTTGGCCAAAAAGTAAGGCTATAACCTTGGTATTTTGCCGAAACATGACCAAACTTGAAATTGATTGATTTTGATTCATGACTGAAAAGTGATGACGATGAGCGAGTTGTGGCCAAAAAGTAAGGCTATAACCTTGGTATTTTGCCGAGAAATCACCAAAATTGAAATTGATTGATTTTGATTCATGATTGAAAAGTGATGAAAATGAGCGATTTTTGGCCAAAAAGTAAGGCTATAACCTTGGTATTTTGCCGATAAATGACCAAAATTGAAATTGATTGATTTTGATTCATGATTGAAATGTGATGAAAATGAGCGATTTTTGGCCAAAAAGTAAGGCTATAACCTTGGTATTTTGCCGAAAAATGACCAAAATTGAAATTGATTGATTTTGATTCATGAGTGAAAAGTGATGAAAATGAGCGATTTTTGGCCAAAACGTAAGGCTATAACCTTGGTATTTTGCCGAAAAATGACCAAAATTGAAATTGATTGATTTTGATTCATGATTGAAAAGTGATGAAAATGAGCGATGTGTGGCCAAAAAGTAAGGCTATAACCATGGTAATTTGCCGATACATGACCAAACTTGAAATTGATTGATTTTGATTCATGATTGAAATGTGATGAAAATGAGCGATTTTTGGCCAAAAAGTAAGGCTATAACCTTGGTATTTTGCCGAAAAATGACCAAAATTGAAATTGATTGATTTTGATTCATGATTGAAAAGTGATGAAAATGAGCGATTTTTGGCCAAAAAGTAAGGCTATAACCTTGGTATTTTGCCGAAAAATGACCAAAATTGAAATTGATTGATTTTGATTCATGATTGAAAAGTGATGAAAATGAGCGATTTTTGGCCAAAAAGTAAGGCTATAACCTTGGTATTTTGCCGAAAAATGACCAAAATTGAAATTGATTGATTTTGATTCATGATTGAAAAGTGATGAAAATGAGCGATTTTTGGCCAAAAAGTAAGGCTATAACCTTGGTATTTTGCCGAAAAATGACCAAAATTGAAATTGATTGATTTTGATTCATGATTGAAAAGTGATGACGATGAGCGATGTTTGGCCAAAAAGTAAGGCTATAACCTTGGTACTTTGCCGAAAAATGACCAAAATTGAAATTGATTGATTTTGAATCATGATTGAAATGTGATGAAAATGAGCGATTTTTGGCCAAAAAGTAAGGCTATAACCTTGGTATTTTGCCGAAAAATGACCAAAATTGAAATTGATTAATTTTGATTCATGATTGAAAAGTGATGAAAATGAGCGATTTTTGGCCAAAAGTAAGGCTATAACCTTGGTATTTTGCCGAAAAATGACCAAAATTGAAATTGATTGATTTTGATTCATGATTGAAAAGTGATGAAAATGAGCGATTTTTGGCCAAAAAGTAAGGCTATAACCTTGGTATTTTGCCGAAAAATGACCAAAATTGAAATTGATTGATTTTGATTCATGATTGAAAAGTGATGAAAATGAGCGATTTTTGTCCAAAAAGTAAGGCTATAACCTTGGTATTTTGCGGAAACATGACCAAAATTGAAATTGATTGATTTTGATTCATGATTGAAAAGTGATGACGATGAGCGATTTGTGGCCAAAAGTAAGGCTATAACCTTGGTATTTTGCCGATAAATGACCAAAATTGAAATTGATTGATTTTGATTCATGATTGAAAAGTGATGAAAATGAGCGATTTTGGCCAAAAAAGTAAGGCTATAACCTTGGTATTTTGCCGAAAAATGACCAAAATTGAAATTGATTGATTTTGATTCATGATTGAAAAGTGATGAAAATGAGCGATTTTTGGCCAAAAAGTAAGGCTATAACCTTGGTATTTTGCCGAAAAATGACCAAAATTGAAATTGATTGATTTTGATTCATGATTGAAAAGTGATGGAAATGAGCGATTTTTGGCCAAAAAGTAAGGCTATAACCTTGGTATTTTGCCGAAAAATGACCAAACTTGAAATTGATTGATTTGATTCATGATTGAAAAGTGATGAAAATGAGCGATTTTTGGCCAAAAAGTAAGGCTATAACCTTGGTATTTTGCCGACAAATGACCAACTTGAAATTGATTGATTTTGATTCATGATTGAAAAGTGATGAAAATGAGCGATTTGTGGCCAAAAAGTAAGGCTATAACCTTGGTATTTTGCCGAAAAATGACCAAAATTGAAATTGATTGATTTTGATTCATGATTGAAAAGTGATGAAAATGAGCGATTTTTGGCCAAAAAGTAAGGCTATAACCTTGGTATTTTGCCGAAAAATGACCAAAATTGAAATTGATTGATTTTGATTCATGATTGAAAAGTGATGAAAATGAGCGACTTTTGGCCAAAAAGTAAGGCTATAACATTGGTATTTTGCCGAAAAATGACCAAACTTGAAAGTGATTGATTTTGATTCCTGATTGAAAAGTGATGAAAATGAGCGATTTTTGGCCAAAAAGTAAGGCTATAACCTTGGTATTTTGCCGAAAAATGACCAAACTTGAAATTGATTGATTTTGATTCATGATTGAAAAGTGATGAAAATGAGCGATTTTTGGCCAAACAGTAAGGCTATAACCTTGGTATTTTGCCGAAAAATGACCAAAATTGAAATTGATTGATTTTGATTCATGATTGAAATGTGATGAAAATGAGCGATTTTTGGCCAAAAAGTAAGGCTATAACCTTGGTATTTTGCCGAAAAATGACCAAAATTGAAATTGATTGAGTTTGATTCATGATTGAAAAGTGATGAAAATGAGCGATGTTTGGCCAAAAATTAAGGCTATAACCTTGGTATTTTGCCGAAAAATGACCAAAATTGAATTGATTGATTTTGGTTCATGATTGAAAAGTGATGAAAATGAGCGATTTTTGGCCAAAACGTAAGGCTATAACCTTGGTATTTCGCCGAAAAATGACCAAAATTGAAATTGATTGATTTTGATTCATGATTGAAAAGTGATGAAAATGAGCGATTTTTGGCCAAAAAGTAAGGCTATAACCTTGGTATTTTGCCGAAAAATGACCAAAATTGAAATTGATTGATTTTGATTCATGATTGAAAAGTGATGAAATTGAGCGATTTTTGACCAAAAAGTAAGGCTATAACCTTGGTATTTTGCCGAAAAATGACCAAAATTGAAATTGATTGATTTTGATTCATGATTGAACAGTGATGACGATGAGCGATTTTTGGCCAAAAAGTAAGGCTATAACCTTGGTATTTTGCCGAAAAATGACCAAAATTGAAATTGATTGATTTTGATTCATGATTGAAAAGTGATGAAAATGAGCGATTTTTGGCCAAAAAGTAAGGCTATAACCTTGGTATTTTGCCGAAAAATGACCAAAATTGAAATTGATTGATTTTGATTCATGATTGAAAAGTGATGAAATTGAGCGATTTTTGGCCAAAAAGTAAGGCTATAACCTTGGTATTTTGCCGAAAAATGACCAAAATTGAAATTGATTGATTTTGGTTCATGATTGAAAAGTGATGAAAATGAGCGATTTTTGGCCAAAACGTAAGGCTATAACCTTGGTATTTCGCCGAAAAATGACCAAAATTGAAATTGATTGATTTTGATTCATGATTGAAAAGTGATGAAAATGAGCGATTTTTGGCCAAAAAGTAAGGCTATAACCTTGGTATTTTGCCGAAAAATGACCAAAATTGAAATTGATTGATTTTGATTCATGATTGAAAAGTGATGAAATTGAGCGATTTTTGGCCAAAAAGTAAGGCTATAACCTTGGTATTTTTGCCGAAAAATGACCAAAATTGAAATTGATTGATTTTGATTCATGATTGAAAAGTGATGACGATGAGCGAGTTGTGGCCAAAAAGTAAGGCTATAACCTTGGTATTTTGCCGAGAAATCACCAAAATTGAAATTGATTGATTTTGATTCATGATTGAAAAGTGATGAAAATGAGCGATTTTTGGCCAAAAAGTAAGGCTATAACTTTGGTATTTTGCCGAAAAATGACCAAAATTGAAATTGATTGATTTTGATTCATGATTGAAAAGTGATGAAAATGAGCGATTTTTGGCCAAAAAGTAAGGCTATAACCTTGGTATTTTGCCGAAAAATGACCAAAATTGAAATTGATTGATTTTGATTCATGATTGAAAAGTGATGAAAATGAGCGATTTTTGGCCAAAAAGTAAGGCTATAACCTTGGTATTTTGCTGAAACATGACCAAACTTGAAATTGATTGATTTTGATTCATGACTGAAAAGTGATGACGATGAGCGAGTTGTGGCCAAAAAGTAAGGCTATAACCTTGGTATTTTGCCGAGAAATCACCAAAATTGAAATTGATTGATTTTGATTCATGATTGAAAAGTGATGAAAATGAGCGATTTTTGGCCAAAAAGTAAGGCTATAACCTTGGTATTTTGCCGATAAATGACCAAAATTGAAATTGATTGATTTTGATTCATGATTGAAATGTGATGAAAATGAGCGATTTTTGGCCAAAAAGTAAGGCTATAACCTTGGTATTTTGCCGAAAAATGACCAAAATTGAAATTGATTGATTTTGATTCATGAGTGAAAAGTGATGAAAATGAGCGATTTTTGGCCAAAACGTAAGGCTATAACCTTGGTATTTTGCCGAAAAATGACCAAACTTGAAATTGATTGATTTTGATTCATGATTGAAAAGTGATGAAAATGAGCGATGTTTGGCCAAAAAGTAAGGCTATAACCTTGGTAATTTGCCGATACATGACCAAACTTGAAATTGATTGATTTTGATTCATGATTGAAATGTGATGAAAATGAGCGATTTTTGGCCAAAAAGTAAGGCTATAACCTTGGTATTTTGCCGAAAAATGACCAAAATTGAAATTGATTGATTTTGATTCATGATTGAAAAGTGATGAAAATGAGCGATTTTTGGCCAAAAAGTAAGGCTATAACCTTGGTATTTTGCCGAAAAATGACCAAAATTGAAATTGATTGATTTTGATTCATGATTGAAAAGTGATGAAAATGAGCGATTTTTGGCCAAAAAGTAAGGCTATAACCTTGGTATTTTGCCGAAAAATGACCAAAATTGAAATTGATTGATTTTGATTCATGATTGAAAAGTGATGAAAATGAGCGATTTTTGGCCAAAAAGTAAGGCTATAACCTTGGTATTTTGCCGAAAAATGACCAAAATTGAAATTGATTGATTTTGATTCATGATTGAAAAGTGATGACGATGAGCGATGTTTGGCCAAAAAGTAAGGCTATAACCTTGGTACTTTGCCGAAAAATGACCAAAATTGAAATTGATTGATTTTGAATCATGATTGAAATGTGATGAAAATGAGCGATTTTTGGCCAAAAAGTAAGGCTATAACCTTGGTATTTTGCCGAAAAATGACCAAAATTGAAATTGATTAATTTTGATTCATGATTGAAAAGTGATGAAAATGAGCGATTTTTGGCCAAAAGTAAGGCTATAACCTTGGTATTTTGCCGAAAAATGACCAAAATTGAAATTGATTGATTTTGATTCATGATTGAAAAGTGATGAAAATGAGCGATTTTTGGCCAAAAAGTAAGGCTATAACCTTGGTATTTTGCCGAAAAATGACCAAAATTGAAATTGATTGATTTTGATTCATGATTGAAAAGTGATGAAAATGAGCGATTTTTGTCCAAAAAGTAAGGCTATAACCTTGGTATTTTGCGGAAAAATGACCAAAATTGAAATTGATTGATTTTGATTCATGATTGAAAAGTGATGACGATGAGCGATTTGTGGCCAAAAAGTAAGGCTATAACCTTGGTATTTTGCCGATAAATGACCAAAATTGAAATTGATTGATTTTGATTCATGATTGAAAAGTGATGAAAATGAGCGATTTTTGGCCAAAAAGTAAGGCTATAACCTTGGTATTTTGCCGAAAAATGACCAAAATTGAAATTGATTGATTTTGATTCATGATTGAAAAGTGATGACGATGAGCGATTTTTGGCCAAAAAGTAAGGCTATAACCTTGGTATTTTGCCGAAAAATGACCAAAATTGAAATTGATTGATTTTGATTCATGATTGAAAAGTGATGGAAATGAGCGATTTTTGGCCAAAAAGTAAGGCTATAACCTTGGTATTTTGCCGAAAAATGACCAAACTTGAAATTGATTGATTTTGATTCATGATTGAAAAGTGATGAAAATGAGCGATTTTTGGCCAAAAAGTAAGGCTATAACCTTGGTATTTTGCCGACAAATGACCAAACTTGAAATTGATTGATTTTGATTCATGATTGAAAAGTGATGAAAATGAGCGATTTGTGGCCAAAAAGTAAGGCTATAACCTTGGTATTTTGCCGAAAAATGACCAAAATTGAAATTGATTGATTTTGATTCATGATTGAAAAGTGATGAAAATGAGCGATTTTTGGCCAAAAAGTAAGGCTATAACCTTGGTATTTTGCCGAAAAATGACCAAAATTGAAATTGATTGATTTTGATTCATGATTGAAAAGTGATGAAAATGAGCGACTTTTGGCCAAAAAGTAAGGCTATAACATTGGTATTTTGCCGAAAAATGACCAAACTTGAAAGTGATTGATTTTGATTCATGATTGAAAAGTGATGAAAATGAGCGATTTTTGGCCAAAAAGTAAGGCTATAACCTTGGTATTTTGCCGAAAAATGACCAAACTTGAAATTGATTGATTTTGATTCATGATTGAAAAGTGATGAAAATGAGCGATTTTTGGCCAAACAGTAAGGCTATAACCTTGGTATTTTGCCGAAAAATGACCAAAATTGAAATTGATTGATTTTGATTCATGATTGAAAAGTGATGAAAATGAGCGATTTTTGGCCAAAAAGTAAGGCTATAACCTTGGTATTTTGCCGAAAAATGACCAAAATTGAAATTGATTGATTTTGATTCATGATTGAAAAGTGATGAAAATGAGCGATTTTTGGCCAAAAAGTAAGGCTATAACCTTGGTATTTTGCCGAAAAATGACCAAAATTGAAATTGATTGATTTTGATTCATGATTGAAAAGTGATGAAAATGAGCGATGTTTGGCCAAAAAGTAAGGCTATAACCTTGGTATTTTGCCGAAAAATGACCAAAATTGAAATTGATTGATTTTGATTCATGATTGAAAAGTGATGAAATTGAGCGATTTTTGGCCAAAAAGTAAGGCTATAACCTTGGTATTTTTTGCCGAAAAATGACCAAAATTGAAATTGATTGATTTTGATTCATGATTGAAAAGTGATGAAAATGAGCGATTTTTGGCCAAAAAGTAAGGCTATAACCTTGGTATTTTGCCGAAAAATGACCAAAATTGAAATTGATTGATTTTGATTCATGATTGAAAAGTGATGAAAATGAGCGATTTTTGGCCAAAAAGTAAGGCTATAACCTTGGTATTTTTTGCCGAAAAATGACCAAAATTGAAATTGATTGATTTTGATTCATGATTGAAAAGTGATGAAAATGAGCGATTTTTGGCCAAAAAGTAAGGCTATAACCTTGGTATTTTGCCGAAAAATGACCAAAATTGAAATTGATTGATTTTGATTCATGATTGAAAAGTGATGAAAATGAGCGATTTTTGGCCAAAAAGTAAGGCTATAACCTTGGTATTTTGCCGAAAAATGACCAAAATTGAAATTGATTGATTTTGATTCATGATTGAAAAGTGATGAAAATGAGCGATGTTTGGCCAAAAAGTAAGGCTATAACCTTGGTATTTTGCCGAAAAATGACCAAAGTTGAAATTGATTGATTTTGATTCATGATTGAAAAGTGATGAAATTGAGCGATTTTTGGCCAAAAAGTAAGGCTATAACCTTGGTATTTTGCCGAAAAATGACCAAAATTGAAATTGATTGATTTTGATTCATGATTGAAAAGTGATGAAAATGAGCGATTTTTGGCCAAAAAGTAAAGCTATAACCTTGGTATTTTGCCGAAAAATGACCAAAATTGAAATTGATTGATTTTGATTCATGATTGAAAAGTGATGAAAATGAGCGATTTTTGGCCAAAAAGTAAGGCTATAACCTTGGTATTTTGCCGAAAAATGACCAAAATTGAAATTGATTGATTTTGATTCATGATTGAAAAGTGATGAAATTGAGCGATTTTTGGCCAAAAAGTAAGGCTATAACCTTGGTATTTTGCCGAAAAATGACCAAAATTGAAATTGATTGATTTTGATTCATGATTGAAAAGTGATGAAATTGAGCGATTTTTGGCCAAAAAGTAAGGCTATAACCTTGGTATTTTGCCGAAAAATGACCAAAATTGAAATTGATTGATTTTGATTCATGATTGAAAAGTGATGAAAATGAGCGATTTTTGGCCAAAAAGTAAGGCTATAACCTTGGTATTTTGCCGAAAAATGACCAAAATTGAAATTGATTGATTTTGATTCATGATTGAAAAGTGATGAAAATGAGCGATGTTTGGCCAAAAAGTAAGGCTATAACCTTGGTATTTTGCCGAAAAATGACCAAAATTGAAATTGATTGATTTTGATTCATGATTGAAAAGTGATGAAATTGAGCGATTTTTGGCCAAAAAGTAAGGCTATAACCTTGGTATTTTTTGCCGAAAAATGACCAAAATTGAAATTGATTGATTTTGATTCATGATTGAAAAGTGATGAAAATGAGCGATTTTAGGCCAAAAAGTAAGGCTATAACCTTGGTATTTTGCCGAAAAATGACCAAAATTGAAATTGATTGATTTTGATTCATGATTGAAAAGTGATGAAAATGAGCGATTTTTGGCCAAAAAGTAAGGCTATAACCTTGGTATTTTGCCGAAAAATGACCAAATTTGAAATTGATTGATTTTGATTCATGATTGAAAAGTGATGAAAATGAGCGATGTGTGGCCAAAAAGTAAGGCTATAACCTTGGTATTTTGCCGAAAAATGACCAAAATTGAAATTGATTGATTTTGATTCATGATTGAAAAGTGATGAAATTGAGCGATTTTTGTCCAAAAAGTAAGGCTATAACCTTGGTATTTTGCCGAAAAATGACCAAAATTGAAATTGATTGATTTTGATTCATGATTGAAAAGTGATGAAAATGAGCGATTTTTGGCCAAAAAGTAAGGCTATAACCTTGGTATTTTGCCGAAAAATGACCAAAATTGAAATTGATTGATTTTGATTCATGATTGAAAAGTGATGAAAATGAGCGATTTTTGGCCAAAAAGTAAGGCTATAACCTTGGTATTTTGCCGAAAAATGACCAAAATTGAAATTGATTGATTTTGATTCATGATTGAAAAGTGATGAAAATGAGCGATTTTTGGCCAAAAAGTAAGGCTATAACCTTGGTATTTTGCCGAAAAATGACCAAAATTGAAATTGATTGATTTTGATTCATGATTGAAAAGTGATGAAAATGAGCGATGTTTGGCCAAAAAGTAAGGCTATAACCTTGGTATTTTGCCGAAAAATGACCAAAATTGAAATTGATTGATTTTGATTCATGATTGAAAAGTGATGAAATTGAGCGATTTTTGGCCAAAAAGTAAGGCTATAACCTTGGTATTTTGCCGAAAAATGACCAAAATTGAAATTGATTGATTTTGATTCATGATTGAAAAGTGATGAAAATGAGCGATTTTTGGCCAAAAAGTAAGGCTATAACCTTGGTATTTTGCCGAAAAATGACCAAAATTGAAATTGATTGATTTTGATTCATGATTGAAAAGTGATGAAAATGAGCGATTTTTGGCCAAAAAGTAAGGCTATAACCTTTGTATTGTGCCAAAAAATGAGATGGTCGATGTGAAGGAATTACAGGCAAAAAGTGTCGCTGTAGTGTATACTGATCGTTAGTAGTAACGTAGAAGCAGATAGAAGCAGGTGTACTTTGTTGGGCATGATATTGGAATATACAGAATGTGCACTAAAGAAATCATGTCCATGGAGTGGAAAAAGTTGAAAAATATGAATGTCCAATAAAATTGCCTGACTTTCCTCAAGGTTCTGTTACTGCTGTTAAAAACACAGGGTTTTGCCTTGTGGTTCTGACCGTATTGACCCTGCTACCGGCGCTCTAGTGGGTTCTCCTGATGTAAAAGTGAATTTCCGACAAACAGAGTGTGGGTAGTATATATTGGTTCTCTACACTTTCATTCTCTGGCTCCTTGTAGAAAAGGTGGAAAACGCCTTGGTGTATTTTACTATGTGAAATCAAGCATGACATTTGCATTTCAGATTGCAAACCACTGTTATAGATTCATAATTGAGAGAGGAAATGCTCTGAACGCAAAGTAAACAAAAACGCAGATTTCAGTCCGAATCATAAATCAAAATGCAAGGTTTTCAAGAAGAATAGTTATCTGACAGCTAAGATTCAAAGTAATAAACTGCACCGATGCTAAGTTGATGACATTTAGTTACTGTGTGCCATGAAGAGAAGAGTTAACAGAAACAGGGACAAATTACGAACTGAGAAAAGCCACAGATATTTAGAAAATAATATATCTCGATCAATATAAACCATGAAGCAGAAACATTTTTATCATATCTACATCTAAGTTTACGAGCAAATGAGAATCAAAATACGGCAGTCATGGAGGTACTTTGGAGACTCTGTTACCTGGAAAGTACTAATAAAGGAAGACCTTAACTGGAAGGAAAGTCCTGTAACAACAAACTCTGCACAAAATGGCTATTGTGGACAGAAAACTCTGAAAGTTAGCCTGTTGTGTATTACTGATAGAGAAGTTCAATCATCAATAAAAACCAAACGACTCTGAGACCCACTTCAAAATAGGGCTGATTGATTGCAAATGCTAAAGCAAGGGTTGGGACAACAGTTTGGGCTTAAAGCTGATGTAAAATAGAAAAATTAGAAGAAAACAACACAGTCTTCTAATACAATCAAAGCCTGCTTTCGAAATAAATACATCTGTACAGAGGCTCTTAGTAGCAGCACAAAACATTTAGACTGCATGACAATCGATTCCCATCCGTACTTTTAATCTACTCCACTCCCTAAGTCATGGCTATAGAAGTATTTACAGATGCATTTATTAAGCAAACTTCTACGATATTTCAATCTCACAGGTGTCAATAAAAAATAGGAAAACTTCAAAACCTGAGCAAAAGCAGCTTCTTTTCCTAAACTAGTAATGCACTGTGGGATGCAACCCTAGGAGACTGCTAACTTTGGCTCTCATGTAGGGCCACCTAAAGAGTGGGCTGTATTTATTTCCAAATTTCAAAAAGATGATTCAATTAAGATACTTATATTACTATCCATAAAGTTACTTTACTTCAAATCCAGTTTGTATCGTCATCATCATCGTCAAATAATGGAGGAGGGCTGCGACTGAATGCTGATGGAGCAGATTTCTACAAAATTAAAGTCAGGCACCCCATCTTATTAAAAGAAAAACAAACGTGTTAGATGAGTACTGAGAAAAGCTAAACAAAAGGTTTGAATAGCACTATGTAGAAACAAAAAGAGGAACTCAGTGACTGGGCGACTAACACAGAATAAACCTCTCATGGAAGAAGGAGAGAACAAAAGGGAGAGAGAAAGAAGGAAAGAAGAAGATGGAAAGAAGATGGAAAGAGGAAGTAGAAAAGAGAAAGAAGGAAAGAAGAAGATGGAAAGAGGAAGAGAAAGAAAGGGGGAGGGAAGAGGAGGGAGAGAGGGAAAGATGAAGAGAGGGAGAATTGTAGACAAAGATATGACAAACATGTACGGACATTCATTAGCAATTGGGAACAGCTTGAGGCAACAGAAGAGTTCAAATCATATCTACGATAGATAGAACAGCAAACAAACAAAAATACTCGAGATCTTCAAACAATTTCAAAAATGCAAACCTCAGGCTTTTCTTTAGACTTTGGTATTTTAGATTTGGATGTCGAAAAGAAGTCGTCTTCATCAGAATCAAATAAACTCATATTTGCAGATTCCTTGTGTAACGAAGGAGTTGAAGAGGCCTTATCAGTGTTCAATGAACTTTCTACTGAAATGCTATCAGATGCAGTTGTTTCGATATCAACAGTTTTCTTCTTATCCTCTCTAGCTGCATCGACAGTAGCAAACCCTTCACTACCATCGACTTTTTCCACTCTTTCTTTACTCTCATCATTAGCTAAAACAAAATCTTCATCATTAGAGTCACTATCAGGAACTTCTTCAGTTTTGGCCTTGCTCAGTTCTGACTGTGACGGTAAAACAGAACTTCTCTTGTCACATTCAATACTATTCTGCCCTTCAGTTTCAGATGCTTCAATAGCTCCCACATCATGAACGCTACTTGCTACCTTTACTTCAGCAGCCAATAATTCATTTTCCAGCCCATCGCTTTCATCAATTACAGGCACGTGTTCTTCAGTTGAAGCATTCTGAACATCTGTAACGTCTTCAGCACGATACGAATCATTTGCTCCAGTTTGCCTTTCACTATTTTTATCAGCCATGACTTCATTAGGTTCAATATTAGAACGTTCTTCATTAACACCACCTTCATCTTCACTTTCATTATAGTTTTCTTTAGTATCATCATTCTGGGCATCCTCTAAATGCTCTTCCTGAGGTCCCCCTACTTCTCTATAGTCTTCTGATCTTTTCATTCCTATTTCCGAATCAGCTTGAGTCACTTTTACATCTTCTTCTCCTTTCCTTTCTTCCACCTCTTCCTTTTCATCTTCTATTACTTCTTCGTCTTCTCCTTCCATCTCCACTTCCACTTCTTCCTCATCTTTATCTTCCTCATCTTCTACCTCCTCTTTCTCTTCTCCCTTTTCCTCATCATCATCATCATCATCATCATCATCATCATCATCATCATCTTCCTCTTCATCTGATTCCACTTCCTCCTGTTCTTCCTCACTTTCCTCTTCTTCTTCCCCTTCTTCATCTTCCTCTTCTTCTTCATCTTCCTCTTCTTCTTCTTCCTCTTCTTCTTCTTCGTCCTCCTCAGAATCTTCCGCCTTTGTTTGTCCTTCAGTCAACTTCAAAGTTACTTCCTATCACGCAAAAAAGTCATTGCAACAGTAATAATTACTCTATCGGCTCCAATGCAAGATTTGCGGCTAAAAATGTGCTTTCAAATATTGCTCTTTAGGCCCAGTCCATCTAGTAACAAACATGAACTAAGCAGCCATAATAAAAAGTCTGACAAAATCCTACCTTTTACCTAAGCTTCCTTGCCTGCCAATTAAAATTCTAGCAATATCTACTCAACAAGTACTATATTGAAATTGTAAGGGTGGAGGTGTTTCAACCCCAGACAGCAGGAATCCAATAGAATCGAAGCAGAAAAGACACTAGTAGTCGTGTAGTTAAGCCACTAGATCACAGTGGAATAATCAAACCTAACTAGCAATCGTCTTCCACTACTTCGCTCTTAACTTAACTCTATCTCTGCGTATTCACTTCCTATCTACAATGCAGATGGGGGTAAATGAGCATAGCTCATTTCATGGCTTAAACATATTGATTTTTTCATACACTAAACTACACAAGGTCTCTCACAAAATCTCTACAAATAACTCTTTTCAGCGATTATATTATAGAAAATAGAAACCAGAGCAATTCTAATTTGTACTTATGATATAGGTGCTTCTTCTAAGATTATATGTGCACGATCATTAGATCAGAATCCATCTCATTTTCCTTCTATAACTTGCAAGGGATTTAACGTCAAAGGCTTAGTGGTTCTGTATGGAGTCAAATGCATACACGAAGAATGATTTGGTTATACAATTCATGTCGAACATATGAGAAATACTGACCCGAATCGTCTGCAATATTTCTGTCATGATATCCTTGCCCGAGTAACTCTCGTCTGGTTCAAATTCGGCTTTTAGTTTGAAGAAAACACCATTCATTACCTTCTTTACCTAGAATATAATAATAATTTTTTTTTTGAAACCTCTTGATATTAATGCAATCTAAGTATACAATCATACACCTCACTATATTAAGGCAGTGCATAATTGGCAAGTCTGCAACTTAAAAAAAAAAAAAAAGAAAAAAAAAGAAAAAAAAACAATACAAAACAAAACAAAAACAAAAAAACAAAAATTCTCAAATTGAAGTAAAGTAATAGCAATAGTAACTGTAATACTAAGGTAGTAAAGTCATAGTCAATAGTCCAGTAAATTAGGGTTAGTCCAAGGTTTATTTCGTCTACAGAAGATATAATAAGTACAACGTACTGCAATATTAATTGTTTTAGATAGGATTTTATGTTTGGTAGTATCATCGAAGTTTAAGTCTCTGAGCATAGATGGAAAGGACTCAGAAGACGTTCCAAGTATTCCGAGAGCACTCATGGAGAGATTTATAAGTTTCACAGTAGAATAAGAATTTTGGAGGTCAGCAATAAGAGGGAGATATTTAGTAGCCTTACGGTCACTATTTATCTGTATATTTGATTCAAAGCCAACAGTGACTTCTAGCAGGTAAACGCATGAAATAATAATTTTTTTTTTTTTTTGAAACTTCATAATATCATGACAATAACATTACAGTTACATACAATCATACACCTCTCTACTGTTAGGTAGTGTATAACTGGCTTGTCTGCTATACAAAAATAATATTTAATCAAATGTTATAATGTAAGGAGACTGAAAGAAATATTAGCAATGAAATTAGAAGCAGCAAACATACAAATTAGCAATTAAAAGTCATGTAGCTCCGGACCTGGCCAAGATTTGTTTCGTCTACAGAAAATGAAATAGGTGCATCTTATGGCAATGTTGGAAGCTTTCATAATGATCTGCTGTTGACGAGTAGTGTCAAAGTGCAAATCTTTCAGCATCGATGAAAAGGAGTCAGAGGATCTACCAAGTATACCAAGAGCACTCATAGAGAGATTAATAAATTTAACATCATAAAACTTTTCCTGGAGGGCTAAAATAAGGGGGCGATATTTATCAGATTTGCGCTCACTATTGATCGTTATATTTGACTCAAAGCCAACAGTTAACTCTAGTAGGTATACAGTAGTACTATTTAGCACTAGAACAAGATCTGGTCTGAGAGAATCACCAGTAATCAAAGATGGAGATGGAAAAGAAGGAAGATCTGCGTACAACGAGCTATCTTGTAATGAAGATAGAGTTCTAGAGATATGCAAAAGAACGGAGTATAATAATAATAATAATAATAATAATAATAATAAGATAAGACCCTTGACATCATATTTCTGGCAGAATTAGAGAAATTAGAGAGAAGTAATTTTACTGAGTTACAAGAGAGAGCTAAATTACCAAAACTAAAGATGCCAGATGAATTAGTTGAGAGATCAAATAGAGTATTAGGAAAGTATTTTAATGAGGACAGGGATATTCCTGAAGTAACTGATTTTGTTTATGCAATGGGAAAAGCAATAGCGTCAATTTTAGGTATCAAGACAAAAGTGAGCAAAGAAAAACTTAAATCCAAGGGAGGAAACAGAAGAGAGAGGAAAGTAAAACGTGAGATGAAAGAGTTGAGAAAGTGGATAGCACGGATCAGTAATGAAGTGCATCGCAGGAAAGAGCATCGAAAAGCCTCATGGAAGGAAAAGAAATTTTTGAAGGAGCTAGAATTAAGAATTGAAGGGAAGAAAACAACCACCGTTGCATTGATGACCTACCGGGAACAACTGCTTGACCAATTGCGATATATGAAAGTAAAATTGGAAAAGATGATGGTAAAAGGAAAAAGAGTGAAGAATAACGCATTGTTCAGAAAAGATGAGAGGTATTTTTATAGGAACGTCAATAGATCAGAATCACGAGCAGGGAAGATTCCCAATATTGATCAATTTGTTGCTTTTTGGGGAGGATTATGGGAAACCGAGAAGGTCACGCCATCCCTACCATGGATGGAGGAAGTTGCAGGAAAATTGAAGAGAATGAGTATTGAAGTGAAAGAATTTGATCTAACGGAAGAGAAGTTGACTGAGATAATCAAGAAAAGAAAGAATTGGTCCTCTCCTGGTATTGATGGAATACAGAATTACTGGTGGAAAAAGTTTAAACCTGCGCAGCAAGCATTATGTAGGGCGCTACGAAGACTCAAAGAGAATCATAGTTTGATACCAGACTGGTTCCCTGCTGGACGCACAGTAATGCTGCCGAAGACCAATGAGCTGAGTAACGTAAAGGAGCGAAGGCCAATCACGTGCTTGAATACATCCTACAAGATCTACACAGGAATAATCGGGAAGTATATGAGGGAACATGCTTGCAATAATGGAATCTGGGATGAAGGCCAACTCGGTGGCGTTGAGGAGGTTCTAGGTACGGTGGATCAACTGCTTATTGACAATTGTATCATGGAAGAGGTGAAAACATATCACAGAAACCTTGCAGTTGCTTATTACGATTATAGGAAAGCATATGACAGTGTCCATCATGATTGGATGATGCGAGTTTTTGATTGGATAGGGATTCCAGAAGATGTTAGGTTGGTACTGCAAGCGCTTATGAAAAAGTGGAAAACAAGGTTAGAGGTGTGGGACGAGAGCAAAAAGTATGTTAGCAGATGGATAAACATTTCTTGTGGTTTCTTACAAGGAGATAGTTACTCGCCAGTTGGGTTTTGTTTAACAGAGATACCGATATGCATTTTATTGTCTCAAACTAGAGGATATAGAATGGGTCCGCCAGGAGAAAGAAAAGTAAAAAGAACTCATAGTCTCTTCATAGATGATCTGAAGGTATATCAAGAAAGTCATCAGCAACTGGAGGCAGTGAACGAGATATTGGTCCAAGCAAGTAACGACACAGGTGCTTGCTATGGAATATCAAAGTGTGCAGAAATAGTATTTAAGCACGGAAAGATGGTTAAAGGCGATGGACTTATGGTTCTGGACGAAAGAATGAGAGCATTAGATCCAGATGAGAATGATGTTTACAAATTTTTGGGAGTAGAGCAGGCAGAAGGAGTCAAAATTAAGGAAGTTCTAGTAAGGGTTAAAGCTGAGATGCAGAGTAGATTGAGTACATTGCTGAATGCAGAGCTGTATGATAAGAATTTGATTAAGGCAATTAACAAAAGGTAATACCTGTAGTGGCTTATGTAATGAATGTATGTACCTTTTCAAAAGGAGAGCTTGAAGAGCTAGACCAGATGATAAAGCGAGAGCTTAGAAGTAGCAGCATGTTAGGGCGACAATCAAGTGAAGAGAGACTATATTTAAAACGAAAAGTTGGAGGAAGGGGGTTGAAATCTTTAAGAGCTGTATATATGGAAACTAAGATCAGGGTAGCTTGCTATATGGCGGTATCAGAAAGAAGATGGATTAAAGCTGCGTGGGAGCACGAAAAATTAAAAGATTACAACTCATTGAAAATTACAGCTGAGGAAATGGCAAATGAGGTTGGACACACATTGAAATTTAAAGATGAAGGAATAGAATTAGACGGAGAACTGCAGTGTGGACACTGGAGGAAAAGTTGGAAAAAGATCAAAGATCTGTTGAAGAAAGGAAACGAAAGTTCGTTAATTGAGAAGTATAAACAAAAGTCATTTCAAAGTGAGACGTTCAGCAAGCAGGAAGTGGAGTGCCATATGTGGTTGGACTGTAACTTGGACCCTAGGAAAACGGCGGCAATAGTGAACTTACAGGAACAAATGGTTGAAACGAAAGCATGGAAAGTTTCAAGAGGAATAGCAGACGGGGGAGACATGTGTAGATTATGTGGGTCTTATAGGGAGACAGTTCAACACCTGTTGGCTGGTTGCCAAATGTTGGCTGGCAAAGAATATTTACGACGTCACAACAGAGCACTGATGGTTATAGCTGTAGCATGGGCGAAGAAATATGAATATGAACTAATTGATGAAAATGCAGTTTGGTACAAAGAGAAGTGGGAGAAAGGAAAAGTCTTAGAGAATGGTAAGGGGAAAGTAGTTTGGGACTTCGAGTACAAAATGAGACAGAGCAGTTCGGCTAGAAGGCCGGATCTAACACTTGAAGACAAGGAGAGAAAACGAGTCTGGATTTGTGACATGGCATGTCCACAGGAAAGTAACATTGAAGCAAAGGTGAAAGAGAAATTGGATAAATACCAGCAGCTAGCTTTTGAGATGAGGGAAAATCGGGTTGGGCACAGAGTTGAAATTGTCCCATTGGTCATTGGATGTCTAGGAGGAGGAGTTGGAAAATTATTGAAGGCTGTTCAAAGCGTATTAGACACTGAAACTGAAATTGAGAACACAGTGAAAGGGATGCAAAAGACAGTGCTAATGGACAGTGAATCTATTATGAGGAAAGTACTGTCGGGAGTGGTGCAACCACAGTGAACATTAGGACCTCAGACTGTCATGTACATTGTAAAATAACTAGACTAACAAACTTTGGTAGTCTTAACTATTGGCTTAATTTAGCTGTTTGTATATATAATAATAATAATAATAATAATACGATTGTCCTGGGTATGACATAAAACTGCATCCGGTTGTGGAGTTCCGACGTGGGATAATGAGGTTACCCTTAGCCACAACTACCTCCAGGTCACCCTTGAGCAAGGTGTAGTACCTGTTAGCTCTCCCCGAGACCTTGAAATACCGGGTTGGCGTCCGGCGGGGGTTAGTCTGTTTCATGGGTGGGAGGGGCTCGTTAGCCTTGGTTGGCAATCCTCCTAGAGATGGTGTCTCAATAAAAATACTGGTGGTGGTGACACCTTATCAACACTACCCTCAATTTGAGTGTTATGGAAAATATTACTAATAGAAACAACGACGTGAATGGTGCTGGAAGTATTAGTGCTGAAAGTGCCACGTCCGGCAGGTGTCCCATGGGTGAGCAGCGTGGGCCCGGTCGTCATCCAGCTACTGCTAGAACAGGTTGGAGTAAAGAAATAAACATAGCTGTTATGGAGTGCTATTACTTAAGCAATCCTGTTGATGACAATGGTAAACCTGTTAGGGGTTACAGACGAAGGATGCATAGTTTCTGGAAAGAACGTCAAAGCTTTAATATTACTGAACAGAGATTGTGTGACCAGGCTCGACTGATACGTAAAAATAATTGGTTGACAGCACTACAGCTCGCTGAAATTAAGGATAGAGTATGGAATGTAAATGTTGTTGAAGGGACTGACAATTATGCAGGTGATGTAGGAGAGGAAGTAGTGGAAGTGAATAACACTGTGAAGGACGATGCCTGTTTGATTTCTGCAAATATAGAAGAGCTGAGTAATGAGGATAGAGAGATTATTGAGGAACTAAATAGCATTATTAAAAATGATCTTCACATTGAGTTACAAGGGTTTAAGAAGGTTGACAGAACATTACTCAGGAAGCATGTAAAGAGTATTAATGGAGTTTTGAAAAATGTTGCTACGGAAAGTGTAACTGGAACAAATGATTTACTAAAGGCTTGTGCTATCTTGATTGGAAGAAAAGTAGGTCTCAAACCTGTGCGTAGAAGAGCTAATGGCAGGAAAGAGCCATGGTGGAAAAGAAGAATAAATCAATCAATCAAGGAGCTACGAAAACATGTGAATATATTAGAAAGAAAGAGAAAGGGCGCTCTTAAGAGAACAGAAAAGTACAAATTACTTGAGGATAAATATAAGGTCAAGAAAAAAGGATTGGGTGTGGTATTGGAGGAGCTCAAACAGAGATTACAAGCTAAATCTATGAAAATCAAAAGATACGAGCAGAGAATTGAGCAATACAGAATTAACAGATTATTCCAGCAAGATCAAAAACAGGTCTACCAACAGTTGAACGGAAAGGTAATTAGTGGTGAAAAACCTGATGCTGATGAAAGTAGACGATTTTGGAGTAGCATATGGGGTAGGAAAGTACATCACAAGAGGGAAGCTGCATGGCTGAGAGATTTGAGAGCGAATAAAAATGATGAGAAACAGAATGATATTAAAATCACGATTGATATGGTGACTAAACAATTAAAAAAGATTCCGAACTGGAAATGTCCAGGACCTGATGGGGTTCAAGGGTATTGGTTGAAGAATTTCACGGAGTTGCATAAAAGAATGGCTGATCAATTCAACGGCTTACTTAACAATGGAGTTGAGATTCCAAAATGGATGACAACTGGAAAGACAGTTCTATGCCTAAAAGACCCAAGCAAAGGGAGTGCGGTCGATAATTATCGACCAATAACTTGCTTGCCTTTGATGTGGAAGCTGATGACAGGGATTCTATCAAATGTTTTATATGACTTTCTGGAAGGTACTGGTAAGTTGCCAAATGAACAGAAAGGATGCAGGAGGAAAAGTAGAGGGACAAAGGACCAACTTCTAATAGATAGAACAGTGTTGAATGACTGTAGAAAGAGACATACCAACCTAGGAATGGCGTGGATAGACTATAAGAAAGCCTATGATATGGTCCCCCATTCCTGGATTCAAGAAAGTTTAGAACTATCAGGTGTGGCGAATAATGTAGTTGAGTTTATTGCAAGGTCAATGAAAACCTGGAATGTGGAACTGATGTCCTGTGGGGAATTCTTGGCAAAGGTTAATATCAGGAGGGGAATTTTCCAGGGTGACAGCCTGTCTCCTCTTTTATTTGTGATCTGTATGTTCCCCCTTACAGAAATATTGAGGCAAGTCCAGTCAGGGTATACTCTGAAATGTGGCGAAAGGCTAAACCATCTTTTGTTCATGGACGACCTTAAGATTTATGGGAAGAATGAGCGTGAAATAAATGCATTGACCTCTACTGTAGAAATTTTTTCAACTGATATAGGAATGGAGTTTGGTATCAAGAAGTGTGGCACACTAATTTTGAAGCGAGGAAAGGTGGTAAGATCTGATGGGATAGAGTTGCCTAGTGGGGAAAAAATTAAGGAGATTGAAGAAACTGGATATAAATACCTAGGAATCACAGAGTATGATAAAATTGAGGAAAGTACAATGAAAGAAAATTTCAGAACAGAGTACATTCGGAGAACTAAAGTTATCATGAAAAGTAGGCTTCATGGAAGGAATAAGATAAAAGCACTGAATACATGGGCAGTATCTTTATTGAGGTATGGTGCAGGTATCATCAAATGGACTGTAGGTGAGCTTGATGCGATGGACCGGAAGACCCGGAAAATTATGACAATAAATAAGGAGCTTCACCCCAAAAGTGATGTTGATCGGTTATACATTTCGCGAAGCAAAGGTGGTAGGGGGATGATAGGTTGTAAGAATTGTGTTATTACAGAAGAGAATAGTCTTGGTTGGTACGTGGTGAATCATATCGAGCCACTCATTGTTGCAGTTAAGGAAAGTAACACTTTACCAGGTTGCAGAAATGCAATAAAACCAACAGAATTTAAAAAGTTGAAACAGCAAGAACGTATTAACAACTGGAAGGACAAGACAATGCACGGACAATACCTTAGAGAAATGAACGACAAAGATAAAAATAATACCTGGAGGTGGTTACAGAAAAGTGATCTGAAAGGCTGCACTGAAGCATTGATTTGTAGTGCACAGGAACAAGCGCTTCGTACAAATTACACAAAGTGTAGGATAGATAAAACTATTGACTCGCCATTGTGCAGAATGTGTGGTATCAAAAATGAGACAGTTTATCATATTGTGAGCGAATGTAGTAAGTTAGCCCAGAGAGAATACAAGCGAAGGCATGATAACGTTGCAAGGTATATACACTGGCGCCTATGTGGAAAATTCGACCATGACAGAGCCAAGAATTGGTACGAACACAATCCGGAGGGAGTAAGCGAGAGTGCTAATTGTAAGATATTGTGGGATGTTGTGATCCAGTGTGACAAGGAGATTGAGGCTCGTCGACCAGACATTGTTGTATTGGACAAGACAAGTAAGGAGGTTAAAGTTATTGATATTGCCATACCCGGTGATGTCAGAGTATGTGAGAAAGAGCTGGAAAAGATCAATAAATACAAATTGTTAAAGGATGAGATTGCACGATTATGGAATGTTCGGAAAGTGACTGTAATCCCAATTGTCGTTGGAGCACTCGGGGCTATAACAACTCGATTTGAGAAATTTGTCATGGAAGCAGGAATAGAACTTCGTGTCGAACATGTGCAGAAAACAGCTTTGTTAGGGACAGCTAGGATTTTACGATTGGTACTTGGTTCCTAAGTACCCTGGTTCAAGGCCTGTGAGTTCTTTGGCAACTGGTTGGTGCCCGCATTCACAGTGAGATTTCCAAAGCACTTAAAGACCCAATGCTTTGAGCTGAGAACTATTAAACATAATACGATTATTTATACAGGATAGAAACACTTCAGCATATAATTGCTGTTATCAACGTGTGTCCTGTGAGACAGAAACAAATGAAATTCCAATGACAAACTGATTCAAAATCACGGTTGGACAAACTGATTTAAGATCACGGTTGGAGATGGGGATAGCTTTAATACATGCGTCAAAAGCAGAAATAACAATAATAATAATCAAAATCATCATAATTAACATACGTAGTCATCGCGTAGCCAAATGATTACAACGAAAAATAACCTTCTACATTTTTACCTCTTCAGCTGCGTTCGATTTACTATTCATTTCTTCTGGATTGTCATGTGATTCTGCTTTTCCTTTCGCTAATCCTCTCTCGAAGGCTTCAGATTCAATATTTTCATTTTTCTGTGAAGTACAAGGAATTACAACTATTATGATTACCACACTGAAGCGTTTCTATATGGGTGATTTAAATTTGTTGCTACACTTTAAACTTTCATTACAGCACTTCAAAGCACTTCCTATAAATGAAACATTTCCTGTAAGACCTCCAGGGAGAAAGTATTCATCCTTGTTTCTTTTCGCACATGCAACACTCCAACCTTGTATCTGAAGATGATTGAGGATTCAATCGAAACATGTCCTACAAACTTGATTCACTTGTCGTGTTTCTCAGGTTCATCTCTAGTCATGTCATCTAGTCATCTCTAGTTCTAATTAAGGTTTCTGAACCTCAAAGAT
Organism: Mastigias papua; assembly: GCA_964019165.1. Lineage (NCBI taxonomy): Eukaryota > Metazoa > Cnidaria > Scyphozoa > Rhizostomeae > Mastigiidae > Mastigias > Mastigias papua. Next base: position 2,598,509 of record OZ025273.1, on the reverse strand, counting down.
TACACCTAATGTAATTGTTCAGCCTTGGAATGCACATAGCATATATGCTTAATTTTTGGGACAAGCTGGGACACGATGTGCTAATAGCCTCGATAACCTATAGGTTCGATATGCTTGTTAAGAAATAAGGTGCATGCTCCAAAATGTTCCATTTTTCGTGAATTATTGAGATAGCGCAATAAAATGCCACAAAGTGCAGTATATTACAGTGCAATATAGTGAAAAGATACACTCGTGCAGTACAACATAAAACATAGCAACAAAATGCAATAAAACGAACAACAGCACAACAAAATCAGCGCCATACAATCACAAATATTGAAGTATTGATATTGAAGAAGCTCCATGAAAATTCTCTTCTGTCTTAATACTTAACACAATTACACACACAATAGGTTAAATGTGTACTGCACATATTCATCATACCTCGCAAAGAGTTTGAACTTTTCTCTTAAAGTTTTCAATTTGATCATTTGCTTCCTTAGATACCTGAAAAAGCAACGCAACCAAATTTACTAAATATAGACGTATCATTCTGAAATTCAAATAGGCCAATAAAATCGACAGCCATGCTCTATCCGGGAATCATACGATAAATATCAAAGTAAACTTAACAGACGGTCAATGAAGAAAAATAGACACAAATATATAAAATACCTGGTTTTTAGCAGTTTCCAAATCTTCTAACTGTGTTTCTAATTCAGCATTCTTATCTTCTAAAGTTCTCATCTTCTTAAGCTAAAAATGAACGTTTCCCTTTGATAAATACAGCAAATACTCTTCTTCATACTAATAACAACTCTGGTCCTTCCATTCCTGCACCAGAACTCTACCTGCTATCATATCAAGGTCTCTAAAGCTCCAAATAAAACTATGGAATAAATTGATAAAAACTTGGAGGTTGGGCGAGGGTTCAGCCATCGGACTTATAGGTATCATGAGGAGGTATACGAATGACCACGAATATCTTACTCCTAAAGGATTTCAATTTGCCTAATGAAAATGATTATACGACTATAAGCATATGAGTATAGACATAAGGAGGAAAAATTCTTTCTAGAGGTAATCAAACATTCCTATACAAGTATATATCCAAATCAATGGTTCTCAACTTTGTTGGAAGTACTAAGCCAACCTCTTTTACATATTCTTAATTTGAAAACTAAAATATGGGTTTTTCATTTTCTTAACATAGGTATGTGCTTTATAAGAGCACAAATTGACCATAAGAACAGAGTGTGTGTCCAGACTTCCACCAAATCCCTGAAACTGATTCGTCGAGCCCCTTGGGATCGACCCAACCCAGGTCTAGAACGGCTGATCCAAAGTAATGATACAAAAGTTACCTTTTCATTTAAAAGGGATACTTCAGATTTTAGCTTATCATTATCAGCTGATAGCTCTTGATATTTCTCCTGCCATCTCTTTTCAGTATCTTCCAAGCTCTTCTTCAAATGTTCTTGATGTTTTGCCTCGAGTTCCTTTTCTAGGGCAGCGATCTTTGAATGGAAAGCAGAGTTGTAAGGCATGACATGCTAGTCTCTATGGGAAACACAACTGTAACTATAGTTCAGTTGTACGATCTGTTGGCTAAAAGCTAGTTCAAGAAATCATCGCAGACTAAAAGCTACGTAATGGGGATTCCCCCTGCAATTTAAATCGACAAGTTATTCCCTAAAGAAAAAACCACATTCATATCAAACCTTTTCATTTTCAAGCGAACTCTTCTTATACCGTTGTTTTAATGAATTTATTTCTTCCTAAAGAAAAATCAAAATAAGAGCAATAACAAATAATATTTGATATTCATACAACTTTAATAACAAGCAAAGAATGTCTTGAACAATACACAATTTGAAACAGCCAACTAGAACTCTGAATAGGTCTTATAAAATCCAACAAAAAAGTATAACTGGATATTGGAAACGATATTTGCAGGCTAACAAAATTACTTGAAGTCTGAGTGAGAATCTTAAAGAACAATGCTTTAACGCCATGCCTCATGAGAGTTCTTTAACTCTTCGATGTCTTCGTCGAATTTCTTCCTGTCCGATTGCTGTTTTTTCTTACGGTCATTCAAAGCCTAAAAAAGGACAAATGTGTAAATCCATGGCAGGAAAGTCTTCCCAACACAGAAGAAATCAAAATCGATAAAAACCGCACGACTGCACTTGAATAGAAAAAAACTGTTAGTGACTAACGAATAGAAAATTTAATTGAGGTGAAAGCAAAACTCTGGTTAAGGCTGAAAGATTGATAGGCTAGATAAGTAAAAGCAGGAATGTTAAATAACAAGTACTGTACGTACGAAAGATCAATCAGAATATATTAGCTATAATTGATTATCTATCAGCTACCTGGTGATAACATACAGAATCGTTCACCAAAAAGGAAATATTTCTTTGTAATGCTGTATAAAAGCCCGCATGTATAAGATATACACAATCAATTGAATCTGGTCATTTTCCTGGTTAATCGGTGGCAAAAAAGGAGAGAGAAAAAAACTCGTATAATTGTAAGTTATATTATCGAAATCCGAAGATGACCTCCTCAAAAATGCAAAAAATAGATCCAACCTTGGCAATACTCTCATTCTCTTGTTTCGCTTCCTGAATCTCCTCCTCCATATGTTCGAGTTTTGCTTTTAGTTTCTTCCTCTCCTGTTTCTCCTCTTTGTACTTGTCCTGAAGTTTTGTTAGTTCTTCCTTATGATCTGCAACAAAGCAAAAAATGCAACTAGAAGGTTGAATTTCTAAAGAGTTACACATGGCTTGATGGATGTGCCCTGGTAGCCTATGGCTCTAAAGTGCATTCGCAGCAACCGTAGTTTACAGTATTATGTGAGATAATACAACACTCGCATGAGGCACATGTCTTACTGTGTTGCTCAAAACCTTATACAAAAAGTAAGGCTCACTGATGGGCACGAGCGGACGAGAGCCGCTTGCAGGAGCAAAATGATACATAACGAATTTCAAATGCTGCGGGAACAAAGCACTTTTAATGAGGGCTGCAAAGATGTCAAGAGACATGGTCTGTCAAATATTACAATACTAATCCAAGACTAATCAAAAATTTTCTTTCGGTTCTAGCTGTCTATCAATTTAACAAACAACAACGAAGAATGCCGTGCTCTATGAAATCAGATGGCAAATCGACAACAAAATTTCCATACCAGATGCATTTGAATTGGCAGACTCAAATTTCTCCGTCAGAGATTCTCTTTCATCTTTCAATTTTTTTATTTTTGATTTCAACTCAATCTCTCTTGCTTTTGCCTCTTCAAGCTTGGCTTCAAACCCAGATAACTGTGAGCTCAATGTTGACAACTGTGTCGTTAATGACGCCTAAAAATGAAGTGTGCCAAGATTAGCATGGACACTAATAAAGGTGTGGTGATTTATACAACCGCTGACTTAGCTGTCTATTGGTCAAACAATCAATCAGTAAAGACCTGTACAACAGCTGAGTCTTCAATTCAATACATTTTGCGAAGGAAAACAGGTTTCAATCCACACGTCTTCTGTCCACAATATGCTATGAATTAGGCCGTACAAATGAACAAAGTGAAAAGAAACAACAATGCCACCATAAGTTCGTATAGTTAGATAATACTCTTCCACTAGCAATATGCATATATTCTGGTCAGAGGCATTTTGCAAAATTATACCAACCAAAAATTAATTCTCCCTGAGATTTCATCTCTAGAACCTGGCTGCCTAGTTTAGTTTCGAATAGCAATAGCTCAACCCGGAACAGAATACTATAGTAACAAATTACTAAACAAAATTTACAATAACTTACATTGTCTTGTTCTAACGTGTTGATCTTCACCATTGCCTGTGTTGCATTACTTTTGATTGAATCTGCTCTCTCCTCCATCAACTGATTGCTCTTTTCCAGAAAACTAGCGAAAATATAATCTCAATCGCTTAACAACACAAACTGTCAAATCCTGAGGTGGATTGTGGCTTGAAACTAAAGACTTATTCACAAATCAGTAGTAAACGCACCAATTGACAACAAACGACAAAGAAGTAGCGCAACTGAAGTTCTCAACACAAGGAAATCTCCACAAATAGAAAAGTTTAATAAAACTCCAAGTGTCAAGAAAAGGCTATAAAAAGAAAAAATATACAAACAAACTTAGAAAGTAGTCACTACAAACAGCATTGCAAAAAGCGAGCGCTTACCTATGATTCTTAAGTAACATTTCTGAAATTTTCTCGTTCAGACTCTCAATTTTTGTCGTCTTTTCCGCACAGTCTGATTTCAGCCTGTCATTTTCCTTTGGAAAAAAGATCCCAGACTTCAGTTGATCCTTTGCACTAATACAAAATCAAGAGTCCTATGGGCTAGAGGCAAGTTCGCAACCAGGGTTCATAAACATCCTGCCTAACATTCTTTTCTGACTTTTCCTGACTTTTTCATTGAAATGAACGTGCTTTTCCAGACTACATATCAGAAATATGTAATATTTTTCCTGACGAACCGATGCTGCAAATGATGCGGCTGACCAAACTTTCAAAAATAATTGAATACAGTTTTTCAATATGGGAAAGAAAAGGAGACTCTTCATTCTCAAACAGGAACAAAACATATCAAAAACTTGACAAACCAAAAACTCTTAATTCGATAATAGTTGTCATTTGGACACCAAAGAATTTCTCCTGACTTTCTTTACGCTTTCAATATAATTTCCTGACCTTTCCTGACCTTTCCTGACCTTTCCTGACTTTTTCTGGCTGTCTTTAAAAACACATTTTTTCAAGATTTTTCCTCACCGCATGAACCCTACGCACGGGTCCATAACCTGCATTTCATGTTTAAGCAATAAAAGCTTTCATTTATGACAAAATTGCATAATTCTGCGAATACTATTACTAAAAAATAGTTGGCTCCAAACTCTGACTAGATTATCCAGGAATCATCCTTAAACATATCCTATTGCTCATACATTTAAAAAGTCAAACAAATACCGAGAAACAAATTTCCCGTAACTTATTTATTGAATTCCATGTGATAACTAGACTTATAAATAATGCAGAATAAACAAAGAGCTCGGTAATCCATTATCTTTGAAGATATCAAGACACAACTGGCCTAACAAAGGGAGATCGATCAACCAGTGAGCTTTGCTCACTTATGTATCAATTCTACTTCCAAGCCTGAACGTAGGTTGAATCGTGCAACAAAATTACCGAAGAATTTTCGTAGATGAAAAACAATTCAGCAAAGTAATAAATACTTTCATAATTCTGTTGATATTAGCAGCGAGGACAGATGCTTCCATTTCATTTCCACTTATCGGTTTCGTTAGTTCTTGCCGGAAACCACTCTTCTCAAGTCTATCAATCTAATCAAAAAGGGTTAAAACTATTTTTAAACATTACGTTTAATTAAGAGTACATAGAATTCTACAATTTTTCATTGCATACTATGTACGCCAAATAATACGAAGGCTGAGCACTTATCAATGCAAAAATTACTTAACATATCCCCAAAATCACTCACTTTATCTCTAAGAGTAAAGGGTATTCTTAAATGAATATACAACAATGAAAAAGCAGCATTCTAGAAAAATTTCTACAAAAAAATGAAGTATAATAAAATATTTGATTGCTAAGCATTGGCTCTAACCATCAAGTTTCCTAGTAGTTGGATGACGTGATATCAAAGGAATCACCCTTCCTCAAGAATACTACCTTAAATCTCTAGTGTTAATAGTTCAAATTCAATTCATTCCATTCCTAGTATCGATAGTCCGTATTCAATTCAATACATTTTAGTACCAACAATCCACATTCAATTGAATACATTCAAAGTTCTAATAATCCGCATTCAATTCAATACAGTAATATTACCGATATAACCCACTAAGAGACAATCTGTTATGTAAAACACAGTGATAATAAACCTGCTTTCAATGATTTCTCCGTGGTGCATTGAATAGGATATCATATGAGAACAAGAGATTACCTTCAGCATCAAATCATCTATTCTTTCAGTCACTCTATTAACAGCTGACTTTATTTCTCCATGGTGGATCTTGCTTTCAGACATAAGCAAGGACATTTCACCAGAGGACTGAGAAGCACTGGCTGGTGGTATGGTCTGAACTGTTGGGACTGTCTGAATGAAGGGCATACTTCCCGGTAGCTGCATGCCATACATTGGCTGAGTTGGCTGAAGTGGGTCAAAGAAAGACATCAGAGTCTTACATGAATAAGAAGGAATATTAAGCGTGATAACTTTTGCACTCAATGAATAGTAAAAAAGCAACAAAACTTGGCAAGTAGCAAACGGCTGTTAACAAACAGTGACATACAAGTCAATGCCAATTAGCGTAGCTAGATCGATGCAGAATTGGATTGAGGCAGATTTGGGTGGAGGCTGATTTGGATGGTGGTTGAGCTGAATTGAATGCATGAAAATTCGTATGCAGACTGGGTGGCATTGAGGCTGAGATGATGGGAGAAGCTATTGGAGGCTGAATCACTAAGGGGCAAAATCGGACAAGGCCTGAAGTGCATGCATGCTTGATTGGGTGGAGACAGAATTAGATTGAAGGTGAAAAAGAAAGCATGCAATACTAGCACAAAATACACAAAATTTAAGTCTCTACAAAAGATAATAACCACACTTACTATGTGACAAACTCGTCCTGACGGACATAGTAAGAAATCCGAAGTACCTGATAAATCGCCGGAGGCTGAATCATGGGCTGTTGTTGTTGCTGTTGCTGATTCATTGCTGATTGGTTGTGATAATCAGCATGCATGTGACTAGGCCTCGTCCTAGGATTATCGATATTGTCATGTGCATGTCTTGGGTGTGGAGCTGCAGCTTCAGGTCGAGGTTTCACAGCCGGTTTTGATGGGGATTCCACGGGGTATTCCTCTTTTCTTGCACTACTGTCTTGGACTTGCTAAAGGTAACCGACATTCAAAAAATTATTTTTCTCCATGATATGAGTGGAAGAAGACAATAATGTTGATAAATCCAAAGATAGTTGCAATTCTAAACTTCTGAAAACTCCCATCTGCAACATAGTGTCATACACGTACATTTTCTCCAGTATCTTTATACCACCTGAAAACAACTCTCAATAACGAGCTTATCTCATGGACCATTCAAAACAAAACAATTGCCAATATAACAACTTTGAAGAATTTCAAATTGAATTCTCGCTGTATTAGTTTTACGATAATGACAAAGTACATATACAGTGCAATAGAACGAGCACCACTTTGATCTCATCATGCACTTACACTTCAGGCATACACTATGAAACATGTAAATCTAGGCCAAAATTTCCTTACGTCGTGCTGCTGGTTGTTTTCATCATCTGCCGTTTCCTTTGTCTCATGATCATCTAAAGAGGTTTGCGGTGTTACGATCATAGCCTGTCCCATTTTAGACATGCGAGCAAGTAAATCCGCTTTCCCACTTGATTTCTCTAATGACTGTAAGATGAAATAAAACGCGGGTTTATCCTAAAAAAAATCCTCTGTTTAAAACAGTTTCGGAGGAAGCGGATAGAAGTAACACACAGGAATTGAATCTTGAAATGAATTAGTGGAATGCCGCATTCTTTAACTACCACCCACAGATTGAACAAAAATTTCTGCTTATGGGTGATGAAGAATTTGCCAAAAGAGTCCTCTTTCTCTGTACTTTCCAACAACCTCCCTTCGTGGCCCAAACGAGGATAGTTTCCAAAATAAGGCTTCTCTTATTGGGAGAGATAATTTCCCAATATTTTTTCTTTTACAATTCGTGAACTCATATATATGAACAGGAGAAAAAATAGTTCATCGAAATGTCCAATCAGATCTAAAAGCAATACTTATTTGATCGTGAAAACCTTCCAACTTACAGCACGTAAATAGCACTTTTGCCTTCGACAAGCAATAGAAAAGTTTGATCGTAGCAAAACTTCTTCAATTGCTTCTAATTATAGTTAACTATGATGGGTGCAGGCCTGTATCCAGCGTGAGTTTGTTAGGGGGGTACATTTAATCTGAGCATAGTGAGTATCAATCATTTGGACGGCCTGGTAGCCCCCCCCCAAGTGGTGTTCAAAATATATTTAATTACAAGATTTTTGATTGAAGTATGACAAATGATGCAAAATCATGCAAAATGATGGACAAAATGTTATACCTAAGAGACTGGAATGGTGTTATCGTAAAAATGACTTAAATGCATAATCGGGAAAAATTTTAGATCTCATTAATTATGATCAAGAGACAAGCAAAACTATAATGTTTAAGACACAAAAAGGTCTAATTTCCTTTCTAGGAATTCCAGTTTTTTGACTTTCTGTTATTAATTTCAGTGGACATATCATCCTTGATCTGTAATTCAAATAAAGTTAAATTTTTCCTATCACAGTCACAATACTAAAACTGCTACCAATCGTAAGCTCTTCATCTCATTTGGGACAAGTTAATTTTTCAAGGCGGTAGCATCCTGTCTCATGCCTAACAGAATTCTGTCAATGATAAGATATGAATTCAACAAACCCTTGAAAGTTGTTCAGATAAAGAATGCGTCCGTCCTTTACGTAAATCTTTCTCCAAAGACGCTCTATACGAAAAAGGTAATAAATTAAAATAAATAAATAAATTAATAAATAAAAATAAATAAATAAATTAATAAATAAATAAAAAGGTCAAAAAAGTTAGTATGAGTGAAAGACAGATGTCAAAGGTTGTAAGAGGAAACTTTGCATGTCAAAAAGACCATAGTCCTCATGTACATCAATGAATTCAAATTACGATAGATATAAAAAAATGCTGATCTGGCGAAGAAAAAATTTAAAACCAGAGGGCATGGGTCTTCTTCACTACGTTCCCAAAAATCATGTGGAGTTGACGACTACAAGCTGGGTCTCTACAAGTACCTCAAATGTGAAGATGGTAGCAGAGGAGGAGGAATAATCGAAAATAAATAATTTCACACTACATCTTCTAAGTCGCTCAACTTTTATTTCTTGCTCACAGTATCTCAAATACATGCTCACTACAAAGCCATCTTGTACTGCAATTCACTACTTTTACTTAGGTGACGCTAAATAGGATTGAAAGATTGAGGCAATGACAAGCCCCTGTCATGCCAATGTGTCTACCAACGTACAATCTACCAATGGAAGTCTAGTCCTATTCTCGTTCAGTCTTCCCATCCAATAAAAATGCTGTAGTTAGCAATAGTTGATCCCTGTATAAACGATGAAGAAGAAACATCCCAAAATAAGCATGCCCAACTCGAATATAAATCGTATGAAAAGTAAAACATCTATAAACATTGAAGACATCGATGTATGACAAATTCTCAGAAAAGAATAACTTTAAATGAACAAACTTGAGCATATGATCTTTCTCTTGCACTTCCTTATCTTTCACCTCTGCATTGAGTTTTGTCGAAGCTGCATCTGGCTGGTCTATACTTTTGGGCTCACTTATTACTGGGAGCTCAGGCTTTTTGTCAGCTCCAGAATTTGCTGATTTAGGCTGCTCACTCATAGCAGTGCCTGGATTCCCGTTGGGTGTTGTCTCCAAGTTTGCATATTTTGGATCAGGATTGGCAAACTTTGCCTTTAGGTAAGAAACGAATAGTAACTCTGTTAAGAAATTCAAGTTTTCACTTAAGAAATTTAAGATCAAAACATCCCAATGTTAGAACCTAAACTTCGAGGTCTGTTCAACAACAAAGTTATCATCTCAAGCATTTGTAATGCACATGATATGTTATCTTTGAGCAATTTCTGAAACTTTCTAAAAGAACTCTAAAACATTTATCTCTACGTATGAATAATACTAATTTTCTCACTTGGACTCTTCAAGTAAAGAATGGTGAATAGGTGCTAATGGGCCAATCATAGGGTCAAATAGACGCACTATCGATCATATCACGTGTATCCGCATCTGGCTATATATTCCAGTTCACCTTTCGGCTGTTATCCGAAGTTTCATACTCTGATGAGTGTCGGACGAAAAAAGCTTTCAGTACGCTAAAAGAATGTTCCCGCTTTTTCGTGTTACAGTGAAGTTCTGTAGTACAATAGACTTTTCACGTATTTATCTCTACATACGAATTCTATACGAGGGGTTTTACTGATAACATGGCCTTTACTAATAGCAGTGATTGAAATGGTTACCTCTATAAATCCTGTAAAAGGTCAAGGCTAACCTTTTGCTTGCTTCCAGCAACAAGTGGTAATCATAAGAATAATCTTCTAAGGCTGATGGCAAGAAAACTGTTCACCATTTTGGCAAAACTGGGAACAATACAATCTACTGGAATTCAATGTCACGCAGACTCAAAGAACTAATCTGTACAAACGACCTACCCGTGTGACATCTACTTCAAATATCAACGTTGAACTAGCGGGTATCCGGTCCCCAACGGCCTAAAAAAACAAGACACTTCCACGATAATTCACTGATTCTAGACTACAAATGTCATGAAGCTTTAACATGCTTCACTCTAATTCATAAGACAGTGATGTTGAATATCATGCAGTACTCTTTAAGTTATGTACAGTTAGCGAAAGGAAGAGAAAACGAATTGGCAAATTCTTAGGATTCCCAGTTCTTCTAATAATTGTGATCTGATAATGTACTTGAAATAACATTACAAAATCCCAGCTGAGATCTTAAAGATACTGATAAGGAATGTATATTCGCTCGAATTATGCCAACTACAACAAATAAAATAACTGTGTTCCTATATTTTCGGGCCCCTTTTCCAGTAGTAGCCTCGTAATGCAATCCAAAAACGCCGTGTCTATGAATGCTCACGGTGTATGATTGTTGTTGTGCAATACCAACAAGATCATATAAATAGCATCAACATCTCTGCAATACATGAAGAAGACGTGCACAAATGTGGTGAAGGTGGATAGAACTATGTCATTGAATCTTTACTGTGTGGCCTAACAGCTAATGGACAATGGCTTTTAAAACTCGGATAAAAGACAAAATACCTTTGCACCATAAGCCAAGCCTGGTGGAATAATCAACAAACGCTTTCCCCCTTTTCTCATTCCAGGAACCCCTTCTTCCCATCCCTGGAAAACAAAAGTAAATTAATCTAAACAGTACAATAATATGTGGGCAAAAAAGCTCAGAATTCTTTACTACAGATAACAACATGGATGTAGTGAGGTCTGAATTGTCTACCATTATGCAGAATAGAGCTTTAAGAGGTTTTCACATTGAAACTGTCAAAAAGCCCCTAAAACAATCCATGGTCGTGGCATCTAAAATTCCCCATGTAAGGAATTAGCTCAATAATAAAAGTAAAAGTTAGTCTCATATACGATTCCGCATGTTGGGGAATGCCTGTTAGAAGATATTTATCCTGGGCCGTCGGCATAGTGTTGGACAGTTCCTTTTCTGCCATATGCCAATCTGTCAAATGCAAGTCAACTTTCAGAGAAGTTAGTCCAACAATCAACTATAAATTTTCTAAAATAACTGATAAAAATAAAATGGTAACGCCGAAGCAATCAAAATGACATAAATATGGTCGGTTTCTTTACTCGAATCACTTTTCCTTTGCCAACTTTCATTTTGAATAATTTACCAGTGTCGCAGTTTGTTTCAAACATCTAAGAAAACAGGTGAAATAGTATAAATACAAAGAGAGCAGTGCATGAACTAACTGTAACTGAAATGTACTGAATTAACAATGATGCAACAAAACAGTCACACAGAAAAATCGTCCGAAAAACCTGATCAAAACTTCGACCTCAATGTTCTCCCAATTCGGCAACCGTCTGATCAGTAAGGGAACAATAACTAGAAAGTATGAACTGACTGAAAATTTTATAAATTGCAAATAAATACGTATCTATGGAAGAAACCCACCATCTAGGTACAAGATCAGGGTCTCGTAAGCTTTGGTCTACTTCAATCTTGGTAGCTGTTTTGCTTTACTTGTATGGCCTTATTTTGTCGTTTTATATAGTTTGCCTAAGTCGTGCCTACTTAATTTTCACTGTTGAAAATAAAAAGGTGATGCAAATAACGCTGAATTTTTTGTCTGTCTGTCTTGTAAGTTAACATAAACATATGACTTTTGATCTAATTCCACGTTCTGTTGGAAATTGGAGACTCGTGCTACTTTCTGCGAAAGAAAAATCACAATGATTGATATCCATAATTGAACTCCCCTGAGTAAAACAAAAATAAACAAATAAACATGAAGAAATAACCGCAAAATGATTAAACTTTTGCTACAGCTACATAGAATTTCATGCTCATGCATCAAACTTCTTAAGGATAGGAACTTAAGGAAAGTTGCTATGGCATTTATCAGAAAATTGAATATTTAATCCGAGTTGAATTGTAATAAATCGTTGAGATTGCACAAAACAAGTGAAGCAGAAGTAAAAACCTCAGAGGAAAAATAACTTGAATATAGGATAATTTAATTATAAAATTGCACAAATAAAACCATGCAAATAATAGGCTTATTAAGAAATTAGCCAGACACTAACCAATTCCATTTTGAGCTCAAAATTTCTCTATTTGAATGTAAACAAGGCAGTTACACCTGTATGACTCATTCAATTTAATCTTATGTCATTCTCTGAGGGTCAAATATCACATTTCTACTATCTACAGAAATATCTGTAAAATCAATTGGTTTGCAAATTCTGCACGGGCATCCCAAGATTCAATAGAGGAACCAATCATGTAATTTATCAAGAGAAATCAACATCATCAAAAGCCTTTAGCTTTTTCTTAAATATTGACTTCCCTTCTTCTCAAGCAATAACACACTTACGACAGTAAAATAACTTCCGATCAAATGCCAATCAATTAAATTAAAATTGATGCAAATGTGGCACAAAATCCAATACATATGCCAAAAAGCCTTGAATATACTCTGAGACTTTTCATACAAGCAGATGACATAGTAGTTGTTTGAGAATTAAAATACTCACCTTTCCAAAAGATTGATTTGTGAATAGATGACCAGTATATTGCAGTTCAACATTGTCACCTTTCTGTGCATCCTGTCCCTCTCCAATGACTAAATCTTGTGTTACAAGGCCAACAGGGGAACAGTTGAATTTTGACAGTGCCACCTAAAATTTTTTTAGTTTTAAAAAGGAAGTTTTAGAATATGTCGCACAGCCCTTTCCACACAAATTGATTCTCACATCCATTGAATAATCTTTAAAATACCACCACTAGCTTTCAAAATTTTGGTTCTGTATCACACATTTTTTGACTAGTAAGAAGAAAATGAATTACCATTTTGCCAAACTCAATAGCTGCTGATGTACTCTCAAAGCAAATTGACCACATCTGTGACTGGTCATCATAAAAACTTGCATAGTTATTCTTCTGAACCTGAAAAATGAAAATTTTGCCTAATTATGAAATTTTATAACTTCCAACTACTTCCACCTATGATTATGAAAAATATTTACTTCTAACAAAGGCCTATTCTCCTGCATAGACAGACACATAATCTTCATAGACTAGTCAAAGATAAATAAGGACTTTGGCATACTTTTGAAATTCAACAGAACTCATAAATCTAGGGTGAATATGCTGTAACAAAGAAATGCAAGATTACTTGTCACATTAACTGGTCAAAATACAAACTTATATAATCTACAGCACATGATTAACTTCTATCAATTTGCACATTGAAATAATAAGCTAACAATCAGGTGCTATCAATGCCTCAACATCTTTCACAAAGAGATATACAATTCATTGGCTCCACCTGTATGGATTCTGGTAAACAGCCAATGAAATCTTTCCCATTGACTTTCCTGTACTTATGTTTCTATAGCATACTGATTTATAAAGATGTTGCATTAACTGAACAAATAGTTTAGTCAATACAAGAATAAGCTCACTGTATATGTAAAATTTGGATGAATCTTTGCAGCAGCAACTGGTTGCTTTTGGCTAACATATAGCAAAATCTTGTACTAGAAAAAATGAGGATTTAATAGAATAGAATCATTCAAAAGATGTCTGTTAATAAATTGGAAGTAAAGCAAGAAAAACAAATAACATAAAATAAATAGAGAAGCACACAAGACCACATGTCCTGCATTCAGAACAAAATTTTTGAGCAACTGGCTTAGTCAGTGGCTTTCTGTTTCTCCCTTGCTACTTTTTCTAAGAAAGGGAAACACTTTCCACATCTTAAGAGAAGAAATCTTGTCACTTGTGGGAATTCTTTAACAAAAAAGTCTCTGTATGATAAAAGATCTCAGAACCATAAATCAATTAAAAATAAAATTCATACATCAGCGTTTTTGTGATCACCAAGAACAGCTATTCCCAATTTCCCTTGTTTCACATATTGACCATTTACACTGTAATTGAAACAAATTCAAATTAATATGTATTATAATGAGATTTACATACAAGCAATGAGAGTTGTCTAGAAAATTAAAGAAGGGAAAAAATATGACATACTATCTGAAGGTGTGAACAGCAGTGGCATTTAAAACACTTGCAGAACTCCCCTTCTGATCTGCTTTACCATTAGATTCATCTAAAATTAGAGATTAGAATGAATTAAACTAGAAAATCAACTACAATTTCAAAAAACCAATTATGCTCTGGTGAAAAGTGCAACATAATTGTATGTCTAAGTACAACTTTTAATGATTTAGTTAAGATGAAAACCTTAGAAAATGATTTTCCAACAGACAAATGTCTGGCCAAAAGTATAAAGCATAATAACTGATGGAATATTGAAAGTCACCTGCACAGTCAAGATCAACAGTCTAAATATAATGATTCAATGCATCTGCACTGAAATAGACAAAAGCTGCCAACACCATCTCTTTATTGCCCTACTACCAACCAAGAGAAATGGAATATCATATGATATTCTCATCATCCTTTCTCACAGACAAATTGATAGAACTAATTATGATGAATATGTGGGATATTCTAGTCTTACCCATAAAACAGTTATGAATGTTGCACTAAGTGAGCCAACAACTGACCAGATAGACTGACCAGTTGATTATTAAACTAATGACACAAATAACATGTAGGCCAATGTGCCTTGGTTGACTTTGAGAAAATGCAAGCACTAACCTTTGCTTTTTGGTTGCTTTGGAGCAGTATAAGTCAATGATTCATTATCTCCAGTGCCTGATCCCATTCCAAATAATGATGCAAGCTTTGAGCTGTAAGAAATATTCAAAACAACTTTAGCATTAGAGATATAGCCTCAATCATAAAAAAATTATTGTAATTCTGTAGAATTCATAAATTAAATCTGCCATCACATTTTCTACCATATCTGCTGACCATCATATTTGAATAAAAATATGCATGTGTACAAGCTTGCATAAAGTGCTTGTCAAAACCCAATAATTATGGAACATCAATGTACGATTGAGCTGTGTGGAAAAGGATGATGATGATGATGATGATGATGATGATGATGATGATGATGATGATGATGATGATGATGATGATGATGATGATGATGACGATGATGCTAGCCCATGGTTGGAGACCTCTTCGTGGTGGCAAGCGGGCACAGAGAGACTCTGCCCTTAAGTTGATAGTGATTCATTTCGCAGAGATTCAGAATTGGGGCAGATGTTGACGACCTGTGGCAAACTGTCCAACCAGGCCCCTCCAGTGAAAGTCAGGCACAGCAGCTTCAGGCTTCATTTCTGATAAGTAACTGTTGGGGTAACAGAGTGGATTGAGTGTAGCCGACTCAATCACCTCTTCTAAACAATTTGAAGGCGACACTGACCCCAGGGTCAGCCTAGGTCCTGTAAGGGGCGTACGGGAAAAGACGATGATGATGATGACGATGATGATGATGATGATGATGATGATGATGATGATGATGATGATGATGATGATGATGATGATGATGATGATGATGATGATGATGATGATGATGATGATCATGATGATGATCATGATGATGATCATGATGATGATGATGATCATGATGATGGCTTGGCTATGGTCTTCGACTTCGCTATGATTCTTTTCTAGAATTCATCTAGACAAAAAGAAGACCAAAACAGACGGAAACAGAAGAAAGGTTATTTTGTTGCTACACAATGCGTTTCCAGACACCGTTTTGTCCAATGGGCCTAAGTGGAGTAGCCGACCACCCAGACCCTATAAAATACTGCATGGCGAGTAACTTGGGTTGCAAGACCAATAACAAACAACAACAGGATATGGAAATAAAATGGAAACAACAGTATGATGTAGAGAAGAACCCAGGACCAAGGTCAGAGGCTCAGAAACTTGGTAGGATTAAGAAGAGGAAGGAAAGAACACAACGGAGGATTGAAAGTAAAGCTAAGAACATACGCCAGCGTTTCAACAGGGTCCCGATGAAAATAGCCACTTGGAATGTAAATAGAGCAAACATATTTAGTAGTAGATTTGGTGAAATGGTGAAGTGGTGTATAGACCTAAAGTGGGATATTGTTTTATTATCAGAGATGAATAACAACACGGATGGGATTAGGTTTTTCAGGCACAAGGGGCAAGGTAGATACCTCATATATTCGAATAGAACAGGGATACTAATAACCAAGGATGTTTACTGTTTATGGCAAGACAATAATAGAACATGGAGTCCAGCTAATAGAATAACGACATTACATCTTAAAGAATTGACAATTTCAGCAATTTATCAACCAGTATATGGCAGTGAAAATTATCATGCAGAAATGGAAGTGCTAAGAAAAGAGGCTGAGAGGGTGATTAGAACAACAAAGAAAGGTATACCTTTCATTATAGGAGGAGACTTAAATGCACAGATAGGGAGAAATGGGATAGAGAATAATGATGTAGTAGGGAAGTTTGGATATAACTACACAAATGGCCAAGGAGAAGAACTGGTGCAATGGCTCAGGGAAAATGATTTGTCATGGGTAAATTCTTTTCATTTTATAAAAAAGAGAGGTACTTGGTACAATAGAAGTGTTAAGAAATGGTATGAGTTAGATGGATTTGTCACTCATCTGCAAGATAGAAAATATCTGGTACAGAAGGTTAAAGTAATAAGAGCACCTGAATCAGATCATAATGCAGTATGTATGACTTTGCAAAAGAATGTAGCCAGGAAGCTTATGAGAATGAACAAGAAGGAACAGAAAGCAAAAACAAAATCAAGAAAGAATATAAACTGGCAGAAATTGTGGATCCAAGAAAATGAGAACAGGTACAGAGATTTAACAAAGGCACTAATAGAAGGAGATAATCAGGAATTAAGTTGGGAGAAAGTACAACAAATAATGTTAACATCAGCTGAACAGGTGTGTGGTACAAATAGCTCAAATATAAACCCATGGATGAATGCACATGAAAAAGAGATAAAAGAAATGAAGGATAAGATAGCACAAGTACTAAGCAGGAGGAACCTTGTGAGAAGGGATAACACAGAAGAAGGAAGGAAGGAACTGCTAAGAATTAAAAAAGAACTATCTAATGAAAGGAGAAAATACAAAGATTGCTCTAAGAAATGGGAGGAAGACTGGTGGAATGAGTTAGCAGACAGATGTGAACAGGCTTGGAAATTAGGAAGATTGGGAGAAATGTATGACTTACTGAAAAAGCTCCAGAAACGCGGAGAGTACAATAACTCGAGGAATATTCTGCTCTTCTCTGAGGAAATATTCAAAGAACATCTAGAGAAAATTACAGAAAACAGGTATGAAAGTGATGTCATCAAGATTGAAACAGTAATGAATAAGGTTAAAGCCCCCGATATAGATGAGGTGAAAATTAAAGAATTACAAGCAGACTTAGAAATCTTACCAACAAGTGAAGAGATAATGAAAGAGATGGCAAAGATGAAAGATTCTGCTCCTGGAGAAGATGGAATTAGGTTAGGATTCATTAAAAAGGCTTCAAAAGAGATACAAGATGTAGTTATCCAAAAGGTCAAGGATATGTGGAATACTTCAGCTACATTATGGGAAGAGCCTTTGAAAGTAGGGGTAATAATTCCACTTTTTAAAAAAGGAGATAAGAGTGACCCAAATAATTACAGGGGAATCTGTTTGTTACCTATATTAAGCAGAATTCTTGGCAGAATATTAGCTACAAGGATTAGAATATGGGCAGAAGAGATGAAGTTATTAGATGAAAATCAAGCTGGTTTTAGGAAAGGCCGTTCAACTGCAGATGCCACACAGATATTTATACGCATCCAAGAAGATTCCATTATGTTAAAGAATGCTCTAGATGGACAAAGTCAACCAATACTCAGTAGCGAACAACCTCAAGCTTTTCTGTTAGACCTAAAGAAAGCATACCCTAGAGTGAGCAAACCTATACTATGGAAAATTTTAGAGAAATTGAAAATGCCAAGATCAACCATAAGCAAGCTACAGGACCTGTATGAGTTCACAGAGTATAAAGTAAGAGGCCATGAAAGAGATAGCTCAAGTTTCTTTCCACAAAGAGGACTGCGTGAAGGCTGCCCAACTTCTCCAGTGATTTTCAATATATACCATCAAGCAGTAATGAGAGTTGCTACAGAGGTGAGAAAAGAGAAAGCTAATGATATAGGATGGGATGTAGGAATAAATTGGTCATATATGCCTGGAAACTCCCTCCCACCTGTACACAAGAAATATACCTTTAACTCTGAAGCAAAGAGAACAGATTTTGATTTATCACTTTTTGCAGATGATGCCACAATTATTGGAAATGGACAAGAAATAGACATGGGGAAAGAATTAATTGAAGAAGTGATGGGAAACTTTGAAGAGCAAACTAATAAATCAAAGGAAGAGCATGTTATCTTTGGGGACCCAGAAAGTGGCAATACAAGAATGTTAGGAACCTGGCTAGGCAGGGAAAAAGATACAAAAATGAGATTGCAAAGGGCAGGTAAAGTTTGGTCAACAATAAGGAAGAGATTTACACAATGCAAGTTATCAAAGACAACACAAGCAAAGGTATTTGAGGCATGTGTTGAAAGCACAATGTTGTTTAATGTTGCTGTACGTCCATTCTCAGCAAGGGAAATCAAGAGCCTTCAAAGGTTTTGTGATAAAAAATACAGATATATTTGGAGTGATAGGAAAAGTGAACCATTGAGACAAATGCAAGAATATGGAATTAATATGGCTGATATCAGGAACCAACTACAAGTGTCTTCAGTAAGAACAAAAGTAGAAGTTGCACATCTTATTAGATTGGGACATATCCTCAGACTTCCTGATGAGAGTTTGCTTAAGCAAGCATTACTAGGGTGGCTAACAACATTGGAAGACAAAGTCAAAGCAAAGAAGAAGACATTAATGATAATACCATACTGGAGAAGGTTGATAAAGGAGGCTGGCATGGAAGCAAACATGATTGAAGAATTAACATCAAATCGTTTAGATTGGAAAGAAAGAGTAAAGAAGAGACAATTGCACATGCAAGAGTATGAGCGACAGCAAGGGAAAACATATATTATACCAGAAGGCACAGACAAGATTTATCAAAGAAGCCAAGGAGTCAGATGTGAAGATGCAAAGTGTTTGTATAAAGATTGCAATAGAGTATTTAGAACAAGAGCTGCACTCACAATCCACCAAAAACGATTGCACAGAGATAGTACCAATGCACCTTTATTTGTATGTCAGAAATGTGGTGATGAATTTAAGCAGGAGGGCTGTATGAAAAACCACTACAAAAGATGTGTTGGGGAAAGAACAGTGCATGGGAAGAAAGAATGCAAGAAATGTATGAAATTGGTCTCTAAAGCAAACATTGCAAGACATAGATTGTCCTGTCAAACCAGAGGACATGACTTGACTGAGATGCAATCTTTGCCAGCAAGAGTATATAAAGCAGAGAGGAAACAGTGTAGTAAATGTGGCAAATTGATCACAGTTGCAAATATGGCCAGGCACCAACAATCAAATGTGTGCTTGTTGTAATGTTATTGCTTACCTAAGTTAATCTTATGCCGCAAGGCGATAAAAAAAAGAAGAAGAAGAAGAAGATCATGATGATGATGATCATGACCCTTAAGTTGATACTGATTCATTTTGCAGAGATTCAGAATTGGAACAGATATTGATGATAATGATGGAGGCCTCCTCATATTGGTGAGCAGGTACAGAAGGACCCTTAAGTTGATACTGATTCATTTTGCAGAGATTCAGAATTGGAACAGATATTGATGATAATGATGGAGGCCTCCTCATATTGGTGAGCAGGTACAGAAGGACCCTTAAGTTGATACTGATTCATTTTGCAGAGATTCAGAATTGGAACAGATATTGATGATAATGATGGAGGCCTCCTCATATTGGTGAGCAGGTACAGAAGGACCCTTAAGTTGATACTGATTCATTTTGCAGAGATTCAGAATTGGAACAGATGTTGATCACCTGTGGCAAACTGTCCATTCAGGCCCCTTCAGTGCAAACCCTCAGCAGCTCAGACTACAGTTCTGCCAAGCTACCATTAGGGTAACAAATTGGATTGAGTTTAGCCACTCAGTAATCTCTTCTACAAAATTGGCAGGTGCTCCACTGGCACCGGGGACAGCCCCAAACCCCATAAAGGGTGATTAAGAATAACAATAAGAAAATGATGATGACAGTGCATGGTGGTGGTGATCACAATAGTGATGATTATGAGGATTATGGCCATAATAATAATGAGTATGATCATTATGATGATGATTATGATTGTCATCGTGATTCTCTGAGGTCCTATATTCATTGCAAAATCACAATCTCTTCCCTCACTATCATTGACAATTGATTGTGGTATGAGTTCAAAATTCTCACTGACATAAAACTAAACTCTACTGAATCGTACCTATCCCTTTTCCAAAAACAGCCTTTATTAAAGAAGGGCACATACTGGTTCCATGCTTCATTATAAAGCTGCACTCTCCTCAATACAAGTCAAGAAGAGTACTACACAGTTTTGTAGGTTGCTGTGAATAGCTTTTACTATCCAAATCTACTACAAAGAGTGGCAAATCAACAAATTACAGCATAAGATTGATAATGCACCTGTCTTATTTTGGTTAGCTAGTAATCAGTGGGAAAACTATGGGGGAGATGGTTCCTGAGGATCTAAACCCACACCCTATTTCTCAAAGGGATAAAGCATTCTTTTTTCCAGAAAATTATGAAATTAGTAATTGTATCTTTGCACTATCAAAAGTGCAGCTCTGCCTATTATCATCATTAAACTTTAAAATAACACAGTATGTCAATCAGTTTCTCAAATTCAACAATAATACTCCAAGACATGTACTCTTTAAAAGATTTTTAGTGTCCATTGTTTGTGGATTAGAGTCCTGCCCCCAAAACTCCCACTTGCACCCCTGGTAATACACTGCTGTACTTTTCACATCCACAAATTAGTTTAGAATATCGTGAGTTAACACTGGAGTGATTTATCCAGTTTAACTAGTAACCTACAGTCACCCTTGTATCACCAGGAAACCAGGAAATAAAATAAAAGTTTGTTCACAACAGTGCAAAGGTGAACTTCTCGGCTGTTACAAAGTGTCAATCTCGCCTATGAAAACAACCAACTTGCATAGTACTAAAATACTCAAAGTAAAACATGATATGGTTGCAATTCCAAGACAATCAACAAGGTTTGAATCAAACTTTCGCCAAACTTCAACGGCCAATAAAAAGACAAACAAATTTCCTTTATCGTGTGGTCCTAACAATCATATATCTAGCACATGGAACAACTCAAGTCCCAAACTGAAAGCGAATGTGATTTTGTATGACAGTGGTACGACACTTACAAGCTCACAAATGATTTGTGGGAAAGGAGACTTGTTCCATAAATAGACAACAACTGTATATTATACATACCCTCCTGCAGCACTCTTGGGGGTAAAGTCTCCATCGTCATCATCAAAGAACATATCCCTTCCCAGTACTTTGTACACGTTCACTTAATCTCTGTCACATTCGCCCTAAACTGCACTAAGGGTGCTGCACTTTGTACCAACTTCCCGTCACTTTCCGTTTTTTGAGAAATGACTTGAAAACGAGATCACAAGATCCATCTAGAGGCCTACATACACTATTAGAATCACTGATCAGTGATTACAACTCGTTATGCAATACGTAACAAGATGAGAAGAAAGACTTAATTTGTCTACATTGCATTTTTCCACAAAAGAAGGGTGCAATCACTTTTTTGGAAGAATACATTTTATAAGAAACTGGGGCGCGATTTGCCAAAAAATAAGAGCATTGCTAGATGTTCTCAGCCTTCGGTGAGAATTTTTTATTACTACATACTTGTGTAAAAGTACAAAATGCCTTAACAAGAATATACTGCATGCAGTTTCTTAAATGTTATGAAATAATCACTTTTTACATAAGGAGAGCGTTAAGCATATTTGGGTCTAAAATTATAAAAAATTATCTGGCTCTTACAAAATGGATTGTATACGTACTTAACTGTATACCTATATATTCTACGCATTGTTAGCAGAGAGTTGAGACCTTTTTATTCAAAAAATGGGATATTTTCCAAAAGTATCAAAATAATCGATTTTTGCACGACAACAAGTTAACCGGATGGCCTGATTAACTTGCTATTATGCCAAATGGGGGAATGTTGATATCAGGACCCTTGCAATTTTGTCAATAAATCCGCAAG
The DNA here is from genome assembly GCA_964019165.1 of Mastigias papua. NCBI lineage: Eukaryota > Metazoa > Cnidaria > Scyphozoa > Rhizostomeae > Mastigiidae > Mastigias > Mastigias papua. The sequence goes on along the minus strand of OZ025273.1, from coordinate 2,575,872 downwards.
TAATCGCACTTTAGGGGAGAGTTAGGATCTCTGTGTTAGGCATAATAAAGAGGTGAGAGTGTCGAGGAAAGAAGCCTTCCTCTCTAGTTGGTCATTCCCCATTCCCAACATTAACAGTAGTGCTAGCACTAAGTATTCTGTACTATGCAAAGTTTAGTACGCCTGAGCACCGTCCTTGGCTATTGTGAACCATGTATAAACTCTACTTGGTGTTCAAACGATCCATCATTCTACTCAGTATCGATATCGGCTGAATGCCTGGTCCAAGGATGCACCTTTCAAACAGCTCGTAAGCTTTGCATCCCTAGTCGAATCAAAGGGCCTTAAAAACATAAACTCGTAACGAGCCACGCCAGTTACACTCCATAATTGAGCAAGCAACTATTGCCTTATCTACAAGGAATGTTTTTAATAGATTGATAGGTTTCAAGGTTGTCTCCGAGATGTAGGCAAAGTCAATATAAATAGCGGCAAAATGGATCTTTCTGGAAAAGCAATCAAATGCTTAGAGCTACCTTGCTATTATAGTAGAGGACCAAAGTTGAATGAAATACTGTATAATGGCATTATTTAAGCCAACCTTGATTGAATAACATAGCATGAATAATGCAAAAACCTTTTAAAGGTTAACATAGATAATTTCTCAAAAAAGTTCTCAAAATGATAAGACTTCACTACAATAACATCTTAAATCAGAATTAAAATTAATATACTAAAAACTAAAAAAACAGACTTCATCAAAAAGCTTCTCAAACATTTGATACATTTCTTTAAAAAAAAGTCTATATGCATTTTAAGGCTTAAAATTCTTGAAATTTAAAAAATAAGTTAAGAATAATATAAGGTGCAAACTTCATCAACACTTAGGTATATTGTATATTTGAGTTCTTTAGAACAAAAGCAAATCATTTCGATTAAGGTTCGCGCTGTAAATACCAAATTTACTGCTCTGATCTATCCCAGTTTTTGCTGCAATGATGACATAGCACATCAACAAAGATTTGAATGTTTTCATTTGATTTCCATACGACATCACACCTATTGTACTTTATCAATAACCTGGACTTGTGTACGAACATATAATGGGCTAGGACAGTAAATAGGAACTGTCACTTATTGGAATTGTTCCCATAGTTACCAAATAACCTAATTTTCAAATATACGCCTTTGATATAATCGGATAGGTCTATGCTTCAATTTCTACTGCGCCGTTTGTCTCAGGTACAGTTTCAGCTGTAGCCTCATTGTCAACATAGGTACAGCAACAGCGCTTGGTTCCACTGTTGCGATTGCATTTTGCTTTCTCCACTACCTCTATCAGAATATTTGAAAGCCCTGAAACTGCCGACAGGCCAAACAGTAAATGATAGCTATACAGACTGAATCCGCTGGCAAAATATGTCAGATCTCCATAGCCAATTGTTGTGAATGTGACAAATGCAAAGTATACACCATGCAGCACTGCAGTAGCAGTTACTCCACTGACATGAAACTCCAAAGCAATATCAGTGAGCAGTGAAAGCATTGCCAACAAAAGGATAACAAAGAGACAGAAGAATTTCATTGCAAATTTGTGCCTCAGTTCCTTGTCACCTCGGATGAGCTTGTGTAGACAATTTATGGCGTTCTCTGTCCATAGTGATATTACCGCACCAACGAATGTTAGCAGTGATAGCATAAGGGGAATCGTAATTAGAGCATAAGGAATCACCAGCATTTTGCCAATGTTTTTCTTTGGTGTGATTTCTCCAAAACCTACAAGAGCAACGTTAGAATATCAGGCGAGGTCTGGCTCTGTGGCAGTCACCACCTGGTGTAGCAATGGTCACCAGGCTCTCAGATGTTGCATTAATAGGCTTCCTATTTACATTGGTTGTTCACAGCCATATCCTGAAGTGGGCCCTATTCCCTCGCTAACCACCCTGCACTTATCAACCCAGACCATCCCAATAGATTATCCAGGTAGCAATACATAGATTGTCTTAAGGAATATGATCAAGACTGTCTGCAAAGCAGATTCTTGTGGGAAGAGTAGTAATGATAATACAACTTATAAACTAGCAAATAACTAAGGCCAATGACATTAAGGGATGGCCTTGCAGGTATCAAACGCAATCAAACAAACTTTGATTGTCATACGTCAATAGGTGTAAGCATTCATGCCAAACTCAGCTGACGCCTTCCAGATTGCATGTATTGCTGAATGCAACGCCTCTCATTTCAAGATCATTGGCAGCAAATTAATGGCGCCCATTCTGTTATCACATAGAGAATAAAGCTTACCAAGTTAACATTTTTGAGTCTATACTTATTCAAAGCTTGGTTTCTATTTATACAGCTATGCAATCCTACTTCTAAGAACGCCTTGTGATCATATGGTCGGTTACCTTCTTCCAATTATGAAATCATCGACGTATTGTGCGAGTTAATTATCTAAAGCCAGGTTAAATTTCACTCAATTTCAAATTACTTTCATACTACAAAGTTGGAAAAAACTAAACTCTAAACTAAATCATCTATAAAGCACAAAATACTATGCTATGACCCAGTGGCAGGTTTTTCTAAATCTTACAGGTGGGCATTGGCCGTAAATTTGTCGATTATTGTAGAATATGTTAAAAACTTCTTTTCGTACCAGTCGTTGGTAAACTGCTAGGGTTGCCTGTTGTAGAGCTATGCTTGGATTTAGTTGGGGGCACTTTTTTCATTCTTCGCATAAAGTTTTAGTGAAGGACTAAAGTTTGAAGACACTATACGTTCAATGATTTGAATACTTATTTTGGTTCCTAGAATCTTCTCGATTTAGTGCTAAATCTACTTCAGTGGAAGCATTTAATCCCATCGTCCCTCTAAAACTGATTGTTTTATCATCTGTAATCTAAGTGATGGCTTTCCGGATTGACATTGATCTTTCACAAGGGGTTTCAGAAAAAACAGGCCGGTTAAAAGACCTGAACAAACTGCTGTGTTGAATCTATAATAATCTGCCATTCGGTTAGCTGTTCACTTTACAAGACCTCGGTAATGATTCCCACCTTGCAATGCAAACTTTCAACCGTTTATTTTGCAAAAGCATTTAGTCTAACGTTAAGGCTCTTTCTTGCACGGATGTCAAGTCCCAAAACTTTCTAGTCATAATCATAACAAGTAATGAAAACTTCAACTTTGAAATGCTGTTTATAAATTTACCACTTACCTATGGTGGTCATTGTCATAACTGCAAAACGAAACCATCTTATACAACCCAAAAAGACCTTCCTGTTCTCCTCTAAATTCTCTACATCTGGTATGTCAAAATACTCTTTGAATAGAGCATAGATCTCATTGGACTGATTGTTAGATAAAGTCTGCCCTGTTTGATTTGCCAGCCTCTCATAAAGTTCCGTGATTTGTTGTACTTCATCGGCATCAGGGAAAGTCTTTTCTATTACTCTGTTTCTATTAACAACACAATCAATTACGTTCAAATCATCCTCCACATAGGAAAACAACACCCATCCTACCAACTGCGCAATTACAACAGGGATTGACCTAATTGTGATGCCATAGATCTGGCACCAGAATGTCTTACAGCATGACTTTGCAGTGCAGCAGCAGCTTTTTCCATTCGCTATCATATTGTTAATGGTGCTTGGACAATCACCAGCGGCAGCAGAAAGTACCATAGAAAACTCTGTAATAACAATGATAACGGGTAGTGATAATTATCAAATAAATAAAACCATCTCGTAGCTTTCAATGTTTACAACAGCTGCTGTAGTCCAAGGTGAAGAAAGATAACCTGGTTATTAATAACAGCTTATCAACGGCGCCTCGTTACGGATTTGCGATGGGAAATTTTATGAGCGGCCACAGTCATCAAGCCAAAAGCCTTCAATTATATGTGATTGTTGCTTGGCTTACAACGACTGCAAGAAACTGACTTGTACTGAAACCAAGTTAAATTGAATCCAATCAACATGTCAGAATGGTTTCAAAATGAAACCACTTCAGAATGTAAGAAATTATGGTGTGTAACTAATAGTGATGAAAATGTTGTGCTGTATGATTGTGCTCGTGATGATGACGATGACAATGATAGTAATGATGATGGTGATAACGGTGATAGTGATGATGGTGACAGTGATACTGATATTGATGATAGTAATGATTGTGATGGTGATGGCTGAGATGGCGATGGTGATAGTGATAATTGTAATAACTGTGGTGGTGATTGTGGCTGTGGTGATTATAGCGATGATGATGATTACTGTGGTGATGGAGCTGATGATGATGATGTTGATGATGATGATTGATAATAATGATGATTGATAATAATGATGATTGATAATAATGATGATTGATGATGATGATGATGATGATGATGATGATTGATGATGATGATGATGATGATGATGATGATGATGATGATGATGATGATGATGATGATGATGATGACGATGACCGTTGTGACAGCAATTATGGTACTGATAGTTGTGGTTAAATTGATAGTCAAGGTCCGTCAATTCAACGAAGTAGTAAGGAATGCTAATAAAACTGAGACAAGTAGTCTTTATGAAAGCTTCTTAAGTTCCACTTCCAAATTCGTCTTGCTAAGGGCTGAAATCTCTATAGAACATTGCTCCGAATTCTAATTTAAAATATATATTTGAAATTATCTAAGGCATTCCAATCTTGCCCTAAATAAAGCAAATTAACGAGGAGGAATCAAAACAGCAAAGACCCCTTACCGTAGTTTACAGTAAACACTCATTTAAAGAGATAGATCAAATCCTGAGGTCCTGAGATCGCATTGCTCTCGTGCAATTGATAAATCTCCAAGTGCAGTATGCACTTCCACTTGACATTGGAAAATAAGTTGGATTTTGACTAATCTTGCGAGTGAGAATCTCTTCACTAATAGAAACACTTACAGGATTAACGTCTTTGACTGTAACCGACCAACGTGTTGGTGATTTTGTTCGCTCTATTCAATATATTAAAAATACGTACTGACTGAAAAAAGCGGAGATTAGTTCAATTAAAAGATTACGGAGGAAACCAGACGTCCTATAAAGCATTACCCATGCTATTACCTGTGACATATGAAAGTCCCCTTAATCGCTACGTTCTTCCCCTCTCAAGACTACGACATTACAGAATTCTTTGTTGCTCAGAGCAGGCCCTCAAGAGCCAGGTCGGGGCCCGGGGTTACAAATATCACGGGCCAGTGTGGGTTTCAAACTCGTTAAATGCTAGAATTAACAACAATTTCCCTGGACCCTTTGGTGGAGTCCGGGCACCAGAAATTTACCCCAGCTACCCTCCCCTCTTGGCGGTGTATACAGTGCTCAGCTAGTCCTTGGTTGGAGTTCCGTAAACAGAAAAATGATATATCATCGATGTATATGCCTATAATAGAGAAGAATCAACTTTCTTCCTTGAAAATATCGGTTTCTTGATAACTTTCTAGCCAAATGTTTGTATTGTACACTAGGAAAGTTAAGCTTAAAACAAATGCAAAAGCTGAGCCCATGGAAGCACCATCTATTTGATAATAAACCGTACTCACAAATGGGCATGCTCTTTGAGAAGTGGCAATATTAAGGAGCGTAGTAGCAAAGCAGCAGTCCTTGAAAAATATTGGACCAATGTTTTAGGATAGTTTTTTAAAAGTGCAATTTCACAAGAGTCTCTAGAAAGTATGTATGCAATGAAATCATCCAAGTGAAAAGAGGCCTCTGCTATTCTGGAAATACCCATCGATGCCACGCCGATTGCTGTGCTGCCATGTCTCAGCTCTTTAACTATATAATACACAGGGCATGATTATGTACTGCTTCTAATTCAAACACAAATCTCGAGATGATAGCGTAGATATCAATTCTATTAGCTATGATGTTTCAAGGTATACAGTAACTTACTGGTGACAAGTATTACTTGTCAAAATAAAATACGTGTTAACAGTATTGAATTCTGCTTACCTTAAGCTTTTTCATGTATCCTTTGATCAATTCATCATTTCTTTTACGTCAAGGTGGCAGCTGTCAAAGTATGCACGCGCGTCGGTCTAGACACAGTAACTGACTGAGAGAGTTCACATCAATATACCTAGCTTGTTAATTATTCACTATGATCATGCAACTAAACAATGATGCCAGAGCATATCCGATAATCTAAAAAACTAGCTATAACGTATAGATAATATATAATTATATGCAGAGAGTAAAACGTAACCTCTGAAAAGAGTTGTTTACTGCATGACCCGTATTTCATATCTAGCACGGTGCTTTGAATTGCTATCAATTAATGGGAAGTACGTAATTTGCTGTTAGAAACAGCTTAACAGGTACTGACTCGCTTTTCGAATTCCTCGTGACAGTGACGTCATTCTATTTAATCAATTGCAAATATCTTATATATATTCACAAATATCTGAATCGAGACATCGTTTTAGCAGCTGTGTGATTTGACTTGGGATTTGTTTCAGCTGTCGACCCCCAAAACACCCAGTATTCCTTTGACTGTGACTACCAAGTGCAGCGCCAAGTTTAGTTATCCTCTGTAGAGAATGGCCTCCTTTCTCCTTTCGTAGGGTGATGCTGTTTTTGAAGAAGATCAATATAGGCCTCGTTCTGGGATTCATTAGCAGACGTCAATGGCAATCATCCCCTCTATGAAGTGCATGATGTATAGGAGGTCTACTGGAATAGAATGCGTGAGAGTATCACACCTTCAACTTTTCCAGAAGCTGCCGGTAGCCTTTTTGCTCGATGGTAAAATTTGGCACAAAGATTATGGCTTGTTGGTAGCTATGGTGACTTTTCTTTAGTTATGGGACCCTGTTCAAACCTTTCTGATATTCGAAAGAAGAAACTAGACTTAAGCATGTCAGCCTACAATCAACAATACGTTATTCAAAAAGAAACACCTTCGACCAAAATTTCGCAAGCTAGGAGACGTGAGCTACTACACAGCTCTTTCCGCATAGAGCACCAGCAAGAAGGGCAGGTGTTTCCTACCTCATCTCTTGTAAGTTTGAAGAATTGAACTTTCTACATTCCTTCTCTTTAGTCTAGAACTAACGTCCAGTTTACACGGTCTAATGCAATATCGATCCGTTAGTAATTAAACAAAAGTCATGCACACTTCTATTACTACCAAGATGAATGATGTTCCATTTAGTAATCGCACTGAACTTATACCAATAAAATATTGAACCAAATAGGATAAAACTAGTTTACTTTCTGTCCAGGATCCAGATACTTATGACTCCAAAGTGTTTACTTTAATGCGAGCAGAATCCCTAGTATCTCTGCTACGGATAAAAACTGTAAATGATCAGGCGTCTCTTGAATAAAATCCTCTTGGATAGAAGATGGATTTAAGACACTTAATTTATTACATCATAAAAAGTGATAGATATTACCAAAGGTATTACTAATAGTACGGCAATAGGAGTGAATGATAATCAAATTCCATTACGTTTATTAGATAACGCCACTCCTTTTCTACGATACACTCTGTTGCTTTATAAGAACCAGGTAATTTTTGCCGAGGTTCGATGTTCTTCATCTTCGGATAATTTTAGGCTCAAATATCCTTTAAAATGTTCTTATCTTTCAAATTGTGATTTTTTGCAAATATCTCAGAAACAGGGTGTAATAAATATTTTCTAGGAAATTCTGCCGGGCTACATTGAAAATAGAAAAGCGAATGCTGCTGTTTATTTGCAACCTCAATAGAACTTGTTGGCCAAAAGAATTCGAGTAATTCAGCGTTCAGTGCTTGTGAGAATTCTTGTCTGAGGCTTTGTGTTCTGATAAAGTATGATCGTATAAGGAAAAGAGTGTAGTTTATTGAATCTGTTTCAAGAACCTTTCTAAATCTCTTGGCTGACACCTGTTTTGATCTTGTTTCAAATCTGGCCAGAGCTATCATTTATCTCCCCTGACGTCATGGTGTCCTCCTGGTTACATGTGATGCAACAGCAGCTCACACCATCTGTGCGCGAACTGAAGTTGAAGGAATCTATGAGGGAAACTATGCTGTCAATTAGGCCAGATGCAAGCGCTAGTCCGGGGAAGAACCAGTTTGTGTAAAAACTAACGTCATATGCAGGTCCGGTGATATCTCCAAAACCAACAGTTGTATAAGTGACAAAAATAAAATAGAGTCCATCGAGCCATCTCATTGCACCACTAGACTGGAACATCAACGGGTTGTACACATATGAGTTAACAGCAAGCAGACTGAAGAGCCAAAATAGGATGAAAAGGTAAATGCATCTCTTCACGTGTTTGTACCGAAGGGGCTTGTCTCCTTTGATGCATCTATGTACATGCATCATGATCCATTCGACGAACTTTGAAATCAATGATCCAACCAGTGCCAGATATGAGAGGACGACAGGCATAGATAACAAGGCGTATGGAATCGTCAATAGTCTTCCAAGACTGGACTTCGGAGTGACCACACCAAAGCCTAGATGACATTTAAGACAGTAGACAATATATCTTTCATACCTTATCTGAATGACATCAAATCAGGGGGGGGGAGTTCATTATTTTCATGAAGGACGTATGAAGCATAGATGCCTCACCAAAGGGCGTGCTCTGCTCAATGAAAGAGAGTGTCGTGCCCGAAAAAACAAAAACTGAACCAAAAAGATGGAGGTATGAACTATGAAACACTTAATTCAGTTTATTTTCTATACACCTTGTGAGTTTCTACAATCGTTGCCAGTTGTGTAACTGTGATGTCTCTGTGCTGTCTCTTACAACTCATTCGTCTTACGGTGAAGCAATGTCTTATCTGTGAAACCCAGCATTCTTTTGGGGGGAGGGAAGAGCTGCCTAAATTTAAGAGCTCTTTTACTAACAGTACCTTATCAGTGAATAAATTGAATTTTATTTGCAAAAGTATTTGGTGTTCCAAATATGTGTTTGGCAACGATTGTAGTACAAAAAGTAGCATCGACAGAGCTGCATTAATGAAATCGTTCAGACTCTCTTGATCAGTATACAAGCAGTCAAAAAGCATAGCATTGCTCAAACATCCACTTTCTTGATCACTAGGGGTGTTGTAACCCTACACCCCACTAGTTTCACTCCTGCATTCAATACATAAAACGAAATCCTCCAGATCAAAGACCAATACAGATGTAACTTTGAGGTTGAGAAATGAACAGCTTACCAAGTTGGAGAGTTATTACAATCAGTGGGAGGGCCAGCTACAAAAAAGTGGGGGGACAAGGGTCAAGAGACACAAAGGTTGCTTTGACCACGGCCTTTGACCATGCCCTGTTCTCTTGCCTGAAATTAAATTATTTCGGCTGGTTTAACGCTCCTTCATTCCTGTCACTTTCAGATCAATGCCATTGCTATAGCTGCACGTCAAAATCATCTTCAGGACTGAAAAAGCAACTCCCAAGGTTTTCGCATCGAATTTTGACGAATCCCGAAGGTAATTGGAAAAAGTGGAGTTGCATTTTCTGTTTAGAGGGATTAGTCCCCAATTCCACCCCCCTGGCTCCACCACTGATTTCAAACACCCAAAAACCATTTCATAACATGTGTGACCCTCTCAGATGTGGGGCCCGGTGCAATCTACCCCACCTGTCCGCTCTTTGGGGTCCTCTGAATGCTGTAATCGTCATAGTCTGAACATTAAATTCAAGGCAATAGCATGCCAAGTAAAAAGTTAGAATGACTCTTTCACGCAGTATTTCCATGACATGGTCCTTTTTTCCAAACACATTTAGGGAACTTTGGATTGTTATAATATATATTATCGGTGCAACTTGTCTCCAAAGGTAAAGCACCTTACTTAGATAGTAAACTCTTAAAATATTGTTTATTCAGGCTACTTACCAATTGTCGTTAAAGTTAAACTTGCAAAGCGAAACCATTTCACACAGGCTATATACGTCTTAATTCCATCTGAAATATTTAGTCCATAAGCTGGCATTTTGAAATAGGCTCTAAACAAGTGATACATCTCAATCGATTGGTTAACGGTCAACTCCTGACCGGTTTTGTTGTAAAGTTTGTTGAAAAGCACTCCTGCTCTTTGCTCTTCATTCGAAGGTGGAAACATCATTTCTGCAACTTTCTGTGGGCGTGCAAAGCAGTCGATGACATTAAGATCATCTTCAACATACGAAAACAACGCCCATCCAATCAACTGGATAATGACAACTGGAATAGATTTTTTTGTCAGAAGGACAAAGTATGAGCAAGTTTCTGAACAGCATTTGTGACAACGGCCTCGCTCGCTACTAGTCGCCATGTTTCCTTTTCCAATTGAACAAATAGTTTTTAACGAAGGCGCGACGTCTGTTGCAGCTGGTCTGCTCAAATGGTCAAGGATTCATACCGCTGGAATTATTTCAACATTGCTCGGTAGCCTCCACTCTGAGCTCATGGAATTAAACTTCCTTATATTCGTAGCACTTTTCTTTCTCAAAGGAAACAACTGACAAACGATGATGACACAATTACTATTTTTGTTTACATGAATCCTGATGAAATGATCTGAAGACGTAAACTAATCAAAGAGATAGAGCTTAAGTCTTCTGGTGGCCTAATTGTGTCATTGATCTGACGAAAATTCTATGTGATGAAACGATTCACTTTGAATAGAGAAGAGATTCAATTGCAGCTTACCGCTCAGTAGTTTGTTTGACGCAGATAGCAATGGTAGGTGGCATTTACAGGGTCTTACAATGACGCAGATAGGGAAATCAATAAATTTTCTTTGAAAAACTGTCTGATTGCACGTATGCGCTGTTTTATAAGCCAACACTTTATAAGGAACCTACACGCAGAATGCCAAAATGTTTAAAGAGCCTATATTACTAAAACAAATTCCCTGAGGAACTTTCAATTTGAGCAACTTTTATAGTAGCAAGCAATCAGCAATCAGGAAGCAGGTTACATTGATTTGCAGCCAAAATCTGCATAGATTGTTTGCTATGCTTGTGTCAAAGTGTTTTTTGAGTATGTTTTGTGCTTTTACATTTTGATATTATGCTTTAGCATTTACAAAACTTCTTTCCTACCTTCTTCGTGTGTTTTTTCATAAGTTATAGCAAAATTAAAAGTAAAAGGCACTAGGGGTGTAGTGAAATTAAGGAACTATTATGCTACTTTTAGTACAACAATTTGATCTTTGGAGGTCCAAAAATAAGGAACTTCAGGAACTAGGGCTTGAGCTAGGTTCCTCATATACTAAAAAGCGTGTATTCGATTGATTCACCAGCTGTTTGATGTTCATTCTTACAAAATACAGAGTATTGTCAATTTCTCCTGATAGATTATCGTGTCTACCTTTTCTTTAAGTACCATGTCATTTAAAGATGTCTGAACTTTAATATATTGAGCCCGGGTTGATCTTGAGCGAGATGGAGAAGCCCCTCCCCCTCGATGTTGTCAGCTTCCAAAGCTAACTCATCAAAGTAATTTCTTCTCTGTCGACCTCTAGACCTTTTCCCATCAATTGTGCTTTCAAGTGCTAACTTCTGAACTTTCTAGGTCATGTTCTCTATCAAAATGACCAAGTACATCTTGTGACTGGCGGTACAGACAGCTTCCCCTGGCTTCAAAACTAGATTCCCTAGATGTCTCTTAAGGCAATTTCGTTCTCATTTCCTTGTGATGTTGCACTTCGAGGCTTCATTGATGTTCCTATGCCATCCCCATTGTCCTTCCACAATTAGTTAGAGATACCATAACCGATTGCTTGCTGCTTGGAAATGAAGAGTTCGTCACATTACGATTATTAAATGAAACAATCCATGACATAAAAAGCTATTCATAGGCCAGATTATGCCCCCTCTTGCTGTTTCCTGACAAAAGGGTAAAAGGGAGCATTTTCCATTTGCCCCTATACCATGATCCCTGGGCACTATAAGTATGTAGTATTGTCATTGTTTCCATCTGACGGTATCACCCTATCATCACCGCCTTTATCAGCACCACCACGATTACCATTATCATCTTCAACGTCATCGCCACTACCGCCACCATCATCGCAACGAACGCAATAATGTCTAGTACCGTGTCTTGAAGTAAACTCAATACTGCTAATAAGAGAAATGAAGCTGTCTGTAAAACCTGACATTGCAGCTAATCCAACAGCAAAGTTCCACATGAAGAAGGATGGGTCTTGGGCGGGACCACTCATATCCCCAAATCCAATGGTTGAAAACGTCACAAACAGGAAATACATACCATCAAGCCATCTCATTGCACCGGTTGACTTGAAGGCATTCGGAATGCCAATGTAACCGGACATTACTATCATAGATACTACCCAAAATGTAATAAAAAGACAGAAACAGCGTTTGACTTCTTTATAGCGCAGTGGCTTCTTACTTTTTGTGCATTTGTGTACAAGTAGCAAAGCTGCATCTGCCCATTTTGAAATTAGCGATCCAACAAATGCCAGAAATGAGAGCATCAAAGGAATAGTTACCAAAGCGTAAGGAATCACGAGCAACTTTCCAACTGCAGTTTTTGCAGTCACCACACCAAAGCCTAAAAAGATTTGATATATTTTTCAAGTTACATTAGATTGTAGGCAAAACATGTCTGAATCTATAAGGTACTCCTTTATCTACCGCTGGACAAATAATACATCATACTATCTCGCACATACCGTAAATCCTCGAATTATCCCCCTGGGGCCTTATTTATTTTTGATGCATTTTGGGTAGGGGCTTATTCGAGGGGGGCTTATTAACAATTTGAAGTTCTAGCATGGGAGCTTATTCGAGGAGGGGGCTTATTCGAGGGGGGCTAATTCGAGGATTTACGGTAAGAGTATTCTCAGTTGTCATTTATCTATCCACCCATTCATTCATTCATTCACTCATTCATTCATTCATTCACTCATTCATTCTTTCTTTCATTCATTCATTCACTCTCACTTCTACTCGTTCACTTTCCTATACAATTTGCCCTTCATCCTTAATGATACCTTTATGCCCTCATACTACCATTCCCTTATCCATTCCCTCATTCATTCATTCATTCATTCATTCATTCATTCATTCATTCATTCATTCATTCATTCATTCGTTCATTCATTCATTCATTTACGTATTCATTCATTCATTCATTCATTCATTCATTCATTCATTCATTCATTCATTCACGTATTCATTCATTCACTCATTCATTCATTCACTCATTCATTCATTCATTCATTCATTCATTCATTCATTTATTCAGTTAACCATTCATTCTCTTCAGAATACGCATTCGTTCGTTGTGTTGCGTTTTGATGTCTCAGCCAACAGGTTTACAACGCGTCCAAATAAAAGTTCCTAAAAGTTTCCTGTGGACACATCAGTCCTTAGATGGAGTTTGAAACCATAATTAACCTATCTTACCAATAGTTGTCATAGTAACGACTGAAAAGCGAAACCACTTGACACATCCACGATAAGCTCTATCATTGGTCAGAAATACTTCCTGATTCGGTACATTGAAGTATGTCTTGAATAAAGAATATGTCGCAATCGATTGATTAAGAGTTAAAACTTGGCCAGTTTTGTTGTAAAGTTTGCTGAAGAATGCGGCAGCTGTCTCTGTCTCGTTTGAAAGTGGGTATAATTTATCTGCCACTCTGCTTGAATTCGCAAAACAGTCAATTACGTTTAAATCGTCTTCAACATATGAAAATATCGCCCAACCAATCAACTGGGCAAAAATGACAATGGCGAATCGCTTCGTGATAGCCCAACTCTCTTGAAACCATTTGAGACAACAGGACATTTTGTTCTTGGACATCTTTTCCTGCAAAAATTAGTGCATAACCTTTTAATCAGAAAGTAAAATTCTAAAGCTTTATGGTAATAAAAGGGTCATCAACCTATATAGATTGTTGGATTTATGACGCGAAAGGCGAGTTTTTTTGATATAGTCGATAATCCTTCCATTGGTCTAGTATGACAAACAACAAAATCCAAAACTAATAAAGAAATTTGAATACCAAAGCAAGCAAACGAATTTTGTAATATTAAGTTCAACTTTTTATGTTCAATTTTATAATATTTATAACATCACAAAAAGTTGAAGGCTATTTTCCTTTAATGATCAACATTCAAAGAGATATGTCTCTAAAGCATCTCAGTTAAGCTATTCTAGCCCTCTGACTGTGACAGCTGGTCCCAATACAAACAGGCACTCACTGGTATAATCATCTACGTACAAAAAATATTAGCCTCGAATAGCTATGGAAAGCGGAGCTCAGAATAATGAGGCTTAGCACTAAAATCAATAACTCAACAAGAGAGCTAAAAACAAATATTAATTCAGGTATATCAATATGAACTATTAATTATCTCTAGCCATTGTGTCACTATTGGCATTAAGCAAACGTAAACTGTGGAATGGCATAAATCTACAAACAATATCAACTGATAGTTGCTAATGCAGGTCATTTTGAATCATCAACTGTACTATAAGAACAATTTTGTGATAGGAAGTTAGAAGGTTATGCAAGACAATATCTAGCTAACAATTTGTCACAGCTGACTGTGCGAACAACAGTGAAAATACAAAATAGAGCAATGCATACATACTGGATCTTCTTTGGAACAACGGAAATACACACAGACACACACAGACACACACAGACACACACAGATACACACAGACACACAGACACACAGACACACACACACACACACACACACACACACACACACACACACACACACACACACACACACACACACACACACACACACACACACAGACAGACAGACACAGACAGACACAGACACAGACACACACACACAGACACACACACACACACACACACACAGACACACACACACACACAGACACACACACACACACACACACACAAACACACACACACAGACACACACACACACACAGACACACACACACACACACACACACACAAACACACACACACACACACACAAACACACACACACACACACACACACACACACACACACACACACACACACACACACACACACACACTTGCAATAATGCGCAAAATTGTCCTGTGGCAGAGCGTTCTGATAAAAACCAATCGAGTTTAAAAGCCTTGATCAAATCATCTTGCTACCTACCACATGTGTTCTTTCCTATCGTAAGACTTCAGTCAAATTACCCAGTATTAATTATAAGGGTTGCACGGATGAAAGATTTAGTAACTTTGCTTTGTTATACACCGCCCAAAATTATTACTAACATCATAAGCAGGCAATGTAAGTGACAAATGAGAAATTTCCCCTTCGTCGGTATCATAACACTATCCTAATATGAATAAAATGTTATCTCATCTGCAGTAGAAGATAAACATACGTAGCTACTGTATTAGTTCTCAGCAAATTATCAACCTAAGTATACTGTGTGGAATTTTCCAAACAGTGAGCTAATTGATGCTTACCAAGGGATACTAGCAAGAAATAAAAGATCTAATTGCTCTTAATAAGAACCTCAACTTATCTCGACACCGCTTTTTCTTCCCAATAGTCTTGAGTGTACGTGTTTTCTTTCCATTTGTCTACCTTAACTGCTAGGACAGTGAGTTCTAATTCATCGATAAAGTCCTTCAAACGAACACGACCTGCAAATGTTACTACAAATAATGTCAGGTGACTCACAAACTACATTGTAATTGTGGTTGTAAAAACGAGTTCCAACGAAAATTTACCTACGTTCCCACGGAGATGGCTTCATATCCAGTAAGAATGAGAGGAAAATTAACGCGCCCTTATATGCCAAACTTGCATTGTAATCTTGCCAGACATGTGAATACTAACACAACTAGTACTAAAAGTTTGGAAAAATTTCAGGGCGTTTATACACTGAAGTCCTCCAACAATATGTCACAGAGAGAATGATAACATTGATAGCATGCCAGTTATAACAGACACGAAGCTTATGCCTCGCAACATTTCTATTTCAAGCTCATACCACTCGCTTCTCCTTGCAATATCAAATTCTATTGACATTATTTTATGATCTCGATAACATTCTGTTCCAGTATATAATGCAGCATTAATAATTAAAAATAGATGCTCAAATTTTCTTCAAAAGAAAAAAATTTTCCCGTATTCTGACTAATGCCACTGGCCATTTTTTACCAGAAGGAATGAGGATCTCTTGGAGATGCAATACAGGCATAGACTAAATTGCTTCAGTCTAAATGGAGGAGCATACATGGTCTACCTCTAGAAGAATCGATGATGATTGCCTATAACGAGAGAACTTCGCGGAACAAACAAATATAATAAGTATTCATCGTCATATAATAGGCTCAGAGCAGCTACTTCAACAAGGCAAGCAGGCAGGCTCTCTAGGAATTTTGACACTTGCCACTTGCCTCTTGACACTTGCACACTTATGAGGATATAGTATGCTCAATCCAGTAAAAGCACTTGTTCTGTTCATATTGAAATGATAATATTCAATAATGATATGCAATAGGGAACAAATTTATGTCATTCTTTTTCGCAGGAAGAAAGAAAATCGAAACCCGTCGAAAACATCCAGTCATGATATGCACATCGAAGGAGAGGAATGTAATCGTTATTAGGCATTGATTCTCTGCCAGTTTTTGTAGCACATACTTACTTTCTTGTGAACCAGTTCAGTCATAAAGAAAGACTCAGGAGTGATATTGTTCACTTTTCTAGTAAAAGTTGCATGAAACTAAGTAAACGAGAAGTGCCAAATGTAAATCGGACATTGTAAAAGATACAAAAAATTTGAAGTCAAAATGCCTCATATTGTTCCTATGAGCCATCATTTATTCACAGGGAAACTTCAAAGTGTAAACCCTCCTTAGTGTACAAAACAGCATAGCTGTTATCTAGAGCATCCATATCGCAAACGGGAAGCCGTGGGTTCAAGCCCAGACTGAGTCATATAAAACAATTTAAACAAGGTACCACAGCTTTCTCGTCTGGCTCTGGACATGGAAGAATAGAGTGGGATAGCTAACCATACGTAGCTTTCAGTAGGCTAGCCCCTGATGTAGCTTTCAAGACGGGTGGCCTAGGACTAATGAAACCAAGATAGGCGCAACTCTTCCTCCATTGGTGAGGGAAGGGTTTTAACTATTGTGATTTCTCAGTCTACGGTCATCATCATCATTTATTTATAAAAGTAGACTGTTTATAATAGCTGAGTTACCGGCAGTTTAAGCCTACTATGCATAATGAAAGTATGAACTATTCAAGCAGGACCATGGCGAACTGATTCAAGAAATCTTCTAGCCGTAAACCATTGAAGTAACCGACCGAACTTCAAAAGAGTTCACAAAGAAGTATAGGAATCAACTAAAAACTATAAAATTTCTGGCAAACAATTCCTTAGTTCTAGGAATGGTAAGAGCATAAATTTCAGTCTTGAATCTTACAACTCTTCGGCAAAAAAAGTGAGTCTTTTTTCCTTACACAACTTATACAAAGCATTAAACAATATTGTGTATCTAAGGCTGGAGAAGAAATTTAACTCTTCCAGACATTATGGATGTAATGTTTTCTATAGATAAAACATAGACAATGAACAGGTTTCGTAAGTTTCAGTCGGAAGATGCAACAGATAAAAAAACAAAAAGAATGGTGAGCACATCTGGTACTACTGACTCAGATCAGACATATGATAATAGTTTATGCTACTGTGCATCCAGCCATTAATAAACGAATCAATCAATCAATACGAATCAATAATTCATGAGCTAACTCTGAGTGACTGCTGATTATACCATCCATATGAATCGCATATCGAATCAAACAAAAGAGACCGTAGACAAACCTGCAGTCCTATTTACATGCAGATGTGAGTTTTGATACTTAACTAGATGTAATTCGCAATGTCTTAACGTGAATTATAAGGACAAGTCAAATCTTTAATACTATGCCATTAGGCAGAAAGGAAAAACAAAAAGTTGGCCTTTTATCGAAGAATTAAACAAAGGAGTCAATCTGCTATCTGTTTGTCAACTGGAATAGCAAGCTTCAAATTGTGATCAGACGTAAGCATGACTTGCAAAGGGGCATTCAAAAATTGCCTGGGGAAAAGACTCAATGAACTTGTGAAGAAGGC
This sequence comes from Mastigias papua, assembly GCA_964019165.1. NCBI lineage: Eukaryota > Metazoa > Cnidaria > Scyphozoa > Rhizostomeae > Mastigiidae > Mastigias > Mastigias papua. The sequence goes on along the minus strand of OZ025273.1, from coordinate 2,557,789 downwards.
GATAATAATACAGGTTTATCAGCTTATTGGATGGGTTGCTTACACATATATTGAAGAAGGGTTTGCTCTGACTGACTGTCTATTTGATAAAGACAATATCAAGCGGTTGAAGGCAACAAACAATACACTTGGCAAGGTAAAACTATTCAGCGACTTGAACAAGACATTAGAAGGCGAACTGAACGGAACGATTTTCGATATCTACCACGAAGAATTTAAGATATATTTCGATGCGAAAGAGCCCGCGACAACAGGCGTGGACATATTGGAAATATGTGCTAGATGGTATCAGTTTACGGCTATCACCTTGACAACAGTCGGTAAGATAACAGCTTTGTCGATTGGCATTATTTCCTAAACAAAAAAAACGTTAATTTGCAAAATACGATCACTATTTATATCAAAATAAAATAAAAATCATTGATGATATAATATACATACCTTTTTAGTATACACCGCATTAACACCACCTGACAAATCCATAAAACCGCTTCATTCTCATCAATGTACTTTAAGACAAAAACGGGTACATTTAGCTCCATTTCTTCCTTGCGCTCAAATTGGTCCACCAAATAAAGCCTGCTTTCCATAAGGTCGCCAGCTGTCGCTATCTGTCGCTGAGTTAGGACGAGTTCTAACTCAGCGACCGGTAGAGACAACTAGAGACAGCTCAGCGACACTAAAACGTTATGGAAACAAGAGGTCCTACATTCTAGCGACACTTAGCGACAATTTTTCCCAGCATGCCATTGGCATTTCAAATTTTGCTGTTGCGCCAAACACACATTCCCTAAATGTAGCGACAGATAGCGACAGTAGGCGACCATTTCATTTCATTTCATTTCATTTCATTTTTACATCTTTTAGGAGGATTACCCTTCAGCATAGCTGGTTTTCAAGAGGCCCTCCTTTAAAAAGAAAAAAATATGTATACAGCTAAAATACAATAACAAAATATGGCAAAAAATACAGAAAAAGTTTTACAACACTAATACTTAAACTTAAAAGAAAAATAAATGGTGCTATGCGAGCATGGCTTTTAGCTTCACTTTAAAAGTTGCAAAGGCTTAACAACCATATGGAAGCCAGGCTTAACAGCCATTAACAAAAATACATCTTTGCAGTGTGAACATCAAATTCGGATAGGTGTGAACGTAATTGATACACAATCATTACTGTATGAAAATGGCGCACTGTGACCAAAGAGGAAAAACAGCTCCTTGTATCGGCGTAAGAAAGAATGAAGATAAAAACTGGAATTTACACGTAGCCTAGATAAAAATCGCAATAGTTGATAAAACACCAAAGTTTTCATTAAAAAGTCCGCTAAAATACTGCACTTTGCAATGAGTTCACTACATAACAGAAAACAGTGTGCACGACTAATAGAAGGCTCAAGATTAAAGGACGGGTGGAGGTGCAATTGGCTTTCTGTCTCAAATTTGATAAAATTTGACAGGGCAGTTATGATCTACAAAATAATAAATGGTCTCTGCCCCGACAATTTGAAAGGAAGACTTGCCACTAGGTCCCGAATATCAAACTATTCAACAAGAAATTACCTTGACCTAGACATTCCAGGGCAAAACTTAGAATTATCCAAAAAGAGTTTTTTCTATTGTGGTCCACAGACGTGGAACGAAATCCCAATACAAATAAAAACGAGTTCCACAATTACCAAGTTCAAAAAGAAATTAAAGGAATACCTGCAAAATTAGCATTCCCTCCCGAAGCATGATCCCTGGGAAGACCAGCATTATACCTGAAGTTACAATTTAATGTTAATTTCCTTTTCTTTGTATCTCAGTTAGCTGATAGGGTTTCTGTGTAAAAATATGATTTGATGATGATGATGATGATGATGATGATGATTCTTCCTAACACAATCATTTTCCATCTTAATAGGCTATGGGAATGTCGTCCCGAAAACGATGGCTGGGAAATTGGTGTTTTTTCCCTACTGCATAATTGGCATTCCCTTGATGCTCTTTTTCCTTGGAGATATTGGAAAACTGATTACCGATCTATCAAATAAGATTGTGGAGATGTTTCACTGTCGTAGAAATAGCAACGGGGAAACTGAAATCTCGCACAAAGAGCTCAAGTCCTTTTTGGTAACATTCACACTGTTATGGATAATGATAATTATCGAGACACTATTCTCACATTACCTCCCTGACGAGGAAAGCCGACTAACTATGACGGATGGTATTTACTTCTTTTTTGTGTCGTATACGACAATCGGCTACGGAGACATAACGAGTCCAATGCGACAGCCTTTATTTGAATTCCGTTTGTACATCGGTCTGAGTTTGATGTCAGGTGTAGTAAACTCTGCTTTGGCATACTATCAGAAATTCAGTCAAAGGAGGGAGGAGAGAAACAGAAGGGGAAAGAAATGCTGTTGCGACCCAAAGCATAAAAATGGTAGCGTTGACATTGAACCAGCGGAAGAAATGGTGGTAGTGAAGGGTACGTACAAACAAAAGGAGCCAGAAGTGCTAAATATGACAACAGTTAACATGTAAGAAACATGGAAAAGAAGAACAGCGAGACAATGTATAATACTGTCAAAATTAAGTGATAAAGCTGAGTTTACAGAAAGAAATCAAATGACAAAAAGGGGTGCAGTAAATTGGAGCATCTCCGAGGTTATAGACAGTATATGACCATGATTTTGTGAAAACAACCTGCACAGAGAAAGAATATTCATATTCAGCAGGCTTTCCTGCGCAGCCCAACTGCCCTCAGCATCCATACAGCAAAGAGTTCACAGACAAGAATCATATGATAAAGGGGTACAGAAAAAGGTATTTTTCAAAGAATATAGAAACCAGGTGATAATGAATATGTGAATGCAATTTACGCAGAGAAAGAACACTAGTCTTCAGCAGGGTTTTGAGCACTATCAAACTGTACTCTGCACCCACATGGTATTGGCTACTCTGAGCTATGGGCAACAGCTGATAAAATCCAAAAGAAGTCGTTAATTTCCTATAAAAGGACAAGGAATGGATTAAGGAGGGAAAACAACTCACTTGGAAATGAGAAAAAAAAGGACAAAGACAGCAGCTTCAATGTACTATGTATCTACGAACTCCAAACCTGTCAAAATATGGAGCTAGAAACAAAATATGCGGAGAAAGCAGAAAAATAGAGGAATTGAATATAAACAATTGTGATATAAATAATCAACATAAATAATATGTAAACGAAGAGTGAAAAAGGCTTGTGAAGCAAATAAATGCTGTAATATCGCGAGTTCACTTTTTATCTGGCTTTCATCTTTAATACAAGTCTTGATATTTTGATGTCTGTGCAATAACACAGAAGAAAATGCTCATGCGTAACTATCTGATAGTTTCACCGGAAAAATACAAGGATATCTGAATAAATCTACCAAGAAACAGAGGAGCTAGAAGAGAAACCGTCAAAAACCTAGGGCATGTCACTGAATGACTTTTTGTAACTCAGAATGAAGAAAAGTAGCAGGTGAATAAGGAACAGGATAAGTATGTGAGAGGGTGATTGGGTGAGTGAGCTTATGAGTGAGTATGCAATGGAGATTTACTATTGGATAATGCTAACTGTCAGAATGGGCATTCAGAATTGAATCCCATTTGCCATCAAATCAAACCTGTTAATTCAAGCCAATGGGAGTGCGCTGAGAGAAATGAAGTAAGAGGGAAAAATGCTTATGGCAAGATGTGCTATCAAATGGATGCAAAAATCAACACTACTTACACTACATTAGTAGACAAAAGCATCAAACTTCCAATAAAAGCCAAAAAAATTCATGAAGTTTTGTTAACTAAAAATTTTGCTATATTCATGTAGGTTATCAAACTTCGAATAAAAATCAAAACATTTCATGAAGTTTTGTTAACTAAAAATTTTGCTATATTCATGTAGGAGTTCCGCATATAAAAGCCCCACAATGAATAGGGCATTGGTTCACGGATATAATATTCCTGTGCGTGAAGGAAGATAGCTCATTTGATGTAGATTTCAATCAAAATGTATCATACGAGCTACTGGTAATAATATACACAGTTCTGGTCTTCGAGTCCTGTTCTTCTTCTGCAATGTCATTGTATGGTTCGAAACACAAAAGTTGTGACATAGGTTGCTTGACAATGCGAAAAAAGTTCTGCTTACATTCTATGAAAAAGTGGAAGCAGTTTTTGAACAGAAAGAGGTAACATGCAGAAAACGTTTTCCCTTTTTTGCGCAAAAGTTGCGTTCTACGGTAAGAACTCTATGCAAGTATTTTTGACCAAAAATTGCAGAAATAATTGGTATAAACAAAGTGCTTGCAATCATCACCTCAAGGCTCTGCTGAATCTATGCAAGTGTTCTCTCGACCGATATAATCTAACCAACACCACAGTATGTTAGGATGACATCAGAACGTCATTCAACAAAATAAATAACGCTGGTACACGTCCATCAGCTGACTTTGGCTCAAGTGAGCAACCACCCAGTAACAAGAATTGATTGACAACGGGGAGAAGATGACTAGAAAGTCCCACTATTTATACCAACAAGTATCTTTCAATTTTATCCAGTAAATTGTCTGTGATTTAGGATAATTAATGCTCAATTTTGCAGAGAATTCTAATTTAAAATACACTCACTCAGGCCCGTAGCCAGGGGGCCTAGGGGCGGCAAGGCCCCCCTAGACTTGTGAAGTTTGACTCTGTGCCCCCCCCTACAGAAATGAATTTTATACATGCTCTATGCTCCATTAAGGTCTTGGAGCTCACCGTCTAACACTCGAATACATGCAAAAATCGCATTGCCCATAATTGCATACTCAACTACTAAATGACTTGATCGGGATGCTTCAGAGTAAAACAACAAACACAAAGTAAGTATGGTCTTAGAGACACAAAGATCAATGTCTTAGTAAGATATATTCAATATGAATCTTGAAAGAGATTTGGCCGATTAAAATTATGCTGACCTCGACAAGACATGACCTTCCTTAAAATTTAATACAATTGTTCTATTCAATAAAGATTCTCTTCTTAAAGCCTCTTAGACATTTCAAAGATGAGGAGAAGAGATAGCATAATGCAATTTTATTTATAAATCCAACCTTTGTTAGCTATGGTAGCAAAGTCTAATGAAAATATGGCATTAACTGGACCTGTCAGATTACCAATGCAGTATGAGAATTTATAATATTTGAGTTCAAAAGAAACCCATTGCAATAAAAACACAGCGTACAAAGCTATTTGTTTTCTACGTGACAATAGGCTTCGTAATACCAGATGGGAATATGCAGAGCATAAGACAACCGAATTTTTGATTTTCTGTTTTATTAAAACAAATCTCAAGAATTCGGAACAAAACTAATCAAGACTAAAATTAATTCATTCTAGTAATAAATACATGATATTCAATGCAAGGCACATTTGACAAAGAAAACTAACAAATGATTCTGTTATTGTCAGTTCCAATATAACAAAAATCTAAAATACCTGAAATGCTATCTGTCCATTCTATTGAGAGGCTCTTGTCATAGAAATCCAAAGTGATACAGTGGTTGGAACTGTGCATCAAATGGAAGGAGAGCAGACTGCCACTCATGTCTAGAAATGCTGATTGCAATTCCGCTATCTAATGACTAGTAACCATCGTTAGAGAAAGATATGCCTTTGTAACCAGGGTATCTCTTTTTTAGCAGGTTTACAGCGATTTGGTGATCAGCTCTTCCAAAACCCTAGAATATAAAATAACGCTTGGATACAGAAATGTGGTCACATCAAATCAAGAACCTAAGATGACACTAACTGTCATTCCATAACTAATGAGTTCTGTGCTGTCAGACTGAATTTGATAAGTTATTCTGAAAAAACAAGCATGAAAGAAAGCTTTTTCAGTTGATACTCTTCTGAGCACAAAACTTCACTTCAGAGCATTTCACAAGGAATTCCCACTAGAGGGGAAATTTCTCAAAAAGGGCCACAAAGATAAATACACTGAAACCCCACCTTACGGCCTTCGCTAATACGGCCACCTCGTCATAACGGCCAATTTTTTGGTCTGGAGAAACGGCCATACATAGTCTCATAAAAACCCCGTTAATGCGGCCTCCCGTTTACGGACAACGGCCACTTTTTGCAATCCCGAACAACGGGATTCTTCATAATTTCACCCTGTTAATACGACCATTCACATTTAGCAAAACTGTACTACAAGCAAACAATCTCATTCAGTATACAAAGGAACTTTTCACTATTGAAGTAGCTCGCTTTTCTTTTCCTCGCTTGCTTCTTGCCTTTTGATCTTAGTAATTTCAGACTTGCGTCTGTCAGGTTGGTGTGTCTCATAGAGAAATTATTGACACTATCGGATATGATTTTCACAAGCATTGGCATATTTCTCTTGTCCTGTATAATGGTAAACGCAAAGGAGTTTCATGCCGTATCCACCATCTCGATTTACAGCTTTTTAAACACTCCTCAAATCTATTTTGCATCATGTTTTTGCTAGAAAGTGACAGATAATCCTTGTTTCTTTGCTTGCCAGTGCTCGTGGTATATGGCAAACGTCTTATCTATCTTTCACAACAGCAACTACATACTGGCTGCATTTTCATGATTCCCAGACGTCTTTATGCTCACGATAACCTCTTAACCATGATTAAACAGGACAGTTGGTTGCTCAGGAAGTTGTCATCAATTTATATACAAAATGCAAATTGTCAATCCGGGCTTCAATTTTGTTTTGTTTGTGAAAAGGTGATCTAACACGTTTTTTCAATTGTATCTCGGTTCCTATATACAAAATGCAAATTGTCAATCCGGGCTTCAATTTTGTTTTGTTTGTAAAAAGGTGATTTAACACGCTTTTTCAATTGTATCTAGGTTCCCAGATATCTACGTATTAAGGAGAACAATTGCATAGAAAAAGCGTCCTTGAGAGGATCCAAAAAAATGTAGGAATACTCTGATTTTCCCGGCCACTACTGGCGAATGCATTAAAAATGCCCTACGTCACTGTAAAATAGTCAGGGCTAGCAAGCTGGCTCCATTCATTGATGTCAAAATTGCATTAATTGCAATGAATTGTACACAAGCCTCTTATAGAGGGGATTCCCGTAAGACTTAAGTACCCTACTTTAAAGCGTAGTACTCGCAATGTCTTACTACTTCTGCACTCTCTTCAAGAGTCTATATATGCAGTTTAAAATGAGGAATTGCCAAGAAACTTTAAGTGCTACAATGTGGTCAAAAAAGTTCAAAAACAGGGAAATTTAAGAAGCAGGCCATCAGCTAGACTTGACTTAAAAAGTAGACGAACACAGCGTGAAAACAAACTCCCTCTGCCTACACAGACGTGATTTCCTTGCTTTAATGCAAGCAGACTCCAAATCAGACAAGTGGATATATGACCATACCTTGTCATCAGTGCTTATCGAGTATTTCAAATATTTTGATTTTTTGAGCACAATCATTTTTTTTGAGTAAATGTTGCTTCATCACATATTCAGTTTTAATATTTCTGCACTTCTGGCTTTGCAAGAATAAGGAATCCATTCTTTTGGTGGTATAGACTTTATCAAACGCTGGTGCATCCTAACTATGACCAAACTGATACTAACTTGATAGACACCCTTCGGATGATAGCATTGCAATCATCCTTCTAAATGGGTGGTATGGCTCTCATAGGACAGCATTCTACTAAACATTCAAAGTGCACCAAAAGGTATGCGGAGGGCAATTTCTAGCTATTTAAAAGATCATGCTAAGTGATCTAGTGGCTGTCCATTTAAGGAATAAAACACCAGTTTTGTAACAGCAAAGGATGTATTGCCTTTTTTGCATTGCTTTTCTTTGGCACTGTTGACTTACACGAGGAGCAACTGGGCATCCACAGACCGAAAATAGCATATCTGATGCACTACTCTTCGTGTTACATGAGTTTTAATCTTCTCAGTGTTTGGGCAATATCTAAATTTTCATACTTTAAAAGGTGGAAGTGCGAGGAAATAACCCACTCAAGTGGAATTCAAACTTGTGACCCCTGATATTGCACGTCAACCACTCTAGTTGCGTGCTCTCACTGCTCTCCTCTGAACCAATTTGCACAGGTGGGCCATTGCAGTCCTATCACAATTTGCATTGGATCTGCTGTTGAGAGAGGACTGTCAACACCAAGAGGGCCATCAAAGTCCCATTGACTGGATAGTATCACTAGACACTTACAAAAATTGTGCACTTTTCATGCAAGACGAATGTCTTGAAAAGTAAGGATTTTAACATATCTGGACACTGAAGTTAGCTGACTGGTTGGTGCCAGTTCTCCTACCCATAATACCTTCTAGATGCTCCATGGACCAGAATTTGGTTCTACAATACTAAAGTAAAAAGTCAGACACTAATACTTCTAAACTCCTAAAGCTAACATTCTAACTAAGGGAGAAGTCATTAAGCACCAGGTGGGGAGGGGTGGAGGCACTTGAAAATATAGCTGCAAAAATTTTCTCCCAGTGAAACAGATTTCAGACATGCATCAAAATTTCAGACCCCAGCTCAACTCCCTCCATCCAGGCCTCCCTGATACTTAATGAAAAATCACTAATGTTCCAAAACTTGTAAAAACTTTGTATAAATTTGAATTATCACACATCCAGAATTTCACAGAGAACACTTGAACATTGAAACAATAAAGAATTTCATAACAAGAAACCACTAATTTTTTGCAGCAAAACATATGTCAGCAATAAAATTACCGACCAAAGTAATCGGGTATGTAAGGACAATATTTTGCAAGGTCTATGACAAACTTTGATCCACTAAAAAACTGTCTGTATTTCTAAAGAAGCTCATATCTTGGCCATCTAGTAAAATACTCACAGCCATATCTGTCATCAACTGACAATGGCAGAACATCAGTGGATTTCTACAAAACTGTACCAGGGCAAATAGTCTTTAAATTGGCAATTTTGTAAAGTAGATGTGTTTACTTTCCATGTATAAGTCCATAGAATGGCCCTACTATATGCTAAAGTGCAGACTTATCTAATTCAGGGAGCAAATGTCCCTCACCCACTAAAAATGCTACTGTGGCAGAATAGTCTCAGGTATGCATCAAGTTGCATCCATACAAATATGATCACTGACAATCTACATTCATAAATTCCTTAGTCCTAACTTACCATTGAATATCCATAGACAGAGATCTCCTTTGAATTGGGGCTATGTTGAATCCTCCCTCCACCAACACACTCAGATTTGAGACCTAGAGCATTCAGGCCAGATGAAACCTGATCATAGATGTCCGCTGATTGAGAAAGCAAATAAGTAGACATAAATTGATAAGTTATACAAATAAATTGAACAAGACACAAAAATTCAAACATAAGTTGCAAATGTTAGGTAAATTTTATGCTCAGTGCTGTGCCACTACCATGCTTCAGTCTGAACTTGAGTGACAATAGAAAACAGGGAATAATGCCATGAGCAATGTAAAAATTAAATTTTCCCTGATCAAGCAGAAATGACTGCCACAGGGGCAATAGAATAGCACAAAGTCGATGTCAAAGCTCGCCCATAGCCATGGGTGGCCTGGGGAGCAAGGCCCCTGTCTGGAATTAAAAAAATGACTTAAAGTCCCCTTAGTAATAAAGCACTTGGGCATTTTTGCATCATTTTGTATTATTTGTCAGAATTTAACCCATGTCATGTAATTCAAATCATATGGAACAGCACTACATAGGTCACCTGACCACCTAGCAGATTGACACTTGCTTTGCTCAGATTAACTGGGCTACAACACGTATGGTTGTAGTTGTTGCATAAGTACATATTGTGCACATACACGTATGCAAACTCTGCTGCAATGTTCATGCACACATACCTACTTCTCCATTTCTCAAGTCGATTTTCAAAAGCAAAGATTCTGTGCCAGTGGTTGCCATGTTCCTTAGTAATTGGAGCAACAAGGCCTAGTTGATCTCCTGATATAAAAACATTAAATGCTCTTTCCTCACATAAACATCACATATCACTCACCAATGAAAAATCACGAATTAATCGCAAGAACTAAATGCCCTAACATAGTAGCTAACCCTTATAACAAACAGGTGATTACAAAAACCAGCGTCTTTGTTCAACTTAAGCTGCGTGCAAAAAGATAGTTGCCAGGTATTCGATGCACGCGTACAGTTACTGTACAGTCATCTAACTGTGCATGCATGCGTGCATATACGGTGAAAATGGGCGTGCACAGATACTTTTCTGAGTGCAGATCACTTTCAAAAGCAACAAACTCGCGCGTGTGCTGCCTATTATCAGATCAAAAAGTAGCAGTAGACAACTTCTATTTAATAAGAGAAAGTTATAAATATCCCATCCATACCATGAAACTCTGCCCAGTCATAGCCTCTGACAATAAACTTTGAATCTGATCCAGCAAAAACTTTGATGAGAATATATTTAAATTTTCCAGATTCGTCAATATCCACCTCTTGAACGGAAGAAAATTTGTCTGCAAGTGACGCCATTTTAACTTTCTCATCAGCCTCAGCCTCGTCTCCACGGGAAGCTCCACAATGATCTTTGCTTGATACACTTCTACTTAATCGTAATCCAAGATTTCTCTTAGCAGAAACCATGTATAATCGTCATTCATTTAGTACGTACGGACAAAAATTGCTAAAATTTGACCCTCCTCTCCCTCGTACACGCAAGCGTATTTTACATATCGCTCCCCTCTTGCATACGTACTCGTTACTATTTGAACCCTCCCCATTTCTAAGGGAAAGTTCCTAGTCATCCAAAGCCAAAGAGAAAGACTATTTTAAGCATTCGCGAGACAGTAAAACGATCATTACAAATATTATTTTATGAAAACTTCTATCAAAGATTTCTTCTACAACTCTCATGGTGGGTAAGATGAAATCTGTTTGCAAATCAAAATAATGCAGGATACATGCAGAAAAGACGATTGGTTTTTTTAATTTTTCGTACTTACTTTAATGTGTCAATCCTCCCCTTGTACGCAATCGCACGCTTTTGCTGGCCCCCTCCCCCATTCGTGCGTACATACTAAATGAATGACCCTATAGCTAGTTTCAAGATCAATCCTACGGAAGGATAAACTAATTTCATCAACGTACTAAGTATCATCATGGTATTGATAACTCCGTCAGAAAAGAAGCTGTTTTGGCCAAAAGGAAACTAGTTCCAACAGTAGCATTTTATTGCTTCAAGTGCAAGAACCTTGAGACAACAAAAGGCAGGTGAGAGGACGCTACAGAAAATGTATACAACATTTTATCATGCTATGCGATTGGTTATAGCCTGTCCCAGAATATTCTAGTATAAGCAGTACCCTTTGTTAGTAAAAGGAAAATTCAGCAACTTAAACAACAATTTATATCTCTTAATTTGTAACTTTTTCCATGATTATCTTATTCTCAGTTACATTCCGGTGCAAAAGACCACTGTTTGTTGCTAGGTACAGAGCATCAAAAGGTATCTACTTCCATCAGAGCACTCTGTTTATTCACAAACTTCACTTTTTGTAGTTGAGCTTATTCCTGCCTGTGAATGTCTTTGCACAATTACAGCAAGAATACCTGACGCATATCAGGATATTTGGTTCTTTAAAACACAAACACAAAGCTGCTAAGTATTGTATACTTGCTAATTTCAGTTTGAAATCAGACTGAAATCAAAGAAGAATTGGCGACACAACTGCAATAAAACATTTACCGCAAAAGAGCTGTAGATGTAGATAAGATTGCAAAATATCAATTGACGGCTTATAACAGGGTGAGTTCTTCTCTTTACGATACAGATTCACGTTGATCAGCTGGCAAAACGTTTGAAGTAATGTCCAACATTGGTCTCTCTTTATAAATGTGCGTGAAAACACTGACTAGTGTATGATTAGGTGAATCTAATTAATTAGTTCAAAAAAGCAAGGCAGATCTATGAATTACATCTATATTTACTGCTACTTTAACATCTGCGCATTGTAGTTTGATTTATTGACAGTACAGTATTACCCCGCCACTGAGAAACTCACTAGGTAAAAGCAGGCTGCTTGGTTCCTTATAAATGGACAAACAAAACATTAAAAAGGCTGAATAATTTCTTATATTTACAGCAAGAAGCTCACCATGTTTTAAAAGAAAGTATCAGTTTGATTGATATACAGTATTATATTTACTGTATAATTGTAGTTTTGGTTGTTATACACACAATTTTTGCATTATGTTATAATATTTGTTAGGTTTTGTATTATAAAATGCTTGGCAATTACAATTTTTCCAATCAATATTCTGTTTAAGAAAATTGATCTAAAACTTCAGGCTGATTGGCTTCTTGTCTTATATAAGGGTAGGTGTGGTGCCATCTGGCAGGCTGCAGTTTCTCATAAGTTAATTTCCTAGTGGCAGGACAATACTGTATGCCAAAATCAATGTTTAATGCAAAAGTATTGACTTATAACCCCATATAGATATAGTTAGATATATTAGCAAATGCATAAATTGATAGGAGCTACTTTTGATTTATATAGGTAGATATATCGGGGGGGGGATGTTTGAGGGATGAAACACGGCAATATTCTGCCTTTAGTCCGCAAATCACTGTTCCATTCGGCGGTAGAACTGTATGTTGGTTTGGTCAACACGGCTCCAAATGACCAGGCAAGACTGAAAGCTCGCAAAATTTGTTCATACGGATCTACCAATACGCACTTACAACTGTAAAACGGGAGCTCAAAGGGTGCTAACCAGAACCGAAAAGGCCATGATCCTGAATAATTTACTTCTACACAAATCGTGCTCGATCTGTCCCTATATTTCTGGCATCGGTAGCTTTTCTCATCAAAGTCATACGGGTAATATTACTGTAAGTTTCATAAAATAGTGAAATAACTAGATTGCTATGAGCTACATTTAGCAAAACTGTCAATATCCCAATCGCTAAAAAAATCAGATCGTAGACACTGGAATTTCGCTACGCTAAAGTTATCACTTCAAAAAGTTGTACTATAGGGAAAACTTCCTAACAAACTTTCTGAAATAAAAATTTATTCACTAAACAAAGAAGATAGTAAATTCTTTGAATTTATCGGCAATATTGCGTACAATGATATGACAATAATCTAGTTTAAAAACTTAAACAAGCACAGCAGACAACTCTCAAACGAGAATAAATAAAGCAAAAATAACAATTTTATAAACAAAAGCTTCTAAACATTCATAGAAATAAAATGCTTATTGGTCAATCGATTTAGTCAAATCTTCAATCATAGATGCTAGTATATGGCAAACAAAATGTCATGTTCACCTATTCTTGCATATCGCAGTCATCTAATAATAACCTAACCGACGATGAATTAGGACCGATGTCAATAGAGCTTCTGTGTGTGGAATACAAATAAAACTTAGTCTAACAGAAATATCTGCATGACTAAGTGCCACCATGTTGTGATGAACAATCCATAAGCTCTAGAATACAGGCTACCTTTTAACACTGCCACTACCGGGCCATTGGCTAAGTGGACCCTCTTCATGCCCGGTAATAAGCAACATAAGGCTTTGGCCTAATAGCTTGGGCCCATTCTGGAAATTTCATCATTGCTCCTCAAAATGCATATGGTCACAAATCAGTCTGTAAGTGTATTGAACACAAGAGCAAAGGCCTATTCGATGGCATTTCCGTGGGTATACAAACTGAAGATGGCTGCGAATTGAATGGGGCCATCATATGGGCTTGGCCCACAAATCAAATCTCCTTAAAAGATGTCCTGCTGGAATGATCTTTAAAGCATGAACTCTGCAAAATAGTTTGGATCCTATTCAAATTTATGATCATTTACTGACTTAAACTTAAGATGAATGATGAATGCTATCGAAGTGGGTTATGCCTGATGGAAATTTGTTCTACGCCTCTAAAGTCAAACGAGGAAACAAACATATACAAAGAGTAACAAAAAAATTTACTACTTCATTCTCACTGCGAAAAAATAACCACGATTTCTTTGCTAGTGAAATAGTAAAAACAAGCTGAGAATGGCCACTAGACTCTTAGCAACAATAGCTTCTAGACATGTCCTCTGATCATTTGCAACAATGTTCATCTACTCGGTAGCTCTGCAACTTTTATTTTACCATGCTAAGATTTATCCATTCCACGTCTGTAAAATTTATTTAGAAAATAAAAGAACACTGGCAAATTATCTCTTCAAACGGGCATCTAAGAACATCCTGGATAATTTCCTGCTGTGTCTTGTGAGGAAAAATCTTTTCCCAGTCTTCCAGTCACAGTAATGTGGGGAAGCAACATACTTTCGCGCTTTCGTCTCACAAATCTCACAAAGTCTCACAACAGCAAATTCTTACTGGCCTCGGATTTATTGGGCCAGCTTTGAAGAGCAATCTGCATCCTTCCCAACTTAAGGAAATTATCCTGATGAGCCTTGAGTTGCGAATACTGACCAGTTCTGTGCCATCAATGGGTTGTTGATTCTGGTCCAAGTCAGATAACAAAAAAGCTCTTTGGTGCTTTCCTTTAAATCGACGACCCTGTATGCGCAATTCTGGTGTCAAACCATAGCAATATTGTTTTTTGAGATCAATTCGAAAGGAGATCAACGCATACAATTGGCAGATACAAACTCCTGTCCGGCTGTATAATTGACGTGTGAAGTGCGCATCTACTAGTTATCGTGTAAGGGGAAACACATGATTCAAGAAGAGATAATCATGACTTCCCCAGCAGTTGACCGTGAGTTTGCAAGTGAAATTTAAGGTTACTCATTTTGTTGAACGCTTTGTCGCATAATCTACACGTGTACGGTCTTTCACCGGTATGGATAAGAGAATGATTTCTCAAGTTGCCCTTTTGATGGAAGCCCTTACCGCAAATATTGCATATGAATTCTTTCACATTACTGTGTGTTTTTATGTGAGTTTTCAAAGTAGATGAGCGATTGAATGCCTTGGAACAAACGTGACATCGATGTGGCTTCTCTTTAGTATGAATTATCTTATGGCGACACAATGTGCTCGACAATCGAAACCCTTTACCACAGACACTGCAAACAAAAGGCCTGCTTTTTGTGTGCACTGGCATTTTCAGGTGGATAGTCAAGGTGTAGCGTGTTTTAAAGACTTTTCCACACTGATCACATTGATATTTAGCTTTTCTCGATGTGCTGCTATTGTTCCTGCTACTCTCTCCATCGTTGTTGTTGAGGTCCGCGGAATCACTGAACTCTGATGAGGTCGTGTCTTCGGATAAGAATACGCTATCACTGTGTCCGCCTTCCTCAACTTCGTTGGAGCTTTCACTGTCTTCATCGGCGCCACCTTCACTCTTGTGGTTATTGCTCCTTCCATGCTTAATTTCTTTCCACTTGGTTTCTTCATGTTCACTGCCGATCTTTTCAACAGCAGTCCCCTTGACGATGTTAGAATCCTTTGTAATCGATTTCAGAGATGCCCTAGAGCGAACCGGGTCAGAGTCCTTTTGATCCCCAACTAGCTGCCTCGCAGCTGCCAATAAAAAATGAAGCTTATTACTTTCAGCGCCGCAGTCTGTCTTTCTATTTGCATTTTCTCTCAAAGTCTCTTCTTCGCTCCTTTTTACATTTTCCAAAAATTCTGTTCCACTGGTCTGGAATTTATACCTGAACGTCTTGTCAATGAGAGACTTTGTGTTAAAAGGAGGCCCAACTGACGAGTAAGTATACTTGGAGAAATTCCTAGCGCCATGGCTGCTGTCAATTAAAGAGCTCTGGAGATGACGATTGAAGCCTAAAAAGGAAGTCAAATTACCCTTCTTGAAGTCTGATATAAAAGTAATGCGTCCTACTGAACCAGAAAGCATTTATCACACGTTTGAAATGATTTACTATTCTCCTAAAAAATACACGAAAAATTCTGCAGCTACAAAACATTATATGGACACGAAACACGAGAGCCATTAGTGATGCTCTGTAAACACTTTCAGTTTCACTTTCTATTAACTTTCACGTTCATCTGCACATGCGAAACAATTCTAACTGACGAGGCTTCTCGGGACATTTTCATTAATGTAAGGCCATAGCACACGGCGAATTCAACAGACTATCAACAGGGAATGAAGACAATACAGTAGACCGAATAAAAAGCCTAAGCTCTCCGTATTGAGAAATATTTTGGGTCTGCCAGTTGCAATCCTCTACTTCCCCTCCCACAATGAAAAATAATTGCAAAATCAGGCAAACGGAAATTTTTATAACCTATTGTCTTAAGAAGACTTCTAATTCAAAGTCTGGATTGCGGAATCATTTAAACTCATATGGAAGTCAACATCATGATTATCAAATTCGTCAATGTTTCGGCACTATAACATATGGTGCCATCTATTACTAATAAATCCCCATGTCTTCACATAGACTTCAAAATTATGGCTCAACCCTAAGGCCACCAAAGAAAAAAGTTGTGATCGTAGGGAATATTCTACTAAACAAAGGTAAAATTGGCATCCTTTTAAATATTCTTTCAAACTTGTCCTTCAGTCAGTTTACTGATTATATGCTTTTCGTATAAGAAAGAAACTTTCTAACCCAAATGAAGCAACTGTGAAATGAATGGAGACATCAATGCCTTAATTGGTTTCTTGAACTTAAATTGAACTGCTTCACTTCTTGCAAACAATTCTTTAACTATACTTTTCAAGTTCAGTCAGCCTGTGTTTGTTAAATATTTCTTAATATTGTATAATATGAGGCTCATGTTTCTTATATACATTTATTTCTTACAAAACAACTTGTAGCTCTTTACTTTAGCTATTTGCTTATACATTTCTTAACAACCTTATTGATTGCAAATATTTTGCCGTTTATATTCTTATGATTTATACATAGGAGGCCTCTTTAAAATCAGCAAAGACTGCACGGCTGCCTCTTTTTTTATCGCGAAATGAAAAATAAGATGAGATTAGCGTCTCCTGCAAATGTGCATTTACTGCCCTGATAAGCCAACAATTCAACAAATGTGACGCCGACCGCTGAGCTAACGGCACCGATAAGCACCAAAGTGCTTTGAAAGCAGAATCCATGAGGGAGTGTTTCCTTGTAAAAAAGTTGCAACGTGACAGCCGTGAAACTATTTCAAAACAAGCATGCTCTAATGAGGAAAATTTGCTCTTTTCACGGGTCTCTAAGAGAAATAGCTGAGCAATATCACTCCAAGTGACTTCAAATTGATTAGAAAAGCAATAGATATTTACAAAACTCACATTTGCGCACGCAATAGAAACTCTTCTTCTTTTCCGAATTGCAAAAGGCATTTTACGAATACAATATAGAGCAAATGTGGTCTCTCACTGTGCCCTTGTGTTCTAATTGGGCAGACCAAGTACAGGTGACCTTTTCAAGGAATCGAGAGAAATGCGCAGCAAATTGTTATGTATAACAATCTGAGAACAGAAGGGAGACTACAATGCGAGACATTCTAAAGTCTGATGCATTGTGCAAAGAAATGTGAACGCATTTTAATCGCTAATTAAGTACAGGGTAGAAACCCTACATTTGTATGCTAGGATTTGAATGGCTAGATTGTTAGAAGCAAGAGGCAGGTTTGCATTAAAGCAACTCTTGAATATAGGTCGAGGAATAAAAACAAAAACTACATCTGCGCGCGAAGGATAATATGCTGAGACACAGTTCAAGTCTTAATATCTGAGCAGTCTTTTAGGCATTACACAAACTACTTAAACACGCATAGTTTAGGAGGGTAGCCCTTCAGCAAGACCTGCCATACACCTGGACCCTCTATTGCCTGATAGTTGATGGCCATGATGCATTGCAATTCCTTAACACACTGTAAAGGGTGGCAATATAGAGCAAATCTGCAATTGTGCAGAATTTGGAAAAGCAATATATGGGAAAAACAAGCTATAATTTTGCATCATGACCAATGTCACTTATACATGACAGCTCTAAAACAAGAACTGTCAAATCAGATCAGAGACTTCTCTCTGCCTGAAAGCGAAAGAGCAGGAAATTAGCAAAGGTAGTTCATTGCGTGGATATATCAATATCGCTCAATAGCATCAAACAGCTGCAATTCTTGCTCCTCAAAAGACCAGGTTTATAATTCTATTAGCTAAGCTATCACTACTTGAAAACAACAAATACAAAGTATTTCCAAAACCTACAACTGACTGCTTATGAGCAGGCAAAATTGTGCCTCAGGTCAGGACAGAATTGCGCTTAATCTGTCAAGAGTTTATCCATTAATTTCCATTTGTACTCTTTGTACTCTGGTAAGGCCTCCATATAATATTTGAGCGTGATTCGCTACAGAGAAAATGAATGGGAAAAGGCAGCCATGTTGTGGTCACAGTAAATATGCCAAAGAATGGACGCAATTTTATCAATAATTCAGAACAGTACCTGTAATACTTGTTGCCTCAATACCTATAAATTTCATGAAAACTGTCTGACAATTAAAGTTAAAATGAATAATTGACAACGACGCAGACGTTTGATGCCGTCTTAATTCTTTTGATTACTAGGAGAAAAAGGCCACATGGAATCAGGAACCAAATGAAAGCTAGCGTCAAGAAATGAGATTAATAATAAAGATAGCTGGTAGGGTCCTGCTCAGGAGTAAAATGTGCTCACCCTTATGTGAGGAAGTGAACAACACTGAAGGAGGTTTGGAACGTAGAATATACCACGTGAGTAGGTTAGGAGTGTAGAGAGAGAAGTTAGAGAAGGAAGGGTGAACATGGAGAGAACGAGATTGATGCTGTAACAGAAAACTAGTGACTCAGTAGAAGTGTTCTATAGAAATCACTTTATTGAATTGGAGAGCGCTTCGGAGAAAGTCTTGCGTGAATCTTTTGCTTCAATTCAATTCAATTCCTACAATTTGGGGCTACACTAAGCTTAGTCCATCATAACAAAGGAAGGCCCATCAGACTACAGACTGAATTATATTACTACAGAAAAACGTTTCCCTGTGAACATGACTAACAGGGTGTCAATCGTCTGAAGGCAGACATCGACCGAAGACTGTAGTGGGCCAAAGACAGCAATCAGTCAAAGACAGCAGTCAGTCAAAGACAACAATCAGTCGAAGACAACAGTCTGTGGAAACATAATGGCTACAAAATTTTATCACTCTTTCAACCTTAACTAAACTCAAAAATATGCTACGATAGTATATATGCTGTCGGCAATAGAAGACTTCAGACTGCTTTAAACAGCCAAACAGTACAGAAACACACTAACACTTATCTCATCGTTGAAAATGCTGATAATCAGAAGACATCACTTAATACAGTCAGTTGTGCAGTTTAGACACATTTCACATCTCCCAAAAATAAAAAGTTCAATAAGAAACACTCCGTTTTCGAATCTGACCTCAAAAATGGATAGCGCAAAGCCAATTTTCATTGTGAAATGAGTAAAGGTAGACTACAACAAAAAAAGCACAGATTTCCTTTATCATGTTGTCTACATACAACTAAATGAAGAAAAATGCTGTTGTTGAAGAGGCGTACACACTGGTTGCATACACCATACAAACTCACTTTCAAGCAATTTCGAGCATGCTACAGGATGGAATCCTTAGATAAAAAGCCGAAAATAGTCCACTGTGTATCCAGAGTAAAACTGAAGGATATCGAACAGTAATTGAAAGAGAATATTTCCAGAGCTTTCAACCCATTACCTAAAGGACGTCTTCCAAGAGTGTCAACTGAAACAAAAGACGATTCCGGTTTCTCTCTCAATGATTCCATCAATCACATCAAAAGTTTGAGGTACTATCCATAAGAAAACTAATCAAGAAACAAAATCATTAAGGTCTAAAGAATATAGTAAAACAAATACCGCTACACTCTGGTCTATAAGAAAGTTTATTTCTGTCCAGTACTGAAACATTCTGAGCTTTATCATGATTCCAGCACAAAAACTTTCCTAAGACATTCTTAGCAAGAATATTCGACTCTGTGTAACACTGTAGAAATATATATATATATATATATATATATGTGTGTGTGTGTGTGTGTGTGTGTGTGTGTTGCAAAGTAAAGACAGAGCACAAACAGAACATTGAACTACAATAAATATGTCACAGGAAATCAATGCAAATTAAACGAAAAAGATGATGGGCTTGCACAGACATTGAAATTTCATATGTGTATCAACAAATCAGCTTGACAACTTTGTTAGGACTCAAAAATCCAGTACTAAAATTTCTAAACTTTTTCAGCAGTCGAGTACTGCTTTCCTATAAACAACTTTCCCATGAAATTATGTCTGTATACGTTGAGTGAAAGTAAATCTGTCCTAAACGTGATAAGCAAGTGAATACGACTTAAGAATGCATCAACTGTATCATACGACTGATGCTTTCTTATTCTGATGCATAACAAACAATGCTAAGTATGCTAGTAATACTAATATCCCTCCTCCCAAGTGTCATACAGTTCCAAAGAAACTGATCCGTACCTTAGTTGTGCGCAAGCTAGTGAAGCGTAAAACTAGCAATGAACGTCGTCAGCTGGCGATGGCGTAGAGAATAGTTTCTTAAACAGTCCAGGCGATCGAGTCAAAGGATATTACTGACCTGAAAAATTGCGGTCATGTAAGATCCAGTATTTCCCGACAGGCTAAGGGTTCCATTTCAGTGCCGGCTCTTTTTAACCTCACCTAAACTCTACTGCTGGTTCTTGAAGCTGGGTGCTCTTTCCAAAGCAGGCCGCAGTTCGAGAGAATACCCTATCACTCTTAACTTCAATCAAAGAAAGACAACATGAACAGACCAGGCAGAACAGACAATGCATTTAAGATTAAAAACAATTGACTGAAATAGTAAGGCTTAGAGTTCAGAAGAAGCGGTTGAAACAAGCCGCAAACCGAAACGGAAGCTGTTCTTTCAAGGAGGGCTGCTCTTATTCTACGCCGACTGACTGCTAGAACCATACTCGTATAGGGTTGCAGCTGCTTAGATTCAAAGTCTTGTAGCAGTCTGCGGGAGGATAAAGAAATCTAGTCAGTCAGTTGTAGAAATAAAGTATAGAGGAGATGGGGCACTAAAATTTGATGTGAGCTTCGTCTCAGATAGACAGAAGATTCTGGATTTAATGAAAACGTGAGCATATACTGTCCTACCAGAAAAGGAGGCTCATGAACAGAAAAGTTCACGGGGATCCTACTAGAAACATGCAGCACTTATTGCTTGGGAAAGCACTTGCAATAGGTGAATCCTGTCATGAATGCTAACAATCTCTTAAACCAGCGTCACCACTACGCAGTATCACAACTAGGTTTATGGAAAAGCATAGAAGCTTCAGCTATAATGATTTTGTAATGGTATGTGTGTAAGGTATCCTAGCCTTTGCTGTCACTCATAGCTCAACCGTTTGATAAAGTCATGCACAAGGACAGCGCCTGCCTAATTATAGGGTAATTTCAAGGTAGCTATTGATAAAAGAATGTCAGTATCTTCACTCAAATATCATTTCATAACGGTATATAATCAATCTGAAATCGCAATATTCTCACAAAATGGGTGGATTTTTCCGACTCCAGTAATTCCTAACTGAAGAGCGAAAGGCACGGAGCTGGCGGAAGAACAGACAATCCTCTGAGCTTGAGACTGGAAAGACAATGAAATTACGCAAACAACAGTTTACCTTCTAGATAGTCCACTACAGTTCTGCCACACTCAATATGACTTGCAATATGACTTGCAAAAGCAAAACAAATGAAACACGCACGAAACTTGAACACAAAAAGCTAATAATTTTTGCTAAAACATCTGCAGTGGTCGTCGTTCACCGAGAAATCGAATTCTCTGTTCAATGCAACTATACAACGCAACACAACAATGCATCGCAACACCACAATGCAATAATACAATGCAACTAAATCACCAGACATGGTGTCTACCATTAGGATAATAACAGTTTCAAGGTGAACAACATAACAACAAGTTAAGGTTCAATTTGCTATATTGATTGCCTGAAAGCTGGTGAATTAGGTAGCATGGTGCCAAGTCTCCAACTTTCAAAACGTGAGAAAACCCAGCTAGACAAATTCATAAATTGAGGAGTCCAGCTCGAGTAAAGCTAACAGGTGAATTTGAACAGAAAGCTGAAAGAGGCACAGGGATAAATCCTAGATTAAACATAATTTCATAAATGTTCTATAATTGTCGTCTCATTCAGGCCAAAGAGGCATTTCAAGTCAAGGATTATTGATATCAGTGGTGAAAATCACGAAAAGGATTGCTTAGGATGTTGTGCGGTAGCATAAGCAAAATGAGACCAGGAATGGAAAGATTCTACATATATATCAAATATATATATATATATATATATATATATATATATATATATATATATATATATATATATATATATATATATATATATATATATATATATATATACACACATACACATATGTATACACTCAAACAGCTTCAATCACAAAGAAGTTTATAAAGAAATAATCCAATATGAATATATATATATATATATATATATATATATATATATATATATATATATATATATATATATATATATATATATATATATATATATATATATATATATATATATATATATATATATATATATATATATATATATATATATATATATATATATATATATATATACACACATTTATCTGCAGACAATCTTGGCAGAAACTATACAGGACTCTTGATGACTGAACTGTTTTTTATGTAACTATTGTAATGAAGATTTCAAAGTCAGCAGTCAAAATGGGCTAGTGGTATAGGTACTCTCTACAATTCATGAAAATTCAATCTAACCTACTTGATATTCATATGCAAAGTTGGCCTGAAGTTTATACTCAGGACATTCCACAAAGGGGTAGCAATACTATACTTGTCCTGTCACAAGCTCAGTGGCAAGTTTTAAAGCGTCTTTTCAAATAGGTGAATAGAGTTCTGATTTAATTAGCCTCACTGCATGCAAAAGACTCGGCAAGTCCTCGTGAGATGCGCAAAGTTCACGGCTATACAGGTATACAGAATGCTCCCTCTTAGCAAAAATTTAAACCTTGACCGATATTTGACGAGAGGTAAGATTGTGTAACAAGACATCAAAAGGCACTGGTAGCTCAACCACATTGTTGAGTCCCAGACCTGATAATCTGTATATGGGTGATTTTCATTTTAGCGTCTCTGCTACAATCCTACATATGAACATTCAATTTACCAAAACGCAAAAAAGCGGCAAACTGGTAGCATTTAGATCGGTCAAATTATGTGAGTATATATTTAAGTCTACTGACGATGCATGAAGAGTGTCATTTTCAATACTGCTCATATGGCAAATTCTGAACTCTAAAAGTGGTAAATACTCCCCTAATATGAGCGAGGGGCCAAGTGGTTAAAGCGCTTGACTGCTGAGCAAAACATCGATGGTTCGAGCCGAGCCCTCGGATCATAGTTGGGATGATCGTCCACTGTCCACCCAGCAGCAAATTGGTACCTGGTGACAACGCTGGGGAAGTTAAAGGCCGCGAGAAAAGGAACTGGCCACCCTACCTCAATATGTCGGCGGTTCAGGGTAAGTGTCCTCTCTAACGGGCACTCCCAACATATGGAATCGTATATGGGACTAACTTTCACCTTAACTTTACTCTCCTAATGACTCTGTGCTGGTCCTGTTACTGAGTAGACAGCATTGAGTCCAACTGGACTACTCGTAAGCATCAGCCGATTAGCACAGAGCAATTCTGCAAAGGACCCCTTCCAAATCAGCATTACTTATGAAGGGCCATATTCCTTACACATTATAAATGGAAAAGATAGGTACTAAGTATGATATTGACTGTGCCGTGGATGCGGTCTATATTCCCTCTATAAATGGGGCAAATGGAAGGGAGTACAGTTACCACTTTGCTAGTTCATACAAAGAATGCAGTCAAACATACGGCTCAACTCACGCTCGATCAAAAGAGATACCTTCTCTAGACGTATATCATACCTCGTCAATTCGGGAAAGTTGGAGAAACAATGTTTCGAGAGAGTTTTCTAAAGGGCAGGAGAGAAAACACCACCATTTGGTGAAAGGACGAAGTTTGCTAAACAGCCTACGATTTTACTTTCTAAGATAAAATACACGTTCCTCTCTGGTGACGAATAAATATATCTGTCTAATTGAAAGTTTTACAAAATAACATAAAAGCAAAAGGTTTTTTGTGAATTTTTAGTAGCAACGAAAAGAAACTGAAAAGGTCATTTAGAAGATTGTAACGCGTTCATGTAAGTGGAAATCTACATGCAATGTCTTTAGAAATCAACCCTTCAGCAAAGTGTTGGGGTTGTCGTCAAAACAGCAGTAAGAAATATGGATGGCTAATAAATAAAATATGTACTGCCTTTCCGTTCATTTCTATCCATTCCAACATACTCTTAGATAATCAAAGATGATCTGAACTGAACCACATACAAAGATTATGCTCTCAAATAATAACTGCTTGTTTAAGACAAAAAGTTCAATTGAAACTAACCTTTCTGCTCAACAGTATCCGTCTGATTGCCTTCATCATCGGAAAAGTTTTCCCTAGTTCTGTGCTCATCCACTGATCTCCGTAACAAGAAGGATTTCGGCATGATTTCTAAAAACCTGCAAAATGCTTGGGTAGAACAATATCCGTCTTGTGTGACTTTATTTTAGATAGAACTCTAATACAAATAAATGATAACATGTTATAAACATAAGAATAAACTTCAAAAATGAAGTTAGTTAAAAGAGAGGCATTGAGAAAAAGTGCAAGCGGCTGGCCTTTCGTAAACAAATGAACTATAAGCACAGCTAAGCGTCGAGCTGCCCTTTTGTAAATCTTTGAATTATTAATCGGTCTTCAGGTTGCTCAATTCATCCAATGGAATGAATTATGAGGAGGAGAGAGTGTTTAATATTAATGAACATTAAGGCGATATTAAGTGTGAATTCGACCTGTCTATCAACTATTCTGTCAAACAAAATGGCGGTCGCCTATCCATGTTTGATTCATATAATCACTAATCCAGGGTACCTGTGCACCCACCACATTCGAAATGTATAGTAAACATATCTTGAATACAATACATCAATACAACAAATGTGGGACAGAGATTGGTACGCGTATACGAGATATGTGACTTCACTGTCGGGTAATATAACTCTATCCATACAGTCATAAGTCAGCATGCACAAATGTTCCTGCATCTAACAGATGACACCGAACAGATGACACCGAACAGATACACCTGACAGATTACACAAGCATCACTTAAAAGCGACACTATACTGAATGTTCAACCGTAAAACTAACTGAAGCACAGAGTTGCATATAGAAATAACGCTTGAAAATGAGAATATCTTGGAAAATTCTCAAGTACGCTGAACTTACATCAGGGCAAAATGTCTCGCTAAATCCTGCAACACAATATAACTTTACAATACAACGTATTGAGCTACGATTCTGAACATAGATTTGTACAAACTAACCTATAAAAAGGGGCATATCATAATACCCATTAATTTTATATTCTTAACATCCATTTAAGCCACTTGCTTGATAAGTACCATCCCTTTTGCTTACTGCACATATTTGAGCAACGTTACTGCACCTTCTCTGGGAGCTTTCGTACCAACGACGCAATATATGAAAATAAGAAGACTCACTTCATTTTCTTCCAGAGCACGATGAATTTAACAAATTAATAAGGTAAAGACAGTTCTAGGTTTGTAGCCATGCTTCATATTCTAGCGTAGAATACACAGCATGGGTGCGAGATTGAATTTTGCAAAAAGCCAATCGACAAGTCATATCAATTAAGAGCAATCCAGTTCGAATACAGATCCCCTTCGTAATGACTTAACCGCCAAACTCTAACCACTTGACAACTTCCCGTCTTTGTTACCGCCTTGCAATAATTGAGATAGGTAGCAAGATACTTTACACAGTCTTGGGTTGATCACAACCATGAAGCTCAAGAAATGCACTTTTGAACTGCAAAGCCACAAGGACCTTCTATCAGAAGAAAAACCCCAGGAATAAGCGGAAACGCAAACAAATAATGAATAAAATTGCTGGCCATAAGTGCAGATCCGAATGAAAGCATCGTGGCCAAGACAAGCCTGAAGCCCTGAAGCTTGAGATCGAGGGAAATTCTTTACAAGTTTTGGGCTTTAAAGAATAGCATACAATAGTTATTGTGTACTATAACTAACAGAACAGCATCACAACAATCATTTCGTAACACATATTGACGAAATTGCATAAAAAAAGCAACGAGAAGACAACACCCCAATGACAGAAAGTCTACTGGATTTTCTATGAGAAAAGTTCTCTGGTCCATTGATGTGTCTGCAAATAGAACCTGTGATTGCTATTACAATTCCACGAAAAAGCGCAGCTGTAACAGATTCTAACCAGGCCATACACAAAGTAAAAAGCAAAATTGCTCGTGTTATTCATAGATTAGTTGCAAGGTAGCTACCTGATATCAGTACTCAAATGGTGAAACACATGCAAAGCCTATCAAGTGTTCGCAAATGCTTGTTGTGCTGCAATTTCGATGGGTCTTCAGTCAATAAGTTGAAGATACTAAACAAAAATGTAACGGATTTTGGCGAAAATATGCGCAGATTATGACACTGGTCATTAATATTGTAAAAGCTGTGAAAACCATTTCGCTGTCTTCTGCCGTATAGAAACAGCATGTTAGAATACCATAAAAAGCTAACATTGCACATCTCATAGGTGTCCGACGCAAATGTTAAAGAACAAAGCGGTAGGTAGGATTGATAATTAGTATTGAGCAAAGTAAGACGTGAAAAATGGCGAAGTTCTAATGATAAAACGGGACCAACGAATGGAAAACACCAAAACCTATGTACGTGCTGTCAGTTGCCGTGATGCACAAGCGCTTTGCCGCTAATGCTCAACTGACTGTATACAGCTGGATTCTCTCTATCAAATGAGAACGGCAGTAGATTTGCATAGGCTCGGGTATAAGGAAACGCGGTCTTTAAAATGCAAATATATACGATATCAATATCAGCAAAATTTACAGCACGAATTGAGTTTTGATACAAAAAATACAATGCATGGTGAGTAAGGTTTTGCATGTCATGTGTTTGAGTAATTGATCTGTTTCTGAGTCTCCTACCATGCAAGGAAAAGTGTTGTCATGCAAACAGAGAGAAAACAAGTCCCACAGAGAAAGAGAGAAGTCGATCTTCATCTAAATGAACACAACACGGCTGAGAGTCACCTGTTCTGAAAGTCACACACTGGACAGAGTTTTAAAATCGGATTCACTCCGAAGCATAGAAAAGGAGTGAAGTGAGTTGAGAACAAAAAATTGTAGGGCTCACTAGTAGCTCCTCGCACTGTGATATTGTCAAAGAGCTTTTTCCAATGACCAAAATAACGTAGCTGGAGGCATACAGCGGGAGTCAGTATATAAATTAGAACACAAATCAATTTGTGCTATTCAAGCAGGTTTCATAACAAAGAAAAATCGCGAAAATCCTATAAAATCTAGCAGTCAACTGCACATTCTTGCAATCAGTGGAAAACAAGAGCAAAAGATTTAGAATAAGTCTAAACAAAATAACTACACATGCAATACAACAAAACCAGCGTGCTGACTGTTCAATGAAGTTTTGATTTTATTAAGTAAAAGTCATATCCTTTGTGTAGTCTAATTAGCTAGAGAGGAGTTTTGAAGATAGGAGTCTGGCAACGAGTGTGACGTTTGCGGTGAAAGTAACGGTATGTTTTCTAAATATGCAATTGCGGGGTAAATTTATCGCCGTGTATATATGCGGGTGATGGATAAAAGAAAGCTAGGTGGTACGCAGTTATGCATACAAATGCATGAATGAAGCCTATTTAGAAATTCCTTAAGGTACCTGCATCTATGAAGCAAAAGACTGTCATAAAAAATTAAAGCAATGGAACTAAGTCATTAGAATTCATACGTTGAAATTCTGCGCCGGATGAATTAAACAGGGCTCATTTACGATATGAATGACAACACACTGATCAATAAAACATTTATAATATTGATGACAATAGTTCAAACGCTTCCTAAGAGACTCTCTATTGATTCTTCGGCACGGGATCATATCCAAGTGATTCTATGAGAGACATTATGCAGCATAGATTTCCTTTCGCCTTTCATCTGCTGGCGATCGTTGAATGCGTTCCAATGGCAGCATGAATTTCAATGGCCAAAAACGGCTAATCTAGAATCAATGGCCTATGCATAAACCAGAATTATAACAAAGTTTTGAAGTGAACGTGAGAAGCTAAATTCCCTTTGTGTGATCAAATGCATGCAGGAAAGGGAACATCTTTCTAAGAAGAAGTAACGCCTGAAGTTGAAACCCTTCATGAACAAACTTCCCGAAGACTTTCCAAATAGCATTAGATAGCTACGAAGCCAAAAGGCTCGTGAAAAAATTTAAACTTTGTCATCTCACGAAAGTGGAAGTTAAAAAGTGGCAGTCAAATGATGATTAGTTTCTGTTCGAAATGAATGCATGATCTTTTTAAGCCGTAAAATCCCTTTGAACAATGCAATATTGCATAATAAGCAAAGAAGCCAAGCGTAAAAAGGCGATGTCTCCGAGTAATGTCAAACCCAACAAGATGCTAGACTACTGAGAACACTTTGAATCAAACCAGGAACATTTTCAAATCAGAAACAGTTACCAAGTCAGTTGGCTGTGAGAACATTCTCCCATGGCAGTATGGCATTATTGTTTCCAAATTGTATTGTTAAACCATCAAACACCAAGTGCTGGCTAACAAGCCTAATATTATGAGAGTCACTCTTAGATTTTAGAGCCCAACGCCTTGCTCTTCATCCACGACATGTTTCATATTCTCAAACTAGCGCTAAATGCAACCCTGAACTGCCAGTATCACTCAGTCTCATCAGATTCTATCCATTCAACCTTTCGTAATACAGACAGCAGACGTAGTGAGATCATTACGGCAAATAATCACGCCAAGTAAATGATATTCTATGTTATACATATGATAGGCCAAATACTTTGAATATGGCGATTACTGACGTAATCAAAGAAATCCGCACCGCATTAGGACGCCACTCTTAAGTGTGGATATGAACATTCGGAATGTGTTTTTGCTAAAGAGACCTTCATTTCAAAATGAAGCCACTTCAGTGCGCAGCCACCTAACTTTGCAGCCACCAGAGCGCGCAGCTGCCTAAGTTTGCAGCCATCTTAGTGCGCATTAACACCATACGCCTCATTAATCCAGATATTTATCCGGAAATATATGCAACCACCTCAGTAAGTATTTAATCTGTAGTATACACCATGCCACCATATAACCATTACTTTCATAGGCAGATGACATATCTTCAAAAACTGTAAAGAACACAATAGTACTTTGACTCACCCAAGGGATACTTCTGTATCAGCTGTGGTAGTAAATTAATTGCATATCTATGAACGTCAATCTCTAATCATAGCCTCATCCCATGGACCATGTATATTGCTTGAACAAAATGTTAAAAATAAATTAAAACGAATGAACTACTGAATCGGTCAATTTATCAATCAATATATCTATATTTAGATAGCCAAATCAATACTAAAGATGGCATGATCATGCTCCTATGTCAGTGATAAATGGAATTCAAGAATAACTAACATGCTAGAAAGATACCCTACTATGTTAATAGTTCAGTAATAATAACTCGATGGCCAAGATTAACATAGCAGGCCTACTTTTAATAGATGCCCTCTGCCAGAGCCTGATATAACCTCATCAAGGTACAATAAAGAATGAAATGCAAAGAGTGCTAATGATCTGTGCTTACTTTTTATGTCTCTGGAGCCGCACCATCCAGCATGGGAAAAACAGTGATATTGCTAACTGAGCAACCAAGAAGGCAAATGCAAAGCCGCTTGATACCAATGCTATCATAGCAGTGGCAGTAACAATCATCAATACTGTAAGCAGCACAAATAGAATCCGCTTACGGCTCTGCAAAAAAGCTGCTTGGTTCAGAAAGGCTATAATGTCGCATGTTTACACAATAGGTCACAATAAACTATCAATAATAAAGCAGATAAATTACTACATCTCAGATAACCAAACACAGAACTTAGCAAAAAATGTCTGGCTAAAAGTTTTGCGTGTAACATAAGTAAGCAAAAAGTAAAGGAGCTAATCACGTGACATAAATTTATTAGTAGAAGATCAAAAAGAGGAAAAATCCCTTATTTCTACGCAAGTTATAAATACCACGCACAAACAAAACATTAGATATAGATATTTTTTGGATATACCTTTCAATGTTGCCTTTCCGATCTACCAATAAATTCTAATAACCTAGAGCGCACAGGCATTACTAGCTTAACTTCAATAATCTCAACTCGATGTATTGAAAGATTGTAATGTACTTCCTATGTAATTAATTTGGCTTTCACCCTAATAAACTATAGTCTGACTCCATGGAGATTCTCCTACACAGAAGGCATAGAGAATGACTCAAGGTAATTAACTCCTTAAAACGATGACAATGCTTCAAATTCGAAGAACTGATCTCGATTCTTTGCTTAAGCTAACAGATTGCAGTTCCCTTCAATATATTCCATTTTCATTCACCGAAACTGAACAATAATCTTGATGTGTATAACAACAATACGCAATATCCAACAATGACTGACCAACAAGGGTAGATATGAGGGTAAGCAGCTTTAGACTAACAAACAACCCAAATGTCAGCCTTTTCAGTGGAACAATGAATGCCAAGCTCTTGACTGCAAGAGAGGAACCGTAGGCATTCTCCTTATGGTGCCAATCAACTTGCCTGCTCACCTTCAGTTTGATTCTGACCTGAGGCATAACTGCAAACATCTGCATTGCTAACATAACAGTGACAAATGCATGCCAGGAAGTTGGCAGTCTCGATGCCAGACAAACCGATGCAAAGATGCTCGCATTTAGAGATGGCGATCTTGATGCCCTAAGATAACGAGCAAGAAAATTGACTGACCAAGCACTGACGATATCAAACAAGGAAAACAAATAAAAGAGAAGAATGCTTACAAGGCTTTCGGATTCGTACCAAAGTGAAACTTTTCTTCAACAAAAATATGAATCATACAATTTTCAAATACTCATAACTCAAAACACAATGCAATTGTCGAATCATTTTAAAATCACTTGTGATATTTCAGCATTTTTAACAATGAATCAGTGGCTAAACCCTAGGTGATAATATCACTGGACAGTCGTACGGTTCATATCACAGTCCTTCTTGTACTCTAATTTCGAATCGCCAGCCAGTTCATGGAACCAAATGCCACAGTTGTTTATTTCATAGACTGCAGTCTCCTATGCCAGAGCAGGTCAGCAGAAATTAGCTTATTGGCTACAGAAGAAAAAGAGCGCTACTAGCATATCTCATTCCGCGGATAAACTTTTAATGTTTCACTAAAGATGCAGAAAGAGTGACACCCTGATTGAGAGTGAAGAAATCTATAAAAGCCTTCCCTGAGGATGAGGGCATCACAAAAGTATCCTAAATTGAGCATAGTTCTCAGATAAGACACAAAATAGCTACTCTATTGTGCGGCTTTTGTTCTGAATTTTCTAAAAAGGTCATATTTCTTAGTTATAAATGTAAACATGATAAACAATGAAGAAATGAGCTACGCAAGTCCTACCATTATGTAGATGGCGGTGATATAAAAGAGTCTCTATTGCAAGTTTACGGTTCACAGGCCACGGAGAGGCTCCCCAATTGTAAGAACTCATAGATTTATTCACAATGGAAAAAACCTCTGGATAGATCATTTAATTCGAAGTTCCCAGAACGTAAGTGAGTAAGTAAGGAAATGAAAAGTAAGTCAGTAATTTCATGAGTACGTAAGCAGGTAATTATCAATCATCTACCAGGGTTGTCCACCGTGTGACACGCAAGCCACATTCAAGCCCACCACATCTGATGTGGCCCGCGCTGAGAGTAAAATGGATAAAGAACTATATTGTATTTATTATGGTACGTAAAAAGTGATCCTCCAACTGTGACCTAAATCTAACAGTGGCTCTCGTAGGAAAAAGATTGGTAAACCCTGATCTAGGCAATCAGGCAACTAGATGATAGTCTGAAAGGGTCAATATGCCACTTTAAAAGCACATCAAAGTGGGGTTTGAACTGTGTGCCCTCTGTTTTTGAGACGGAGGTACAGACCAGGTACAGACTAAAGCGGGACTAAGTTGAAGGAATATGTATGCAAAGTTCTCCCTACAACGTTTCCCTGCCTCCAAAGACAAAGATACAAGGTAACTGTAGCGTAATACAACATGACAACGCTAATACTTGAAGAAAACACTACACTATTGGTTTGACATGAGGTTGGATCGGCATTACCGTACTTCCTTGAAAAACGCCCGTGGCACTCACTTAAAAGTTGGCCATCGAAAAGAGACGATCAATCGAGATTGCGCTCTTTTGAGGAGGGTGCTCTATTGAGGAAATACGTTATATCAGAATTAAATTATTGTAGGAAGCAATTACTATCCAATATATCACTCACGTTGGAATTTCAGAGCTGTAATCATGAAACAAAAGATTGGTTGCCAACATAAACACCTGAACAAACAAAAAACAAGCATGTCAAATAAAAGAGTAAAGAAATGGGAATGAAAGTAAAGGAATAACAGACGCTAATTAACAGGATTGCAATCCGATTTTGAATATCTATTCTTCAATGTTTACTGCAAGGTCACATAAATGCGAACTGTCCACAACATTCACAGTACCTGATACAAAAAAAAGTCAAACAACTTCTCCAAAACTATTGAAATATAACAAAGATTTATAGCCACAAATAAACGGAATGGTTAAAAACCGTTAAAGATCTGCTTCGCATTTGCACATAAATATGTCTGTAGGCTACTGGATTGAGACAATACGAGGGTCTGCTTGGAAAAACGCCCCCATAGAAAGAAAGCGAAATCCCGATAAAACGAACAACAAAGGGAGTCAGAAAATATATTACTCCTACGGTTTGGGAATAAAATAGTCTGCTATAGTCGACTCATGCTAATACAGTAGTTACGTAAAGATTACTCTAGCTAATGTTGGCAAAGAAGAGGGGCAATGCAAATCTGATGCACATTAGAACAACATGGTAAGAACAACTACGATAGTATGTTGAATGTGAGTCTCTGAAATAGATTTAATTTGATGATAGTCTATTTCTATTGTGCCTTTGATATTCTCTAGGCAGCTAACTATATCGCATCGGAATACTAAAAAGTTACAATGGGATAACGCCTGCATTCATACACAAAGCCGCCTGTTGCCGATGGCAATAATGATTCTCCCGAGAAAAAGTAATAGGTTAACAGTGGGAATAACTAAATTAAAATAACAGAAGAAATCTCTATGAAAAACTCAATATATCGAAGGTAAGTTAGATGAAGGGATCTTACATATAGATCGTAACAGCAAGAGTTTGCCATATTTGGGGTTTGCTGCACAAAGAGAATTTTTAAGGATTTTGTAAGGCAGACTAGAAGGAACTAGATATTCAGTCCGTTATATCGGGAAGTTCGTTATGTCTGGGGTTCGATATATTGGGCTTCCATTTCACGTCACCTACAACTTCGCAGAATTCTACAAACTCTTCTAAACTAATCTCTCTCCTGTAGTATAAAACATAACATTATAAGTGAGTGAGGGAGTTTGTAAGAAGGAAAGTTAGCTAGAACCCAGAAGTTTTTATGAGTGCAAACTATATTAACATATTGTTCTCTACCCAACAACTGTAACAAAAGTTAAACTATACCTATCCGAGATACAGGCTGCTGTGTTTATACTAAATCAATCAGGGTTTGAGTAGTACACTGTGATACTGGCATGAAAAAATTTTGCATAATCAGGTAAAACTTACAGTCATAGCATAAATTGTATCTGTGCTAATAGTCTTTGTCAAGGTCTCTAGCAGTGGTGATAAACCAAGAACAAATGCAGTAAACAGAACAGCACTCTTTACATCCTGTCCTGGAACATAAATAGATGTGATGAAATTCATCTGTACAAAAAGGTTTCATATCAAAATAACAAACCAAAGCTCCATTTCCATAAAATATTAAAAGAATAATCTATTGCTAGTTAAATATTGGTCTATATCAAGCTCCTCATCATCCTCTGTGGTGGGGGCTTATTCAAGGGGGGGACTTACCAGCAATTTTGAGTTCTAGAATGGAAGCATATCTGAGTGGGGGCTTTTTTGATGGGAGCCAATTTGAGTATTCATGGTAAAATAAAACTAAACTAAACTAAACTGAACTGAACTGAACTAAACTGAAAGGAATGATCTTACTTTACATTGTAATAATATTCAATTGTTCATCTGATGTCGATGAGAATTAAGAATAACACAGCTTTAACAACCTCATCTGGCTCTATTCACTAGCAAAAGTGGCCTTTAGCTATACAAGGAAACACCATAATTGAAAGTTCTGCTCAGTAAAATGCAAACTTTCATTGCAAAGCTGGAACAGCAATCTGAACTTAGAACAGCTGCTATTCAAATTGAAATCAAGGAATTGCATGAGCATGTAAAACTTATTATGATATTCGGATTAGTATTATGTGTATTATCTAGTGAAATGAAGGATACTATAAAAGGAGATTATATATGCAGAAAGAAAAATTCTACATCTTAAAGGAATAAAGATGGAGAGAATATCTGTAGTTGCATTCAACTCATTCAATTTCATGTTTCTAACTAAACTAGTTTTCCCAACAAGGTCACAACAGAATATAGACAGAAATGAAAATGACAATGTGCCCCTTCCTCTCACCCCATGTAATTGGCCATTACTTATCTGCGAAAATGAGCAATGTTTATGGACCAACCTGTATGAAGAAGTGTTTGATGTGCATCAGTGATTTCAAGAAACGACGACAGTATGTAACCAAAGATTGCTAAAGTAATTGACACAAGGAGAACTGCTGATGCTGATACTATGTCTAAATTCATGTAAATGAATGCCATAACAAATATACAGATGCTGAAAAAAAGAAAAAAAGAAAAATGCCATATTCTTCTACATGTGACCTAAAGGTATGCATAGACATCAAGAGATGAATATTTATAGAAGGATGATATCCACTTAGTGCCATGAATATGCTCCATTATGAATGACAGATACAGCTATGGGGCTCCATGAAGGGGGGGGGCTTGGGGGTTCAGTCCTCCCTGCTAAAATGAGGAGAGCATTTTCTCTTTGGGGGGAGAGTTTGGCAAATGGAAGTTTAATGAACTCCTAATTTGGTGGAATGAGCCGAATCATGAATATACACTGTATGCATATCTTGTATGAATTACTTTGAACTTTTTGCACAAATTTATATGTATCTATGCATGTACATATGAACAGGGTGAATAAAGTAATGACTGTAGTCACTGGTGTGACACACAGAAGTAGGCTGCTTCCCTGCCTCCCTCTTAACTTTTTAGGATATCACCTATGTGTGATACAAGTATGTTTTAGTGGAATGTATTCTTTCATTATCAAAAGGTCTATGAGGTGGAAAAACTACAACTAACAAAGGAATCATTTGGTATCATCAAACATACCTACTTAACTGCTGTGAAACAATTCCTGACTCATAAATCAGAGTTGATAAACTGTATACTCTGGTGTTCACTGAAAATGAACCAAAATTAACAAAAACTGGAATAGCTTTGAAGATTTTTACTCAAAAAAATGCTGACTTGTTTAGTATATGCATGGTAATCATGACAACTGCTTTGCTCAAAATGGATAGATGTAGAAGTTATGCAAAGAGTAAAAATGAATAGTTACCAAATGTCCCACATTCCGCTGGAGACTCCAGCATTTCAGTATTATCTTAAGCCAACTCCCAGCAATGGTAAAACATTGTAAAATCTCCAGCATTTCTTTCAGTTTCAAAAAAATTAAAAAATCTAAAAAGATACTGAATTTAGCAATTCACACTGTTTGTTCTTTTCTTTTGTCTCTTAGTCTAAACTAATCATTCCTAGAACAATAATGTTTCAAGTTTCAGAGCTATGATGCTTTTTATATATTACAATGTATCTATGGTTTCCAGAGTAACTATCCGGCAGTGGCGGCGCAGTACGCCCAACCCCTACCCTCATGACCCCGCCACACTGCCACGCCCATTTCTCCAGCATTTTGATAGCAAAAACTTGGCAACTATTAAATGCCAGTGTATATATACGACTTTAGTGACATATTGAGGGAGGGGAGGGGGGGGGCAATGCTCTCTGCTCTCAACTGTCTGCAGGCCTGTATACACAAACATCCATAAGATATTCTTTCCAGTCTATAGGCTACAGTAAGTACCGTGGGCTCAATAATCAGAAGAGTGCAGGTTTGTTTCTATAAGTCTAGACATGGTCACAAAGTTGCATGCCCAAGTCAAACATTTCCAGAAATCGAACGTGCTCATACGAAGGCAGCAGATCTTGCACATGTAGGAGCTTGTAGAGAATTACCATACCCCTGAACCTGGGAACAAGCATATGTGAAGAGCGAACTTACCATTTTTTCGCATATGTTCCAGGAAACTATTATCGACATAATTATCAGGGTAGTCTTGCTTCTCGTATAGGATCTTTCGCCATGGTTTCCTATTGGATGAATCCTTTCTTAATTGGTCCTCCATATGCAATAATGTTCCCGTGGTCCTGCCAGTTTTCACTTGCTGCAACTTGCGAAAATCCCATAGACCTCAGCTGAAATTCTCACCTCATTTTTAAATTGCCGCGCATTGACACCTCCCCTGTCTCGTTTTTACGTGCACCGATTGTTATCTGCGATGTTGTTGTTGTTTGATTGTGGTGACATGCAAAAACTTCCCAGAACAGAAGAATGATAATGATCGGGAAACACTTGTTGTAACCGTTTACAATAGTAGTTTTTGTTCTTGATTACTATTTTATAGTAAATCGTATCAGATTAAAGGACCTGCGGCAGCCGTTTGCACTTATCGGCGTCAAAACGTAGCTGCCATTAAATAATATAATGACAGTGGAGCGAAGATAACAATCCTGTTGGGCGCGATGTGTTTATAAATCTGCATACAGAAGTTTGATGGGAAGGCTTAGAGCAGAAACGATCTTCTGGTTTGGTAACGTCCTGCAAAAACTACCCTTGGAGAAAGGCGTGATATTACTGGAATGGACGGCTGTATGAAAGTGTGATAATTCACAAGAAGGCCGATGCAGTCCATAAAAAGGCGTGAAAGAGAAAAACTGGTTCTGTTCAAGGAATAATCAAAGAGAACGTAGCTACTGGAATACGCTATACATTTATGGTTTTGATCTATAGTATTATTATTTGATTTGTGTCTACGAGATGCTATTCTTTGTCTCTTGTTTTCGACTATGAAAACAATTAGTTTGGAGAAGTTGGACAATCTGCTGTTTTGTTTCCCACTGTTTGAGAAGCTTTGAAGTGCGGCCGTTGTTTTATAATCTCGGGAAAGATGGGATCAGTTTGGAAGAGGATCAACCGTGTTGGCAAAAGAGCATCAAAGTTCCAGTTCATTGCTTCACTTCAAACTTTAAACTTAGAGTGCAAGAAGGAAAAGAAATGGTAAGACTCATGGTTATGGCTAGTTTCTCTCAGGAAAACCAAAGGGATTGTACCCATCACTTTCTATGAAAGCTACTCAGAATTATATCATTTTAATTAGCTTGAAATCATAATGCACTATAAAAATAAGATAATGATACAATAGTTGTTTGTATTCATTGCTATAACTTTGCATTTAAACATTGTTACAAGTTTGGATATATGCCATAGATTAAAGTTTAAGTCAACCTACGTGTCATGTAGAGGCATATCATCAAGCAAAAAGTAGTTGATGTGTTTGTTGAATGCATTCATTCTGAGTTTTTGGGAGGTGTAAAGCAGTTATTGTAACAACTAACTGTTTCCAGCCAATCCTATTATTTCCCATCATTCAGAATAGGCATACAGACCTATGCACTGAGTTTATGGAGTGCAATCAACTAAGATTTAGCTAATATTCTTTCATACATTTTACATGGATCTGTTTTAGTCTTCTTGCCTAACTTTTTCATGATTAGACAAAAGCACACTAACTGTTCAGGAGCTAACCTTATACAGATGTCACATCCTTTCTGAGAGGTCTATACAGTGGCAAGATAGAATGTACATAAACTGATTTTTTCCTCCAGGCTCCCACATAATCTGTGTGTATTGTGGACAAGGGGAAACAGAAAGAAGTACAGCAAGGCATACAAGTTTCAATCAGGCATTGCAAACCCATTCAGAGGAGTAATCATCATGACTGAACCCGAAGATATTGAAATAACTGTCACAATGTATAAGGTATTGCTTTTTCATTTGACAACGCAGACTTATAGTAGCAGAGCATAGCCTCCAAATGTTTAATAGGCTGATCAGATCTATTTTCTCCCAACCTAATTGACCAATCATCATGCAGGATTCTTACCACACATGCATTCCACAGCTAAATTTAGGCCCATTTTGCATGCTGATTGGCCACTTAGATTGGGAGAAAATAAACCTGATCAGAGGTCTCAAACATTTGGCAGCTATGCTATGGGTATAAGAGCTAAATGCTGCTTACTTTGAGTCTCATTTGCCAGTTTTTTATCAGGACTACTAGATCAATAACAAGACCTTTACATAGCCAGGATCATGGGTCTACCATGCTTAAAAAATTGAAAATGAAAGGCGAAGGAAAGAGTGTACATCAGAGTACTGCAATAAAATGACTCAAAAACTCACCAGTATTTCTTAGAGCTTTTTCAAATGGTAGCTACATTTGATATTTTTCCATAATATTGCAGACTTTATTCTGTGTATGTAGCATTTTGAATTATTAGTATGTATCACAATAAAGGGCCTACCTTGGTTGTGACAAGCATTGCAATTTCCTGTATAGGTCAATCATATAGCAATGTTTGAGCCAGCAGTGTTAAATAGTTTTTTAAACATTAGGCTATTATAATTTGTCATTAGCTGGTAGTGTGCACACTTGTATGCTTTTGCAATGATTGGCCTTTGCTAGTGTCCCTATTTCCTGACAAGTGAGACAGGGGAAGGTCCCCTTTTAGGGGACATTGTGTGCTTTTCTTTTGTTTCCCAATTTGAAATGCTTTTGAAATCCCTGAGTTTGTCATTTTTGATTTCCAACATCTTGCATTATTGCATTAATCCATTAGCTGTCATAATTTGTGATATAATTACTGAGGACTAATGATTGCAGATGTAATTTTGAACAGTTCTCCAGTTCTTAATACAATGTTTGTTTTCCAGGAAGACAAACCTGACAGCCAATTTGAGCCAAAAGAATGGACATTTGTGGTTTTTGATGTAATACCTTTATTCCTTATGCTAGTTTTTAAGTCTCTTTTGTAGTTGTTGCATACTGGTTTCAGTGTTCATGCATAAAACTTTGAGGTTTGTTTTCTCCCAAGTAGTTGTAACTCACTACATTGTTTCCAGAATTCCTATTCTTTTCAATTGCAGAAGCTGCTGCAATATGTTGTTTGAAGTAAAGGATGCATATCTTATTTTGATCAGTTGTTATCTCATGCTATTAGATTATTTAAGTTTTCCCGCATTCAAATTACATTTTAGTTGTAAACAACCAAAAATCTTTTTCAGGAATCATCTGGAGGTAGAAGAAAGCCACTGGCACAAATAGGCATAGACATGGCAAAATACTACAATATTGAGCCATATACTCATGAAATTCAATTTGACTTAAAACCAGCCAGCATAAAAGTAAAGAGTTGCCAACTAGAACTGGGATTGTCATGTGTGCTGCTAAGGGAAGGAAAAGCAACGTAAGTTTTTCATGCGTTTCTAATGATGAATTCCCCTTGGTAGCTACTTCCATGGCTCTTTAGATTTATATGAAGAGTACTAGCTCACCATTATACATGAAATCTAAAGTATGAGTTGTGAGTTTTGCATAGGAAGTGTGTAGATCAGTGTCAGATTGGAACACCACAGTGATAAATTCTCATCTCGACTATCAGAAGATAAAGTTTGCTGTTCAGGTTATTGCAAGCATTTTGATTAGTGATTCCAAACCATTCCTTATCATTAGGGATGATGATATGATCAGCTATGCAAGTATGATGAGTCTAGCAGATGACCGATTTGATGATTTTGATGATGATAATGAAGATGACAACATGGCAAAGCGTCGAAGTGGAAGCTCATTTGGATCATTTCGAAGTTCAATAGGTATATGATTTAGAAATCAAATGTCAGCAATCCTTCACTTGTTATTTTGAATTCTCACACTGATTGGAATAGTCCTGTGAAAGCAGAAGTAACAACACTTTGTATAGATTAGTCTAGTGGATTTTATAAAGTAAAATATATGAGAAATCTTATTGAAATACCCCTGAAAGGATATTTTCAAATTCTACTTAATAAATAGACATTTTTATATAGGGACAAATGTCACCTAGGTTCATGGACCCTTAACAGCATATATAATTGGCATAGGATTAGAACTCAAGATGTAAATATATATATATTATAATGGGAGACTTTTACTGAAAATTATGAACATGTTCATTATATAATATCATCGTGAAATGAAAAGAGTAAATACTGTCTTATATTTACAGAAGACCAATAGTTATACCTAAAAACTACCAGATTGACATTCTAGGGTGATGTCACCTAACATTTATACAACTTACCATATTTTCTTGAATAGAAGCCTCAGATTTTATTTTTTCAAGGAAATAATTGCAGCTTATATTTGAGGGCAAGGGCGTCTCTTATTAAGTTTGATTGACAGAACTTTGTTTTCAGTCATATGAAGAATGTAAATGAGTTAATCGATAAGATATAGAAATGCAAACTTTGTCGTGAAAACATTTCGTTTTTGTTCCATTTGTGCCTTCAACCTATTCTGAAAGGTAAATGCGGCTTCTAATCAAGGGCGGATTTAATTAACTTTTTAAGAGAATTTGTACGGTCTCTATTCAAGGAAGGCTTTTATTTAGGGGCGGCTTCTAGTCAAGAAAATACGGTACATGTGCATGTCTTCATTGACTGCTTTAAACCATGCAGTAACTCTAATGATATAACTGAAGCTGACAGGTTGTTCTGAATACCTTCTGTGTTCTTGTCATTTTACACATAGAGATTCTCCCATATGGGATTGAAATTTCCAATATGAATCCTAAACGGAGTTTCACCTTTACTTCCAAGCTGAACAAACTAACGTCATTCGTCCTCAGTATTGATTGTTCGACAACTGCTGTTAAAGATGGCTAGACAGATTCTTTTCTAGCCCATTATCAATTCTTTTCTGTTTATAATAACTTCATTTTAGCAATATCTCCAACCCATTCTCATTTCCTCTTTATTTAAACACACCGCATTTAACCAATAGTTTTGTCTACAATCTGCTCTCACTCCTCCTTTATTCTCAACTCCACAATTAAACTAGTAATATTTAATGCAAAAAGCACTTTTTGGTATATTTTTACAACGCTGTCCTGCTGTCAATAAAGACCACTCGTTCAAGCCTGTTGTGTTTCAGGGTAGTTATGTTTTATTTTAACAGGAAAAGTTCAAGAGTCAAGTCCAATTTCAAGAATGATTCACGAGAGGTATCTTTACTACTTAGAAGAATCATTTTCTCATACGAATCCTCTTTTATGGCATTTAGGCCGACAGTTTTAGGGAGCGGTTGCTAGAAGTAGAACAAAAGTTTGAAAAAGCACGTTATTATCTTAGAAGGTCAAGTGGCAACTGCTAAAACTGCGTACGAGTATATTGTTAACGTATTCGAGCAAGCTTCTCAATCTTCCGCTTTCATTATGGCGAGAACATCAATCTCGCGAACTACATACACAATCGTCAATTATTCACTGTGTTTTTGGAGTTTTCGTTAAACTGTCGCTTGCAATTTGATTGACTTTGCTACCCTGCAGGAAAGCCAAGATGGAAAGCGCCAAAAACAAAAGCAAACCCGAAGCCAGTGTAAGTCTGGAGATTTGTTTTGAATGATGCCTGTTGATATTTATGGCCTTTTTACCCTTCTTTGGTCAGTGAGTCTATAGCGATGTTATTATTTAAACATGATGCGCCTTCTCATTGCTGCACATGTACAGATGACTTTGAAATTTCAAAGAATGAGTAGCAATTTTTAGCATCAGAGCATTACTTGCAGGTAGCACGATGCCCAGGTTTGATTTCTTGATTTCAACTGCAAATTTCAATGATTGGATATCTTCAGTGAGCCCAAAAAGCCCCCCCCCCTCAAAAAATCGATAATAAATGCATGCGCTTCATTTTTTCTATATTCTATACTCTGGTAGCTAAAAAGTTCCATGTGAGATATGTTTTCCATCTTAGTTTCAATAGTTTAGAATAGATTCTATTTTATCTGTGTTGTCCGTTTTGTATAGTTTGTTTACATTTGTTGCAGTCAGCTCTCTCTCTCTCTCTACCATCTAATTCTACATTGCAGGAAAAGCAAGCTGTAAAACGTGGGCCTGACTCAGATTTACTAGGTAATGCAATATATTATTTGAGTCTGGGAAATTTTGGTATTTCTTCATACCCAACGTGGCTCCTGAAAAATTCGATCTTGCAAGTACGATAAATAGAAAAATGTCTCAACCGTACATAAGACGTTTTCGCTCTTCTTGGAATTTGGTCTCTATAGATGTTCCTGTTATTTCAAGGTACTGAAGCCAACCGGAATGACAAAATTATAAAATTTATTGAAACCTCAATACTCTCAGGGTCACCAACATAGCATAGCTATTAAATTCGTTAAGCAGGTCTGTGTTATTTGCTTGGAGACTGTCTATGGTTACGATAGACGAATTTTCCGGTGACGATAACTCTACAATGCTTTAAATAATGCATCTAAAGGCGAGAGGCAAATCTTTGAAATATCTTTCGTAAATACTCTATTGTTGCGTTTTAGAATGGTGTCAAAATGTAACCAAGGGATATCGTGGTGTCAAACTGACTAATATGACAACTTCATGGCGCAACGGGCTAGGATTCTGTGCTATATTGCACCATTTTCATCCTGATCTAATGTAAGTACTTCACATTAGTTGTCATATTTCTTAAGAATAATGGAATGCTCATATCAATGCCTTCTTGCAGGGTATGTAGTCAGTTTCTAGAGAAATTTCCAGACAAGTCTTCTTGATAAAGATGTCAATTAATCGAAAGTTGTTCTCTTGGTTATTGGTACCAGCAGTTGTTTTAGGCTAAATCGTATGTTCTCACACCTCTTCTAGCGATTTTTCTTCATTATCACCACATGACATCAAGGAAAATAATAAACTGGTATGTCTACGGATTAATTCTTTACTCTTCTTTCTTGCCAAGATAATATTAGTATATGTACAGTATTTAGCGAGTTGGTATATTGGAAAAAGTTCAGGTACATGCTATAACTTCGTTAAGCAAGATTAAATGTTTGAATATTGCTCTAAGTCTTGAATCACAGAGACGGGTGAAAAGGGCTACTGAATAACGAGGCTTTTACATTTGAAAAAATTAATGCCAAAGCTGGCTGTGGTGTTATTCCCTTTCGGAAAAATCTTGCGTTTCGCGGTACGTGAGTACCCAATATGTACAAGAGAAAGTATTAGAACTGGTTGTTTCGAATCCTTAGTATAGAAAGAAGCCTACTTCAGATCAGGAAAAAAGATCTAACACGATGCTGAGATCATGTACTCTCATCAGATTACAAAGATTGGTTATTCTCTTTGTACTAAAAATAGGCAGACAGGGGTGAACTGAAACTTGTTGTCACCTTTTGAAGTTCCCTAAAGGCTAGATTGCCCATCTGAGCTTGGTCCCCAGCCTTAGCTAAAGTCACAGCCACACACAACCACAGTGCCTTGGGTAGACTCCCAACCATAGCCACTAATCCTGGCCAGATCTCTAGCATCAGTCAGACCCCTTGTTTTAGCTAGCCCCATTCTCACCTAAACCTATCAGCTTGTAACGAAGCAGGATAAAATCATATACCTCCTCCTTAATCGTATCCATATAAGTCTATGAGCTTCTTCCGCTCTTTGGCTATGAAGTTGTGTATTACTTTTGCAAAATCACATGGCAGTTTACATGCCCAATCTATTCTCTATCTAGGCATTTGATGGTTTCGAATATCTTGGAATATCAAAGCTGCTAGACCCTAATGATATGGTGCTTGCGCCAGTTCCCGATAAATTAACCGTGATGACGTATCTTCACCAAATTCGA
The DNA here is from genome assembly GCA_964019165.1 of Mastigias papua. NCBI lineage: Eukaryota > Metazoa > Cnidaria > Scyphozoa > Rhizostomeae > Mastigiidae > Mastigias > Mastigias papua. The sequence goes on along the minus strand of OZ025273.1, from coordinate 2,513,458 downwards.
ACACATTTTAATACACATGGTAGTAAAATTCCGCGAATAACGTCATTTGATAAGGTGGATTCCTCAAGTACAAGTATATCTGCCTTGATGTCGAAATACAACTTTAGTTCACCCGTACAAAGTCCGAGAAATGAATCTAAAGGATCTGATAGCTTTGTCTTTGATGAAAAACTAGTGCAAAGCACGCCGAAAAAAGGAAACAGCTCAACGCCAGATGGCGATGGTATTTCGCGCGCTAAAGGAACGGCTGTTACAAGAACTGGCAAGTCTCCCAATTTGAATCCTTTTGAAGACGACGAAAGTATGGAGGATATTGTAGATGGAAGAAATAATAGTTCAGTTGCAAAAAAGGAGACTCGAAAAAGTGAAGAGATCGACGAAGATGAAATGTTGAACTTGATAATTGATGAGAAAATCAAAAGAGAGGAGAGTATTTTGGAAGAAAAACAAGCTGAAAAATTAAAAAAAGAGAAAGAAGATGAAGATAGATTAAGAAAGGAAAAGGAATTAGCGGAAAGTAGACTCTCACAGCAGCAGAAAGAAATGGAAAGGGTAAAGAGTGGAGAAAGTACTGAAGGAATTGAAAAGGAGGGAAATAGAAATAGAGGTGAGACTATAAAAGGTGATCAAAGAACAGAGCAAAATTCTGGGAACGGTAAAACAGAAAACGAGGTTGGTGTTCATTCGAGTTTACGATACTGATTTTTGTGACCTTTGTAATTGGTTTTGTTAAATTCGTTTTGTTTCAATAGATAAATTTACACTAGTAACAATACGCTCGAAGAAATACCGATAATGAAAACACAAAAGTCCTAGTGTAAGTTCTTTTCACTAGGAAGTATATATAACAACGAGCTAAGACTTTGGGAGCTCTTGATAGGCATCTTCACCTGTCTGCTAAGATGAACTTTTGACGTTACCTAAATACGATTTAACAAATAATGAAATGAAAGATGAAACCTTTCAAAGGTGAGAATCTACGGTTAGTGGGCAACTGAGTTAAGCCAACCATGATCATATGTTTGTGGGCTAAGTATGGTAGTAGTGTGTTTTAAATGAAGACACAAGCCAGAGATTTTGCCTAGCTAGTGCCAGCAGTTAATTGAATAACGATACGTCAGTGGGTCAGCATTTAGCAGTAAGGTAAAATTTAGCAACGAAATTAAACTTGCCCTTTTTGGCTGACTTTAGCAATGGTGAATTAAATCAAGAGAGATCTGCTGCAGTTCTGGACACTTACGTGTAGTAGTCAGCAAAAAATGAATTTGAGAAAATCAGGGGTAATGGTGATCCTCAGCATCTCCGGCGTTATTATCATTGATAATTTCCAGTTTAGACTCCCACTAATTCAGCCTACCAGAACAAGTAAATTGACCTTTTGTTTTGTTTTTGATGCACTTGTCAAATGAGTAATTATTCTGTTAACAATTTTCACTCTCTTGATCGATCGTCTTACCCCCCCCCCCCCCATTGCTCGTTACGAGTATTCCTTGTGTTTTCAGTGCGGCAATAAGATGTTTCGTATGTTAACAGAAGGGGGACTGGTTGCGCTATTGACAAGGCATAACAATAGTTATGGCAACGGTAAAGGAATCCATTAAGAATATGACATCGATCAAGTGTGTCCTGGTATATGACATCGGTGAAGTGGGTCCTGGTGTAGTATGACATCCATCAACTGTCTTGAACATAAATTGAAGCTTTAAGTGACCAATTTAGTGACATCTTGTGATTCGTCAAACCACTTAGAATATGCTGTAGAAATTTACCTACTCTCCATGTTTGTATGAAAGCCACTGTTCGATAAGCAGTTTAGTCTGGGAAGGCGTTGTTTGGTGTTATTTCTATTGTTGTCTGAAAGCGAATGGATCATTGCTAACGTTTGCATTTAGGCTAAGAAGAAGAGTGGAACAGATGTTAAAGAAGCTAGTCCCCAGTTTGGAAAAGCCTCTCCTAACAGAGATATATCTGATGGAGTAAGGGTGATGTTTTCTGCAGTGAGACAACAACAAAACCTTACTCAAGAAACAAACCCTGACACTGATGATAAAGGATATGAGATAGAAGATGGCTGCAAGCCAGAACAAAGTAATTTAGAAACCAAACAAGATGATAATGCAGTAGTAGCAGATGATAGCAAAGCGCATGCGCGACAGGAGCGGCTGAGTGAGAGTAACTGTTTGACACTGAGAGCCAGCAGCGACAAGAAAAAAACAAGAAGAGTTGTCTCAGAATCTGCTCTACAGAGTAAGGTCGGGTAATTTTAAGTTTGCTAACTTTAGGGATTGTCGGGGATTAAATATATACAACCCAAAAGATTGTGATGGTAATTCAATCATTGAAAATGAGACCATTCAAACAACTATAGAATAAATGTTTACCTTTGAAAAAACTTACTGTAGATTTACCTGTTAGTATGCTGATTAAACTACTTTGACACTTCAATATGCTCTTTTGCAAATAATTGGTTTGTTCATAGTTAGTTATTGCACCTTAACCACCTAAGTCATTGTCAGTATTTTTATTTTAATATAAATTAAAATCTCTGGCAGATGGTGTACCAATGTGTAAAAACGGGGAAACTGATTATTGTCTATAATCAAAAGTTTCTCGTTCTTTTCCTACTCAATACTATGACAGTCTCATCAATATCTTGGCTTTCCCTAATAGTGTGGTGTTTATGCAAAGTGGATCTACGTTCCCACAATAGAAGAGAGCATTGTAGACGCCATTTTATATCACTTAATTGTAGCAAGCATGCACGTAAACTTTGTTTGTTTTAAGAAATCTTGTCAACTGAAAATACAGAGGTAGTTTTAGGTGTACTCACCATCATTTCCACTGACCATGCTCTTCGACTGTATGTCTTTGTTCTTCTCTTGAAACTAGAATTTTCAAAAAAGACTTTTATTACTCTGTATAGGTTAAAATTGATGCTGTACGGGACAGAGCAAGACAGATGATCCTTGATGCGAAGTTAAAGGCATTAAGAGAGGCTGAAAATCGAGACGAGGTGAGCCTCACACAACTATTTAACTCACATGTTTAGATAAAGCATTAAAATTGGTCGTGTCTACCCTGTTTGGTATAATTTGGTTCCATGTGGAAACAATCTGCTCTATTACAAAACGTATTTTTTCGACTATAAGCTGCCCTTGTCCAAAAGCTGCCCTTGTCCAAAAGCTGCCCTTTTGCAACAGCTGTTTATGTCTAAAGCTACCCTTATACAAAAACTACCCTTGTGCGAAAGCTATCCTTATGCAATAGCTGTCCTTGTCTAAAGCTGCCCTTGTGCAAAAACTGCCCTTGTGCAAAAGCTGTTCTTGTCTAATGTTGCCCTTGTGCAAAAGCTATCCTTCTGCAAGAGCTGTTTTTGTCTAAAGTTACACTTGTGCAAAAGCTGGTCTTGTCTAAAGCTGTCCTCGTGTATAGACCGGCTTTGATTATAAATCGCAGCCAATGGGTTTCGTAAAGGATATAAGTCGTTCTTGATTACAAACTGCAGCAGAATATGCCAAGGATACTCGTAAGCCGCGGCTTGTAATCGAGGAAAATATGTTACATCTCCCTGTCTTTGGGTAAAGACAAGTCTTTTTGTGATGGGATATATCATATGATGTTTGTTCTCCACTGCCATGTCTTTATTTTGTCAGTTCATGGTCGAGATTGTAGTTGTAAAGTAAACATTACGCCTCATTCTTGAGACAAAGTAGGGACTCTACTCTGTTGTCGGTTTTTGTACATCCCTGATAGCGCGCATTAAACATGTCAATGAACAACAATGATCATTTGATCATACTAATGAAACTTACTCAGCATTATAGAACAAAACGCCATATTAGCCAGCAAATGTTCAACGCTGTTCAGTGAAATTGTCGGTCGCAAATAGGATCTCGATCTGGAATAAGTTTCATTAGGTTACAGGGTGTCGCATTAGGTTGAAGGTATTGCATTACGTTGCAAGATGGTACATTTGGCTGGAAGATGTTACATCAGCTTGCAAGATGGTGCATTTGCTTGCAAGATGGAAGCTGCAACAGGTCACACAACGTCTACAACTCGACAAGACTCTTTGGTTGATATAGTAAATTGTATGAAGTTGTATATGAAAAGCTGCATGTTTATATACAACAAGTACGAGTATGTTTTATAGAATTTCGAATGCGATTGTAAAAGAGCCAAACGAAATTAATTTTAGCTTTTATGCGGAGGATACTCCATATTTGCTGTAAATAAAGCTGTAGTCGAGCTCATTGCCTACTTTCGGAATAATCCCTTAGAAAACCTTTTGGTTTGTTTCCAGGGGATAATCAAACATTTGTTCGTAGATTCATTAAAGCTATGTTAACTAGGCGTTTTAGTACTACTCGAGTTATTTATTTAGACTGACAGTTTCAGGGGACTAAGCTGCCTACAAAATGAAGAGCTTTTAAAGATTGTATACATCTCAATAAAGAAACGTTGAACTCAGCAATTTCGGAACTAAAATTTTGACATCGGGGGATTTTGGATATGTTTTGAATCTTAGAAAGTTTTTCTGGCTTCATGATGGGAGATATCGGTTGCTCACCATACGTGTTCGAGTTTTAGCCCTCATCCGATGAATAATTAATTTGATATGTGCGTCAGTTTGAAGTGATTTGGCAATCACGCTGTCAGCATATGTATTTTGATATAGATAGCTTAGCTGTTGTCAGTGCACTGCTAAAGATCTTAGCTTTGATATCAAGTACTATGGTGTCTAACTGAGACGGTTCATTATTTTGCGGTACTGTGAGTTTATTTGCTTAGTATAGTTTCTCCCTATTGTCTTGCAATAGAGAGTGGTGCTTTACAGCAGCAGTGCGAAATAAAGTTGTAGTGAATCTCTTAATTCATGACATTGAATGGAGATCTTTGCTGCAGGAACTAGCGAGAATTAATCGTTTAGTATGATCTTTAAAAACAGAATTTCATTTGGGCAGCATTTGTCCCGTAGTATAGCGAAGTCATTTACTCATTTCTCGGCAGCTTTCAGAGCCTAAAATGCTGCACTATCTTCCTGCCAAAGAAAATATTGTTGTCAGGTTCGGACAGTACTTTTTCCTTCTTCCCTTCTATAGGAATATATATGTATATGTATTGAAGAAAGTATCTTCATGATATGTCATTGCTGATAATGTACATGGGGTTCTGTCAGATGTTAGAAGACATCCTACCCAAATGTTCATCAGAACATTTCACAAGATCAACGTCTATAGATAGCAAGCTATTACCTGCCTTAACACAGTATTCAGGTTTATCTTCAAGGAGCTCGTTTCCAATATAGCTTTTCTTGATAATTAGCTACCGAGGCCCTGATTCGTAGAGTTTATCTGGAAAGCAATACCGATACATTGATTTGATTATTTAGGGAGACGAGATACAAAAGAAGGAGAACAGTGAGCGAGCTCGGAGATTTCTTGACGAGAAAAAACGAAGAGACGAAGAACTACAGATGAAGCTGGTGAAGGTATGTTCAGAGATAGTAAACAAGCAATTTTCAAATTGCATATAATGAATTGCACTTCGACCAGCTATGCATGTTGTAAACATAAAGGTTTGGACCTGATGAATTATACTTTATCATCGCTTTCGTTTGTTGAGAATCTTTTGAAACATTTCCAGGCATCTCGCCATTTAAACGCTGAATGTTCCATTCTTTCATGCTTCGAAAATATGCGGTGCCGACGGGTTTTGATGCTTTGTCAATACTCAGAAGTACTGTCCTTTTTAATGACATATTTTGCACCTTTATTGATGATTAATGAATTTATGCATATATCCTGCTTATATGTTATGTATATTGTTTATGCTCTTAGCAAGAAGAAGATCGTAAAAGAATGTTACGGGAACAAGCTAGCAAGCTGCTACAACAAGCTAAGACCAGACAATTAGACATTGCTCAAGAGAGAAATGCCAGCAATCAGGCACAAACTGCTGTTACAGATACTCAGTCAAATGGTTCCTTGAAGACCCATGAAGCGAGAAAGAATTCACTGCCAACGGAGTTTAAGACTGCTCCTTTTACGTTGGTGAAAAAGAAACAGTTGAAGGAATTGTCACCGAGGCATTACCTCAAAGAGAGAAAACCCTCGGAACGGTCATGTTAGTATTTAATTATTAAGCTATGTGATGATCACGCATGTTTCGTTTCTTATAAATCGATAGGAGAGTACATTCATGTTACGATAATTGTCAACACTAGCCTACCGGTAATTGTCAATACTAGCCTACCAACATAGACTGCTTCTATTTTTCAGCTACATCACACAGCAGTTCGTCTGAAGCCAGTCCGCCATCCACACCTTCAAAAGACGTGGAAACCAGTCCGTCAAACAGATATAAACTCACGCCATCCGCTGAAGCACAAGCCTATGCTGAATCACGAAGAATTTCATACGAAGCATTTGAAATGAGTTTTGAAACCAAACGGAGATCAAGGGATATTGGTATGTATTCGCAGTACCTTCTGTTCCGAAATGGAGTCTGGATCTTTTTTCAGTGTTATTCTAATGGATCAGAACATACTGCATACCTACGAGCATCTTGCCTGCACAATTATTCGAATATTGGGTAGTAATATTAACCAATAAGGTCATAAACTCTCTGGTTTCTATATGCCATATATGGTTATGATTTACGCGTAGTTTCGAATTTTATTTAAGCTGCGGAAGTGGCTGCTGAGCTAGCTGAAATACAAGAGAAAGAGGAACTGGAGAGGGAAGAGCTAGAGAGAAAAGCTATGGTTGCAAAAGAAGAACAGTCACCACGGCCAACCTCACCAGAAAATGTACGTCTCTGTATTAAAGAACCTTTTGGCTTATAACAACAAGCCACTGTTAGTTATCTATTTATTTATTTATCTATTTATTTATTTATTTACCTATGCATGCTTCTTGATGAGCACACCAGCATATGACAAAGTGGCATTGTATTTTCCGGTTGTTAACTGTCATCATTTCTGCTTTCTGTCCATTTTCTGCTGTTTTCATTAAACCATAGAGCTAACAATGCTAAGAATAGTCTAATTTGGATTTCCATTATTACCAGGATGAATTGGAAGAATTTGAAAATGAAGATCAAGATGATGTTGTAAGTTTGTGTGGCTAACGATACCTAGATATTTGAAGAAATATAGAACATTGGATATTGCATATGAAGTTGACAACCAAGATTTCATTTATCACTGTTTTTTTATTGGATATGCTGAATTAGACATCAGATGAAAATAAAGAAAACTTATGTGGATTCAGTATTGTTGGAAATCTATAAAATCCTGTCAGCTTGCGTATTAGGTTGAAACTCGAAGTTAATTTGCTAATCAGTTAATTTGAATTATCCAGCTTCATAAATCCTTGTTTTTTTCTGTAGAACTTACTGTCAGCTGGGGAATATCTAAATGTTGAGATTTTGAATCTTGAGGAGGAAGCTAGAGCCCTTGATAAAGTTGCACAGAAGCTAGAAAAAGAATTACGCAATGCTATGAATGAAGGTATAACTTTGTATGTGGTAGTGATGTAGTGGGGTTTGACCTTTAACATGATTTCAATATGGTTTGCCACTTTTCTTGTCCTGTGCTCCACAAATATAGCTTCTTATAAATGGAGATCTCGTTAGTCTAAACAAACACCAGGTTTTGCCTGGTCTATAAAGCCCTTAGGTATAACATGATCTTTTTCAAAAAGAGACATCCACACAATACTCTGAAGACTTTAAATGATAGTTCTACTGAAAGAGTTTCTTTTGTTGTACACATTAAATAAAATCTCTTAAAAGTTGTTGACAAATCAAACACCAGTCTCAGAATGGTGAGGCACAAGGGCAAGCAAACCTTAGCTGTAAATAGAAAGTGTGCACGATGGTGCTTCATGTGACAGCATTCATTTGTCTATTCCTTTGTTGTATTTGCCAGATTTTAACTGAGAGTTTGTTACAAATAGGAGATGAAGAAGAAGAGGAAGATCTGTTACAGGAATGGTTTAACCTTGTCAACAAGAAGAATCACCTCTTACGCAGGCAACAAGAGCTATCTCTGATGTAGGTACTGCTTGTGGTTCCATATGTAGTAGAAGACAGGACATCAGTTGGAAAGCGCAGCTTTAGTATAAATTTGAGATTGATAGCCACAACAAGCAACATTGCAGATAATACAGAAAGAATAATCAATTTTGTTGATGGCAATACACAAATGAAAATTGACTATTCTTCCTGACTTGTCTGCAATGTTGCTCGTCATGGCTATCATTCTCAAATAGTAAAAGATGGTTAGAAAGGCCACAAATTTTGCTCGTTTTCTGAATTTATTTTGCCTAGGATTCCATTATTATTTACAAGATTGAGATTAGAAAGATCAATTCCCATTAAGCAAAAGCTGCCTGCAAATATGGGCAGTGTATGACATTCTGTGAGTCATTAGATACCAACACTGATCAACAGACACAAACTAACCTTCAGATCAAGACAAACATCCATTTAAAGCTGGCCCATGCTATTGCTATTGCTGATGTGAGAGTTGACTTCTTACCTGCACAAAAGATAACAGTAAATGGGATTATAACACTTGTTTTTGCACAATCCATGAACTTACTATTTAATAACTAGTTAGTTATTCATTCAAGGTGTCTACGTTGGGTTGCATCCTGTTGTGCTTGATTGTATGGTACATATTACAAACAGCAATTACCTCAAATCAAAGAGAACATTGAAAAACTCAAACTGACAGGCCATTTAAGAGACTAGTTAGATTCCATCTGTATCAGTTTAGAAGAAGTTATAGCAATATGAACTTTATTCTGTATACCACTTTTCTACTTGAAACACTTTTGATACACTCAGCGTAGAAAGTTGATTAAGCATACGTTAATGCTACCAAAATCTTTCAGCATGAAAGGGGATGATCTAGAGCGACAGTGTGACATGATTAACAGAGAGCTAAGAGGATTGATGGCAATAGATGGTAACTTATTTCAACTCTTTTGTTGTTAGAAATTATCAATATTATTGTTTCCTATTTAGGAATGGATCTTAAACTAATCTCCCAGCATGTATCACTGTCTTTCACTAGTTTAATAGTTAGGCTTCTCCCTAGTACTGTTTAAAACAAGCCTTATTTTCAACAACATTATTGCAACTGCCAGAATGTCATGCTGCTGGAAACTCAAGCATGTCAATGTTACTTCCAGCCTGGCAAAATCTTGTAAAATCTCCAGCATTTATTACATTTTCAAAAAACAACCAAAAATTGTCTATCTGACAAAATACTGAAACTTGACAATTCACACTGTCCATTCATCATCAGTCCCCTGTTCAAAACTAATCAGTCTTAGAACCATTGGTTTTCATGGTTCTGATGTATTTTGTTTTTTTTAGATATTACTATGTATTGATCCTTTCCTTACTATCCGTCCAGCAGTGGCGGTGCCAGCCCCAACCCCACCCCCTTAGCTCTGTCACACAGCCACACCCATTTATCCAGCATTTTAGTAACCAAAACTTGCCAACTATGTGCTTTGTTTGTATAATCATGCTTTTTATGTTTTTCAAACATGCTAAAATGCTTGAGAATGCTTTCAGTAGAAGTGACAAAAGCTCCAAACGTTTGAGCAGCAAGAAAATAAATGGAAAAATATGACTGATTATGATAAAGCAAGTTAGGATAAGAGTTATTGACATCTAGATTATTTTAATTTTATGCTACTAGATGTTAGTTCATAGCTAACATCATGAACATAGACACATTGTTTATAAAACTTGCCCAATCTTAATCAATTGCCTTATTTGCTATACATTGCAAATTTGTTCAGTTTGACAGAAATGTCCATAGATTACTGGTAAGTCTCGGTGCACACATGAGAAGAACTGTTTTAGAGATCTTTTCTGAAACATCACATAGTATGAATATACTACCTTAAGGAAGATAATTTTTGTAGGAAGACATTTTCATGGAAGATGTTTTCACGTAATTTATTTTCGTGATTTATCACTGAAAATGTGAAATTAAATTCTGCAAAAAGGAAGAAAAATTGCTTGATCTCAAAAATAAATCATGTGTACCTCAGAACACTCTGAACCATGAAACTGAATTCCAAAAAATTCCTTAAAAAGTATGTGGACAGAACTTTTCTGTATCTTTTTACATTCACCTAGTGAAAGTTGTCTATGGACCAGTAGCTTTGCTAAAAATTTCCATGAAGTTTCATTTTGAAGTTCTTGAAGATGATTTGTTTTGAGAATTTTGTTGTTCTTAAAAAGAGTTTTTGATGTAATAGTCTTTTTCTTTACAAAACTTTCCCAATGTCCCTGGATCACGAAAATAAATTCTGTGAAATTCAACACAAATAGCCCCATCATGACAATCATTCCCAAAAAAGTCTTTGATTTTGCCTCCTTCAACTGTGAAACTTTCTTCAATCAAAATTTCTTCCAATGAAAAGTTCTTCTTTTAAGGTATGTAGAACAGTTTTCCATATTTTTTCTTTTCTGCTGTGTTAGTTTCATATATCTTAAAAAACTATTAAAATATTTGGTCCTGTAATTCTTATCATTCATCTTTAATTAGAGAGTCAAAAAACTGAGGATCACAAAAAGCATGAAGAAACGCTGCTCACCCAATTGATGACTTTGGTAAAGCAAAGAGACCAGTTAGTTCAAATAGAAGATACTCAAGTGCAACAAAGGTACAATTTTTAGCTTGGTAAAGTGGTACAATGGTAAAGTTAAAAGTTATTTAAAAAGTAAAGAATTGTAACTTGTATAAGCACGACTTCCACTTACTTTTTTCATCACAGGATGCTGATGGGACAGCAATATCTGGCTGCTTTAAGTCACTCTGGATAATTACCATTTTTAATATGGATTTAGACATCTTTTTTCTAGGATATGACAAATGGATGATTATTACATATCTTTTGATCGAAAGAGAAATTGTTGCCCTTGGGAACATAGCAATAGATTTATCAAATCCCATTCATTATGTTATCACAAAATTCAAGATTTTCCAATGCCTAAATGGCAGTTCTCAAATCTTGGTTGTTTTTGTTGTTAGTGGTGTAGTTGTCATAATTCCTGATACACACTCAGTTTTCCCATTACAAAAATACTACCAACCATCTGCAAGACCCATGATCAACTCTTTACCATTTTATATCATGGGAAATTAATTCACATTGCACTTAAACTTAAGTGTATGACCTACAAGGGGTCTCACTGTTTTCTGTCTTCTCACTATGTATTTTCCATGTTCTCATTACTTTCTTCTCATGTGGCATGCATAGAGCTGATTTTAGAATGCTACTGGAGACAGTCAATGGCTTCTAGAACACTAGTGTTTGCAGCCAATCTTCTAGGTTTATGGATATCAGTTCTAGTCCTTTCATGTAAACATGCAACTCAAACATGCAACATTTCCATGTTTCAGTGCACATGATGAAGAGCACGTTCAAAAGGTTCTAGACCAAAAGAAGACTGTTGCAGATAAAGGAAGATCTGAGTGTGCCATACAGTAACAAGTGTTTGTGCTGTTTGTAAAATGAATTGTACCAGTGTTCATAGTCAAAAATTCCATCTAGCAATAAATTACAGAGGAACCAAACAATATATTATTTTTATGTATGGGTGCTAGATACATTTTGACTGGATTAGTGAATTGGCATATAAATGCACAACCAAAGGAAAGGAGCAGAGAATGAATGAAGAAAAAATAAAATATGCAAAGCAGTAATGAATTGAGTAGTTGAAATATATTTTATAATTAAACTTAAAGTATCAAATCAACCAACCTGAAATTGGTTCATTTGCATTTCATTCATTCAATTCTTCTTTTCTTTCACCCACAAAGTATTCTTCTGAGATATATTCATTATATCAAATACAAGTCAGCAACATATGGTAAATAATGAGCTGTGAAACCTAACTAAATGTGGAACAGTGTTGTGAATGAATTGATAATGTTATATTTTATCACAGTAAACAATGCAGAAGCCATGCAAATCCAATAAAACATTTGTTTGCATAAATTTTGATGGTGCTCTATTCTTGTATGTTTTTCACACTATATTTCATACTGTGCAAAATAACTATTTGCAATTGCCAACTGGCAAATAAATTTGTCTTTCAATTACATGAAATAGTCTAGATAGTGGTTCTTTCTTTTGGCAAAACTAGCTAATTCACTACATTTTATGGACAAGCAAATACACTTTAGTCAGGGCAACAACACCATCTAGCTGCTTGCAAAAGCTTTCAACAGAACTGTGCAAACCCCACATAGCATTATCTGTATATTACTAATACAATATCCACAATGTACCTAATTTTGCCTGCTTAGTGTACTACAGTGTTTTTCCTGAGATATGATCACCTCATCCTCTGTTCATTAGACAGCCAAACAGATCATTTCCAAACACATACCTACTTTTTCAGATATCCTTATGAAAGGATAGCTGACAGGGAGTTTATCCTAACATTTGAGATACTGTAACATTTGCAGTGGTGTTAAAACATGATTGAGATTAAACTGTTCTGTGTAAAACCACAGAGATTAAGCACACAACACAGGAAAGACAAGAGACTTACAACTCCACAGATTTACATGCAAAACTTGTGTAGATACCAGCTACATCAAAATTACTCTTTTAATGTTACATTAGTGATCTCTTTTGTAAAACAATGGCCTCCTCTTCCAATGATCATATGATGAAACAAACTGACTTGTCACTGTAGTTACAATTTCAAATATAAAGTATTACATATACTACAAGCCTTCATTGTCATTACTATAGATGTGTATACATAAATTACATATATCATGGGTATTAACAACCTGGTCTTGACGACACCAGTAAGTCCCAAGTTTGGAAGTATGTGTGGGTTCTTGTTAATGGTGCAACATGCATGTTCAAAAAATGTTCAGTGTTGTATATTTATTGGTTCTCATTGCAGCTGCAGCTTTGCAAGTAAAATTAACACAAATATATATCTAATTTCGCATATATAAAACCTGTAGCAAGTTATATTAATATCACTTTCAGTCATCGTGTGTTTGTTTGATACTATTGTTTTATTCTTGATTAGTAATATCAATTTAAAGCTGGAAATATTGCACCCAATTTCTTGACATTGATAAATCTGCAAAAAAATCTGGTTCGGGTTCTTAAATGGAAATTTTTAGGAAGCAAGACTAGCCACTGCACTAGAGGTATGCAAGTGTTCCAGCTTTTCAAGACTTGTTGATAACAGTTCCTACTAATCCATGGGTGCTCTACTTATGGCACAAGTTCTACAAGCAAAACATAGACTACTTAGAATCTAAAAGCGGCATTATAAACCTGGTATAGTCCCATTTATTTCTAACTCTAACAGAAATAGTATACAAGGCCCATGGGAAGTCCAATTGCAACTCACCAACAAAATATCAATTTCAGTGAATGCAAATATATGGTGATTACTAACCTCCTTACCCATTTGGAGAAGGAGATTGAACAATGGTTCAATCAACTCATATCATAAAACGTGCTGTTGAACTACCACCCTGCCAGTGCCAATTATATTCATAAATATTGAACCTCTGGGTAATTCTATGGTATTGTTCAAGTTCAACTTGAAGATGAACTACTATATTATGTACAAATCCTGAACTTTACATGCCATCTGCTACTCATATGCTCTATTATCTTTATCATAGTCAATGCACACTGCAGATTAGATTGTGTTCACTTAGCTCTTCAATAAGTGGTATTCCAAGATCTGGGTCCACAATATTAACTGCATTTACAAATTCCTCAAAAGCATCTGGTCCAAGTCTTACAAGAATATCAAGAAGTGTTTCCACCCTTTGCGAGTGTGTTAGTTTTGCATTTATTTTTTGTACATTGTGTTCATTATTCAAAATTCTACACTGTGAAAGCACTGCCTTTTCATCCATTTTGCATAGTTTCATTCTGTTTTTCCTGAGAATATCCCCCTCAAGTTTCCTAAACTGAGTGGCATCTTTTCGCAACAAATACTTTTGCCTCCCATCCATTGTGCAGTTGGCTCCAAAGACTGTGGGTTGATCTGGTCCTAAAGAAATGGAGAAATAATGTCAAAGCAAAATAGTGAGTGATGCTATGTGGTGCTAACCTAGAAAATAATTAAGGATCACAGCCATCCATTACCCTGGGTGTGTAGGGGTATAATAGCTCCTGGAAAACGGATCAATAAACAAGTCAATACCAAATAACTCATCAGTTGGGAAAATCTTTTCGTTATCTACAAAGTTTTGCGATTTGGAGTCCAGTCGGCAAACGAACTTAGACCCAAAATTGGACACAACCCCCCTTCCGATATTGTCTTAGGACGGCCCTGCTGACGATGGGAAGTTACCTATCTGTTGCTTTATTCAATTTGCACAGTTCTTTAGCTACTACAACAAAAACACTGAAAACGAACGAAGCCATTTACATACTGAAAAAAGACAGAAAACTAACGATGATTCAAAACTTCCTGCAAGAACTGGGCACCTTCTTCTTTAATAACACTATTTCTTATTCTACCCGAACTCTAAAACTAATTACGTTAATCATTTTCTTTCAGTTATTTATTTTACTAACTGACAAACATTTCTCAATTGGGCATCACTAAAGTACAAGATGCGACAGGTAGGTGGTCCGGTGAAACAACTCAAAAATACTTACTGTTTGCTTTAACTTGGTGAACATATAACTGGGGTGGCTGCTCAGAAACAGTTTTCCTGTTTTGAATTCTTGCAGCAATGTTTGGATAGCATTCGTCGATGGCCTTCATGAAATTACTTAGGCCATTAGGCCCTGACCTAACTACCGTCGATAACAGTCTTTCATTTTGCTGAAAAGAAGTCTTTTCCACACGAATGCGATCGATTTGGAACTTGTCAAATACACTTTTCATGTAAGGAAGGATTACTTCCACATCAATCTGGTTGGCTATTTCACACACAAATGGTCGTAAGACCGATCGGGCGTTCGCATTCTTCCACTGACTCTCCGCCATTCTCCAACTCTTCGCGCAACTATTCCACTGGGAGCAAATTCTCGTTCTCGTGATTTATGGTTCCATATGACGTATGACGTAATGTGTATTTCGATCGAAATAACCCAAATAACAAGACCCCCTCGAAATTGGATGACAAACACACGTGATAAATTAATACGCTATTGAAGTGACCCGATGATCATATTTAATGTGTTGGAACAACATGATAGCAAGAAACAGGAACTGAAAATATGGCAGAACCATTTGATGAAGCTCCTCAAAGTGTCCGAAACCGGCCGGTTTGAGTATAATTTCCAAAAGCAGTTCGCATGAAAGTCACACTGGTCACACAGTCAAGTTAGATTCATAATAACGTTTAGACACAGGTCTTGGAATAGGTATCAGAAATCAGTCCAGTACAGCTGGATGACAAAATATTAGAAACTTTGTCGACTAACTAAACCTCAAACTAAGGAGTCTTGTAATGATACGTCTATAACTTAGAGACTTGTTAGCTACCCCCCCCTCCACGCACACACGCACACCAAAGAGGCAAAAATAGATAGTACCTGCTCGAAAGTGTTAACCCTACCTGTTTACGAGTCAGATTAAGTGTATACACTGACTCAAGCAAACAAATTACAAACACAGTTAACAGTCGATAATTCGAACATTCGCTTCCTAGAACAAATTTTCTACTAAATATTCCCCTTGTTTCGGTTTCTTAAAGCGAACTTGCGGTTTCTTAAAGCGGACTTGCATTTCACTATAACAACAAACTAACATCTAATATCGAGTGTAATTTTGTGGAGGGGGAAAACAATTACAAGAAACTTGCAGTTATTATTATTATTATTATTATTTTCACTAGTTCAAAAATCCAACACTTCTATCACTCTTTACTTATTTTCAACGAAAGATGTAGTTAATGAAGAGTTATGTATGGAAGAAATTGATTAACTCCTAAAAAGAGAATTACAGTTGTTCCCATGATACACGAAAACAAAAAAAAGAAATATGCATGAAAACAATGAGCATTTTAAGCAACTCACAAACTGCGCCATTTTGGTGTCTAGAATGATTCGTTGATCCTGGTGTCAGATTCGCGTAATATGTCAATGGCTTGTCGTAAGTTCATCAGCGCATCGTGACCAATATCTTAAAAAAAGTTAGATCAACTTATCAAAGTATCAGACTATATAAATGTGTGAATAACCATATGAGCTAAGAATTGTTGAAGAAAAAATACAATAATGAAAATATAACTACATCAACTATGAATACAATTGAGCATACAGAAATATAAAAGAAAAAGTATCTGTATCAAAGTTATTGATATTCACTATTTGATCATTAGTTATGATCTATGGTTATGATATGATATATGATATGATATGATATGATATGATATGATATGATATGATATGATATGATATGATATGATATATGATATGATATGACATATGACATATGACATATGACATATGACATATGATATATGATATATGATATATGATATATGATATATGATATGATATGATATGATATGATATATGATATGATATGACATATGACATATGACATATGACATATGACATATGACATATGACATATGATATATGATATATGATATATGATATATGATATATGATATGATATGATATGATATGATATATGATATGATATGACATATGACATATGACATATGACATATGACATATGATATATGATATATGATATATGATATATGATATATGATATATGATATGATATGATATGATATGATATGATATGATATATGATATGACATATGACATATGACATATGACATATGACATATGATATATGATATATGATATATGATATATGATATATGATATATGATATATGATATGATATGATATGATATGATATATGATATGATATGATATGATATGATATGATATGATATATGATATGATATGACATATGACATATGACATATGACATATGACATATGACATATGATATATGATATATGATATATGATATATGATATATGATATATGATATATGATATATGATATGATATGATATGATATGATATGATATATGATATGATATGACATATGACATATGACATATGACATATGACATATGATATATGATATATGATATATGATATATGATATATGATATATGATATATGATATATGATATGATATGATATGATATGATATATGATATGATATGACATATGACATATGACATATGACATATGACATATGACATATGATATATGATATATGATATATGATATATGATATATGATATGATATGATATGATATGATATGATATGATATATGATATGATATGACATATGACATATGACATATGACATATGACATATGACATATGACATATGATATATGATATATGATATATGATATATGATATATGATATGATATGATATGATATATGATATGATATGACATATGACATATGACATATGACATATGACATATGACATATGATATATGATATATGATATATGATATATGATATATGATATATGATATGATATGATATGATATGATATATGATATGATATGACATATGACATATGACATATGACATATGACATATGATATATGATATATGATATATGATATATGATATATGATATATGATATATGATATGATATGATATATGATATGATATGATATGATATGATATGATATGATATGATATATGATATGATATGACATATGACATATGACATATGACATATGACATATGACATATGATATATGATATATGATATATGATATATGATATATGATATGATATGATATGATATGATATGATATATGATATGATATGACATATGGCATATGACATATGACATATGACATATGATATATGATATATGATATATGATATATGATATATGATATATGATATATGATATATGATATATGATATATGATATGATATGATATGATATATGATATGATATGACATATGACATATGACATATGACATATGACATATGATATATGATATATGATATATGATATATGATATGATATGATATGATATGATATATGATATGATATGACATATGACATATGACATATGACATATGACATATGACATATGATATATGATATATGATATATGATATATGATATATGATATATGATATATGATATGATATGATATGATATGATATGATATGATATATGATATGATATGACATATGACATATGACATATGATATATGATATATGATATATGATATATGATATGATATGATATGATATGATATGATATATGATATGATATGACATATGGCATATGACATATGACATATGACATATGATATATGATATATGATATATGATATATGATATATGATATATGATATATGATATATGATATATGATATATGATATGATATGATATGATATGATATATGATATGATATGACATATGACATATGACATATGACATATGACATATGATATATGATATATGATATATGATATATGATATGATATGATATGATATGATATATGATATGATATGACATATGACATATGACATATGACATATGACATATGACATATGATATATGATATATGATATATGATATATGATATATGATATATGATATATGATATGATATGATATGATATGATATGATATGATATATGATATGATATGACATATGACATATGACATATGATATATGATATATGATATATGATATATGATATATGATATATGATATATGATATATGATATATGATATATGATATGATATGATATGATATGATATATGATATGATATGATATGATATGATATGATATATGATATGATATGACATATGACATATGACATATGACATATGACATATGACATATGATATATGATATATGATATATGATATATGATATATGATATATGATATATGATATGATATGATATGATATGATATATGATATGATATGACATATGACATATGACATATGACATATGACATATGATATATGATATATGATATATGATATATGATATATGATATATGATATATGATATATGATATATGATATGATATGATATGATATGATATGATATGATACGATATGATATGACATGATATGATTGATATGATATGATGTGTGATATGATATGATATATGATATATGATATATGATATATGATATATGATATATGTGTGTGTGTGTGTGTGTGTGTGTGTGTGTGTGTGTGTGTGTGTGTGTGTGTGTGTGTGTGTGTGTGTGTGTGTGTGTGTGTGTGTGTGTGTGCGTGTGTGTGTACTGTATATATGTATATAACCAATATATAACCATATGAACTAATAATCAAATAGTGGATATCAATAACTTTGCTACAATGTTGGAACCAACACGTTTGAATAAGCTTACTGAAAGAATAGCTAGTCAGAGCGTAAAAAATACTATGGGAAGGGCAAGTACTCTCTATATCAAAACAATATACAAGTATCACTCGACAAAATCAAGAAACCAGGAAGTTCCTAGATAGAGTTCCTACCGTTTTCAATTACACATTGCACAACAGTTCGCATTTCTGATGTATATTGAACATGAAAATTGTGGATGCATGATACCATAACTTAGAAACTTTCAATGCTGCTTCCAAAAAGCAAACATATACTAAGTACACTAAAAGTAAACTCTATTATTCATATTCGAATATACTGATAGCCTTTCGTTGCAACCTTAAAATACATTATGATCGGTTTGATTATTTCAAAACAGTATTATAAATTTGTACTACGAAGAGTTTGCTTACAAAACTTCAGCTTTGGGTATTAGCTAGGTGTCTTATACAAACAAAAATACGTGAATAGTCTGTTACTACTACAGAACTTCACAACAGCACGAAAAATCGACAACATTTTCTAGACAGATTATAAACAAATAAACAAAAATCATGAAAGGATTGTGTGTCAAATAAACCAATCACAATAGCAAACATTAGTAAGAGTGGAGCACAATTAATGCAACCAAGGACGCTAGCAAACAGGTTGTACACAAAAGAATCAATAAACCTCAAGTCAATCTGAAACATGCATAAAACGCTGGAAAGGGGAAGAATGTGGATGTCATTTATGTAGGTCCTACGTGGCTCAGTATGGGCTCATTTGATAAAAAAAAGCATAACGCTAAAAAATTTTTTGGTGTAAAGAAAGAACTTCAAACGTATATTTTTGTATTCAATTTTAGGATTTTTGTATTCAGTTTCTCTGCACTGAAAAGTATGAACAATGACTGATCTGCAAAGTAGGCCTAAATTAGCTCTCATAATTAACTAAATGATTTTAGCTTACTGTAAATAAATTGACTTTTTTAGACTATATTATAGTATGTTATATCATATTATACTATGTTATTTTATATCACATTATATTATATAGTTCAAAGGTAAGGACTGGTACGCACGAAAGCCTTTGGCTAAAGCGATATAGAAACTATAGAAATGTACAAGGATAAAGTCTGCACAGTACATATATGAAAATAATATATTTATATCACATGACTCTGACAATAACACACATGCTGTCATATATTACAGATGTCACTATTGTTGAAACCAAAGAACAGCTGAAGTCGTTCTTTTCTTGAGTGCAATCGTAAAGTCATCCACTGTTTCCTTAACTTTTTGATTACACGACAACACGGTACAAGTGCTATTAAAGCCAAAATGGAGAGTATTCTCAATATTACACTGACTGCAAACCAATACGACATGGTGTTCACTAAAATTTATAACAAAGCTAAGTCGAGGCTTTAAGCAGCCAAACTGAGCACACTACTTCCCGACCAACATGTGATTGCAGAAAGTTGAAGTTTCTGTACGTCAAAAAGGCTTCTTCTATTTACACTCCCAACATTATCTGACTGTATCCTACAGTTTGAGAGGCTTGGATATTGAACGCACTGGAGATTACATAGCTTAAATCTATCAGTGTGAGTGATTCGACATCAACACAAACTTTGCTAAGAAGTCAACAGAAACTCCTCCTTCAACGCATTAATTCGCTGAGCTACTTAAGCCAATAGTTTCCGCATTTACCTGGGTCTAATTCTCTATTATTCATCTGCTTTGATAGGTCATTTCTTATTGAATCGTAAGCATTTTCCAACATTCGCGTCTGCTTCAATAACTAAAAAGTAATTGAAGAAGAAGTTAATCACACAAGCCACTGTTTCACATTCTGTACATTTTCAACTTCATTTTCATTCTAAAATTATTAAACCAGGGAAAGTTCAGTAAAGGATGCTACTTTTCAATCGTACTTACAAAAAATCAAACATAACAAAAGGAAAACAAATGAAAAATTTACAAAAACAAAAGAAAGGTTGGATACAAATATATTTTTTTGTCGACTTCCTCAGGCTTAAGTTTATACCACAGTTTCGCTTCTCTCTTCATGTGCCTATACACTAAGAAAGATATTGTCAAAAACCCCAACGACTTAGGCAAAACACATAGTTCTGGATGAATCTAAAGAGGGCATAAAATTCTTGATGCATCAAAAGGTAAACATCCTTGTTCTCGCTATAAGAATCTAGTTGGTACAGAAGTATCTAATTTGGCTTTACTTCTTGAGCCTTTTGATAATTAATTAGGTTTATTCTATTATAGTTAAAAATTTTTCAAGCTTTCAGTTTAACAATCATTCCTTCAAGTTTTCAGAAGAAGGGCCTTTAAAATCAGCTACGCTGAAGAGTAACCTTCCATCGATGCCTGGAATCAAATTAAATGTCTTGATTACCTTCTTGAATCTTGTCATCATTTGCAACGTAGTTTTGCTGGCTGGACCTATACCTAAAATGTAAAACAACTACAGAATTAAAACAACTAAAACTTCGAAGTACAAAAAAAAACATGAAGGTAGATGTACCTCTCCTGAAAACGATTAATTTGACAGTGTGCTTCAGAAACTAAAACAGGGTTTTCAGGACTTTATTCCCTAACTTTTCTAGGTTTTCCAAATTTTCCCTGGCTTCAAACTTAACTCCTTGACTTTTCCAGGACTATCAGCTTTTCCAGACTCGTGAGAACCTTGCAACACTACATGTCATATGCACCAGGCTCTTCAATACAATAGAGTTAAATTTTGTTGAAGACGTGAAAGCTCTAAGAGTGACTTAGAAAAAGCACCTAATGCGTACCTGACTTCTTTGCTTTAGGTCTATTGCACCAGTGCCTCAGTTCGCTGTCGTAGCAATGAAGGAAATTTGTAACTAGTTGATTTAGCATAGTAATGGCCAACGAGAGCCTTTTGCAATATCCGTCCACCTCATTTTGATTCGGCTCAGACAGGTTGTGCTAAATAAAATGAAACAGCTAAATGCAATATTACACTTAAAAACAAAAATCCTTATAAAATTAAAGAAGGGGGTTCATATGAGTACTGTACGCTTTGAAATCAATTTCAAAATGTGGCCAACATGTCTGCAAAATATCTGCACACCAATAACGTATATATCTTAAAAGTCAACAAAATACAACAGAGGTTCTCAAGACTGGAGTAAACTATAACTCTAGTGAAACTTCCAGCTTTCATAGGTAGACTTTAAGTACTGATGATCAATTAGTTTAGACATCTTCAGCACAAATCCTATCATTAAAAATCACTGAAAATAGTAGAAACACATTAAAATATCATGCATAATTCTCAAATATAAGTAATTACCTTTTTCATAATATGACTGTAATCTTTCTGTGCCCTTTCAACATCAAAGGACAGCTTATCGACCAGTTCTTGCAAAACAGAGTTTTCAGGAGCTTTTGACCTACAAAGTAAATTGGCTTCCAACTAAAGTCGAGCTATCCTGCACACAGAATTTCGCTAAAATCACAATTTTTTCGCTTTACTGATTATACGCTTTTATAATATAATACAACATAGATTATTTATGAGTAACATGGAAAATAAAAGATTTGGAAAACACAATGTCAGGTATTCTCTTACGGAATGTTATGAGGTCTCTTGATATTAGTATAACTAAGTTGCAAATTAGAGTTGTAGTTCAAAAGATCACGCCTATAACAATTCAATTTAGCTTAAAATTATGAATCGAAGGATTATTACCTGTAATTTCCGCTTTCACTATCTTCCCTAATTACTTTATCTAGGTCAGGTGGAAACAAAGTTAATGAAGTAGAAAATACATCCGACAGGTCTTCTTGCCTTACGAGATTGTCGACAAATCTACAGCAAGTCTCTAGTCTGTTGCCTACTGAGATTCCCTGCTTCCCGGGAAAACTTTCGCTACAAAAATATAAACAGTTGATTACGAAATTGGCTTCGTAAGATAACTTTAATGCTCTCAGGATCTGCATACAACGAAAGAGGATATAGATGATATAAGAGAGGATCTTGAGGGATTTCCAATTGAGTTAAGTTTGCGAACAAATGTGAAGTAATTTCCGAAATATAATGCTTTCATCTTAAAATTAAATTCCGTTACAAAATTAAAAAATAAGCTACATAAGACAGGAAATTAATATGAAACAGATATATCAAAAGACCCGCCCAGTCAGTGGATGACACAGGTTAGTATGGTAGAGCAAAAACACAACGATAAAGTGCTTCATCGACTCAGCATGGAGTACATCAGATAGCATGGTGGGCCATAAGTTGGCCCATACTACACGGGCTAAACATCGCTAAATTAACATATTGTACAAATGAAAATCTCGCATATTGTACTAACAGACTATAATTATTTCCACACCATCTACAATCATCTCATTAAAAATCGAATATATATAAACTACATGAAAACATTACCCGCCATATCCGAAAATCCTCCTTTCTTGTCTTTTGGCAAAATTAAGTTTCTCTGAAATCAGAACGTGCTCAAGGAGATTCTCCCAAAATCTTATCTGTTTCCTTCTTGATGATGTCCCCTATGCAACAGAATCGATTCAACAATAAAAGATATGTGAATGAATAGATATGCAATAAGTAACACAAATTTTAATTTTCAAGTTTTTGCCAAGTCATGAAATAAATCTTTCATTTGCCACATCCAAATTATATTTGAGCTATGACCTCAAAGAGCAGAGATTAAACAAGACCTCACAAGATATTAGAGACTTTAATAACTGTTCAGATTCAATTGAAAGAAAGTTGGAAACAAAACAAGGCAAACTTACTCAGTACACGCATGCTTGCAAATCAGATACTTGCAAAACCCCCAATTTAACTGATGTGATAAACAATATGCCTTGAACATGAGAAATATGTAATACCTTGATGATTTCCAAGTCATGAGATTTGCAGAGACCCATCATGTTGCAAAGAAAAAGCATTCCTACGATAGAATACGGGCACCATTCAGCAAAAGCCAACACATAGCTTCTGGATATAACAATAAATATTTTTATAACCAATTAAGGCCTAAGTAAACCTGCATAAATATCATACTGTATAGATTCTATTTGTATTAAAAACAACAATCTTTTTGGGTTTCATAACAAAGGTATGGCCTGCTTTGAAATTGATCAGTTGAAAAGCCAACCACAAGAAATAACAAAGCCTTATTGATTCAATGTCATCAAAATCATCAATAAAATTGATAATGAAGATGCTTTTTCATTTGAAGGGATGATCACATTCACCCTTGCAAAGGCCCTGATAGACATAAAAATTTCTACATGTGACTTCCACCACCCTTCCAAGAATGACTGTGCTCCAAAAGAAAATTTAAAAGAAACCTAAACTAGATTAAGTATGGAAACTTTGTGACTGAACCATGGAATGTGCATTTAGTGCAATAGCTAACAATTTCACAGACAATTTGGTGGACAAGTGCGTTTACAGCAAAAATTGAAATCATGGAGAGCTATAGATACTAAGGGGGATGCCGCAGAAAGGTTCTGATGGAAATCACCCCTCCTGACTTTTCTTTAGGAGGGTAAGGGGAGCAGAATTGCCCTCATTTGACAAAATTATTATGATATTTGCTTCATGCCAAGGGATTACAAAAACAACTTTCACAGGATCAAATCAAGAGGCCCCAAGTCATCTGCTATCTATGCTCATTTGTGGTCCTCAGTGGCCTTTCATCCCTATTGGCCCCATTGCCCTACTACTGCTCTGATATCCCTAGAAACTTACTTAGAAAAAAGATCCAACACAACAGTAGTGCTATTAGTAAAACTTGCTTGCTGTTTGATCCAAATCTCCCTGCTACTTTGTCTACATGTCATGATCTGACTTGTAAAACTTAAGTGCTTTTGTGCTCATTGCATAAAATCCTTAGAACAGCCCTAGATCGTAAATTCATGAAGCAGCATTAATGTAGTATAATTGACAAGTGCATCATTACAAGTTCAGAGCCAATTATAACTGCTGGGGATAAATACTACAAAAGCTCAAGCACAGGTGACACCTTTCCCCCTGAATTTTGGTGTCCAAACATTGAGTAGAGTGCATCATTCATGAGGGAAGAATTAAATATTTTTTCATGACAGAGGCATTTGGTATTTTCAAATGTATCAGAGCTGGATTAAACTGAAAATAGTCAACATTATTGTCATCCAAACATGGAAAGCTTGAATGATAGGTGTAGCAGATGCAAATGCATGGTTTATACACTGGCTGTATAATAATTTAAGACTTTAATAACATACACAACTCAATGGCAATACATACTTTGTACTCTTGATTCAATTCTGTTATTCACAGATGGAACCTGCTTTGATAAAACCTCACCAAATGAAGCTTCAAACCTTAAAAATAGTAAGGATTGTCAGTGCCTGGGGGTCAGTCGGAAAGTACATATACCCAATACCATCACATTTCGGACCAACCAACCATACTGTACTCATGAGCATACTTTTGATCCAACCCACCAACCAAGCTTTCCACGAGTGTTCAAATTTTTTGGCAAGTCTTGCCCAGTTTTAGCAACAGCTTTTCACAACATGAACACAAAACGCATTAATTTCTCATTTCTTCTGAAGTAATTTGTGCAATGTTTACAATTTGTGTACTTTTGTCAACATTTTCCCTCAGTTTGCCTGATGTGTACACCTACTAGTAGAGTATGCCATTGTACACACACATTGACCATTACTAACTCACCCACCCTGTACATGTGTCTGTGCTTTTGATCTTACCCACCCAAAGACCCTAAAAGCATGTACTTTCTGGAAGACCCCTTGCAAAGCCATGAAGTGTCAACTATACAGTATTTACATTCTTGTCTGGATGAGTATAAAAGCAAGAAAAAGATGAGGATAGAAAGGGGCTATCACCCCCCATAAAAGCAAATTCTTAATTGAAGCTCACTGACTGCCAAAACTGCAAATGGCTTTGTCTAGCTTCCCAGCACAACACCCCCAAGCTGTTTTTAAGCTATCATATTTCACTCATGATACTTATATCCCCAGTGGTTCCCAAACAAGAATCCAAAGTCCCTTGGGGCACTGTGAAGAGTTTCAAGGGGATTACAAAGGGCATCAGGGGGTTCTGATTATCCATTCAAGGGGTCCTGATTCAAAAAGTGCATTGTAGGGGGCCATTGAGTAAAACAATTTGAAATGTTTGGGACCCAATGATATAACCAGTAATAACTTTTACAATTTTTAACAATGGGACTCTAGGTGCAGAGTCATAAAGGATGTAACATTGTTATAACCAGCCCTATATTGTTAAGATGAAAAAATGATAATTAATCTAAGCAAACAATGTAATCAATAATTCTAAAGATGACAGAAACATTAACAGTTCTCTAAACTTCTGTTAAAGACAGTTTTGGAGTCAAGGTAATCCAGTAAAAGAAGAATTGAAAAGTAGGATTTATTGCAAGCAATAGGCCACCTAGGAATAAGAGAAATAACAAGTGATGTGCACTGTACATAAAAGTCGTTGAAAATGAGTCTTTCTAGATTACTAAATGAACAATTTCAAGAAATAGAAAAGTAATGTCAAGGCAAAAATGTCTTCAAATTGTACAGAGTTGAGACCCCAAAATGAGTCTCATTCTTAGCAAGGGGATTCTGTCTCCTTCAACCCCCTTAGAAATCCCCACTGCATATAACAGTGTACTTTATCAAAATACAACTCACTTAGTGAGCAGCCATGCTAGCAGTCTAATTCTTGCTTCACAGTTCTCAAACAAACTGAATTTCCAACTGTCATCATCATCTTCAATGAAGGGGCAATTAACCTCCTAGAACATGAGAATAACACCTTAATATTGGCATATATAGACTTTACCATAAGAGCAAAACATGGATCTCCTGAAATATGCAGGCAGCCAAATTTCATATAGATAGAAAAGAAGGGAAAAAAGTTTGTTATTCAATTTTTCTACTCATATATATACCTTTGTTACACTTCTCTTTCTAACTGAGGATGACTCAAATATGAGTCAAAATGTTTTTAATATGGAATAGTCATAACCAAATATATCCTGACTGAATTTGTCACTAGACTATCCAATTCTGGAATGAGTCGAATTAAATCTCAAACATAAAATTATTTCACTTTTTTTCATCGTTCTGGCTTTAAAATATAAATTGCAAAGCTGCAGTTCCATCTCAAACAGCAATTACAAATTTATGTGTAGTCCACAAAATTTTTAATGACCATATACAGTCCTCTATAAATATAAAGCCATACTGCAGAGTTTGACAAGTGTCCACTCAAGATTTGTGTCTCAAATGATACTGAATGTCCAGAGATGGGCGTGAAGGTCTACTCAAAACTGCAATAGGGCGTGGTGTAATTGCTTAATTTCAATAACTTCAGAACAAATATCTTCAAGCTACCATAGGATAATAATGAGGTAAAGTTGGTCTAACGTGCGTGCTGTTCGATACAAATTTTTCATTTTCATATTTGTTTCACACTCAAAGTGCACACCTGTGACAAAGCGCACACTTGCAAACATAATAGATTATCAAGGGTAGCTTTTGCTTACTTGAAAAGTAGATTTCATTCAAATGAAAATTTTACAACTCACCTAAGTTGAATTATTAGATTTTGTAAAGTTGGGCAGAGGGAATGACTACAACATATAAACAGCTATAATGGGCCCACATGAGGGTTCTAGAACTCTGTGAGAATTTAAGTACACATAGCTAATAATGCAAATGAATTCATATACTACTTGAAATGACTACCTTTAACATCCACTGGATGTATTCCAGCTTTGAGTTGTGTAAGGCGTCTGCATCCGATTTCCCCGCCATTCCTCCCCACAACTTTGCCAGCACGTTGAAGTGAGTTGGATTGATGCTCCTCCACAGTCAAGTGAACGACAGTGCTTTCCAGCCCCATGCAAATGAGGGGCATAAGGGGCGGCAAAGTCATCACAGACCGGCGAGGGGGTGGGGGCTTTAGTCTGCCACGCCCACTAGTGCACGGATGACTAATACCATGTCCTTAAATCCAATAGCCCACGACTAAATACTTGACTAAAGGGTAACAAACAGCAAAGTTGTGATATAACAAAGAAACGAACCGTAATAGTCATCATCCTCAAACAAATTCTCCCCGAATTAGGACGAATTACAAAGGTTGTCCTGAAGAAATTAGGAAGGACATATCTCCCTAAGCCCTCAACGACGACACTACTGAAGCCAGCAATATCGAAATTAATGGAAATAACCTGCCGTTTGAAAATCTCTTCAACGACCTAGATTTTTAAATCTTCAAGTTAGTGAAATGAACGAATACCGATTTTCTCTGAGCAGTTATTCACCCTATCGTTCTTTGGTCTCAAGAACTCTTGTGGCGGCGTTCTAACTTCAAAACAATGAAAGGGTGATACTGGGCAAAGGTAGGGGGCAGACACAAGCCATGACTAGTTCTCATATGAGATCCAATAATTTGGCAGGGAATCAAGCCTTTCATAGTGAAAGTATTGGGACAGAAGGACGCTCTCTTGAACATAAATGCAAATATAACAAGATAACATATAATATATAATATAAAATAATTAATATATAATATAAGATACTAATATAATATATTGAAAGAATATTGTAGTAATATAACATATTGACACTCACATATGATCTACTCTAAGGATACTTAAATCAATGTCGCCGTCATAGAAATATGCTAAAAATTTGACCAAGATGAGGGACCACACCCTAAACTGCATGCATAGATATCAAAAGAGGCCTAGAGCCAAAGGAAGACACGAATGAAATAAAAAAGAGCGCTTCTCAATTATTCTCCGACTGAAGATTTATTCTACAAGGCAATACAAACAATACCTAAATGTTACCAAAACATAGCGCTCAAGATGGGGGTGTTTATCAAAAAGATGTGATATAAACTACGGCTAAAATTCTAGGTTCGTGTTAAACGGTAAAGATTATTTACGGAAAAGTTTACAACGTTTTAATAACCTATGGTTTCCTGATTCACTGGAAGAGGAATTGTGCCTCCCACAAGTTCCCTTTCACGGCTGCACTGTTTCAAAGCGCGATTCTGATGCACAACAAAATCAAAGCAAAATTAAAGCAAAGATAAAATATCTCATCTATATCATTTCACTACATTTCAGTATAATATACAATCTTTTTATTCTGATACATCACTTCTAAAATTGTAATACAGCTATAATCAAATCTATGAAACAATATTTCTAACATATGTACTTACTTTTGATTTTCCCAAGGGGGGGGGGCTCAAAATATCGAACCATATTTCAATACATTTCATAAAAAAATTCGAAGCTTGAAAATGGTGACAAAGGCTCTACTGCCACTCCATGAAGCCTCTAGTCCAACGGTACTACCTGAAAAATTTCTCAGAGGGGGTAGAGCCCCAAGTCCCCCGATCCTTTTCACGGCAGTCCGTGGCTATGATTTTGTGGGAGGAGTTTCATAGATGCAAAGAACAAGCCAAAACTACATTTATGGGGTTTTGCATTCTGACGTCTTGTTCTAGCTGCATGATATCAACTACTATGTCAATCCTACCCCTTCTATAACATTGCCTATAGGGTCGATGAAATGGGTACTTTTCCACCGCTCCAAATTAGGATTGAGGAAAAAATAACAGGGAAAGTAATCAACTGCCATCAAAGACACACTTTCACGACTTATGTCCAAATCGCTGAAGGAAAACGTCGGAAAGAGTTAGAAAAGACGTGCTGCGAGTGTACGGATCTGAAAGTGTGCCAGAGTATATGTAAGTGAACAGGAGAACCTTTGCTTTGCGGTATAAAATGGTTCGACAAAATTTAAACGCAGCCTTAATGTCAAACGACAAAAACTACAACTAAAGAGAAGTCCATGGATAAAACCTCTTGCTTTTTGTACAGTATTACCCCAAACAAATATTCCAAAGGATTAAGACAGGACGCTACTCTGGAAAGTACATACATAATTGCTAGACCGAAATGATCAAATTCAATACAAATCTTGGTCTTTGCAGGGCTGCAACGCTAACACCTAGCCATTCTCATTTACGACTTCCTGCAACAAATGCACTCCATGGCCATTGGAGACGTCCGGCAGCTCCTCTACAAACCCCCTTTGAACTCTAGCCATATACACGTTCTCAATGCTTCGCACAATCAACGGTTCAGCGAGATAGTATCCCAGGGTAATTCCAGCAATCGTGCAAATAAAAATCATGTAGTTGTATGTCATGACTAATAGCATCAGCAAATAACCCAATGAGATCTGCACTATGTGAAGTAATGTAGCCAATATATGCTGCACCAATCTGGTAAAAAAATCAACCCCAATGAAGCTAATCAACAAGAATGACATACTATGATGAAATTGGAAACTTTCTAACTATATAACAAAATAAATAGAACAAAAACCCACTGTAATGGATAGGCTATAAATGGCTACTTCGTAACTTTAAACACCACAGGTACCAGGCCGTTTTCGATACATTTGCAGCAACAATTTCCGTGGAGACGTTTCAGGTCGCCAGATGCACATTCCAGGGGTCCCTTGCAAAGTGTAACGTTCCTTCCACTACACAAAACTAGAATGGTATAGCATACTTTGCGATGTCAAGAGCGCTAATCATTCCAAGGTTAATTTTCAAGAATTCTGAAGTGAGGTGGGGGGCAAGCATACGTTTACGGTCCTAAAGTATGCGTTTAACGGGCTCTCATTAATATTTCATAACTTACCACTTTTGTGCCTAAATATAAAAAGGGGCAAAAATATCTAGGACAAGACTAGCCAGTTGTTGATTCAGTAGTTAAAACTCAAAACTGCTTCCTAAGTCATATCCCTATGTTATACGTGCCCGATAGTTAATTCCTTATACTCAACATCATTTGCAAGACAAGCTCCTCCGGGGTCACCATTTTGAAAATTGAGAAATGATGAAGAATATGACATAATACTGTGCTAGTCAGATACCTGGGGCTTTAGAAGACTCTATATTTTTACCTTAGCATGGTATGGATACATGTAAAAAAGAAATGAGACTTGAATGCTAAATATATCCCATTCCTTTTAGCTAATGATGGTTTGGACATTTAAAGGATGTGTCAACTAACGAAAACTACCAAGGAGTAAATTTTACATTCACTGTCCCGCATGATAACATGAGTATCTCAAGGCAGTTGCATACAAATCGCAAGTGGAAAAGAGTAAAAATTTCAGAAATTCTAAGTCAAATTAAAGGCCGCAAACTTAATGTCTAACAAACAGCTATCAAATAAGCCTGGTCTCCATATCGTCGTAAGTGACTGGGAAAACTTCCAGTCGTTGCATCGTTGATGCTGCTGGGGCGCTTACGATGAAATGCTAACATATTTGTAGTGATGTCGCCGACGTTTTAGTAGAGTCGTCGGCGTCCCAATCGAGTTTTAAAAAGTTGAGATGGGTTAAATTTTTGAGAACGTTCCTGATGCATCGCTGTCCTGTCCCCGATGACTGGGACACGTCCCTGTCGATTACGACGATATGGAAACCAAGCTTTAATAGTAAAGGCAATCTCTCTGCTCGTTCGCTTTGTCCTCTCCGATACCTTTCACACAAAGACGCCAAACCATAAACTAAATAAAGATCCTGTCTTCAAGGGATCAGATTCCATTTTATAAATCGCCAATGCAAAAAGCCCAAATTGATTCCTGTGGCTCATTAACACAACCCCTTGAATTCAAGGAGAGGCCTCGAGTCCAAGCCCTACCAATAGGGTTTTGTAACATACAGTTGTACAGAAAATAAACAATTCTGTTAAGCACTTTATGTAGTTGTAAAGAAAGTATCTTTGAGTATTATAAATGAAATGAATGTGTGATTTTAGTACCCTCGTGTCAAGTACATTTTGCTTCAAAAATCCAACCACAGCAATCGCGAGAATTAACGTGCAGTTCGAAATTTTTCTAACTAAAAACCCGCCTTACCATACATACTCATATAATTTCCTCTTACCTTTTACGCAGTGCGGCACTTTTTTCCTCTTTTGATCTTATTGGACGTCGTGTTGGCATACGTGACTTGAACATAAAAGCCTTCTGCAGTCCGCGTAAGCATTCGTAGAGGACTGCTAGCGCAAAGATTATCACGATGTAAGATGCCAGCTCTGCGAGAAACAATATAAATGAACTTGGATCTGGCTGAAGACTAATTCACAATACAAAAATATCGAATTCTGTGAGCTAATCATATTTAATTGAAGTTTGGCAATGATAGGCTGAGTTCGTCATGTTGTTTGCATGGTTTGCATCCACACACATTCAGATTTCAGCATTACTCCTACAAAATCTCCAATCGCTTATTCTCTCCCATACGTCCCGACTAATTACGCTCGTCATGATAGCCAAGACAAATGAAGAAACCGATCTACACACAATCAACCTACCTAAGGTATATTTATGTCAGAGGTCTAGGTTCATTAGGAAAATTACAAAAAATTAGTTGAAACAAAACTTGACCAAAAGCTTCTTAATGACTGCTCAACTGCTTGACTATTGGAAATGTAAAGTAATCTACTTTGGAAAAGAGCCCTTAATGCCAAAATGATCTGACTATACCAATAAAATATGTATTCCAACTTGATCGAATGTAACTGGAGATTAACCCCCACTTTAAACGTTCCTTGGATATCTCAGTTAAGGTGGTATTGTATTTCTAAGTTTCAAATTGCCATCCACGTTACTTCTTACAAGATTTGCGGCTGGAAAGAGCGTTCATAGTTTGTTTT
Source organism: Mastigias papua (assembly GCA_964019165.1). NCBI lineage: Eukaryota > Metazoa > Cnidaria > Scyphozoa > Rhizostomeae > Mastigiidae > Mastigias > Mastigias papua. Next base: position 2,480,252 of record OZ025273.1, on the reverse strand, counting down.
CTTGAAAGTTCTACTTACCATTGGTATCTTTCACATTCCAGCCTTTGAAAAGCAACGTAACTTCCCGGCCTATTTGAAAGTACATCATCTAAATGGAAAAAAAACGCTCAAAAAGAACCTGCCATCAACGAAAAAGATTAAACTTTGAATTGAAAAGATTCTTGGGATCGAAGCATACATACCAATACAAACACCATAAGTGGCATAGCCTAGCTAGATACATACATCATATTGTTGAAGAAACAGGAGATTTTCAACCGCAAAGAGGTGTTGAGTAAGGACGCCACACAGGGAAAACATAAACTAGCAAGCTAGGACACATCATTGGAGTCGCCCTGGCTAGTGCCTGCAGTGAGGTGGGTTAAGGGGCTGTCAGACCCACAGACAAAAAGTCCGTCGGTAAATCACCAAATCTGCCTTTCTGACGGCAAATTGATTAATTATTTGTACTGTAGGAGTCATGCCAGACAGCAGCTAAAGAATAACAATTACAGATTCTGCCTTCTCCTTCTAATTCTGTTTTCGGTATCTACGATTCACACTGGCTTGCATTATTGAATTCAACTTAGGGTTGGTCAGAGCAAACTAAATTATAACAAACTCTGGCACAATTTTGGTGAAACAATAAATCCCATGTGACCAATCAATGATGGTACGGGGGATACGGAACACTACCTATTGCTGTGCCATTCCTATTGCTGTGCCATTCCTATTGCTGTGCCATTCCTTTCGCGTGCAAAGGTGTGACCTCATTGCTAGTGTCCTACCGGTGCTGCGCTCTTTTGATCTAACTGACATTCCCAACCCTATTCTTTTACAAATTCTTTTACATGGTGACAAAAAGTTGCCATTTGAAGTGAATAAAGTTATCCTAAAATTACTATTATGTAAATTCTAAAAGTGCAAAACGTTTGACATAATAAAAACGACCAATCTTCGGTAATCACCATCAACCCTCCTATTCATCCCATTTTGAACTAACTTTCTGTTTTGTTTCTGGGATCGCCCGGAAAGTACCATATTATGAGTAACGGGTACCTTTTGATTTACCCACCAACTCCCCTGTACGAGTGTGCAAAGTCTTCCTTTGATCACTTTTCCCCTTTTCACTCCCTTTCTGCTTTACCCCACTCTAAGAGCGTACGTACTTTTCGGATGCTCCCCTTATGGAATGGCCACGGGGGTAGACAATTATCAACTTAATGCCTGTGGTGACGTTTTTGTATTGTAGCTGACAATGATTATGAGCATAGATAAAAAAAATTATAGATTCACAATACCTCCCAACAACCTGAAGACATAATAACTAAAATTTAAACAGATATCATTTTGCTGGGAAATTGTAGGTCCTACACGCCCACCGGAGGAAAATTTCTAGGAATGGCCCTGGTGTTGTGCGAGAGACGCTGCTGTGCTAAGGTGCATCCTGAAAAGATAAAATCTTTACACTTCTCATAACAGCAATATGCTTGTGGAAGCCCATAGAAAACAGGTATGTCTATACTATGAAGAATTTACATATCACCCCCATAATGCTCTCACTGTTGCACGCCATGATCTCTAAATAAAGGGATCAGAGGTTAAACGTGTAGTAATAACGACATACAGGATTTTTTTTATAAGGAACCAATCTATAAGGAACCTACGTGTAGAATGCCGCAATAGTTAGAGAACTTGTACTACTAAAGGAGACTTCTCTAAGGAACTTTTCTTCAAATTGACAAATTTTTATAACTACAAAATATCAGAATTAGAAAGCCGGTTCCTTTCGTTTGCAGCCAAAACCCCAAAGATTGGCTGCTGTGCTTGTGATAAGTGTTTCCTTGATGTCCTCTGTGTTTCCAGTCTCAAGTTATAGCTAAGATTCAGAACTTCAATGTTCTACCTTTGTCTATACCATTGTTATGTCATTAAATGTGCAGTGAAAATAAAGGAATTGTTAAGGAACTTTTAGTACTACAATTTGATTATTGCAGGTCCAAAAATACACTCTTTTTATAAGAATAAAGTTTATAAGAATATTGAGGCTCAAAATCTCTGAAATTTAAGAATAATTTAAGAATAATGCAAGGCTCAAAGCTCACCAAGACCTATACATTTTATGTATTTGGGATTTCCATATAACAAAACAATTGTGCGTTTCATGCTGTCTTGAACCCACTTATACGCTCGGTTTCATATTGTTCAAAAATTTTTATTGCTCTGTTCGGTTTGTTAAGTATGACACCAACAAAGATTTGAATATATTCCTATGATTTTCTGACGATGTTATACCTTTGTCACATAAGACATAATTTAAGAATAATCTAAGGCTCAAAATAACAAAAATTAAGAATATTGAGGCTCAGTTAAAAATTAAATATTCTTATAAAGAAGAGTGTAAGGAAATTTTGGAACTAGGCTTTGAGCTAGGCTCCTTACAAAAAATAAAATGAGTAAATATACACGTTTTTATAAGAAACCTAGCACTAGACAGCCTAAAATTTAAGAAACTGTAAGAACTACAAGGAAAGATTTAAGAAAATTTAGAAAAAATTTTTGTGCCGTCTTTCACAGGTTTGGAAACATATTTTTCCTCCACAAATTTAAAAGTGCCCACTAAATTATGCTTTATGTGCTTAAAGCTCATATATCTTATGGACGCTACAGAAGACATTGTTTTCTACGTTTTGTTTTCGTTTACAGTACAATTCTCGTCTGTAAATTAACAAACTTTAAAGAAACTTTTAGGACTATAATGTGGCCACAAAATAATAAACTTTTGCTACTAGGCCTCGAGCCAGGTTTCTTATAAAAGAAAACCTCGTATAAAGTTTCAAATAACACAAACACAGACATGGCCATTTAAACAATGGGTCTACGTCTCCACCCCATACAAATTTGGGACTCTTTTCAATATTGCAGACTCCAGTAAGACCCCTTTATTTCTTGTCATCTATTCTAAGCCTGGTTTGCTCTCCGTCTATCTTAGACTAATCCACATACTTAGATCATAACGCAAGCAGTGGTATTTTGACACTACACCTATGTTCCAAGCTCGCAAATGTTTTTAAGACTCCTGTTACTAGAGAATTCCAACCAATTTACTATTAAGCATCCGTGAGCACCCAAGTTTGCATACTGACATGCGACAGGCAAAATGATCATGGAAACGAAGGAACACTAGGAATAGCAAAACCTGAAAATAACAATAGCCACGCAACACAGATGGCCTCTGGTAGAAATCTGTGCTTTATATTGACACAGTGTGTGTTTCAATTGCATTACAAGAACAAATCCTTACTTCTTCGTGAATATAACAGTCTCTACTTCAGTGCAGAAGGTTACAGCCGTTGCCGTGTTGATACTTTCTCCATATTTAACAGTGAATTGAGATACGACAGCCTGTGCCACTGAAACACCACCGTGCAACGGTTTACGACAATACCACTGGTTCATTTACCATAGATTTCCGAAACAAAGACTAAGCCGAGTCTACTCTAATAAGTGGGCTCAATGCATAGAGATAAAGTAAATAGAGCGCTTTCCAATAAAGATATCAGTAAAGATAAAGTCCACAGATATCAGAAGATAAACAGACATGTGAGAATCAATGCAAGAGCTATAGACTAGCCGCAGTGAAAGTGTGGCAACGAAGTGGGACTGTAGGAGGGGGGGGGGGTAATAACCTATTAATACAAATATGCAATAGTGAACACTCGTTTTTCTGTAAGTAAATGCTATAAAAGAACGCAGTACTCGACTGATCAAAAAGATAAGAAATTTCAATACTGGACTTTGAGACTTAAGAAGTAGATAAGTTGGTGCAAATTTGAAATTAAAATTTTCACGCAAGCCCATCGTCTCTTTTGCATAAATTGCATAGATTTTCTGTGACAATCTATGTATTTCAGTGCTATATTTTTGTAGTACCTGTCTGTCTGTCTATCTGTCTGTCTATCTATCTTTCTGTCTGTGAAATACTACAGTGTTACTCAAACTCGAATGTCCTTGCCAAAAAAGTCAAAACGTTTCAGTATTGAAGTCACAAAAAAGCAAAGAAATTTTCAATAATGGGTGAAAAAACTTTCTTATGAAACAGCCAGTAATCCATTGGCACCAGCGACAGCACCAGGAGTGGGAATAATGAAGGATGGGACTCTGGGGGCGAAGCTGTATGACAACTTTCAGGAATAGCCCTTTTAGGTCATTGGGAAGCACCTTTTTGAATATAGTGAAAATATGTAATGATAATGCTATTTATAAACAAGACATGAAGACAAGTCAGATACATCATTTGTAAATGCCCTATATCTACTGCAAAGATAAAGTTTGGATCCGTCTAAAGAATGCAGAGTCCCAAGTCGAACCACATACAAGTATGCTACTAATTATTCCACAACTCATGGAAGAGAGGCTAACAAGCATAAAAACACAACACTCCAATAAGACTCTAATACATAGGTTACAACAAAAAGGTATGGAAATTAAGCAGAAGCGATGACAGTCTTGCGTGAGAATTAGAATTGTAAAGGTATATAACTTATCAACTTTCTTAGGTCTCAAAAATCCGGTACTGAACTTTCTTAACTTTTCTAGCAGTCGAGTACTGCTTTCTTATAAACCAGTTCTCTTACAAAAAAACATTTATGGCAGCGGTATGTACGCGCATACCTCATATCAACTGCACGTTTCTTTTTTATAAGAAAAACATTTATAAGAAAATGAGGCTCAAGGGGCCAGAATCTTGAGAAAATGGTAAGGAAATCACAAGGCTCAATTTCTAAAGTTCACCCTTTTATACGCGCCAGAAAGGGATATTAGCTCATAGTGCTATCAGCAAGCTCCCTTACAAAGATCGATACTTTTTTTTGATAATCTTGGATAACAAATATCAAGATTTTTCATAACAATTATGGTAACCTCTTTTGGCTAGTTAACTTAGGTAAGATAGAAGAAAACCCTAAGAAAATCTCAGCCTCAATTTCAGGAAAAGGTAAGAAAAATGAGGCTTAGGCAAAACAAGCGGGTTTCTTATATAAATGACCTGTATTTTTGCTATTCAACATTGATATACGCAGTGGGCGTGAGGAGGAGTTTCAGCCCCGACAGAAGTAATCTAATGGGACTTATTGATTTTTACAAAAACATACAACACCCACTTGTGACCTATGTAAGCATTATGCCTTTGCTTGCTTTTCTTTGATATGTAAGCCAACCTTTGTGACCCGATGAGTCAAACAGAATATGGATAAAGACCAACCCATATGAAAGTCTTCCCAGAATGTCATATGAAAGACACCAGCCGTTCTTCACAATTTAATATCGTACTAATCGTACACATTTTTTACAAGAAAGTGGCTTACAGGGGTGCCTACGCTGGGGCCAGGGGGCATGGGGGCAGCTGCCCCTCCTATCCTTGTCTAAGGACTTAATTATTTTAGTGTAAAGATGTTTATGATGCGCCTTCAATACGAACCTTGCCCCCCTGCCCTCGGCTCGGGCTGGCGTCCCTGGTGGTTTGGGCCTACTCAAGAACCTTTTCAAGGAGAGAGACATAGTATGTAGGGTTGTTCTAGTATCATTTAAACAGATAATGTGATTTTGTTTTCATGAACGGTGTTGCCAAACTTCTAATAAATGTATCTACAGGGCGCGGTCATAAAGCTTTTCCCTATCCTTGTGGCCCTCTTTAAGAAATTTTCCCACTAGTTGAAATTCCTTAATAAATTCTACGGGTAACATATGGAATAATAGCGTGCTATGTTTGTGTAGTGCCTATCTGTATCTTCAACATTGTAGTGTTACGCCAACTCAAACATTCTTTCTAAGAATGTCGTAAGAAAGTTTCCGTATTGAAAGCATGAAAAATTTCAGAAACCATAAGTAATGGGCCAAAAAAATGCGCTATAAAACGTGTATCGGTGCTCCAATCTCTTACAGTTTTCGTCGGATGATGAGGATTTCTACCAATAGAAAATACCTGAAATCACATGCATTTGCATAAGAGGTGCTATTCTGTAAAGGACTTACATGTAGAAGGCCAAGGAAATCAAGGAACTTGTTTCAAATTCGAAGGAACTTGTAAGTAACTTTTGCTACCACAATGAAGTCAAATGAAGATAAAACATAAGGAGCTTCAAGAGCAATGACTCGAGATACGTCCCTTATAACAAAACGTGCAGTACTTTGTTGGGAAGGTTACAGGTGCCAACTTCTTTACGTGTTTCAAAAAAGGGCTCTAAAAACCCTAAAAGGACATAACCCCCCAGCCCCAATACACGTCTCCATTCCACAAGAAAGTGCTTTATAAAAAAGTAGTATCCAACGGCTCAGAAACTTAAGAAAGTTGAGTACTGGATGTCTAAGATCTAGGAAAGTTGAAAAGTTGATTACGCTGATATGGAGTTCCAATATTCACGAAAGTCCAATTTCTCTTTGTTTAAATTTGCAAAGATTTCCTTTGATATGGTCTCGGTATTTCAATGTTATGTTTGTGTAGTGCCTGTCTGTGATGTACACAAACTCAAACATTCTTGGGTGAGAAAGTCGCAAGAACGTTTCAGCATTGAAATCATGAAAAAGCTAAGAAACTTTCACTACTGGGCGAAAAACTCTTGCTATGAAAAAACTTGTTGTATCCTAACTGATTAAAGTGATAAAAACAGCGCCACTTGCGTGGTGATACAACACAGAACACGCAAACACTTACAATTCGAGCCTGCTCCCTGAAGTCTTCCTGTACTTGAGGCAAAGGAACATTTGTTGTAGGATAGTTAACACGATAAAAAACAACCCACGTAACAATGATAGCCTTTCGAGATATAAAGATATAACCAGAATTCATTGCATGCCAGTGGCAAGATTCATCGTAACAATAAGCTTTGAAAAGGATTGCGACGTCTGGTACTTGTCGGGTAGATAGAACGTCTCACTTCACGAGAACTATCATTGAAGTAAAGTATTAATTTAGTTGAAGCTTGAATATAAATCAACTGGACTGAACAATTGGGGCGATTTTTATTGGTTAGTTAGCCAACAACGGTAGTGAGTATTAGAACATGTCCATTCATTTAGTGGATTTTCTTTTACTGTCTCTGTATTGTTCAACCTTGGGCGATAATGAAGAAGTGTACCTCTCTGTGAATAATAAGGCCTAACCCTCAAGCCTACATACCATTAAATAGCTCCTAATATAATAAAATTGAGGTTTAGACTGGCTGCTCTTAATCTATACGAAATTTTGAGGCTGAATTGTTTTTAATTATTGGGGTGTAGGCAATTTAGACTTCAGGCAATATACAGGAGAATATTGGATGTTTCACCAAGGACAACTAATTCACGAAAATCAAAGAGGAGAAGTGACAAAGCTGTCAATTCTCCTCGAGCTAACAAGGAAGTGGCACTCATATCAATATGTTATTGAAAAGCGTATGCATCATTCTCCAAAAAATACACTTTGCGACAGTGCTTCTGCTTTAGCTTGTTCATAATTTGTTCTTAATTTCCCATCAATTTTAAGACTCTTGTTCTTATAAACTGTTCTTATAAAAAAGTGTAGATTTATAAACTACCCTCAGTTATTCCAAGGCCAAACAACCAAGTATTCCACCTTTGCACGCATTTTTCATAAGAAAGTTTTTCGTCTAGTACTGAAACTTTCTTTGCTTTTTCATGATTTCATTGCTGAAACTCTTTTAGGACTTTGTTAGCAAGAATAGTTGAGTTCGTTAAACATTGTAATGTTTCACAGACACTACGAAACATAGCACTCGGATACATAGAATACCACAGGAAATCTAAACAAATTAAACCAACTAATCAAAAGAAATTATTGTCCTGCGTGAAAATTGAAATGTTAAAAGTATATGACCTTTCGATTTTCTTAGGTCTCAACACTCCAGTGCTTAACCTTATTAACATTCTGTGCAGTCGAATACCCAGTAGTACTTTCTCATGCATAATCCACCTTCTTATACAAGAACGTGTGATGCGTAATGCATCATTCTAGAACTGACCCTAACACCACTTTTCCACGATGCGCTGTCCCATGACTGTACACAGAAGTAAGTAGACCCTTCGTCTACTGAGCTAGTAAAGTGCACTCAGGGGGGGGGGGGGATGCCGAAGTAGGTGTGGGGTGTCGCTACTTTTTCGGCTCGTCGGTAAAAAAACTTTCTTACAGATAAAAGTATGTCGGCAACTATGCTGTCTTTGCCACTTTTTCGGATATTTTTATCTTATTCAGCTTCTTTTGCTGTGTTGATTACCCCTAGAGGAATGTAGTTAAAGTGCCTTTGCACTGCCATACACTATTCGTATAAATTTTAGTCTGGGAGACATCTTTTGGGCCATTCTAGATGGAAAAACTTAATTTCGACTCAGTTTCTACTGAGTCAGACTCAGTTTCTACTAAGTCAGACTCAACCATGGTGGGTCTGCCTAGATCACTCATCTAGTTCATCAGCCTCCTGGTACTGATTCATGAGCCTCCTGGTACCAATCTGCTCAGGGGATCTTTCAACATACAAACTAGTATATGGATATTCCCACCTGATTCTTAAATTCCCTGAAATAGTCAGCTCATGAATCACCACTAGCAAATGGCTTTGTTTGACATTACTTTAAAGTAATGGTGAATTGTCTCCATATCCTGCTAGTGTGTCAAATTATATTCTATTTCTTTTGTCTTATTATTATCAATCAATGTCTTTGATATTCTTTTTGCACCATAAAAAGGAAGGTAGAAACATCCACAGGAAAATTCCACATTTAATTTTCAAATCCCCCAAGAGTGATGCCTCTGTATATCAATTCCCCTCCAGTGAAAATTCCTTAAATGTTCTAATAGGGAAGGAAATTATAATTTTGCTGGATGTAATCTGTTGTTACTAACCACTGTAATAAGAGTTCTGGACACAGCTCTACATGAGAAAGAAGGGCCCAGAATCTAAATTCAGTGGAGCATTAGCAGCATACACACTCTTTTCTTTATAAGAATAAAGTCTATAAGAGTGGTAAGGCTCAAAATCTCTTAAATTTAAGAATAGTTTAAGAGAGCTTCATCAAGTCTTAGAATCTCTATCTATCTGAGTTTTCTTTAGAAAACAGAACAAGTGTGAGCTTCATTTATCTTGTCTGGTGGTGTCATTATGCTATGATGCGACACAGAAACTCTTCAGGGAGTGTTGGTTATGTACTTTTTAGTATAAGAATATTGTCTACACAAGTATTAATGCTAAAAATAACTAAGATTTAAGAATAATTTACCAATAATCTTAGGCTCAAAATGAAAAAATTTAAGAATATTGAGGCTCAGTGAGAAATTAGGTATTCTTATAAAAAAAACTGCCCAGTTCTTGTAGAGGCAAATGCATGATCAACAATGCTACTTCTTGCACAGTTTGGTATGAAGATAGGATTATATGTAGAGAGCAGTTGAACTTTATTTCCAAGCAGGAAATTATCTAACTGAAAAGGTGCAGGAGGACTTTGAATTTACTAGGAATGCAAAATGTCTGTTCAACTGAACAAGGGCAGTGGTCAGGCTGGATGATGGTGAAGGGGTCTTCTGTTCAAGTACAATGAACGGGGAGCTAAAGCTTCTCAGCTCTCCACCTCCTACACCTATACAAGCAGTTATCAAGCCACTTCAAACTACCATGAAAAATGTAATAACAGATCATCATAGGTGACTAGGGGAGGTGGGACAAAATCACAAAACAATACATATCATTACCGACATATAACAATGATAAAGTAATACTGATATCACAAGAGTCACCCAAGCCTATGAGTCCCATACCTTCAAGGTATGGGGCTGAAGCTTGGCAATATTATGAATCTAGAGGTGGAACACTAAGCCTTCCTTTTACTCACTTTAACCTTGAAAATAAAAGTCATATCAAATCTTGGGAGGTTGCTTCAGGATATCGCAAAACAAACTAGAAAAATAGTTTTTTTAAATCAAGCAGGTAACTCTCCTCCATTTTGAAATATGTATCACTTTTTGATTTAGCAACAAATGCTAACTATCAGTTCCTACACATTAACAGCATGGTATCAACCTGGTGATCTCTAGAGAAAGATCTGTAAAACAGAAATCAGAGCAAACTAACCTTGAACAACCATACGGCTACAAAATATCTGCATGAAGACGTTTTGTGCTTCCTTTGTCTGCACAGCTGCAACAAGCCCAGGCGTCTCACAAGAGCCTAGCCTCAATGATCTTTGCATAGATTTATTGATTCGAAATGACAACATGCAACCAACATTGCCACTCGGCAATCTACCAGCCTGAAATGGGAAGGTGGCGACATTGATACAATGTCTCTTTGAGTAATCAACCAACCAGGCTGTATGTTAATATTTAAAAAGATAAAGTGCCCAAGCAATGAATTGCGAAGCAGAGCACAAAAGACTCCACCAATAACCAGGCGAAGAAGAACAAAAGTAATTGTACGCAATTCAATACTGCTTAAGATCAGGCAAGAAAGTCACAGTTTCTACACCCAGACAGAGGTCATAAGAATTCCAGTCTAATTATCCATTGATTTTATCAACTTATATTTAGATTCTGAAATTACATATAAACTATATACAATTTGAAAGTACTCATTTGGTACGTCAAGAATATGCAAACAAATTTGCGGCATTGCATATGGGAGAGAAATTAAAACGAAAACACTGAACGATTTGCGTACAAACATCTTACGACCGGAAGTATGATCGTGCACGTAGTAGGGCAGTAGTAAGGATTATTCTTCCCTATATATCTTGAAAGGGAACAACTTGCAATAACGTGTTTTCTTACTCACAACAGGTCCACGTCATGTAACAGCAGCAAGGATGCCCTACACAAATTGCAGCCAGAGATTCAGCAAGTTTTACCTTTGACCAGGTCCATAACAATATGTCTCTTTGTCAACTGGCCATGGGTGAAATTGGCTCCTTGTTCTAATAATAAAACAACTTTCACCACCTAATTAACGTCAGCCGTAAATCTGGAAACAGTTGTCTCTAATTCATTGTACCCCTGTAATATTGATCGTTGCTGCTGCTGTCATCCACTGTCCAGCCATCCAAACTGTTCTTTGGTTGGGTTGCAATACGAGAATGTTCTAGGGAGAAGTCAATGGACCCCGTGATCCATGGCTTTTTGCTAGTGCTCGATGTCGGTACACCACATGGTTCTTTCGAAATATTGTTAAACAGCGATGAATAAACAAGTCATAATTATGCTGACAGCACAGTGACAGCTACAAGGAAGTTTCGTGACTCATCTCCTTTGAAAACATCATCACATTACTATTGACTCCGTTTTCATTTTGATACGTTTTCGTTTTGATCCGTGTTTACTCCCATAAAAAGGTAGAGTGTGTTTTCTTCTCCATTGTTTAGCTCTGTTGTCATATAGCTCCGTTTTAAGTATGGTTTTCATTTAGGTCCGTATTTAGGGTGGAGTAATGTGAACGCAGAGCCAAAAAGAGTAAGTTATTTTAGCATTTCCTTTGACAAATGTTTCTAGACTTTATTGTACAGCAAGAGCAACAAACCAGGAAACATTTGTAAAATCTGAGTAAAGACCAATAAATTCAATTACAAAGTTCCCTAGGTTAACTAATCTGACTGTTTTGAAGGAAAACATCGAAGTCCTGCAGTATTTCATAGTGGACAGATACATTTCGATAACAAAAATGATCTGCCTGACCAAAGACACAACTACGAAACTTTGTGAACTTTGTGGCGTGACATTTATTTCGATTGACATTAACATTCCCTGCTATATCTTTTCAATGGGAGATTTTCGTCACTTGCGCTGTTCAATTAATTTTGAAATTGGAGACAAATTCAAGTCGCACATTGAGGAAGCAAAATCCTTACATTATGTCCTTTCATGCTTTAAGAGAATATGAACCACTATTGGAAATAACTCGGTCAGGAGAATGCAACCTCGATTGCAATGGTTTGTTCATAGCACAAGAGTATCTAAACCATTGCTGACATATTTGTGTATAGTCAAGTCAGACTGGAGCTCGAGAGAAGACTTCCTTTTGCAAAAATCAAAACATGATCTGGGGAAGGATGCAGTTGTACATTGTGCCGTCGATTCTAAAGTGTATGGCATTGCATCCTTTAAGTTTTCTTCAGTTGGTTTTTAATAAATCAATCTGTTCACGACTGCGAGTTATTACTAAGCACTTCACCAACTGCAAATAAAAGGTTTACTATCATTATTATTATCAGTATAAGACCAAAAACATCATGGTTGACCAGCAAAGAGAATTGAACAGGAAAAAACATTACATATTGTATCAGAGAAGCTGAAGATCGAAAGAATAGTGCAATCATCAAAATGCCTAGATGGTCAATGACCCCGGGAAGAGCTTTCATATTCATTGTCGAATGCTCGAGTCACTGTAAGCAAACGGGGGCTAAGAAACGAAATTCGCATGAAAAGTGTATAAACCATGAAGCATTTCATAAAACGGACTGTGTTGAGACTTACAGTGTCTTTAGTAACCTATCTCAATACTTTGTACTTAGCAATATCTATAACACTCAATGTGTATGTAAAGTTAGGGACCTTTTTAGAGCTACAAAGTGGCCAACAGAGGTTCAAAAATAAGGAACTTTAAACTTATTCTTTATCCCAAATCGTAAGAGTGTGTGTGTTAAAATGTATTTTTATGGTATCGAGTTATATATAATCTTGCTATATCATAATCTTTTACGAATATATACGGCGTTTTGATAAAGTGATTTATTAGGGACCGGTCATTAATTTTTCCAGGTGATGGGGTGGAAGACATCTAAGAGGGAGTGCCAAAATTCTGCACACTCAAAAGTAAGGGGTGAAAAATAACGAAGGAAGGAGGATGGAAGAAAGAAGAGGGGGGGAGAAGAAAGAAGGAGATGGAGTGTCTTCTGAAGTCCTGGAGTGGGGATCAAAATTTTTACATGAATCTGAGGGGGGGAAATTCCTTCAGATATGTGAGAATGTCTCCCACCCCCTCCCCACAAGTAATAAATGACCCGTCCCTTAGAGTTGAAGGGAAATAGATGCAGTGTCGTGCGTAGCAGACGGCTGCGTGCGTACGAGATGAATCAAAATCGCTACCCGCTTAAAAGATCAATGAGCAACATTGATTTTTGTAAAATGGTCTGAGATATGAGTCTAGACTGAGGCACCTCATTGAAGCGTAGTGATGCATTGCAAGACAAAAAGAAATCCTCGTGCTGCAAAGTGACTGTTGATTTACATAATAAGTAAGAGAGCAGCTAGCCTAAAAAGAGTCAGTCGGAACAAGAGTAATATGGCCAAGGCGGAAATAATGGATGGGCTCGAAGGAGAGCATAAATACTCCCTGTAGGCCGCCACCACTTTTTATGGAGCCATACCTCTACCTTGGAGTTTCAACACAGGCGCGACAGAAACTGAAAACTAGCAAGTTATTTAAAAGACAAAACAATCAAGCTTAATGCTTTTTAAAAGTTAATAAATCTGAAAATTTATTGCTAGCATACATATTAATTTATGTTGGTTTTGTTGACCTACTTTCTACAAATAGGTACTCCTAGGTTCCTAATAAACGAGGGATCAGAACTATTTCTAAAACCTAATAAACGGGGGAGGGGATGGAAAATATTTCTAAAATCTAATGGCAATTTAACTTTCTATTGTGTCTCAAACAAACATTAAAACAAACATTAAATTGGTGAAAGAAACACTATCACTGACATACTGAAAGAAGAAATTTCTTCTGTTAAGGGAGAAACCTCCAAACCACTTTTCATTCCTTGGAAATTACTAAATAGGAGGTCCTAATATGCTCCAGGGGTATCGGGAAAACATGAAAAGTTAATAAGCGTCCCCCCCCCCGGTTAGTAGGTACCTAAAAGTATGTATTTACAAATCCATACCTTCCCCAATGACAGGTCCAAAGGTTCGATTAGGAACACGATCTACACTTTTTGTAAACCCGAAGCTCCGAGCCTGATTGCTATAAAATTGAGAGAGTGGGAAACAGTGAACCAGGCCAAGCCAAAAAAATTGCTTGGGATATTATGAAAACCTTATGTGAACAGTTTCTACGCCGATGAATAGCCGATTGAATAACAATCAATGAATAAATGATATTCAGGACTGCATTCAATATTGATCCAACTGGGTTCAGATCCACGGCCCATAATATTCATAAGATTAAGGCGTCCTGAGCAAAACGTTGAAATTCCAATAACGTATTGTTCAACTCAGTTAGAATTAACGTCTGCAGGCAATGCAAAGAATTCATTTGCTGATAAGACCTGAAATAGTAGACAAATACTAATGTCTAAAGCAACAGTTCTTACTAACAGGGTACGATCACGTGAAAAAACATTTTTAGGTACATCTCTCCACTCAGTTTTGGCCCCAGGTCAGTTTTGGGCCCAAGGCTCCAACGACCTATACGCGGTCCATATACTTTCTCTGCTCGTTTAGCAACTCAGGAACAGTTATGGCCGTAAAATAATATCGCTTGCTTGTAAAGAATATTGACTTTGTTATGTACAGCGGCGATCCTCTGCGGTCACTCCCGTAATAGGAAAAGATTGCTATGATAAGATAACATTTGATAGGAAAAGGTCCAATAAGTTGATGATAAATAGCTAATTTACCATCAATTATCCTGTCCAACAGAGCTTACTTCATTTCTTATCGGTTTTACTTCGATGACTTTCCTCTTTCGTCTTTTCTCCAACCACATATCAATCCTCGTTCTAATGAAATCCAGTAGCTCTAAAAAGGTGAGAAAACTTGCACCAAGGGATGCACCAAGCAGCCCTCCGAGCTCACCTGAGAAGAGCAAAAATATGGAATATGTAACTAACAATGACCGATATACCAGGGTATGTGGCGCGGGGTGCAAAAACACCCACAATGTTCATAAGCTATACAGTAATTTCAAATCCTATTCGGTAATGTTTCTCTTCTGATTCGGGAAATGAATGTTTAATTAAGTGGTTGTAATATCTGAATCGTAATCTAATTTATTATAATTTATTACTCAATTACAGTCTTATTCCCTGTATACCACATGCATGAATTGCTTTGTCGGAGTGAAATTTTGACTGAGACTGTCCGAATCCAGAGGTGCAAGGTTCCAAGTGTTTCACACTAAACAACCCTTTCCATACTAATAGTACAAGTTATATGGCAGTGTGCATTACTCTTTAGATTGCAGCAAGGGCGTGCTGACAAAGGGGTTGCGGGGGTGTCATACCCAGCATAGCCGCCAAATGTTTGAGAACCCTGTCAGGTCTATTTCCTCCCAAACTAATTGACCAATCATCAAGCAAAAACGGGCCTAGTCTTAGCATGTGTGGTCACAATCCTGCATGATGATTGGTCAATTAGGTTGGGAGAAAATAGACCTGAGAGGGTTCTCAAACATTTGGCAGCTATGCTGTCATACCCCACTTTTGCAGATGATACCAGTAATTTATTGTCTTGTCTGTAAACGTTGCCATAGCGACAATGGCTTGTCGGTATTTATGGCGCATTTTTCTAACTATTTGGCAAATTTATTTTGCAGCATCCCCCTAACTCAAAAATCCTTCGGTACGGCACCGAATTGCCGGCAGACTCTCTACAAACAATAATCAAATATTCTTCTACAGGGAAAGTCAACCAAGAGCTTCCTATCTACTACATATAGCGTAAATGCTCTATTAAGCCCCCCTGGGGGCTTAAAAGAGACATTGCGGTATATTAATTTCAAAAATCTCAGCTTACTATAAATATCACGTAGTGTTTTAGAAGGAACCTGCTTTATAACAACATGATTCATCTGCTGGAAAAATATGTCCAACTCGATTATGTTTTTCCTGAAAATTAAAGAAACAATCTACAATTGCAGACGATGGCATTATACAGGCGAACGTTGTCATATTACTATTATAAGTCGTTAGCTAATTATTGGTAATTTCTATTTGCACACACCAGCTATGTAGCAACAGCCAAGATTTTCCACTAGTTTTCTGAGGACAGAATTGTCTCACATTCCAAAACGTCAAACACATTTGAACAGTTGAACAAGCAAGAGGGCTGAATTTAAGTTAGCTGATTGAATCATTTTACTTTCAGTATGCTTTCAGTGAACCTCGAGAGAATTAGACACCCCTGTATCTAGGTAAGCATTCATTTTCTCGTGATTTGGCCAACAAATACGTCCCTTTAATGGAAGGAAGAAATTTCAAGAGGATAAAATATGAGCTGGGATAAGCCGGCCTAGGATAATAGCTGGTTTCAATAGCACTTTTAGCATGATGTTTGTGAAGTGAAAATGGGAGAAAATGAGCTTGCAACCACCGACTTTGTACTTCGAATGCGACTTTATTAGTGGTGGTGATGGTAACAATGGTGATCGATCATGGTATCATCATGATGATGGTAATGATGATGATAACGATCATCATCATGATGGTGATGATGATCAGGATGGTAATGATGATGACGGTGATGATGATCATAATGATATAAATAATGAAGGATATCATGGCTTTAATATCCAATATCCATTCATTTCATTGAAAAAGAGTGCTATGTTGCCATTCCTTTATAACCTGTGAATTCAATTACCATTGGCAAATGTTTGGTTGCAAGATACCTTAACTTACTTTTACTATTATTTGTTATATTTATGTTATGACCCCTGGGTAGACATGATATTAGCTCCTAGGGGTATCGTTCCTAAAGTAACGTAGTGTCAGGTGTATCAGGTGTATATCTAGTCAATTAGTACTATATATTGTAAATTTTTAATGGAGTATAAAAGAAAGGAAATCATCGCGATGAAGATGATCGAAATATGTTAACATTACACACTTCTTCCTTAAAAGTCTCATTGCTAGTAAGACTCTCATGAAAAACAACAGAAAACTTTCACCAAGAATGCACTGTATTTCACTTACTTGAAATATTCCATAGCTGATCGATTCGAATGTGCGATTCCAGCTTTGACAAGGTGATTGGCAATCTCTACAGCGTAGATGTCAGATGGGAAATACGCGTAGCTCAGATTGGGAGTATATTCTACAGACTCACAAGCGTCTGGGCATAAGCAGTTGTTCCCATGCTTTCTGAATTCATCTAAGTAGAAATATCCCCACTGATAAATGAGGCAATTAACGAATCAACCGGTCAACAAGTCAAACAACTACATCACAACATAACAGGACCTGAAAATAAGGCGAAATTCACAAGAACATTGTTCGGCAAATATTAAGGGTTCATAGACGGACTCCATAGTACCGCACCCACTTCATACAAGAAATATCTTTTAAAGTCACGTATTCCCATTCCGTTATCCTTTCTATACGAAAACCTTATAACTGCAAAGCCCACAAATTCTTAGGGGCCATTCAAAAAGTAAGTACGCTCTGAAGGGGATGGGGGTACCCAAAAGAAAGACAACTTCACATTCAATTCACATTACCATCAGAATTGAAATTTCAACTTGCAAAACAGGACTACAATTTAGGCGTGTTCTAGTATGGGCACATTACACTACCAAAAAGATGTACTAGTGCCTCTAGTTGATCACCTTTGTGATGGTTCTTATCGGCTGGCTGGTAGAGATGCAATACGCGCAACGCGCGTTAACATGGAAAGTGTTCGAACGAATGAATAATTCCGCATTGCCAAAAAGGACTGAGTTAGCAACGATTATCGCCATAAGTTATGTGTACAGGTATTCAGATCGAACAACAAATTGATTCTTTGATCTGAGCTTATCTAACGGGGGGGGGGGTGTTTACTGACAATCTGAAGTTCCAGTATAGGGGTGTATTTGAAGGGGTATTTCTCGAGGGGGACTAAACAAATTATTTTTTGCAGATACCAAACGTAGAGGACAACATATTACACATAGAGGTAATTGTAAGTATCCAAATGTATACCATATCTTACATAGAGCTGGGAGGTAACACTTGATTGAACTCTCAAGATCGCACAACTGAGATTCGTTGACTAAAATGAGATAGAAAAAGGTCAAATTTATAGCATCCTTATGCCTTCATTGTTCATATGTTATTTAGCATCCCTGTATTCTAATCAAATAGTGAGATATAAACTGTAATTTCAAACGATTAAATATAATATTTATCCACTATCTAAAGATCAAACCAAAGAGCAAAATCCAGGGGGAACATTCTATTGCTTTATTTAGCGGTGCTAAATAATTCTGAAATTTACTACGACATAATGCTGTTGATTGCAAGTAGAAGATATTTGAAGCGAAGCAATGGTGAATAGCCAAAACGTACCATTCATGAAATTGATAGCAGGATAGCAGCCACACTCTCTGTAGATGTACTTTTCAAGACAGATTCGGAGACAAGCCTTGCGAGAGTACACGTCTCCCGTTTCCAGGGCTGTTTTTCTGCAAGCTGTCGTATAAGGAGGCTCAAGATTGATGATCTACAAATGATGGCTAAGGAATAAGATTCAAGCGGCGAAGAAACAAATGCTAGATATTTGATACAGTCAGTTAAAATCCTTTGAAAGGAGTAAGAGGGGAACAGAAGATCAAACAAGCAAGGCACATTGTGAATCGTGAAATCATCTTGAAATCCTATTGCAGCTGAAAAGCATTTCAAGAACTTAGTTCAAGCAAAATCATCGCAACTGGTCAGTTTTAGTGTAGCTCACTACTCTAGTATTGGTAGCTGTAAAACACATTGGAAAACATAATAAACATGGTGGTAACGATGAATATATGCAAATCAAACAGAAACCTTACATGGGAAGGGCACCGAAAGAAACTTGAGGAATATACCTTCATATCATGCTGATAAGAAACTAATTTCAATGTAAGAGTTCAATTACTACGAGACAAAGAAATGAGAGAAACTCTTGAATTCACAGCCATTTCAAGGATTTCTGGACAAGCTAGCGCTTAAGCCAAAGCATTCGGGTTTAGTTGCGTAAAAATCTAATTCATATATCCTAGGAAAGTGGTGTAGGGGCAAGATTGAAGACTGAACTTTCTATAAGTAAAGGAAAATAGCAAAATTGAAAAAGTACAATATACAAGAAATGCTACCTAACACACAAAGGCATCAAACACTTATGCAAATATCTACCTTTCTTTTCTCTAGGCCAACTAGTGTGTGAGTTCCTGGAGATACTGCAAAGCCATAATCTTTTGCTAATGGCAGTTCATTTTGGTCGTGCACAAATACTTTCCAACCTGATGAGAACCTGTGAGTTGGCATCAAAATATAGTCCCTTGTTTGGGCATCAAGACGAACGGATAAGCCAAATCCGTTTCCAGGTTGTGTTACGGTAAGAATCCGTTGCTTACCGCCTCCAACTAAATACTTCGGTCCTGGATTGAATGTGTAGCACAAGCCAAGATCTGTTAGGACAGGCCTAAAGTAACTTTGGTCACAGTCACCTTGGCTATACGTGCAATTTAGCAGCATACCTCCCTTCTCAAAACGATTCATTGTATGGCCGAAATACTGATACATATCACGCACTCGATCACCCGAGAAAAAGGGCACAGGCATGTTTTCACTATCATTTTGTATATCAGCCAAGCTCAAGATTTTGGCAAGGTTCAGAATTTTCGAGTATTTTGGATCCTTGCGAGCTGCCTGGAACTTACTCCTGCGCAATGTATTCAAGTTGCATATTGTTACTGCAGGAAAATTCGCCTCTCGCTCAGATACCATCGTTACTATAGTGTTAACTTCAAAGCGAAAATATTCGGCAACAGTTGATGCAAAAAATCCAACTAGCACGCTTAAAAAGGTTACCAGCAACAAACACCACGTAATTCTTCGGGGTGTCGTAAACCCCGGAGAAGTAAAGCGTAAACCGTGTACGCTGGAAGAGTTTGCGTAATCGTCCCATGTCTTGGCGATTCCGTTCGAAACGGGGTTCGGAATAATGTCTTCTCTCGGGTCTTGGCTGCGATGCATACTTCTGCCTATCGGACAATGCTAGTGAACACAATTAATGTTCTTTACAAAAGACCACTGAGAAGATTGCTCTGCAGTCTGATGCATCAGAGAGAGGAGTTGATGAACTCTCTGTGTCACGTAGCAACCGACTCAGAACGAAAAGGTCACGTGTGTCACAAAAAGAGCTAACAGATGCATTATACATCATCGGCACGTTCAAATAGCATTTCACGTTTCCATTCAAGCCTATGAACAGAGGTAAACCTTGGGACCATCTAATTCAATATTAGAATCAAAATGAAAAAGCCTCTCCAAATTGTAGTCAAGTCTTAACAAAAGATTACTTTCTAGATCGTTCTATGTACACTGAAGTAAAGCACCAAATTTTCTCATGAGGAGTTCATATTACAAAGTAATTGCGAAGAAATCTGTATTTAAAAGTTCAACTCTCCCATTAACGTAACCAGCATAATCGAAATTGATACTAAACTTACAGTGTCAAGAAGCTCTAAGGCAAAGAACTATAATACAAATAGATACATACATATATACAAATAGATAAATAAATAAGTAAATAAATATCTATATATACATATGCATATATATAAATATATATAAACAATGATATATAGCTGCAGATTTACATCTATACAACTCCACAACTGTGAGTCATAATGACTGACAAATGATAGTACGTTATGCCCGTGGCAATCGGCCGTGTTGAAACTCAAAGTAAATCAAATAAAAAAATGCTAATATTACTTTTGTATGATAATTTTGCCCGAGGCTCGATGTTCTTAGTTCTTTGATAATTTTTAACTGAAAAATTTTGCTAGGCTACTATTGAAAACAAATCAACGAATGTTGATGTTTATTAACAACATCGTCAAAATATGTTTGCCAAAAAATGCTGTTGGTTGAGTGCTTGCAGAAATTTTCACCTGAGCCTGAGGATGTTCTAGCAGTGCTCTAAGTTCTTGGCAAATCGAGCCTCAGTGCTCCAATAAAGCCTGAAAAACGAATGTAAGCGCAAAAATAATTTACCTCTTCTGTATACATTCCCTTCGAAGAAGTTGACTAAATTTGCATCTACGTGGCATCTTTCTACAATTCCTTATCAGATATAATTAAACAAGCAAGTACTTAAATACACAGCAAAATTTACATATTATCATAAATCAACTGTCTGCGCTGCCTTCCGTGTACTTTGATTGCACATCAACTTTGCTTCTTTTTTTCATTTCAAGCCGTCTCGCAATTCTCTTGTAGAGAAAATCAAGTAATTCAATAAAGGTCAGAAAACTTGCACCAAGCGAAGCGCCGAGTAATCCTCCCAACTCACCTAGAATGAGTGAGACAGAGAGCATCTTTTGTTTTACGATGTTTTGATATAAGCCCAGGGTCAACTTGTTATTCCATCGTATCCTAAAGAAGCTAGTTAAGATATCTACTTAAGTTCTGAGACAGCACCGTGTGGAGAAGCATACCTGATTTAATTAAGAGCGCTTAGTAAGCTGCCACATTCAAAAGCATCATCAAAAACTCGATTCATCTCAACTCCCTGGAAGAGCAGCTACTATGTAGTTAGGTTGCTGTACATAATTTTAGATTTAGCTGTATATTTGTGTATTTAATATGACTATTTACTTTCTTATTTAATATTTGTAAGCTGAAGGGATTTTGTGTATAAATAACTTAAAATGAAAAATGAAAACGAAATGATTTGAAACTAGTGCAAAACTTGTGAATAATGATTATTAGCAAATTATATATTATATGATACGACTCTTTTCCTCTCAAGATTGTGAATTGTTGGTATAAATTAGTCCACATTTCTGCGATTTGGAACTAGACATGTAACCAACGTGAAATAAATGGACTGTTGTATCATTGTTAATCTCAGTGGCCAATAACTACCTGTTGCAGTAACGTTTATTGTTGTTTTTAGTTGAATCATCATTAATGAGCTCCCATTATGGGTTATAGGTAAACCAGCCCTCCCATTCCAATAAAACCTGAAGGAAAGAACTGACTAGGCCAGTACTTACTATATATATCTCTCACAGTCCTTGCAGGTATTTGTTCCACAACGATGTGGTTCATTTGTTGAAAGAAGATATCCAGCTCGATCAGGTTTTTCCTATCAGAAAGTTATGACAAAGAAGTGAGATAATTAAAGATACTTGAAAGTTAATAACCTGAATCAAAGGGTAATATAGCTTCGAATCTTAGTCAGTCTTAATCAATGAAAGACCAATTGTAATAAAAGCCAAAGAGCTTTGTACCGCTCTTTTGAGCGAGCCACAGAAACTCACCCGAAAGTTGGCCTAACTATCTTAGCTAACATACGTAAATTTCTTCCAATTTAACAAAAATTCATGATAATTTTCCTGCAATGTAAACGTACATACACATACAGAAAAGACAAGACAAACAAAATGAGTCAAATCTAATTCAGTAGTAATTCAAATGGCTCTAACAGTGATATCGTGAAACATAAATCACCTTTATTAGCACGGGAAGACATATTTGAAGAACGTAACTATAAGACAACACAATTATAAGACGGAGTTTACAGGAATTACCTCAAATACGTAATGGTGGATTGATTGGAAGTTGCATATCCAGCTCTCACCAGATGGTTTGCAAGCTCAGTTGCAAAGACATCAGATGGGAAATAGGCGTAGCTGAGGGAAGGTCTGTATTCTACAGCATCACAAGGCTCTGGGCACAAGCAGTCACTTCCCTGCCTTCTGAACGAATCTTAACAGACAAATGGAAAATTCTCGTCAACTGATTGTCAATAATTGAACAGGACATAGCAATCAAAGTACATCTCCACTGATAAGACTAGTCAAATAGCCAGATATATAGGAGCAAAATCAGTCCAGCTGTAAATCAGTCAGTCAATCAAGTAATCAATCAAGTAATCAATCAATCAATTAATCAATCAATCAATCAATCAATCAATCAATCAATCAATCAATCAATCATTGGATCAGCCAATTCAGTAATGTATTTTTACAGATTCTGGAGGTTGCTAGTACTTACCACGGGCAGGATTAACACAAGTAAGGGACTTCTGTAAGCTGCAAAGTTGAAGGCCGTCAGCTAAAATATACAATTATACTAGTAGTAAAGCATTCATAAATTTTGAGAAAAATATATACCGCAAAGCCGGATTGGTAACTGATAATTACTAAAATATGCAGACATTCAAACTAATTTTTTAATGGCTAGTGTGGAGGAACTTCTGGGAATGGTTGGAGAAGACCGGAACTTGTTAAAAACTACTCGTCAGAGACAACTGAGATTCGTTTGACACATCACTAGAGAAGATTCAATTGAGAAACTTAGTTAAGAAACCAGCGTGGAGGGAAGTAGGAGTCGGGGAAGACAGAGTCAAGATTTCCTTCAGGGTCTGGCGACGATAGCAGGCCTGAAGACGACGGAATTACTACAGTCAGGACATGACAGAAATGGTTTGCAAGAACATGGTTGCCAACGTCAGACTCTGATATGGCATGCAAAGAAGAAGAAGTGGAGGTTGGTTAATATGAATAACGGATCCATTGTGTTGCAGATCGCCACTACTGTTGCTACAGGTAAAAATCCCAGTAAAAATCCTATAGGATAGACCGTCCTGTTTATGTCAAAAGGATCCTCTCTCTAGCACGAAAGCATCGCTCGAGCATAGAGCCGTAATCAAGCATTTTCTGGCAAAAATCTCCTTCTGACATTACTAATAGCCCGTAACTATTTTCTATATAGATCCAACCACCATCAGTACTTCACATTCTATGAACCTAATACAAAGCGACATTTTCCTACGATCACAAATTTATGATAACAAATCTTAAAATGGCATTCGTTGATACACACTTTTCATGAATGTAACTGGTGAATGACATCCACATTTCTTAAATATGTAATTCTCTTCGCACATGCGTAAACATCCCTTTGATGAGTACTTATTGCCAGTCTGCATTGGTTTTTTTCGGCATGCCGTCTTGTAAGGGGGCTCCAGATTCTTAACCTGCAAATGAAAGGTGATCAGTTAACAATTTTGCTGTATATAGATGGGTTCTTATAGAAAATAAATGCAAATTGGGCAAGTAATTGTGAAAGCTCGCACGTAAGGGAGCAGTGGCTTTATGAAACACAAAGAAGTAAGGCCTATTGGTGTTTCTTACCTTTTGCTTCATCAGGGCGACAAACGTGTGTCTTCCTGGGGAAATTGCAAAACCATAATTAGAAACCAATGGTAACTCCTCTTGATCATGAATCAGAAGTTTAATTCCAACAGAGAACTCCTGAGTTGGCATCAATAAATATTCATCTGACTGTACGACAAGGCGGAGACCCAACCCAAAGCCGCTCCCTGGCAGAGAGGCGGTAAACAAACTGTTCGTATTAAATGAATAGCATTGTCCTAGATTTGTGATTACCGGTTTAAAAAAGCTGCTGTTACAGGGCGTTTTCTTGTATGTGCAATTTACTAGCATTCCGCCGTCTTCAAATCGGTCCATTGTGTGACCAAAATACCTGTACATATCGCGAATCGTTTTACCGGAGACATTTGGTATAGAAACATTGTCATTCTTACCCTCGAAATCCATCACAGCAAGAACTTTCGCTAAAGCAAACATTTGTGCGTATTTTGGATCTTTGCTAGCTTCCTTAAATTTACTTTTGCGCAACGTATTAAAATTGCAAAGTGTAACGGCTGGAAACTTCACCTGGCGTTCAGACACCATCGTCACTATAGTATTGACTTCGAAACGAAAATACTGCACGACGGTGGAGACGAACGAGCTCAACAAAATGCTGAAAAATGTTATTATGAGCAAGCCCCATGCCCAACGACGCGTGCGACTGTAACCGGGTGATGTAAAGCGGATACCATGAACAGTAGATTCGCTAGCGAATTCATCCCACGTATTCGCCATCACTTTCACCTGCACACGACTGTCCATTGTGCAATGCACGAAGTCGCACAGAACACAAAACTATCGCAACCGGCAAAAAAATCCGCTGTCAATCAGTAAGAAACCATACAAATCTATTTCTGATTGTATCGCATTCTTTCATATCTACTGCATAACTAGTAGTCCTCAGTTCCAAGCACAATTCAAAATGCACATTCGATTGATTCACAAATCGTTACTGACCTATTCGCGTATTTCGAATAAAGAATACTTGCCGCTGATAGAATGCTGCATCACAGAACCACAAAGGCTGGAAGCTTAAGGGGGGCATTGTGGGTATTGCCTACCAAGCCAAAAGATGTTACTCCTATTTGCTTGTCCAGCAATTTTAGGATGATAAGATGACACTCCCTAAAAACCTAGAGAAGATAGAAGGGTTGAACAAAGTAGCACTGGCAGCGACTTTATCAGGAGCTATCTTTTGACATGTTTATAGTTTCGGGTGCTTAATAGAAAGGGGATTTGGAATCTCTGTTCAGTTTTACCCACCCCCACCCCCACCATTACAGCGTTGGTGTCATGCTAGCCATATAATGAGGTAAAGACAATTGACGAAGATGAGGCAAAGGAAATAGAGGTTAGAATGAAGTACAACTATCTCAACTGCAAAGTAAAATAGTTAATCCTTCTATAACCAATGAGATCTTTATTTATAACTCACTTTTTCGTAAGTAAAATAAGATGCTTTACATAAACTTTAACTTGATGTAGACCGGGGCTACCACATGATATTGATGGTCAAGAAGTCATGAATTGTAAAGACAGAAAGTCTATGACACCACAAAGTCTAATAATGCAAAACAGAGCATCTTCGCGAATAATGACTCTGTCAAGTTTATAGCAACATATGTGTAAGATGGGAAAGACTAAAGATCAAACTGAAATATGTTGTATCTCAATAACTGACCAAGAGTACAATTCAACAACCACGAATAATTGATTACTTCTACTCAGAGTACTTTCTATCCAAAGCAATCGGCTGTGTAGGAACCCAATTCAGATCAGATCAAAATGCCTATATTACTTCTGAGTGACAAAATCATACTCAATGGTGATAAAGTTCAATTGATCTATCTTGCATAAAATCGAGCAAGAACAAAAACACCAACGTCCCTTGAATTTTTTTTACATCATTCAAAGGATCTACAATAACATCACATAAGTACAGGACAATACCTCAAGGGGAATGAGAATACATTGCAACCTCGAGGCTTAACGGTATACAAAAATAAACTACAAGATCTAACATATATGTATCCATTATCACCGCCAAAAGTCATGGAGCACTTACATTACATCCATCTATAATACTTTTAGCTCATAGGTATAAAGTCCCTTGAACGTTGTTTCATAGGCTTTTCAGCATCTGGTTTGAATCAAGCGCGAAAGTTAATTACTCCCACTAAATATATTCGCTTCGGGATAATCTCAATAAATTTCTAAATTGACTTAGAGGGCATCTAAGTGTCTCTCTCTATACACGCTTGGTTGAAATAAGTAAGAAGTCAGTAGTAATGAGTCACAGAATAACTGTAAAATAGTATATCAACTATCCGTGCAGTTATCAGCAATCTTTGGCTTAACTTCAATTACTCTTCTTTTCTTCATCTCAAACCGTCTTGCAATTCTCGAGCACAGAAAGTCAAGCAACTCAATAAACGTCAGAAAACTTGCACCGAGCGAAGCGCCAAGTAATCCGCCTAACTCACCTAGAATGAGTGATGTGAAACATTTCTGTTGCTTCAAGAAGTTTTTGAGATTTTATCTAATCGCTATAAGAGGGAATAGTACGATTCGTGATAACAATCAAAGCCATACTAAATCGACAACCGAATCCAACTGGAATCTGTGCACCAAGAATACAGACTATAAGTACTGAAGGCATACATACCATCTTATCGAAAGTTATAGACATTTACTACAAACTAGTGCCAGCAATACTGTTTGAGTAATACCAATTCTAAAAGACGTATGCCTGCACTTTGAAAGAATCCATCACTTCTGGGCATGAGATATTTCTTTTGCATAGAGCTCATGATCAAAAAATGATCGATTCCCTAATCCATCAAACTCTCAAGATTCACGAGCAATCAGTTACGTACCTTTTCTCTTCTGAGGAATTTTCAAAGAAGAAAAGAACTGACTAGGCCAGTACTTACTATATATATCTCTAACAGTCCTCGCAGGTATTTGTTCCACAACGATGTGGTTCATTTGTTGAAAGAAGATATCCAGCTCGATCAGGTTTTTCCTGAAAATATAAAAGAAAAATATACGATAGCAAAATATAGTCAAGCACATCACATAAAAATACAAGATTGTCCTCAACAGAGACCTGTCATTAACGGACAACAGCCAAGACTAGTGGTTCCCTACTTTGGGTCTGCGGTCCCCTAGAGGACCAGGAAAGATTTGAGAAGACAACAAAGGATATCAAGAGACCGCGAGAGGTTTGCCGTTGTTTCTCATATTCTCTGCTGTATTAATGTGCATCACACTTTATATTTGTGCTACGTGAAAGTATGTCTATCATGACACATATAACCCTGTAAGGGAACCCCTGATTCGAAAAGGTGTGACATAGGGAACCGTGACGTAATATAATTTTAAAAGTTTGGTAGCCACTCGTTAAAGCCATAAGTATGATATACTTGTGATATTCAAGATCGGACTGTTTGTCATACAAACTCTTGCCAACTAAACCTGGTTGACTCAAGTTGAATACTTGAGATGTGCCAAAATGAAAGGAGAGGAGTTTTCATCAAATGCAACCGCGCACGGACCGAAAAGATAAGACTAACAAAATGCGTCACCAAAACGATAAGACTAACAGTAATCATTTACACAGCTTTACAAGCTATACTCTTAAACGCAAATCTAAAGAACGCAATTTTATCAAGGAGCTTGTTTGACTTACTTCATATAAGTAAGTGCCGATTGATTGGAAGTTGCATATCCAGCTCTCACCAGATGGTTCGCAAGTTCAATTGCAAAGACATCAGATGGGAAATAGGCGTAGCTGAGGGAAGGCCTGTACTCCACAGCATCACACGGCTCTGGGCACAAGCAGTCACTTCCCTGCCTTCTGAACGAATCTTAACAGACAAATGGAAAATTCTCGTCAAATGATTGTTGATAATAAAACAGAAAAAAATCAAAGTACATTTCCAGTCATAAGATCAGTCAACCAGACAGGTAAACAAAAACAAACTCAGTCAATCAATTAATCAATCAAAGAATCAATTCCTCAATCACTCGATCAGTAAATTGGTTAGACAATCAGTGAGCCACTCTGCCAGTGAGCCAGTGAACTAATCATTCGGACAATCAGCAAAAGCATTCGTTCATTTGATTTTCTGCAGATTGACAGTATTATCTTTAAGGAACATACCACGAGCTGGAATAACACATGTGATGGATGTTTGCAAGTTGCAGAGTTGGAGATCTTCAGCTAAAATATGCAATTACATCAATATCAAAAAATTCATATATCTCGAAAAAACTTGACCTTAACGTACGATTTATAACTGAATGTTGTTGAAAATGCAAATATTCAAATCTATTCTGTAGAAGCAAGTTTTGATGGTTAGCTGCATTGAATACGAATTCAAAGCGTACTTTAGCAACAAAGACTAGGAGACTGCTACACATGCTTTCTTTTGTTATCACCATTAAAATTCAACTAAAAACATACATACGTGTGCAAACTATGCAGTCCACTGTGCCATCCAAAGAAGGAAAGGACACAAAGTCATATAGTCCCCACTTTTTATGGTACTTACCGTTCTTTAACTATTGAAAGGTCAAACTAGCTGGGTACAAAACAATGCAAAACAAACTCTATTTGAAATCGTTCCGGCTAAAAGCCTAAGCTAGCTTTTAATATGCCTTTAATAATAATTTTAGAGATAGCACTTTTGGCCAAAGTCTATTTCTGACGCTACCAACAACCTAAAGCTATGCTGTGTATGGATCCAAATTCAGTACCTGGCATGCAGAGAACTTATCACAAAAATGCAGCTTCTACATTCACAAATGCATGACATTATGGGATGACAATATGGCATGGTAATGAAAACACTCCATGACACTTACAATTTTTGAAGGTGACTGGGGAATGGCATCCACACTTTTTATATATGTAAGTCTCTTCACATAGTTGTAAACACCCTCGTGATGAGTACCTATTACCAGTCTGCAGCGGCTCTTTCCGACACGCCGTTTTGTAAGGGGGCTCTAGATTTTTTATCTGCGAATTAAAACTGATAAGTTATAGAAAATCAGCGAAAAACTATAGATTCTGTTTGTAGAAAACACGGATGGCAGATAAGATGTGCTTTGACTTTATCCATTGCTCAAACCTCCATGATATCATGGGCTGAGTGATATACCATGTCCTTAAACAAGCTCCCTAGAACATAGAACATGAAGATCCTTAGAACATGACCAATACCAATCGCTTGTGAAACAAAGCAGTACTTATTACTTTTTCTTACCTTTTGTTTCATTAGGGCGACAAATGTATGTGTTCCTGGAGAAAGTGCAAAACCATAATTAGAAACCAATGGTAGTTCCTCTTGATCGTGAATCAAAATTTTCCATCCAACTGAGGATTCTTGTGTTGGCATCAATATGTATTCGTCTGACTGCACAACAAGGCGCAAACTCAAGCCAAACCCACTACCTGGCTGAGAAGCTGTGAGCACATCACTGTCTGAGGCTGGATGGTCCGGATTAAAGGTATAGCACTGCCCAAGTTTTGTTAAAACCGGCTTAAAAAAGCTGCTGTTACAGGGCGTTTTCTTGTATGTGCAATTTACTAGCATTCCACCGTCTTCAAATCGGTCCATTGTGTGACCAAAATACCTGTACATATCGCGAATCGTTCTACCGGAGACATTTGGTATAGACACATTGTCACTCCTTCCATTGAATTCCACCACAGTGAGCATCTTGGCCAGTGCCAGCATTTGCGCGTATTTTGGATCTTTGCTTGCTTCCTTAAATTTACTTATGCGCAACGTATTAAAATTGCAAAGTGTAACGGCTGGAAACTTCACCTGGCGTTCAGACACCATCGTCACTATAGTATTGACTTCGAAACGAAAATACTGCACGACGGTGGAGACGAATGAGCTCAACAAAATGCTGAAAAATGTTATTATGAGCAAGCCCCACGTCCAACGACGCGTGCGACTGAAACCAGGCGATGTAAAGCGGATACCATGAACCGTAGACTCGTTGGCGTAGCCATCCCATGTATTCGCCACCATTTTCTCCAGATTGTCCATTACACAAAGAAGCAGTGCAAACCATCCAGAGAGAACAGCCGGCACTACAAACAGACTTTAATCGTCTAGGGAACACACATATTTATCTCGTATTGTTTCAGTTTCTTTGACAGTACTAATAAAAGTGCAAATCCTTGAGCAAATTTACAATACGCGGCCGATTGAAACATCAAATGTTGAATCACTTACGAGCGAACATGAAATCAACAAATCTTTACAATCTTCAATCAGCCGTTATTAGCATAACCTGAGAACGCTGCAAAAAGGGAAAATTTAGCTAAGGACTTCGAGACATCTCACAACAGAAACCAGGAAATCAGTCAACATTTGCTGTAGGGTAGAAAGAAATGAACGTATATCATATGAGGACATAAGAATAGGACCGACTTTCCTAAGTCAACACTTCAACTGAACAATTCTCATGCAAAATGATTTGAAATCGAACAAAAAATGAGCAGTTGTCAAGGGGAAGAGATCAGGTTATTAAAGTTTGTCAGTAGACTATTGGTCATAATACCTATGGGATAAAATATAATGCTGTGATCTTCTTTGTTTCACTTTGAAACTCTTGAGCAAGCAACTCTGTGGCACTTATGGCTTGCAATATGACGAGCAACAAGATGTTTAATAAGATAATAGACTCAAAATAGCTTAAATATAAGAATAATGTAAGGATAATGCGAGGCTCAAGTTTCATCAAGGCCTAGACTGTTTGGCTAGTTGAGTTTCCTTTTGAAAGCAAAACATGTATGAGTTTCACCTATACGGTCCTGGAGTCGGTTATGCTATGATGAGACTCAGGAAATCTCTGGGCAGTGTCCGATGCTCAACGAAAAATTAAATATTCTTATAAAAAAAAAGTGTGGATACACTCTTTTCTACAGAAACAATTCCAACACGATGGTGGACTTCTAGCAAACTTGAGAGAAAGGTAAGAACAAATTGCGAATGAGAGAACTCGCATGCTGGCAGCCTGGAAGCATTGGCCACATGAAAGATAAGATAAGATATTACAATCTGTAACAATTTGCTAATTGTGTGAGAATACAAGATATGTTTGAATGACATATCAGAGATAATCTCCAAAGAAAGTCGACGTAGAATTCAGAAGAATTCACAAGTATCCCCGAATGGGAAAGAAGAAAGAATACGGAAAGGTAATCTCAATGAAAGTGTGCTGGCTTCTAAAAAGCATTGAGAGAAGGTGGATAACACACATTACAGCAGGGCTAATGTCAAAGTATGCTATTATGAAGGCATTGATAACGCAATGTTAAATTGGAAATTTTGATGCTGGTAGTGTAAGAGGAGGGGCAAATCACTCGGAGAAATCTCGTACACTTTGTAAAATATCACAAGAGAATCACAAAACTCACAGCAAAGTAACAAAAATAAGCAACAATAGTCAAAAAAACTACAAAAAATCATAAAAAGTCACAAAAATCTTGTACAATGTTCTACGAGTGATACACCCCTCGATTAAAGAATATGATGAAATTGCATCAAATATCAAATATTTGAACAGGCAGGAGACGCGAGTCGATATGTATTGCAATGATTACAGCAGATCGTAAAACAGTATATAATGATGTTGATTTTTTGTGAAAATAAACCTGTTTGATTCCCTAGAGTAAAAGATTCAGCGAATGTAATGAACGTTGAAAAGTCTAATTAAAAGTTGCCTAATTAAAAGTGCTACCACAAGAGTTCAACTGAAAGCGTGTTAAGATTATCACGATATGCTCGCAAAGTTGCTGCCATATTTCGTTGAAATATCCAGGTCTCACAAACCACGTCTAAACTGTACACGTATAGGAACTGATAATGTTTAATGAAATAGATTAAAAAAACAGCAGACAAGAAAAGAAACAGATTGGAACGAAAGTCATAGGTTTTGGAAGCTGTGAGTAGGATCAGGCTACACAACAATTGATAAAGTATTGCTCCTTCAACGTGGCATATTCTACAGAACATCATGAGGTACCCAAATACGAGCCAAACTTTCTTTCTCGTTTTGGAGAAAATCCCATTTGACAGTAAGATGATTAAGTGGGAACGGCCTAAATTCTAAGGAAGAAATTCAATCTGCAACTTATTTGTACCACATTTTTTCTACATTATAACAAGAGAAGCTAGTGCTTATTTAATTCAAAACTTAAGCCTACTTCATGCTTGATCACTCCTGGTATCAGCTCAAAAAGTTTATATAAGACACACCATTGACCGTGTAAGATATATCAAAAAAGTGCAAACGAAATTCCGGGAACAATAAATACCTTTATTGGTGTGTTGGATTTGGTACAATCATGGTACAGTAGCAAAAAGAGCTACAGCAAACAAATTGTATATACTGGTGACAATACACTAAAAAACCCCGAGTGGCCCAGTTAAATAGAAGTCGAGGAATTACGTAGAGTACTAGCCACTACGTAGGAATACATCTTACTTCTTCTTGACCCATAATTCCATACTACTGCAAATGAGCCAAGCACAATAGTTGGAGGAGAGCAGCGAGCTGAAATGTGCACTACCATACAAATCTAACAGTGGCAACTAACTGTTGCAGAGAGCTAGAATTCTGCTGGGGCTGCCTGTTGAGATGGTAATCAGTAAGTGTACTGCATTGCAGGGCAATCTGATCATCAGAAAATAAACAGTGATTGATTAAAACAATTTTAATTCATCTATTACAACAATAGAGCATACTGAATAGCACATGTCAATGTTGTCTCTCTGCTCATGCGTCGAGTTGACTGCCATAATATCACGGATTCAGTTATTTGTTGATGGCCTAAAATCAAAGCAATCTGCATTACAAGTGGGAATACTTAAGTGACTAGGAAAACGCTGTCAAAAAGATTCCCATCTTGTTGTAGAGAAGTTAAATGATTAAAATTTTTAGATCATCGTGTGAACAGCGTTTTGTCCCATAGAAATAGGGCCTAAAACGCTAATTGTGCATATGTGTTGCACTTCTCTGGTATCGTGGATTAAAAAAATTGACAATCCTACGACACAGAAATAAGTACTAACGGGAGGAAAACCCTCAGGGCTACAATACTCTCTGTTCGAATGGGCTTCTAATGGTAACAGGTTGTGAAGAGCTAGAAAGATTGAAATAGAACACCATATTATGCTGAAGTCAGCTCAGTGTCAAAAATGGCTTAGATGGTAGAATATGTGTTGTAATACTTTTGATATTAATAAACTGGCGAAATGAGTGAATAGAAGATCGAATCACTGCTTGCCTAGTATATTGGGTTGTTAACTGCTGAAAGGTCGGTTGTGTAATGAATTGGCTGTATTTGCTGGGTCGATAGAATAATTGAAAGGCATTATTCACTCAAACAAATCGCATACAAGGCCTCGATCCTTATCGGGAAGCACAAATCTGCAGCAAAAGGGTTATACGTTCATGTAAACCAAAAATTTGCCTGCACAGTTGTCTCTAAACCAACCGTGACTCACTAACTGACATATGTTGCATGAGTAAGATTAACTCCAAACCAGCACATGTTTATTATCACTAAGCAGAATTCATTAAACCCAACAAAAATAAAACAGTCGTCAAATGAAGATTGCAGTTACTCTGGTAACTCATCTCAGTGCTTAACAAACCAAACACTGAAAGCGAGGCATTATAAATGGAGCTACTTTCTACTCTGAATATGACGATCAATATAATTCCCCGATGGGAGTGGTGAACAAATGCAATTAGTATAGGCAGAACTGAGTTCCAGGTTGCAATAAGATAAGTGAGGGTTGGAAAGAAGAAAGAATAATACCAAACTATTTCTCTTAGCTTCTTAGGATTTCAAAAATATGGAATGCCTAATAAATGGAACACAAATTATAACGAAATCTCCATAAGCTAAAGAAATACTATTGCATTTCCATTGTTTGTAGGAAATTAAAGTTAATAGTCCACTCAGGTTCAATACCCGGGGCAATCTGCCCCCCTCCCTCCATAAACGCCTTGCATGCAACTGCAGACTATGTCAAACATTTCACATTAATTTAGTTTTTACCGTAAATCACTGATTTATACTTATTACAATAATGTACGTATTTCATAAATAGCGGGTCTCAATTAGTTATTGCAGATAGAATATCTTCTTAGCCAACTTATAAGAAAGAATATATTATTTTCTGCTCCCATCTCGGCGCTCCTGTGTAGTAATCCTTTTCATGTGCTACATGTCATGGCCATGGGGTAGACATAGAATACAGTGCTTCTCAAGGTACCATAATACACTGCATTTATTGTATTGGAAATTACACTTGCGCGTAAAACTGTCTTGTATCAAAGAAGAAAGTCTCTAACCCATCACAATTCACCACCCACGCCTTTAATCCATAATCAGAGTAACATTCTTCAATTGAATAATTTAGTACGAACAATATCGAATGCAAAACAACCAACGGATTACGGAAAGATTACAGCCAGGATCCAAATACGGATTTGCAAGATCTCTTTACCATTACTTAATACATTATTCCCAAATCCTGTTGCTATCACCTTCAATTCCCTACAAGTAGCTTTGTCCTCTTAATTTGCACAACAGCTTTATGAGGTAGCAGGAATACGTAAAAGATCTGACACAGAACATCAAAAGGATTTGGTTGATTTGATACTGAGCGATGATTTTCGAAAAGAATGGAAGACATAACAAAGGCAACTTGAAAACATCTGGCACCAATACGGAAAGATGCTTGTAAAATGTATATGGATTTCCGGTCACGCACATTAGGCAGAAAAACTGGCTGAATAGCGTTCTTTATGAAGCTGAAACTTCCCATATAATCAGTTTGTCCCAGAAATCGATCGAACTGTTTATGTACAACTTGCTTCCAAAACTTAAAACGGTGTTCCACAGTAAGGCTATCTATCATAGCAGCTCATGTAACTTTTTCCACATACAATAGTCGCCAAAAGTTTTGGGACACTTTGCACGTTCAGTATTCTGCAATGAACTTTTATTCGCCTCCTCTCCCGAAACAATGTTGGTTTTTGGGAGAAGTACATGTAGTAATCAGAAAATTTCACTTATACTCCAACTTCAAGTATTATCATTAATATAACATTATCCCATAGACAAACAAATACTGTTCTAGGGGAAAGGGGGTGCGTGTATGTTGCTACGATGACAAAATGCAGAGGAACGTGCCTTTTTTATCAGTTGTCTGCAAGTGTCCCAATGGCTTTTGGCGAGTACTATAATAGATACTTTAAGCTGTATAACCATAGAATACAGAGAAAATAAATCAGAAATATTGCTACATACTTAGCCCATTCAACATTCAGGATTAGATGATCATAACCAAATCCTTGTAATGCTTTAATCGCTCTAGCAGCATCATCTCGACGAACGTAACTAATGAACGCAAAACCCTAGAAAGCAATGAAATGAATCAATGCAACGTAACAACGTAACGAGCCTTCGGTAACAGAATTCGAATGTAGATATCAAAGAACTACAAGTATTTACATACGATGAAACCACAAAAATACAGAAACTGTAACATATTCAGTGAAGATATCGACCTTGATGATTGAAGCTATCAGAACGGCAATTTAATAACTTTGGTGAAAGGAGGGTGTCTGTGAAAAGTATTGATACTGGTTCTCATGACGATGTTAATAATATGTAATGACATATGATGACATGATTATCACTGATAATCACTGATGATCATTGATAGTGGCGATTAAAGATCATTGATACTGATGAGCATACAATTATTGGTGATGATCACTAATGATCACTGATCGCAATAATGCTGAGCACAGTGATTTGCCAGTGATACAGACAATGATGCTGATGATAGCTACGATGATGAGGATGATACCAAACGTTGGGCGAATAGAGAAAGCATGGGATACCTTTGACTGATTTGTGATTTTGTCCTTGGCAAGGTAAATTCTTGATATCTGACCAAATGGCCTAAACAGCTCCTGCAAATCTGATTCGATTGTATCTTCGGACAAATTTGTTACCCTTACTGTGGCAGCCTCATCAGCTGTAGAGAAAACAATGAAATAAATCAGTCTTTAGCTTGACATAAAAGGAACCTGTATGACAGAAAATACCCTTCATCATACAACTATCCACCATACAAAATTCAAAACAACAATCATCCATTTATGCTGATAAAGGAGTGCTATTACAGTAACACAGAAAAGGCTGCCTGCATATACTTAAAAATACAAACCTGTACAAGGATACAAAAACTAAAAGAATCTGATTACAATGAAATCATGGAAGAACCCAATGACTGCCACTAGACAGATATCGTCCTTTCTCTACCAAATGCTCGGTCTACACTGACAAGGTGATCAGTTGCGAATCATCACGATCAAATGGGCGATTGCACTGCGCATCATCACAAATGGCCTAAGAGCGGTCGCAGTTCCAACAAATCCTCACAACGTTTCAGTACCTTCAAAGCTTTTTACAAGAGTAGTATGTGGATAATACTTTCCAGAAAAAGCCATATCAAAGTGTTTTGATAACACAAAAGCAATCACTAACTTCGTCTTGTTTGCATTGTCTCTCCTCTTCGCTGGGTGTTGTCTCCACCACCGCGCAAACTAGGTGGAACATATTTGCTAGGCTGGCCAGCTGGTGCTGCAGCTATTGGGGCTTGACGGGCAGCTTCCTTCGCTACAGCAGCGACATTAGCTGTCAATCAAAAAACAGAATACATGTAGAAAATTACAAACTTGACTTTGATATTGAAAGTCTACTTAATAAAAACGACACAAAGGCGAAATAAATTAATACATTAAATGATGTATGTGCCAAAGTTACTGCTCTCTTTACTTGTATCAACTTAATAGGTTCAACTTGCCGCATCAAAAGTAGAAAGCAGCTTGAAAAGATAGGAAACGACCAACTATCATAGGAAAATCCAACCTTTTTCATCCTGCTCTTTTTGTTGCAATGGCTGAAGGCTGTCCTTGTATGGACATTTTGTTGTCCAATGGTCGCCTTTACAAACACGACATTTAACAATTTTCTGTCCTTGAAGTTTCTTCAATGGATCATCATCTTGATTATTTGCCTCCTACAATATGGTCATTATTTAACATTGAACTTGGGAATCTATCCACAAACAAATTACCTTACTCCACAATAGTTCATTTCCTTCTTTTTTCATTTAAATTTTCACTCTCCATTCCTGCTATTTCAATCTTAGGCTCTCTTTCCTAAGATGGTGCATTCCTAAAATGGCAACTTTGGATAACAAGCAGTACTCAATCCTACATCAAAATAAATGCCTCACTGACTGAATCTACAAACTGGAAATGCAAAGATCTAAGAGCCTAAACACTAACAACTAACAGCAGGGTGAAATTTAAGGACTGAAAAGGGGAAAAACAAGCTCACCTCTTTATTGAAAACAAATTTAAAGAACACATCTTCTGCCACATAAGTTGTTGATGGATCTGGGCCATGTGGATTGTCTCTTCTTGCTTCCCCAAATTTCTGTAGCATCTAGAATACAAAAGTTGCGACTGTTTTGACAAACTATTCGGACAATGCAAGGCACTCTGAATGTAATATCAGCAAGAAACCCATAAGTGAATTCTATACTTTGATAAGGGCATGGAAACTATATATAAATCCTATTCCAATATGAGGTGCAAGTATTTTAATTAAAATTGGGGCCAAAAAAGGTCCCAAAAACACTAGTAGGTAAAGATTATACAGTCTACAGGCACTTCACTTTCAACCAAAGGTAATATAAGATTATTATTATTATTACTAACTCAAATTTACTGGACTATTAGACTATGACTTTACTACCTTAGTATTACAGTTATTATTGCCATTACTTCAATCTGAGGTTGATGATTTTTCTTTTTCTTTTTTTGTTTTTGTTTCTTTTTGTTACATTAAAAACTTAAGTTGCAGACTTGCCAATTATGCACTGCCTTAATATAGTGAGGTGTATGATTGGTATACTTAGATTGCATTATTATCATGAGGTTTCAAAAAAAAGAATTATTATTATTATAAACTCTAACAATTACAGATACGGTGATTGTAATAAGTCATTCAAAGTGCACTTGCAAAAGCAGGCAAGCCATGCCTATACTCTAGTGAGTGGCTTGATACCTGTAATACTACCACTAGGGTATTTCTTTTCTTTTTTAAATCTGCTTTTATCTTTTATAAGTTATTCTGTATTCTAGACTGGAATTTACTAATGAGAGTTTCCATTATTATTATCATTATTAAAAATCTTTAAGGAGGGTTAGCTCTTCAGCTGCCACTGTTTTTCAAGAGGCCCTCCATTTAAATACATAATACAACAAGAAAAAGAACAAAGTATCTGTTAAAAGCCTAATTACAACTGCATACCAAAAAGCTGAAGAAGAGTTATATACAATAATAAAAATAAAGAAACAAATAATATTAGTAGGTTGTTAAGTGTACAATGGTAAAAGCAAAAAATAAAGTAATAGAAACCTTTGCTTTATAGATACATAGTGCAAAGTATTACTTTCTGATGAGGTTGAAATAATAATAGTCATATAGGACAAAAGGAAATCCTGAAAAGATCTGACATGGAAAACCAGATCTATTCAAGTAATAAAAACACAATAGAAGAATGAAAGCAACAGTGTTCATAAATTTGCAGAATTATCAGTCATCAGTCATATTTGCTTAGCAACAAAGGTTCATAAATCTCTTTTAATTGGAAAGTATATGAAAAAATCTAATAAAGTTTAATCCAGTCATACCTTTCTCCTAGCAATAGATTTTGGGACCTTCCTGTTTTCAAGCTTATATGTTCTTGTAACCTTCAAGAATAAAACAAAACATAAGAAGTACTCATATCTCAGGGGAGTCAGGGCCTAAATGTCATGGAAGTAATGGCCTACATGTTATGGAAAAATGTCCTATATACATCTGAAGGAAGGAATAGTGGTCTCTGTATTAGATCTATATTACTCAAAGATTGATCTCAGACTATGCACATAGTATGTAAAATTTGAAAAAGGACAGGCAGTTCATAGAATCTTTCTGAAAGAACTTATGGCAGTTTCAGATATGCAGGTCTTTCAATCAGACACACAAGATCATACCATAGCCCATAGGTTTAAGTCCATGCTTGATCTGTCACTCACACCAGTTTTATCAAAAATATACAAGCAAGCAGTAAGGTCAGCACTACAGATTGAATGTTTAAAACATGCAAATGACTGCACAAGAATGATTGACAGTGCATATCTAATTTACTCATTAAAAGGTCTGATCATGCATATCGACAAGTCTTTTACACCAGGTCTTGCCTTGCAATAACATAGATGATATTTGCTCTAATACCTTGATTTTTTTGCCTTCATCATTTCTTTTATACTCAATGATAGTCTTAATGTTATCTTCAATAAATTCATTTAATGGTGGCAAATCATCAGCTGCAAGCAGAGACAAAATAAAGAAGATTATCTCACTATATGATAGTAGTTAAAAACACATTGAGTCTGTAAAGAATCATTCATTGGTAGCAACATGCTGATACAAAACTCTACTCAAAGCAAAAACTCTTTCTCAATAAGTTCTCCAAACAATAAAAAAGAAATTTTCTTTTGAAAGAAATTCTCTCAGTATAAATACCTAAAAAAGAAACAACCCTACATACCAAGGTTAAAAAAAATAAAAAATCAGGGTTTTCATTTCCAAGTAATATGTTTGAGCACATTGATGAATGATGTAATGAGGGAAATAAAGATAAACAGCAAAATTAAAGTCTGTGTGGAATTACTAAAACTTGATGACTCAACATTTTCCTCTTATAAATGAATAAAACCATAGTACAACCTAGAAATTAATGGAACAATTTGCTCAACCATTGCTTAAGGGGGAACTGTTGCTCCTGAGAAATGCAGCACCATTATTACTAAAATTTTGTGTGTATAAAACAGAACTGTGAATTTTCTAAAAAGCAGCTTTTTGCCATAAAATTTTAACATAATCAAAATTCATCAATTTATAAATCATAAATTATTCCAAACCCCTATCCTCCTCTTCCATGATATCGCCCCATCTTGGGTTG
Source organism: Mastigias papua (assembly GCA_964019165.1). NCBI lineage: Eukaryota > Metazoa > Cnidaria > Scyphozoa > Rhizostomeae > Mastigiidae > Mastigias > Mastigias papua. The sequence goes on along the minus strand of OZ025273.1, from coordinate 2,439,976 downwards.
CTCCTATAACATCAATATAATTCATTCGCATCGTTTGAAATAGAAAAACACAAATTTGCATTTATGAGGGTAGTCTTCATAAATGCAAACATTTATCACAACATGTTCCAGTAACTAAAATATTGATATAGCATTTTGCATAATCGTATGAATTTTGTAAGATTCATTGATAAAGACAACTTCTGTTCAAGCAATATGGAGATTGGTGGTGAAGATATGCTTGTGTTCTTTAGTTGGACTTCTTTCTACCGTTGGCACAAAAACAAAATTGCTTTAATCAAATATCAGTTAATTGAGGCTGCATACATTAATAGGGTAGGGTCTCACAAAAACCAAATAATACAAGATCTATTCAGACTTTGCGGTCTTTCTAGCCTATGCACTTCAATAGAAATGAAACAAGGATGCTAGCCTAACTACCTAAATGACCTATATCAACAAACATGTCGGTTGTAATGTATGTATTTTCTACAACAGAAACGACCAAGGTGCAGACGTACTCTTCTTCAACCATCTTTCTTCTGGTTCCTTTCTAAATTTGTTTCCTTTCCTCAAGATTTTGATTCAACTCGTGGCGCAGCCTTCTGACAAAGATGGCAGCTTTATCGCAAAAGAGACAATATTCTGCCTCGTTCTGGGTTACTACACAGAAGGATAACCACACGGCCAGTGACTACACAAGCGTGGCCTAACAGAGTAATTTCAATGTTCAAACGTTGTTAAGAAAAGTATTATTGACCAGATATACAACTCAGAATAGCAATTTCAATGTTGTTCAGATCTCTTCAAGTCCATCGTGTAAATACATCTTTGCCTATTACCTGCTTCCTACTTAACATATCACGATATTTCCAGGTCTCAACAATCTATCAGACTTTCTTGAGAGAAACTTTTAGAGTGAAACACATGTAATCATGTAGGACGTATACTGCCATATATGACATATATTTAATAATATTTTGCTATGAGATAGTTTGAGAGTAGAAGAACTGGAGACCAGCTGTGGAGGAGGCGAGAGAGGAGCAAAGGAGAGGTGGAGTCAGGTTGGGCAAATAGCTGCATGTACGGTAAAGAGAGCAGTGAAATAGACTAGAACAATGATCGGCGGTAACACAAGATGCAACATTTACTTACAATACAACAACAACAACAACAACAACAACAACAACAACAACAACAACAACAACAACAACAACAAATAGTACTCTAGGTATGACAAAATAAGTCCAGCTGAGACAATTTGCTTCATTTGAGACAAGTTTTCTTTTCACACTTAAAATGTTGAAATTGCAGATTTTTCCCGAGGAAACAGTAAATTTCAGGAAGTTTGGTCTGTGTGCGTGTGAAACAAGACCTTTAGCAGAAAATTATAAATGTGGCATCTGGCCCTTGGTACCATGGAACTGTAGATCATGTCGAAAAAAGCCCAATATCTACTGAAGAGAAAACAAGGGGAATAAAAATAACAGAAAAATACTATTCTACGTTCGCAAAAAGTAGTAATTCTCATTAGACATTAATTCTAAGTAGATGTAACAATTAATACTGAAACTCAAGTATATTGAAATAATAATATTACTTTTCAGAGTCATCACAAAAGGTAGCATCCTTTTACAACTGGTTGCTCAGATTACAATCTTTTAGATGTAACGTTTCTGGCTAGACATCTAGTCCAAATTTCTATGCAAAGCAACACTGGAGAGATACCAGAAACAGGACTCTGCATTACAGACAAGGATTACTTGCTGGCATTAAATTGCCATTTGATTTCAGCCCAAAGCCGAGCTATTTTGCATCTAGCAGGTCTTACAAAGGTACTACAGCCTTCCCAAATCATTGACTCCTTTATTACCAACAATATTGAGATTTAAAGTATATCAATTCAGGGGTCTCAAAACGAAAAACTTCTCTTGATGGCATGACACTTTAAGATATTGTGAACAAATGATGAAAATATAACAGACAGTATTCTCCTTCATAACTTCGAATTCGAGACTCTACCACGACATAATCTACATTAAGTATCCTAGGTATAAATTCAATATTGGCATAATCAATTTATGCTGGAATACAGAAATATCTACAAAATCAGGTCTAGAAAGGGGATATCTCCATGAAACATCATGAAGATTAAAAAATTATGAAGAAAACTGTATGCATGGCAGAGCAATGAAAAACAAGAGCAGTAGCAAAGTGGACAGGTCAAAATTGACTAAACGTGTCCTAATTAAAACTTGCAACTTCTACTGCTTGATCAGTCACCCTCTCGTCAGACAAATCTTTTTGATGGCAGAACTGTGAAAGTAGCAATTTAACGTAAGTTGGATGCATCTGCAAAACTATCGGATCGCTAATGTCGACAGTTGGGGATTGGGAAATTATTGAATCTCTATCAGACTCTCGATTGTATTGCACATCATCAGCCTTTATGTCTGTCATTTGATCAAAACAATATTCCCTCTTGCGATGCTTACAAATTTTCTCCAAGTGTATCTGGTACGTAGTGCTCTGATCTACTCTCAGGGTAACTTCATTACATGCAAACGCCATTCTGATGTTGTTCAATTCGTACAAGTAGAGTGCGCTCGGTGTTAATATTATAGCTCCATCATATCCATTTTGTTCCGAGGCAAAACGGATATTGACATCAGTGATGACAAACAAGTTTGCGTATTCTTCAAATTCAACACGAATGACTTTCCTAGTTGAGAAGAAGAGCAATATCTGTAAAGAAACCTCCATATTTACATCAACGACCCCATACAAATAAGATGAATATTATTGCTATCAAAAATCCGTATGAAGCTGGTTAAAATGAAAGAAGGGGAATAAAAACATACTGTGGTTGAAAATAATAACAAAGTGTGAAGAGGGGATGACAGACTATATACTAGAGCAATAGTGAAAGAAAATTAAAGTTGGGCAACTAATAACCAGAGAAGTGACCAGCATCAGTTCTTGCTATTTTCAAATTTGGAAAAACGAACATTATTCACTGGCATTAGCAGTGATTCCGTCAGCTGAAGCTGGAAACGAAATTGCATTCAAAACGATGCTAAAAGAAACAAAATGTAATCACTGAATCATACCAGAAATATTTCATGTAGCTCTCCTTATCAAGTTTCAAAATGTCTGTCCTATCAAGAGCGGATCGTAATTTCTGTGGTAGTTTTGTCAAGCCTGTTCCAACAAGAATGCCTTGGCCAGTTTGTGAGACCAGCTCCATTGCTCCACCGATGGGCTTTGCAACAATACCCACGAGGCCTTTGCCTAATCCCCTTGCAGCACCTTTGACAGCATCTCGTGTTGTTTCAGCATTCTGTATGTTCGTGATTGGATGGTCTACAATGCCTGCAACTGCACCCAGCAAACTAATACCAAATCCACTCAGCGCACTTGAGAATCCTTTCAAAACAAATATTCAAAGTAAAACATAAAGTAATTTCATTGTTAAATCCTAGTACTATTACTTATCCTGTCAAGATAATATGTTCTTTGAGAGCCGAGAAAATTATGAGAAATATAACAATTTGCACTTGAATATAACATAAATGAATTGAAGACATCATGAAATGATGAAAAATAAAACAAAAAATAAGTAAAACACTAGCAAAAAAGAATCACGTCACGGGCTAGTTCCCGCAACTTCTTTAACTTCCGGAAACTCAGAATTGCCTGCATTGATACTAAAACGGTCCCATATTACAAGTTCACTTTCTGGAAAGCATTCCTAATTTTGTCCATAGTTTTAAAACCACGAAGAAAGTCCGTTTTAGTATTTGTTAAAAAATCCCTGATCAAAAGTTAAAAAACCCTGTTACCAAGTTGAGCAAACAATAAGCAAAGCTTTATCGACAGTATGACAATATTAGCTTCTCCATAGAACCAATGTTTATAATAGGCAAGAAAACAAATAGAGGGTATCGCAAAATTTTCAGTATACAGAAAAGCAGAAATACTACTAAGGATTTTGCAAGCAATTCTGGCACGACACCTAGTGGAGCATAATTTTGACAAATGCGAAAATCTGCACAAAAGCCAAACGATAATTACACCGAAAATTTCCACATGGTATTGTGTATTAAAGTCCTTTTCCTTATAAACTAAGATTTACAGAAAAAGATAACTGGATACAAAGAGAATGAAAGTCACTCACCAGGCCATACTTGAGAGGACGTACGGCATCTTTGTTCTTCTTGTCTGATCATGTGTTGTTCGTCCAGGCTAAGTCGGTCCATGTTTCGTGACAAACTCGAAGCAAAATTCGTCATTGATGTGAGTGCTCCAACGGACGCATGACGAAAGAACGACCCGATACCACTGCCAATACCAGAGACAAAAGCTGATGGTCCCCTTGTTAAGCCATCATATGGCAAAGAGAAAAAGTCGGCTATACCCTGTCCGACACTACGAATAAGTCCAGTCGGATTTGCAAGAATCTCAAGAGAACCGAGCATCAAGCCAGCTCTTACAAGCGCCTGCGTTAGGTAGTGATAAAGAACCTTTCGTGTTAGCTCTTTTTGTATTGTCCGAGTTGGATGGCACATGAATTTCCCCAAGACAACTGGCATGTGATCAGCAGATAAATACATTTTCAACGAAGCATGAATGCTCAGTAAAATTTTGATGTCTTCTACTTCGATTGTCCCGATATTTATTGGGTAGAGAATTTGCCGACCGACTGATTTCACCACTGCTTCACGAATATCATGGTTCTGACGTTGAGAAGTCTGTGGTGGAGGAGCAAATGATTCAGTCAAACTAATAAGACGATAAATGAAAGTATCTTCTGTATAAACCTCCATTGGTTCTGCCTTAATCTTCACATCGTCTATAAAACTACCGCAGTGATGGGATTTATAAGTCGTTATAACTGTTTCGAAGAGTGAATTCGTCACACTGGCATGAGTATCACCAAACGGGGCATTGTGAGGGGAATCTCCTCTGTATCTTTGAGAAACCTCTCGTAATGGGAGAACGACTACTGGGAAGTGGTCATAATCATCAGTGCTTTGGTTGTCAACTTGCAACACTCCAATCTTAATGGAGATTCTAGATTCCTTGCTGTTGCCAAGGCATGTTTCTCCCGTAGAAACATTATGCTGAACTATGAGTTTATCCATACAAAGATCGAACACTTCTTCGCATAACACATCATCAATAACTATGACATCTACCCTGTTTATAGTACAGTATACAACTGGGAGATTCATAGGCCTTCGACCTAGTGAATAATCTGGAATTTCGCTATTGATCAGAACATAAAAACAATTAGCCACTTTCTGAACTGAGATTAGAATTTTGTCAGTACCGGCTAATAGCTCTTCCGTTTTATCTTCATCGTGTAGGAGCAACAATTTACTTGCAGTAGCTTCATCTTTGGCGCATGTTTCCAGCTTCAATCGACCATGGAGTAAATTTCCAGTTTTCGGGAAACTGTCCCGAAAGCTTTTGCATTGATAGCAAAACCTTTGTTTCGAACCTATCTCAATTTCAGATTCCCAGGTATCTTCATCATCAGCTTTCTTGGATTTATGCTCATTCTCTTTCTCGTTGAATAACACACTTGCCCTGAATACTATATCTGTCTTATTATTAAATAAGATGCTTGGGTAACTTTCCTTATCTAGGAATATATTGATCACGCCATCCTTCATGTAAGAAGTCATGGCAACACAGATTGGTTCTTCATCCCACTTGCGCAGAATGACATTCTCTCGCAAATGATCGCGGGACAAATCAAAAACATGATCGTCACTTAACAAACCTGGTGATGATCCGGAATCATAAAAAAAGAAACGAATTGAAAATTTTGAGAGGTCCGGTTCCTTTTTGTTGTCCGCATCTGCTTTCCTGATAAGTGCAATTTCACTAATGTTGTGTGGTTCATCACTCTCACCAATTTCTACAATGTCTTTACCTTGAATCTGTAAATATGGGAACAAAATATGAGAAAAAAAGATTCCGTGAACTGTATGAAAACTAACCGTCAAAACCGTGATATGTTTACACAGATATGTCTATAAATATAGCATTCAAAGAAGTTGATACAAAACTATCTAGAACACTTTTGTGTGCAAGAATGATTTATAACATTACTCTTTTGCTCACTGCAATTCTTAACTTCGATTTCACTTCATAAATCCCACTCAACATTCTTGGAAAGGAAACCCAGAGCAGAGAAGCACTGTGTACAGTGCACTGCTCAACAGAAGGGACCATTTTCAGGAATTCTTTCTGCAATAAAAACTATAACGGATAACTGTAGGTCAGATTAGGTCAGAACTGTAGTTGTAGGTTATGTAGATAAAGTTTTATGTGTTATATTATCTCTCTCTATAGCATTAATATTTTAGTTGCAGTTGGTTTTAATTAGATACTTTTGCATGTGCCATTGTAACTATATATGTATATATTTCCTACCAACTGTAAAGAATGTTCTAATAAACAAAAAATAATAAAAGATGACAATACACGAAGCTAACAGACTTATGTAATAGGATTTAAATTACGGAAAGAAAAAATCCTACCGGCAGTTCTTGATCTTCGCAAAGGATGGGAAAGCATCGTAGCCTCAAACCAGTGGAATTATAAAGACAAAACCTCTCCCGTATACTGATGATGATCATATCTCTACGTATTTTGGATGTCAGCGTAAACTGCAAACATCTATTCCGAGTTGGATTGAATATGCTAAAACTGATCGAAGAATGCTGATACAAACATAAAGAATCTTGGGAATAACTTTGAGGAGATTTCTTCGATTCTGATAGATAGATCTGGGACGACCACTCCATTTCAGAGCTGCCCTCGAATACTCTTCCGAATTGGATAGAGGTCTGAAAATGAAAAATAACAATAAATTGCAACGTAAGTGCCTTAAATAACAATTATACAATCTCTCTCTTTGCCTCACTTCTCTTGCTTCTCTTGCCTCTATTGCTTCTAATATCTCTCTTCCTTGTTTACCTTTTTCGCCTTTTTTGCCTATACTGCTTCTCTTGCCTCTCTGCTCTTTCTCCTATCCCTTCTATCTCCCCTTCTTTCTCTCCTACTTTCATTTTGCTGGAAACTTACCAGAATCAATACGACATACATTCAGCATACAAAGCGAATGTACCTGAAAAGCCGGTGATGTAACAACTGCGCTTCTTTCAATACCCCAAATCAGGTGTGTCTCGGCATCTCTTACAAATAAGTTCAGCTCGGATTGGTTATTCAAGATGAACTTTGGCTTGATTTCGATCCCAATAGTGGGTAAATATTCCCATCTCTGCAACAATTGGCAATGTAAATCTGGTGTTGGCGTTTCGGGGCCTTGTTTTGGGCCCCGGTTGGGAATTATATCCGGGGGTTGTTCCTCGGGTATTGAGCTGTAATTAAAGCAGCCAAAGCTCATTATATATGTGAAATATATGTAAGTTCATTGTCTACGGAAAATATACGCAAGGTCATTATCTACACATAATTTCTAGTGGCAGGGGAGTTGTGACATAGATGTACTTGACAACAGGGCTGATGAAGAATCCTTCATCATTGAAAGGATGATTAATGTTAAAAAGGGTGAAGAATTGCTACAAGGAATAAGATAAATTAAGATAAACAATGTTTCATGTTTCACATATCTGATGGTATATACACTAATCTATAATAATACGCTTCTAACAGAATGAAAAAATTCAAAGGCATTGAAGGAGTGTTTAGGAGGTTACACAGCTTCATATAAACTTTCTTCAAAATGTTTAGGTTCTGAGATCTTTAAGCTGAGCCTCTCAGATAAAGCTGAGCCTCTCAGAAAAGAAAAAGATGGTTGCCTCTCTGAATGCTCCTAAACTTCTCACATAGAAGAGGATTACTAACGTATTAATATCAATAATATAACTATATGGCCATATCCTTTAATACTGTATACAGGGTTTCAATTTTAGATTTTATAATTATTTCCCAACTTGTAAATTTATAAGGGGAGGATCTGCTTTCTTTTTGCATAAAAGTATCCTTGTTTAAACATTAGAAATAAAAAGGAGATGGCAGAGAAATAAGAGGCAAACAGAATATTGACTATATCAACAAACCATCCATCTTTATAAGGCCATTCAGTTGAATAATCTACATTCTGAAGATCAAGTTTTCGCTTCTTCTTAAGAATGTCCAGGAATGTTGTATTAATAGGTATCGGAGGATCAGTGCACTCTTTTGTCCCTTCCAGTTGGAAATTCACGCTGTACCAAACATCATTGGCAAGGTTAAGTACCTAGAATAAACATGAACAAACCATTTCTATCGCTTAACGATATAGGATTCAAGTTCTAATTTCATCATGCGGCAAATATCTTGCAATAAAACGTTTAGTTAGCGCATATTCTGTGAGGAGATGGACCGTACTATGTTTAGTTACATCCATTCAAAACACCAGCCAATGACTATACCTAACACTGTGCCTGTTAGGTTTGCAAATATCTCATCTTATTTAGGACTGTAAAGATCCATAAACTTCAGAAATCCTAGTCAGAACCAAACAAACAATGTAGAAGATTCAGGAAACGAACAAGAAAATGGGATATACGCAAAAAACTCAATCTATTTCACATTTTGATATGAGGGTAAAAGATTTTTCAGACACGCAAGGCAGGCCATAAAGATTCTCAGTCAAAAAAAGTAGAAATTACCTCAGTTTCATGGCCACGGCCTTGAGACATTAGATAACTGCTTTGGCCTTTGTCACGTGATGTTGCTGTCATTACAACAGGCCACGGCAAGTGGTTACGAACGATGAAAAACGGGCAGATACAAATTTGCAGATGTGAGAATTGCTCGTTGTATATACGGGTGACTGTGAACCATACATTGCAATCATCATCTTTGATTGTGAGCTATATGGAGGACGATAATAATGGAAATTGTGCGCAAAACATGGAGGTGAATATATACATAAATGTATATACATTCATATATATATATACAAATATATAAATATATTTACAGGTATACACAGAAAATATATAAATATATTTACAGGTATACACACACACACACACACACACACACACACACACACACACACACACACACATACACACACACACATATAAACACACACACACACACACACACACACACACACACACATACACACACACACATATAAACACACACACACACACACACACACACACAAACACACACACATACAACCACACACATACAACCACACACACACAAACACACACACACACACACACACACACACAAACACACACACACATACACACACACACAAACACATATATATATATAAATATATATATATATATATATATATATATATATATATATATATATATATATATATATATATATATATATATATATATATATATATATATATATATATATATGTTTCTATAACTAAAATGTGAAATTTGACGTAGTATAAGTAATACAAAGTTGCGTTTAATTGGGATATTATGGGTTGACTTTTATTGACTTTCCTTTAATGAATATATATATATATATATATATATATATATATATATATATATATATATATATATATATATATATATATATATATATATATATATATATATATATATATATATATATATATATATATATATATATATATATATATATATATATATATATATAAAAACGTGAGAGAACTGATGAAGGCTTGTGCCGAAACGTTTTGAAAGTTGGAGGTTTTTCTTGAGTATCTTATACATATATATTTTGTCTAGTATAAAGCTGTACGCCAAAAATCAGAATAGGACACTTACTGTTAACGGAACGCAAAGATCTTCTTCAATTGTGACGTTTATGGCAGATGACCAAGGTCCCTGCGAAGTATCACTAATCAGCCGCAAATAGACTGAGGTGACGGTGTCTGGAGCAAATGACATAGATGGACGAGTTGCTTCCGCGGGGACAATGAAACTCTTGGGTACCTAAGCAATGAACTTCCACATCAATCACTTTACCAAAACGATCAAAAAATGTAGAATTTCAACTCCACATGGAAAGCTGGCAAAATATCTGAGCGTACTTTTTCGCTCAACAGTCATCAGAGTATGAAACGACAACGGTGAATGGAAAAATATAACCAAGTGTAGACTTAACTAAAGTGACAGAAGTGTGGATCCGTACATGGTTAAATATTTCCAATCCCCTTTCAATTATTATCCAATATCTCATAATATGACGAGTGCTGGACAAAAACTTGTTTTCGATATGCAACAGGATAATTCCGCTTATTCGTGCTAGGTCGAAAATTAACAATGCCAAGTTTCCAAGGCTGCAGTGAAATCAATAGCCTCGCTATTAGATCACTGTGATCTTCAAAGAGGTTTGTATGTTTTCTATGAAGTTTATCAGTATCCTATAACAACCCTTTAACTTCACGCCTACTGTACCAAATAGACGCCCAATGGGACGCGCTACCGTCCACGCAGAGAAAAAGAAGAACTGGCGTAAATTTACCACGCTCAAAAATCGATTAGAAATAGAGAAACGTTATATTTACCTGGGTGACCTTTTGCTGGTTCAAACGACCCATCAGCGTAACGTGATGAAGAAACACTTCAAATGAAACATCTGTCTTCAGGCAGTTGCGGAAAAACAGTCCTCCTCTGAAGATGATCTGAAGTGAAATTATCCGAACGTAAGCATGAACATGAACATAAACATGAACATGAACATGAACATGAACATAAACATGATCGTGAACACACACATGAACACTTATACCGCAAAAACCATGAACGAGAGACTATTGAATAACTTTGATCGATAGCAGCACTTTCTCATTAACAATTGCATCTATCAGCGTCTTTTGTTTAAGTTGTATTGTAGTACATTCACATAAATATATATATTAAGTATCACGTATGTATGCAGACAGCGAGTTGTAGATAAATATACAACAAAGAAAGAAGGAAAGAAAGAAAGAAAGAAGAAAAATCTATTGAAAAGTATCTCACTCATGTGACCAAGATAGTAATTAATTAATTGATTGACTAATTAATTGGCTGACTGACTGATTGATTTGCTGAATTAATTGGAAACTGATAGGAACACTGAGCTATTCGTAGTATATTTCATTTTCACAATTCATTTTATTAAACGTTTCATATAAGATACTCGACTAACCAAATAACCACAAAATATTTTTAAAACGTTTATCAATAATGTATCAATGTCTGAGCGAGGGGCCAACAAATGATGGCTTAATTGCTTGATTGATTGACTGATTAATTGAGCAAACAACTAATTGACCGGCCAAATGTTTTATGGAAGTCCTCCAATATCAGAGTGTGCAATCAATAGATCAAGTGCACACATATCTATTTAGTTGACCAATTGATCTGATTCATCAGTTGATGTAGCAAGTTTGATTTCACCTATCACTTGAAAAATTTTGTATGTTTTATACTAGGAATCTACAATGCAACTCTTCTTGAGATAGTAGCTTTGAATGGTTTTGAAATCCATATAACAAAAAGGATACACCACCTGCTTTTGAAGTCCTCCAGTTTTTCTGATTTCCACGTGAACAAGTGAACTATGCGTACTATGTTTGATGCTTCTCGTACAGCCTCTGTCTGAATCAATATCAAATGGTGCACTCCATCTCCAATCTCCAATCGAGTCCACACACAAATGCATCATCCGATTATGGGATGATCTCCAACTATATGGATACATCTGACCGCTCGCTAGCAGTATATCTTCATCTGTGTCTACCTACACAAATGTGAAATCATGGATCTAAATCCTACAATGCTCTACTACTCTTACTGTGGTTAGCATCGTAGTGCCATTGTAAGAAAGCCAGATGCAAGACTTAGTACTGATGAATTCTCTTGGATTCCAGACACGACGAAATTTGTACACCTTTATAATGGTTTCTTTCTAAAGCAAAACAGAAAACTCCGTGCGTTCGAGGCCCAAATCATTCACACGAAAGAATAGTACTAAAATACATAATATAAAGACCAATCTACGAAGAGGATTTCTGCCTATCACGGTATCTGATTAGCACTCTAAGCAATGAAACCAACTTAAGGGCAATCAAGGAAAAGACTAGGGACTTAAAGTGAAGATAAAGTAGCCTAAATAGTGAAAGACTGCTGTCAGGGAATCAGAGAATGTGAGACTTCCTTGACAACATCAATGGCTGTTTTAAGCAGGGATGTAGCAACCGGGGGATGTGGGGTTGCCACACGCCCCCACAACTTTTTTGAGAGTGGGAAGATTCGGGTAAAATTAGCTCATTACATCGTTAAAATCAGATACTTTTCGAAGAACTGAAGGCTACAGTCCCCCACCCCTAACCAAAGGGTTCTCACGACGTCTCTGCTGTTATGTGACGGGACTCGAACCGAAAACTTTGGATCGACTAGGCATCACAACATAAAAATAAATCTGAGCCTCTCACTCAAATTCATAATTCAAAATCTGTCATTTCATACTCTGAAAAGTGTTTGATAAAAACTGTGATCACTGAGTAAGTAAAATTTCATGTGGGCTTTTGAAATTCTCACCTTCCTCAAGATACTATGGAGGACTGCAAGGACGTATAATGACACAAAATGCACAAAATACAATACACCAGTTACACAGTTGGACACGATTTTTAACAGAAAGATACTCAGATGAAATATGCAAACAAATATAAAATCTCACTTGGCCAAATCTCAATACATCTTCAGTCTCGTTACAGATGATATAATGATTCAGCAAAGGAATGTCCATGTCTATTTCCAGGCCTCGCTTCCAGTTATCTATCGTCAATGACAATGTATGGATAATGCACTGGCTGGCAATAAGCTTGACGGAATCGAATGCCATGTTTAATCTCGACTGCGTGAGATCTAGATTCTCAGTACCAACGTGCTTTTTCTAGATAAAACAAGAGGTGGTGATATAGCAAAGAAATAATTGAATACTCATTGGTACTAAAGATCAGGGAATTGCAAGAAATAACGACGACAATAACAAAAAGTTTAGTAGAGTCCAAACTGCAACAGACAAATGTGCTTGTTAGTGTCAGAGAAATAAACAACACAGATGATTCTTACAGTCTATTACGCATAGCATACAAAAATGAGAAATTATTAATATTTACAGAGGGAAGAGAAATTTCAGCAGCAAATGATGCTATGTCTAGACATTTCCTCCATGAAAGATCCTTATAATTCATGACATCCAGCGAAGCGTCAAATTCTGTGATGACGTTCTTTACGGAGTTGCTGCTTCCTGATAATGAACCTTTGCACAGGAAACTTCTGAGTTCCAAACAGAAAGCTTCTTGATTTGATGGATATGTAAATGAGTCCAAAAAGAATGGAGCGAACAACCGCGGCTGGACTAGAAAACATATTTGTAAGATAACTGAGTTAGAACAGTAAAATTTTCAAGTGGACAACGTGTTTACACTACTGCTCGTAGTCAGATCTTTGGCTATTCATAAAAAGTCTTGCTTCAGATAATGATGACTGATGAATCTTTGGTCAAGCATCTAGATTGAGAAGAACTGACGCGTAGACTAAAAGATTGCAGTAAAAAAGCTTGCATGGGATTTTAACCATAAAATGAACTTCAAACAAAATTTTCCAGACGACTACCAAAAAGCAATTTGAGTCTTCCATACACAATTTTTTATAAGATTGCCTAATTTTTCACTGAGCAATATTCTTAAATTACTCTTAAATTGTAGCGATTTTTAGCATTACTTTTCGCATAAACTTTATTTTTATAATTAACAGTGTGTAGCTGGGCCTCCTTGAAGAGTTCCCGAGTCGCATTGAAGTATAACGAGTTCCAGATAAGATAAGTGAAGCACACACTTGTTTTTTTCTAAAAAAACCTTAAATCAGCAAAATATCTAAAACTTGATGAAGATTGAGTCTTGCATTATTCTTAAAATTCAGAGAATTTCAGCCTTGATATTCTTATCGACTATATTCTTATAAAAAGTGTGTAGATTGAAAAAGAACTCTATTTATATAAAACATAATATCATAAATTGCATCAAATAAAAACTGCAATAAGTGACCGGCCATCTATCAGAACAAAATACGTTCTGAGTCACTCTTAAGGCTATATATATATATATAAGTTTATTAGGAGGGCAGAAACAAAAAACGCATAACTCAGTGCCCATTTCGTTTGTAAACTATGGTTGGTATAGCCACAATCCGTACACCTCTCACCCTAACCCCAAAGAATGCTTCTGTTGAAACAACTCACTATGGTTATACATACAAAAGTGTGTCAAACAACACATAAAGAATGACAATTTGTGGTTAAAGGTGAGCCATCTATTGAGCAGGAACCAAACCAAAAGTTGTAAAATAGACTCGAAAGTAAAACAAAAAGAAGTTTATTGATAAAGACGTACAGTATCCGTTCAACTGGAAAACAGAGTTTCCTGGTTCAGGAATAGAACTGTTGAATACAAATAAAGATATCGTATGATACAATTCTGCTTGGTTGCTGCACCTCCGTTTCTCTCAAGGTGAAAAGAAATCAAAATCAACACGCACTCAATATGATTGTAACATAACTGTAAAAAAATACGTACCATTTTCTGACGTATTGAAGTGATTTGACAGGATCAGCTGGACACATCCAATAGAGACAGAGCACATGAAGCGCGGTATTTTCTCTGGTATATAGCAAGAATTTATCTTAATACAAGCAGCCAAAGATGTTGCTGATACTGGTGTCTTATAAACTGAGGAAACCTCCCTCAATATGTCATCTGGTATACTGCCAGCTTCACTGAAATAAACAAGCTTTTCACGTGAATGCGACACCCTCTTGCAACTCGAGGAAGACAATATCCACATTAAAATCCCAGGAAAGACCCTCTGAGATGGATTTTGATATGCAATTACTTATTAATTACTTATTCACAGTGTAGTCAGGTCTTCCTAACTCTTGCTAATAATCTATCTCCTAATTAGATCTTTACAAGCATATCTTCAGTACTATGGCCCTAGGTTAGGCAGAAACGCCTTCTTTAAATGAATGATCTGAGCCATAAATCGGATGCTGCATGAGCATTCAGTCAAATGAATATATATACATTTATGTATATACATTTATATACATATGTATATTTCTAGATTTAGAAATTAAACCTGATAGCTCTGTCTATTTCACATATAGCAAAAGCAGTTTCACTTCTTAACTTTCTCTCAAATAGCGATACAAAACACACGAGAGCTACAACAAATACCTCTTCTCACTTTCGCACTCAAGAGCAACGTCAACAACAACTTGCCACTCTTCCGATGCCACTTGACATGTACCCTCTACATCTAAGAGCGGGTTCGGAAGAGAGATTGTCTGCGATCTGCTTTGAGACAGAAAGAAAAGTCTGTATGTCACGTAAGTTTGTTCAATATGGTCCCAATATCGAATCACGCACGGAATCTGCAAGGTAGAATTGGAGAAACCGTAAATAGATGACAATCTAGTGCTGCCAAACAATCTTATCAATTCCCATATTTTAATGAATTGTATTTCGGTAGTTTCATACTTAAGGTATGAAACTACCCAAATACAATTTGAGTCACAACACACGGGATCTAATTCATTCACTTGCAAAAAGCACCTGTGAACGGAAACATATTTTAATGCTTCTCTCATTTTTCATATGTCTTATCTACTTGTTCATCAAATTATCCATTAATGCCCTATTGCTCGCAACTAATTTTCTACCATTTGTCAAGTCAGTAAAGTCATGACTCCCATTTCAGTTCATTTTTATTTTCTATGCACGGTAGCGCCTTCAATTTGCTGCAACTGCCTTTCAGGGAGCCGTTTTAAAAATTACTACTTAAAATATGAAGAAAAAACTTATTACAATTACAGGGTGAGTTTAAAATCTGATTACAATTCAGGGCGACTTTAAAATTCCATGCCTTGCAATGGCTTCAAATGAATCACTAACTCATAAATGGCAAAAAACTGACAGTCAAACATACGAAAATGAGGCTGTAACAACCTCTGAGAATCTACAATATTGATGAGTTGCTATTGGCTAGAGGCTGTCGATATCAATCAGCAATAGATAATTTATGCATCTATCGTATTTGAGAGAGCAAGTATGATAGCTGACTTCATACTCACTTCAGCTAAATCATCCCCTGGCATTACTTCATCAACATGAAACGGCAACGGCATCACTGTTATCTCATTTAGAAATCGAGGCACAGGGTATCGCCATGTCATACAAGGAGGTCTGTCACTGTCTTCTTCGCTAAACACGATCTGATTGGCCAATGGGTGTCCGGTATCCTCGCCTTGAACAAAACAAATATAATATGAGAATTCAGAAGCAGACACAAAAGGTAGAACTTGTCGGACAGTAGTAACATGGTCTAAAGTAAATATAACAGGAGGTTCATAGCGCTTTCATATTTAAAATATTGTAAAGTTATTGCTATGTCAAAATGCAAATACACCACAGTTACCGGACAGTCTATGCTCATCCAGTCTGTGATTATCCAATTAGCGGTGATAGTGCAGCCTGTGGTTATGGAGTCTGCGGTTGTCCAAGGGTCATCCATAATGCGATACCTTCGATTGTATCTAAAATCTTAGCTCTCTTTTGGCAATGGCCTATTTCTCATTTGATTGTTGCTAGTAGTCCACATGAAACGTATAAGCCACTTCAATTTTGATATAAAGTGTTATATTTGAATCAAAGTCGTTTTCTATGCTATATATTTAAAAGCATTGATCATGAGTAATTCTAGACTATTCACAACTCATAATTTGCGAAGGAAGTGCGCTGACTAGATCGCATTATAAGAAGCATTTTCTCCGTCGATTTAAGTAACAACTTAGCTATTTCTCTATGTTTACTCACCACTATGAACAACGTAATCAAATGATCCGGTTGTTAGATCATCTGCACTATATTCAATGATATTCATTTGTTGATGGTTATTGGTTCCTTCATGTATGACTACATCACAGCCTCCTTTTGGATTGCTGCGCATTGACAGCGACTCGCCAACCGATTCCATAATCGAAGTCAGGTATTCGAGATGAAGAGGTCCAACTTGTACGTGAACGAGGCCACTGTTTATAAACACAATCATCTTTTGAATGTGACTGTAAAGAAACATATAGTCGGCAATTTATAACACTTAATGACAATGGGTTGCCAGAGTCTAGAAAAATGCCCAACCTTCCTCCGGCAGTCAAATCTTCATCATAAACCTTCCTCTTTTATGTATCAAAGCTAGCCAAAGTTTTTGAACTCTGCATTGGATATGTCTCGGAAGCTTTTACTGTAAGTAGGCTATGCCCTTCACAGATGATGTCGCGTTATATAAAAACTTTGCTGAAACTGGATTGTTGATACAAATTTCAAAACCCTCCTCACATACGTCATAAAGAGTAAAATTTCCTCCGGTTCAGAGCCGTGGAGCCGTGACTTTTTCTGGACTCTGTGGGTTGCATATTTAATAATTTGCACCTCTGTTGTGCCATACATAATCTCAGAAATAACCCAGTGCATATGCAAGCTCGAATATAGTAATAGGACATCGGTACGGATTACAAGAATAGACTCCTTTCTTTCGAGATGACACAACAGAATTGATCTGCCACGAAACATCAAAGCATCGAAAAAGCAATGCTGATAGAATTGGAAGAAACTATTCCTAACCAGTTTTGTCCTGGGTCATTGTAGATATTATATAGTACCCTGGTACCAAGAAAATCGACATTTGACAAGGGATTCAACTAGCATGAACAAAAGACTCGAACTGTCGTGTAGATAAAGACTTAATCGGCGAAGTACAACGAAATAATCCACATTGTAAAACATATTATATTTATTAATGATTCGAACCAATGACCAGCTACATACCGGGTTACTTGCCAATGGACAATATTCAAGTGACAAAAGAGTACCGCTTTCAAAATTTGGTCCAGAGTGCGGACCACAGAGTGAACAGTTCACATAAAAGAACCGGACAACTTACCGGCGGTCTGTTTCTTTCAAAGATCTTATTGTCTGGGATTCTCCTTCAATTCCAAAAATACATGGGGATAGTAATCTACAGAGGTTGTGATCTCTGCTTAAATTTATCTCAAATCCATCAACATCGCACTTGCAGTTGAAGGCATCATATTCGCCAAATTGTCCTTGATGTTTCACTGTCAGCAAAATGTTCATTGACCGCAGGGCAGTTAGTAACCTATATACATGAGAATTATCTCTTCCCAGAAACGTCACATTTATCCTGCATGTTTGAACTGCTATCTCATCTAATGCCGAAGACATTTCTGCATGATTTGAATCAGGAACACTTTTCGGTACAGACAGCTGATCTGAGGACGCCGTTATTAACTTTGATGCGAACAAATCGAAAACTGCAGTCATTGTCAAAGCGAAATTTACAAGCAACGGCCTATCTACATTGACGATAACCTTCACTTTGTCCTCTGTGGTAGCCTTTATAGATAGCGCAGAAGCAAACAATCCTGTCTTCTCATTTTGCTTGCCTTTCAAGGTTCCCAAAACCATATCATCAAACAAAGATCTATCTGGTAGGGTATTAGAGGACTTGTTGTTTCCAGGAAGGGCAATCAATGCATCGTAAACAGTAATTTTGAATATATTATCTCGAATATCAAGGGTCGGTTGAATTATATCAGTGTATCCAACCAGTTTATATATTTGATTATCTTCATAGTACTCTGGACCTATGGAAACTTCGGGAACATACAACGACAAGGATACCTTACTTCCACTAATAAAGAACTCGAACGATGACATTGAATGCATTTCCGGCGTCTTCTCGGTGAAATGCACGTCTGGCTCAGGTGAACTCTTCAGATCGCTTGTTCCCTTGAGTGACATGACACTTGATATGCCACTGTCAATAATATCTGGACTCTTCAGTACCTGGTTTACCATAGATGAATCAGTCATGGCTCTGTCGAGCCCAATGTTCTGCAGAGACACCATTGTCTGATTAGCAATCTTCATCAATAAATTCACCTAGAAGCAAACATTTATCAAGGAATATAAATTTGCTCTGAAATTCTTCAAAATGTAAGGCAAAGCTTCCTAGTTCTAAAAGTCTATGGCTTACACAACGTCATATTGATGTCAGCAATGAAATCAGATAGAAACGTGCAATGGGTTTATACGCAAAATATCAAAACTAACATTGACAAACGTTAACTTTATCCAAGGGGTCTAATGCGAATGGAAATCTGCTCCATCGCGACATAATGCTTATGAAGGACTACTCAGCTAATGGTCCAACAATAATCAGATATTAATTGTCAAAATAGGAAAAATAACAAACAAGATAAACTCAAGTAGATTTGCCCTATAAGTTCTTCCTTGTCAGTCTAGAGATCTGATACAAAAACTTCATTTTGGACTGAACTACATGCAGACCAAGAAACGTATATGACTCATAGTGATAGATGAGTTTTACCTGAAATGGGTTGCAGAAAGCAACGATGTCCTTGGAAAAATTTACCTCCATTGATGAAGCAGATATCGTAAGCGGCTGAAAGGCAATGAAAACTATTATATATATATGAAAACTATTATATATATGTTATATTATATATAACTATTATATATATATGTCTACCATATCAACTCTTCCAGAGTACATGAATGAAATAAATACAAACCACTTCTATACACTACATACAACAAAATTCCTTTAAAAAAAGCAAGATGATACCACTCTCATGTCGTTCTTCAGAATTTTCAGTGCAGGGCAAAGTGTGGAACGGCAATTGAAATCTTGAAGTAATGGTCTCAGTTTAATGGGCTGGCTTTCTGTCCTGAAATATAGAATAAAATAGGAAGTCATAAGAAGCAAGCAAAATATGCATACTGCTATGACAAAAGCTCGAATGTCACTTAAAATATGTTAAAGTTCTCCTTCGTGACACTGCTCTAGACTCAAATTCGTAACAAAACGATAGACTAGCGATGAGTAGTAATGAAGAGTTTAAGTATAATTTCATAGTGCGTGTTGTTTATTAAACATATTAAACATACATCTATACTATAGAATTAGCCTAACAACCCATAACCGCAATACATGAAACAATCAAGGATACGTAATTTTCTAAGAAATCAGAAGGACACCTACGGTACTTGGTAATTCCATTCCAGGGCTGGATTTTGCCCTTCAGCATTAACAGCCAGCTCCTTCTCATTACCCCTTTGATTCTTTGCACTAATATCGCCCCATTTTCCACTCCATAAGCTCATACAGTTTAAATCCATTTGATACTGTACATGCCATAATTTTGTCCTTCGGTTTCTCTCCCTTTGATGCTTCCGCAGTTGTCTGTACCAATCCTTGTGCAAAATTGTGGATGATATCCTGTTCAATGGGTCTGACTTGATGAGCAATGAGTGCACAAAAAAGATGACAGTATTTTCTTCAAAATCACTTTCACTGTTCTTAACATCATCTAGCAAAGGAACTATGATTCTGAAACCTTTACTATCGAGATCCAATATAGGCAGAGGTTGAAATCTTCCTTCCCGTGTACTCTCCGTTTCATCACTGACAGCTGCTTTTACAATTCTACCAGTTTTGGTAACAAATGGGTTACTTAAGACCAAAAAGCCATCCACAACACTGAGGATTGGTTTGATTGCAAACAAAATATCAAATGATTGAATTATCACTTCTAGTTTATGCTGGTATATGTCGCTATCAATAATCGAATATTTTACTACTCTTTCATTAGGACAGCTTGGCTGTTCGGCATTTTCAGGTGGAATAATGGCCTCGGAACGTAACGATGTGTACCTCTTTCGAAGGCTATCGTTCAGCAAAGGCTGTCTTGTGTAATTTAATGTCAAAAATGCCCGTGGACTCGACTTTTGCAACATGGGCAAGGTCTTTACACTATGGGCTAAAACATCATCACTTGACAAAAGAACTCCGTCGAATTGGTCAAACTCCCATTCATTACTTCCAGGTCTGTAATGGCAAACAAAAAAAGGATGCTCAAGCTTTCATTGCGTACAAAAAATGGAACAATACAAAATTATGTGAATCGTGTATCTTGCAAAGACCTAAATTTAGGTAGGAGCTAGGATAGATCTCAAGGAAAACGATCACATATTCAAATTTCAAGCTACATGTCACTAAAGGCACCTTCTGATCATAGCAAGATTTAAAAAGATATACCAATTTGAACGAAAACCTTTTAAATATAATACATCAAGCACAATGTCTTAAAAATTATGCTTACATAAGTACAATTAGATGACATTTTTCAAGCAACTCTTCTTAGACAAACAGATCATGCAAAAGCAAGGACCAGACCTAGTTCGCTGCAAAAGTTAGGCCATCCTATTCGTTTTCATCATACAAAAGTTTCCCAGTTGAAGAAATATTCGTTGAAAAGGTCATATAAGCTAAACCATGACATAAAATGTTCTCACTGCTCTTCCAAAATAGTTCACATAAACTGTGATGATCAGAACCAACGATATTTGCTTCTAGATCTAAAGAACTGGAGGTTCTCCATCCAAATATTTTTCAGTACAAACGTCTCTTTTTTCTCATGTTGCATCACCGATGAAAAATTCTATACCAGAAATCTTGCCACAAACCAGTCATGATTTCTGCAGCATGCGATGCATGGTAACAAACCATAATTCATAATGCTTAACTGCTTTAGTAAACGCTGTAGGATGTTTGAATAATCAATTAACCAAAGAAAATACCTGATAAACGAATTCTTAACGACAATCGATCCAACTTTGCTCTTCATACGTATTTCACCTTGCTGGTAATCAAATGCAAGACTGATATCCTCGATTTCACATGGGATTCTGTACCAAGGCCGCATATTTCCAGGCTCATCATAAAATGTCAAAGATACTTTAGGGATAATCCACTGGAGCCAAAGAGAGACTTTGACGTTTTCAATAGCTTTCTAAAGTGAAAGAAACGATGTCATTCATCTTTAAGGGTATTCTTACAAATGATAAGGATTTAACGTATTTGCGTATCATAATGCAGAGATGTAATGGAAAGACGACACAAAAAAGGAAAAACTGTGATGGTCCAAAACCGTCAGTTTGGGAATTTTTATGAATGAAGGAACGGAAGGCTAAAAACTGCTAAAAATGGGTAAAATGCCGAACAAGATTACCGCCATAGACACATTTACGGGAACATCGCTGCGTCTGCACAGGGACCCTTCTTCACAGTATAGACATTCAATATTACACAAAAACTGAGACAGAGATATTTTCACAAGAGGGAACATTCATTACTAAGAAGCTCGCATAAATTTTCACTTTTTTGCCACATCTGTTTTCAAACTGAATTCCCAAATTGAAAGATTCGGTCCTATTCGCATAATTGGTCCCTCAGGCGGTAATGGAAAACAAGCTCTCAGTATACTGGGTCTCGACTTTAATAGCCCCCTCCTCTAGTTGTGGAATAGAAATAACGTATCAAGACAACCAATGCACGTGACACAAAGTGATACCACTGCAAACAAGACCGATCACGACATAAAAGTGACGGTCAGTGGCTGTCTCTTTGCTTGTTCTTCTCCTCCACATTTTCAATCTTCACTTACCATTTCTGCTTCACCACTGAAAATAGAAGCCTCTGTAGAAATACTTATTCCATCTTGATTGTCTACTGTGGAGGTTGATGAGACAGATCTTCGGTCAACTTCACCATTGAGTGCAACATTTTTGACTGATACGGCCTCAGTCAGATTCCTGATATTCTTTACTTGTTGAGAACTAGCCTCGTTCACATTTTTTGTTGTGATAATGTCAAGCGTCTTCATGAACCTGGATAACAGTTGAATCACAACTTCCGCCTGAAAGAGGACATAAGAAATGAAAAACGATGCTGAATCTTCTCATATTAGTTTAAATTTTTATACACGAATACTCTAACAGAATTTCTAATATAAATTACTAAAAATTAACATCTCGATAAAGACATCAAACACAAAAAGAAAATTACACTGCTCTATTTAGGGTTCGTGCCTAGGGGAATACATGTTTCCTTTGAAAGCTGAGATTGTAGGAATCATTCAAATGCGAATTGAAATTCTTTTCCATGTTTTTACGTTAGGTTAAGGTCAGTGTCTTCAGGATTCTACTTATAGAAATGACTATCTCACAGAGGCATCTATAACATTCCTACTACAAGTAATTTGGTGCTCTAAAATCTATCATTACGGATAGGAAACTTCGAGAAAATAATGTAGCAAAGATGATCAATAACATTATGAAAAAGTCAATAATAAATAAATTGCAGGACTATGAAATAGAGTAAGGAAGGATAGAAGCATTGCATCAAGAGACGATATTCAAAAAGTGACTTTCCTTATTTTGAGAATAGAGAGATGTAAAGAAGTGGAACGTTTTCAAAGCAACTACAATGGACTAAAAAGAATCAGTCTATTATCTTGAAGAAAAGATGTAAAGCACGTGTGTGGCTGATCCAAAAAGCATATTGATACTGGGAGTAAAGATATACTTGGGTGAAGCAAGCAAAAACAACAGTTTACGAAGATGAGATTTCTTTCCAGCTGATGTTCTTTAAAACAGGGAAGGAAGAAGCAGTTAATGTTTTGCTTTATTCTTATATCAATGTCACCTGTATTTTCGAAATCCCGATTTTAACCGAAGTCAGGTCAATGTGAACACAAAACCCAAGAGAGGGTTGATAGTTGATATCGAGGTTGCTTGCTTCAAATGGCAAAGTATCAGCAAAAGTGTTAACACCCAGTCTTGTCATCGAGCCTTGCAAAAGTGGCAGAGGGCTTCTTGGGTCATCAGGAGTCTTAGGATCAGCATCTGCAGCAGCAAGAAGCATGGTCCACGGTGCAGGGAACCAAATATGATACCTATCGACCTCTTGATTCGCATGCATAGCATTGGGTGAAAGAACATAGATGGACAATCCATCTCCAGACAATGTCCATGGTAGGGAGTTGTCCTTATGTACATCACCAGTATTGTTTATTGGAATATCGCCTGAAAGATCTGCTATCTTGCAATTTGAACTGCAAACACTGACATTTGGAAGGGCAACAACAAGCGTATTTGGTGAGTCTGGGCTGTGACCAATAAAAGCTTTCCTAAACGCAAAAGGAATCCTATATTCCGGGCAGGTAACGTTTGAACCTAAAACGGAAACAAAAGCAACTGAGTATGAATAACAACACGCAAAAAATAAAGACTCCTTTACTAGTGCAAATTGTTTAAAAATTAACTAATAAGTCTTAACAGTTAAATCATCTTACTAAAACTGTAGAAGATACACTTCAGCAATTCGAAATATGGCTGTTAACTTTCTCCTAATCTGTGCATACCTTCATTTACTCGGATATATCTTTGTAAGCATTTTCACAATACTCTTGAACATGACCGTGACACTTAAGACAAAGTATTTGCCTATTACAAGGAGCTCATGTAACTGTTCTATACCAAAATTTAGGATGCGTGAAAAACAATACCTATAATCTCCATGCAAAAAGTTGACATTTTAAACAAAACTTACCGACAGATACAATCCGGAGAATAATATATTGGAGGGAGAATTAACAATAAAAAAACTGTACATTCCTATTAAAATCGCTTTTCTAATGAATAGAAATAAGTGAGATTCCAGTACCGTACGACATTGATTCGACGGGACAGAAAACTACGGAAGTCTGTATTTCAATCTGCAACAAAGAACACCAAAACTTAGAAAGGTTTTGGAAACGATTCTCTGACATAACATGAAGTAAATGGGGCAATAATACAGAATTTCAGCCTTAACGAATAAGAATGACTTGAAATGCATAAAAACTGAATATAAAGAAGATATAATGCCCCCTACATCTCCCGATCGTATCTATTTATTTTGAACTATATACACACACACACACACATATATATATATATATATATATATATATATATATATATATATATATATATATATATATATATATATATATATATATATATATATATATATATATATATATATATATATATATATATATATATATATATATATATATATATATATATATATATATATATATATATATATATGTATATATATAACTGAATTAGAGCAGCATTGGTGTAATTTACAAATATATATAACAGAATACATCAATGATGAAATCAATCAATCAGGATTTCAGCTAACGCACTATGGCTCCTTGTCCAGCAATCTCATTTTTAAGTGTTCAAGCAGAAAGGTAGAATCAAAAAAGTGCTACCTTCAAAATAATCGATTTCAGTATTGCCATGGCGACAGACAAACGACTCTCTCTTGTATTTGTTGAAGTTGCAGCCAATTCACTGTCTTGCTTTGTGAACTTTTGTTCCTTTGATGTTTTTGAAGGTGAATTTCCCAAAACTAGACATAATATTGAACAATAGACATTAGCTTAGATATGCTATTGAAATTTTAACAAAACAGAGCTCCTAGAAAAAGTTTCGAATCTTGAGCTTAATTGCAAACAAAGCTAGACTTAATTTCATATCACATCTTGAAACCATGTGTGGTGTGAAAGTAAATCTGCTGAAGTTTAGTTTAGTCCCTTCTGCTCTAAGTTTACTTGAAGCAAAAATTCAGTTCGGCACTAAAGCAGGACAGGTGCAAGATAGAAAAGTCTTGTTAGCAATGTAACCAACAGTGAAGAGACTTGGAAAGATGGGGACTCCTTGCGAGGAGGGCTTCTTAATCAGGATAAAGCAAGAATGTGGCGGACATACTTACAAGTTTCAAAATGTTTTGAAGTGTCTTTCATTCAAGTCAGAATTTATGGCCTACAACATACTTACTTCGGGCATATGACTTTTGTTTCCTTGGTGTACTTGCGGAGAAACTTCTTGATAATACTCTAGATATTCTTTTTTCAGTTGCTCGGTGCCTTTTTCTGGGTACAGTCGATGGTTGATATTCCACCCATTTCAGCAAATCCGCATCAAAAACTGCCGCTATTCCTTTCAAATCGATCCTCGCTACAGAGCAAACTACAAATAACATGAAATTTAGTAAGAGAAACTGACTAGGCAAATCTGAGATGGAATTTAGATGGTAAAAGAAAATCATATTTTGCAAATATGAGAGAACAATCATATCATAGTTCTATAGCTAAGTCAATAAACCCAGGGTACATATACTGTGATATACCACAAGGCTCTCGTCTTGGTACTCTAAATTTTAAAAATACTTTAATTATTTCTTTTTGTCCTTTTGCAAATCTTAAAAAACACATGCAAAATAATTTTTGACATCAGATTGCTCACCATTTGCTGAATGTTTGGAAAACGCTTCAAGTGGCATCTGGATCGTAAAACTCAACAACGGTCCGTTTGGTATCTCATCAGCATCCACCCTTGTCTCATCCAAAAATGATGACACACTGCTTAATTTTGAAGTATTCATTGGCCCATACATCAACGCCTTTTCAAAGGGAACACCTTTCACTAAAGTTACAGCATAAAAAAGTAAATATCGAGAAATTATCTAAATGAAGTGAATTTCTTCATAACACAGAGATCTTTGAGACGTCGGAATAATAACAATAATAATAATGACGAATTTTTAAACAGGATAAGACCTTCAACAATAGTGCAAAATTTCTAACAGAAACCTCAACATTTTTTTAGATGGAAAAATGTCGATTGTGCAACAAAAGTACTGGTGGCTTTTCAGAATCCAGAATTGACTTGAAACATTGACGGAGGTCAAATGCAAATTTGTACGGTTAAGCATTTCCTTAATCTGCATTTTCTAATTCACAGATAGAAACTAAGCAAATAGGTTATTATTCCATACTCATAATAGTGATCTCCTATGCTCTATGAGTGTGAGACGACAAGCAAACTATGATCAGTGTCTGCCATTCCTAATTGCAAACGCAATATCTGACTAATACTATGATGGAAAAAGGTCATACTTACCAAGCGATTGCTGAGATGCCTTTATGCTTCCAATAGACCCACACATAGCATGAATGAAATCCGTCTGTATATATTTTAAGTCGATGCCAATAATTGAGGTTTGTAAAATCGAACTTGAATTGCTCTTTTCTGCTAAAAGAGAAATATCACCTTCAAATTCAGCCATTCTACTCTAATCAGGGCTTGGAAGCACTCTTCTAGACAGACTTCAGGGTTAAGGTCAGTCTAAAACACAAACAGTTGGTCTCCGCTTCTTATTTCTCTAAACATTTTATACTATCTTCTTCAATATGTCTCCGCCAACTTACATCATTTCAATATACATGCTCTGCATAGAGTCCTTTATCTAACAACATTTATTTCATAACTAACACTAGAGGTTAATAACCAGACAACAGTACAAACCTTCTATTTAAGAGAAGTGCGGATTGATATTACGAACCTCCTCAATGCACATTTAATGCATTAAGAAACATCAGACTTTTAGAAATTATCTAGAAATTGCAGAACTAGTTTCCTGCTTAATCTTCTTGCTAAAGTTTCTCAGCAGATAATAATAAAAAACTTCACACCTATCGTCGTCTATGTCAAGTATGTCTGACAACTAAAATTCTAGGAATGGCGATTTCTACAATAATTTTTGAACCGGTAATTCTAGGAAAGAGTCATTCACATACAGGTTCCTATGAGAGCTCTTTTATCAGCTGACAATGAGGGGGTATTCATTAAAAATATAAATGCCACGTGACAACCAGTAAACAAAAATCTGTAGATCAATACCTTTAGGAGAAAAAACATCATCCACCAAAAATTGGTT
The DNA here is from genome assembly GCA_964019165.1 of Mastigias papua. Lineage (NCBI taxonomy): Eukaryota > Metazoa > Cnidaria > Scyphozoa > Rhizostomeae > Mastigiidae > Mastigias > Mastigias papua. The sequence continues at coordinate 2,412,182 of OZ025273.1, read as the reverse complement.
TAAAGAGCGGGGATTGTCATGGGTCCATGACTTTGCAAGCTCAATTATCATCATCAACTGTGCCTTTGTCAGGCTAATAGTGAAAGTAGGTATATTGATTCTGAATTCAAATTTTCCATTCTCACCCACTGAGCTAGAAAGAGAAAATCATACCATGAGCAAACAGGGTAATAGAAATACAATAAAAACAAGCTAGTTTAATTACGCGTTGTCTATAGATAGCCTCAGAAGGGTAAAACAGAATGGTATCAAATAAGATTATGGACAAGAATCAGCAAAGGATTAAAATAAAAGCCAACGATCAAAGTTCGATATCAAGGAATCTACAGCAAATCAAGAAGGAAACACATGCTCGAACAAATAAATCTGGGAAACTTAATTCAACAAAAATTATCAAAAGAACTCATTAACGATACTACATGAAGGAATAGGCATGATAATTGATGTGACGAAGATATTAATTGACATAGAATTCAGTCTTTCTGTTACACAGCTGCGATCAACCAAGACTGATGGAGAACTTACTGATGCAATCACAAGAACTCAAATGACTGCGGAGCAAGTAACGTTTAAGGCATCCAACTACGATTTTCAAAATAAAAAATGAGTTTAAACTAGCGTTGGTACTACGATTTCTCATTTTAATATAACAAAGCCCGTCATCAGTCATTTGAAGGTATACATCCTCGTGAGATATGACTTGACCCAAATCACAATGATAAACAATGCAAATACCTTTTTCCAATGAAGACTTTGGCATAAGCAGAAGCATGGATTGGGGGTATAACGTTCAGCACAACTGGTTCTGAAAATTCATGCCTGTATTGACAAACACCAAGCTGCACTCCAAAAAACTGAAACAACAAAGAAATAGCAAAAACAATGTTATCTGCTACTTAATCTTAAACTCTCACCTACATATCAAGTATCGAGCATTTATTTCCAAGTAGGTACATGCAACAAAACAGTACATAACTCTCTGGCATACACAGTCTCAAATGTCTGTCTCTACCATAAACAAAGCTTTGCTGAATACTAGCAAATAATGCAAAACTCCCAGCTACGATGAGATCATTTCTGAAGAGGAAGGACTAGACCCTAAGGAAGGCAATTCTCACTTCATCAGTTTTGAATATAAAATCAAATAAATCAAATTCACTTACCTTAACAAAATAGTCAGCATATGCAGCTCTGTAAAGGATTGGTCTTGCATTGGAATCTGCTTGAAGAAGAGCATTAAGCTCATTTGGAAACATTGGTGATGTGGCCTGGTAATCAGCTCTGTCAACTTGAAGTAAAATACCACAAAGAACATCCTGCTCATCCTAAGAATGAGAATAGAACATACTGATGATATGCAGAGTACATGCCATGACCACTTGTAATAAAATGCAATAACACTTGGTATAATTAAACTGTTAATGTGAAATGTTGCTCATACTCTGATAGGTGAGATACCAAGCAATTAGAAAGCTTATCTTCCATGCAAAAGGTCAATGGTTGAATGCATGTCATAGGACACCATTTGAAGGAAATGCAATTAAATACCAGTATTGCACTTATACATGTAAGTAAATAACAGTTTTCTACTTTTACTAATTTTCTGATCCAATTTTATGTGAAATAATAAACTAACTAGATCACTGTTTCCACTTCTGCCATCAGCTTTCCCAGCTACATGGTCTGGGTAAATTATTGATGCTTTGATTGCGCTGAATGTAACATGAAGTCCTCTTGTGGAAAAGTTGCCAAGTTTCAATTGATTCATGACAAAATTGTCAATAAATATGCCACTTTTCACTGAAGGGACAAAATGGAGGTGTTTACATAAAGAAGGTAACTACAAGTGAATGACTTGAAAAAAGGATGATGCAAAGGTATGAAGCAAGGGATACAATACAAAATTAGACAGCATTAAGCTATGTAAAGTGATTACTAACATCAACAAAATTATCAAACTAGCTTTTTACTTCTCTGATACTCAGAATAAAAATATGCTATTGGGGGATAAGTATGTAAAACATTTCATAGGTGTGACAGTTTTAACAATGAAGCACTTTCAGTTTTGAACACAATCTTTTTCTGAATGACCTATAGTCAAGGCACATGGATAAGGAAATTCAGACATACTTTTCCTTTCAGGAGCATCATCTTGACAGAAATCCTGTATCTTTGCAATCAAATGACACAATCTACTAGTGATAAACAGATTGATAGCTCCCACAATAATTCTCTTTGATGAAACCTCCTTGATCAAGTCAGTTCCTTTGCTATTGTCAACTCCAGCTCCACTGTCATCAAGGTCACCAGAACTCTCATTAGGAAGCTCCATGATGTACAGGTAGTCTATAAAGCATGCACCAAACTTTTGTGTGACTTTGGCCTCACTAAACTGCTTGCCCTTTTCAGGAAGGATAGTCTTCTGGTAACAAGAAGCATCATTTTGGTTGTCAATAGTAGTATTAGGCTGTCTGAACAGGGAGTCTTCTAAAAATCCAACTCCACTGTGTGCTGTGTCTTTTGGACACCCTACTTGGAAGAAAAGCTCATCCTAGAATAGGAAAGAAATTGATACACAACAAATCTATATCATATTATTGCTAAACAAAAATTATATTTGAAGACATAAAGGTAGTCATAGCACCTTACTTCAAAAACCTGATTAAATAGTACTTTTAAACAACATATTGCAAAAACTCCTCATATACAAAAAGTGTTTATAAAGATACTTTATGATTGTGGGTACATTTCTCATAAAATAATATGTTGGCTATCACTAATTGGATGCCTATATATCTCAAAAACAAATGTAAATGTATAGATTTTTGACACTTCATAATGTAAAGACACTATACCATAAGCACATGGTTATTTATATAGTGAAGACTACATCTACATCAATATATTTGAATTTGGACTCAATTTCAAAACTGAAATAACATTTTAAGGCTCCATACATACAGTACCTCATATTCCCTATCTGGTTCATCAAAGTCCAAAGATACATTTGAATGCATGTTATAAGTAGGGCTTGATCTGCTTTTACAAAGACAATCTCCAATCATGTAACCAACAATGTTGCAAACACCAAACTGACAGTCAAAGTACTCTTCTCCTTTGGAAATGACTTCAACTGCACAACCTGACATTTCTATGTTCAAAACTGGTGAGAATTCAAACCTCTTTGATCCAACTATACTGCTATTGTGAGCTTCATTTGTAATTTTGAGTGTCAAAGAGCACTGGGTAATATAAATACCAAACAACAGTACAGAGTCTTCATTAAAAATAAACTCAGTTTGTGGCTTACTCCCACCATCTTGTATATTAGGGACCATTGACCAAGCCCAAGACACCCAACTTGAATCGATCAATTGTCCATCTGTCTCATTACTTTCAGTACTATAACTCTCCGAGGCATGCTGCAGGTGCCTTCTCTTTTCCATCATTTCTTCTGCTGGGTGCAACTTGTATTTGCATCCAGGTAAGTCTAGGGTGCGATAATATAGGCCAGTACAAAGCTTCAGTAGCCTTATGATCATTGGAAGTTGGACATCAGTTGATGACAAATCTAAGCTTTCACAATAAACATTCAGTTGATTCTCATATGCACTAACACTGCCTAGTCCCATGTACTTTGATAGCAGTCTGCAAGATAGATTACACTTGTAAAGAATAGGGTCTTGATACATTTCTATTTTACCATCTGCATTCCTACTATCAAGACATATTGTCAAATTACTAATATTACAAATCTTTCTCAGGCATAAACTTGGAAGTGCCAGTTCAACAAATGCCTGCTCCCAGTTTTCATTGGCACTGAATAAGGTTATACTTTTCACATTCAATGAAAACACAATGTCGTCTTCCACATACTTCAGGATTAAGTTATTCACACAAATAGAGATATTGTTGATCACTTTGTTGACAACACCTTGCACATAACCTGGTGACAGATGCTCAGCTTCTCTTGCAGCTTTTGCTTTCTGCATTTCTTTCTTAAACTCCTTGGCATCTGACTTATCAGGGTCATCATTCCCAGATTCTACTTCAACATCATCAGGATCTCTTAGTTTCACAACAAACTCTATAGTATTGATTGTAATTGTGACTGGCTCATAAGTAATTCTTGTCCACGGAACATGGATCTGGAGCTCATGGATTCTTCCACTTAAAAAGTGAACAGGCAGGCTGAGTTCCTGAAATTGAATTGATTGAGAACATATAGTCTAATAACCCAAATGCTACTGTAGATCTCAAATCATATGCACAATGCACAGAGAAGCAAGGGGTGTTACACCATCATATTGTCAATGATCAAAGCATGGACAGGTGCAATCTAGCTTCTACTGTTGCATCAAAACATCCTAAAACCCTGCTTCAGAATTTGTATACTCTACATTTCAATAAAAATAGTTCGCAATACGTATGCTATTGTGATGCTGAGATTAATCTGATCTTGAACTTGGTTTCTTATTCTATATCACTAACGAGCTTTTCCAAAGTGACATAACGTATAACGTAACATCATTTCACCTTCTGTAGGACGTCGAGGTTTAACTCCAAATTCTGTAAAACAACATCCCCGCCCCAGACTGAAAGACTCAGATCTGAAGGCTTCAGATTTTTTATGTACTTGTTGACATATCCCATTAACAAGGGAGTAATATATGACTCGAGCATCTTGCCACTCCAGTTGTTTTCAGATATACCACTGTCCAATAAATATTTTTCTACAATGCCATCTTGCTAGTGCTGTCTTCACATACTCCCAGGCAAATGCAACATCCCTAAGCATGACTCAGGAAGCTTCAGAAATGAACCAACCCCTATGTCTAACACGTTTGGAGCAAGTCATGATCATTTTGTGATGTTGTGATCTCTCAATTGCGAGATGTTTTCTAAATTTCTGACGGGTCTCAAGCACTGGTCTTAAGTTTGTTGTTGCCACGTCCTGTTTCTCAAGCCTCTTTCACATATTTCGAATGCGAGGCCTTACAAAGATGAAAAGGGCGCGAAAGGCGCTAAAGTTACAATTAATGAAATACTTTATAATCTAGAATAAAATAGAATAAAATAGTCTAAAATATTTCAAAATCTCTCTGGACTTAAATTTTGACCTTGAAGGCATCGAGTGTAGTTGCCTGCTTAGCCTCCTTGGAGAGACTATTCCATATTTTCGCTCCTCTGAACGAAAAGCATTTTTGTCCAGTAGAAGAACTTTTCAAAGGTAGCCTTAAGTCCGTGGATGTATTCCGCAGGTTGCGTGAGATGCAGTCAACGTTTTTGGTGAAAAATTCGCTTAGATATCTGGGAGCAAGGTCGTTAAGGCATTTAAAAACCGTTAGTTTTTGCCAACCTAAACTTTGTATCAAAGGTTTACTAAGGGCATCGAACTGACTATTAGTCAAGACACGAGCTGCTCTATTTTGAAGTCTCTGCAATTGTAAGATGTCAGTGGAATTGCAGCAACCCCAGACAGAGCAGCAGTATTGGAAGTGAGGCTCAACGATGCTACTATAGAGAGTGTTCACGACTGCAATAGGAAGGTACTTTTTGGCATATTTCAAGAGGCCAATTGCACGCGAAACTTTCGCAGTGACCACTTTTATGTGCTCCTTCCATGAGAGATGTTCGTCTAGTTGGACACCTAAGTATTTAGTATTACTTGCAACTTCGACGCTCGTCTCACGAATGGAAGGCTGGAAAGTTTGGCCAGAAATGTCGAGATATTTTTTCTTATGTTTAGTGGTGATCAGCATAGAGTGGGTTTTGGTTACGTTAAGGGATAATTTGTTCCCCTTTAGCCACCTATCAAGTTTCCCTAGATCTTGATTAATAGCCCAGTTCAACTGAGAAATGTTTTTCGAAAAATGGTACAGACTTGTGTCATCAGCATACATGGACACTTTCGAGTTCTTTATAATGCAGGGGAGGTCGTTTATGTAGACTAAGAATAGGAGTGGACAGAGACAAGAGCCTTGAGGGACTCCCACTTCGATATTCTCCATATTAGAGTCGACACCATTAACTCGACAATACTGCCTTCTGTTAGCGAGATAAGATTTAAACCATGATAGCTCCCTACCGAGTACACCATAGTGGGCCAGCTTTTTGCATAGGATTTCATGATCAACCGTATCAAAAGCTTTTCTGAGATCTATAAAGATCATTCCAGTCAAAAGCCCCTTATCTATGCCGTTGAACCAATCATCTGTGCATTTCAGCAAGCAGGTGATAGTTGAATGTAGTGCCCAAATCCAGACTGATCTGGTCACAGAAGTCCACTCCCATTCATATATTGGTACAACTGGTCATAGATAAGTTTTTCAAATAGCCTTGATATGACAGTCAGTACAGAAATGGGTCTGTAGTTCGATTTTTCTGACTTTTCCCCTTCTTTGTAAATTGGGGTGACTCTGGCAATTTTCCAGGCATCTGGAAATGTGTTAGTCTCAATAGAAACGTTAAATATTTTCAGTAAACTACTAGATATTACTGCAAATGCGATCTTCAGAAAGTAGCCCGAGATGTTGTCATTGCCAAAGCTTTTCTTTATTTTCATCTTTGCCATTGCTTTTTGGAGGTCTCCTTCGTTAATTGCCCTAAAGTTAAAGATCTTCCCGCCATCGTTGATACTAAATTCTCCTGACAGAAGCGGATTAGGGGTAACATCAATATCTGCAGCTAGTGTTATCCCAACAGAACAAAAGAACTGGTTCATTTTGTCCGAAATTCTTTGTTTGTCGAACAAAGTTTGGCTAGAATCGCTCAAACTATAAATATTTGTTGACTTTGACCGCTTATTGAGTAGCTGATTGATAGTCTGCCATGATTCCTTCATATTACCCTTCTGTTGTAAGATTTTATCGGAGAAATATTGCCTTTTTAAAGTTACATTTAGAGTGTTCACTTGATTTCTACATTGCTTATAAGAACTAATCATGACCTGTGACTTATGTTTCACTGCAGACCTTTTTAGTCGATCCCTAGTCCTAATCAACCTCTTCAGATCAGCGTTTATCCACGGACAGTACTTTTCTGATACTCGAATTTGGTGGAGAGGGGCGTGTTTCTCTATCATAAGGGAAAATAATGTCGAGAATCTCTCGACAAGTTCCTATCGCAAATATAATTGAGTATCCGTTATAGCACCCTTCTATATCCTTCCAATGTTAATCTGTCCACTCCAGCCCCCCACCAAAATTGGTGCGCCGCCGTCCCCGATCATACCTTATTTTACGATTCCGATAACAAACTCCCTAATTTCCAATAGCGTAGCGCTCCCTCCTTATTTATGGGATGACAGCAATAATGTACCGACAGGAACCGGACCAAAATTCATAATTTACGGACAGGAACCCTTGAAATTTACACCTTCAAATATCAGAGGTGTGAATCATAAATAAATTTGTACGAATGGCCGATCGTTTATCATTAGATGCGTATATCCAGTGCTGAAGAATGTCCTTCAGATAGTTGCTATACATAATTTTGCATTTATATGCACGGCGTCCGAAAGGGTCTGAGAGCTGCACCCCCCCCCACTTTTTGGTACCCAGGGATTCTGCTAGCCTTTATCAAGCAATTTTATTGCTATTGATTTTTCATTTTGGCTTCATAGAAAGGAAAAGCTATAAAACATTTGACCCCGGATATATGGCAAATATGATGATTTGCCGACAACACTCTTGTAGGGGTCCGAATGTTGTTGACCTTCATACCCTACTGTAGGTACGGGCCAGTGAGTCAATAGGAGCAAACTTTTACACATAGCAGGGTTTACTAACGGCGCGTAAGGCCTACCATCTAATGTGATTCGACAAAATATTAAGAGACATCCAGGCTGACGGGAGAAAGTTTATTTCTTATATAAAAAAACGTATATGATAATGTACATATAGTATTAGTCATTAAAAGAATCTTCCAATATCTACTTCCTCGCACGAGGGCAATTTTTAGCCAAAGCAGTTCCTGGTTCCCATTGCTCTATTCATTTCTCAGAAAGAAATTTATCATGTACTTTTAACTCCTCAACTGTGGCATCAATCACGCGTTCAAAGATTCGAAATCGTGTTCTCTTGTACACAGTAAATGCCTATTGCGTACAAGTACAATGAGTTTTAGGGCAGAATGCTGGGCAATTGCTATTACACCAAGAGTCAATCCCAGCAACGTCTGTATATGCTCCAGTTCCCCTACACTGGGCTGTCCTAGTTGGTTCATTTGAACATGCGCAATGCGATTTGGGGCAGAACTGCGGGCAGTTTGCATCACACCATGCATCCATCCCGGGGACTCCAGCATATGAGCCTACTCCGTGACATTTGCTGCTACCTGGCTTAGTTGGAGCTTCAGTCGTTTTGGCAGTTGTGTAGCGCCTGGTGATCGTTTTTTCCTTGTGACTTGTTGCCATCAAAGTTGTTGTCTCCTTCTTTGGCGGAGTATTTGTTGTAGGAGTAGCCGATTCTGATATCGGTTTTGTGTCAGGAGCTGGTGTGCTTGTCGCCGACACCTTAACAGTTGCTTGTGGGCCAGCGGTCCCTTCGATGCTTATATCGGCACAGTTCACAAATGTTTCCTTGAAAGAAAGATCCACATAGATAAGAGAGCACAGACGTGTATGACTTGTAAGTTAAGATTAAGATTGGAAGTTGCAGATGTAGGTACTACAATGTGATAAAAAGAGGTCGAGAAATTGGAAATTTAAGAACTAGGCCTTGAGCCAGGCTTCTTGAAAGAAAATTGTGAAACTCAGATGAATAAAACTTCACACAAACTCAAATGGTATTACCTGTGCCCCTTTACCAATACCACTTCCAGATTCATCAGTACCCCAGCTGTTACCAGCTACATATGTCCACTGTAGAACGCAATGCTTGCATAAAAGTGTCTGAGGAAGCTGCAATGAAACCTTAAAAAACCCAGCACCTGATCCCTTGGGTAAGTAGTACCGTATACTCTCCGATCGAGCTATCTTCAAGATGTAGGATAACTTCTCTTCTGTAACCGGGCCTACACCTATGTCGCCAAGTCTGAATGTAAAATACCCTTTGTGATTTGCAGTAATATGGACCATGACATCAATTTCGTTCCCTTTTCTGTAAGTCTTTGTAATAATATTGTTTGCGTATTTGCCGGGGAACACATGTTCTTGAACTCTGCCGAATGGGTCACCACAGACGCCACATTTCCCTTTGTTAACACTCCATTGATAGGAAAAGCCCCCACAATTTAACTCGTTGTCGTTGTAATTCGGTGGGTTACGGAAACCTGATCTCCACATTGAATTTCGGCTTGGTGGATCCATCAGTCGTCCATGCCCATCAACGACTGACAGGGGCACAGACAGTAGTACACAAAACAACACTAAGGAGTCCATTTCACAACGACAAACAGGCCAAATCTATTCAGTGGCCGAACTCTGCTTCTTTAATATCTGCTTCGTATGAGCACTTTCACGAACTCTGGTAAGAAGGTGTTGACTGAAATAATAACGCAATTTTATCTTGTTTTCACACTGACTCAAGCAATGCGTGGTCAAAGAAAATAGTTACGCAGCTGTGTGGCGTGGTGAGTAAAGAAGCATTTTCCAAGTGTTCCTTAAGAAACTTAACGTAAACAGGCTTGGGGAATGTCAACTAACTCTGTGCGTCATCAATCTATCAAATGGAAGAATTCTGCGCGAGTACTTTTGCCGAAAAGAAATATAAAAATAGAACGTGCCTCAGACAATGACTTGGAGACCTCAGCAAAAAGTTTCGCCAATATATGGAAATAATCCAACCGCAAGTTATAGGACTCAAACTGTCCTCAGCATGTGACTAAATTCGGTCAACAACAGTCAGAAAGACTTCAAATCACTATCTATCTATCTACCAGATACTGTCTGCCTTCTATAGAGAACATTCTGACAGGGACGAAAGAAATAAATCACTTAAAGGAATACGAAAGAAAAGGGTACAAACATGTAGGTAAAATAATCCACATGTGGCTTCTATTTGAGACCGCGGCGTGCAGTGTTTTCTGACGGAATGTCCTAGCTCCTCACCATAAATCAGACCTGGGCATCGCACGGCTCACGGGCCACATTTGGCCCTTTTGGTGGCTCAGGCTACCCAGTGAAAGTTTCATTGGAAATTAGAAACCCCTGGCCTTTCGTGTTGTGTACTTGTTTGATAATATTGTTTGCATTGAAAATACATTATATCAGCTCCTATTTCTGTGAAGGATTTTGATTCAATAATCTTGTTTCTCATAGTTTGATCCAAAGCGATGACCATACTGCAAGCATTTTGAAATTGCTTTTATAGTAAAATTTGAAATTTCGTGATCTTCTATAAGAAGTCAGTGTAAGCAGCACATTGCGACCTCTGATCTGCCGAGCGACTGAACAGTCTATGATTCTGGGGGGAGGGTGCCTATAAACCCTAAATAGCATCACCCCTTACTCTCATGACCAACGCAGGACATCGCATACAAACACAAAAACATGGCTACGTTTACTAAACTTAAGCAACGTACCCAAAACACCGCCACAAAACACTGCCACATTGACCCTCTATGAAAAGTGTTATAGAAAATAAAGAACCATCAAGGCTACCAAAAGTTAAATGGGCTCCAAAAAATTGGCCACAGCTAACGATACCAATCGCAACACACCAAAAAGTCTCACTTTCGCATAAAATACACTTGGATTTCTTTTCCATGAGAGTCAAGTTTGCCTGTCATTTACTTAAAAAAATAAACAGCACAATTTTACAATTATATCAAGAACTTATATTTGATGTTGTCTGAATTGATCAATCAAAGACTTAGATCTCCGGCAGCTTGTTTCTCACGTGACTCAGTCCAAGCCTTTGCAATAGTGCGCTTCATTTCGTCATCTCCATCATCGTACATCTGTTTCATCATCTTCATTATGCTTGAAGATGGGTCTTCATCTTTGTCAAATTTTGGAGTCCTAAAAATTAAACAGTCACGCTTCATATAATCAAATCACAAATTGGTTCTTAGTCTGTTCTATGTTTGATCTTTTCTGTTTTCATTACTTCACATAGTCACTTACAATCACATATATTCATTACCTAACATTGATTAGCTTACTACCTAACCCACATAGTAAAAGGAGTGACAAAATCATTCACTAATTCATTCATTCAGTCATTCATTCATTCAGTCATTCATTCATTCATTCGTTGATCTATCCATCCATCCATCCATCCACCCACCCACCCACCCATCCATCCATCCATCCATCCATCCATCCATCCATCCATCCATCCATCCATCCATCCATCCATCCATCCACCCATCTACCCATCTACCCATCCATCCACCCATCCACCCACCCATCCATCCATCCACCCACCCATCCATCCATCCATCCATCCATCCACCCATCCATCCATCCACCCATCCATTCATCCATCTATCCACCCATCCACCCACCCATCCATCCATCCATCCACCCACCCACCCACCCACCCACCCATCCATCCATCCATCCATCCATCCATCCATCCATCCACCCACCCATCCATCCATCCATCCCATTTCCATTATTCAATCACTTGCAAACCAAACAACCAACAGGACAAACTTGATACACAACTTGGAATCCATAAGAATGAGCATAATACTCTATATTTTACTTACTTCGTTTCTGCTGTGGCTTTCTCAGTGTTTGTTAAATGTGACCAATTTTTCTGCTCTTTTTTCTTCAGAGTTAGTATAATATTACCAGATTTTGCCTGAATTTGATAAACAATATTTGTCAATAATGTTCTTTAACACCCTTGTCATTACCATGAAAATGATTTATTATATGTCAGTAAAGTATATAGACCAACTTACAACAAATATATACATAGATTTACAAAAGATGACACCATAGGGAGTAACCCTATGGAAATTTATAAGAAGCATGATGATTTCATTAACAACCAACATGCATAAAATCATCCATATATGTAAAGAGAAAGGTAATGCAGAGAGGAGGAGAGGGGACTCTCACTATATTACTAGTTACTGAAAGTGTTCAGTGGTTGTGACCTAAGCTAATGTTGCAGTGAATATTTCTGCATTTGATAGAATTGAAAACTGTACATGGCTGTAGAAAGGCTGATGTTGTACAATTCTTTATATGCAAGGCTTTTATGTGTATATGTTGTATGTGTGGTAGAGCAAGGAACAGTTCTCTGTTCTAAACACTACCATTTGACAGACGCAAAGGGTTTACAGTGTCATTGAAACTGCAATTAAACTCATGTAACAATAGCAAATAGATTCACCATACAATTCAACACATCTTTTAGCTGATTAGTGTACACTATGAAGAATGGAGGCCCTAAAATAGAGCCCTGTGCTTCAGCTGCAAAAGTACAATATCTCAATGCTTTGCCATTTGAAACAGTACTCTGCATCCAATAAACAACAAATTTCTGCATCAGTGAAAGCAGCTACCAGAGAAACTACACTGGTACAATTTGTATAACACACCCATACACAAGAGCCACTCAAAAGCCTTTGATATATCAAGGCAAACAGAGTAGACATGCAGGGTCAGAGTGAAGTCGAATGTTTGAAAGTTGAAATATGAAAGTGACAATAGAAAGGAGCTGGTCAAAAATTGAACTGCCTCACCAGCATGGGCCAAATAAAATTAATGGCTTGATAAAGGCCTCGCACATCTTTCCAGAAAAGAAAGAAATAATCTGCTACAAATGTAAAATATTCTTACCTAAGTAAAAAACCAAAATTTCTGAAGATTTAGTCAAAGTATATATACATTTGCAACTAAGTGAAATCCACTCTTTGATTCACCTTAAGTGCAAAACCCAATCCTACCCAATTGATACAAAAAATCTCCATGATCAGCGAGGCTGATTCAAAGCAGTGTTCAAGCATAACTTATATTTTAATATGTCTCACCTTTACAGATGACATTGATGGATCAATGGGTTCCAGAAGATTCTTCACATTCAAGTGATGGTTCTTTTTGTTAAAATTTAAAACATACAAATCAAATGAATCAGCCTTTGCATCAAGCTTTATATTTTCTTTTGGGACACTTTCAGCTCCAGTGAGGGAAACGTATACCTTTACAAATTTTTGTGTTTGATCCCAACCTATAATGAACAAGGATATATGACGTAATCTACAATAGCCAATGGTGATAAAAATGATGTCTATCCCTGATACACATATCCAGCCCTAGTGTGGAGTGAAATTTAACCATTTAAAATGAAAGAAAAGTTGTGTGCAGTTGTAAAATGTGATCTTTTTCAAAAATTTCCATACTCCAATCTAATGCTCCTTTCAAAACAACTAATTGGTGAATATGACAACATGAAAAACAATATTTTGAGTTTTAACCATTGCTACATAGGTATACTTTCTATATGATATTGAACAGGATAGAAATGTGTTCGCATTATATATGAATCTTCAAAAGTGCAATCACATAAATTTTTGCATCAAATTTTGCCTTGAATCAGACATAAACCATGATGGCAAAATAGCACTTATATTAATGAGAAACAGAAAACATTCTAAAGGTTTCTGCACCAATACTCCCTATCTTTAATAAAATGTGCAGTCATAAATTCCCTTATAACTAGGTATGCCAACATTATTAACTTCCTACATAAAGTTGACAAAGAACAACACAATAATGTAAAAGTGCCAACATTTCCTCCCATCTCAGAGAAACAAATAGCAAAATTTTATGCTAAGAGAATAAAATGAGATATCACAAACTGATGAACTTGGGAAGGGAAGTAATTGTCTGAAAATCAATATTATAACTGTTTAATATATCTAGGTAGTAGTGGAGGCTCAAAACAAGTGATGTATATCTATTGCAAGTATATTTCAATGTTAAGCAAGCTGATTTCTCCACACAAATCCTAATAGTACTCTGCATTCTCCAACAACCATTGACTAAAAATAACATCATATAAAGCTGCAAGTACCATTGCTCTGAGTTGACCATCTCAGCTTATAAATTTCAACATTTCCCTGTAATGGTGACCAAGTGTCTACATGTACAAGGTAAAACTTACCATATGACTGAATTTTTTGTGTGTAAACATGGGATCCTTCCTCTTTACTACTGGGTATACCTTTCTGTGCATCAGTTGCTTTCAGGTCTTCTGCTGCTTTGGGGATTTTCCCTTGCAGTAATGTGATCTCTGAGGCAATTAACTGCCTTACATTAGATCTGGTTGCCAACTTCAACAACTGCTGCAGCTCTTCACAGTCTTGTTTGAGCTGTTTTGAACAAGATAAATAATTAAAATTTTCGAATAGTCTGCACACCTAAAGAAGCCACACCAGTTGATAACTCAAAATGTGTTTTTCAAAGTTCATTGCTATTTCAAAGACCTATGCTGCAATATAATGAATGTGACTGGATCTTTTCATCTAAATAATAGGTGAAAAACCTCAAATTAAACATGTAGTGAACAAGTTTATATCCTTCTGGGACCTTCTGGCATCCACCTATGAAATATAGAATACAATGTATAGATGTGGGAGCCTAGGTAAAAAATGACTTCTGTCTTTTCCAGTGGAGAAAGGAGACAACTTTAATCAGAGAATACACTGCTGGAAATCTCATCCCACATACAAACACCGCAAGGTATTATTGATAGTCAATAAACCTCTAGCATACAATATTATGAGGAAACGACTTAGGCCCAAATACGATGGTGTACTCTTCATTAATAATTCTTTGCATCATTTGCCTCTCATTTCCTTTCTAATGTTCGCTTTTTTCGAACAAAGAGAATTACCTCCTCAACTGATTCCATCACTCTTTCTTATTGATGACTTCAACAACGCTGTAGTAGTAAGAGAATGCACAGTAAAATCGACGCACGAGGCGAGTATAACATCAAAAGGGATACCTCATCATACAATCGAGGCTGGAAGCTTCTAGAATCAGAAATAGACTGGGTTTTTCCTTCCTCTTACCTTTGCCATGGTTATTTCATCTTTAAAATTCATTTCCCAAATTAAGCTGTACTTTAAATGAAGAAACATACACTTTTCTTTCTAGGAAAGAATGTCTATATTACGAGCATTCGAACAGGGGAACACAATCTTTTTAAGATGTAGCTTTTAACTAACCTGCATTGTCAAGTAGAACATTTTAAGTTTCTCATTTGTGTATTACAATTACAGGCACAACGGAGCCGGGGGGAGGGGGACTGGGGGCTGCAGCCCCACTTTTCTGCTAATGTATGATGTCAAGATTGAGGCATTCGACCCAAATAAAAAGTACATTTCCTTTTTCCGTGTTAAAGTTCACTCACATTCAAAAAGTACCAGTGGCGGAGTCATCTGGGCCTATTGGAAGGAAATACCCGAAGTTTTTTGTAAATAGCTAGTGATCTTCGGAAGAAAAATACCAAACAAGAGAAAAAACAAAATCAACAGATTACAGGTGATTGTTTGTCTTAGAGGGTACGCTAGAAGACCGGGGTAAACTCAATGGTTTGTTTCACATGTAGAAAATATGGTTGGTGAATCGAATGAAAATGACTGTAACTATTCTTATTATCTAACTGCTGTGAGAAAAGGCGCCTTTCTCTTGAACAGTTCTTTAAATCCATAAAACGATGGTACAGAAGAAATCAGCGCATAACATTGGTGATAATAAAAATACTGACCATAGTGCAGTAACGATTAACGAAAAGATTTTTGCTCGTAGATTAGCATTCTTTGACGAAGAGATTATGCCTAAGCCTACCAGACATGAGATGCTAAGTGTAAAAGCCAAACAGAAGCATTTTGTTACTGAAGTCATTTCATTTTGAAACATGCTCAAAAAGTTTCTTCCTTAAAGAAATTAAGCATTGCATGAAGATACAAAAATAAAGCAGTCTTTTTAATATAGCAAACTTTTTATTTGTTTATTTGACCAAATAGCAGTGGTGGTTTCTGAGGTAAAATTGCGAACTAGTGATAACATTAGCCAATATGATACTCAATAATGTTTTTGCAATGCTGTTGTGGCAATGGCTTTGACTAAATTCTAGAAATTGCTGTGTATTTCTGCTTTAACGATTGAATAATGATAGATTTTGAGCAATGCCAAAGCGACTTTCAATATCAGAATCAAGGGAGGGTCACACAGAGTTTGTTTGCCACTGACTAAGCATCGTAGGAAACAGAAACGCATTCCAGCTCATAGAAGGACTTGCTTGTCTTGAGGCAGCGGAGAAATTCAGTAGCTCGAACCTTCGATGGATCTAATTAACCACAATAAACAGTTTTCAGTCATCCATGCTCACAAAGAACAGCCTGTAACGTTGCAAGAGTAGCCCATTCTATGGAAATTTCATGTTCTCGACCAATGAGAATGGAATATTTTATGTTCTGTGACCAATGAGAATGAAATCAAGGGAAATACTGTGTCACGCGATCAATGTATTTTAACAATAAGTAGTAAATCAGCCTGTCAGTCCGTGGCTGATTTACAAAGTATGTACATTCGATAAATACAGTGAACAACAACACATTTAAAATATACCTAAAGACAATTTCACAAACTTTTTAGAGGAAAAAGTCTTCTGTATCCTGATAAAGAGAGGGTATCAAATTTGATCCATACTCTTTCGAATCAGCTCCTAGGCGATTGAGAATTGGCAGTAACAACGCACAGACTGTTCTGGCCTAAGCTGTTATCAATAACCATTGTTATCGACATTGAAATTGCAAATACTAGAAAGTTCTTAGAGAACAATCACTTCCATACAAGGAAACAGCTTGTTAGCTAATCTTCTAGCATTACTTTTGCAAGAGGTAATTAAATAGATACAATCACTGCCAAAAGTCTTGGAACACTTGCATTACTCTTTGACTCGTAGAGCAATCTCCCCCTCTCCCCCCTCAGAACAATGTTGAATTAATCAGGAGTTACTCGCAGCAGACACGTCGATTCGCTCTCAAATAGCACTCTAGCAACTAAGCTTTTACCTCAACATTGTTTTAAGGGGGGAGGGGATCAGTAGCTGTCAAATTTGACCGGAAATTCACTATTGTCAAATAAACTTCATTGTTCAATAGGTGTTCCAAGGACTTTTGGCAGAGATTGTAGGTGTTCCTCTGAATACTTTAAGTGTCTGCTCCAGATAAACTGCAGCTGATCTATGCAGAGGAATACATAACATGCAGGTCACTGCCACACGAATCTAAGCTTGCTAACTTAAATTAGAAAATAACTTGAACTCCAAAATAAACAGTAAATCAAAGAAACCAGTCAATGCCGGGATGGTGCCTGAGAAGAAATGCTGGGGAAAGTACAATAGTACCAAAGTGCCGACAGCAAATGAAGCGAGAAACTAACGGACCACGCCTTTCAGATTCCCAAACAATGCGATGATTCAACTCACTGAGATGGCAATGCAGAAATATGGAAAGAAATATGGAATTACATGCTATGAAAATACCAACAGTGCATAGGAATCTTTGAAAATTTAAGTGCCGAAAGTGAGCTTTGTAAAACTTCTGGGGGAGGGGGGGGGAGCTACAAAGCACTTCCAGTGGCACCATCCCTGATTCAATGGCTGATGATAATAACTCTAATCTTGTTGCATCGATATATGACCATACAAAGAAATTTTTCGATAAAAATCAAGTCATCTCTATTTCAACATTTAAGTCACCATTCCAGGTCTTAAACCGAACTAATTAAATCCAAACTGATTTCAGGAGAATGAAACTGGCGAGCTTTTGATACAAAAGAGCTCTGGCTTTGAAGTAGCATATCCAGCTTCATCAGAAGTAAGATATGAAAATGTGGGAAACAACCTACAAATCCAAAACAGCTAGTCCTCTTTAGGATTTTACGAGAGAACCATTTGCTATTTTGCTCAATTTGAACAAGGATGCTTCAAAGTGTGCAATTCAATGTCTGCAATAACTTTTGGAACCATTAATTAAAATATTGTATAATGCAGGTGACTGATAATATTATGCTTTCAAAAAGGTAATCTGCTTGGGCTTTGCACAGCTACTATCCTCCTTCGCATTATCAGTCTGTTTGTCTCGAGCGATTGCCTTTCTACTAGTACTATTGGGTTCTTTTGCTTTCTCCAGCCATGATGGCATTCCGAGTGCAAGCAGGTTCTGTTCCTTCACGCGTGGCCCGGTGTATTCCAGGCTCTGGCGCGAATGCACCACCGATGCGATGAGCTCATTTACCTAAAAGGTAACTAGCATAGTCAATCGATTATGAGACAACAAATGCACGGTAGTAAACAAAAGATCAAGCTCACATTGCAAAGTGGAGCAAATTTAACTACTCACGCAGTTTTCTGAACGAGGCAGGAAAAAGTGATATGGAAATCAGAACATGAATGGACAAAGGAAAAGCTACATTTTCGAGACTCGGAAACGTACTTCAAAATGGCCAAATTCGATGGATGCGAAGAAAAGAGACTTAAATTGTTACGCCGAGCCAAGTCTAAATGGGGAATAAAACACGATAGAATGAAATGTGGCTCTACAGAAAGGTGATGAAAATACTGTGGGTAGATCATGCAACAAACGAGGAGGTCTACCAAGAGTTGAACACAAGCGAAAGACTGTGAAAACGATAAGAAGGAGGCAAATCGATTAGCCAACGTTGTTAAAGAACGTAGCATGTAAAGAGAGACCTACAAGGTGGGCTAGGAATTCCTGGTATAGTATAAATAAAGATGGAAAGTATCACAAAACAAATTTTCTAATCTCCCACTTTTCACTGTTAATAAAGCCTGTTCTGTATACCATGAGAAATTACAATGGTGTAACCAATGTAGCAGCAGAAAGGAAGAGAAACTTTGCAGAGAGCTGAATTCCATATAAAAGGCCTGCTTTCAGTTTTGTACATCAAACATCAGACCTCAGGTTAACTTTACTCTAAAGCATTGTTTGGGCCAATCACTTGTAAGATATGAAAGATGGCTTGAGTCTGTGAAGTAGTCTGGGAGTGAGATTAAATCAAAATGGCTACATGATAATGAAAGTGTCCTAGCATCGATGCTATGGAAAGGCAGTTACAAAGAGATGATGAGGTGCCAGAAAAAAAATAACTGGCGCAAATTTGAACGTGATGTGATCTCAGCAAGTCGATGGGGAACTAAGACGACATGCATTGACCTAACAAGAAGATATCACAGCGAGCTACCACAGCTTGAGTTGGTCCGACCTTCTTTGGGTTTCATTAGAACATATTTAAATTATGAAATTCAGCATTTAAATAAATTTTACTGACGAGAACAAACCTTCCTTTTTTCTTTGATAACTCGTATTTTGATATCTTCATGATCCATGCATGAACGTAACGATTCGTCATTGGAGTCCACATCAAATGCTACGGGCTGCCGTATATTTGGTAGAACGTTCTTTCCAGAAAACGCCCGTCTGGAATCTGTCAAAAAAGTGATGGTGAGCAAGTGATACGTACTCGAGCATTTTGCAAGAAAACCGAATAGCTGCATACAATATTCATAAACATTGTTTTTCTGTCAGGATTAAAAAACATCTTTAAATTCAACAGATCAAACATATGTTGTGAAAATTTCGGATATTTCCCTCGGTCGTCTGCTGATCACATCTTACGTCAATTGGAAACTTGAATAAAAATTTTAGCTAGATGCATGCATATTTATTTGACTAAGGATGATAAAATTCAAATCCTTTGCAAAGAGCTTTCAACCATTAATAGTAATCTGCAAGCGTTGCACACTTATATCCATAACATCAACTTCACTGAGGAAACATATTTCACCCTTTAAGCGTGATTAACATACTCGTCAAATCATGCAAAATACTGAAGGATATTCTATGTATTATTCCAAAAGCATTTCTCTTTTGATTACTACCAAACTTCCTCATCAATAGCTTCATCTAATAAATGGATGCCGTTAAATCTTACATTCAGCAGGCAGCAAACTCAAATACATCGTCAAGCTACTGCACCAAAGGAACACCTCATACAAAGCATACCTTGAGGTTCCCCTGTCACTTCTCCAATGACTGATGCTAATGCCAGGCCAACCATTTTCCCTAACTGACTATCCAGTAGTTCTGTTATTGTTTTGCCGGGAAATAGACTCGTAAAAAGAGACATCACCTCCTTATTGTTGTTATCTATGCACAATGCGGAAATAACGTCGACTTTTGAGTTTTCCTGATTCTGCATAACAAAAAAAAGCATTACAGTTAAAATTTGGTTCGATATATCACCCAGACGCTGGAAAGTGCCGTATAGGCAGGACATTTAACCTGACAGTTGGGTACGTGAGAACGAATAGCGAAATCCCTACCTCGCTATCACTTCCCTTTCTCCACCGACTGCTGAATGGGCAAGAAGCAATTCGAGGCTGCTGAAAGGGCAAGATTCCAATTCGAGTCACGGCTCGAACTATTACTGTTAATGCGGTCTAACAATTCAGCCATTCATTCATAAAGAAAGTACCCCACAGCGAAACAAAGCCCTACAAAGTTACTGGTAGTGCCAAAGTATAGATAAGACGAGGAAAGGATAGAAGAGGGGCCATGCATTGAATTGTAAAAGGGGCAACTTCTACAGTTCAACTATTGTTCAGTACATACCAGATTAGGCCAGAAACTATCTTCATCCAATTCATTCATAACTCATTATAAGCTTTCCAAAGCTAACAAACGGAAATGTTAAGAATCTCGATCTAAGGAACTGTATAGGCAGCTGGATTTCATATTCAAACCTATTTATTGCATTAAATGTATTGACAGCAACACATATCATATCATTCAATGCGCAACAATCGTTCAATGCAAGTATAAATAATTTGTACACACCTCTAGCATGTACCTTGATCGAGCCCTCGACGCATAAAATGAAGATATTCTCGGATTGTAACTGATTGCCACAGAAAGGAATTCCTCTGCTTGCTGGTATCTTCCTTCACTGTACTCCATAACTCCTAAGTCGTTATAAACATTAGCTAGCTTGCATTGCACACTCTCGTCCAAATCATCAAGATCAAGGGCTTGCAAGTAATCGGACAAGGCGAAATGGAGCTCTTTCGTACGATAGAAACAATCTAGAGCAAAATGAAAGCTGAATATTAATGAAAGAAAATTCCTCCCATTAAGTTTTCATTGCTATTCTAACTAGCTAAGGTTATCAACTCTCCAGTAATGGAATAATTTTCAAATTTATATAATACAGGAGTCTGCGTTAAGACAATAGGATTTGGAAAGAATGAAAAGTGAAAGTGCGAGAAAATAACTGACCCGAGCGGGATTCGAAATACAGGAGTCCTTAATTACAAATTTTTGCTACTTTTTGGTTCTTTAAAAGTCCCACAGGCAGATGTGTAATGCATTCACATCTTTAAAACCAACTTCTGCAAAATATACTCTACATAATCGCCACTCCTTTCATGCAATTTGACTGTTAAATTACATAAAGCTAAAAGAATTTTCATACCTCCTCGATTTTTGTACAAAATTTTTTCTCTTTTCTCTCTTTTGATTGCTTTATCAAGAAGAGTGATTGCTTCTTCATAGAAACCTTTCCTTCAAAAGAAAAGGCTATTTTCTATCAAGAGGTTACCTCAAAATTACATAGGATGCCAGTTAATTATGTTCTCATGAGAAAGAAGGGGAAATTCCTCAAAATTTCAGACGATCATAATGAGCATTGAATCACTCGTGAAAGCCATGCTGATCTTTCAGTTTGGTGTTAAAATGCTGACTAGAGAAGCAGGCTAAATTTGCAATATCCTTTTGAATAAACTCATGACTGCAACGAACTCAATCCAACAAAGCGGAAGAGACCTACTTGAAGCAGTCCACTGCAAAATCATTGTACGTCAATAGAAGCTGCTTCTGCGCCTGTTTGTAAACTGGATGAGTCTCATCATGTCTCGTTTTATCCATTGCTAGAAGCAAGTCGTCAACAGCAGACACGAAATCGCGGTTCCTCCGCAGAAGTGAAGATCTAAAAAACAACAAGATGAAAAATTAGAAGGAAGAGAAGTCAAAGAAGAGGAGCAGGAGGAGACGAGGAAGAAGAAAAAGGAGGAAGAGGAGAGAAGGGAGAAGAAGAAGAAGAAAGAGCAGGGGACGATGAAGAAGAGGAAGAAGAAAGCGACGAAAAAGAAGATTAAGAAGAAGAGTTGTTGTTCAGAGAAAGAATAGCCTAGCAATTACATGCAAGAATATTCAAAACATTATTAAAGAACAAAGTGCTGACATATCTAGTAGAGCAAGTTAACATGTGATTAGATTCGAGTTAATTCATACGATGTGAGTAACGGTTCTTGATACCTGTATACATGAAGATCGGGTACGGTCGGTTCAACTTCTATTGCAGATGTGATTTTTGCTATAGCATCGTATCTTTTTCCAACTAAATCAAATTTCATTGCCTGGAAAATGAAATCTTATTAAAAACCTCTAACTGAATAACCAGAACATATGAATTTCAATGCCTTCAAGTGAATACCGAAATTTGAATTCGTTCATTAGAAAGTTCTCAATTATATTGGCTTAGGTTTCCTTACTCCTAATAACAACCTAATAAGGACCTACTTTCAGACATTGCAACTCAGTATTTTGATAATAAAAACAGCCTTCTCTATCATCACTTCTTTGAGCCCATAGGCATTCCTGTTTTGCACTATTTATCTATGGCAATACAAATTTGGCATCTATGCGTATTATTTCTTTCATCTTCAAGAGTGAGAACGCCCCCCCCCCACACCAATTAAGCTCTGATTGGCATCATAGACTAAATGGTACTGCACTTTGATGATTTGGACATCCAGCCAGGTTTCAGAACTGTAAATCCATAATAAATGAGCTGACACTGGCTACGTTTCAGTGTAAAAAGTACGGTGAAACTCAACGATTAGTTATCTCGAACTCGTGATCCTCGGGTTTGTACGTCGAGTGCTTTACCATTTAGCAACGTGACTCGGTGGGTCAGTGGTAGATCACTCGACGTGTAATGTCCATGGCTACGAGTTCAAGCCTTACTCGGGTATTTTACTAGCTCGCATTTTTACAATTTTGATTAGATATTAATGAAACATAGAAATAACGACTGAAATGACCTTGAAAAATACATTGCTTTCAATACAAATCAGCCAATGATATTATGTCTTCATGATAAAATTGCAAAATCATGTTGCAAGCATAAAAACAAAAGCCGAATGGCATGTGAACAATATACCTGTGATTTGTATAATTCAGCTCGTTTCTGAATTTCATCAAGCATCTTTTTCGCTTCACTGTTTTCTGGGTCAAGCCTCAAGGCATCAACTACATCAAAGTAGCATAAAGAATCCTGCAAAGTGAATGAGTCCAAGACTACTCAGCATCCAAAGGCAAATTTGGAAAACACGCCAAAGACACAAACATTGTATTATACTACGTTTGGCTTCAATGCCTCATTTCAACACTACTTTTGCAGTACAAGAAAAACTTTACAACAAAGCTGCTATATAGCCAGACAGTTACCCAAAGATGAACTTAGACAATATAGCTTGGGATGTGTTCAGAAAACAGTGACCAAAATTTTTTTGCTTCAACAACTGTAGTTTTAAGACCAATGTGAAACAATGACATCATTTACTAATGAAAGCAATATATATTCACGATAAAACAGAGTTGATATTGACCAAATATGGTCAACAGAATACATGAATTATTGGTTAAAATTTGGTCAAACTTCCTGTAGCATCAACACACTTCTTAACATTTCACAGACACTGGGGGCTTCAAGCCCCCCACATCCCCAGTCAGCATATCACTGCATTTACTAATACCTATCCAATAACTGTAGGGTTGTCCTGCCCTCAAATCTCCTTGACTAGTGCACCCCTGCTAATAATCCCCTTACAGCAGCAACAGGTGGTGATCCATTAGGATCACTGCATTTTCAGAAATCAGAGAGCTGCATATGTAGCTCTTGAGTATACATGGGCCAAGCCTGTTCCATGAGTAGCAGGTTACCCTTCAAGTGTATACAAGGACCATGTCTGTTCCATGTGCAACAGGTTACCCTTCAAGTGTAAACAAGGACCATGTCTGTTCCATGCACAGTAGGTTCAAAGAATAAGAGTGATGGCTTTGCTGATTGATAACTTTCTCTAACAAAGCCCAAGAACTGACTAACTAAACTTTATCAAAACTCAGATACATAAGTAGCTTATTGAACTACAGTATCAATTATCAAAGTAGTTCAATTGTCAGTTTTGATGCCAGTTAATTAGCTATGGTACCACCGTAATCTGTTTCTTCAAGTAAATCAATGAAATCCTTTCCTGCACCTTACTTGTAAGTATATTTTTTAGCATCTGACTACTACACCATAAATGATATGGCTTACAAAGAGAGAGACCTTTGGCATCATTCCTGATAGATGGCATAATTTGTTCATTTATTTATTTATAATTTCTTTAATGTTGGCATAAAAATACAAATATAGCTAAAAAGATAATTAATGCCAGCAAATTAGAAATAAATTATTATACAGTTTTCTTCAAGGGAAAAAATAAAACTATATAAGCCCTAGTCCATTAATAAAACTTTGAACAATCTGCAGATGCAAGTGCTTCGTTTCCATGATTTTATTTTCTGTTTGAAATTAGTTAGTGTGTCAGAGTCTATAATTTCCTCCAGTAATAAGGCCCATAAATGGTGACCTATGTACTGAATATTTTCAATTCCATATTTTGCTGTGTTGACATTAGACAATTGCAAATGATATTTACTTCTCAAATTGTATTGGGCATACCTCTCAGTAAGATTAAGTCTCCCATTGAGAAATCAGATAAGTCTAAAATATTTCACAAATTATTTACATACATTTCTGAAAGTGTCATGGATCCTTGCTCTCATCACATATAAGTCAGCATTATCTGTTTCAATATCAATCCTCTTGTTTACTAAAGCCAAGCATTCTCCATGTCTTTGAAGAACTGCTAAACATGCAATGCTTGGAAGAGGATGCAAGGAAGCTATTAGAATCAAATCATGATGAAAACAGGAGAAATACTTGGTTAGCCATAAGGAAGAAAATCTGTGTTACCACTTAGATTTATTGCCAATTATGAAAGGGGAGATAAGCTAGAAAAACTAGTTCCTTCATTGACTTGGGATATAATCATATAGATCAGAACCTGTCAATCTTAGAGTGTAGAATTTTGATAAAAATACACACATATTCAAGTGCAAACAAATCAACACACTCTGGTATGTTACAATATGGAAAGGTCACAATTGCCACTTCATGCAACTGGTTCCACATTTATAAATTTGAGCAGGATCTACACTAAAATGGCTTCTATCTTTAAATCTACTTCCCCAAAACTACATCACCTGTTTTTCATTAATCTCATATTATGGGTTTACATCTGGGGTTCATATCAGAGATTTATATCAGCAGCTGCTTCTGTCATGTATCAAAGATCAAAAAGGGTAAAATTTGACAATCTGGTATCATGATATCAAAACATAGGTCCTTACCTTCTCATATGAAATCCTAGAGAGTCTGGCTGAATTTCTACTGCTTTTGAAAAGTATTCTAGGGCATCATTATAATTCTTCTCATCAAAGAAGGTTTGCCCTTGTAAGTAATAGATAAATGCCAATCTTCTAAATAGCCTCTCATTTTCTGGTTGAATAATGCAAGCCCATCTGTAATTATTTATTGCAGATTGGAAGTCAGACATTAGAAGGTATGTCTCGCCTCTTAACATAAAGTAGTCACAGTTATCTGGGTCAAGAACTATAGCTTTTGTCAAATACGAGATTGTAGACACATAATCATCTTTTTCCAATGTTTCACATGCTCTTTGATATCTAAAGAACAATGATGAAATGTAGATTACATTCTTGACTAGGCGTAAAATCACCAAAAATTGCTTTAAGCCAGAGCTACTGGACACAAAGATGCTATGCGCTTTGAAATATCAGCCATAGTAAGAAGTAAATAACAATTGTATTACTACTTGGGTGTCATTAAAACAGAGATGGGCAAACTATGGCCTGCGGGCCACATGCGGCCTGCCAAGTGCTTTTTTTGCGGCCCGCCAAAAACTGTTAGGAAGCAAAAATAACTTCGTTTATGATTGTCCTTTCGTTTATGACATTCTCATTGACATTGTCCTTTTCATAACAGTTAGTCACTACGTGACTTCATTTTCCAAATGTATGTGTTTCAGTGCTTATATACCACTCTGTGTCTTGAGAAAATATTTGGCAACATACTATGCGGCCCTTGAAAGACTTAGAATTTGTGAATATGGCCCTTGCACGCAAAAGTTTGCCCACCCCTGCATTAAAACAAATAAAAGGACAAATGTACGAATTTTGTTCTGTAGGACAAGGAAGAATTTAAGGCTCCAATTCTACTACTATGGTAATGTCCTCATCAAGAATCACGAAAAAACGATCAGCATAAGTGGGTAAAGTGCTGGTGCAGAATTATTAACTTGTAATACTTTGATGATTTAACTCAGGTGATCGAGCATTCGTGTACGTGTTACACATATACTTCCTTAGGGAGAATAAATTTATTTCAACTTACAATTGATTTCCTCTCTTTGTCACAATTTGCTCAATAACAAAAGGCACCGGGGTTTTTCCTCTGTACCCACTGGCCCCTGTACTTGGCCTCGAAGATCCATCGGCAGACCCAATTCGAAAAGCATTCATAACTGTACGTCTTCGTGTTTTTAAATCTTCGTCTGCCATATGTTTTAAAGAGCTTCCATCTTCTGTTTCACCTGCTCTTGTATCTAGTGAATTAATAGAGGCAGTCGTCGTCAGCATCAATCGTTCCTCTTCATTGCTGTCAACACTACGTCGGTTTTCTTTGGCACATTTTCTCTGATCATCAGGGTTTGGCTGATCTATACTATGGATGTCTTCTGCAGACGCTGTATCCATGTCTATCATAATTCGATCAAATATGTAGTAAAAGCATTAATGCATCTCTTCTGACAGGTTTGTCTTTGCTGCAACCTAAATACATGTTTTCGAGGGAAAATTGGCCCTCTGATGTCACTCAGTTGCACTTTTTCTTAATGCATGGCCCTCTATTGAGCTAGCCTCGTACTCGCAGAAAGCATAGTTGCTACGGTTACGAAATCGTAACAACTGGAGGTCGAAAGCGGGAGTAAAAAGCCAAAAAGCCTTATTCCTGAAAATCCCTGCCTACTCGCAAATATTTCGTTAAACGTTTCCCATTCTTTGATAAGTAATTTGTTACTAATGGTAATCTACGCCTCCAATTTAGCTAAATGGCTCCTAAATTAGCTCATTCCCCAACTCTGTAGATTAAGTTCTCTGCAAAACAAGTGCAAATGCGTACATGCTACAACTACTGGGTTTGACAGTTTCACGAAGTTATTTTGGTTTCTGTTGTATGACTTAAACTTAATTCAATTGGATTTGATATGGCAAAATAGGGACTGTGAAAGGAGAGAAAAGTTGTATATTACCTATATTTTCGATTAAGTCACTGGAACGTTTCTGAAAGAGATAGGTAACATGGGCGGTCCGAAGTAGTGAATGTGGCAAGTGTGTCATACAACTCACTTTAGTGGAGGCCGCCGGTAAAAGTTGGCCTAATGATTATGCTTGTCGATAATTATGGCATTTTGTCAACCTGTCAGTAACTTTCTTTAGCTACAACCCTCTGAAAGGTGCTTAGGCACGCTATTGATAAGCAGCAAGAGAAATCTTTCTCCTGTAGAAATTGTGTACATGACTGATAAAAGTATGATATGGCCCATATTCAAAAGTAAAATAACACAATAAATACTACATTTCGTCAGATGTCGCACTCTTTCAGCTCTGGGAAGTTGTTACTACTTTTGAATTCTCTCCTTATAGCATTTTCCCTACAGATTGTCTATCTGAATATTTGCTACGAAATGTTGCTAGCAGTCTGTAACTGCTCCTGTGAAAAACTGAGCAACATGCATACCCACAGAATAACTGATAGAGCGACAACTTTATATCAAAGAGGCATAGCATTGAAAAGGAATTCACATCTTTCTGCAAAACAAATGGAAATGTATACTAGAGTATAAATATAAACCATAAATTACGTGGAAACAACATGCAATGCATTATCTGATATAAAAAACATTAGCAAACTCTATTTACTTCAAGATATTAAAATTTCATTTACATTGTTCAAAGTATTTGTACATTACCAACCGTAGAATGAGTTAGAATCTTCGAAGGGTCCAGTAAAGCTATTAAATAATGGTTTAAAAATAAAACGATACTAGCGATATATTGTTAATTGATGCTTTGAAAATAAAACTATACCAGCGACACATTGTATTTCTAAATTGAAAGGCATTTCAGTTATATCCTAATGTAAACTTGTCAATACTATTAAAGACAATGCTACATTAGCCTAGGACACATATATTCATAAAATAAGCCACTCACTTCCCTTTATAAATGTAACGCATCGTGTCTGGGCAGTTTTATAAATATTATTCTTGCATTCCTTATCAACAATAGGGAAACAGATATCTAAGCATGACCTTATCAAACTGTGTAAATCATTATTGCAAAGGAGCATCATAACTGATTTTCACTACACCCATCAATTTTTCCTATAACTAAACCAGCGTTCATTAAAACATTGCCTAAAATTCAAACTCTTTACTTATAAATCTAAATACTTAAGTTCATTGAATGCATAGCAAAGACAAAAAATACACAGTAAAATCTTCAACTTTATCGATAAAATTACATTTATTCGCATACTATATGAGTCATTGAAAGTTCTCATTTTCATTTATTCGTCCTTGTGTGCCTGTCACTCCACTGAAATGCACCAGTAAGTAGCCTTTGAGAAAAAAGTATTGAATTTTCAATTAAGGTGTATGTAGATCGCGCTCAACGTCAAAGCTTCAAAATAAACAAAAATATCCTCTCGGGAGCGTTGGCTAACTGCAGTATGTCATTGCAAGAGTGACAGCTAGAAAACTCGATGCAGCTCATAAAAGACTCAAGTGTGAAACCATCTTTGATTCACAATAAAAACTAGCGACTTTGCAACTCCTAAATTGCAGCACTATGAGGTCGTAAACTCTTAGCTGCTCACTTGATCACTCATTTTTCTTCATACTTTCTTAATGCGTAAACATGATTTTCCTTAGAGTAAATAGATACCTATCGCTAAAATAAACGATTACAGTTTATGAAATGCAAGTATGTCACTTTATGCTAGAGATTTGAAAAATTCCGTGAGGATGACAATCCACTATATCATGGATTGACGTTAAGATACGGAATTTTAGAATGGCTCTCATGCCATATATCGCATCAAATAGTCAAAATTGGCATTCTGTACAAGCTAGCCTATTGATATTGATAGATAGAGGCAAACCTTGATGGATGTGGCATATTTTCTTTGCTGTACGGCTTTGCGAATTCTGACGGAGGCATCAATGCCCTAGAAAGAAATAATTTTGAATCAAAATACTATTTGCCACAATTATTATACTACAGTCCCGTATTCAGGATCATCACAAATGACTGCGAGAAGATTCACTCCATAATTTAACCCCCCGTTTATCCCTTTATTTTAAAAATTTATGTAACGATCCTAAATTAATGATTGCCAATAAGCTTCTCTCGGCTGAGAGTTGAATTAAGTATATTGCTAATTGTAAATTTGCTGAAGTGAGAATTTAAGTCCGCAACCGGTATCAAATTGAGAAATCTTAAAGACTGTCAGGGGTGAAGGCAATGAACATATTGTTTGCTTCGATACTGATGCCATTGTGTCTCTTATTGGGCATTATTCAGATTAAAAATGATCACAAAAACATTGAGAAATTTCTGCAAAATCTGAATGCTGACTTGCCATGGCTTGCCTCTTTATGCATAAAGACTGGTGAGCATGAAAGAACGGGCATTGTCAAAATAAAAGGATCAGCAGTCGTACTTTCCATAACATTGTATGAAAATACTGAAATTACTTTGAAATTCACAATAAAGTCATGTTCTCTTATTATTTAGCATTAGACCACCAAGATTTCAGAAATTTGAAGTAGAGAAGCTTGCCTTATTAAAAGAAATTGAATTACCTTTTGAGAGTGTCCATCGATATATTAATTCCCTTTTTTCTACATGCATCCATTACCGTGCTGCATTCTTCACTGACATTTTCCTCCTCCTTCACATGTAGAAAATAAATTTGTTATTTCAGTTTATCGCGTGGATTAAGATCACATTACCCCTAACAGGGAATCTGAAAAGATATCTAAAGGCTTCAGGAAGCTTTCTCACCAAATACTGAACACTTGAGCCATAGATATTGCTATTTACATTTAGCTGGGTGAAACCATGTCGAGAAGGAAGCTAAGCCGTAACTGGCTCAAAGAACAGAACTATATGTAGGTTCATTCTAATTCTCCAGATATACACTGCAACGACCCCACAAGTATCTTCTAATGTGCCGATAACATTTTCTGATTTCAGTGGGGTAGAATCTGCAAACAACTAAAGAATACCCTAGGAGAATTTCTCTCTGTCTAAAAGCGTAGTAAGGAAGGAGCTAACATGCAAATGTCAAATGTGCATTTATTTCGGAAACGTGCTCTTATACAAACAACACAAAGTAATAGGGTTATAGGTAAACATCAGGAATTTATCACGATTAGTTTCATAGCTATCTTTCCACTGCTTTGTTATGTGGAATCCTGTTTCATATTGCTATAGAAACATCTGACATTGCTAAATTAAAGACTGATAGATATTGCCAATATGATCTTTGAGGCCCACTTACCTCAATAACATCAAGGTTACTAGCCTCTACCAGAAAGAGAACATAGAGTTAAAAGTGATTCATGAAGAACACTAAAAAAATTCTCATCAAAAGAAGCAAAATGGAGAACACCGCCTGTTTAGCGAGTGCGATAGCACAAGAATTAGGGCTTCAGAGAACATGTTTCTTTCTTGAATCTATCCTTTACTACACACAAGAAACAATATAACAGTATACATTTATACATCAATCACTATGAAAATTGAAATATATAGTATTCATATACAATGTATGTATAACATAAAAATACAAACATAAATATATATAAATATATAAATGTAGATATATATTTAAATATATTTATATATCAATATACATATATATATATATATATATATATATATATATATATATATATATATATATATATATATATATATATATATATATATATATATATATATATATATATATATGTGTATAAATATAAATATATCTATATATATACAGTATATCGAAGATCATCGGTACCTCTAGACAGTAAGACAGTACCATCAAAAGGGAAGGGTAGCTAGCGTAAATGTCCGGGGCCCGGGAAAATTTTTGCTACTGCGAACATTTAACGGTTTGAAATCTACAGAGACCCGCGATATTTTTAGCTCCGGGGCCCGACCTGGCTCTCGATAGGCCTGCTTCTAGATAATGTAAGGTAAAGGTAAAGGTGAGTCCCATGTACGATTCCGTACATTGGGGGAGTGTCCATTAGAGGGACACTTATCCTGAGCCTCCGGCATAGTGAGGTAGGGTGACTAGTTACTTTCCTCGCCACCTTTAACTTCCCCAGTGTTGCAACCAGGTACCCATTTGCTGCTGGGTGGACAGTGGACGAGCATCCCAACTACGATCCAAGGGTTCGGCTCGAACCATCGATGTTTTGCTCAGCAGTCAAGCGTTCTAACCACTCGGCCACTCGCCCATCTAGATAATGTACAGATTCGTAAATAGCTACAAGTGAATTCGAATATGAATGTAAAATTAGAATACTTTCCCCACAGGTTTTGCAGAAAGGACAAATTAACAGATTAGGTTTTCCTGTTGATATCACATTGTGCATTTGCTGGAGGAATTATGCAAGTACAAAACGCAGCTGACTTCGACAACAAATTATTGAGCACTGTATCCTTTAACCAGAGACCCAATGCTAGAATTACCCTTTCAAAAATGAACCTGTTTAGTAATTACAGAAATAAATTGATACTTACTAGCAGGAGCAGACTTAGGTCTTGGTGAAAGTATGGAAGCAACTGGCTCTTTCCTTAAATGAGTTAAGATTTTATTGGTATTAGCCGTGTCCTTATATGATATGATATCAATATATATTTATTATACATATCATATGATATTAATTAATATCGAAGTTAATTCGACTCATAATAGTTCCTGTCTGTGAAAGTAAGACAGAAATGGTGTAATAAAATTATTTGTAATTTCAGTATCGCATAAAATAATGGATATAGTATTGCAAATCTCAGTAGTATAACATGGACGTTTGGCAGATTCTGCTGTAGATCTTGCAAGAACATACCGAGATTTATCAGGACTGTTCTCTTTGATCACCCCACAACTATCATCTTGCCTGTTCGTTAACTGAACCTGCTTGTTTGCAGGCTTCATATCTAGGGACTAAGAATACAGAAGTCATTTTGCGTGCTGTTATCGAATATCTGGTAATATTATCAAATATTTGATAATATCATCTGATAGTTGATGACAATTTTTAATATTTTTCTAATGATATTCTCAAATATATGATGATATTTGGCAGAATTATATAATTTACGTTTTGACTATATTATTTAATATTTGATTATATTATCTAGTGATTGACATTTGGAAAAAAGAAACTTACGGTTAATAGTATCTACTTAGGATGGAAATTTAGTATAATTGGCAAAAAATATTTTGCAATTGAAAGATAAGATACAACAGGACATCCCCAGAAATATCCCTTAAACAAATTCAAAACTATTTGCCAGAAGTTCATTGAAAGAAGAAAACACTATAATTACTCCACGCATTCCTTAGGATAGAACACCTAGATGAATTCAGATATTGACTAGTTGAATTTGGCCTTTCGTTATTTATTGATGGAAACCAAGTAGACGATCTGTTGCCAAAAAGAATTCTGGTAGCACAAACCTACTCAAGATTCTTTTATTTTGAGGAACATTAATAGCTTCTGATCTATCAATCAGATTATACACAATTTGAATGTATCTGAGATATTGGATAAATCTATGAATCAAATAAAAATATGTAGAGATGTAAAAGTAAACAAGATTCAGTGAAATACCTGGGCAGAAACAACTGTAGACTTAGCTGATTTTGAATATTGACTAGACGATTTGAAACCTGTAGCGGAGGAGCATCGAACTCTGCCGCCAACGCGTTTGCCCTTATTCACAGATACTGTGTTACCGGACGCAGGCCGCTTCATAAGCTTGCTGGACGTGTTTTTGTAGGCGGAACCTTCCTGGTTTTGTCTCATCATTTCCATATAACGCCGAGTGACAGCACTTGTGGGCCTTGTAATGATTCTGCTATCATCTGATTCTGCAAATCTGATCTTCCGTTCACATTTATAGCCATCCCTTTGTTGTGCACTTTCATCGCTCTTACCAACCAAGCTGCTATCTTTAATACAGGATTTGACACCACTTGCATTACCACTACATTTTTCAGTATCACTGACTTCTTCACCTTTCTCATTTTTCACTCCATTACTTCCTAAGTCCTGTGAATACACACGAGGTGGACTGGGAATACCAATCTGGCAGTTAGATGGGTCCAACTGCCTTTGGCTTGCTCTGCTACCCTCAGGCTCATTCTTTTGCAAATCTATACCCGAAATGTTACGCCATATCATGCCTGGATCATTCTCCTTCATAGCTTTCCTCTCACAGAGGTCTTTGTCTGCCCTGTGGAGTAATTTAATAGCAGATTTATCTACTTTCCTTGTTATCGTCCTTTTCGATGGAACTATTTCTGTACTCTTCTCATTCTGAATGATCGCGAGTGAGCGCACTTTGGAAGTTCCATTAGGCATTGAGGCAGCAGCAGTGAGGTGTTTCTTTGGCAGAGCATCGGATGCAACCTGAAGAAAATTTATAATCAAAGACGTTGCTACCACCAATATTTCTACGAAAGTTATAGCCTAAAGTTTGGTCGAATACAAGGTGGGGCGATATGGTTAGAGTCTTTTTATGTTCAAACTTGTGTGTAAAAGTTAGACCTTAAATCCTACATAGAACTAGTAAAGCAATAAATTTTCAGAGTAACAATTTTTTCAATTTCAATTTCATCTTCTATCAAAAGCCTTATTACAATGGGTTATTGTATATGTCAAGCAGCTAATGACAGACATTATAAACAGAACATAAGGAAGACAACACAAACAGTTACTATATTATACATCTAAATATAAATCTAAATCTTAAAGTCGATATCTGTGCAACCCGTTCCGATTTCGCGATTTGTATTAGATCATGAAAGTTCTGTTTTTTCATTTTTTTACCGAGTAGCTATTTTTCAGGCATTGATTTATAAACTGATAAACATTTTCATCACAAATTTGAGTACTTCCCAATAAGTAGATAAATTTTGCTTTATCGTTTAAGCGATTAAAAGTTTTGTTATATTCCGAAATTTTTGAAAATAGTTTTTCTCTTTCATCTATGTTTAGTTTACAGCTCATGAGACAATGTATTTCATCTTCTAACATATCAGCACAAAAATATTCTAGCAGGGCATTCAGTGTGTCTACCAAAATGTCTGCCAAATGCAGACGAACCATAAGTCTTGATAGCAACATACTTGGATTTCTAAGGGTGCATCGGCTCCTGTACTTTCCTTGACTGGAACTCCATCGTTATGCACACCATCGCTTATAACTGCTGTCTGTTTGTTACTGTCGCTCTTTAGCCCAGGAAATGTACTCTTCTTTAAAAGCAGTTTATTGTATAACATCTCCAAGGGACCTTTGGAAAGATGAAGCTGTGCTCCACGCACGTCTTTCTCTGAGAGAAATTCAACGCTTTTACATTTTACGTTAAAACGAAGAATAGGTGAGGCAGACGAGCATCTTCTCTTTTCTCCTAGAGCCCTTGCTTCACATGGTGACTTTGTGCTCATAGGAATACCAGGTCTTTGATAATTTGTACTATCCCTTTCAGCTGGACTATATTGCGATACACCAGAGTGAGGATTAACTACCAAATCAGGAGTCCTAGAAAAGTCCATACACACTCTAGGGATCGGGATTGAGAACAGGACATCGGCGGTCTTACAATCATCACCTTTATTTAATGCCTCTTCTACGTCCGTATCCTTTTCTAAATACTCAGCTCTAGCTTTATAAATATCCTTCACAGACCTGCCCACATTGCATCCGGACAAATTTTTCATACTATCCATAACAGTCTCGATCTCTAGTGAACTACTAGGCGAACAGCATACCCTCTCCATTGACATTTCACTTTGGGGCATACACGTAAACTCTATCGGTTCAACTTCAGAATTTTCCTCACTTTGTTCTGGAGAAGGGCAAGGCGCAATAAGGTTGCTATAAGCGTTTACATCAAACATGTCCAAGGTTAAATGCTCGGCAGTTGCATCCTCAACACTCTTGATAATATGATCATCTAAAATGAGATAAAAAATGCTGAATACGTTGAAACTATACTTCTAGCATACAGCCATAAAACTCGAAAGATACCGGTTGTACATTGTGCCAGCAATTGCGAAAAGTATGGATTCCTGCTTTTAAGTTTTCTTTATTTGGTTTTTCATTGGCTAAAGACTGCCAAGACTATGAGCTACTAGTAATTACTTCACCAACTGTAAATAAAGGAGTTATTATTGTTCTAATATTATGAAGTTGCCTTTATTTCGGGTATTGTGGCCAGTTTATCTATTTATCATGTTTCTCTCTGCAAACAGTCATCAGTCTGTTTGGTGATCAGAAAGTAGGTATCCAGACCCTGCTTCAATACATGCCTTCAGCCATCAACCACCCACCAAGGATATCATGGCGTTGTGAGGGGCTCAGCACCCTTCTATTGTCCATGTGCTAGCTTGGTGAGATGCTAGCTCAGTAGCATGAACCAACTTGCTACATGACCTTGTGTATATTTCAGGTGAATGATATTTACCTCTTGCACAACTTCAAATGTATTCTAGTTCAAACAGCTTGAATGAAATATTGGGAGTGATTAAGGGTGTGGTGAATAGAAGCCCCCTTAACTTCATAGGATGGCAATTCTACAGCCCAAATGACAGACAACCAGTCTAATCACTCAGCAGGTACTCACTCAGCAACAAAATGTAAAGAAAACTATGAAACTAACAGAAGGAAAATAAAAAGTGAGTTTACTTTGTCTGACTCACTAGATATAAGGCAGTTGTTTCAGTGATTAATACAATTATTTTCATAAACTCTATTGTGAATAGGAATAAACGAGAAAAATATCAAGTTGGGTGCAATGCAAATGCTGAAATTACCTGTTACTCTCTTCTCTAAGTGGGGTCTTTGCTTGCAAGCAATGGTTTTCCCTTTGACTAGAAGAACAAACCAATATAAATGTCAATGGCATTATCCAAAATCAACATCTTTATTTATGCAGTTAAAAGTAAATGGCCAAACATTACCACTCAAAGAAAGTTGCTAAAAACAATAAAGGCTTATCATAGCGAGAATCTAAAAAGATGCAAGGTAGTATTTAAGATGATAGATATAGTGATAAAAGAATGAATTGAAAAGTTCCATTGTTTATTTGCTTACATAATCCTCATATAATAAAAGAGATTATAGACATAAGAATTCCTGCATGGAAATGTATTCTTGGGTGCATAATAGATGTCCCCAGCTAATTACTTTTTGAAAACTTTTCCACCCAGTAAAGTTTTATTCCAATCTCCCCACTTGTAAATTTTTAAGTTAGCTCTCACCCAAGATAATTTTTGAAGGAGTTATTTTAGCTTGCAAGTATAAACTATCATTAACAAAATCTCTCTGATAACACATGTTGTATTATTTAGTAAACAATATTGTTTCATTCTGTGACCTTATTTTTCAAAATTTTGTCCAGACCCCTCTTCTATTACAATTTTGGTCATTTTCCAGCCCCACCCAGTTCATTCCAACTCCCAAAGATTTTTCCAAGCCATCTTCTACTAGGCACCCAAGAGTAGTCTTATTAGAAATTTAATGGCAAGAATGAAAACAGCAATCTGCAATATGTTTAACTGCTTATGTACCTATAAACTGCACTGGTAAGACAATCCAAAAGAAATCTGTGCTGCAAGTACAGTGACCCATACTAAATGGATTTCAGATAAAACAGATAAACCCTCCATATATTTAGAACTAGGATTACCTTGCATGAAGCTCCCCACTTTCTGCTTGGTTGTCTCTGAGTTCCATGACTGACAGCGCAGTTTAGCAGATGCAGCCCTTTTGTGTATTTTTCCATTGAACCAATAAATGGGCTCTCTATTAAGGGCTCGTAGCAAAGGTGCAGTGCCACTATTAAAAAGAGATCATAGTGAGATACTAAGCATGCAATGGTGTTGAAAGAAGTGAAATGCGAAGAATTTCTATTGAGCAATATCTTTGATAATCTGATAATCTTCGACCCCAAATATAGATATTTTTGGAGAAGAATGTGCTCGTGTAAACATAGATTATATCTATTTCTTCTTTCAAGAAATTCATACTAGCATATGGCCAAGGATGTCAGAAGTATGGAGGCGGCAGGTGTGATTGTGAGATATGCCCATCTGAGTGATGATAAGACACTCTTAAGACTGAAATTACAAAAAAATATCACAGAAAATATGGCAGAAATAACAATAAGAAACAGTTGTGAGTAAGAATAGCCAGTCATTAGGATAGAGTATACAAAGGCAAACAAACTTCCACCACTTAGTTATTTATTACAGAAACCCTACAGCATAATTAGGAACTGAGCACGAATTTAGAAATCAGCATACCAATCATAGCTCCTTCTATAGCGTTGCGTTTCATATGAAAGCACGATAGGGTCTGCCCTTAACGAAATGTAAGAAGAGCCGCTTTGCCTCCTGTGCGAAGTCCTATAACTACAGCTACAACTGGAAGCTCTCTCTCGCGGCCCCGATCCGAGATTAATCTTTCTTGCTAAGTAAGGATCAGATACTCGTACATCCATCTCGCTCTTCTATCCTTCAAAAAAGTATTGAAAATATAATGAAGGTCGAAACTTTCAACAGATGAAGCATATTTTCATCCTAGATGAGCAACCAATGCCGTATCCAACTTTGTCCGTATCCAACCAACCGCCATGTTTGTTTATAGATTCAAAAAGGTGGGCCGGTGATTAAGGTGATGTAGCTAATTGCTCCTGCGCAACGCCAAGGGTTAAAGTGGTTAAAAGCCAAAGCACTGATCTCTAAACAAAGACTATTTATTGACAGAGTCAAGAGATCAGTGGGTTTAAGTCACGGATCGATGCTAAGTGGTGAAGGCTTTATGTTGTTTATAAGTCTCTAGGAGAGCATAACTGTACGTTGCCATTTAGAAATTCTTCTGTGTCGAATACCCCTTCGACGAATGGCAAAAGGGTTGTCCTGGTTGTGCAGCAATAATGTGAGGGAAACTTTGAGTTGAAAAAGTAAATAGGTAGGGGCTTCTTATAGGGGCAATCTGGTATGCAATTTCAATGAATTTTAATGTTACCTATCCAACTTGCTGGTTTCACCCATTTATATTCATCATAATTAACTATCAACAGCATTTTGAAAATTATAGCAGGAAGCTTATCTTCTTTAAAATTTCCATCTAAAATTGCCTATCACTAAGAGCCCTCCCTGCTAGATAATTATATATACTTTCTAGAGATTGTATTTGATGAGTGTTTATACAGTATAGCATATTATAAACCATATCTATAAATCTACAAATATATGTATAACTAACTCAGAGCCATATCTGCGCTGTATATAACTATATAAAGAAGGGATTAAATCAAACAAAAACACTTTTCTTCAACGTAAACGCTTCGATAAAGAACTTCATCAGTACTGATGAAGATATTGATCGAAACGTTGTACTGATGAAGATATTTATTGAAGCGTTTAAAAAAAGCAACAGTAGGGCAGCAGAAATACCATCAGCAAGCTTGCCGAGATGAGAGTTGCCACAAAAAAATTTGAAGTCATTTATGAAAATGAGTAGATCTCTGTTTCAACGAACAACACAACAGAACAAAACTCTCTGCTACAAATGAGAAAACCTATTATTAACAAGTTGCTACGTTTATATGTTTACAATATTTCGGTCGACCGTCTCGCTACAATATTCTACATGCATCCAATAGTTCCAAAGCCGGTATAAAATAACTTAGATACATAAGCACCGTAGAGGCAGGGTAATTTACAAAGGAGTGTATGAAGGTGGACCGCCAGTTGTTCTAAATAAAACAAGTCTAAGATCTATTAGCTGCAAATGATGCACAGTGCTGTAGCATGGCCAATGCCCGATCAAGCTGTGATAAGCCTTGTATAAGAGCGGTCCTGCAAATTGAAAGGAGAGATATACTTAGAATAAAACAAAATAAAATATCATAAAATATAATATATGAAACATAATCTATATACCTTGTTTGAAAACGCACTTGGCAAAAAGACTAGTAAGTTCAAATCTATACAAAACTTTCACTTAGATTCAGTTCTATTCAATGATAGATGATCAATAATTAGAAAAAGCACGAGTCTGAAATATGGTGTACGTTCTCTAAAGAATTTTGCAAAATTTGCTGCTAACACTTTCTGTTGCATAGTGAATTACTGGTTATTTTCAGAGAAAAGATTTTCAAAATAATTACCATCAGCACTATATAACACAAAAATTAAAGTTGTTGGAAACTAAAGCGTCTTTTGTGCTGATATTTTACAAATCGAGTCCTATTTTCCCAACAACAAGCTA
This sequence comes from Mastigias papua, assembly GCA_964019165.1. NCBI lineage: Eukaryota > Metazoa > Cnidaria > Scyphozoa > Rhizostomeae > Mastigiidae > Mastigias > Mastigias papua. The sequence goes on along the minus strand of OZ025273.1, from coordinate 2,372,370 downwards.
CAAGAAAAAGTTGAAATGGTTTCCAAAACAACTTCGATCAGTTCAATCCGTACAAAAACATATCCGCAAGCAGTTGAAATGGTTGTTTCAACACATAAAATCTGAAACACAACAAACACTGGAACTAGCGTCAGTCACCTACCTGCACTGGTTGTCGATACAAAAGTCATGCAGCTCAAAAAGAGTTATACTGCAGTCTTGGCACATCATCTAAATCGGAAAGGGCCAATAAGAGCAGCAGAGAAAAAATTTTCAAAGGTGGAAAAATTGTCTATAATCTTGTTAGTTGATTGTTGACACCAGTTTAGAAATGAAAGGTCTATCTCTATGCGAACGAAATGGGCTCTATACCAAAAGCTTTGCAATGATACTAATGCCAGGCAAAGTTAGCGAAGACGATACCTTAAAGGGCTGAACTCGAGGTAGCAAATTGAAGGGGACCTGGAGAGTTGTCTCCTTCCAAATCTCCCAGTTAAAGCAAAAATAACAAAAAGACTAATAATTAAAATACACTAATGTAAATCAAAATCATAGATAACATAAAGCAGTGATAATTGATGTTTGAGTAAGGGCAATATTGGAAAGGTGGGGGTAGCGTTGCGGAATGGGGTGGCGCTGCGGAATGGGGAAGTGCCGTATACTGATGTAGTGTACTAGGGTGGAAGCAGCACTTCGGAGTTGGGGTAGTGACTCTTCTCATTGCCAATATCGAATAAATCTGGGCTAGGCAAAATCACGCAAAAACAATACTTACTTCTTTCATGAAATGTGCGATACTCTCTCCAAGGTCAACAAAAACCGCAGTATTCTCCATTGATGATTCAACGGGACAAGCAACCACTCTATAACGTAAAATCAAAACTGTCTGTGAACTTTTCAAAATATTAATTAATAAAATCCAACAAAGTCCCATGTATAAGTAGTTATGAGTATCCAAAAGTGACATTACTGCTTCAACGCCTCATCAAGGTACAATATTGCCAATTGTTCTACAGTAGGTAGCAATGGCTAGAATTACAGCTTCTAGAGGTTTCGGGTATAGTTGAAGGGCTTAAACGAATCAGTTGTATACTGCAAAATAGCATAGGGAATCAACGTACAATTATCAAAAAGAGATGCAAAGTACATTTTATGAGTATAGTTTCGTCAGGATATTTTACTGCGTATGGATGGACAACTTGATTATTGTAAACCAGTGTACTATAGCTTTTTGCATTTTCTAGGGATTTGACATTTACAATTTTCATCTTTTCTGTCCCTATAACATATTCCTATTTTCTCTATTTTCTTTTGTTTTCCGTTGCAAACCAGGCTGAAAAAAAGTAATGCTACTTACCCTTATTACTTACGTAAAAGAATTTATACATACATTCAAAAATTATTCAAATATAACAACATTACTTGCATTTAGCGATTCACCGAATTTTAACTTTTAAAACAACCAGTCAATGAATAAAAAATGAGACTCAAATCTAGCAAAAATCAAGAAACATAAAAGAAACACAGGCGGGATGAGCTTCAAATAAAAACTTGAAAAACTCTTTTTGCAAGAAAACTGTTAATAAACTGGAAACCAAACACTGAAATATTTCAATAATTTCATATCCCAATTCCAACCTTGAACGCAATTTGAAACTAAATGCATACATTCTATACAGAACCTTAACATTAAATTTTTCATCTCAAAGTCAGCTTATCTGGGTTGCTGTTGTTGTTGGAAATTTCAAGAATATTAACAAACATTAAAGAAACAATTAAGGCTAGGTTTCACAAAATATTAAGAAACACCCAAGCTGAAAGCAAAAATCTGCTTCTTATAAAACATGTAAGACAGAAAACTGACACATACTTCTGTATCGCTTGCACAAGCCCTTCAAGGCATGGGATGAATTGATTCAAGAATCGAAAAGTCTCCTCCCTTGAGGATCTTTGCGGCATTACATTACCCTCATCTTGGTACGGATTCGGGTATTCCAGTGAATGAAATACGGACGAGCTGAGAAAATGGTATTAATGAAATTCAAAGTTCTGAAGTAATACTAGGAGAGGGGGAAATGGGGGGATACTAAAGGGGCCTAGTACATCTAGCTTTATTTAAATAAGGAATTCCTTTCGATATAGAAGTAAGGTGGGGAAGTCTTCTTAGAGTCTTATTCAACCAAGATCATATATGCTATTCTTAGACAACAATAAATATAGTAAATATAGTAAAAGGATACAAGTAAGCGTACGATATCTTTAATTAAAGGGAAGTAAAATTATGCACAATCATTCCGCACATTGAAGTAATTCTCACAATTTCTAAGAACCTTGCAACACAACACAGTATAATTGTTGTAGCAATACATTCCGTGAGGTCCCGGTGTGGACTGAAGAGAACAAAAAAGGGTCCTTCGAAAAATGACCACTCCATACTATGCAACGTACAAAGCAAAAATTGCAAAGTGCAAAGAACAAACTGCAAAGTTCAAAGTACAAAGTGCAAAGTAAAAAAGGTGTTATCGACGGCAAAAGTCAATAGTAAAATAACTCAGAATACACGTTATATTCAGAGCATACACAAATAGCATTATATCAGCTGCATAGATGAAATAAAGACATATTCCGACATGACAGGCCAATGTGAAGTAAACTCACAGAAATAGCGGTTTGAAGTTTGAAAATAAGCCTAAGGTGCAAGGTTCAAATTTGTAAAGTACGATACATTACCTTAATACTCTAACTGCCTTCCATATCTCATCAAATGAGCTCATCACAGTGAAATGAGGATGTCTCTGAGGGTTAGTTTGTGCATTGCCGCTTTCTGCCTAAAATGGAAAATCCCAACTTACTTCGAACAACGTAAAAATGTCATCTGATATCCCTTGTGAGGTTGTGATCAACAAATGATAAGAGAAATTATGTAGTGATAGTGCCTCAAAATAAACTTAGAGAGAATTCTCAAAGTTTTGCAGTCGAAGAATGCCAATCGTTCTACAATTAATTAAACGCAACAAAAAGACAACGGAAATAGTAATTGTTCTGCAATTGTTCTACCAACCAACAGCCAATAAAAATAAACAAATTTCTGTCGATTTTGCTTTCGTTGATTCCACATAGAAACAATATCACTTTGGTGGAAATCTTCATGGTAACAAACATGATTCTATTGCTTCTACCAAAACAGTTAAACAATCACTAAATCAATCAAGCATCCAATCAATGAATCAATCAATGGATGAATCAATCAATCAATCAATCAATCAATCAATCAATCTCAGCTCTAGTAAAAACACTTAGCTTACATAATACTTGGGGGACAAATAACGCTAACACAAGGTGGTAGTTCGCATCAGAGAGGCCCTAGCCTCCATTTCCTAGGCACCTATCATGAAAGCAGCAACTTGACAATATAAGTCCCCACTGGTGTTACCGACTTTGACCAAATACGTATAAGAGGATGTGGCGGTTTCCTAAAAGATTGAATCATTTGCACTCACCGTTTGGGGGCTGTCATGAAGAACTCTGTTTACACATTCTGGTATGAGTTTCTCATCAGAATTGTCTAGCGGCGGCATGGCATGAAGAGATAGCGGCTGTTTTTCTTGATCTGCATGGCGGAGCTGCGTTAAGTTCGCACTACATTGTTCGTACGACCGCTGAAGTACGATAAGTGCGGCCATGCACTTTGGCATAACTCCGCTATAACTAAAATCAAAACCAGGAAACAATAGAATTTCATTCATTTCATTTCATTTCTCAAAATTTATACAGACAAAACTTCCTGCCTAAGATTAACTGTTTTATAAATTGACCTACCAAGGAAAGTCTAAATAGAAATTTACCTTACACATAAAATATTAAGTAATAAATTCCAAGTTATCAAATGCATAAAAAACGTAAACGACACGAAAAATGTAAAAAACGCACCTTAAGGCCCTCAGGTCATAAGACATATAAGATAGAGTTTTTAAAACTTGTCAATACTTGCTGAGAGATATAAGGAAATCCTCAATCAACATCATGCTAGTTAAAGAATTAGCAATTACGTAATTGAAATGAATCTTCCATTTATAATAATGGCTTTATACAGATGTCAAACTTTGAGCACGAACATTAAGATCAAATAATGGAGCGTTGAAGACAGCATATGTACTGTCTATAACTAACTGTAACAGTAATATTGAATTGAGCATGTATTTTACATTTATTTGGTTTAAATTAGTGTACCATAGTTTGCAGGAACACCTACGCTGGGGGGGGCAGCTGCCCCTCCTGCCCTTTCCAAGGACTTAATTATTTTACAACAAAAATGCTTATAATGTGCCCTCAACAGGAACCTTGCCCCCCCTGCCCTCGGTGCGGGCAGGCGTGCCTGATAGTTTGCATACCCCATGCTTATATCCACCTTTAAATACATTGCTATATATATATACTACTATATATTACTATAATTATATTCAAATTAAATGTTACTTATCGCTGCTATTTGACCAGCGGTCAACAACAGTCATTTATTTAAGTCTGCGTATCAACAGTGGACACTTTCTCATCAAAAAGTCCATTTATTGATACTGACCTTGTTATGAATAAAGGAAAAAAAGATCAAAAACATCTGAAACAGATCTTACAGACAAAAGTCTTGTCCTTACTTTAGTTCAAGTCTATGATGATTTATTTGAAATTCGAATACTTTTGAAATAGCATACTCAGAGTGATTTGCAAATGCATCGCAGATATGATAGCCCAAATCAATCAACTTGCCAGCGTTTTCAAGGTCTCTCAGTGTCGCTAGTAAAAAGCAGAAAAGATAATGGATCGCAAGCTCAAAAACACCCACGATATAACAGCACATGACTGAGGCACAATTAAAGTCGACATGAATTGAGCCATGTCTGTGGCTGCTTTGAGGATAATAATTCGAGTTTTATGAAATGAGACAATCCAAACACGATAGCTAGAGTAATGGCCCTATCACTCTCTTGTACACTAGTAAACATTAATACATACAATACTCGCCAAAAGTCCTGGGACACTTTGCACTTTTTGTATTCTGCAACGAACTTTCATCCTCCTCTCCCCCTGAAACAATGTTGGTTATCTGGAGAAGTACCTGCGATAATGGGAAAATTTCGCGTGCACGCCAACTTCAAGTGTCCCACAAGCGAACCAACATTGTTCTAGGGGGAAGGGGTGTGCATGTTTGGAGCAACTATGACAATATGTAGAGGAAAGTGGGTTTTTATCTGTTTCTTCTAAGTGTCCCAAGGACTTTTGGCGACTATTGTAGTTCAGAAAATATCGACATGTCTATCAATTGATCATCTAGTCGTCGATATTTTGAAGAATAAAAAGGCAGTCTAAATTTTAACAATTAAGGGAGGGATTCACTCTCGAAACATGGTGCAGATGTTGATTCAAGAATTTGTCGCCTAGGAGAAAATAAAACAAAGATTTCCTGAACATACCATCCCCACTATAGAACTTAGCTCTCAATTCTTGGATGCTGGGCTTCAAAGATCTATGAACAACATGACCAAAGACAGCTATCCAATGTCTACAAAGAAAAAAGAGTTAACGCGAAAACTTTGCCACCAAATGTCTTAATAAGGAAACAGTGTTACTTCTACCAAATCGCTCGCTAGGATTAAGTTGCAAATGTTTGATCGGCTGAAGTGTATACAATTTCATAGAATATTTGGCATTGCAAGTAAGTAGGATCTTGCCTCGTAAAAATACTACAATGAGAACAAAAACAAGCTAACAACAATGCTCTATAAATTTCGGTGCACGTACCTTCCTTGAAGAAAAATAACATATCTTTAAACAATGATAGGAAATAACTAAATGACATTACGATAAATGTGAAACAACGGTCATCGAGTCGAAAACGAATAGTGTCGTTGAATTCTGATAAAATGCAGTAAACACTAGTAAATCTTCTAGGAATACATACTTGTCAAGGAGATCCAATGTGTCTGACAGCGTCCATGGGGGCTTGATTTTTACCACAGTCGACCTTAAATGAAAAACAACACCCGTTGATTCATGCATGACAATGTAGATGAAGATGTTCAACCGGAAATCTACCAATTAATCAGCCAAAAAAATCTCAAACAAGAGCTTAAGTCAAAGGAGAACTCCATATAGCAAAAATGTCATCTCGTATAGCTTAAAAACTCAATCGAATGAAGAGTTATATTAAACTCAATTTAATTTAACAGAAGTGCAATCAACTTGGCAAGGAAAAGTCTGCAAAGAAATTATCTCCATTACTACGGTAATCCCGGTGTAATGGGTCCTTTGCAAAATGCCAAAATCTGCTTTATAGTCTTCGCGCACAAACGTCATACAGCATCAGGAAAAACATCTATTCAACTCTTATAACATCCATCAGATCGCCTCCTACTAATGCAACCATTGAAATAGAGAGAGTGCGGGGGTAAAAAAGCTGAAACATGTGCAACAACCAAATAAACCTTTCACAAAATATTGGCATCAGATTACTAAAATTCACATCAAAGTTCATCTGCTGTTAGGAGTTCTGTCTGCGGTGTTGTGGTGATATTTAACATCCCTCAAAATTGACAACAAGATGATACACCAATTATTGGCAGCATGCTGTCCAAGTTATCAGGGATGAGAATACTTAATATCTGTCCCCCTTTACAGCCGATGACTGTGTTCAAGACATAGACCAAGATTATGAACATTTTAGCAAACAAAACCAACAGATACGGTCAGCGTCGCAAATATCATCATTTGCCAATTGTGAAAGGAGGTTGGATTCAAAGAAGAATACATTGCGAGTTGCGCTATCACCCCAAACTACTTCAAATCACAATATCATATATCCAGTTCAGTTCAGTTCAGTTCAGTTCAGTTCAGTTCAGTTCAGTTCAGTTCAGTTCAGTTCAGTTCAGTTCAGTTCAGTTTGTATATTTTAAATTCCACACATACAATTCCAAAATGATACTACGCCAAGACTTAAATAAGACTTAATAGACAATATATATAAGACTTAATAGACAATATCATAGAAAATTAATACAATTGAATACAATAATGAGACAAATTACCAGTATTTTCAATATATCCAGGTAACAAAGGAGCTTATATTGAAAATACTAGCAAAAACTCCCAGCGATTCGCTCTGACAATCAAAGAGGCTAAATATGAAACAAACGAACATTAGGCTTCTGTCTGCTTATTAGTGATAAACTCTTTAGAGCAGTGATCATATTGAGGTTCCTACTTTACGCATGCGCCAAAATTAATGTATTTTGCTGCACATTCGTTCAACAGTTGTCTCTAGCTGAAAGGTATCGATCTCCTTGCTTTGAAAAGAACACTATACACAAGATCAGAATATAACGAGATAGACCTAAATTTGAGCCAACCCCTTATCGCACAATATTAATAAACGATATGTTATAGATCATACGTACCACAGATCATCGTATGCTTCCTTCATTTCTTTCTCAACAATAACAGTAAATGCCTCTCTCAAAATGCACTGCAGCTCACAGACGAGATCATCCGCCTAGAAATGAAAATGGGTTCTCAGATACACCTTGGATCCATGTGAAGTAGGCCATAGAAAAATATGTCAAAAATAAAATGAACAGGTGGAAAGAAAAAAAGCTTAAATGTCTTGTAAAACTTGACACACCAGATGGGAGGCGCTGCTTTATAATAAATACGAAATCGTTCAAATGAGCACAGTACAAAGGAAGATGAAAACCCGAAAATGGTGGTGTCCGTTGTACGAATAGATAAAACCACGTGAAGCCAATAGGAAGATATAAAGCTAAAAATGAAACACTAAAAAGAAATTCGCAAGATTCGTAACCTTCTTCCTTCTTTCAGCTAAGAATTCTTGATTCTCGGCAACCTTAAAATATTCTACAAATGAACAAAATTATACTGTTAAAACGAAAAACCACTTTTAGAATTAAAAGGAAGGACCTGGTTCCAAGGTTTGAAAAAGCAGTTAATGCATGTAAATTTCCAACAATGCAAAAAGCAGATGGAAATACAAAAACTGGTACTGCAAAAAATAAGTTAACTAATGAAAGGAATTGATATATGTGAAATAAAGTGCACAAATTATACAACATGACCAACAAATCAATAGAGAAGAAAAGAAAGAAATCAAATAAACACTAAAACAAAATAGGAAATGAGGAAGGAACTAAGTAGATATCAAAGCAAGCGAACTGGTCGAAGTTAAAAAGCATTTCAATAGCTCTTTCCTAAAAAGGTACATCTAAATGGTGGTATTAATGGAAATTAAATAATCAACTATGGGCTCAAAAGTAAAAATAGGAACCTTTGTAATGATCCTTGTGCACAATGATATTACCACTTTGAAAAAGATCTCGAAGGCCATTGATCAGCTTCTAGAGTTGAATTGTGCACTCAGTTATATAGTTATATATATATTTATATATAAGAACAAAAGGAAGTTGAAGTCCTAAATGAAAGCAAAATGGGACTTTGATAGTAATATAAAATTCATATTTAAGAAGAAGTTCATCAACCAAGACAATATGAAAAAAAACTTATGACATTAAAGGAGTAGCTCAAAGACTCAAAAACTAGATCCGAACATGGGGCTCTAGGTATTTTTGTTTGAAAATCATATACATCTAGACAGCCTTAAATTCGAAAACGCAAGAATAAACTGACCTTATTATCAAAAGCTTTTACACCATTTACGATAGCTTTATTGCACAGATTCCGATCCCTTGACAAAAGTACTGTTTTTGCCTGCGGAGCTGAACAGATAAATATTCACCACAATCGACAGTAATGCAAAAAGCCAAGGCAATAATCTGGAGTCCTATTAACACAATCCAAGTACAGCATCAAAAGTTTTACCCAAAGTAGTGATACAAATATGTCCAAAATCTGAGTGTCATCATCAATAAGAGACACCTATCGGAAAGAAGCTCGAATTGAATCAGTCTTGAATATATCAATGACACAATGATGACTGACATTACTAGCTGTTGAGAGAAGTCCTACATTGTCTCTCAGTATGATTGGGTTCCCTCATAAGGCCAAGAATAGTTCTCAACGTCCTAAACCAAGTACAGATCAAATCGAAAAGCTAGAGAACTTTTCAATTATATTTCCACTATTACATCCTCAGCTTAAGAATAGCATAGATAAATTTTTCGCGTACAGATTCAAAGCGTATGCCTCATTCTCTAGAACGTTGTACAGTCAAAGCAAAAGTACCTTCAAAAAAAATATAGGAAGATGAGAAATCCCAATAAATAGCAAAGAATGTATGTATTAAAATAATGGATTTGTCTAAATTATGGATAGTCTAAACTTAAGAATTATGGACTGTCTACACTGGTAATATGTCATCGGATATGTCAATAAATATACAACGGACACAAGGGTCTTTTTGTGATTATCACTCTTGAAATCGTCGTGGCATTGGTTGTAAAAAATGTATTGTAGTACGGACCTTTGGCTTTAACCACTAAACAACAATGTAGAATGTTGTCATCGTTCGTTTCTTGTATCAATCCTTCTATTGGCTGCCTGGCCTACAAACAATAGCAACGCAATTCACAGCCTTAGCGATGACATTATCGGTTGTTGTATACTTTGCATGCCAATAATATATCATGGACATGGACCACTGTGGTAACGGACGTATTTAATAATCCTAAAACCGTACAATCTAAAGCACAAAGGCCTAATGGGGACCGACGCTCATTAATCATAACATAAGTAGGTATATAGATAAGTAGGTATAAAATCGTGTCTAACTGCCGGGGAAGAAATCCTAGGTGTAAGATTGAGAGAAAAGCAATATGATGACGTCATATTAGAAGATCTATCAAATGAACAAAAACTATTAAAAAATCAAATAGATGCAAGTCAAGAGAAAGGAAAAAGGCAAGAACTAAGGAAAAACAGGAGCAAAATCATGAAACAGATACAGAAGAGAATAAGAATACTCCAAAATGAAAAAATGAACCAGCAACTAGCAGAAATAGAGAGAAAAAAGGACGATTCGAACAAGTGTTATCAGGCCATCAGAACCCTAAATAATAGAAAACCGAAGAAATCCCTCATCGTACAAGGAGAGGACGGCAGCATTGCTGGCTCTGAGAAAGAACAGATAACTTTAATCACGGAACACTTCAAAAATATGTTCACGATGGAAACGAAAGAACTACTCCCAACAATACCACCTTGTGAAATGAAAACATCCTTCACTGGTGCAGAAATACAAAAGGCGGCAGAAAGTTTAAAAAGCAGGAAAAGTGTAGGAGATGATAACCTAAATGCAGAATTTATAAAGTATGGACCACCGGAAATACATGAAGGCGTGGCCAAATTGCTGAACGACATGGCAAGCACAGGAGAATACCCAGAACAAATCAAACAGGGCATCCTAAAACCTCTCCAAAAACCAGGAAAAAAGCCAGGACCGCCCTCAAATCTACGACCAATCATACTATTATCTGTACTAAGAAAATTGCTTGCCATCTGTATGATTAGAAGATGCTGGGACCGCATCAGCACCAAAATCCCAATAAGACAAGCTGCCTATCAAGCTGGGCGAAGCACGACTGAACAGGTTTTTGCAATCAAGATGCTAGCAGAGAAAGCTATAACATCAAGCACCTACAACATCTACCTTTTACTGCTAGATATGAGTAAGGCCTTTGACACGGTAAGCCGCGGAAAATTATTAAAAGATCTAAAAGAAATACTTCAACCCGACGAACTACACATGATGTCCCTTTTGATAAAGGATGTAAACTTGCGAGTCAAAGTCGGAAAAGAGAAAGGTGAAAACATCAAAACAGAAATAGGGATTGCGCAGGGTGACTGTCTTAGTGCTGTACTTTTCATCTTCTACCTTGCAAGATCCATGAATACCGAGAACGCAGCAACAGATCCATCCAGAAAGAACAACTATTTTGAAATAAACCCTCAGTATGCTGATGACATCACATGGGCATCTACTGCGAAATGTCGAATAGATCATATTAAAGAAACAATTCCTGGTAAACTTGAAGAAAGAAACTTGCAAATAAATGAATCAAAAACGGAAGAATATAACATCGAGCAAAAGGGAAATGAAGCATGGAAAGAATGCAAAATTCTAGGAAGCCTACTCGATACAGAAAAAGACATCAACAGGAGAAAAATACTAGCAATTGATGCATACAAAACGCTCAACAGCATTTTCAGCAGCAAGATAAACTCCGTCACGATTAAACTGAGAACTTTTAACGCATATGTAGCAAGTGTATTTTTGTATAATAGCGAACTGTGGACACTAACAAAGAAACTAGAAAACACCATCGACACCTTCCAGCGTAGACATCTAAGAAAGATCCTTGGAATTAACTGGCAAAGAAATATTACCAACAACGAGCTCTATGCCAAAACGAAATATGAACCATGGAGTGAAATAATAAGAGAAAGGAGACTAACATGGCTAGGACATCTCATGCGCTTGCATCCAGAAACACCAGCAAGGAAAGCCCTTAAAGAGTATCTCAGGAAAGTAAAACGGCCACAAGGAAGACCAAAGACAACATGGATGCAGACAATAAGACAAGATTTGGCCTGCGTCGGAATTAAACTGGATCTCTCCAAAGAAGCACAAACATTAAATAGACTATCTGAACTGACACAAGATAGGAAAAACTGGCGTGGCATTGTGAAACGCGTCGTGCAGTATTAACTGCGTGTGGCGTCTTAGTAGTAGTAGTAAGTAGGTATATGAACTCGAAGAAGCTATGACAAATATCAATGCAACTTCTGTACCACCAATGAATAAAAATTTTAAGCAGAACAGACATGAGTTTTACTGCCAAACATTGAAAGGTCGGGCAGTAGTTAATTTGTCTGTCTGTTCGGCATAGAGTATTGTTGCATTTACAACAATCGAGAAAAGTAAAGCTAGGAAAAGCATCATGAACTAAATCAAACGCTTATGAAGCAGCACGCACCATATCCAATTAAATCAAAATTCACACGCTTGATCAGGGCTTTGATCGAAATTGGCGGTTAATGCCAGTGGCGAAGCGAAAGGTCATGCTTGTCGTGCCCGGCACGACCATAAATTGTTTGTCAATATTTTTTTCTGTGTCAATAACTTATAACGAGTGTTTTCTTAGCTTTTCTCGATAAGACGCATATTCCAAATGGTATTATTATCCCTGTATCGTCGTTTAGTCCTACGCCTTTGACACCATGTGCTGAGACTGTTGATCGCAATGCGCATGTCTGTAGGTCGTGCCCAAAAGTAAATAGCACGAAATAAGACAATAACTTATTGTAAAATCCCGTAACTATATTGGCTAATCTGCAGTCATGTGCTAGCAATAACAATTCATGGTCGTGCCCGTCTCTATGAGCACGAAAGGCAGACATGCGTAGTACAGCACAGTTTCTTATAGCTCTTTCTCTTGCTAGCCAAGCTATCCGTGCAGAGAAGAATTTTGCTTTATTCACAAGAACAAAATACTTCAGAGAAATGGCTCAGGTCCAAGCCCAGCAATTTATAGATGTTGTTGCACAACTTTTGCAAATACCTTTTGGCTCTAGAAATACCGCAGACCCTAACCGTACAACAACCACGACCAATGCCAGTATTGCAGTTGAAGACAGGGAACAGATCGTTTCAAAGACTGGTACTCAAAGAAGGATTGGTTTTGTGGCAGGGTTTCTTCAAAACAGTCTTTGTGGCACGTTATTTTGTTTACTAATGTTAGTATTAGAACAGCGGATGTCTCTTATCAGGGGTGTCGGAAGGATTTTTATCAACGGGGACTAACTAGTTCGACGGGGGGCTAAGACGTGGCTACTATACCTTGGTGAAAAGAATTCATAATGGGGGCTTGATAGCATCAGCTCATAATACTGCAAAAAGTGTAAAAAATGTGCAAACGACTATTTTATGTAAAAAAGTGGGAGGGGCCAGTACCCCCCGCCCCTCGGTTTCGATGGCTCTTTTAGAAAGTCATTGATGGGCACGACCATCTATTTTCGTTCAGCTTCGCCACTGGTTAAGGCTAAGGTTGCAATTTGTTCTAGTAACAAAATTTTTATCAAATATCTGCAAATGATTCCGAAATCAATTTTGAACAGGTGTTCACAAAAATCAACAAATTGTAACATTAGCCTTGACCGCTACTTTCGATCAAGTTGCTAGTTTATGATACATCAACTAAGATATATAAATTTTTTGTTAAATGCAGAAACTTCAGGGTAATTCCTATAACAGCCTATTCATTTGTATAAAAGAAACTGTGTTTTAGAAACCTCATAAGCCGTTTGTCCCTTTAACCTTGGGTGATTTTCTGAGAAGCATTCACTTAGAAGTGCAATTGCTCTTCTTGCTAATATGTTCACGCTCACCACAGGCTTCTTCTAGGAGAGAAAATATCATACTGATGCAATACACAGACAAATATTAACTACGAGGTTACATAGATCTAAGTGCATCAGGGAACCTGCTGTTGATCGTAAACCCAGCACATACTGCGAACTTCCACAAAATTCTACTCCTTATGATAACTGCATTTCGAGTGCTATAGCTCGCTAAGTAATGTTACTTCGTCATGCTAACTCTGTATACTGTTTCCATGACAATATGCAGGCAGTAAAGTTTACGCTTGGAACTATATGCGTACGTTGAAGGCAACTGCCCGTTGTCGGCCCATGTTGACATTGCCTACTCCGTCATACGAGGCTCTCATCAGAAAGCCCCTTTGCCAATCAAATCTAACAAGACGAACCCGTTTCTTATGTCCTCAAGGACATGTCGCCCTTAGCATAAGAACACAATGAATTACAGAGAATGTACAATGGCATGTAAAATACGACATAAAAAATGTCTTAGAAAATGATGCAACTGCACAAGGTTAAATATGATAAAATCATAATACATACATCATCATCTTCAAATTCGTGAACCCTTGAGTCCGGAGCACTCTAAAACGGATACACAGAAAAATTTAGGGCCTTTTGTATTAGCTCAAAGCTGCCTAAGATTCTACCTGTATTTGTGAATAAAAGTATTTGAATTGCAAATGTCATCCAAAGTAGGGACCAGGTTATCATTTGTCTTGCCTGGCTTGGATGGTACAATAGAAAGTACTCCACCCCGTGTCTTAATCCTCGTTTTTAATGTTGCTAGAAAAAATAAACAATATTTCATAATCTATTTCAGGATACATGGTTCTACATGAAAAATACGCAAAAGGCTATAGCCGGAAGCTTTCTTATTCATAACAGTAAAATTTCATTTAGAAAATTCAAGAGCTTTCAGTTAGGTCAATACCATAACAGGTAAACTCCTCAAAAAATCTAACATCCAGCTGTTGCTATTGCTATAAGCTCCAGTGTAGATAGCTGCACACGCTCTTGGACAAAAAAATCTTTTAGATCAAGAAAAAAATATACCTTAAGTCGATCTAATTCTTGGGTGACCATCCAAGGAATTATTATCGTGGGTCTTCCTGCACCTGCAATTACAAAGTAGCTTCTAAAGGAATTTACCACGTATAATCTGGTATTTATTGCAATAATTCACGATGAGTGAGTAAGTAATTAAGTAAGTAAGTAAGTAAGTGAGTGAGTAAGTAAGTGAGTGAGTGAGCAAGTGAGTGTATGAGTTAGTGAGAGAATAAGTGAGCAATTGAGTGAGTGAGTTAGTGAGCAAGTGAGTGAACGAGTGAGTGAGTTAGTGAGCGAGTGAGTGAGCGAGTGAGTGAATGGCAGATATGTGAATATTGAGTGGCTGGATGATGAGATGAATGGACTATTGGTAAGATACAATGTAGAAATGCCGGTGTATGCGTGAAAGGGTGTGTAGGTGGATGAAAAACGGATGAATAATGAGTACTTGGGTGGATGAGTACATGCGATAAATTAGTTGATTGACAGATTGAGTGATGAATGGGCTGGTAATCTGTGGTCGACGGACAGGACTGACATTACTTGATAGTTGTATACGGGTGAGTGTGCTTTGTATAAAACTAGACTAACATGTACGTAGGTCGGTCGGTTGGGAAACAAAAGGTTTGTTCAGTACCATAAAAGTTTTCACAGAATTGTTCGCAATATTTTAGAACCAGAAGATACTACATTTCAGTGATCGAGTAGGATAAAAAAAATCATATAATCTTTAAGACAGAATTACAGGAATGAAAAGAGCGAGTAAACATCACTCAGAAGTCCCTTTCTAGCAAGTAAAAATTCAAGCGCAAAATCTACTATACCTGGAATTGGGGAGTCCATCAGCTCACGGACAAACTTCAGATGCGACAAGAGGATATTTGTATCAAGCACAATGAAAAGATGTGTGCCCTGGTGAACAAATAACAAGCATAAATTATGCACTAACTTCATTGCTAGATTAAAGACATGAAGAGATGAAACAGTAACGAGCGTTTAGGGGTAGATAATATGGTACAAATTCAAACGTCCGACTAAAGTTTTTGCTATGCAGAAAAGCGTTCATTCATTAACTAGCAACATATACAAATGTACCTCTAACTCCACCTCGGTCGAGCCTGTATGGTCATAATCCATCTAAAAATTAGAATCAAAATATTGTAACCCACGTGACTTTGAACGATTTTTGCAAACTGTCTGATAATGCTGGATTACTATTTTAGTCTAGTACAGAGTTGTATTGGGAAAAAGAGATTCATCATCGCCAGTAAAATACCGTTGAGGCTGATTGCGATAGTCTGGCATCAGAATAAAACAATATCCAAAAAGTGTCCTAAAATTCTGACCATAATGAGTACAACTTGATTTTTCAATCAAAATTCCATCTCTGAGCAAGAGGGCCAAATTTTGTTCTCTGTGTATATTACCTACTAGCAATAATTGCAAACCAAAACAAAACAAAGAAGCTGATTTATTCCAAGTAACGACAGTCAATTATCAATAAGAAGATCCCACCTCAGGTATTTCTATTCTCTCCATGCGGATATTCTCTATCTGAAAAAGAAAAGAATGGAACAAGGTATATCAGACATACGAATGATACCTATGGGAAAAATACAATAAATCAATAACCACAAAAAAGTTGATCGTTAAATATATGGTCGAGTTTATGTAAACACTGCAGTACTACAGAGATAGACTGGCACTAAACAAACACTGAAATGCATAGGTTTTCAAAGAAAATTTATGCAAACTAAATGAAAAAGAAGACGTGCTTTCGTATCTAAAAATTTGAATTTCAGACACTTCTCAACGTATCAACTTTCTTAGGTCTCAAAAATCCTTTACTGAGCTTGATTAATTTTTTGAGCGGTCAAGTACTGCCTTCTTATAAACAACCTTCATTTAAAAAAACGTGTACTACTTTTAATTTACACAAATATATGATACAAGCATAGCTCTGGTTCAACCCTAAAGTTGATCCATCTGAGGAGGAGCAAAAGAACGAATATTGGCACATTGAAAACCCTTTTTCTCTGGGAGGTAATGTGCGCCAAGTATAAATTTATGTACAAAGGGGAAGCAGCAACTCTAATGGGTCAACTTATATGTAAAAATGCACCATAGCTGACGAAAATGGGAAGAAACTTATGCCTAGTAAGGATGAAGCCTTATTGGCATAGTGCCAAAAGCAGGGGGTAAAAATCGTCTGTAGCTATAACCTAAATAACTGGGTGTATAGGTATTATGTCGACAATACTCTTCACTTTCACAATAATTCAAATTCTTTAATATCTACTAGTCTAAAAGCAATTACTACGCATAATGGAAACTTCTTTATTACGTAATAATGCAATTCTAATCCAATACAAAAAACGCAAACCTGCTTCAATATTCTTTTTGACATAAATTCTACATCATCGATCTCCATTTCTTCCTCCAAGCTTTCACTGTGTGTGCACCACGTTTCCTCTGATGGCTCGTCGACTTCTTCCGTCTCCATAGCACCAGGAACGATCATATCTGACGACGAGCCCCTATCTGATTGAGCATCACGTGATCCTATCGTGCCAGGTGGATATTTGATTGTATTTTCGCGGATTATTTGCTTGGGAGGAGTAAATTTACGGGACACCATAGTATTGGCAGGCTGTCCCTTTGCCAGGGAATCAACAACATTAGTAGAGTTACCCGCAACTTTATAATTCACTTGATCCAGTCGACGATGCTTTAAAGGTTTCAGTGGATTCCTGTTTTTCAACTTCTCGTTTTCTGAAGCATTTCTCGATTTTACCCAACTGTTTCCATTGGCTTCATTCTTGATCCTTAAGCTACCGATATTATTAACAGCTTTAGTAGCGTTGTCATTTGCAAAGCTCTTGTTTCCAACTTTCCCATTAAGCATCTTCTTTCTACCTGTGTCTTCTCCCAACTCTCTTGATTTCTTCAGCGAATCCTCGTTTCCATTAGACAGTCGGTTGGTCAGATGCCTAGATGGCGGTTTTTTGTCAATATAACCGTTGGTAACTGAACCCGGTTTTTCATTCAATAAATCCAAAGCGTTATTCAATTTTGCAGCATTTTTTGTGGCGATATTTTTCTTAATTTTTGCTCCTTTGCTCTCCTTCCCTATTATAGGTACTTTCGATTTTTTCAAAATCCTAGATATAGGTTTCAGTTTTAGTTCAGTCTCATTAACCTTCCTCCCAGAGAGCGATATAGACCCCCTTGCATGATTATTGTCTGTCATGAGCTTTTTGTCACTCGTAAATTTCCTCCCATTAGCAAACTCAGTTTCCTTAGTAGACTTGTCAACATTTTCAGTCTTCAAATTGTCCTTAGCAACAGGAATGGGGTCCGTATAGTTAACGCGATATTCACTTGTTTTGCTGTGTGCAGTTCTGATTGGAGTTCGTTTCTCTGTGCCCTAAATCAAACATTAATACAATTCAAACTTTCAAGAACTATTCAATACGCTTCAACTGTAATGAGCTAAGACTAAAGGCAAATGCAAAATACGTTTCAATACGAAGATATCTTGTCTCGTAGTCGTTAAGATGTCAATTCACTTTTCAATTTAAATCTTACTGCTACAACCAGAGAACATTTAACTTGCACACAGAACGCTCTCTGGGCAGCAAAATACAAATTAGAACTGTTTAAGGTGGACGGATGTTGCTACTCAAAAATATAGCTAACGTAAATCCTCGAATGTCCCCTGGAAGTTTATTTATTTTAAATACTTTTTAGATGGAGGCCTATTTGCGGGGAGGGTTTATTCGAGGGGAGTCAATAAGACTATTTGACACATGATGCATAAAAATCATTGTCAACACAGCTTTTTCCATAATACTAAAAGAGCAGTTTAAATTTAAGCATCAGTCTCTATCGACATATTCACTATCCTCTGTGGTTGTGGCTCATTTAGGGGGGGGGGTATATTAACAATTTGAAGTTCTAGCATAGGGCTTAACCCAGGGGGCTTTTCATATGGCAATGGTTCAAGGATTTATGGTATATAACATAATACTTTGAGTACTGGCTGCTACAAGGGAACTTTACAGAGACTGGAAACAACATCATAAACACCTACTTGATCATTGTACAAGATGGCCTCTGGATGCTCCCAAAGAGATTCACCAGTCAATGTATTGAAGTAATATACTTTCCCTTTAATCGATTTTGAATGGCACAAAATCCAACCTTCAGGCAAATCTGTATCTTCAGTAGCAGTCTCCATGCTTGAGTGTTTATAACTGCACCATGACCAAAGCCACACAAGCTAAATACAATGAGTTATAATTTTCATTGTATTATTAGTCTTCAAGACATCACCTAAGGAAAATCACAAAAATAAATGATGTTATTCATTGGATAAAATATAAAAACTCAAACCCAGAAAAATAGACTCTCAAATGAGGCATGCAAAGCTGAACTTTATGGCTGCCTTGACAAACTAAATGTATTGAATCAAAATCACAAGCATATGCGTCACAGACAAATCATACAATGAAGTAGAACACAATTTCTCATAAAATAACTTTGTATATATACTTTCAAAATTCTGTATTTTTACCTTTACAATTCTACAACTTTATTTTCTCCAATATAATCATTGGCATATGAAGGATAATCTGATACCCTTCATCATCTAATAACTATACTAGACAAAAGAATCTCTAAAATATTTCCTACATATGGACCTACTAACAAATCAAATCATCAGTCATGTGACAGCCATATTACTTTCAAATCAAAACTGAAGGAATTCCTCGTAAATAGTTATACCTATTGATATTAATGCAAACATCCTATAACTTGCAGTAGTCTAACTC
Organism: Mastigias papua; assembly: GCA_964019165.1. Lineage (NCBI taxonomy): Eukaryota > Metazoa > Cnidaria > Scyphozoa > Rhizostomeae > Mastigiidae > Mastigias > Mastigias papua. The sequence goes on along the minus strand of OZ025273.1, from coordinate 2,353,108 downwards.
TCCAATCACTCAGGACTAAATTTATCTTTGGAAGTTCTCAGGTTTTTAGTTGATTATTGTTCATACTTTATTTTCTTTCTTTTTTGCTTTAAATGGGGGTGTTCTCTCCCAATTAGTTTAACTATTAAGGAGTACCTCCTTAGACAAATATATTTAGATACATAATGTATTGTATTGTATTTTTTGTCTCCTTAAATTATTAAATAATGTCAATGTTCATAAATTATTGTATTGTTGTGTACATATATTATTATTTTATCTATCACAAGTTAGATGGTGCATTTGTTTTGAAAAAATGCAAATGTTGTGCTTGGTGAGAGATCACTCAGTGTTTACTAATAGATTAAAATGATCTGCAAAGATTTTGCTGAGAATGCTAGGAAAAATTTTTGTGATGAAAACTACTGATATGTATATTTCAGCATGAAAACTTTTTATATCAAATGATACAAACAATAAATAATTGTTAACATTCCAATTAAACACACACCACCATACTCTATATAAAAAGAAAGCATTCAATAGGAATAGAAACCCTTTGAAGACCAAAGTAAATCTAGTTGAGGGAGCTTTATATATCTGGTGAACACTACTAATAATTCCATACAGAAATTGCAGAAACCAAGAACTATATGTTTTGCAAAGAGCAAGTGTCATTCATGGCGATGTAAGAAACAACAAGAAAAATATTCAAAGCCACTGTGCAGTTTTCATAACTTTTTGAATTCCAGTTTATTACATTATAAGCCATTGCAAGGAAAATTTAAAAATGACCAGGGAGTTCTCTCTCATAATTTAGCTTGTGAAATGCTCCCTTATGATAGCGATTAAAGATTCTCAAAGTCATGCCATATATCCTATCCCACCATACTCTTCTGTGGTATTGTATTCTTGAGGTTACCACCTCTTTCCCTTGACATTAATTAAGATGAGATGAGGATCTATGGAGTTTCAATATTGAAAGTCTCTTAGATCCTCCTCTGCAAAGTTGACCTTAATTAATGTCAAAGGAAAAGGTCATACTATCACACATGTTTCAGGTCTAATAATCTGTACCTTACTAGGAGCTTTTGTGTGGTCCAAAGCAAATGGAAAACTTGGGCCCCTGATGATGACATTGCTATGAAATATCAAAGCTACTATAATCATCAGAGGATCATTTCATAACATATAGGGAGACTTTCTGAGCACTGGGATCCAGACCAAACTGTTGTCTACCCCTCTTGGTGCCATTGATATCCAGTCCATCCTGATTGCTAGGAAAAACAGAATGGAAAACCCCATAGCCTATCTGTATTGTAGATTGTCAAAAATATTATGGGCTAGAAGACACTTCTATTTCTAAGGCAGTCAATGGTCATGAATTTGTCTAAATGGACTAGCGGATGGTAACAACCTGGGGAGATGAACTTGCGGCGGATGTTAACAATCCGGGGAGTTGAAATTGCGTTTAGCCAACTGCCTACTAACCTATATTTCACCTAGATCATTAGGCACCAATTAATCATTCAGGTCATCTAAGTGCAAAGAGCTAGGCACGAGATGCTCATTCTCTCAGGCCGTCCGTTATGGAAAGTATTGCAGTTTCAAACCTGCACTATTTTCAGGAAACAGTCGTTGTACACTTGATAAAAAGGGCACTTCTAGATCTAAGAAGGTGTGATCCAAAATGAATTCGAAGTTCTTTTTTCTAACATTGAAAAAGAGAAGAGAAGTTTGCAAAGTACGGTCAATCGCCATTCGTTCACACTGGGTGCACACCTAATATTGTCTGCAAAACAACCCAGAGTGCATTTTATGTTCTTTGGGCCACCGATCTTCAGCGTGCAGAAACTTTTTTCAGCGATCCGCGTAGCCTAATTTTACTAGAGCATCTTCGTTGTGCAGTCTGTACAACAACTTTCCAGTAAGGACCTTAGAGACAAAATGCAGATGAACATGCTTCAAAGCTAATCTACAAATACAAAATAAAAGAACTTGAGATACCCATCTATGGAGTTTCATGCCTCCCTTCGTCAGCTGCGCCTTGTACCATAACACCAGGCTGCACAGACACCAACCATATGGAGTCAGCCATTCATTAACCCAGGTGCTGAGGTCTCCTCCACAACCAACTTGTTGTAGGCAGCGTCTTCGTCCATGTTTACGTCCATGGCCAAGGCCCGTATTTCAACAAAAATACAGAAATTAAGAGATAGACAAATCTTAAGAATAGTGAGGACAACAGCCACTCCCTGGAAACATGTTCTCCCATCAAATTTATATAGAATAGTCTTTCTCAAATAGCGGGATGCCTAAAGGGTTGCGGAGTAATGCCAGGGGGCGCGAGGGGCTCTGGAAACAATATGTTAAATAAGTTTATCTTTGTTGTAAGTTGAACTATTTTACTTTCTTGTTTATCTCTGCATAGAATGATGCACAAAAGCGTTCATGTAACATTTACAAGGACAAATGATGTTATTTATAGTCAAGGTGAATAGTACGGGGACGTGAATTGTGTTCTTCTTCCTAGAGATAGGGGTGTAATCAAGTTGGGTGTAATAGAAAACAATCGAGGAGCACTGACAAATATACAGGCTAATATGATCTCCAACATTACAATGTTTCACAAGCACTGTGAAGGGAATCGCTTCTTGGCCTGTTGCATCTGCAGAAAGCACTATGATAGTGAAAACTTTGCAGCTATGACTTTGCTACGAATCAAAATTAGAAAGATAGAGTGTGAGGCCAAAAAAGATGTCTTGCTATATAGCATAATATAATAGGTATTCCCATAATGATCTGACTACTTACACAAGAAAGAATTGTCAAATGATATATATTATATGAATTCAATACTAAGGGGGCATTCTCTTCGTAAGATGGACGATTCAGAACAAATTATTCAAAGTGCAATGAAGATGAAGGCACCAAATGACAAGAAGAAGCTATTGGAATCAGGTTAGTCGAAAAAATGGGAAAGTGTAGTAACAGCCCGGTGCGTGGAAATGGGCGATTCTCGATCAAAATAGACGAACAGCTGCAAAAATGAGCTACCACGGCGAAAATGAGTTGTATCCGATCCATTTGGAGCCGACAGCCTAACATAAGTTGTTGATATAGTGCTGGGACATCAATGCACTTGCAACTCCCTAAAAAAATATCCCTTAAAATAAACACACGTATGCTCCTTTTGGAAGAAGAATTTGACCCTATGGCTAGGCCCTACTGTGACTAAAGTCGTAAAAAAACTTCCAGATATCTAAGTGCATACTCTAAGTAGAAAGAAGAGGACTTGCACCCTGCTTTTTTGAAGCATACAAATTTCATTTAAGCCTAAAGTAAAAAACCTCCGTGATTATTTAAAGACACAAGAATGGGCTATACGAACAATTTCTAAAAAGTCCTCATTTAACCAGTAGATAGGCTATTTCTCTATGATACAAATATGAAGAAAATTATCTGGATGACTGAGATGCTCACTTAACCACTGCACTGGAGTCTCTAAAGGTGGCTCGATACCCTGAATGATTACCTTCCATTGTTGGCTTACAAATTCTTTGTCCAGTATTCTTAGTATCGCTATTTTCAGTAAGTCCCTCAAGCTGTGAAAATCGCCTATTAAAAAGAGAAATATAAGTGTGAAGAATTGTAGGTGTGCGATCTGGGTCAAGGATTTTTGGGCATCCGTCAACAAACGGTGAATACCATAGGGAAACTAGTGGTTTTCAAGAACGACACATCAGTCATGCATATGACATTTAGACAAAGGCATTCTCGCCAAACTCCAAGTGTCAGGGTCTAAGGCTTCTAGACTATCTTTCTAATACATGCATATAGCTCCGAGAATTAATTGAAACAAGCTATACGACAACTGCATCTTAACCAGGGTGCAATAATGAAGTTGGAATACCATTGTTGAGGACAATAGCATCTAAATTGCCCAGTCTCTAGAACTTAATAAATGCTGATGCGAGAAATAAGTCAAATCTGAGAACTCTCCACGCAGAGATGCAAAACGAATGCAGAGAGACAGGTATCTTGCAGTTGCAAGTGGGTTTAGTACCATATGGGAGCGGAAATCTGAAGCTAAGATACGATATCATACCTGTCTCAGATAAGGGCCTGAAAAGCATCTGAACAAACGGCCTGTCCAGCTGCAATAAAAGGGCACAGCATAACAAGTTAATAAGTCCTAATTTCACATGAGAAAGAGCTGCATGATGCTAGATGCTCGACCAAATGAGTTTGTTTAAGGAGAAGAATCATGCTTGCACATTCGCCTTATTTGTACGTAATTAGCTTGGTAAGGGCATTTACAAGGCATTTCTCCAAACAGCTCACTTCACACATGTTCTGTACTCATATTCTTTAGTTTAGTATGTGCGATGACAAAAAACTTTGGCTACTTCTAAAGCTTATTTACAGTAGTCTAATATCTTATTTCAAATTAAATAACATTATTACACAATCTTAAAACTAGATACCAATAAACTCTATGATAAATGTGCGACATTACAGTGCTTTTTACAAAGAGAAGATATCTGTATGATCAGAGACGAATGGCAAGCTGAGGAAATTCAGACAAAAGTAAATTCCTTAAGCTGTACTTAGGTTCCTAATAAACGGGGGGCACTTATTAATGTTTCATTAAGGCGCTTATTAGGACCCCATTTATTACATTTCAAGGAATGAAAAATGGCTTTGGTGTGCTTTCACACCAAAGCCTTCTTTCACCAAGTTCTCGGATTTCTTCACCAGACTTCACCAGATTTCTTCTTTCACCAAGTGATAGTGTTTCTTTCACCGATTGAATGTGTCTTTTGATGATTGTCAGAAGTGCAATAAACAGTTAAATTGCCATTAGATTTTAGAAATATTTCTGATCCCCCCATTTATAAGGAACCTAAGAGTAGTCAATTAGCTACCCCTGAAATAAGAACAACTTGCAAGATCAAAACACATGACAACACTTCTTCTAAAGTAGATAGGCCAGTAAGCTCTGACATTAACCCAAAGAAACATCTTTAACTAGAGGAGTACATGGGCCTACTTAAAGACATGTTGTGTAGTGATAAAACAATGCAAAATCCACGACTACAAATACCTGGTATATTTTGAATGGTATGTATTTGAATGGTTCTCCATTAAGTCTTTCCATTAGCTTCTTGTTCACAGACCAAAACTGATCAAATTTATCTGTACAGGAAATAAGTCAAATGAACTAACAAACTTGCTTTCACTGAAAATGACTATGATAAACATCCAAGGGATACATTATAGAGTCAACTCACAGATAGTACTGAAAGAGGAAAAAGCAGGGAAATTTGAATCACTGAAGTGTTGAACAAGACTATAATGTATAAAAAGACTATATATAAGAGGTCTAGAAAAATGTTGACAGGCTATAAAAATGCACATAACACATGGTTGTATGAGTGGAGCTGTTTCTCATAAATAGGGTAAAAATATATGCCTAGAATATCAGAAAAATCATTTCATAAATTCTTCTTTCTTTAACAGGACTGTTGCAAGGAATGATCTCTAAAATCAAATCTAATTCCTGTTACCAAATTCCACAAACACAATACTAAAAACATTGAAAACAATGCATCAATTCAAAATAGCTCTGAAAAAGTGTTCTGCAAAACATCTTGCAAAAAAAATGAAACAAATAGATGTCAAGTTACCATTATTCAGCCCAGACCAAAGCTGCTTGTGATCTCTCTTCTGCATGGCATTCATAACTTGTGACCTATGCTTCAAGTTGTCGGCCTAACAAAGACAGCAGATAATGCAAAAAAAGAATCATACCTCATCCTTCATATCCTCATGTAAGTATTCATGAGGACTCTATCAAAACTTCTTTATCATGCCTAAATGCTAAGAGGTTTCATCAAAATTCAATTGAACTTCCCTCAGTTTTCACTAGATTACTTCTATCAAGTCTCTGACAGATATATATTAAAAACAAATTGAATCATATTGCAGCTTTCATGCCACAGAAAAATACCTCTTTTAAGCATGCCATAAAATGGGATTCCACAACTTCTTTTGTTTTACATCTTATAATCTCAGTCTCAGGAAACCTCTAAAAATTGATGACATGTACAATTACATAACACTGCAATAATGAGTGGCAAAAGAATCCACTACTGATGTTATACTCAAAAACTCAAATATTACTGATGATATAGCTTGAGTCTCTCAGTCCATTCAAATAAATATTTGCAATAGCATTTACAAACAGCTAACACATGAAGCTGGTGAACTGGCACAGAAACAAACTACATAACACCATGTGAGAACTTAGAACGTTCCCAAGTTCTGAGAATCACTATTAAGTAACAACTACTGTAGCTTGACACAAAGTATGGCTTCACAACCCAGGGAATCCTTTATGATACTGAAACTGATAAAAGAATCAAGTACAATAGGATAAAACTAATACAAAAACTCATCCCAACATATCTTAACACAACACAACATGATCATTTGGTAAAAAATCAACAGAAGTAGAAACCATGGACAAAATAGGAGGTAATATAAAAAACCACAGAATGCAACAGTACAAGCCAGGGGTGGGCAAGCTATGGTCTGTGGGCCACATTGTGGCCCATGAAGGGAATTATGTGGCCCATGAGTTTATACCTCCATTCTATGTTACCTTCATTGTAGTGTAGAATAACTAAGTTGTATCAGGATCAGACAAATGCAAGTCTTGCATAGTCTAATTTACCTTTGGGGCTCATGATGAAAACATTTGATGAACCTGGACCACATTCCTAAAAGGTTATCCACCCTTTGTATAAGCAATGCCTGTGCATCAAGTGGCAGTATGAATCACTAGTGCTGATTGTAGTTTTTCAACAAAATACATCAATATAAATTTATGTGAACTCTTTAGGAGGAAAGTGCATTTGACCAAAATCAGCACTCATGAAGCCTACAAAGCACATAAAATTCAGGCTATTTTCAAATTTATCAATCTGTTTCATATACAAGTCAATTAATGCCATTATGAACTTTCAAAGGTACAGAATTCCAAGGACACTTTTCAAGATACAAAGAGTAAAATCTACACAATGCACATTAAATGCTAGGATCAGAAGTAATACTGACCTTGAAGTGCACAGTTATATTCCAAGGTAGGCCATCATTGGATGCAAACAAGTCAAAGAGAACACCAATTGGATAATGCCTATAGCACAAGCATACAAACATTGATAAAAAACATTCAAATTTTCATAAAAAAAGGTGGTCAGATGTCTATAAGTATATTATGTCCACTACTTATTGTCAAAGTGTGCTATCTCGCTAATTTTCAAGAATAAGGTGCATGATGAAATGTGCACTTGGTCTCATTGAGGCATACATTAAATTTGATAAACTGCAACTTTTCCATATCTTCCAAATCATATGAAAGCAAAGGAAAACTTTATCTACAAAGTTCAATACATTTTTTTACCATTTCAAAGCTTGACCTTGATATTCCATCCACATTTCATCTGCATCATTCTGCCCAGCAGCTATTTGGTAATGTCTGCACATCTTATCCACAACAAGTGGGAAATAACTCAGTCTTGGAACCAGAATCTGTATATACAATTATGACACATTATATTCTTAAAACAAAGCCTTCTTGTCAGAAGACCACAAAAAACTGCTCTTGTATTGTGTATGAAATGACTCCAGTAGGAGTGTTTAGGAATATACAAGGTGCAGCATATGAAAATGCAGCATAGTCTGGTTCTCAATTGAGATCAACCAGATATCTCTTGAAGACAAAATTACTGATACTAACATTTTAATAAAGCACTTTGCTGGTTTTTTTTCATTTCATATATAATCAGTCAAAAAGTACAATAGACTCTCTTTCTTGTATGAACAATTTATAACAACATGAGCCTCAAAATTTATGGAAAATTAAGACCAAATTAAGAACCAGCTGAGGCAGAAGTACTGTCTTAAATGATTTTAAACTGATATAAAACTTTCAAAGCTCTACAATGTTTGCTAAAAGTCCTCAAAACTTCCAAATCATCAGTGTGTAAAACATGTAGTAAGTGTACCAAGACTTTTAGCAAGAATTATATATCTGTAAGAATGTATATCTCTTGTCTTTTGCTAATGTTACTGAAAATAATACCTGTTTCATAAACATCTAATCTTTTCTTGTATGTCATCTAATGTCTACATTGCCTACACCCCAATGATTTAAGAAAAAATTAAGAACAATTTACCCTCAAAACTTTGGAAAAATTTAGAACAGCCAGCCCTAACCTCAACTTTACTGGTTCTTATAGAAAAAAGAGGGAGCATGCACTATGAACAAATACACTACAAAAATAAAGTACAGGCAGCATGAAAATACATTGCAATCTTGCAACTATTACAGGTAATAGTACTATATATACTGCAAACTACAGCACCTACATAAAAAAGAAAGTAAACTGTAACAATGACTACTCCACAAAGCGTACCCTGAGATGAGGTCAACCTTGAAAGAGTCGAATGATATCATCTGTAAAAACAGGGGAGGTTATGTAGTATCCAACGTATAGGTAGTCTGCAGTAACAGGGCCTGCGCATATAACTTGGGCAATTGTGGACATTACCTTTTTGAAGTTACCAAGTTATGAAAAATATCCACTTTCTACATTACAAATCATGTAATAGCCCAAGCTAGTTAAAACATCATCCTCCGAACAAAGTTAATGGTTTCGAACTAACTTCAAATAAAGTTTGCTCGCTCAGTGATACTAGGACCAAGTTGCATGGGTAGTGGGCACTACTGTTCAGCATGGTTCAAAATATATCAAAGAAACAAAAATATAAAAGAGAATCACTCACATAGAATGGTTCTGGCTGTTCAACAGTGGTAATTTCATCTTGACTGAGAGTGAAACAAACTGGAATTCTACCTTCCCATATTTCTCGCAGCACCTCCCGATCGTCCGCCATCTTAGCCTCTTCCAATGCACAAAAGCTATTATGCTCCTTCGCAAGTGTTATTGCCAAGAATATCATGTCTTGGCTTCTTGGCTACACGTTTTTTTATATAAGAAAAAAGTTTATAAGAAAATGAGGCTCAAATGGCCAAAATCTTAAGAAAATCCTAGGAAAATCACAAGGCTCAAGTTCAAGAAAATGCTAAGAAAATCACAGTTCATCTATTTTACATGCCAGAAATTGATACTGGCTCATTTTTGCAAACTCTCGTACAAAGATCGAGACTTATGGTGGCCCAAAAAATACAGAGAGTAGCCAGTTTTTCCTTCAGAAGTTAAGAAAATCTTAAGAAAATCTCAGCCTCAAATTCGTGAAAAGTTAAGAAAATTGAGCCTCAGGAAAAAAAGTGTTTTTCTTATAAAAAAAACGTGTATGCATTTCTGGGAGCAACTTTGGTAAAAACCTATGCGATATAAAGAAGCAAGTAAGTTTGCCAGCAAGTATGCCCCCTTGAGCCTTCGATCCTAGTGGTTGGCTATTTTTTAACGGTTGAGTGCTAACTAAAAGTAAACTTGCTGCGAGAGTGGTTGATAGAAAATTGCTCTCACCAATCTACCACCAAGGCAATCATGCAGTTACTATGTTGTAGTGCTGATACAGCGGAGATCTGACTTGGTGCATCGCCGGCGTCAATTAGAAATGAAAAGGAGAAGCAACTTTACGTGTATGTAATGGAATTTTAAAGTTATACGAAAATGGAAATGAAACTTCGAATTGTCTTTATCATCACGAACGATTGCATGTTTGATACACAAATGAAAGATTTTTGAACAAGGAGCATTTTGAAATACTCGCAAACAAACAACTTATCAAACAGTATCATAGGAAAATGTCAAAACTACAAATAAAAGATAACTTCATATTTTCCTAACTTCTCAATCACCGGTACTAAATCTGGTGCTCGATCAACAGAATTACACTGCAGTCTGTTACCAATGCCAACAAGAAACGAGCTTGTACCATTGTCAGATTATGCCTAGATGATAAATGCATCCATCCTTTCAGGAATTACTTCCAGCTGATAGAACATTCAATTCGGACAAGAAACAGTTCAAAAATAATTCGTCTACCAATGATTAAAACAGAGTATGCCAGAAAAAGTTTCTCTTTCACCGGTGCAAAAGAGTACAATATGCTGCCATTGGAAGCTCGTGAAATGGCAACAACTGATTTTATAACTTTTTTAAAGAAACATGTCAGTTGAAATGCGCGGGCACACATTCATTGTTATTATTATTGATAAATACTTTCTTATACTGTTTTACTTTGGGTTTTAGGTTTCATGTTTTATGTTGCACTCTTTAATTTATGCTGGACACACGTTGATAACAGCTTTTTGTAAGCTGAAGTGTCTATCCAGTTTAAATATTCGAAATTATTATTATTATTATTATTATTATTATTATAAAACAATTTATTGTCTAAAACAATTAATATTGCAGTACGATGTACTTATTATATCTTTTGTAGACGAAATAAACCTTGGACTAACCCTAATTTACTGGACTATTGACTATGACTTTACTACCTTAGTATTACAGTTACTATTGCTATTACTTCAATTTGAGAATTTTTTGTTTTTTGTTTTTTTTTTAAGTTGCAGACTTGCCAATTATGCACTGCCTTAATATAGTGAGGTGTATGATTGTATACTTAGATTGCATTAATATCATGAGGTTTAAAAAAAAAATTATTTTGTATTCAGGCGCTTTTCGATACTATATCAAGATATACAAAGCCTAAAGGGTTATCAGGATCTTCTTTGTGAGACAAGGAGATGACACCATTGTAAATGCGAAGTCAAAGAAAACTTTGAAAAGATTATACAAATGTCGAAAATTTCAGCGCATTGCTACTGGGATTCAAAAAAATTACTTTACTAATTTTTTATATTAAAATTTAGTTCTTTTCAGTGCAATACAATAGAATATTGGTAGCTAAGTTCTTCTGCGTTCTAACAGGCACACTTTTTCAATAATGTCAACCATTGGGACGTAATTGCCCAAAGATTTAAAGTTAAAATTGATTTTATGAAATCCTTTTATCACTGAAATTAAATCATGTGTTTTTGAAAAAGAGGAGCAAGGTGCCTCGCAGATTAGATGTGTGAAGTTCTGGAGTTTCGGAGACCAGGCATCAAGATGTTCCTCTTTTGAATATCTAAAAACGATTAGAAGACATGGAAAATCACACTGCTTCCTACAAAGCAAAGAAAAACGATTCGATTCCATAAAGAAAAAGAGAAAAGGAGTCAGCAAAGATGTCCAAAACTAACGAGAATTGAAAATAGAGGAAGGTAAGAAGATAGAGGGGGGAAGAACAAAGAGAATAAAACGAGAAGGTTTGCAATCGAGTGGGTAAGGTAGAATTACAAACTATATGTAAGTGACATTATCTTTCTCTATTACAGTGCAGTCTCTATCAAAGTACAAACCAATAAGTTTGATAACATTCAAAGTCTGTCAGGTTAAGATTTATTGAGATTGAAACAATGTTTATCGTAAATTAGGCAAATAGCACTAAATGTTAATGGTGATAAAATGTAGGGATCTTTACTAACCTCCAATTCGGATGGAGTTCACCAAATCGAGTCACACCGGTCTGAGCAGCAAAGTTATCAATATGAACTGATACATCTACAAGGCAATGAACAGGATATGAAAATGGCATTCAATTAGTACTTACCATGCCTGCTTAAAAATGAAGAAAATGTATTTGAAGTTCTATCAAGCTTCAAACTTCAATACCAGCAAACTTCATACCAAGCAAACATTATACCAAGCAAACTTCATACCAAGCAAATTGCATACCATGCAAACATGATACCAAGCAGACTTGGTACGAAGCAAACTTTATACCGAGGCAAAATGATACCTAGCAAACTTGATACCAAGCAGACACCAAGCAGACTTGATATAAAACAAACTTGATACCAAGCAGACATAATACAAAAGATATAATGTCGCCCAACTACCGTTTGCCGTCATATTTTCTGTACTGGATATTGTTGAATTCAATATCAAATCAGAATCATCATGTCTATCATCTTTATATTACTACTACGACAAAAACCAAGAAAACAAAGGATAGATTGCTCTTATATATACAGCAACTGTGGGCTATTTTTGATAATATTGAATTAAAGCTAATGACATTGGTAACACAAGACGCAACACTAGTAAAGCAGGCATTTAAAAGTTACGACCAGGCGTGATTCAAGTAGAGAGCTATTCAAGGTTTAGTTATTACATGCACATATGTGCAAACGGTATCCGCTCATTTTATCTAAACATGCACATGAGAGCCAAACAGCCCCCGGTCTAGATATCTAATGGTTAGTGCCAATAAACGTCTGCAAAGTGAGTGCAAATGTATCCTGACAAAGGTCTTGAATAAAAAAGAGATTCTGTGGACATGACAAGCATACTCATAAATGCAATAAAAGATAGAAACTAATACTGATGAACATCAAACTCACCCCTAGACTTCTCGACAATCTGGTGTAATCTTGCAAATGCCACACCTCCAGGGTAGTTAGAATATGAAATGTAAGACAGTAGACCGGTGGCAAGAATATTTCCAAAAAGCAGTCCAGCTACCATCACGTACACAACTTTCGACATCAACCTTTGCTTTCGAGTCCAATGGAAGCTGAAATGGCAAATAATTTCCTTTCATTCTCAATGGAGAGTAGTCATTAAGGAAACTGCCTTAATGGGTCCTCCATAGAAACACTGCAAAAAGTGCATATGTAATTTTTACTCAACTTAGCAACGTGTGGAATAGTTTCTATAAAGCACTATTAAAACAACGTCACACAAAAGCCTACAAAAACACAAATGGAAGAATTGCAGTATGGTAGAAATCACATATCCTACGTACATGAATGTCATACATTTGCATAGCATGTGCATGACATTTGCATAACATTTGCATAACATTTGCATAACATTTGCATTACATTTGCAGACTTACATTTGCAAGATTCCCACTGCAGCTGATGTGTTAAGAACTGGAATGGCATAGATAATGAATCGCAGCTCCTTGTGTGGAAGAAATGAATACAGCAGCACAAATAATATTGTTGATAGCAAGAGATCAACAAAACTTCTATTCTTGCAAGCCAATCCAACCGGCACAAATGGAAGAAATAAGACCAAGCATCTTGGTATGGCTGAATAAAAGTACCACAAGAAAGGTGACGTCTAAAGCTGGTTAAGGCTAATTGAATGCTCAACAAACTCTTTGGATCTACTACTTTAAAAGAGGAGGGACCTATGGGTGACTGGTCCCCTCTATGTCTCATCGGGCTGCTCAGCTTCTATTCCCATAAAGTATATACCTTGCAATCGTATCAAGGTATATTGCTAAGGCGCTAATAGATGCAAAGTATTATGATACCTATTGTTGCTATATGTGGAAAATAAACGGTCATAAGAGAAACTAGAGCAAATCAGCTTATTTTTAAGTGCTAATGTGCCTTGTGTTCTCCTCGTCAAAACTTCTCCCCTTCGGCTTCGTCTCTGTGCGGGTCCACTTTCTACAAAGTGTTAGCTTTAGATCACTTTTTTGATGTATGTTCATCCTCTCTTTTATTCCTTTCATTAGGTGTCACTTTCTCTTATGACTCAAGACGGCTATCTTCTAATGTAAGTCATTAAGTCTCTGCTTGCTACATAGATCAAAATGAAGACACATCAATAGACTTTAACAATTAAGTAATTCCAAAAGCCATCCATTCTGATAAATGACAACAAACAGATGCAATTAGTCAAAGAAGACAGGTTAGAAAGGATACTCCCCAATTCGAACTTTTATTTAACAAAGTATTGTAATAGAGAACAACACCTTCCGGCCATAACAATCTTTCCCAGAATATTGAATCAATGAAGATTGTCAAACCTAGAAGAGCAAAATGATCAAGTAGCATCTTGAACAGTGAATTCTAAACTTTTTACAGTATTTCAAATGGCGACCCCCCGCAAGATGCTTTTCGAATCAAGGGTTTCCTGGTGGGATAAACCTATGGTATGATCGTTATAATTTCAAAAAGTACCAACAGTGCTACGGGTAAAAAAGCAATGAGTCAAACAAGCGACGGCGGCCTCTTGCGGTCGTCTAGCAACTTTCACGGTCCACGTGAGACCTTTCGGTCCCCAGTCTGGGAACCACTGATCTAAAAGAAGAGCTTGCAAATGCCACTAAATCCATAACTCATATAACCATGAGTCCTTGAATCAGCCCATTGGGTGCTTATTTACATTTGAAAATTTTGGACAGGAGTTTATATGAGGGGGCTTATTAAGTCATCTGACACATGCCATACAGAAACTCATTTGTTGGTACTGCAGAACTTCACTACAGCACGAAGAAGCGGTACCATGTTTTAACCATACTAAAAAGCTTATTTTCGTCCGACACTCGTCGGTCGCTATCCGACGTTTTATACTCTGATGTTCCAGGAACTATCCCTCCATACACACACTGAATGCCAAAATTTATGACTAATTTGCTACCTGAGGTCATCTGTCTTACTGGCAACCCCCAAAACTGCCACTGGTAAATAATATACTAGAGAAACATCTCCTACTGTCATACATGAAATTCCACAGCAATGCAATGTATGCTTTGAAATTCTTAACAAATCTGGAAATGAGTTTTTCACTTACCTAGTGCAGCAATACCAGCTAAGACAGCATGTTTCAGTGCAATTACCAAATCTATTTTCCTTCTCAGAAGGCTTAGCAAGAGCAGAGGACCAACTAAGATGCAGAGTTCTGATCTGAAGATGACTGCAGCAAATGCAGAAAGCCAAATGAACCTTTTAATTTTATTATCAAGCCAATAGCCAAGTGCTGGCAATACTGCAATAAAAATCCAAATTAAAAAGTGGTGTGTAGAGGTAAAAACACAGCCTGAATAAGGATTATCTATCATATGATATAAAACCAAATTTGACTTTTGTTTTATAAGATATCCAGTGTAGCAAAAATAAGCTACTACCCATTATTAAAGTAATAATTAGCCAAATAAAGTTCAATTTTTGAAGGATAGGCATAGTTCATATTGCCATTGAGTCTCAAGTTCTAAACTTGCTTTTCACATTCACTGATATACTACAAAAAACCATTCATGACATACTTTCTTGATATATTTTTAATGCATATAGAATCCATAATTCAATCCAGAACTGGGTAAAGCTCTTTTTTAGTTATTTTGAGATCATAATGGTGAGGATTTTAAACCTAACAAGTGTCACCTGATAGATCTCCTAGTACAATCTGCAGATCCTGGTTTCATAAATCAATATCTTTTTTCTCTGGCATGAAATAGCTTGCTAAGTACAAAATCTAAAAAAGATGGAAGGGACTATAAAGGACTATTTACCAAAGATAAACGCAAATGTATTTGGTAGTGTCCTGGAAGAATAGAACATGAGATGAAACTGTGTTACAGTTGCCATGGTGAGCAGATTTGCAGTAGAGTGTGACAATACTTTTGCAACAGCTCTTCTGTATATTGAAAATGACATCATCACCATGCATCCAAGAATGATTCTTGCTGTAAAATCAATATTAGGAATTCCATTACACATCTCCCATTCAATAAAACAATCAAGGGCAAAACATAGTCAAGAGTTCTAGATGTTATCGGAATTCATTCATTACTATTAGAGTTCATTCAAATATATTTGTCTTGCAAAGTAATACATATCAAAACTGATATGAAGAAGCACAGAGGGTAGTCACTAATAATGTCAAAGGCTAAAATGTCACTACAATGTGGAGCAGCTGGTTTAGAAGTTAAGTGGAGAACAAAATCATTTTTATTTCCCTGACCTTGTGCTCAAACTAATGTTAAGAATGAAAGGAAATCTCTTCTTATACTGATCCAAAAATTCTTAACAATAATTGAAAAAGCCAGTCTTAATAAAAGTTTATACCAATATATTGTGACACAATCTTATCAGCTTTGAACAAGCTAGCTACGACATTGAATGGAAATGAAGCTAAGCCGATACACAAAGCTCCAATGAATGTTCTTGGTACAACGCCAGGGAAGCTCTTGTGGTCATACTGAAAGTAATAAAGACAAACCGCAAATTAGGAGAAAAGAAAAGCCATAAAAAGTATAGCAAGGTGTAAAATATGGCATAGTTATAAGACCAATATTTAGCAGATATTAAAGGCCTATGGGCAGAGCTCGAAAGGAAATTCCCTGAACTATACTTAGTGTACATATTGAAAAGCAGACTACAAGTATTCAATGTTTTGGTTGTCTTGTTTCTTGTGTACAGAAAACTGTCCTATTTTGCAGTGTTACTTATCTTTTACTACAAATTACCTCCTCGATGTTCCACTTTTGATACAGCATATCATGAATTGCTTGAATGTTAAAACTTTCCTCTACCTTTGTATACGGGCAAGTTATAACATGCATTAGCATTGCAATGGCAAAAGAGGCAGACTGCCATGATAATGCCGCCATCTTTTACCATTTGTTATTGATTTAAAGTACAACCTCGTTTTCAATCAGAAACTGATTCAAGGACTGAGGAGAGATCAGTAGTAGATCAGTGGACGAGACCCTTTCAACAGAAAATAGACGAAAATAAAGCGCACAGTGTTCATTTTGCAGAAAAGTAATGCAAAATCATCCATAGAAAGCATTTACTACTTATATTTGCTTGGAAAATAGGGAGCCACATTGACTGTGTACTAAAAGTCTGTATGCAATTCCAAGCCATAAAGTTTGCTTTGTAGATTCGGTGCTGCATCATACCTACTAGCCTACACAAGCAGTGAACTATTTGTCTAGATGAAGCAAAGTATCAGAAAGAAGTGAATTTACTGGAAAATAAAATATGCTGAAATGCAAGAAAAACAAACATTTACTAGATTGATAGAAATGCAAAAGAACTGCTTTAAATATTAATTTATAATACAATCCATGTTTAGTATAGTAAGCACACAGCATCTAGTTCTGCTGGAGAGGAAATAAGATGCATGTGATGTATCCATAAAGAACCTGAAGAGGTAAAGAGAGGGGATTCAAAACCTACCAAATCATTTATCATAAATGCTCAGGGTAAAAACTAGTCATTTTTCCTGAATAGTTACCCTAAGAGTCTATTTCTATTCCTGATCAACATGGGACACCTACAATAAAACATTAGCTTTAGCAACTTTCCTATTTTCAACAACTTTTGTTTTTGGACAAAACATTTCGCACCAGCTTTTGGGTAACATTGTTAAGCCTGCCTCACTTTTGGCATGAATGACACCAAGTTCGTTTTCATCTGTTCTCAATAAATATGAGTGAGCATCCCCTAATGACAACACTTTAGCCAATACAATGTCTCCTGGCCTAAATGACTTGTACATGTCTACTTTATCTATTTCTGTTGCTCGCACATCTTCTCTTCTTATCATTCCTCTAAAGGCATCTGCTACCTGAATCCCATTGACATGTAAAATTGCAGCTTTACAAAACCTTGGTGTTGTGCTGAGTATCTTGCAAATAACTGGAGAATCTATCAAAACAAAGTTAACCAAGATAATCATTAGCTATAGTGGATTCATGATTGTGTATAGTGCTTTAATACATCTTTGGCTAACAGACATCAGAGGGAAAAACACAGATTTAAGGTCTAAAAAAGATTGAAAGATAAAATAGAGTATAATAAGAAAAGCAGTTATGTACTGTATAATATTGAATACCATACCTTTTTCTGGTACCAGATGCTTTGATTCATCACCTGATTGAATAGAAATTTGGGTAGTACTACTTCCATTAACATCATCCTCCTTAAACGTCTTTTTTCCAACTAACTTTGAATAAATGAACCCTCCACGAACGTATGTTCCAGTGCCTGGTTGATACTCATCTGTACTGCCAAGCCTTTCACCTGGGATCGCCAAATTATCTGCCATTTTCAACCAATTGATGTAAATAAAGTTTAAGGCAACTTCATGCACCTGTGCTGTGTCAATCGTGCATATTGAGAGTTTCCTACCGCATTATCTGGTAGTAAAGACAATGATAAATGTATCCCATGCGTAAGTAGAATCTCTTTATGAATTCGAGGCAGATGGCCTAAATTTTCGCAAATAGGTTGTTTAGGACGTAACTGAATGTGCTAATCAAAGCAACACAGAAGCCAGGCTGTTAGTAAGACCTTAAGTATTACAAAGAGCAATTCAAGTTAATTGCAAAGATGATTGAGGTCACATGCAACGATCGTCTGGGCAAGAAAGTCCGTGTCAAGTGCAAGTATCCTTGCTTTGAAAAATACTAATCACGAATGAATACTAACAAGGGCGCAGTCCCGACTGCATAATATGGTCTTTGTCGACGAGATCTCGAGTGTGCACGAGCAAAGAGCAAGTGTGCACTTGACCCCAGGTGTGCACTTGAGGTGTGCGCTGTATTTTTGGCTTAGAACATAAAGCCAGTTTATTTATTTTCTGTTGTTTCTCACCTTGAAAAATTATGTATCGGACAGCAGCATGCTTGTCAGAGCAGTTTGCTTCATTATTAGCGTTATGATGGTTTGGAAATAGTCAGATTAACTAATTTAACCACATATTATCGAATTTAATTATATATATATATATATATATATATATATATATATATATATATATATATATATATATATATATATATATATATATATATATATATATATATATATATATATATATATATATATATATATATATGTGTGTGTGTGTGTGTGTGTGTGTGTGTGTGGTGTGTGTGTGTATTCAAGAAGGAATTTGGCACTAATGCAGAATTGTACATCCCCTAGAAATAGACAGCCTACTTTAGCAAACTATACACCTGCTAAGTGGCATAGGTGCAAGGGTTAGGGTTAGCATTTAATGAATCTCAAATTGTTAGGATTTGATCTATTTCATTTATATCATGTTGAAAGTAGTAGAAATCAACTAAATTTTGATGATTGGTACTATTTAAGCACTAATGCTAACCCTGACCCCTACCCCTTGCTAGCTCTCTGAAAATTTGACTTATGGGGTAAGTGATGGTATCATTGTATTCTACTCAAAGATAGCTGTTGAATAAAACTAATGGGTGTTGTTAGCTTGCTTGTTATTTCCTTGACAATGGCAGTGCTGATGATACTGTTGGGGATCTGAAACTACTGATAGCTGCACAAACAGGCACAAGACCAGAGAAAATAATCTTGAAGAAATGGTAATGCAGTTTATGTAAACTTTAGACCATTTTATGAATGAGCTTTCTTCCTTGGACACTTACTTATTTAGAAGTTTTTTTTAAATCTGCTACATTATTAAGAAATGTTTTTGCTGTGATGACTTTTTGCTATGGAAGCATCATTGTCATTAAGTGACAATTGTGCTCTTATCAATGGCATTATTTTGATGAGAACAGCTCCATTGAGGCAGTTTGAAATGTAGCAAATTTCTTAATGTTCATATTCACCTCTTTCAAAACATTGAATGTTGTATGCTATGTTGATACATTCATTATAATATTCATATTTGAGTGAAATGATTTTTAGATTTGGATGATTAGATACGAGCTTCTTGCCACATAGCATCATCACCACTAACAGTGTCTGCATATCTGTTTTAGGTACACCATCTTCAAAGATCATATTACTTTGAGGGATTGTATCTTTTCATAATCGTAATCATTTTCAGATATGTTTCACTGTATTGCTTGCATGGTACTCTGACAGTTAACAAGCTTAAATAGAATCATTCATTGCTATGTACTAAAGCAGGCTATTGCCAGATAGTATCTTTAACATGTCTTATCTGTATTAAAAATTTGTTTTTGTAGTTTTATTTAACTAATTAGTGCCTGACAATGCTGCCAATTAATGGTCCCAAGAAGTCTTAAATGAAAATGCTCATTCTAGATGGCTATACTTCATTTTCTGTTGCTATATGTCAAATTTTATCTCTTAATTATGAAAAAATCTATATTCCTTTACTTAAACCTAGATGAAATAAATGATGGGATGAATCTAGAGCTATATTATAAATAGAAAATATTTGTTTTTACCACACTCTTATTTTCGACACCAAGAAGAAAGAAGCTACAGAAAAGCTGAATGAGAGCAACTTTGACCCAGGACACTGCTTGTGTGGAAATAATTTTTTGTCATACTCCTTTGAAATTGAAACTAGTTTTCTTTTATTAATACTTACAATTATCACCTTTGTAAAGGAATGCTCTTTTATAGTAATGTCTTAAGTGCTGAGGATCAATTTCTTAAACAAATAGGAACTATAAGAAAATGTCTACTCTTTAATAAAAAGGTAGAAAACAGAGTGGTATTTATCTTGAAAGTTGACTCTTGAATGAACAGTTTTTTGATCTTAGAAGCATTCACAGCATCAAGTAGTTGTAGGGATATTATTGTCGAAGTAAAACTGATATTACAGACACTCATGATCCACATGGCCTTGAAATTAAGAACGTTAGGTCTTGGCAGAAAATATATCATTCTTATAAGAGAGAAGAGCAGATTGTCACATGCTATAAATTGTGCACTTTTGTCTCATCACCTCATTGTGTAATAATTTGTGTTCTAGAAATGAATGAATTGCTTTTGAAGTTGCAAAGGATAATTTACAATATCACTATAGCACGAAAAAGCGGAAACATTCTTTTAGCATACTGAAAGCTTTTTTCGTCCGACACTCGTCAGAGTATGAAACGTCGGATAACGACCATGCTACCATCTGCTAGAAAAGATAGCGTTCCTACCACCCAAAAAAGTTGTGTAGTTTACGAATTTTCGTGCTGATGTGAAGTTCGGTACGTAGGGCGCACTACGCAGAGGTTAGCAGATAGAATAAAACAACATGTACCCACGAGCATCAGGACGAAAAACACTACAACAAGAGAACAGCCGCCTCGTACGTGTAAAAACTCTAATTCTAAAATGAAAAGTGATTCGGCCATAGGACAACATCTTCTAACAAATCCAGAATGCGCCAAAACATATACAGACGATAATTTTCGGATCATTGGGCAAGCAAGATCGTCCTTTCATTTAGGTGTTTTGGAATCGGTTTACATCAAGACTCAAAACCCAGTCTTGTGTAAACAAAAAGAGTTCGTTTTTTCACTTGGACTCTTCAAGTAAACAATGGTGAATAGGTGCTAATTGGCCAATCATAGAGCCAAATAGACGCATTATTCATCATATCACGTGCACCCGCATCTGGCTATATATTTCGGTTCACCTTTCGGTCGTTATCCGACGTTTCATACTCTGACGAGTGTCGGACGAAAAAAGCTTTCAGTATGCTAAAAGACTGTTTCCGCTTTTTCGTGCTATAGTGAAGTTCTGTAGTACCAACAGACTTTTCAGATAATTTAAAACCAGCACATCAGCTTAATGCTTTTTATTTAGGTGTCACTTGTTGGTGATCCAACAGCTTAACTATGTAATTCATTTATTATTACATGATGAATAATTTCTCTGTCTGTTGGTTTTCTCACTAATACTTTTGGCAGTTAGTATCAATAGCTTTTTCTGTAAATGAAGTATATGCATCAGGGTTTTTCAACTTGAAGAACTGTATTGAGTCCTTTTTGCATTGAAACTTTGTGGAGTGTTTGGGAATGAACTTTCAAATGAGAAATAGACCAGCTGGCTTGTGAACTCCTCATCATCAGTGAACCAAAGCTTTCTTACTTTAGTAACATGTTTGTAAGCAAATATTTTAAATACAAGTAGCTTTTATGATTGGAAAACCCTTCTAAGTTTGTTTTTCAATTATCACTTATGACTTGAAACAATATAATGGTGGTTTGGCTGGCTTTGTGGGTGTGTAAATGTGTTCAGTGTGTGTACTTGGCAAATTGGCATTTGAGTTTCCATTTGTATCAGGGATTACTCTGGGAGATACTTCTAACTCCAGTTGAGCATTGAGAATCTTCTGGGATTGCCTGTTTTTCAAAGGTTATTTAATGTGAAATTGATTTTTGACATTTCACAGATACAGGCTTCTGAACAAAATACAGATTTAGCATATATTTTCATCTTTATGATAAATCTGACTCATAAATCGGACTGATAGAATTTCTATTCGATGTCAAAGTTTGGTTACCAGCATTTTCTCCCAACTCCATGCAAACCAGAAAATGCAACTTAGAATTCTGATTAGCACTGATTCATTGAATTACAAAACAAAACATCTCCTCTGATCATCTTCTCAAGAAGCAGCAGCAACAACAAAAGAAATTGTGACCCACCATGTTGCAACATGCTCTCATCCAAGATATATCCATACTGTATATATGCAAGTGTCTATATATATATATATATATATATATATATATATATATATATATATATATATATATATATATATATATATATATATATATATATATATATATATATATATATATATATATATATATATATATATATGTGCTATGGATATATTTGCTGTCAGCGGAGCAGTCATTGTGATATATTACGCTATGGAGGAACATTTCCAGAACATAGTATCAATTCATCAAAATTGATAATGGAAGTACAAGACACCTTACAAAAGAATACCTACAATACTTACACAAGAATTGGATGCCATGATCAAATGCGCTAAAATACCGGCTTCCCTCTGCTACAACACACCCCACAACTCGAGTTTGTGCCTACCGCCATCAATCCCTTGCCTCGATATCACGAGTATAGTCACTTTGAGATTTTCCAATCCAACCATATATATATTCACCTCGAATATAACTGGCTGCTTTTGCATATTGCAACGAGAATGGGTTGGTTGCACCATTGCAAGGATGTCTTCCTGTTCACTGAAATCATTTACCGAACTGACGGAGAATTTATCGTCAGTTATAGCGAAATATGACGGGAATCAAATACTAGACTTTGTCACCTTCGGTGATGATGCCAAGTGGTTGCTGCAGTGGAAACTGCTGGCTAATTTGAGGAAGAGATCTTCCAGTGGCCTAGAGAAGTTATTAGATCATGAACACACTGAAGAAATCAAATGGATACTGGATGACCCTCAATTGTTAGAATTGTTGCTATGCAGTGGATATGTTCAGGAGCATAGATGGGTTGAAGTTATTGAGATTATATGTAGAATTTTAGCCATTGACCCTGCTGCCAGTTGTGGTTACAAGAGTCGCTTAGCTGCTGCTGTTGCATTGACATTTTCAACCCCCGTGAAGTCGCTAGCAGATCAGAGTGTAGAAATCGATCCCATTGAGAGATACAATTCATTTACCAGCTGGGCAGATGCAGATGAATTATTCCATAATTTTAAAGACCTCACGGCGTGGCAAATGCGTTATGTAATTGGAAGTTGGGCCACTGATGACGAACTTATATGGGCAAGGGAGAAGGTTCCATTAGAGTTTAAGAGCCCCAGTTGTATAGGTGAGGCAACTCATTCCATGATGAAGTACAGAGAATCAAATGAAGAGGGTGTTAGTGTGCATGATGGTGCCAGGTATTACTCTTACAGACCTGTGACCATGTCAGTAATGTATGAAGTAGGTGCAGTGTGTGGAGGTATATCTAAGTTTGGTTGTGCAATGGCACAAGCATTTGGAATACCTGCAATGCCACTGGGCCAGCCTGGACACTGTGCCTTTCTTTGGTGGAAAGAAGGGGAATGGGTTCTGAGTAATGATGTTTCAGGGCTTGGGAAGAGTGTGGTTCATGATGGTATACAATGGACATGGGACAAGAATGCAGACTTTGTACATTTAATGGAGCATTCACAGAAGAGTTTTAGGAGATTTGTACTGTCAGAAAAGTTAAGAATAGCAGCTAAGTTTTGTAGTAAAGGAATTGCACTTGAACTATTGGGATCTGCTATAAATTATAGCTCATCAAATTATTTGGTGTGGAGGGATTTGGCAGAGCTTTGCATGAATCAGAATATAAATCAACTCAGTGAGATGTGGATGTTAAGTATGATACAAGAACTAGATTATTTCAATCAGACAGCTAGAAGTACAAGCAAGTTGCTATCAAAAGGTAGCATTGTAAAAGTTAGTGACTGTCATGATCGAAGGCAGAATATTGTTGATGGCACACAGTCAGAATGGTGGACTAGTAAGGAAAATGCCTGGGTTGAAATTGACCTTGGTCTTGACTGCATTGTTACTGATGTTAAGATACAATGGTGGGGGACATCTGTGAGTAAAAACTACATAGTTTATGCAGCTCAAAAAGATGGAACATATAAAGAGATGAGGAAAACAATTGATGAGGTCGAAAAGCCAACAGGATACAATGGCTGGAGCTCATTGCCTGGCTGGACAATGAAAACAACCAGAGTGAAATTCATCTTAGAGGGTGGTTCCCTTGATCCTTGGGGCAAAGGGAGATGGCTTGGCATAAGACAAATTTTGATTCTGGGTAGAAGAGAGAGGGTGTTTAAACTTTTGGCCAAAAGTAAAACTGTTAAGATGGGTGGTTCCCAAAAAGTTGCTCAGAATATTACTGAGATTTCTAATTTAAAAGTTTGGGCTGAAGATATGACAGCATGGGTAGAAATCAAATTAGGACAGTTATGCTTTCTTGAAAAAATAGAACTCCAGTGGAGGGAAGATGCTAGTGTGAAGGAAATTATGCTACTAGTTTGTGTTGATGGGAGAGATTTTGAAAGTATCCTGTTGAAATCATTTGATGTTGCTCATGAGTATTGTGGCAAGACAGTCTTGCCAATTAATAAAGTGGCATCTTTTGTAAGACTAAAACTAGGAAGTACCATCCATGATCAAGGGAACATGAAAAAGTGTCTTTGCTTGCAAAATGTAGCAATTTTTGGAGAAGAGGTTTCAGTTAAGCATTTATTGATAGAAAAGGCAAGGGAAGAACTTTCAGCATGGCCATGTGTAGAAGATCATGTGTGCTCAATGCTTTATGAATCAGGTTTCCAGCTTTTGTCATCCATGGCAACATGCAGGACTAGTGATTGTCATGAAAGAGCTCAGAATATCATTGATGGAACTCAATCAGAATGGTGGAGTGAAAGCCAAGATGCATGGGTGGAAATAGTGCTGAAAGAACAGAGCCAGATTCATGGTGTCAAGATACAATGGTGGGGTACTTCAGTAAGTAGGGATCTCAGGATATATGTTGTGAATGAGAAAGGAGAACTTAATAAAGTAAAAACAAGTGCAGATGAAATTAATAGTCCTGTTGACTACAATGACTGGAGTACATTCAATGGTTGGGATGCAATGACAAAGACAATAAGGTTTGAGCTGAAAAGTGGTTCATTAGATCCTTGGGGGATGGGTAAATACTTTGGCATAAGACAGATTATTGTGACTGGTTTGTGCTGCTCATAGCCACTATGAGCACACCTACTGTTTTATTGATTATTAACGAATGGAAAGAAGACTCAAAAAGAAACCTGCTATAAATTATAGAAAGCTGCTTTAGCAATGGGAAGGAGAAAAGGTATGATAGGAGACATTGAGAATGTACATGTTTGCTATCATCACAAATCTCTTAGATTCTCCTCGCATTTTAGAGGCTAGACCATATTGCTTAGTTTAATCATAGTTGTTTATTCCCTGTTTACACAGTTAACAGGTACATATCATTTGCTACATTTATTGCTGCCTTATACATTTTTGCATGCTATTTTAGCACCTCCATTCTGTGCTCCCCAGATGCATTTGGGTAATAGGAAATGAATTTTAGTGTTTCTAGGAGTAGGTACATGAGTTTTATGTGTTTGTTCCATGTAAAGTTATGTCTTTAGATTTCAAAGAGTAGTGATTGAATAGATGATTACTCACAGTATTAGGTTTATAGTGCTAGGTTTCCAGAGAAATTCTTGAAGTACAATTACTACCTGATGTTCATGTCTACAAATGCTTTTGCAATAAACTTACATTTCTTATTTCTTTGTAGTGAACGTAAACATTGTACCTTAGGCCATTTCTTAGCCAATGTCATTTTTCCTTCTAATCCATTCATTCACATTCACCCGCAAATCTGGCCAGTCACTGCAATTCAACACAAACAAACAACTATTACGTCACATCATCTTGCCATCTCCTTTGTTTACTTCTATTAATTTCAGCTTCACACCTAACCAGCCCTTCCCCTAACCAGCTTACGTAGGTATAGTCCAGTTAATTTTAGATCGTATCATTTCTGTATATATCCATGTAATCTGTGTTGTATAGTCAGTCAGAGTAGAGTCAGAGTACAGTCAACATCCCACCATCTCCCCTCCCTCCCTCCGTGTTCTCTGCACTTCTTCTTCTTCTTCTTGTTTGCCTCTTCTCCTTCCAATCGTTATGAGATTATATTTCATGTTGACCATTAGGAATAGGCCAATTTGACAAGCTGATCTACTATTTTCTTCCTCAGTATTCTGTTCTTTGCCTTGGTATAGATGTTCTGCAGGCTGGCTTGTGATAAAAAGTGGTGTTACTTTGAAGGAGGGATATTTTTCTTTTGTTCTCTTTATGTCGTTGTTAATTGTTGTTGCTGTTGTTGTTCTTTTCCCTCCTATTGTTGCTCTCTGCACGTTAAATAGTGATACGCAACAACATGGGTCTGCGAAGGATTTCACTGAACGAACATATGCAGCTTAGAGGAAGCACCAACTCATGTTCTTATACCTTACCTATCTAGCTTCTGAGTTATCCATTTAATAAAGTGAATTACACTTGTAGATTGGACAGATTGTTGGCCTTCGTTTTGTAGACCTTAGGATGATCTTTCACACAGCTGACACCACCATTCTTTCTCAGACAACTCATTCATGGTCTGTCAGATACAGACAATTTACAAGAAAGTCAACCCAACCGTAGTTTCAAGACTGTCCTCGTCTGGTCTTTTGTGTTGTTGAATGAATAGAGTGTCACATGTTGTATGCGATCAGCCTACTTATCTCTCAGAAGGTTTGAAGTGCTGGCAAATATGCCTGCACAAGATCATTTACTGACAGTGAAGCAAATCTGACTCACGACAGCTACAACTTTAGAACGCTACTTTATTATAGGAAGGGAGCTTGTAAGGTTTGTTTTATAGTATGAAAATAGGAGAAAACTCGTTAGGATAGAATTGTTATCTCAAAAATTATTATCATTTCTGTACTGGTCCACAAGACTCATACCTTGTTTCTATTCTGTTTTTGTGCTGAAATCTGCGATTAGTGGCTGCACGAGCCGTCAGGAAGTTGGGGTGTAGAGAGGGAGTCAGGGAGTAAAGCTCCAAGATATTTTTAACACCACACCAGACAAGTTGCAAAGGGAGTCTCCCTAACATTTAATAGGCGTGGTATATTTCATATTTATAAATTCATATGTAAGGAGGGTTGCCCTTCTGCTAGCTAATTTTCAAGGAACCTCCGATAAAAGTATTGTCCACTTTTTGTATTGTAAATAATGTTTTTATTGGAAAGCCTCTTGAAAATCAGCTAGCTCAAAGGCAACCCTCCCTAAAAGAATCAAATATGAAGTATATGAAATACACCTCGTCCGTTAGATGTTATGGAGATGCCCTTTGCAATATAGAAATGTGCGCTTTCTTCATGAATAGGCAGATGATATCATTGATATGCGTGTGAGAAACTTCAATAGACTTAGCTATACTGGATCGAACAGCGTTTCGATACATTTTTACCGCATCTTCAAAATATGGGAGGGGGGTATTTACCGCTGGAAACACCCTGGTGACGCTGCCACTGCCTGCGCTTATGATAAGGGGTCGTTTATCGCTTGTTATACT
This sequence comes from Mastigias papua, assembly GCA_964019165.1. NCBI lineage: Eukaryota > Metazoa > Cnidaria > Scyphozoa > Rhizostomeae > Mastigiidae > Mastigias > Mastigias papua. Next base: position 2,325,369 of record OZ025273.1, on the reverse strand, counting down.
AGCAACATGTAAACGGCCGTTACAAAGAAATTTTTGAGTAGTATTGTCACTATCCGTATTTATAAAATCCCCACCAGACCTCTCAACTAGTGGACCTCTGAGAATATCCATGGACTGGTTTCTGCAATGTTTCATGGAGATGTGTTATTCATAGCGTACTCCAAAGTATACTGGTTGGCAAAACTGTTTTATTACTTTTACTATGAATTTGCGACTAAAATTGCAAGTTCCATATTTGTAAGGGAGGCTAGACTACTGAGACTCAGCATCTTCTGATGAGCTGCTTAGCCGACGGACAGCGAGGACTTGGGGCTACAGCCTCACTCACAACGAAATTTCCAAACTACTAGCGAGAACGAGGCTTTCTCATGAAAGCAGAAAAGCTTGGATATCTGTATTTGGTAGGCCAGGTGTAAAAGGGCTTCCAGCAGTCAACGATGTGCCTAGCTAGACAATTTCGCTTGTGGGACACCCCAGAAGTGACAAACAATCTAACTTTCAACCAGTTTTTATTTTCCTGAGCACAAGGAAGCAATGATGCCAGTTGCTAGTTTCGCTGGTTTCGCTGAGTTATTTGCACTATCCAAAAAGAGGCTTGACTGTGATCAACCATGACTAACAGAATGAACTGCATATTGAAATTTAGTCAAACTCCACAATTCACGCTAAATTTTCAGCTGCATTACCAACTTTTTACAGAATTTCATAAACATTGGGGGATCGATGCACTCACGCCCCAATCGACACATCACTGCTAGCAGAAAACAGCCGTTTCTATGCATTTTCAGGTGGGACAGAAATACAATAAAAAGTGACCGCAAATGTCCCCTACTGAAGCACCCCTCCCTGTTTAGGTATATTACCATCTGTCTGAGTTATACTTATATTCAGGGGCAGCGGAGGGATATCTTTGGTGTGGGGGAACTCCAGTGGAAAGACTAAATATGTTGAGGATGTAAAGATACATAGTTGAACATCTCCACTTGTACCTTACATTGCAAAATATGATATATTCTACCGACATAATTTCAGGGATCACCGATTATACATAGGCAGCAGATGTTCCTTTGTAGTGACATAGGAGGACCCTCCATGATTGGGTCCTAGGCTAAAGAAAAATTTTGAAATTCTACCCTCTAGAGTGGCTTTGAAACAATCTCCCAGACTAAAACTTGACTGAGTAGATTTACTGAATACGTACTAAAACTTGCTGAGTTACAGACAAAGTTTCTAAGTTGCAATATACTATTGGATTTTCTCTATCCTCCAAAAGCAATTGGATTTTCAATAGCGTTTTCAAATTTGCAAAGCAACAGAATCGGCTTTGAACCATGGCTTATCACTGCCATGTATTCATTCTTTTTTCAATGGAAAAACACTTTTTCCCCTCTGGCACTTTTTGCAGTTTAAAGTTGGCTTTCCTGTACCGAAAATTATTTAACTAATAGCTTCAAAATATAAGGATTTCTTTCTGCAGAATGGCTGCTCGTAGTTCGAAACTCATACCACTGGGCAATTCACCTTTGTGCAAAGAACTTGATCGTACACTTCTACTTCTAGGTGCTTCATTACCTTGAGAAGCAGCCTCATAAAACTCATTGAGTGAATCCATAGAGTGAGTGAAGCTTTACTTTCAACGCTTTCTATGATTTTAACCCCTATGCTCCAATAACTGATAAAACTTTAACTCTATTTCTTCTTTTCAAAAAGTTGCAATGCATTGTTTAGCTTTTGTCTAGGAGGATATCTGAGGGGCTTAATGACTTCTGCAAAGCATTGTCAGGTTTTTGGGGTAGTTTTCTTTTCAGCAGAGCTGGTTAGCCAGCTTTATCAGGATGGATTTTTGCTAATTTGTAATCAACTGCAACTCTGACATTGAGGATTCTAACCGTCTTTTAATCTTAGTGCTTTTTCATTCGGATAAGCCAGTTTAAATAAACTACCTCTCCAAATTACAAGCTGATTAGATTTCATTGAGTATGTTGATATTTTTATTAAAAGGGGCAGCTCTCCTTTCCCTACTTTTTTAAAGAGAAAAAACATTTCTTTCCCTGATATGCTCTCCTGATTACGTTATTCGTTGCTTTAAAACAAGATCCTTGCTTTCCCTTTAAACTCGAATATCGATCAATTTCCTTTGCCTCCTTTTCTTTTTGCTTTCATCTAGCTTTTTGACTGACTTGCATGTTATACCAGCTTCTTTTATTAAAAATTCAGTTCTGTTCTGTTTCTTACATCGATCAACATATTAGCAAGGATCTAACTCACAGATTTCCTATTTTGAATTTATCCAAAGCAGTCTAGGGCATATGAGTTGCTGATTCTTGCTCATTGACAATGCTTCGTGAAACTTTAATGAAGAACATTTCCTGCAAAAGTGGGGGGCTACAGCCCCCGGCTCCGCTTTCCATGGACTTATGTATGTTTATATACTATGTGAACAAATGTTCGAGTTAAGTTTGGCATATTTGCTAGTATGTTGGATTGTAATCGTGAGTGCACTCATGTTTCATGAGTTCAATGGTTTTCATTCATTTCGACTGGTGTCATCTTTGTTTGTTGCTCATATTGCTAAAAGGGGAACTGGCGGTGATCTGGGGCGAGATGAGCATTCACATTTTACCAGCAACAAATATGGCGGCAGTTGGAAAGTTATCAGTCATTTGTACATTCTTATTCGTTATTTGCTGTTCCTATGGTGCTGAAGCAAGCCTTTATTCCAAAGATGATCCTATGGAAATCCTTGATAACAGTACTATACGACAAACAATCTACAATAGCAAATATGTATGGATCGTAGAGTTCTATTCGAGTTGGTGCGGCCATTGCCACGCATTCGCTCCTACATGGAGAAAATTTGCAAAGCAACTTCAATGTATGTATTTTTAGCTGAACAACCTTTTAGTTACATACATAGCAGAATTTTCAAACCATTACCCTGAGGGATCATATGTGAAACGGATATCTTCAATTTGATACTACCATCATCAGATATCAGGGGTACCTAGTTATTTTTGCCGTGCTAATGAAAGTCTCAGTTTTGGTCTGTATGGTACTGGACTAGTGGGTTTTTCGAAATTATATCCAACAGATTTTCGTTTTATCAATAGCTGGGAGCATGGTATCAGACAAATGGGATGCGCATACTTTGGCTAAGATACGACAAGAATCTCCCAGTTCAAACAGTTGCCCGTGCAGTGCGATATTGGCGATATGCAATGAAATTATAATTAGGTGGTAATTCCATTGATTAATTTCCATTATCCAACCTGCCAGGTGACTCTTGTGAAAAGATACTTTCTCTCTTGGTAGTTTGCTAGGCGTTTTGTATCAGTAGGGTTTGGCAATTTCTTCTAAATATAAACATTTGTATATGGGCTATACGCAACTGTAGCCATTCATTAGGTATGATGCGACTTGTCGGTTTGTTGCTCAAAGGATCAAGAGCTATTCTATACTTGTGCATTTCTTCCTAGCTTGTGGATTGACTGCCAAGGCTCAGTAGTTGGACCTATTCAGTTTATGCCTTGTACATTCCTTCCAATATTAAGTTTCATGCCCATTTCTATGCCGGGCCAATCTGCAATTAAGGGTGTCATTCAACAGATATGTGGCATACAGAAATCCTGAGTTTGCTGTATGCCTGCATACTTCATTAAAATTAAAATTTTATGCATGGAAACATATATGCACATCATATGCAGGCATACTCTTTTTGAACCATTCGCACAGATCTGTGGCATACAAAAATGCCCAATACTAGACCAGATAGTTGGGTGTCAGAGCACCATGGCAAGAATGAGTGAGGCTATGAAGGCAAATGTTGGAAAGTAAGGCCAGCCAGCTCACATTGCTAAAACACTAGCAATAACCTTCTGGAAACATTATCCCTATTCCCAAATTACTCATAGATTATATGACATTTTGCCATTAATCTTAGTGATCATTAAGTTTGTAGACTGCTGAAATAGTTGTACAGGCCAGATCTGATTGTGCATTGATAAGTGGTAATGCAGTAGGGAGGGGACTGGTACTTTAGATGCAATTGTTCTCATCCCTACATTACAGTAACTATAAGACTTCAGAATCATGTCTGAATAGCATGAAGTTACCCATTGAATGGTTTCCTTGCATGTGTTATATCTTCTCACATTCTGCTGTACTTTGCACAATGGCCCCTACCTAAGAATCCTAAAATGTATACCATTGTGCTGTTGAGGTAAACAGAGGGCACAATGTGTCTAAGGCCCTTGAGTTCCCATGATGTAAAACATTAAGGCTATCTGTGCTGATCTAAATTGATTTGTTTATCTAGCATGGAAGGATACTGTCAGAGCTGGGGTCATAGATTGTGCTGAAGACAAGAATTTAGATACATGCAGAGATTATGAAATCCAATCATTTCCAACAGTAAAGGTATCATTTTGATTCCAGTTAATAGATCACTTACTTAAATGTATGATTGATTGATTGACTGACTGACTGACTGACTGACTGACTGACTGACTGACTGACTGACTGACTGACTGACTGACTGACTGACTGACTGACTGATTGATTGACTGACTGATTGATTGATTGACTGATTGATTGATTGATCAAGTTGTTAAATATTTTCATTCCCCTTCTTGTCTATGGTTTCTATCTTCATATTATTTGTATTATCATTATCTCTGGCAATTCAATATATACTTAATTATCTGAATCATAAAATGTTAATTTGCTTCAACAACACACAATAGTCCCACATATGCACACTCATTTGCTAAATCAAAGTTCAGATCCACTAGGGATTTGCTGGTGTTGAATATTTATTATTGATGGTAGTTATGTAGATGTTATCAAAGTATAGCTCCATAATCTAGTCATGATTTATCATTCCTCTTCATTTACTTATTTTGTCCATTCCTATTTTCCCAACATAGTTATTTGATGCAAGTTTGAAAAACAAGTCAGATGTTGGAGAAACCTTTAAAGGTATTAATTAATAACTTCATACTTTCTGGAAGTGATTTTGAAGCTAGTCACTAATTCTATTTCTCTGTGAATTACCCAAGAGGCCACTTGAAGAGTATGTATGCTCTGAAGTAGGGGGAAGGGGTACCCAAAAAAGTGTACAAAAATATACAAGGGGAGGGGAGTCTCTTCAAACAACATACAGACATCAAACACTAATTACTTGTGAAGCATCCTAAGTAAATAAAGCTATCTTTTAAAAATTATAAACACAAGATTATTGAAATCATGAAAAAGGTGTGGCTTATGTGAGTGTTAGCTGTAAATTGTTTTGAGACATAATACCCATAGTGTATATGGAAAAGCCCTTTTTCTTTGCCATGTTCTAATAGAGTTGTAGCTCATATGTCCTATATTTCTCCTGATTATAGAGCTATATTAGTGCATTGTAAACCTATTAGTTTTTTGCAGTTTTGTTTGATTGCTAGTCTAAAGTCATATTTTTCATCATTTTTTTCTCATAGGACAGAAAACTATCAAAAGATTAAAGAGAAATCTTATAGGATTTATAGAGAAACAAAATCACCTTGATGAGCCACCTGATTTCAAGCCTGTTGAGTAAGTACCTAAAATGTCATTTGTTAGAATTTGTTAGATGCAATTTTCCATTTTGAGAGTAAACCCTAGTGCACCATAGTGATTTTAGTAGTTTCATCCAAATGCAGTGCTTTCATTTCTTTTTGGGTGAAGGCTTGTTGAAAGGGATGTTTGGTAACACATTAAAAGAGTGAGTATTTGTGCCAACACCAAACTGGTTCTGACTCTACATAAAACCTAACTTAGCAGTGGTGTCTTATATATTTATGAGAGTAATGGGTCTTCTCTTCTAACTATTTGATGATTTCAGTGCATTTGTAGCATGCATATTTGAATGTTTCAGCATACAAATTATTGAGAGTTTCACATCAAAACGCACTAAAGCCAAACTGCTTGCACTGGTATTTGAAGAAAAAGAATCATTCCTTGGCAAAGAGGTTTGTCTTCATGCATTAGTGTTGCTGCTCCAAAACCTGGAAACTGTAAACCTTGGCAATAGTATTTGGTGTTGTATTTTTCCATTTGATTATTTTTTTAACCCATGCAGATGCCATGCCTATCAGCCCTGTTCAGCACTCAGTATTGTGAAGTGGAATATGTAAAAAGTACAGCTGGTAGTGGGCTGGTCACCTACAACTGGCAGTGTCATGGGGGGGGGGGATAGGGACTTATCCCCCTCAGATTTTTCTAGGATCACTTTTTAGTTCATCCAACTTTGATGAGAACGTCTGAGGAGTTGGGTGATCACTAGCAAGGTTTACTTCTTTCAGCTATATCATTGCTGTTTGTTACTCTTTCGTCAAGCATTTTATTGCATGTTGTACTGAATGACCCCAAAGGGCATGACTCCAAAGGGTGTGATCAGATTAAGCCTCCCAATCTGTAGGAGCTGGCACCACCTCTGTGATATGCTGTATTAATCATTCTACTTATCTGCAGGCATGAGCCCTTCATCTACCTACATGATGCACTGATTGCTACTTTTTCAATTTTTTATATGGTAGCAAATTCACTCTTCTACCAATAAGCAACCTTGTTTTTTTCTAGCTCATTCTTGACACATCAAGATGTAAGAAGATAACAGTTAAAAGAGCTCTAAGTTCAGATGTATGTATTTTTGTTGTTTGTTGCAAAGTTTGTGTCTTTTGTCAAATCCCAAAGTGTGCTATCTCATCTTATGTAAATGGTTTTTATATTAAGTATGGATTTGAGAATGGATAATGAGGCAAATGTTTTACAGACAGATTTATATGAGATATTTACTTGTGTGTATTAAATGCTGGGACTGTTGAATGATTATTTTGTCTTTTTAAGGTATTGAATATTTGGTTTTAAGAGTTTGGAGTATTAAAAAAACTTTTTGTCGACTTTTGTGAATGTAACTTTGCAAGCTTTTTTATTGTCTTTCAGCCTAATCTGCATGTTTCTCGTTTACAGGATGCTCTGATAAAGAAATTCGATGTTGAGGAATATCCGTCATTGATACTTATTGACCAGAAAGGCTCATTTAAAGAGTTGAGCAAGTAAGTATGATTTCATAGCAAAGTAATTGAATGGGAGAAAGCCATATAAGTGACCTAAGAACATAAAGTCAATTATGGCCTTGCTCTGTATACAAAATGTTCTCAAGTCTGTTACTTGGGCTCATTCAGTCAAAGTTAAAGATGCTCTAAAAAGTCCGGTATTTTGCACATTCAGGGCCAACATATGCACATGTATGTCGTGTGTATCTTTCAGACCAATAAATTTAGGGTTACATTCCTCTTATAGTAGAAGGTATACCAAATGGTCATATACTTATGAAAGGTTTTTGGCCTAAGTATATATGTTTGATGGTATTGAATCTAAACATTCAAAGCAATTACATTCTATGGCACAATGAAACTTTGTCGATTACTTTCATGTTGATTCATCACAGTATGTTTGGAAATAACTGCCGATATCTCCTCTCTAGAACTGACAGAACCAGAAGAGGATTTTTGCTGGCGTTAAGCAAGATAGACCCTGCTTTGCAGGTATCAGCGGACACAGCTAGAAAACCAGATAGTCACAAAGGAACAAACAAGGATATGTATCAAAATGGGTAAGTGTTGTTGGGTTATGTTGGCATCTGATAGGATGTAATGATCAAGTCTATGCCCTTTGAAGCACCAATTAATATCTAGTACTTTGTCAATCTGTTTAATTATTTGATTTCATGATTGTTTACTTCAATTTTAATTGCTCGTTATATCTCCATTACCTGAATAAATGTCGCGTGCTACAAAAGTTCGATATTGCATGAGATAACGAAAATATTTTGCAGCATAACAAAAGTTTTTATTCGTGTTACATTCATTGGAGTGTTATACATCGGTTTATCACCGAAAAATGTTGCAAATCCAAGCTCACTTGCTAGAGGTTATAGGGCCTCTTATTGGTTATTTATTATGACCGATAGACGCCAACTCGCTTCTCACTTTGTTGAAGAGTGCACTTTGGAGAACGAATTCTGTCAGTCTGTACAGAACTTAGGCTTATTGTTGGATAGGAACATATTTCGTAAACTGAAAGAGCTCTGTCATGCACAACAAGTAACTGATCAGCATCTAGACCACGTAATTTCGCTAGCTGAGCTGATTTCATTTGTGCCATTATGTTCTATATATTGGCCGAATGTACACTTTCATATTCACTATGTCTTTCCCTACACCGGGTATACTTTGCATTATCTCCCCCCTCCCCTACCTTATTCCTATAGAATTATACACGACCCTGGTGAATTCCATCCTGCTGTAAACCATTTTGTGATCAAATTAGGAATCATTAGGAAAATCAGAAGTTTTAAAGCTACTTTTTGTATCTATTGGCCTTCATTAGCTGCTATTTTAGCTATCAAAAGTATAGCCAACATAGAATAAATTGATTATATTGAATTATTATATTATATAGTATTATATTATTTCATCTTATATTGTGTTATATTATGTTATTATTTATTTTATATTTTGTTGCTGATGTTACACTTCTAATTTTTAGTTTTTGGAGTGACCTCATCCCCATTATTATACGCTACTTTACACCCAGAAGGTAGAGCTAACATGAAATGCAATCGCCTCTTATTGTCACCCACCTTCTCCCCCTTCTTATAAGCTTATTATTTCTGCAGTCACTGCGTGAAACTTCAGAGATAGTCCAGTTCCATGGGAAGTTTGACTTCATATCGTTTGTTGTCTTTATACCTAGAACCATTGAAGTCTACATGACCGACCTTGTAAGCAGCATTAGCTTTTCTTTGAGACGGGAAATCCCAAAAATAAGAGTCATTAAAGGGGATGCATTGAAAGCTCTAAAAGAATGGGTTAATCTTTTATCCAAGGTAAGTTTCTTATGCTTCAGCAACTTTGTATTTAGGGACAGATATTTATACTGTATGTGCAAGATGGAATGATTCCTTGAAAGCTGGCATTTTCTAGACACAGGAACAGCTTATCCGGCTGAAACTCTTAGGATTATAGAACATCGAAATATACCTTCATGCTATATAAACAGTTTTAAATCACAGTTTCCCAATTGTGAAAGCGAACGTAAATGTTATTGGTTTTATTAGCCAATCAATGTTGCGGATGAACTAAAGAGAAACGAGAGTGTATCTTCGTTGCTTTGCTTCCTTGTCATATATTTCGATACATGGATATTAAGACTAGTATGGATATTGTTTTTCAAATATCTGAAATAGAGATTTGTTATGTGGCAATAAAAAGGATCCGAGCATCTTCATTTTGAATTATATGTTATGTATAGAATAATATATATTTTAAAATTACGCCCCAAAATTTCCTGACCTGATTTTCAGTGCACCCCGGCGGAATCTTTCCTGTCAAGATATTTGGATAGTCTAGACAAATGGCTGAACAAACCTGTGCATGACAAATCACTTACATCTGGAGAATGGCTTAAGTACATCGATGAACAACAGGTAGGGAATTTTTTAAGAAAGCTGCTCTCGTTTTGTCCACGGAGAACGGCGAGTGATTTCTACAGTGAGCCTTAAAATGAGAAGAGTCGCAGCATAGAGTACAACATGCAAGTTTCCAATCTAGCCTATATATAATACCACACTTTGCCAGAATAGTTGTTCTGTATCTTAAGTGTATCTGTGCGGATATTCCTTTAATCTGTTTAATCTCTTTGCTTGTTTGGTCTCTTATTTTGTCCCCGTTTCTTCGAATTATCAAAATCAATTGCCCTATCATAGAAAGATCAACTGCTGCCCGAACACAGAGTTCAGAAAATGTCACGGTTCCACGGCTATTAGTTGGAGGAGGATTTTGCTTTTATGTCACATTTGAGGAAGGTGGAAGATTTTCATTAGTGAATTTTCTTCCTAGACCAGAGAATATGTATGGAATGTTACCATTACCACGGCGTAGGGAACTAGTTTCCAATTCTACGAGATTTAAACAATGCATAGAGTTTAAGAACTTTTGCTAATGTTGATTCTTTTTTAAATGAGGAGAGCTCTCACGTGAAGAATTAGCTTCCGGAGGGGAAGGTTGGATATTTTTCTCGACTCTACCTGAACATTAGCTCCTTCTTGCTGTCATTTACTTCTTCATTGAGTCATATGTACAATCAAGAGTTTGGAATTATGTGCAAATTTTTTTCTTCTCTTTTAGAAATTCGATTCCTACTTGCCTGTTGAGACTGAATGGCGAGGTTGCCAAGGCAGCAAGCCTCATTACCGTGGATTCCCATGTTCATTGTGGGTTTTGTTTCACACAATGACAGTTCATTGTGGAACCATCCCCAAAAAGGGTTTGACTGGACTTGACATCCTGAAACGAATACGTGGTTTTGTTGATTTCTTCTTTGGATGCAGATACTGCAGGGATCACTTTGTTGCCATGTCATCAAATGTTGCCAACGAGGTCAGTATATTGTTTTTAGCAAAGTCCAAATGTAGCATAAACCATAAGCATTTGCTCCTGTGTTAGTGGCCATTACATTGCTAGGTTTATAGATTCACGTGAAAATCGAGTGCTTCAGTCCAAAATTCGATTTGTGCTTCATTATTTCTGACCTGTTTTGCAATAGATTTCTGTATCACTATAGTTTTTTTATCAATGCAGTGGTTTTTATTCCTAACAGATCTGGACAGAAAATGTTGAGTGCAGCTCAAGTCTTAGCTTTGACTTTAAGCATATTTCACGAGTATTTTTTATCATGGTTTCCACAGAACCTAGAAAACCTCGAAATGATGGGAAATGTTAATTTCTTTGGAAAGTCAGTGAAAACCTGGAAACGTCCAGGAAAACTTTTGAAAAAGCATATACGTCAGGGAAAGCTAGGGAATAATTTTTGGTTAGTGTTTGTAGTAATGATCTGGATACTACAATATGATATTATATATTAGTCTTAACGGTATGGACACATATCCATCATACCTATCCTGCTTTTGTCATGTCTTAATTGCATGCTGTTGCCCTGAAATAGTAGCATACTCAGTGTCTTTGCTGTAAATTGAATATGGCCACAAAGAGCATGGCCTATAATGGGTATAGCCAACTAAAGTTCCCCCAGTCTGTAGTGGCTGGCACCACCCTTATTGGTCATGGAATTTTTCATTTTGTGTGGCAACCGTGTCTAAGCAAAACATATCTATACAGTGGTATTGATCAACTTTCCCCTGGTTTGTACAAAAAATCAGCAACTGTCAACAGTATGTGCCCTAGAACGTTTTATTCTGTGTCAATGTAGACGTTTCACGTTGTTTTGTATTGATTAAGGATTTTTGTTATCGTATATTTACCAGGTTAAGTCATACGATGATGCGATCCTGTGGTTATGGGAACGACACAATCGAGTGAATGCAAGATTGGCAAGTGACCTCAGCACGGATCCAGAGCACCCAAAGATCCAATTCCCACGTAAGGACGCGTGTGCCGAATGTCGAAAACCTACCAGCAAGAACAACACGATCGTTACTTCGCCCGGATACGGTGTCCGCGAAACGGCCTGGAATAAACGTATCGTCTTGGACTTCTTAAAGAAGCACTATGGGCCAGATAATATTCGCCTGCGAGACAAGAACCCTTTCACTGATGGGGCAGAAGACGATGAATCTGACACTGTAAGATCATCCTTTTTCTATTTACTTGTATCCGGGGCCGGTGTAGCGTCACTGGAAACAAGTCTTTGTGTTATAATTTATTGCACTGTTATGATTATCGTCCTTGGGTTGTACTTCTATTTAATCAAAAGACGGAGGAGAAAGGATTTGCGATATATTGTGTAGAATATTTATCTCGGGTAGAGAATGGAAATTTTAGTATTTGTCTAATTAAGCAGAATAGAATTCCTTGCTGTATATTGCTTAATTTTCTCTCAGGAAAGTTTATTCTCTGAGAGCAAATGCTGACCGTTACAATTTGATTTAGTTGCGTGATATGTTGGCAGATTAGGGACTTTTAGTTTCAAAACTGGTGTTACATTTTGTCTCATTGGATCACTTTGAAAAGACAAAAGTATTTTATTTGTTGTTTTAGTGATTTCGGAAATACTACATAGAACAATTAGGATATAATGAATTGATCAAGTTATTTTTCTTGCCTAATTTACCAACATTATATATATATATATATATATATATATATATATATATATATATATATATATATATATATATATATATATATATATATATATATATATATATATATATATACATATATATATATATATATATATATATATATATGTATGTATGTATGTATATAAAGATACATCTAGATTTTTTTTGTGCTCCCGACAATATATAAGAAAATTATAGTATTATTGTTCTTATTACTGTTTTATGCTATAGTGAATTTCTTTGCTACAGTTCCATTTCACGTGAATTATGTAGTCTTTATAGGCATCAACGAAGGCATTTTAATATGCAGTTTGTTTCAAAGAAACTTGATGCCTCTTGTCATCTACCCTCGGTCATTCTTTTTATCCAGGGCATCTGTTAATACTGTCAGTTCTGGGTCATTGCCCTGGAGGGCCCTTGTTCTAGCTGAGTAAAACCGCAGAATTTTAAGGTTTTGGCTGCTAGATTGAGCATTTCTTTGGAAAATGTCATTTCCCCAAATTACAAATTTCACTAGTCAATGTTTTTCAATGGAATGGGGTCTAGAGTAGGGGGTTTACTTCATAGCATCCCTTGGGGCATGCAAGTTGAACTTGACTGTAAATGGAATGGTTTGCTCAAATGGGCTTTTTCCTCCTATTAAAGTTACAATTAAAGATGACCTGCTTTTGTGGATACTTTCATCACATGTGCAAGTGTTTATATTTGATATCGAATTGGACACTGAATGTACAAGTCTTGTACTGTCAGCCTATTCGTCTGGACATGTGAATAACAAATCCAAATAACTGGAAATGGAAAGAGAAAAAATAGTAGATCTGAGGCCCTCCCCTTCCCCTTCTTGTCTTACTTTAGCATAAAAGTTATAAATTTAGGTTAATCTGCAGTTATATTGTATTTGCATAAATTAGTGCTGTGCTTAAATTAAGGCCATTTGTCAATGTAGAATATATTTTTTCATTGTTTCCACCATTCATCTTCAACGAATTTATCATTTTTAATTTCAAAATTAGACTATATTTTAATTCTTAAATTTGCCGTGAAAATATCCCCCGTGACATTGCAACATTGGTACATATCTAAATGCGATTCGCGTTGTAGCTCACTCTGTAAATAGACAGGGGCGCCAAGAGGGGGGGGCAGAGGGGATATATTACCTCCACCCCCTTGAAGACATTTATTGATTCTTTGATGATTGGAATAGCTTTCAAAATTCGCAGATTTTCAAGTCGTTTGTTTCAGTCAACCATTCTGTATTATAGAGAACTTTAATATTATATGGGATTTCATGCTATATGTGCACATTGCATTGTGGCTAACACCATGTTCAAAGCTATTGGTTGCCCGTATTGCAAATAGTCAGTAAATCTCTGAATAAACGCTTCTGTACATATTCTTCAGATTATATACCCCCACGGGCGCTTCTTAGAGGACCTATGGCCTTTCTGTTAATTTCTACCTCAGAGATAGTCTGTATTTATTTAGTAAATTTGTGGAGTAAATATATTTGCGATAATGGATTTTTCACCTTTTTGACATTCTCTTCGTATTCTCTACAGGAATTTGTTCAGTTTAATTGTCCGGAATATTCGGACACCGGTACTGCAGAAAGCAACAGCCAAGTGACAAATAGTGATGACGTCACGGACAGTTCACATGAGGCCAAAACTGGCTCTGCAACTGACGATGAAACATACAGAAGTGGATGAGACTTAATTACAAACTTCTTTCAGAAAATACGCTTTTCACACACACACACACACACACACACAACATATATAGACATAAAACACAAGACAGTAGAGTATTTGAACAAAAAGGACAATAGAATATTGCAGAAATATAGACAATGCAGTTTTTGACGCTGACAGTACTGTATGTTACAATATAAGGGGCTTTAGAGGTTTTACTGCCCTGTATTATGGGTAAAACCGCGGGTATACGATGGAAAATCCATCACAACTCAGAGCTAGTACAGTCACTTTTTGCGGACCATGCTACATACCTAGATATTTTCGTTTGCAGCAACATTCCTATTAAAGAACTTATTTCCTCCACCACCCCCTTGCCACCATAAAATATTTCCTTCGTTGTGCGGATTATTCATTCTATTTGCAGCCGACACCTGTAGTGGATGTAACGAAGCGAAAGCGAGGAGTTAAACGTTTTTGTGTGGTAACTGCATCGTTGACACTGCGCAGATCAATGCGCAGATTTTTACGTCCATTAGAACGTCGTACATTTGGAAGCTGCATTGTTACTACTAATGAAGCTTCTAATTGACGTACTAATGCACGTTTGGGTATTTTCCGGCCGTTTTAGTACCTTGCACCAAGCCAGGTGAGAGGAGTAAATTTATGAATGAGGTAATCCGAAGCAGAGACTCCTGGGATGTACAGCCACATATCAGTGAATGTGATTTACTGAATACATGACGTCACATGAAGCAACACGACATCGGTCTAGAGACGAGGCTACGTTTCACATTCATAAAGCCTCAATAGTATTAACGCTGCGTAAACTGCTTTGTATAATTAGATATTGAATCTCAAGCTTAGCTCTCGAGTTTGCATATGAAATTCAGCTTTTTAATCGATGAACTTGTCTTACTGAACTGCCTAAGTGAGCCCGAACACACGCTATATAATACCAACTTAAAAAATGCAAGAATTATGTAGAAGTCAGTAGAGGGAATTAAAACATCGATAAATGTTCCAAGCATTGGAACTGGAGTCCTTTACGATGATTTTCATAAACGGTATCCGCCTTTTTTCCCTCCCCCCGGACAATTTACTTTTACACAAGCTTCTATTCCCTTCGCGCTGCATCTTAAGTTTCATTCTGCCAGTACTGGATTCAAAGGGAATGATGACATTGTCTCAAAGTGCTACTGCGAAAAGACGTCAAAAAAAGCAAAACACTCACCAACAACAGGCAAATATCTCGTTTGAATTGCTGAGCCTCAATTGCAAATGTTTATTAGCCATTACCAATTTCTGTCCTTTCATCAACCAAAGAAGGGATTGAATATACAGGTGTTCTGAATTCCTCATAAATTTGAAATCCACATCTGTCACTGACAATTTTCCCCGACTTCTTGGGGGGGGGGGGGCTTCCAAAGCTCCAATTAGCTATAGAAATGAAACGTACTGGTCAGCAATCTGAACTGTGGCCTTTTCTTCCGTTCTGACCTATTTTGTCAAACCTTTGTAATGCTGTAAGAGTGACTATTCACAATGTTCCGTAGCTGTATTGTCCTCTCCAGCTCGCTCGATACTCTTATGCCATATATAACCACTCATATCAGTCATGGCATGGCATTTCGTCTATAAATAGCTGGTTCGATTAACGCTGAGCTAAGCCTCTCGACTTACTACACTAGTTTCTCGGTTCTGCTAAATCATGCACCAACGACCAGTCGAAGATTCACACAGATAGATGATTCATAACCAGACAATAAAGTCAAAAGCGACTAGAATTATGCATCAAGTGTGGCTTTTGAGGACAAACACTGAAGCTGCATGGCACTGCCCTCCGCCAGCAAGACGGGGCATCTGGCACTAGACTGAAAACTTTGGTCATTATCGAAACTCCTCATTGAACCATCGTTTATGCACTTTCACGTGCAAGTTTCGTTCTTCTTTGGAACAACAATACAATATCACGCGAAATCTAGGTCACATGAGATCAAAACTACAATAGGTAAATAAAAATATTAAAAACCAAGTTGCTCCTTATTCCCATAGGGTTGCCTGTTACGAGTAAGAGGCTTCAAATGACTGTATGGTTCCTGCATATCTGCAGTGAGATGCCATCCTCCCACGCTGATCAGCTACATTTCAAAAGATGTGCTTTTCTGCATTTTAACAAAAGAAGATGATGGTGAACTCTAACTATGAATAAATGTTGCCTCTTGCAAGAGAGCTAGTCTTGGTAAAATCATTCCACAACAAATTGACTTGAATATGTTTGCTAAAGGTAAAAGATGGCCTGCCTTTGATGGTCTTACATTCAAAGGAATACTCCACTTGGCTAATCTGAGAGTAATTTGGGTTGTGCAATTATTGACTCTCCCCGGCAAAGGAAGGCTTGAAACCAGGAACGGCCACAGTACAAAGGCACAAAGTACAGGCAATAAAAAACTGTGAAAAAATTATATCGTTTTGCTTCACACTTAATGGCTCTTCTGCTAAACATTATCCGTTGGAAATATAACACAATGTTTCGCATTCTAGCATAAACTTAATATATATTTAAACAAAGATGCAAAGATAAATAGGTCTATCATATTACAGGTGTGTAACTAATTAAGCTCATGGTTAGATTTCATCTTAACAATAACATATCTGCGAGGGGTGTGCTTGCAGAAGAATGATTCAGGGTTGATTTCCTACACGGCAGCAACAAATTGAGGAACTAATGAAACTACAGTTCACTATATGCTAAAGCCGCTATCAAGTTACGGTACTAAAACACAACATAAAGGATAGACTGTTAATCACTTTAGTATGCAGGTCAAAGGTATCATTGGGAAGTGATTTGCACTCTATAATAAGAGCACGTAGTTATAAAAACATTGAGGCTTGATTTGCCAAAAAATAAGAACACAGCTTGAACATGCTAAGCTTCAGATGAGAAATTAAAAAATAGCAGCAAAGTGACTTTTGAAATTTACATCGTGGCAACAAAACAACACTATGCAATCCCTAAAAACGAGAAAACGCGCTAAGTTTTGGAACGCAGCTTTGCAACATCCTTAGTAGAGATAGTTTTGGCGAACAAATTCGGACAAGGTTGTCAATAAACACGTTCATTCATTTTCAAACGTAGTCCAACCAAATATTTTATAAACTGTATATTGTTTCTAGTTTCTCAAATGCTTGCAAAAAATCACTTTTGAGTGAGTTAAAAATTAAAAAACAATTAAGAACATTGAACCTCAGCAAAAATATCTGGTTCTTATAAAAAAGAACATACAAAAATTAATAGCCACATGAGATCTGCAACAATAGAACTACTTCTTTCTCTTGAGGCTAATTCACGAGAGTTCAGCCACTAGCTATTAAATTTTGCGATGTATTGCTTGAAATAAACAAAGATAAACTTTGAACTTCCAAACTAACATCAATATCAAAGAAGGTATTGAAACCAGGACTAGGGATGAATAAGCATTCACAACCGTAAAAATGTTCCTTGAAGCAGAGAAACCTGCAATAGCAATAGCTTCTCTTCTATTTCGGACTATATCCGGGACATGTATCACCAAAATTCCAGCTCAAAAATGTACTTGTACTCTAGTGGTACACATCTCAGTCATGCTATATATCTAAAGTTCATCAAATTCTCCATTTTACATTCAAGTATCTGATTTCCACATTTTTATCGTTTTGTCATTTTCTAATGCTCCAGATGCGATTATATTTTCTGATGGATGGCACGCACTGCACAGGACAACATCTGTAAAACAATATTCCAACGTTAGACATCATAAACCAAATACCATTTTCGAAGAGCCGTCGCTCTATAACTCATAAAAATGGACCGTGCATCACCTTTCATTGCTTCGTGTGCAATGATAACATTAGCATTACCATCATTATATGAGGGAGAACATTATAGAATCATAAACTTTGCATTGAGATGGCACATCAATGCATTACAGTCAAACCTGAGAAATTCCTAAGAGATGATACGCCCTAATAACAGAGGCTTCAAAACAAACAAACCGCTAAGGACAACCTGAGATATACAATATCCGGAAAGGTATGAAATAATGGCTTCTATTCAAAATTTTTAGAACCACGCGAATAACCAAATACACGCATTTTAACAAGAAACAAGCACAGCTTGAAAAGGAAAACTCTAAGTTCTCAGTTTCACTAGATACGACTTCAGTGGGAGTAGCTTGTAGCAAAAAGCATGTCTATGAAGGGTCACCTGTTTATCTACAATAACATAATGAAAGAAATTTGAAGTAAATACATCACCTTCATGTCCTTCTAATTTCTGAACAATTTCTTTCGTTTGAAGGTTCCAAATATAAACCATGTTATCCTCAGAGCCAGATACAATCCACTGTGCAAGAAAAACACGATACTATATTGTCAATATGATATTGTCACACTATAACACAATATTGTATTGTCAATATTATATTATCACACTATAACACAATATTATATTGTCAATATTATATTGTCAAACTATAACACAATATTATATTGTCAACCATTGGCTGCATCAAACATTCAATTTCTCAAGCAACTTTAAATAACTCCATATGCCAAACGAAAATCGAACAAACTCTGAAAACATTTACAAATTAATAAGGAGACAACGTCTCAGTAGGTATCTTGCACTCAGCTTCTTGTAGAAAAATTTAAATGATATAAATAAGCTGATATTCCTTAATAAAAAATACTCAGAGAAAATTAATGTCATTTTTCAAACAAAGGTCATTTTGAACCTTCATTTGTAATACTTGACTATACCAAATTAAGTATGCTAAGTTGTACTTGAACATAATTTTTGATGTGATAGTTACGTTCATATTATATGACAATTTAAACAAAGAACAACAAAAAATAAAATACTGTGTTTATAAGGGCAGGAATAGACACTGGGTCATTGAGCCCCCCACAATAACAGCCACTTGCACTTCAAATATAATAAATAGAACAGGCAAAAACTAAAACAAACAAAGCGTTAATTTATGACTCGCACTTGATGTCCGGCATTGATCTGTGTGAGCGAGAAGGATGTCATACCCGCACTGTGGTGTGAGAGAACTTGTAAAACTCAGTATTTTTACTTATCATCAAATACAAGATAGAAATTATGTAGCGCCAGACCTAGACTGCCAAAAAGAATCAAATCATACACTAAGATACACAAAACAATACAATAACAATCTCACCTTTCCTCCTGTTACTGAGAAATTTGCGAAAATGCAATACTTTTCATTTTTATGGCCAACATATGTTTTTAAGCACTGAGAAAAAATACAAAAAAGTAAAATGTACCGATATCTTAAGAAAATCAATTTGCAGTTTCTTTTAGTGTTAAAAATCTTTCTATATTAATCTTCATTGACTCCTCTAACCACATTTATCATCAAGTCTTCTGTTCTGATTTAAAAAAAACTTGTTTCAAAAATGTAATCGTCAGATATCAATATTTACCATTTTTGTTTCGTTTAAGATTGAAAAGAACATTCATTGATAAAAATCTTGTTGATATTGACAGTCCTCCTGCAACCAATCGCTGAGCAACAAGCAGAAATAATTTTACTTTTTTCTACTAGGACGATTCACAGTCATAATGGTGTTCTCGAAGGACTGAAGAGAGTGGATAAATTTCATATGAGATTCACTTTCAGATCCCTGGGGCATCGCCTATATAGCGTAATCTGGGTCCCATCAGCTCTAAATGTCCCTAACTCAATATCCGCTAAGAAACATGAATGCAAACTCGATAATAAACTTACTTTTCCTTTGCTATAATCCCACAATTTTAGTGTGCTAAAATAAACAAAGGAAGCCTCTAGCAATTCCTTTAAATTAAAAATAACAAATAAACAAACAAAATGAGCAGTCAAGCACTCACACACATATTCATTTCAAACAAGCACATACAAAGCACGAAAATGTGTATTTCATTCTGACATGAATATATGAAAATGACCATTAAATATTCACGTAATAAAAGCAAACAAAAGAGGCTTAAACTGTGTTAAGACTATATTACCAGCTAGATACACGAATGAGATTCATGGCTGGGTACACTGTTTGACATATGCCATTTTGCAAGTATAGAAGCTTCAAACAATATGGGCACTTACTTATCAAGAGTTGCAGCTAGAATGTATTTGCCATTTGGAGAAAACCTTACAAAGGATACTGGTGGGTTTTCATCGTCTGAAAAATCAAAGACATGTCTATATGCTATTCCTATTACACAAGCTAAGAGATATAAATGCAAATGAGATGATGGTGTACAAATCTTCCCTTACAAGGTCCTAGAATGTTATGGCTAAAAACAGGCAGCTTTACCTCCCTCTATCTCTCAAACGTATCAAAGGCAATTTTGCGACGTCAACCCACAATGATTAAATCATCAATACATGTTCCTATTTGACTTTAAAATTGCAATATCTCTTAACGGCAAAAAATACAATATTCTGAATTCTACAATAGTTCTATGGATTTCAATCAAGTGTCTGGGCATTTGGGTATCGGTCACTAACAAAAAGCAGAGGAATAATGTGCCTTATACCTACCAATCAAGGTTTTCAAGCACTGTCCTGAAGCAGTATCCCAAATACGGCTGCATGTATGAAAAATATCATATTGTCACAATATCAAAAGTCTATCGTGTTTAAGGATTAAAAAGACTCTAAATACTATTGACATAAGACTCAAGACATGATCGCATAAAACGCTTCTGACAGAAAATACCCGGCGTAAAGTTAATCAATACTGCTTAAGAGGGCAGTTCCCAATCTACCACATTCCATCAGCCCTTGAAAAGTAGTCTAAAAAAACAGTTGATTCCCAAACAGCTTTTGTAAAATCATCAAAACTGCAAGCAAACGAACATCAAGGTTTGGTAGGGAAATATAAAGTGATTGGTAGGGAAACTAAAAAATGCGAGTAAACGGACATCAAAATTTTGTAGGGAAATACAAAGTGAAACAACACCAACAACTTACCAAAGGCCATCATAACTACTTGATACAATCAATGCACCATCACGATTAAAATCGACCTACAGAATAAAACAACAAAATCCATAGACAGAATGTGTTATCAGAAAGTACTGCAGCCAAAAACTAATGGCTCTATGAGTGGAAAGAGAAAAAACTGTTGTCGCCAAAAGTTAAATGAAATACATAGACTTCAGCTAAATCCTGATTATCTCATTGCTTTCAGTGTGATAGCTAATGTGATGATAAAGTTGAATGCCTATTCCTACTGCTCCTAACCTTCCAAGTCTTAGAATTAATTCTTCTTCAACCATTGCCAAACAGGGTGGATAGTTTGTAACCAACTGAATTCTGGTTCCCCGCACAAGAAAACATCTACAAAAAGCTAGATTGAAAAAAAACCAAATGGAGAAGAATATCATACAGCTGACACAGGATCTGAATGTGCAGGCAAAGTTTTGAGGCATTTGCCAGTCTTTACATCCCAGATTCGGACACTTTCATCAAACTAGAAAAGTAAGTATGAGAAAAGAAAATCAACTGTCAATCATTTTACTTCTCTATGCTACTGAGGACATACTGGTCAATGCAGGAATGGCCCTAACACAGTCCAAAAGTGATAATAACTTGGGTGAAGTTGGACATGTGGAAAAATGAAACACATTGATTAAGTCTATTTGTCTATCATTTGCAAAGGGTCAGAAAAATTGAAATGAAAATATAAAAGAAAGATGAATCAACATGCTATATACATGTACATGATATCAAAAAATGCTACAGAAACACAAATGCTACAAAAACGAAGGCAACTTTAATTAGATGTTTTTGTTAACAAATATAGCTCTTCTGCAAAGCTAGGAGCTTCACAATGTTATATACAATTTGAAATGACAAGGAATAACACTTTCTTCATCAAAGGGCTCACTTACCGATCCCGAAACAATGAGGTTTGATTGCGGATTGAAATTGCAACAAAATACATAATTACTGTGACCTTTTAAAGTCTTCATACATCTACCCTGAAATTGATAAAGTCTCATGTCAAGTTCAAAATAGCACAAAAAATTTGACAGAATAAGAGAAGAGAAAAACACATGAACCAGATGACCAATCATCTGCTTTTTGGCAAAACTTCATATTGAGATCCACAATATATGTCCACTGCTTATTGTCAAGGTGTCAAACCTGAAGGATGTGTAGAGGAATATGCAAGTGAAGTGATTTCACATCTCAAAAGATGTAGTGGAGCTGTTCTGGATAATGTGACTCTAATGACTTTGTAAGTCATATATATTACACAAGTGTGAGGTGAAGGAAATATAATAATTGAGTAAAAATAGAGCCTAGGTGGAATGGCAAATTATCAAACAAAATAGTATCTGGCAGTTGAAAAGTCTGCAGAAAGCCTAACATACACTACAATAAGTACGTACTGTTCATAATCAACTATGTATGGCATACAATCCAGATTGTCAAAATATGCAAAAGAGATAAAACTAATGATGCATACAGTAGCCAGATCCCAAATTTTCAGAGTTTTATCATCTGATGCAGAGACAAGTAGCTTTGAATCTGATGACCATGATACATCTGATATACCCTTAAAAATAAAACAGTTGAAAACGTGAATGATTACTAGAGAATAATAAGTTTTCAATGCATATGGCTAACTAGTGAGTTACTATGGTCATAAAGTCTGAAATTACAAGTGAATACTTACATGAAATCTCAAACTTCCTTTCAAAGGAATGACAAAAAATGACAAGGGTACAAAGCTAATATGAAGATATTTACATCAAAACAGCAAATATATATATATATATATATATATATATATATATATATATATATATATATATATATATATATATATATATATTTATATTTATATTTATATATATATATATATTTATATATATATATATATATAAACAACTGTGTAACTGAGTGGAAAGGCTATTGAATGGTGTAAGTACTAAAAGAAGCCCTGAAAATGGGCATGAATGTATGCATACCAGTTTGTGTCCAGTTATGGTTTTTTCAAATTTTCCATCATAAGCACCCCATATTTTTATTAATTTATCAGCAGCTTAAATTCAAAATGAGAATGTTTTACCATAATCATAATCATAATCATAATCATAATTATCATCACCATCATCATCATAACATGACAAGTAACAGAGAGTACATAAATACTACAATACTTTCTATGATAACTTTGCTGATTTCAATAAGCCTTAAAGTCCACAACATGAAAGAAAAGTACCGTTCTTAAGAAATGTTGTCTATTAGACATATATACTATTTGAATGAGTGTCATTACCAGAAGTGGCAGTGAGGAATTGGGTAATCTGTGGGCTACATCTCCTGTAAAACTTTTTGTTCATATCCTCTTCTTTGGCTTAGATTTTGTCAGTTAATTCAGTCAGTACTTGGGGGAAAATATTTTTGAGACATAAATACATTCAATTTTTGCCATGGGTATTCCTCCCATTTTTGTTTCCATTTTGCTGACAATCATGATTGATATAAAACAATGGTGAATGATCTCATAAAATGAGTGTGTGCTTAGGAATATATCATGCCTCTGTGAAGATGACATATATTATTGCTCCTATAATTTTGAAGTAGTAAGGGCAATGAAGTTCAAATCCCCGAAAGTAATGGACAATAGAAGTATCTACAAATCGCAATTGTGTTGGAAAGCATGCACATGCTATCCAGTTGTGTCAAGTGTTAATTCAGATATAAGCTTCTTACCATAAATCCTCAATTTGGCCCCCTTCAAATATGCCCCCACACTAGAACTTCAAATTGCAAATAAGCCCCACCCCAGGTGATCATGAAGACTCTGATAAAGACTAAAATGCTTAAATTTAGATGAAGACTAAGAGCTTTGAAATTGAGCTGTTTATGAGACAAATATCAAATAATTTTATAAGCCTCCCTTGAATAAGCCCTCTATAAAGAGATGCAAATTTGCTGTGATTTTAATAAATGTAGGAATTACTGAAGATGAAAATTGTTGAGCAAATTGGGAAAGTTCTTAAAGCAAGCAGGAAGACAGTCGACCTATGAAATTCAAATGTTACAGGTTATTGTGCATGCTAGTGACTGGTGACTACAATGTGCTCCACTTAAAATTTTTACTTGTGCACATGCCTGAATCCAACAATTCTTAATCTCCCTGGCCAAATGATCATATAGCATCCAACAACACCTCAGAACAATAGCACTCCAATGCTGGACAATCCAACATTTATGAGCACTTTCTAACCTCATCCAACATTTGTTGGATTATCCAACAAGGTGGCCAATCAATGCAACAATGGCCATCCAACAAATGTTGAATGAACGTTTGATAAAATGCTGGATCATTTAGCCAAGGTTTTGGTGCTTAAAACTGTTAGCCCCTTGTATAACATATTAACTTGACTCAGCTGTCTCTTTTACAGGAGACCAGTTGAGTTTTCATGCAGGCAATATAAAATCCTCCTATGCCATAGAGCTGCAGATGTATTGCAATAACCTCCACTGCTGAAGGACAAAAGATAAACAACTGAGGTAACTGAATACTTACAAGATGAAGCTAACCATTCTCCATTTGGACTAAATTTTACTGATGAAACAGCTTTTGTATGGCCAGTTAGTGTATATTTCAATGAATAGTTTGGCTTCTGGAAGGATGACACAAACACATTAGTTAACCAATGCAAAAACAATTAGTCAGATTTCAAAAATAGGCTCTATATTACAGATGTACAATTTCTTACATTTAATTATCACTAATACTTCTTCATTCATTTAAGTAGTTGGAGATTTAAGTGCTCTCAAGCCAAATTTTGTGCCTGTTTAAAATACAGTGATTAATAATGATGGGAAAGCCCCCATTGGGAAGTTTTCATTTCATTTATTTACATTTGATTTTAATGGCCTCCCTCCACCAGAGCTGATTTTCAAGGGGCCCACTAGTAAAAGAATAAATTTTACTTACAATATAATCTATAAAAATTAAATACACTAATTACAGCTATAATAAACCATGACGTTAGAAACCTAATTAAAAAAGAAAAATTCATCCCTAAAATGATTGCTTAAATAAATCTAAAGATTATAGTGATACCACTAAATATACCACTTTGCTAGGTACTTCGCTTGAGGTGCAGATTTACATGGAAATCAAAATATTTAGCTTTTATACAGGACCTCGCTCACAACATGTTCACTCAAACCAGAAACGCCCTCTTTATCAAATATGTGGTTCCAGCTTCCTAAATATACCTCGTGTGTGCAGGTGCTGTACGCAGGAGGAATGCACGAGTGGGCCAAGTGATTTCTGGCAGTAAACAAAACAACTAAGAAAACAAGAACGACCTTCTAGCATGAAAAAATACATGGAAACTCTACCTTGGCATCTTTAACGTTACTTGCAGTGTTTGATGATGCAGACGAGGTCGCCGTTGGTTTATTTTGCGGTCCGCTATCTGACGATTTAGAATTTTCTGAGGACTGTGTAGAGTTTCCTCTATCTCCTTCTTGTTTTACTTCCGATTTAACAGCTTCTGGTGCTGACATGACCTCGAATAAATTCAGCTAGCTCGTGAATGTAGTTAAATATTCCTTCCAACGTCCTTAGAGCGTAAACTTCTCCTTCCAGAGATTTCCAAACAATAAGATGGCCTAAATCGCCATTTCAAAACATCAATTTTGAAATTTTTCACTAAAAATGTAAGAATGATAAAAACGATTCTGGACAATACTTCTAAGCTCTCCCAATACGTCTTAGGCACAGATCTCTCGGCAATCACCCTGAACAAATTCCAATGTAGCTTATACCATTCAGATTATACGCCCGACGCCATCTTACCTCACATGGATGATGGATTTGCAAACAGAACACCGAAAGGCATTATGGATAATTTTCGACGGGACTTTATATTGAATCCTAAACCGAAGCCCCCCAAATCCTGTAGAGGGCCCTCTGTCCCAAAAGTCACCTTATGAGGACAAGGTTGCTATATTTAGACTCTGCTGCCAGAATTTCCTTTTAGAAGGTAGGCAGTACATGGTAGATGTTTTAGATACCAAGAGGTGCAAGTGCAAAGCTGGGCATAGAGGGATCAACTACTACAAACAAGCGCACTCCTATAGTGTAATCCGCCTGTATATCAGTTCATAAAGTACTGTTTAGTCTATGTCCTTAAAATTTTGCACAAGTGAATGCTTATTGTTCCGTGATCCTACAAAAGTCATGACGTGTTTGCTAACTCTGTTGATGCGTTACTGCAAAACGAGATGGGCCGTAGTGAAAAGTCTGGTATATGAGTAACGCATTGAACAGTCTGCTATATATCAACTTAAAGGTGCAGGTCTTTGCTACAATACATTACCGGTTAGGAAAGCGTTCACTGAACGATATTCATGGACGCCATTCCCAGTCTGCCAATGGCAGTTGGGCAGTAATCATCCAGTAAGTTCGTTACAGGGGTACAATGCAAACATATAGAAAGCCAGCAAGAGCGGGCCTAAGTAGCAAGGCAGTTGGATAGGTTGTAGCAAACATGGATTTTGACGGAGAAGACAGTGGTAAAAGGAAAAGCTTCTTTAAAAAAGTTTGGCCTACGATAATTGCTGATCAGCTGGCATTTTCATTCACACATACCGGGCTAACTGGCATTATCCTATTTAACTTGTTTGTTGTGCTACCAAAATATCACCAACCTTTTACTTTCTGGTATATGGTGCACGTTCTCAGTGGGTTATATATTGCATTTGGGGTATTTAGCAACCTTTATTCAATGATTTTCATAGACTCAACTATTAGAAGTAGTGATATCAGTTTGCCGTCAGTTCTAAGAGATGGCTGGTATTATTGTTACAATTGCCGTTTAAACGCCCCACCCAGGGCTCATCACTGCCCCGTATGTGATGTGTGCGTTTTGAAGCGGGATCACCACTGCATCTTTACTGGAAACTGTGTTGGATATTCAAATCACCGCCATTTTGTCTGGATGGCTTTCTATTTATGGTTGGGATGTTTTTACACTGTGCTATTTGATTACGAGTATTTCAGCAATGCCCTTGGAGGCTTCGGCATTTACACGTGGATAAAGATGGTTTTCCCATTTGCTGCATTTTTGTTTGGTTATAGCACATTGTACCAAGTTGGTATAATGATTGTATCTGGTATTTGCTTCATGGCAATGTTTCTTTTCACATGTCTCGTGTCTTTCCAAATTTTCTTTATTTCACGTGGACAGACACAGTTCGAGTGCAAGAAGAAAATAAACGATTACCGGAGAAATTTCAAAGACAACTGGCTGGAAGTTCTTGGGAAACGGTGGTATCTGACACCTTTTTGGTACCTTTTCATGTCAAAGTTACCAGGAGATGGTACACACTTCTCAAAGATTGTCCCATTGGGACAAGAAGCAGATCATGTTAAGAATATGTAGCCTAAAGTAGTCTTCACTTTGGCTTTGTTTAAAAAGGATACACCTCTAGTATGCTTTCTTTATCATGCTTTTATTATTTTGTTTTTGAATGCTGCAAAAACTGCTTTCAAAATGGGAGACTGAGTGAGCAGTGGTTATAAAAAATATTGTTTTTGCATGGACACTGGAGAGGAGGGGCATGGAGGGGGGATTGCCCTTCCTGCATTTTCCTAAGAAAAGCAAGGGGGTCATAAGTGTCCATGGGTCCTAATTTGTGAGGTCTTAGCAGGGAGTTTTAGGGGCTTTGTGAGCAAAATTTCAGTTTCAGTATCACCAATGCTTGGCAACTACTTTATGTTACTTAGAAACACATGTAGCATAACAATATGTTAAGGACAATGATATCATTTTGGGAAAAAGGAGGGAAGTTTGTAGTCTGGGGGTAGCATAAGCCCTCTTGTAAAGCCTGCTTTGTTTTGCAGAAAGTCTGTAATAATGAAAAACCTTCCAACTATGATCTCAAATTTTATGAATCATATTAGCAAATATTTATCATTGTACATCTTTAGATCCATTTCTAGTAAAAAAGTGACTGTAAAGAAGTTTTTGCTAAAATCAGAAGTATTTGCCACTACTGTAATGCATACCACCTTGCCATTTACTCTGTAAACATTAATAGATAATGTATTACATTCCTGAATTTCTCTTACACTCAATGTATTTGCATGTTTTTGATACAGAAATGGGACCTTTCTCTTTCAGAATGGAAACTTAACTTAAGCACTTTCCACAATATGATTATTAGGGTACTTGATAATCAATTATGATGCCAACAAAAGAGGGTAGTACTGTTAAGGGAGAAGGGAGAAGGACCAGAATTTTACATAAGTAAGGTGACAAGAGGAGTAAGAGTTTGCCTACATGTTTTAGAAAAATGGACAAATCACCAAATTTTTAGGGGAGATCGGAGAAATTGCTGGACTTTGATTTCTTCAGCTTTACGGGGTAAAAGAGATGGGAGATTAGAAAACTTTATAATATTTTAATATCCTTACTTTGGGTATGGGAATGTTTTAAGTTACAAATGGTTAATTTTGAAGATAAGCTGTCTCTGAAGGATTTCATTACTTTAAAATGGATTAGCATACTATAGTGGGATTGTCTTCTCTTGATTCAGTTCATGATATGTTTAGGGCTTCATGGTTTGAATAGCGGCTTTTACCATACATTGACTGAGTAAGAAATGATCTGTAATTCTATAGATCTTTACTTTGCATTTCTAGTCCAAGTGCAGACGAATGGTGCATACGGACATGACGTCCTACAACATTGTACGAATTGTCCAAAGGCACACTGCATGTTTGTCTGGCATTTTGAAAGGTTTGCTGTAATTGGACATTGTAAAGCACCAGGGGCAGGGCAGGCTGTAAAATAAAGAAAATCTTGAGTGAGAATACATGGGTAAAATTGGCATATATAGGAAAGGGAACAAGGGTGTAGCAGCTGAGAACTTTGTCTAATGGTAAACCTGCTCTTATCCGATTGGTATTTTCTTTGGGTAGCAGCTATTCTTACACACGCTATAACGAGTAACTTTGTTCTTGCTAGCGCATTACCCCCTTACATTTACACGGTACACATTCGTTTTCCATTTTCGATTGATAGCATACATTCATTGCTAACATTCTACAGGGGGGTAATACTGTTAAGGGAAATGAAAGAATAAGAATAGACAGAATGATACAAAAAAGAAGGAAAAATTGTCAATCTTCAAAGGTTGATCTGAGAAATCGCTAAATTTGCATCGGTAAAGGAAGCTATAAACCCTTGTTGCACTTTCCGGTATCTACACTTGATACCGCCACACCAAGTCCCAAAAAATATTCTACAGTACGCTGAGTGCTACAGACATTGATAGACTTGCCCTCAAAACAAGCCTCACTCTTATCTGACCTAGGAATGTCCCCGAAATAACGGCTAGTTCATGGAAAATGAATACCAGACTAAATAACATACCATTAGACCCAATTCCACTTTGACCAGTATTGATCCAATTCCTGTTGTAACTTCTTGGGGCAAGATAAGGCTGTGGCCAGTATCCATTTGAATATTGATTAAACGATTGCCCTATTTTAACAAATGTATTAGGACACAGAAGGAGGAATCATTACTTTCGCTAATTGTCACGTGATGAAACTCACAAATTTCAACCCAAGGAGTTCTGAGCATGGTCTGAACAAAAACGAATCTTCCCTGAATGTAAACATAACTGACCTGTTATAAATTTCCTGTTTTCACTCTTAAAGTTTAAAGAGTTTTATCAATAAATTTCTAAGTAAACTCCCTTTCAATCCATTCGTTCCACGTATTTACGCCTCCAGAAGTCATGGTATGAAAATAGTGGGTTTCGATGAGAAAATGGTTGAAGATAGCAGATTTAACTTTCCTGCTTGCAGATGACCAGCAGGCTAGTAAACACAAATTTTTGAAAGCAAGTTAATAAAAGCAAGTAAGTGATGGAACCTTACTTTTCCTAGATATTTATCTGTTCTTTGCCCATTGATTACCAAACTGTGTTAACTTATCGATAGAGTTTTCCATAGCAGTCCTCATTCAACAGTCTGTCACCGAGGTAACTCTGAACTTAGTATATCATTGCAAAAAAGAATGCTAATGTGCTTATGAAAGCACATCGAATTAGAATTTAAACTGTGTACATTCTGGCTACATATTGAAGTTACAACCCATTGCACAATCGTTGCAGGATATAAATTATTGATTTAAATCAATTTGGAATATTTCTGCATTTTTGGATCTACCTGTAGATGGCCTTGCAATATTCCCTCTCTTACTTGAATAGTATTGAGAATACAGCTTCCAGTATTCCTTCCAAAGTGCCTTGTTTACCCTGATTTTGTCCAACTGATTCCTCAACGTTGGCCTTGCAGACTGGCTACTACCGTCACTCAGTGGCGAGACATTCTGATTCTGTGTTGGCAGACCTAAAACAAAATGTAAAATTGAATTGAAATTGACTAGTCATATGAGATGAATAAGGACAAGAATGGATGAAAGGATGATCAAATGAACTGAGAAAGTGCATGATTAATTCTCTGATGTATCAAACGATTACTACATAAATAAATGTTTAATTTATAGGCACATGATATCTCAATCAATATTGGCGATCAGTGACTATGTTGTTTGTCATATACACTGGTATTACTCATTGGAGTCAACCATGCCCACATAACCACGCATTCAAATAACAGTCTTTTAAAAGTCTAGCACACCTACGCTCGTACTACAAGACTATAATAATATGGGTATATAAGTACCTCTATTTTTATTTCCCTTGTAAATTGGTATTGCTGTATTTTGTTGATTTGAAGAACCACTAACTGGCCTTCTCTTTAATGAAGACTGAGGTTTTTGCCCTGAAAAATCGATATTTATTCAAATAAGCTACTTGAAATTAAGATTGATAGACTTAATTTATTACTAGTGAATACTACAAGCAATGAGAGTATCTGAGAGTGAAAGGGACTCAACAGACTAGCAAAGGGTATCTCTATGATGAATAAATAAAATGAAAAGTGCAACTTACCACCAGCTAGCAAATCCAACACAGTCTTCAGAGATGGGTGTGTAGTATTATGTTTACTGGGCTCAGTCGCAATAGATCCGTTGCGAAGATGCACCAAACCGGCAGTTTTCAAGGTTGTCACTGGGAATGTAGAAAAAGGAGATAAAACCCTGGGTTGATATGATCGAACCACCTGATAAACCGTGAAGTAGCACTAAAAACACTAGAATATTGCAAATACAAGAGGTTGAATTACAGAAAATGCCTTCGCCAAGAAATCTTGCTTTGTTTGTTGATAATCGAAAGTGCACTCCCTTAGACACATGGGATCAAGAGCCACAACTCCCCACGGAACATAATATATTTATTAATTCACCAAGAATTCTGGGCCTACCGCTCATTAGGAAATCAAATTAAGCGCCACAAGCTGTAAGGTAACTTTTATGAGCAGCACTGTAATGGCTTAATCGTCCGCAAAAAGTTTCTAACAAAAGTTTCCACAAGGATCACTATACCCGATTACCTTCCTACTTCTTTAAGCCTATTACAGTCATAATAACAATCGCATACACAGAGTTTGTACCAGTCGAAAAATTAGTTTCTAAACTTTTTTCCTGTATAAAATCGTCATGTTCAAGTCTTCTTTATGCATAAAATTATGGAAGAAAATTACATGAATTAGTACTGGTGCATACCATCAAAACGGTGGCCGTGTTGATTCTTATTTGGCATGAAGTGAGCGTCGTCTTGATATCTTGGCGGCACTATTTTTCTCTGCAGTATGTACCTACCCAGCTCTACAAGAAATCTTAGTAGAATTATATACATAGATATTACTGTCAATACATTGATAAAACGACACCAGGTATTCGATACCTAAATTGATAACATGAAAACTAGCAGACAAAACCAAATAAATACCATCAATATGGATTAGAGATAAAACAAGCAATAGAAAAAACTGATGAGAAAACCTTGTTTTTTCTTAATGATTCTCTGCAGCTGTTCCCTAATTGCTGTTTTGGTAATGTAGGTCATTATAAAGCCAGTACCACCGATTTTCATATTCCCTGAATAAAATGTCAGCGTAAACGATTCGCCACTTATAACCGCCTTTTTCACTTTGCGTTGACCGCAAACTTTCTCTGACAATCCATTATGGTGAACTTCAAGATAATCATTGTCACAAATATGTTTCGATCTATAAAAAGCAAGCAGCTGTATATACCATGGCCGATGAAACTCTAAGCATAATAAATATGACATAATATTCCATAATATAACATAATATAATATGATATGATATAATAAAATATAATATAACATAATGTACTGTAATATAACGTATGATATAATATAATATAATATAATATAATATAATATAATATAATATAATATAATATAATATAACATAACGTACTATAACATAATATGATATAACATAATGTAATGTAATATAATACAATGTAATAAAATGTAATATCATGTAATAAGCTAGTATAGTGTTTGCCCCCTACCCAGGCTAATGAGGGGAAGTATTGAAGTACTGGAACAAATGATAGGTGACAGCAAAATCAAAAACCTTAAGGTAGTTTGCGGCCTAGTTGTGTTTTGTAGGGAATATGAAATGCAAATCACATAAAATATCTTATATAACCACAAGCTTTAAGGTAACTTTTATGAGCAGCACTGTAATGGCATAATCGTGAGCCACATTCACTGTCCTAAAATTAAAATGTACGTCAACTTTACGGATGCTCTCTTTCGGTTTCTTTCAGTCTTCGCTTGGTTGCAAGGGAGGAGATACGCACGTGCACATCCTTTGTTGCTTTCTTTCTTCTTGTTATTTTAGTTGAATATAAAAAAGTGTTTCGTCTTTTAACTCAAAAGACAGAATTATATTCCCAGAAGAAAGGAAATAAAGCACTTTAAATTTCATATAATTAGTTTAAAATCCTCCACCAGTACTTTCATTACTAGGGAATTCAACGCGAAATGTAAAAAATTATACAAGAACGATTATGCATACCCAGATGTGCCAACACTGAGGTCTTTAAATGAAATAATGAACCCTGATTTGTCCGTTGATGATATTGTCACCTTGCAGTACTCGTTCATCGGGTAAGTGTCCGGGTAATTTGGTGACATCAAAGCCCCATAAGAACTGTTGATTACTTGTGCATGAACGTCGCATACATCTGAAAAATATGATGGTGATGGTTAAATTAAGAGTGTCTGTATCCGAAAAAGATCTGTTTGAGAGACAGGTGCATGATTTTAATAAGCTATACACACCTAATTGTACCATAAATCTTAGAAAGAAGAAACGATTGTAATGAAATCGTGTTTGATTTCATTGTGGCCTTGCAGCGCTTGCAAATTTGAATGTGAAACTGATACCAACATGGTTAGCATGTTTTGCTATTGATCAAGGGAGCGAACTTAATTGGTAGAGATGTTTGCTGCAGCATTTCTTAAAGTTGCTGCATATTACGGAATCAGTAGTGTTGTATTCAGATATTTGCGTTTATATTAAGTACCATCAGGTCGCTGTAAAAAACAAGCAGCTTTTAGTCATCATCTGAACAAACAAAGTTTGTTTGCTTATTCTCTAAGCTGATATAAGGACATGCAGTTAACTCTTTTGTAACTCCAGCCGTCCTCTACCTTCCATTGCATAACGTTTTTCCATCCCAGAAACTCGTATCTTGTGCTTGAAAAAAGTTAGCGTTCTTTTTATAATCATACTTTTCAGTGGAAATTAAGCCTTCACTTTTGCCAAAACAGATCTATCTGCTAAGATGGCTAGCGGAGCAATCGTACTACGCGCAACAAATGGAATCTTCGGTTGACTGATATTGAGTTGTGAAATATGTTTGACCACTTTAATACAATATTACTGCAATCTATCATAACATAGAAAGCTCTTCGACAACAGATCAAAGAAGGAGGAAAATAATAGGCCTTAGCAATTAAATAGTAAAAATAGAAAAAATCCAGCTCCCTTTTCGAATTTTACTTAAAGTTAAAATCATTATTGGAGATCCTTTGTCCACTTTTGCAATTTTTCTTCATAAACGAGGTAACTCTGAGCAAATCAAAATGTTTCCTACTGAAAGCCACAAATGAATAAATTTATGAACTCTGAACTTGACCAGGCGGTCATTACTTGCAAGTTGGATGCAAGATGTTTGTGCTTTTTCCAGATTTAATCACAAAATGTTTTCCAGGCATATAACAAATAATCAAATACAGATCAAAGAAATTAATTTAAGTTAAAGAAAAATGCTTGAATTATTGTAGTTGCCAAAATTCTACTTCTTTTCTTGTTCCTGGAGTCAACGGTTCTACATCAGAGATAATTACGTGTGAGTCTACACACGTTTAAAAGGCCGTTGCCAACGCCTTGGCAAAACGATAGAAATAGGAGAGACTTCTGATATATCATATATTATCTTGAACAACCACTACAGCTATGGACTATACAAGGAGTACGCAGCGCAGGAAAAGATCAGAAAAGAAAACAGTTCAGATATGAGAAACACAAGGCCTCCCAGAAATATGCTCTTCTTCTGCGTATGACGTGAAATCAACGGGTACAAATTTAAATTTGAATGATTTTCCCGTATGCCACCAGCTAAAGAAATCGCAAAATAAATATTTTATTGAACATTCATGGAAAACACAATGCGACACCTGTTCAACATGGGAAGTTTTCAGCTCGAAGGTACAGAAATAATCAGATGGTCGAATGCAGCTTGTTTTGCAACGGTACAGAAACCTCATCAGAAAAGCTCATGTTCTCAGTTAACTGAATGTCCAATGTCGTTCACAGATTGCTAGACAAGATTCGTTCCTGTCGAAGATAACTAACTACTAGTTTTAGCACAGCGGAGAGAGTCCCAACTAGTCACAAAAAATCAGAATTGAGATACTGGAGTCCTAGACTACGTCCCAAGGCTATCAATACAGTCATGCCGACTAAGCGTTTTCTAATATCTTTTGTGATTCTTCAAGGAATGCTTGGTGAGTATGCTTTGTTGCCAACTATGACTTTTTATCAAAACTAAACTCATTAAATTAATCGAGGATGTAATGGTCAAGGTCATAAAAATATAGTATTCCCTGAAAAATCTGCCAATGTTACTTAAGCCAGAAAGCAGAAAATTTCAAAAATATTTGATCATGCTGTACTGTTTATTTGACACCCTAGGAATAAAGTTTTGTACGAAATCAAACATTCAAATGTTCCACAGCAAAGTAATAGCAGGAAATACGTTGGGAATTTAGTTACTAACTCCACAATATATTGTCCACTAGATATTCATGTTTTCAGATTGAACAAAATCCACTTCAGCTTCATTCAGAATCACAAACCAGCCATCACCATATCCGATTGTGTTTCTAGCAAATCGCTTGAAATTATTTGAAAGGTACGAAAGAGAGAGAAATCAAAATGTTGATATGTTACTGTTGAACAAAGGATTGTTCTGCCTGTCTATGGTGTAACTTGCATTTCTATTGTATTCTTTCATTGCTAGCAATTCGTTGTCGTCGCGTTACCAAGTCTTACTTTGGGGAAATATTTGTTTCTTCTGTTGTCCATAGACGTAGAATGTGAGAAAGATCTTGGATCTTTTGCTTTCCAATAAGTTTTCCTGTTGCTCTTCCGTGGTGTGTTGTTTAATACATTGTTCTTTATTGCACTGTATGCTATCATACCATTACAATAATGTGTGTTTAATCATCCTGATGACTTTGTGTAATTTGAGACATGTCATCTAACATAAAACACAGTGCAGTTCTTTATGAAGTCAGTCGTTATTTGTAGTCGTTGTGTGAAGTCGTTAATTAAAGTTGCTTAGAGAAGTTATGCAGAGTTGCCAACAAAACACTTTGTGGTTGAGTGAGTTTCTGAAAACCTTCGCTTGAGCTTTGTCTGTTAGTCTTACCATTTGGAACTACAGAAGTTATGTTGTGTAGTATATGTATAGAGAAATTACCGTATACATTTAACGGTTTTGAAGAGATAGCACATTATTCAAGTGATTTGTTTTCATCTATAAAGCCCCAAGCCCCAGTTGTTCTACATTGGTGCCCCGCGTGAGAACTATGTCAAAGAAACGAGAGAGAGAGAAAAAAGCAAAATGTAGATATGCTACACTAGATTCGAGTGTTTCTAACTTTCTATTGCTCATCGAATAACATCTCAAGTAGTTTTTGCATTGAAAAATCGCGATGAAATTGCGACGCGAACTGTCTTCCTCAGTATGGGCAAAAGTATAATTGTAATCGGGGTAAGAGGAGAAATTTTAATTTATTTTGCTATTCTGTGTATAAATAAAATTCCTCCCCAAACCAAAGCCGTACTGCGCAAAGCTGACCAAACTCCAACGTCAATTGCAGAACTCTCGCTACAGCTAACAAGACGAAGTTCTTGGTCTAATTTAACGCTTACATAGTCAGTGTACACTGGTATATAACTTTTATATATTTTGGCTCCTCCATATGCAAAGAATCTAGCCATTATTATTATTATTAGCCCTGCATAAAAGACACCAACACAAGCAACTTCGGAGGCATTTGTGACGTTTTGAAATCTCAGCTACGGTAATGGTGATAAGCATATTAGTCCTCTCACAATGAAAATTCACTGCTCACATATTATTTTAATAATTCATGATTTCACACAAAACAAAAGCGAAGCAATGCACGTTTCGCAAATAAAATCAATCCCACAATATTACTGGTAACAACTGCAAGAAATTTCTGTGCATATTTTATTGAGAAATTATTATTGCGACTAAACTTTCCTTTCAACTGTAATCTCTTCTGATAGCAATCTAAAAGGAATCTAAACATGTTTTGCCTATCCACCCATGCAGTACGTGCGAGTACTTTTTGACTTACCCACCAACACCCTCGTACGATCGTTCGAAGTTTTTCTTTGACCATTTAATTTTCCCAATTAGTGACTGCAACGAGTTTTTTTGGTGGAATAATTGCGACCGAAAACTAAATGAATCACAGCTTATATCACGTCAAATCATATCACATCACACCATATCGTATCGAATCACACCATATCATATCACACCATATCATATCACATCACACCATATCATATCATATCACATCACACCATATCATATCACATCACACCATATCATGTCATATCACACCATATAATATTACGGCCGGTAGAATTTTCTGAGAAGAAGGCAATGAAATATCTGGCGGAGCAATGATTCCCACACTGGGGTATGAGGTCCTTTCGAGGACCGTGAAGAGCTTCCGGTGATCACAGGAGGTTCCTATCGCTTGTTCGACTCGTTGTTTCACTAATCTGCATCACTGTTCATATCTGTTTTCCGCAAAAGTATCTCTATTAAAACATATATTTATCCCCCCTAGAGGATCCCTGATTTGAAAAAGTATGTTATAAGGGATCATGTAAAATAATTTGAAAATTTAGGATTCACTGTGATGGAGTGACTTTGCTGTTTCTTCAGTAGGGATCTCGAGTGCATTGAAATGCTGGGAGTGCCAGAGCGACATGAACTGGGACAAATGCAAAATGCTTCAAACAAAAGACTGTACGTGGCCACAAACAAGATGCGGTAAATTCTACACAAAACAAGGCGCCGTAGAAACTTATCGAAGGGATTGCTTCACTGAAGAGTTTTGTACCGTCAAGCCTCAATGTACATCCCAGTTCTCTAAGTGTGACATCACGTGCTGTACTGGAGAAGCATGCAATGGCGGCACGCAGAAAACACTGAGTCTTTATCTATATCTGCTTCTCGTACTAAGCACTCTATTCGTGATTTTGATATAAGTCGCAATTTAGTTCGCAATTTAGTTCGCGATTTTGTTGTAATTGACGAGTCTAATAAAGATTGTATATATAAATGATCAGCTACACTTGAAGTCACGACAGTGAGGTAAAGGTAGAAGTGACAGCTTTGCACCAATAGAAAGGGAGGAAGTAGATGTATTTCTAGCAGACATGGGGGGGGCACAGGGGTATTGCCTGCCCAATAAAAAGATGCTCTCCTCTTAATCTGTCCTATGATTTCAAGATGAACAAAAGTTTTTGCCTAAGAACTTAAGGAAGTAGAAAGTTCCAAGTAAAGCAACTAGTAACAGTCAATAGATCAGTGGTTATCTTTTGATAAGCTTATACTCTGGGGTGTTTAATAGAATGGGAAGTCTAAAACTGTTTGGATCTTTGACTTTTAGTCGGTTTTGCAACCTCCCAACCTTAAGGATTCGTAGGCTTCGTGCCTAGTTTTTCAGTGAGCAGATTATTATTATTAAATCCCAAACTATGAATAAGTATTTGTGCTCTCTTATCTGTGGGTTTTACTTTAAAATTGTAGATATGTATGTAGCCTATGTTATATGCTTAATCTGCTACCAAACCAAAACGCTGTCTCCATAATATCTCTCGCTGTACAAAAAATTGTATATACATTCTCTACTTAAAGGGAGACACATAGACGTCCTGAAAATAACTTTATGTATATTCAGATCGTAATCGAATAAATTTTCATCAGTCTACACATTCTTAGAGGTTCTAAGCCATTCTATAAAATCCGAATCAAATCTAGTCTTAAAAGATCTCTTGTACATTGCAATTCCCATAAAATTTCACAAAGTATTAAACCATGCATCGATAAATATGACGGCTTATAACCTGGCAATATACCAGGCTCAGCAAGAAAAGGGGAACTTGATATTTCAGACAAGACCCCCTGGAAGAGCAGCAGTTAGATCATAGAGTATCATTTATTGTGCATTTAGTTGAACTGCTGTAGTTAGTATGTACTAACTCTACGAATATAGCTGGGGAGGGGGGTGGGTTCTTCGCGACTAAATATTTAATATATCATAAATCCAAGTATTGCTGCTTTCAGGCCTTAAAAAATGCCGTCCAATTCCATGAGGTGATTTACGCTCTCAATCACCTTCTTGCTTTCCTTTAACCTTATAAGGCATTACACGTCACCATCAAAGATTTTACGTCCGAGTAATCTGCCCTCAGGTTGCTACCAAATGCCCTCATTTAAATATCAACATTTAAGTATCTGTTTAGAAACTAAATTACAGTCATTTTCATTGCAACACACTGTTAACCATAGCTAGCACCATTAATGTAAAAATACCATTATAGGTAACGCAACCGATGTATATTGATTGATTCTTACTGAGCCAATAGCAACATAGCTATTGTATGAAATACATATTGTAACAGCATTATGACGTAAAGAAAGTAGATTTCTATGCTATCACCATTCATTCTACTTGCCACACACACGCACCTACCATAGATACCTAATACTATCAGCTTCTTAACCCACTATGAAATTCGGCAGTTGATCAGATTATGTTATGGAGAATGACACTGTGAGACACTGTTGTACCAGGAAGAAAAAACT
Organism: Mastigias papua; assembly: GCA_964019165.1. Taxonomy (NCBI): domain Eukaryota; kingdom Metazoa; phylum Cnidaria; class Scyphozoa; order Rhizostomeae; family Mastigiidae; genus Mastigias; species Mastigias papua. The sequence continues at coordinate 2,286,035 of OZ025273.1, read as the reverse complement.
ATCCATACCTAAAATTCTTGGTGCTTCATCCGGCCTTTTTATGGCTGTGTATGTCAATGAGAATCCTTTCTCTGTGCCGGAGTCGTCAGAGAAGAATTTGAGGCAAAGTTTGTTCCTTGCAGACATTATGAGATCTCTAGGAATCTCTGTACCGCAGAACACGGAGTAGGTATTGGCTGGAAGGCTATTGCAGCCTCCGAATGTAATTCGCAGAAAATCGCCTTGGCAAGAACTCTCCGAAACCTTAGAACCATTTGTCCTGAATCTGAGAAACAAGAGAATCTATATTAAAGCCTTGTGATAAGTCGTGGAAAACTCTTCCACTCTTGAGGAAGGTAGAGGAAGTACGTAAATGGCTTGGCAATTAGAATACTGAGGGAAGCCCGTAGCTAATACGCCAATATCTAGATGCTGCATATTTAGCGCAGCACATAAAGACTACTACATTTACACCAATGGGATACCCCGATGCTGAGTGAAAACCAGACCACAGGTACCGACTGTAAACCTAATACATGGGTAGAGTTTCTTGTTCGGTATGAAAAATGAGAAAGAAAAGAATATTAGTGATTATATAAATGAAACTGTACTACAAAGGCAAGTTGTGAAAAATACTTACTCGGTAAAGTTAAGAATTATAACCTTTTCAGGTGGCACTGTAATTTCACTGACGCACTCCTTGTTAAGTGGATACGTGCTGGGAAAATTCGGAGAAGCTATGATTCCGCTAGTGTTGGTAAAGTTCCCTCCACAATTTCCTGTAATAAATGACAGATGACAGGATTCCCAAAAACATTGTAAATTCGATGTATTCCTGAGCTCAGATATGCAAAACAAACAAGTTGTGTGCGAGATAAAAACTCATAGCCTGTATGTTGATATTTACTATTGGGGGGGGGGGGAGGAAGTGAGTATTAGGTCAAAAAAATGACAAATAATGTGTCTCTCATTTTGCTGACTGGTTACACACTGAACTGGGTAGCAGGCACCTAAGTTTGAAAAACCATCAAAATTCTACCATTAGGCTGATGCTACTTAAAAGTTAGTGGGTAAAAAGAGAATAGCTGTTGATTGAAAGTTTAGTAGCGTTGACTTTCCGCTACTTGTTCGTTCCACAAAAGAAAATACTAGCGTACCTCTATCTCTAATAGAGATTTATTCCAGTAACAAAGTCTTAAGACTATAATGGTATGACTGAAATTACCATAGATTAATACATACCGAAACCAGGGCACGGATTGTGTACATTACAAAGTAATTCTCTTTCTGGTCTCTCTAATGCTTTGCACTGCTCGTCACTAACAATCACCATGCCTCTACCAGGCTTGAAAATTTTACAAGAAACTTCACGGGTTTGGACACCCTTGTCGCATGTTGTAGAACACTAATAAGGAATGATTATAATGTAAAGATCAAAGCTGAATCATGCTAATCAGTTGACAAGAGACAGAAGATAGGATATTGGCACATGCTCAGAATCATAGAATTCTACCAAAGGTTTAACTTTCGTTGGAATTGCGGAAAAGTGGATTAGCTACAAGGATTGACGATGGCTATTCGGGGGAATCAATTTTTTCCAAAATATGATTATTACCACGAGAGTTTATCTACTGTAATTTCTTTTCATAAGAGCATTGAGGCTCTATTTACCAAAAAGAAATGAGAACACGTCCAGAACACGTTCAGGCTCAGTTAGGAAATTAAACAGACAGCACAACTGCGATTTTTGATTCCCAATGGGATTCATTGGATTCCCGTGTGACTACCTAAATTTTCACAAGCACTCAAGTATGCACATTCTTTAGCCATCAAAATTTGTTGCTTTAATTTCATAAGGAGGCCAGTCGAATGTCTTAGCAGCAACTATATACTACAATATGTAGATAGTCACACATTGGCAAAAAATCACTCTTCAAATAAGAAACATTTTAAGAATACTTCAATTTAAGAACTACAAATATTATCTGATTTTTGCAAAAAAGGAATGCAAGCGCAATAGATTAAAATTTATCATTGAATGGGAAATAATCCGTAAAATAGAAAATGTTTTTACTAATCATTGATAAAGAATTACTGACTGTAAATACCTTGCCAAATGGCTCAGTCACCCACATTGCAGGACAGGCTTGTTTATTGCAAATCTGCTTCAAAGAGGGCTTGCCTGATGCATCACAAAGAATTTCAGGTACGACAAAATCTTCATTAATTGTTTTAACACAAAAAACATCTCTTGACTGCAGTCCTCCTCCACATGACTTGCTGCAAGGCTCCCAGTCGCTTAATGTCCATCTTTTAAAGATTTTGTGTAGCAAAAAATCACACAATCAAAAACGTTTGTAAATGAAGAGTAAATGATATAAAAAGGGTAAATGAAGACTCATCACAAACAACTGAAAACTACTTGAAGAGAAAATGAAGAATGGTGGAAAACAGTCAAAAAGTACTTGAATAGTTAGTAAAGACTCGTCATAAACAGCTGGAAAATATATGAAGAGTAAATTAAGATCCATCACAAAAAGCTAAAAATGAATTGAAGAGCAAATGAAAACTCATCCAAACCGAAAACTAATGGAAAAGTGAATGAAGATTAAACGATGAGTTAGTGAAGACAATTCGTAAAGACAACGAAGATCAATTAAGGATTATTATGAAGGCAACAGGATTTGAAAGAAATGAAAAGTGAAAGTGCGAGAAGATAACTGACCTGAACGGGATTCGAACTCGCAACCCTTGACATTGTACGTCAAGTGCTCTACCAGCTGAGCTATCTGGCCTGATAGCTCAGTTGGTAGAGCACTTGACGTACAATGTCAAGGGTCGCGAGTTCGAATCCCGTTCGGGTCGGTTATCTTCTCGCACTTTCACTGTTCAATTAAGGATTAGTCAGGCCTTCTAGAGATTATACACATCACTGTAGATTATGCTGAAAATGCATTAAACCAAATACCTGGAGGTGCAGCTTGGCATTCTGCATGCCTTTAATCTTCTTGGTGGTTCAGGTAGCATACTACAGAATTTTCTGCCAACAGGGGATCCATCATCCACACGACGGCACTCAGGAGAAAGATCTTCCGTTCCTGAAGAGCGAGGGAATAATCAATGAGATATCGAAAATGCAGGTAAACAAGATCATCGCATAAAATCACATAGGGCTAAGAATAGCGATTAAGAAAAGATGAAATGCAAACAATTCCTCACTTGGTAGTTATGAATAAACCCTTTATTACAGCTCTAGATATATTTTACGTCAATTACCTATAACTCTGAAAAAACTTTGCATGTAATTACATTTGAACAGTTTGTATAAAAAATTAGGGTGTGGTCAAGGGCGTGATCCAAAGAAACTCCAAAAGTAGAGTCCCTCTCTTGGCTTTTTAATACCCTGACTGAAAAATCTTCATATTACAAACACGCCGTAATGCTACACTCGGTAAGTCATGTTATTATCAACGAAACGAGGAAGAAAACTTAGAAAAAGCGCCGCATTTCACATCGCATCGTGATCAACGTACATAATATGCTCTTAGCATACTTACCAATGCCACAAGTGACACTACATCCAGATGATATTATAACCCATTCAAAAGTCTTCGGTCGTGCAATTTCCGATTTCTTGTGTTTTAGATCGAAATAATTGTATTTTTGCAAGCATCTCGCATTACCTCCGCATTTCTTGCTTAGGACTGCTTTCATCAAAGCTCGCAATGCCTTCAGTTTATTTAGGGCCCTGAATAAGTGGTCGATGCCTAAAAACAAGAGCAGCCATAAAAATTAGACATACTGTGCCAGATTAGTATCACCACCTGATATATGTAACGATACGAAAACGTCCATCTGTAAAACAGAAAGGCTTGACAAGACAGAAATATGCTGGCAAAAGCTTGTATAGCTCATTGGTATGGCAATCAGGAATTGTATATTAAATCCGTTTTGATAAAGAACCCCCAGATATATGAGGGATTTAGGCAGCTCATGACTTTACATATTTCAATCATGAGACATTGGGGGTTCTTTTGACGTATTGTCATGCTTTCATTGCTGACTAGAATCTACTCAAATTATAACGTACGATTATTTACCATATTTGCATCTTTGTTTATAGGCGTGTCACATATATACAGAGTCGTATTGTGACTAAGACCACATATCTCAGTCTCTATGTTTGTGATAAAATTGCCCGTCTATAAATATATTGAAAAACAGAGGACCAAGTACAGATCCCTGTGGTATGCCATTGGAAACATATTGGAAAGTGCTGAATCCATTTAAACTCTATCTTTAAGATTAACTAGCCAGCTAGCTGTATACCAATTTCAGTTACATTACAATCAATTCCTTAAGCCTTCTACTTTGCTATGAGCACATCATATGGTATGGTGTTAAGTGCTTTGGATTAATCCATCAAAACAGTGCCACAGAAGCCTATGGATTAATCCTTCTAATTCATTCATACTTTTGAATAGCGCTGTCAAAGCACCAATTGGTCTGTAGGTCGCTTTCAAAATGAAGGATCCTCATTCACTTTTTCATATGATGACTGTTCACACGAGTTATCTTATGAGACGACATAATAAGTGATCAAAACACTGCACTGCCATTGAATGCGGAGAAGCTACTTGTCAGGTAGGATACATACAAACATAAACTGACAAAAGAGCAAAGATTTATTTTCTGTCTCTCCACTCAATGAACCTCAAGTAGTAGTTTATTGCAAATACAACTTTTATAATGGTATTTACGCGCTTATAAAAATATATCCTAAAGTCTCTTTGTAAATGCTATTATGCAGATAGATTTCAATTTCTTTTGATTACATCATTGCAAATTCTCCCTTTAGTAGATAGTTGGCTTGAATTAGCTATTTGATTACAAACTATTGTAAAAACCAACTCTTAAGAATTTGACAAATAAATAAATGAGAGTGATGCTATTACAAGATGCCAAAAATATTACACAAAAATAAAAGTACACTATATCTTACCAGTCTCATTCGCAGTTTTATTTAACAGTATTCTCTTATGCTGTACAGTCGTTGTATTATGCAATGTAATATTTGCTACTCTGTCTTTGGTGATATTTGCATGAATTCTTGTATTATTAACCAACTTGGTGGTATTCCTTGATATGAGCTTCTTCGCAGAAGACTGGGGCCTATCTGAAACATTGACGAATACCGCCGCTGTCCTGAATTTGTTCACACGAGTCTTTCTGCATGTACTCCCATCCCCTTTGCACACGCCGCATCGATCTGGCCTCTCTCTGGAGTCGAGTTCCAAATCACAGCCAACACTCTAAGATAACAGGTGAAACATGCAAATGATAATCGGGAAAAACATCCAAAAAGCCCGCCGAAAGAAGCTAATAAGAGGCGATAGGAGAAAAGATTGCGACATTATGTCAAATGCATCGTATGCAATTACGAAATGGGTGATAAGAGTTGACGTAAAATTGTAGAAGAATTGTATGCAACGTACAATACATTCACCAGCAACGCATCTGCCCGGCAAATCTAAGTTAAACAAACGGCAGTCAGTCCCATCCAATGCACGGCCGAAATCGTGTGAGGTTTCGGCATCGTGTTTTGCAATACACTTCAAGTTGCATGATTTTTCCGATGACCCTTCTTTAAAAGAAACAGAGAAAAGGCCAATAAAAGAAGGCTAAAATAACAAAACTCAGCACATATGCAAACTTATATCTATGAGAAACTGAAATGTTAGCAAAGGTGGAGGGTACTTGAAATTTCTGGTAATGTGTTCAGCTTCGTTAAAAGTCTAAAACACCAAATCACATCACAACAGCGGAAAATGGAAGGGGATAAAACTGTCCCTATATCTAGCTACATGTAACTCCTAAAGCGCAATAGCTGATCGAAAAAGGTGCTTATGGACTAAGTCCCTGGTCGTAAGTACAATTTATTTGTTGAGTGCAGAGCTTCAAATATAATATTGTTAAACAGTAAAGATAATAAATCAAACGAGTTCTTCTAATACAGACTGGTTCCTCAGCTCATATCAGGGAATTCTACTAACAGAGGCTAACACACAGAAACAAGGGATTTGGGACATCCATTACTGTTTAATGAACTGTATCCCTACGCAATTTACATAAAGAAAAATAGTATGAAAAACACAGCTTTTGTCTCTGCAGGGAAGTCTCAACTTACTTGGACCAGTAACGTACGTCCATTCATATTTTACGTCACCAAGGTAGAAATCAGATATTTGGTCACATTGAAAGGCTCTGAATGCCATTGAGAATTCTGGGCAGGTCTAAAACATGGTCAATTTAGCATAAGCACATGTGAGATCATTTAGATGTGAATCAGAAGTAATTTATAACGAAATGAATGCTCTTAATGATCGAGACAAGATCATGCAGTATCAGGGTTTTCTAATGGGTAATGATTTAGGGAGCAAGAAGGGATATTTCAAATCAAATGAGCTTAAATTGGCAAACATGTTTTTGTAAAAGTACCTTTTTGTTGCAGACTTGGTACTCCCTCGAATCTCCTTCGCAATATTTTCCTCCATGTACAGGCCTAGAAGGACATAAAGTTGCTAGCTAATGATATCCAAGAGCAAAAAAAGTTAGGCCATATTGAGCTCAGAGTTTCAATAATGTAATACCATGGAAAACTAACTTATTAACAGTTAAAAGTAGGGATGTGTCTAATTGACATAAGTTTTCCATAGCTCAACAAGGTAAATACCTGCAGAGTCAAAAGTATCTAGCAGATGACAACAGGTGCATCGAAGCATAGTATGGCAAGTTGGGCGAGCAGAAACAAAGGGACACTCAAGACCACCGATGGGCGAAACGAGCCGAAAGACTCTGGCTCTAAGTTTAATTCTGGGGAAACGTTTGCTACTGATCCATGGAAATGATAAAATACCAGGCCTATTTCTGCCAAAAGAAAAATAATTCTGGCCAATCTGTCTCCTTGAGAAAATGCTGGAAGGGAGCTTGCCCTTCCAGTCGCATCCCCCTCTCCGGAATCCCTGGACGATACGTGTGGGGATCATGTTATAAAGGCACGTTACATGGCCAAGAAGTTATATGGCACTCTCCTTGATCATACCGTTTCTTGCGGATGTTCCAAATTTATTGAAAAAAGGTTTACTACTTACCTTGGATTCAGACAGTTTCTTTCACGATACGTAATCCCTCCTCCGCATGAGCGACTACACGATCCGAATTCTCCCCAACTTGACCATCCACCATTTACATATGAGGGATCAGGGATATGTTTCTCAACACACAGACCATGCTTGCACCACTGTAAAGTAAAAAGGGGATCTGCAGGGTTTGCTATGCTTCCATTTCTATGTCTCCATGTACTACGGGTAGATACCCGAGGCAGTAGGAAACACGTCTAAAGTCTATAAGAAACATGAAAACATCATTACAATAGAGGGCAATGAACTGACGGACAACATCTCAAATGGCCTTCCTATTTACACATACAATTGGATGATAATAAACAGTTTTTAAACAAGAGAGGGTATCCAGAATTTTCATAAATAATACTTAAAATCTATGCTGACAGATCGTACTTGATATAACGTTTCGCAATCAGACTTGTATGTTATGCAAGTACACGACGAAATTGATAACATAAACATGTCAAATATTGAAAACAAACTTTAGATTTTCCACAAGCTGTTCCGTCTGCAGGTGGCTTCCCAGTTCTCACGCAAGATGATGAAGTTGGCATCATGCACTGCAGCTCAACGCAGATCTAGAAAATGTGATAAAGTGCATAAATTCAAAATTGGATTCCATATCGTACCAAAAGAAAATTTCGATAAGAAAAGATGGGTGGATGATGGAATGTCTTTGCATGACATTATCTTCGAGTTTCTTGGAAGAAGATTTAATAAGAAGGGAGATGTACAAGTTCATCTAATACTCTATTGAAATATATGAGATGTAACTAGGATCGCTTGTGAGACAAAGTTCTAATTTAGCGGACGATGAGTTCATAATGAAACACTCACTTCAATTGGGTCCCCAAAATAGCATCCTTTTGCGCCTTCGCCGCTGAACAACTCACATTGAGAATCAACATCAAAAACAGAACCTGCATTATTATAAAAAGACGTCTTTTGTCTCTTCTCCTTGGATGGAACATCACTTAAGCATTTTGATGTTGGAGTCCTTCAAATAAGGATAGCACATATATATTTCTGTTTGTATTAATATATAAACATATATATATATATATATATATATATATATATATATATATATATATATATATATATATATATATATATATATATATATATATATATATATATATATATATTTACATATAAAAAAATTTAATTCCAGTTGAGATCTTCATGACTGCAGTTTTCTCATATTTATATATAAGGCAATATGGACAGAAATATAAAAGTAAAATGCATTATTCTGCATGCTAATTATGTAGAGAAATTCAATTTAATACCTCCAACAGTGATTCTGCAAGTTTGCTCCAATTTGAATTCGGTAAGGAACGAAATGGTGTCACACTGCATTTTAGCAGAAAGTGATCTGCATAATTATCTCTAAAGAATTTGGATGAGTCGGGAGATTCCGATTGAGACTTATATTCAACTTATGAAGTGAAAATAAGCATGAAAATGTTCATTCACCTCAAGAATTTTTGTAAATAGTCCGCACTGCATGATGACCATACGAATGCTCCTCCACCATAACCAGTTCTTGAATTCATCACTTTATTATGACTTCCGCACGAGTTTCCATTCCCATCAAGCTCAATTCCTAAACTAAATGACGCATAGCCTCATGAGCCTATTCAATGAGTGAGCTGATAGCAATTTACATTCGTAAAAAAAAGAGTCTAAAACTTATTATGTAAGAGAGCTTTATAAGACACCCTTTGATTCGGCCCATATAAAAGTAAAAACAACATGGCACCACATGTAGCAAAAATGGTATGTTAATGTGATGTTGCTCTATTATTCCAACCTATACCTCGATAATCCATGTTTACAGCAAGGACCTCATAACAATAGTGAGGCTACAAAGTCCGTTTTAATTAACTTAATTTATAAGTGATTTGGAAAAATCACGATAAATGCTAATGGTTTGGGATCCTAGAAAGAGTTAGAGAAATTCTACTTCTATCAAAAGATAAGTAGTACATTGTCATCAATCAAAGTACACGTTGCTTTATAAGCAACCTAGCACAAGGTCTATTCTTTTGTTTTTGAGCCTCCTTTGATCACATTTTAGCACTAAAAGCTCCTCAACGGTTCCTTAATTTCAACTACACAGTTTGTACATATGGAGATTATAAGTATTAAGTATTATGCAATAATGCCATAGCCATTGCAAGTTTCAATACAAATCCCTGTATGAAACACTGTTACCTGGATTAGACACAATTCATCCAAAATGACTGCAATGAATGGAAGGCTGGTTTCCTAATTCTCACTTGCTTGCAGTGATTAATATAATTGAAATTAAAAAGCTCCTTAGTAATTTTGGTTCTAATTAGGCAAGTTCCCTAATTGTTTTGGGCTTCTACAAGTAGGCTCCTTATAGAAAAATACCTATAACTGTGGAAATATAGTTGGATTGACAGTAAGGTGATGGTTTTGACCAGCAGACTTGATTTGAATAATTTATTTTACATCGTGTTGTTATCCATTATTTGTCTTCTTATTCTCTATCGACGGCAATCCAAATCTTATAGAAAAATTCTTACAAGTTTGATGATTAAATATTTTTTATTTGTGAAGATAAAGTTGATTCAGTCAAATAGAAGAATTGTTTGTAGAAACCTGTGCCCTGTATGATGAGCGATGCCGAATCCAGTTTGCAGGCCTTGATCTGTGATAACGGAAACCGATGAAGGAAAGCTACACATCCCGCCAAGGTTTGATACACCTGAAACATCATGGAAAACATGCAAAACTGTTAACATGATTTAGGGCCATGATTTTGAATACATTTCAATAGCCAATCAGAAATTTCGTCAAAAAACGCTAAAAGGGGGACTGCAGTGTAGTTTACTTCAATTGGCAACGCCCTTGATCATACCCAATATTTCATTCTAGTCGCGTTCAGATTTAAATACATACACGGTATGCAAAATTTAAACTTAAGTGATTGTTCAATACTGCCAAGCTAAGACTTCACAAGACTAGAATACGCTCGTTGGATGGAGAGCTATGTCTCACCAAAAGCTCTTCTCACCAACAAGGGAACGGAGCCCCCTGTGTCCCCTTAACGGCACCCCCATAGCTAATGAAATGTCCTCAAATCCTCCATATCTCAAATCACTTATAATCCCATACTATCTGATCATATCGGTTCATCATATTCACCATATCCTTTACGATTCCATACTGTGATATTGTCTTGCCTTTTCGTTTTGCTGACAATGTCTACTGTGCAAGAACTGATCAGCAATTTCCACAGAATGGTTATCGATTTTCATGTGAACTGTTACTGCCTCTCGCACAATGGCAACTGAATATCATTTAGTTATCTAACATTATGTCATATCGTTTCGTGTGTTTAGCGTATCGTGTTGTATAGATCGTGTTTTCCTACACCATACAACTGCTATACTAAGATAAAAGAGAGGGATATCACCTCACCTGAATTATCGCAAGGCTGTTCTTTGTCTTTGCAGATATCTTGCCTGCAAAAAAGAGAGAAACTCTTTTAATAATCAACCTGATTGGCGAAGATAGAAGCGAAGAGTAAGAGCACTTATGTTTATGATATGAAAGACTGTCACATATTGGCAAAGATGTAGCATGCATTCACTGCCCTAAACGGTCTACACAAAGAATGTGACGTAAAGCCTTGAGTTACACTCTCTGTTTGAAAAGTTTTGTATTGAATGAAGGTTTTTAGTCTTAAGAATAAATCTTAAAACACAATTGACGGAAAAGTGAAGTAAATTTACGACGTCAATTTGAAGAATGGAGCATTAGGAACTTATACGCACAAATCAATATATTCAAGAGTGAAATACATGTAGCGATGATAGTTGCACCAAAATTACACTGGGGTGAAATGCACCCTATCACATCTACCCCTTATTATACCCATTATAACCCCAATTTGGATTGCAGATGAAGCAAACCTAGATAGGCAACAAACCTCGTAAGCAATATTGCATAGTCGATATTTATGCCATCGGATTTATATTTTGACACTTGGAGCTCGGCCCATCGACCAAACGACCTCAATGTGTTGTATGCATGATGGTTAATAATAAGGTTCTCCTTAATAAAATTACATCATAATTATTAGATGAGGGTAAGAAATAAGAGCTGATCTAACACGAAATGGAACACCGAAATGTCGAGAAATTATGAGCAAAGGCTTATGCAATTGAAAGTTCAAATGCTGCAACAGTTTTGGAGCTATTATCCTTGGGATTGATTCGACTTTAAATATAACTTCTAAAATAAATTAATTCGGTGAATAACTTTCATTAGAATTCAAAGTTACAAATGGATACCGCAATCTGATAACAAACAAACTGGAGCAGTCCTGGAGATACAGGAACAAAATGAACATGCAAACAGCTCTTTCATGAACAAACCTGAGGTGCAACTAAGAGAAGAAGCTTTACGATGACAAGTTTAATTGCATGTGGACCAATACTTGGGTCTTGGAGGATGCCACTGGCCTATAAGATTCAAGGAAAAAGGAATGAATCAAAGATCAAACGTCTATTGGCAAACACGGTACAAAAAAGAGCCATCCACCATTGTGCAAAACTCTCTGCAATTAGATTCTTCATAGACTTTCCAAACTTGCAAACAATACAACTGAGAGTAAACAAGAGTAAAAGTGCCTAAAAGAATTAGAAAGGGGGTATATAAAACGGTAAAAATTGTGACCTTTTTGCTAAAAAGTGGAAGTTTTCAATCATAATTCGAAAGACGGTTTAAGATAAAACAATCCTTTATGCAAGAATCTACATTTCAGCGATAACAAAAGCCATAATCAAATAATTTCACAGCAAACCCCACAGCATGAAGACCGACCTGGACGAGGCAGCACTGCAGCCAGGAGGGTTGAACACAACTCAAAACCAGGTACGAAAACAGGATAACTGGGTAAGCAGTTTCCCTTCAGGTCAAACGGGTACAGTATCATATCTGCGTACTTACAATATTTGCTAGATATAAGGCATATTGCTTTGAAATATCTAGTCCATAATATTGGGTCATTTTTTGATCCAGTACCAGCAACGTCTCGATTGTTTTCTCACTTGGTGCCTCATCTCCATCTCTTCTTCGACGAATTTTGCGATGATTATCTACAAGGCAAGCACAAATCATCTTATAAGCTAGTAAGCTAGTCTGGTTCCCTAGAAAGACCAAAGCTTTAAAGTAAGTTTCTCAAAGCCAGTTGAAAATTCTTCCCATGCATGAAAAATTAAAATGCATAATGAACTTGAGCATGGGTGTTGTAAATAAACAGACATAAATTTGTTACGACAGCGCTGTTTATGTTACAATTCAATATTGTGTGTTTTAAAGTGTATCATAGAGGCTCAATCTTTCTGAATATTAATAGTCGTTTTTGATATTAATTCAGTATTGTATGTGCTAAAGTCAATGTGATGAGCATATGATTTGGTACCAAACTTCGTACAAAAAAAACTAAAAATGTAAACCATTACCTAAAGTTCAATTTTAAACAAATATCGGTACTACTATTATCAACCACTTTGTGAGAACTGGATAACAGTAAAGAAAAATAATGAAGATAGATAACATAGGTTAATCAGTGAAAATAAATTTATTCCAACCAACCAATTTTAAGCGAATTTTCGTCTATGGGATATGGATGAGTTCTGTCCTTTATCCAAGTCCTTGAAATTAAATGCGGTAGATCTGAGCTGCTGTTGCTTTTCATTTGAGTGACAGGATGAATTTTGTATCTGGTGTGCTTGGTTTCAATATATCCTTCCTACATGAAATGACAAACAAGGTTTAGAATACTGCTGTTGTGCAAAGAGAGAATAGCTTCCGCTCGAATGATGATCGAAGGGTACATTTTCTACACGCGGTAGATCTTTTTCCTTACACATAAGATTATTTATTCATAGCAATTATACAGTGCAGCTAAGATGTAACAAAGCAAGGTGCAGAATAATAAACAGAATGTAAGTATAAAAGGTGAATGCAATGAATTTTACAACAGAACAATTACGCTAAATCGCAAGTAGTACGAGACAATATAGCGCAATATAAACACGATGACGCGATAGAAAACAACAATATGCTATATAGCACAGTTCAACAGCATACAACACATCAACAAAATAACACGCAGCACTGTGCAAAAACATGCAACACATTACAACAATATCCAACACAATACAACAACATGCAACAAAATGAAGTACAAGGCAATGAAAAAGTACAATTGTATTTCTGCGATTTTAATCAGCAGTTTTCAAAATAAAGGCTCTGTTGATTAACGGATAAATGCAGCAGTTATTTCCAACTCAATCCACTTTGAAAACCCTTACCAATCCTTCGTTGTGTAATAATGATACATGGGAAGTTGCATCTTCATTAACTCGTCCATAGTAATATGTGCCAGCCATATTTTTCTGATTCAACACTCCTCCGTTTGAACCAATCACATCCATCGTCACATCCGGTGCAACAAGATTATGATTAACTACCAAGTTTGCATTCAAAGTCCTTCCGAAAGCATCAACACGAAGGTGGATGTCACAATCATTCTCGTCTAGTTTATTCTGTTTGTGAAATAACTTTGGGTACACGATCTGGGATTCTAACAAGACGAGAGAGAGACATTCAATTAGAAGTTGACACTATCTTAGACAACTGGGACAATCCACGTGCTACGGCGGAATTCTAAGAACTATTTAATCAAAGTTGGTCAAAATACTTTACAATTAATCAATATGGCCAAGGGCTGATATCCAGCTCCATACATTGTTGTGTTGTGCTCTCTGAAACCAACGACTGGTCTTAAAGATTTCGCTGGTCTGTTTCTGTTTTGAAACTCTATCATAGATCAAAAGATACACAAGAGGGAGCTACCTCTTTGTTATTTGAAAGGAAAAACGAACCATGCTCGATTACCTTCGCTAGTATCGTAAGTAAAGCATTGTACCAAAGTCTAAAATACAAGAAATTCATTGATGAGTACATTTTTAGCGAAAACACTTCTATACAAAGACAGCATAATTAAAACAATGATGAAAATGTGATTAGGATGATTGAAACACAAGTTGCACTGGTCTCGAGATTGAAATGGTCATGCAGCAGGTTGCAAGGTTGAATGTGAACGACTTGTACCAACTAAGTAACACGTTATTATACAATTTATTGATGAAGTGGATGGAAGAGAGATTATGTAGTTATATAGCCTGTTTGTTGACAGGAAGGTAATTTAACCCATATAGTTAGTGCTGAAATAAACAGAGAAACCTGTGTCTTAAAGAGAAATGGCTGTAACGTATGTTAGAAAGCAAAATGTAATCAAATATAAAGGGCCGTATTCATGTTGCCACATGAATTCTCTCGGACAGTAAAAAGGAGGGGATCCGAAGATTTCAATAAAACGGAGGTTACGAGGATTTCCTTATCATCTACTAAATAGGGTAGGGGTGTTTTATTAAAGGGGCAATTTGACTTCAGCCAATATTTTAATCATTCTGGTAGTCAACAGGGATAATGGAACAAGTCCATTTTAACAGATATATACTGACGTTTTGAAATAGCGGCTATCTTGTATAACGCCGAAAACACGGCAGAAAATGAGGCAATAGTAGAAATGAGATCCAAGAAAAACCAAAAAGGTAATAACGGTGCTTTTGATAAGGTGCAAGAGTTGGAAAGAATCCTGAAATTAATTAGGGTTCTTCCTTATATTAGGCACCCGAGAGTACATACATACCGTGAACAGAAATGTGAATGTTGGTAGCGGCACGCAAGGAATTGCGCTATATCCTAATCTCATCGTGCAAAGAAGTTGATAATCACATTTTCTACAAGGAGAATGGAATATCGACAAGAAAATTTGAATCATCCTTGATTTCATATAGTTAAAGGCAGCTATTTTTTATCCTTCTTATTTTTTATCCTTCTGTACAAACCTGGAAGATTTTGAGACCAGGAAGATGTTAAAGTTTGAATTTTACTGCAGACGTTAGTGCTTCATGGTGGAAACAGAAATAAATTCATTGAAACCATTAAAACTGAATAGTTGAAGTAATAATAGGAAATTGAAAAAAGGCACATCGTAACGGCCTACCTTGAGAAGGGGCAGAATGGCGGCTTTTTAGCCAAGGATGCTACTTTATGAAAGAGCCTCGTATTCGGTGTGGTCCTCTATTTTCTTTCACAATCAAGTAGTAGGACAAAGATAAACTAAATTGCTAAGAATAACAGGAGCCACGTAAAGAGAATAGACAGGGTGGGCCCTGGATGCGATCGCAGCCCGGTATCCCAAGCCATTCCACCCCCTGTCTTGAAAGGAACTACATAAAATTGGTTACTACTCACTGTGCTTTGAAGTAATTCAAATCTTTAAATCAGATTATGTGATTGCATTCCAATACGGGATGGTTTTTAGCTATTTTGTTTTGAACTTTCTAATGGCTAGTGACAGGTAATGAAATATGAGTTGAATTAAAAATAAGCTCTTCATTATAATGTTAGGCTTGTGAATTGATATTGTTTTGAATTGAAAACAGATTTCTGGTTGGCAAACAAGTGACAAACAAGTGGTTACTTATATAGAATACTTTTCTGCATTGCAAGCGAATGTGCTTATATGAAGTGTATGAAGAAACCTAGATAAGAATCAGATAGATAAAATTAGACAGAGACTGGTCAGGGAAGTACTCCGCAGAAAGTCTGCCATCTTGGTGTTGACAACGAAAAGTATATGCCTACAACTCATATTATCAGCTACCTCTGTTTAGATCCTAGAAGATATTACATAACCTGCACACGATTCTCAAAAGATAAAAAAGGGGCTCTAATCTTACAAAGATAAAGAGACCGCACTTAGCATAATGCAAAGGTCAAAAGATCAATTAGGCCTCTGGAAGAGTACGACTAGTTAAAATGAAAAGAAAAGTCCATACCAGTTTCTGCTGTGACATGGCGACAACTTAAGTCACAAAAGATCACTCCTTTTAATGTCTACCATATCCAGTCATCTACTTCAAGCATAAAGCAGCATTTCCCTTAATGAACTGATTCATCTATAAATCAATCGGAAGCCGCTTGAATGCTGTGAGGTATAGCAGGTGGGACAGGATAGTTGAGCCGCAGGTTGTAAAGAGAAGGATTATGTGGTACTTTGAATCATCTGACGAAGTTGAATAAACAAGTTAATAAACAAATGAATAATAAATGATTTATGAATGGACCAATAAACGATCAAAGAAATGAACAATAAAAAACAAAGGTTCTCACCCAAAAGTTCCTGCGAATGAACATGATGTCAAAATCTCGCTAACAAGAATCTCGTTATAAAATGACTTTCACTAATATTCCGAGTCCTGGCAAGAGGACACTCACAAAAGACGTTTGGTTAGGTTCGACAGCATCTATAAAAATGCGACAGTAACAAAGCTAACACATTAACAAAACAGATATACAGCAACTACTTCATATTTGCTTTCCAGCTAGAATGACTGTAGAATATTAAGGTGTTAGTAAAGCTATGAGTGATCATGAGACGAGAAGTTCTAAAAATTCCACCACGAGCAAGCAAGAAAAGAAACAAGCAAGAAAGCAAGAAAGAGTCAATTCATTAATGTGCATTTGAAGGTCTTAGCATACAGCAAAGACATTCTTTCTTTATGTTCAGCAACCAGGCTCACGTGAATTGGATTGCATCAATTAATGTCTTAATACTTATCAGCAAGATTTTTCCTATAAATCGTTTTATACTTCTTTCTTCAACTAGGCTCCTACATTAGCGATATGTTCGATACAACGAAGTACAGACTCAACATCATCATCATCATCATCATCATGATCATCATGATCATGATCATGATCATGATCATCATCATCATCATCTTGTCTTTTCCTGTACGCCCCTTACGGGGCCTAGGCTGACCCTGAGGTCAGTGTCGCCTTCAAATTGTTTAGAAGAGGTGATTGAGTCGGCTACACTCAATCCACTCTGTTACCCCAACAGTTACTTATCAGAACTGCAGCCTGAAGCTGCTGTGCCTGACTTTCACTGGAGGGGCCTGGTTGGACAGTTTGCCACAGGTCGTCAACATCTGCCCCAATTCTGAATCGTCGCGAAATGAATCACTATCAACTTAAGGGCAGAGTCTCTCTGTGCCCGCTTGCCACCACGAGGTGGTCTCCAACCACGGGCTAGCCATCATCATCATCATCATCATCATCATCATCATCATCATCATCATCATCATCATCATCATCATCATCATCATCATCATCATCATCATCATCATCATCATCATCATCATCATCATCATCATCATCATCATCATCATCATCATCATCATCATCATCATCATCATTATCTTCAACATCATATACTGTAGGCCAGAGTAGGCTGAAAAACATCAAGTGATGTTTTTCGAATATTAATCTTTTCAGGAAGGTCATCTTCTGCAGCAACATATCTGTTGTATATTTCATTACCTCGAGAACAGTAAGAGGAAGATTTTTCCAAGAGAATATGAAATATCACTTCTCTGCAAAAGGTTATTTTCACATGGGAATGACACAAATAACCTTGTTGACAGAACCTTTTGTAATACCTATATTACAAAAAATTCAATCAAATGCTATGCTATTACAGGCAGGTTGAAGAGATGCAGCCAAAACCACAGGTAACAATCAGCTCAGTATAACAGAACAGCTCTTTGAGGTCTCTTAAATTGTCCAGGCTGTAAGGTGCATAACGAAGTGGAGCAAATTGGAGTCCTCAAAGCAATTCCTATGATGCTTTATTAGACAAATGGCAATTCATTTAACAAAACTTATGACTGTTGTAAGACTGGTGTTCCACAAGGGTAAATCATTGGCTTGGTACTATTCAGCATCTAAGCAATAGACCTTACACTTGACACAGAAACAAAAGATTATCACAACACAGATGAAAATCATAAGAACCTAAAGGGTCTACAGAAGACAGGCAGTAACCATTTCACAAATGAGAAAATACCCTCACAGAAATGGCACATTGGAAAAAAGTACAAAGTCAAGGCTAATGGCAATTTGTGGAGAAGAAATGCATGCCAAGCATAGAGATTTCAAGTCTGAAGTCCTGAAGAAAAGATAAATAGATAATATCAATTGAGGCCATATGTAATTATGGATTTTTATATAGTAAACTTGCTATCAAATACAATCAAGAAAAAGAGCTCCTTCCAATCTATGAAATCAGCTTTCAGAGTCATTCATACTTCCTTAGGCTGACAACAAAGACCTACTCTACGCCCTCTTAACACAAGTGACAACTGGCAGTAAAGGCACCTTTGGCAGTAGGTAAGTAAGAAAGAGGTGTGATAAAAATTAAACAGGTGCCTTCAATCCACTTAAATATACAATAAAGCCCATAGATTAAAGAGAAAATGGGTAACAGAAGAAAAAGTAAATGGCCTCCAGTGATGAATCTAGGCAAATCAGGCAGATCTTGAGTAGGAGCATGTGCCAAAAAGGAAAAGTAAATATGAGATAATTTCAAAAACACAACTAATCAAAGTGCGTTAATTTAGAAGTTAAAAACTGAGTCACATCCTCTGAAAGGGAAATTCATTTTTCAGAATAACTTTTTAGTTTCAAACAATCCTTGCAAAACTAACAATTTATTTCATTAACAATAGACAGCCTAGGAGCTAAGAGTTGAAAATAGTTAAACAAAACAGCTTCAATTTTCACTATTGTTGATCAGGAAATAAACAGTGGAACTTTTGTGGCAAATTTAGCTCAAATAACTTTTGAAAATAATATAAAATTTTCAATACTTGCAAAG
Organism: Mastigias papua; assembly: GCA_964019165.1. Classification (NCBI taxonomy): domain Eukaryota; kingdom Metazoa; phylum Cnidaria; class Scyphozoa; order Rhizostomeae; family Mastigiidae; genus Mastigias; species Mastigias papua. The sequence goes on along the minus strand of OZ025273.1, from coordinate 2,267,033 downwards.
GAAAAGCTTTCGATAGATATACATAATTCTAGTTTCATCATTTAAGTTTCAGATATTGTTTCCTACTTTCAATGGCTTGTTGAATCCATATTAGTTCCATTTGAATTTCCTTTTCCTTTTGACAAAGTCCTTCCCTTGTCAAAGACTTAAGGTCATCTAAATTTAATGCTTGCAACATATTTTCATCCATACTGTCTAATTCAAAGTTTCTCCTGTGATTTTGTGTATCCTCTGGAGCCATTTGTGGTCGTATTTCTTCAGAATGTGTATAAGATTTATGTACAGCAGGCTGCAAAAGTGCGTCAGAAAAGCTCTCTCTACTTGTCAGCAAATCTTCAACGAGTGCATCTTTGCAATTTTCAACTTCAACCCGCTGACTATTCTCAGTTTTCTCAAGCTGGTCACATTCGCCATTCAAGTTAGATCGGGACAAATTTGTTGAGGTGGGTGAATTATGCTCTTCTGATTCACTTTCTGCTACTTTTTCAGAATCACCCATATTAGCTCTTTTTCCATTAGAAGAAGGACCAGAATACCCAGTTGTACTCCTTTGTCCAGCAGCTTTGACCACATGCTTACAAGATGCTTTATTGTCAATTGAAACTTCACATATTTCTCGGTTTATTGATGGTCTAGATATCACAAGATGTGGATGCCAGGTGATATCGAGCGCTTCAGATTCCTCCTTTTCTATTTGAGTAAAAATCGACGTAAACTCGTCTCTTACAGCCAGCATTGCCTGTCTTGTCCTATACCCCCGAAATAATGCCTGAAATGCAATGATTCCTCGCAATATCACTTGAGAGTCCTCCCAATCTCCCGCCATTTTTTGTTTGTGATCCTCATACTCATAGTCACTACCCGAAGGAGGCTGAAGTAGCGAGAAACCCTGATCCCTTGTTATGACTGACCCCTGACCTAGTATGAACTTACAAGAACTAGAGACGGCCTATACAGAGCTAAATTCCACTTTTGGTGTAACTAACCAGGCCTTGAAGAAAGGTAGAAAAGTAGAGAAGTGACACTTGTTCAGGGGGTGTGTGAAGCATATATGGCCTAGAAAAGGGGCTAACCTGCTTGAAAAATGGGCATGTCATGTAGCATAAACGGAAAATAAGTAAAAAAGTAGGGTAAAACAATGAAGCATTCAATTTTGCTAGTTTTGTATATACTTTATAGTGTGTTATGGCTAAAACAGCAGTGAAAGAGAAATATAAATGAAACGCTTTAGAAGCAACATTCCCGCCAGAAATTAACCCTTTGGGCATATGTGCTTCCACGGGCGTTAGCTTTCACACAGTGGCGAATACTTGGGAGAAAAGGGGGCAATCGCCTCCCAATACTTTTCTATAACAATGAGACATACAGGGTGTAGTTCCTCAAGCTTTTCTTTGGAGTCTTACTCCACGCTCTGGTGACTTAGTTGACCAGCCCCACCCCCCCCCCAAATATACAGCAATGTGCTTGTCACTACTTTTACACAATGCAGTACTTCATGCAAAGCTTTGGGAACACCTAACAATACCCAAGAATGCAGTTGTATCTGTAATCGTAAAGTAAACAGGAGAAAAGTAATTGACGGTCTAACCCTCAATCATCTTGAAGTCTTGAATTCAATAAAAGAGACCTTTACCCCCCCCCCCCCAGTGATGGTCGTCGGAAACTTGCAGATTGTATTCTCTGCCCGTACTAGTCAAGTAGAGCAATCTTCAAACAAGTTACAATGGTGAAAGACAAATACCAGCAAAGTACATCAGAAATATATCCATAAATTTAATCTATTACAACTATTCTACTGTTAAATACATGCCAAGTGTAAAAATATGGAATTCAACCATGCATTTTAAGCTAAACAGTATTGCTTAATTGCAGCAAATGTTTGATTAAATCTTAGCCATATCCAAATCCAAAAAATCGTCCATAGCTAGAGGAAGAACAAGGTACAAAGCAAAAGAAAGCTTCATTTGAAATGATACTATCTTTCCATTGTTAAATAAAAACGCTAAAATAATTAACACCTTGTAGAGGAAAGTGGATCAGTTCCTTTAAAGTACAGAATAATATCGATTATACGGCCATTGTGGGTATGGGGCTTTCTTAGACAGGGGCGAATAGTCAAAAAATCTGGTTTATTTTACTCCGTGAATAATAATACTCCAAACGAAAGATAAGTCGTAAAAAGCGATAAATAATGCAAAAATAACTGCCAAGCGTTGTTTGCTTTTGTTTCGGACGTGTCACGATGGGTACCTTATTTTTGCGAAATTTGAACGATTCAGACCAGGCAGAACTGCACTAAAGTACTTCACATCCGCATGCGGAAAACTAAATATCAAGGTGGGTATTTCAATATATATTCATGCACTATGGAGCGGCTGCTCAATCGAGAGACGGACATGATCATTATAATGGATGATCTACAGCGTGTTATAAAGAATAACTTTGAATGGCATTCTGTTAAGCATTTAATATGGAGTACTGTAAAGTTATCAATAATATAAACTGACGCTGAAATGATTCTGTTGCATTTGTTCAACACCTATTGCATGCTGTTCAACACTAATGTTACAGTGCCATTCAACTTTGTCTGCTTGTTAGCTCTTTTTAACTACAATCTACAAAAAGGGGTTGAAAATATTGATTTTAAGTCAATGGAATCGTGTCTGCATGCTTTGTCGTTTCAATTACGTGAACTGAGTTTCATGAACTACCACCAAGCCGAGGCCTTCGAAGAGCAGTATTGTTACTAAATGCTTCCTGAGACAAAAAAAAGAGGCACTATTTATGGTTCACTAGGAATCCCCAACTAGAAAACCATTGTCTATTTGAAATATCAGCCACTGAAAGGGCAGGAGTGCCATATGTGAACGGGCTAAAGTGCTTGAATGACACTGCTACTATGACTGCGAACGCTATGCAAACAAGGCCAAATGCTTTCTGTAGCAGTGGGTAGCTCCTACAAAAAAGTCAATGATAAAGATTATAATAAACAATGTTTGAAAGCCTGGCGACAGTTAAACGAAAGAGTGCCTGTCTTCTAGCAGAAAAATGAACCAAAGTGCAATGCCGCTAAGAGCCTAGTTATCTGCTACTTTGAAACTCCCCTCTCCATTTTTGTTGAAGGGAATACTAACAAATAACTGGAAACTCTCTTAGTGCTGTAATCACTCCTATGTCAACCCTGGGTGACAATTTTAAGAGATCTATAACATTTAATACTTGGTATATCAAAAACAGATATCTATTTGTTACCACACATACGAGTAAAATTAGCATGGCAAAATAAAGTTGCTAAAAACAAAACAATTGAGTAAAAAGACTTACCGCAGCATTTGGGAATGGATATGATTTGCTAACAGTGGAATAAGCATCATCTTGAAAATTAACGCAGGTAGATAATGATGTATAAAGAGAGTTCTCTCCATTAGAAAAAATGGCAAATAATGCATCAGATATCCGCCGACGTTTAAAAATCCGATGAAACAGAATAATTGCCATTCTCCTATTTAATAAGACAGAAAGGAATCTTAAGCAAACAGTGTATCAAGCGTTCTTTCCATTGATCAGAAAAAAACATGCTTTATATCTAATATGATATTGCTAACGATAATCTATACAAGAAAGGCTTAGCATATATCAACGATAGCATGATATTTGGTCAAATTAATATGGATATTAACTCTTGGTTTTTAGCAAAAATTAGTTTATCCTACAAAACCATATCAATTACATTGCTACTACAGTATAACAGTGTACAATGTGTGTGTGTGTGTGTGTGTGTGTGTGTGTGTGTGTGTGTGTGTGTGTGTGTGTGTGTGTGTGTGTGTGTGTGTGTGTGTGTGTGTGTGTGTGTGTGTGTGTGTGTGTGTGTGTGTGTGTGTGTAGGTGGTCAGGTGGGTGTGTGTGTGTGTGTAGGTGGTCAGGTGGGTGAATGTGAGTGAGTGAGTGTGTGTGCGTGTTTATATAATTCACATATAAACATATACAATCAAATCTATATAATGCTTTCGAAATATATGAAAATAAATCTCGTTGAAAAAACAAACTAAAAGATAGATGATAGGATAACGGTAAATGCCTGAACTTCACCTTTTGAAAGATCAAAAACAGCTCTCCTTCGGCGTAACAAATACAACAATGCTAGTCCGCAGTATGCCACAACAGCCAGCGTTCCAGCCCACCAAACAACAGGGTTACCAATGCAAAAAACTTGAGCCTGCAGCAAGGAAACGTTCATCACAACGCGCTGAATTGGTTCAAAATCACTATTAGTTGGGTTTTTCAATCGCATGATATCAATATAACTAAAACTATAAATCAGCAAAACAAATACGCTTGCTTCGTTACGCGGTAATATCATGTCACCTAAATTGCAATATTTGGGAAAGAGAATAGATAGTGACAAAATGTATAAAATATGAGATATATTGCTGTAGATACCACTCAAATTAATCTGATGCAATATTCTCTGTATACTAAGAGCTGTTCTCGAAAAAAAGGTTCAAGATCTGTCCCCTTGCTTTATAAAAATCTTTTATACAAGTGTTGCACAGAGTCCAAAGAAAGTTGCACTGATGCGTATGAACTGGATGGGTTATGAATTGACAAAAGGTCATAAAATTTAGAATTTCAAAAGGCTACAGTTAAAGAATAAAAACATATGGCAATATATGAGAATATAAAATTCCCTCCTTACATTTGATTTATCACTTATCCAGTATGCAACACCTTTCCGCATTAGAGGCCATTCAGACGGTCTTGAAGCAAACGCATGCTCCTGTATTAGCTCACTGTTCAATTTCAGCATTCGTGTCTTGCAACAAATAGGAAACGATACAAGTACAGAAATGAAAAGAGAAAACACTACTTAGTATGTAGGACTTCTGTATGGAAATATTAGCTGGACTTAAAAAGTTGCAGTGAATTAACGGCATACTTAATTGTTCTTGACAAATATATTGATTCAGTTGCACTTTACGAATAACTTATATGAAACGACTCAAAAAACTGAGCTCAAAATCTCTCAAATAGAATAAAACAAAAAGGACTAAAAACAACCACTTTTTAAGAAAGTGATTACGATTCGATGATTATGATGCGGCGTTGTGCCTACCTGCAATTCGAAGAATTTCGCAAAAAATGAGGCTGAATATAACTCTTGAGAACCTAGTTGCTTCATCCGCTTTTCAACTTCAGATCGATCCATTCCTTCAGCTGTAATCACAATGATGTATAAAATAATATAGAATTATATATGATTAAGATATTTGATATGCTATTTATGATATATGAAAAGATGTGGCATGAGGCATAACAATATGTGATGTGATATAATATGATATGATATGGTATGACATGATATATATGATATATGATATATAACATAATATAATATATGTAAAGATATGATATCATATGATTGATATGATATATGATTGATATGATACGATGATATAATATGATATGATATATGATATATGATATATGATATATGATATATGATATATGATATATGATATATGATATATGATATATGATATATGATATATGATATACGATATATGACAAATGATATATGATATATGATATGATATGATATGATATGATATATGATATGATTTATGATTTATATGATATGATATGATATGATATGATATGATATGATATGATATGATATGATATGATATGATATGATATGATATGATATGATATGATATGATATGATATGATATGATATGATATGATATGATATGATTCATATGATATGATATGATATGATATGATATGATATGATATGATATGATATGATATGATATGATATGATATGATATGATATGATATGATATGATATGATCTGATCTGATATGATATTATATTATATGATATGATATTATATTATACTATATTATATGATATGATTGATATGGTATGATTGATTTGATACGATTGAGACAATATGATGAGACATGATACAGTATGGTGTGATATGATGCAATATGATTGGATATGAACAAATCAAAATCTTCCTGAGAAAACATTTGTCAGCAGCCATTCAAAGAATGTGCCCTATTAGACAATTTGACAAGCCACCAGTAGCAACTATGAACATATCAGGGCATTTTGAAACATCAAATGCTATCCTCCAATTTAACTCACAATCTATGCTATAAGAATTCTCCTAGATATGATTGCTTTAAGCCCAACAATTAAACATTTAACACTTAGACTTACGGATTGTAATGTTTTGGTTATGTTCCTCCGCGTTCCAAATTGATTCCTCCGTATTGATGACTTTCCCATTAGCGACCTGAACAATGTAAAGCTTTGTTAAAGAAATGCAGACAACGAGTGTACATCGCGATATGTAAGCAAGCTGGCCGTCTGATTTAAAGAGAATGCAATAAATTCTCAAATAATAATAAAGATTATACTTAAAAGCAAATCTAAATATTTCATTTTTAGTATCAGGACACTATTAATGCGAAAATTAGGGAGCTTCTAATTGATAATAAACGTATCATGTATTTTGTAAAAGGTTTTTTGAAATAATTGAAACAATAAAAAATATCAATATTACATATTGTAATGAAAGTGAAAAATTCAGAGGTGAAATCTTATTGTTACAAAAAGCATAATATCATTTTCATTAATATTCAAAAGGAATTCGACAAAAAGTTGCATGTGACTTTGCTATGAGAAAACCACATCACAAAACGCCAGGCATCTTCCCTGAAGGTTGTCAAAACAAAACAGAAATAAATTTTTCTTTTTCCTTATCTTATATTTTCTATTAAATTGTAAATTACTTTTGTATATCTGTGTGTTTTTCACCTTGATATGTATTAGTTTTGCTCTCAATTACTATATTGTATTGTATTGTAAAGTAAACGGAGGGCCCCTTGTAAACTAGCTCTCGCTGAAGGGCCACCCTCCCTAAATAATATGAAAATGAAATGAAGTTTAACGTCAAATATATTAGTATAAAGGCAGAATTTAATGAGCATAGAATCATAGATTCTCATTACAAATTTCAGTAATTTAATAATCAACGCTATAATCGGCTATGAGGCAGGAAATCAAAGACAGATATTATCAATTCAAAAGGTACCTAGATCTAAACATATACCTCAAACTGATGGAATCCCCAATCTGGTAACAGCGCGCCAGTAACCTTTACGAAAAAAGCAATACTAGTCACTAGAAAGCATCTATAGTGTTCTACTTTTAAATCTCCATGTTGGGTACAATAAACAAGAAATGTGCACAAAAAATTAACCAAAGTTATAGCCGACGGCTACCCACAAAGAGCCAAACAACCAAATATCTGAAAACTTTAAGTCCTACGCATAAAGCATATATCTGCTTTTCACTACAGGCGACTAGCCGACAGGTAGCTCAAATGCCTTGGCTTTCAAAGCTACTCCTTTTAATACAAGGCAAAAGGGGAGTGTGTTACATGTTGTTATAGATTTTGCCAAATATGTTCTTAAGTCTTTCCCACGACGAAGCTGAGATTCGAGCCAAAGACCTACTTCAGGAAAGTCAGCACTAGAATATAGAGAGAAACAAAACGTAGGTAGATCAACATCACCATTTACGATTATCAAAATAGTTAAAAGTAATAAAATTCCCAAGATATATCATACCATTAATGACGTTGATGTGTTAATGTGAACAAGTCGAACTTGAGACTCGATCACTTTCCAAATGTTTGATGAGTCCGGATTGGTTATTTGTACCTTCCAGCCAAGCTGGGCTGACATTGAAATATTATGATCAATGTAGCCAGAAACTTCCATGTTGTACGCATTTAGGGGAGCGGCAACGTCGTGGCTAAAACAGCGGGGAAAATGAAACGCCTTAAAAGCGAGAGGGCAATTATATGATAAAGTAAGTAAAAATGTAAAAGTGATTGACAGTATATCTTAAGACTCATGCGTTCAAATCCTCAACAATAAGAAGCTGACAGATTTCATAGTAAGATGAGAGAATAGGCAAAAACTTTCGATTTTACCAACTGGCCATCTTGCTTCTGTAACTCATTTAGCAGCCTAAGAAGAAGTCATCCACGTACCAGTGGCCTACTAAGCGTTCGAAATTACAACATATTTCTAGGTAAAGGAAAAAGAAAAATGAAATAATTCCTAGCTTTGATACCTGTTTAGGCCTCTGCCTGTTGCTCCATGCACTAGGTGTATAATGTCTCCATCTTTTACATATGTGGGTGGGAAATCAACATTCAAAACATCACTGAAAGATAATAGAGAGAGATAACAAATAAGAGGCTTATCTCATCGAAGATTCGCTGTGACATTCAATTTGACAAAATTCCCATAAAGATTTTATTCGAATTCTTCCCTTCTCCTGCTTTTGATGGGCAAGAAACTTCACCCAATAACTGTTGTGATCTCAAAACATTGATGGAATAATTCATCTTACTGAAAATTTGATATTAACAAGCATAAATTAGTGGTGAAATTCAACAAATTTTTTTATATCTATCTTTAGCTCAAACTCTAAATCCTGGCATGGCTTATATTACCATAAACACTTTCTATCTAATGGCATGAACGTGGAAGCTGATTTCCTATCCAGAAAAGTAATAAGACTATAAAACATTATATCACGTACGAATCTGGTTTCTTCACAATCCACCAATTATTTACGTCCTTATATCCATAACACGTGATCTGCTGCTGTGCACTGCTCCCTCTTCCGTCCGGATATTTAACTGGGTAGAGATGAGGATGTGAATGTAGCCAACACTGTTTCTTATGCGTGTTTCTGAGCGTAATTTGAGAGCCATAGGCAACCTCTATAAAGAGTAAATGATAAATACAATATGCGGAAGTTAGCGAAGAGCATTTGTACTCGTGTACATATTTCTGAGCGTAATCTGAAAGTAGTTATTATAGCTACGAAGACTCAGTTACAGCAACAATAGGTGTAGATCAACGGGAAAAGTTGCTGTTAGTGTATCTGTGTACATTTCTGGATGAGATAAGAAAGTAAAAGAGCTGCACGGATACTTTTGTAAGAATAAATACAGATGAATGGAACAATGCCAATAGCCTAGTGACACAGATTGTGTCTGGATAAGAGGAAAATCCTACAAAATCTTACTCTCTGTAGAAAATTGTGTTATATTGAAAGTTGATATAAACCCTACATGAAGGATGCCTGAACGAAATGAAATCATCATGGGTCATTGGTGTCGTAAAGAAGAGTGGCAAGTTCTTTCTTTCACCACCTCTATCTCTTGTGTTGCCACGAGATACACATGTGCTGCTGGGTAAGCCATAGGCCTTCGCACAGGGGACCAGAGATCTACACTTTTCAATCATTCGCTCACAATAGTCATTTAGAATAACTAAACTTACCGTTTGCTTGATGTTCAGTTATCTTTGCAAGACCACCCTAAAAAATAAAAAATCACAGGAGCTACAAAAAGGTCAAAATTTTTTAGACTTTTGTCTCTGTCCGATAACTATAAGTTCTGTGGCTTATCTAATCATGCACTATATGTCAAAATAATATTTTTTATCATTACATTTGTTCAATATTTATTTTTACACAGAAACTTATTTACTAAATTACTGTAAAGTAATGAAAAGCACTGAGCAAAATGAAATTAATTTACTAATAAAAGAAAATTACAATTTCCTTCATTTCTTTAACTTCATCGATATCAAAGAGCTTTTAAGAACTTAACATAGTTTAATATGAACTGATATTTGAAAGTAAATTGAAAGTAAACAGTTTGAATTCTTTCTTTACCTTAAGAGTTCTCTGAAATGCACTGGACATATGGTCATCATGGGGACCAGTGTTTGTCAAGACGGAGAATAAGACGAAGAACTGGAGTAAGTAGAGGACTATTGGCAATGCAAATAAACACCCGGCGCGTGCCAATATATGATACCATAGCGTGTCCTAGAAGAAAACAAACAATTTGAATAACAAATAAAATTTTATATGGAAAAAGATGGAGTAGTTCAGGTCGTCAATACGAGGTCTTCTAACAACTAAACAGTCTCCATTTCATTCGTAATGTTTATGCGAAGTAATTCATTAGTATTACTCAGCGAAGTAACGTCTATAAAGTGTCAAAGATATAACCATAGCAATGCACTCAAGAGATTGATAGTACATAGGGAACACAAACAGAACACCAAGTGCATAATTTGTAAAAGATTATAAAGGTGTATGAAAGTTTGACTTACGACAGGTACATTGACATCACCAATTAATCTCCAGATATCAAGAAATGTGAATGTACCAATCATGACGACGGTTAGAACACCGTTATATTTAACACTAGAAATTAGAATACAATACTTATACATGTGATTCTACACTGTTGACAAATGAGCAAGTGACGGCAACTGAAAATAACCTTTCCACACAGTTAGGATTGACTAATCTAGCTTTTAGTACCACAATTTATAGGCAAACTGCTATTTTATGCCAGTGACTTAAATTTTCATTGTGTAGTTTCCAGAAGACAGAAAAGGACAAATATTCTCAATGTAAAGAAATGGATAAGTATGCAGTTAACGTGAGGTGTATTTAGTTAAATATCGATAACTCAGCTACCCGGTAACTCAAGCATCTGCTGCCTAAGGCGAAATTTCTACGTCTCCGACACTTGATACCTTGAACGGGCTTCGATCTCCAGTGAGGACTCAAGTTGTCCAGTGAAAACTCGGTGGTTTTATTCCATTCGGTGTATTTTTTCTGTATTGGCCAATGGGGTAGCCAATGTATATTTGCTCCCATGTTGTCGTCCAGAAATAGTTCTTCTTCAATGAATCATAATCCTCGACTTGAAGGTAGTAGGAGAGCTTGCAGGGGTCTCAAATCAAAATGTTTTGATACTTTGAAGTCTTAAATAAAACAATTGAAACACCCTCGTTTATGAGCCGTCCTTGATTACAAGTGTTCGAGATGATTTTCATGATCATACCAGATCATTCGCAAAACTTGCCAAAAAGTAGCAATAAACCGTAGCCTATAATCGAATATATATGGTTAACATAGGCTGTAGAAAAAGCAGATATTTTGCAAGGGGATAAGAGCTTCTCCATTAATAATCCGAGTTACTTAAGAGCTATTGAATCAATAACACGATGTGAGATTGATAAAAAGTAGGCAATATACAAACCTGAATGAGCCAGTAAGGGCAAAGCAAATACAGAACAAATAGAACCACCATTTGGCTTTGAATGGTCTGTTAATCAATCAAGAGATAGTAAATAGCATTGAATGTAAATCCGACATAGAAGTAAAGAGATTGAAGGATCCACTTGACACAAACTGGATTCCCTTTCAAATACTTATTTGTTTGGTACAAAGAGCGAGTTTTGGCAAATGAAAAGTCGAAAGTTGACATCTTAAATCTTTAGTCTTTGTAACAGCAGTCGCTCAGATTTCAGCTTTTATTGATTTTATTATGTACATGGCTATCTTATAGTCTCTTTCTTATTCATGTTTCATCTGTTATTGTGTAGTTTCTATTGAGTTTTACAATTTCTATATTTGACATTAATTCTTGCTGCCGCTTAGTGGAAAGTAAAACATTAACTTTCTAACAAATACAGTTTTGACAGTAAATCTGCTGGTTTGGAAAATAAAGCCAAAATCCGCTTTCTGGTATTACCTGTTATGCTCTCTCAAAAATTTTAAGTAGAACAGGACAGACAGCGCGATGAAGAAAACTAACATGGCGTCCATTAAAATGAATCTTCCTTGAACAACCATCATATTCTCTACAAAAAGAGCGAGATATTAACACGTATTCATTCATAATTTGCATGAAATCGTCAAAAAAGAACTCTTAACAGACATTCATAGCAGATAACTCTTAAGATTTCGGTAAATTGGCTGAAAATGTCTTTCTCTGCGAAACAAAAGATCGGGATATTGAAAATTTTGAATACGACTGTTCAGCCTTTCGACAATCTCCTCTATTACACATCAAAAGGTTAAGTATGCATAAATCGAGCCGGGGCATCTTTTTGAAGGATCTTTCAAACGATAAAATTTTCACAAACCGCAGTCAGCTAAAAATCTGCCTGTGTTCGTATTGACCAAAAGAGTGTAAAGCATGATGAGTGATATACCAGATGCTATCAAAATCACGGCCTTATTCTTCAAAGCGTTCCAATGATATTTTCTGCAAAAAGACTCACCAAATATAACTATAACCGCACCAAACGTCGCCATCCAGTAGGAGCAACCGAGTTCAAGAAGGATCTAGGACAAAGCCGTTGAATCAAATTAAGTGCTAAAAAGTTGGTTGTTTATATAGTTCTAGGAATGCTTCAGCTTTTTATAAAGGGTTAGTATTGACGATAATGCTGATGCCCGTGAACAAAGGGTGGTAGTTTATATCGCTGCCTGTTTTTGCATTTCTGACAATGTGTACTCATGATGAATGGCTAACATGCATGATGCTACAACACATACTCAACTCAAAGGTCATCTTCAACAAGATCACTGCCGCTGTATATAGGGTATGCAGGTGATTTTGAATGTCTAACAAAAACCAATTTAAGATAAAAATACAAACTTCAATGAGATTTTCAAAGCAGCTTTAAAAAATACATAAGAATATGGCAATTTTAGCAGAAGCATTCACTAGGATCACTCTGGTCATGAAAATGTGATAATAAGTGATGAAAATCATTTGCTGTCTAACGTAATCTCAAAAATAAAGCGAGTGAATGCTATTGTACTGGTATTCTATATCAACAAATCACGAGACAGGTTTGCAAGGATCAATTCAAATAAGAAGACATCCTCACTCAAAAAGGGTAATGGATTTAAGCATTCTAGTTAAGATGCTAACAGCAGGTGGGAAAGATAAGGACCTCAGTTTATGGAAGTCTTCAAGCCATCTGGCAAGCTGATTATCATCCTCAGCAATACGGATTGTTGATTTTCATTGTAAACTCTTGTTATGATGGCATGTTGACAAGTGTAATTGTGGCCTAACATTATGAGTACTCAGAGTTTGTTTGATTAATTGATTGATTAATTGATTGATTGATTCATTGATTGATTGATTAATTGATTGATTCATTGATTGATTGATTGATTGATTGATTATCATTGCACTACTCACCTCATAAACACAGGGGACAAGCAGAGTACTGAATGTTGCTGGCAATAGTCTAAGATACCATATCTGCCCCTCATGGTCTCCAAATGCTTAAAGTAAAAAGCAATTAAATTCCATTAGAAGTATGTAAAATTACAGACAAGAACAGCTGTTTTGATTTTGCACAAGTATTTTTACTGATATCTCAAGATTTCAGACAATTTCAGATGGGATTTCTGTTTGGAATGAAGGATGCTTCTACTCACTTAAATAATCTTATCTTTCTATTGAAGTTCTCAAAAAGTAGCAGCCAACATTTCAGTAGTAACAGGTCATATGGCATGTTCTATTTGTGTACACTACTAAAACCAAAAAACTCCAAAAAAATTTTGATATCTTAGCAAAATTACCATAGGTCCTTCAATGGATGTCAGGGGAAAACAACATGTTGGAAGAGTTTGTATCATTCATTTTACTAATTGACAGGCACATTGAAATCAATACAACAAAAATATTCAAAGGATGTTGTGAGTGGGGCTATTCAAGGAATAATCAATAGCATCATATTTCCTCACAAAACATGCCAATCTTTGACAAGGTCAAACTGAAAATGAGCTGAGCAAAGTTAGTAGACCAAACAAAACAAAGTAGGCCTAAACACAAGCTAAGTAAATTTTCACATATGACTTGTTGGGCAAGTTGGGAGGGGACATTGGCACTGTACCAGAAAACTGAGTTTTGTCAATGGATCATTTTGTAAAATGTTTTAGCATTTTGCTGTGGAAACATGAGAACTCTGTCAAATTTTTGTTGTGACTGTTCATAACTCTTAATGCCAACTCAAAAATGAACCAAAAAACTCCAAACAAGAAACAAGAAGAGGCAGGGTATTTTTAAGAAAATATGGTCAGACTAGGGGTACTTTTTATACAAGATTGAGCAAAGTTGGCTCATAACTAAATCATTCCCAAGAACTACTCTTGTCAAGGTATTATGTAACTTCAAGATTTTCCAATAACAAATTATGATTTGACACCAGAAAATGAAAATCAGTTTCAAATATTGCATAAACTACAGCTGCATTCATAGTTCTAATGACAATAGAACAGGGTACTTAGGACATGTTTCTACATACCTTGTCCAATCTGGTCAAACATGAACAGGCCATCAAACCCTGATAAATATCCTAAGGATTAACACAAAAATAACAATCTGAATTAAGAAAGTATGCTAGCATGGCCAACAGCAAATAAGTACAGTCTATGTTTGATTGAAAATGGAGATGACAGATAACAAGAAGAGCAGAGTACTGGGTGAAGGGTTGAACTGTGCTCCTCATCAGATCCAGGCAAAAGGATTTATAGAAAATTGATTTAAGTTAATGAGCATGCTTCATGCAAAATAGAGCTCAATAATCAATAACCTGGTGATTACATTAAAAATGCATATGAATTTTCATAATATACATGGTCTACTAAAACAATATTTTCCAAAATACAAAATGTGACATTGTTTGGGAAGAAGAGGAAGCTGACGTACCAATGAGTGCAAACAGTAGCTTTCCAAGAGGAGGATGAACATCAAAAAAGAACTTATTTTGCATAAAGTATGAAGTGAATCGACCAAAGTGAACTTCATCAAACCTGTTTGAAGAGAAAAAAATTATACAAAAAAATTGCAAAAAGATCAAAATAGCCATGCTTTTTCATATATCATTGAAAGGTCATAACAAGAATGTTCAATTATTTTGAAATGTTCCAAAAAGATTTTGTTTTTTTCAAATAAGTTAATTGGGTATTATAAAACTTACAAGAATAGCAAAAATCTGCTTCAAGATATGTGACTACCATATTTCTTTGACTATAAGCTGCCCTCACTTTTAAGCAGCCCACGAATGTAAGCATCACTAAATGATGCTCAGAAAAAATGCAAACTGCCCTTGATTATAAGCCTCACCTACAAAACTCATTACTGAACTTTATTGAAAAACTGTCAATCATGTGCCGGTATGTATTGGAGAAATAGATAAAATCTGTTCATGATCAGGCTAGGCAAAGAAAGGTGTCATGAAGCATGCAAGCACATGGCTTCAATACACTTAACCTTTCATGCTGCTCATAGGAAATGGTTTGTCCTGAGGCTGTGGTTACAATTGAAGTGCTAGGATGGTTTCATGGCTTAGATAAAAACATATAAACAACCCTTGTTTATAAGCTGCCACAACATAACATAGTAGGGAAAAAATGTAAGCCACAACTTATAGTCAAAGAAATATGGCAATTAGGATTTGAGACAATACAAAATTACCCGTCCTTCTTCATTAGATCATGGCCTCTCAAAACATCATTTTTCTACCAGATGACTCTTTATAAATTATCAATGTTAAGCAGAAATTATCTAATGAAATACATACTTTTCAGGCACGGTCATTCTCTAGAAAACTGCAAACAAGTGAAATACTTACACTACAGAGTTTGGATTTGTAAGATTGAACATTCTAGTTCCAGCTGCAAGACCTATCAGCACTAACCACATTACATCAATTTGTGGGGTATAAACAAGCATCAATGGTTGCCTTGAAGACTGAAGTATATCACCAAATTCTTTACCACTTGATGTGGGCTCACCTTCCTGTTCAAAGAAATATAATGCAATTAGCTATATCACCAGATGTAATAGTTTATGTTACTCTGGACTGGGGAGTTTGGCTCCTATTAGGAATTATGCAGGCCTAGAATAGACCTGGTCATAACAGGGCCAGCAGGCTACATACAGCACTTTGATTGACTCTGAGTGGCTTATCAAATGCCAATTGGAAAAGACAAAACAAACATCTTTTGCTATGTCATCTAATGCATGGATAAAAGCTGCCTTACTTAGAAGTTATATACTTTTTATTTACATATATAAAAAGACAATAAATATTATCTAGCATAGAGTTCAGTCATTTGGTTTCACTCTCCCTCATATATTTTGGTTCTCATGTGGCCCTATAGAAAAAATGCCACTAGATCTCAGCTGTATATCCCTTTATCAAACTGAATAAACACCTGGCATTTCTGAATGGATTGTAAAAAAGGGAAACCAACTGATGTTTTGAAATCTGAATAACAAATATGAGCACCATACAATTGTTTGGTGCAAAATTTACAACTTTTGAAATAGGAAAGGAAAAGTGATGATTTGACACAAAAAGACAACCTTAGTATTTCTCATAGATATCTATTACAGTCCTTTAAAGTTAAATTGCTGTATGTTGGTTCATCTATGATAAGCTGAATCAATACTTTTTGCTAGTTTACTGGCTTTATGCATACAGAGAAACAAAGCCTAATAAGCAGCATCTTTTGAAATCAAATATGTTTGTACACACAGACTGCAGCACCAAGCTGCTAGCTCCATCCATGCTAATATTAGTCACTTGCATATTATAATACAAATTATTGATAAGCTAAAAAAGAGGCCTTAGAGCTCAATTGTTTGTAGGATAGACAAACAAACAAAGCTGGGCAATTAAACAAAGCTGGACAATTAGGCATGCAACTGGAGGATACAAGCGTTGTAGATTGTAGATCATCATAAACTTTATAGATTTGGGCAGCAAAACAGTCACTTGCGTCTTACTACTACTATAATCTATGTTCTAATTGCAAAACACGAAAGAGCATTCTTCTCATTCCACAAAAATTATCTGAACACTATTATGTGGGTTGCTGTGCGCTTCGTAGAATCCGAAACTAGAAGAGCACAATTGACACCTGTATCTTTTGTTTCCAATGTTCTTTCGTGTAGGTGAAAATAACGTAGAGAAGAAGTTGAAGATTTTAGAAATAACACGGCAAACAGAAGCTGGTATCTTGCAGGGTAACCAGGAAACCTATTTGCAAAAGAGCACTCAAAAACAAATTCATGCCGATAAGCTCCAGACCGGAAGAGGATATGGAAAAAAAAACTAATACGGAATCGCTATTCAATTAAGTAGTAAAGTGGATAACATATACATTTGTAAACATTATCCAAGTTGGTAGAGTCAGTTTGATTCAGCAGGTTTATTGATAAGAACTCGTATGCATAATTGTGCACAGTTGTCTGCTGGTGAAACAACATACGATACTAGCCACGTAACATGATACTTTCCAGGGTAAAACGTTGGCTTTTTAGTCATTCCATAAATCCGATATATCCCCGTATACAAAGAAACTTTAATTTTTAAATTCAGTCAGGCAATTTAGCGGGGAGATTCACAGTGACGCTATAGGCCACAAGTCGATGGGCAGATAACTTGGAGATAAACCAAGATCTACGTAGCTACGAAGAACAAATAGTTTACCTTAGAACTTGTGCTAGAAAGTGCCTGCTCATCAGGAGAGATCTCTTTACAATCTTCTTTCTCCATCATTGCATCGATTGCCCCACTCACCCCTTCCATGCTACAGCAAAGCCAAACCCACCGAAAGTGTGTTTATTGCTTTGTCCCCTGTGGGGAACTGGGCACCACAAGGAAAGAGGGCATTCTTAGAATGACGTTCTGTCGCCCTGGTAACGAGTATATGAACCATAGTATCTATGATATGACCAGAAAGAGGCGTTTCTTGGATTGGGTAAAATGGGTTTTCCACTTGTCATCTCGAGAACGCGAGGACGCCAGCTGATAACAACCTATGCAATAGGTGTTAGACTGTCCGCAGAAGGGACCTTCAAAGTGCGAATAATCGAACAGTGGATGCTAACGATGGTATTCGAGCAGAGGTTAGCGGCACGTTCTAACGTGCACACCAACCTTGGTACTGATGAAATCGGGTATGAATGAAAAGATTACACAGCTTTACAATTAAAAATGAAGTTTGTGGGGATTAAGGAAACAGATTGCTTATAGGATAATTTAAGGGTGCTGATTCCAAAAATGAAATTATATTTTTTCTATATGGTCTAGCTTTTGTGCAATTTGGCTTTCAAAATTATAGCATTTTGTAAGTTTTTAGTATTAGTATTGTAAATGCGAATTACTGTATATTTCGATAAAACTATTTCAAAATAGTATTTTAATCATTATGATGACTTTTAAAATATGTAAAAGTATGGTAATATGTACATAAACAACTCTCCGCATTAGGTTTTTCAAAATATCAAAGAAGTTAGCAGTAGTATAAAACACCAAACAATTGCAATAACGGCTTTTGAAATAGGTTGCATC
The DNA here is from genome assembly GCA_964019165.1 of Mastigias papua. Taxonomy (NCBI): domain Eukaryota; kingdom Metazoa; phylum Cnidaria; class Scyphozoa; order Rhizostomeae; family Mastigiidae; genus Mastigias; species Mastigias papua. The sequence continues at coordinate 2,248,737 of OZ025273.1, read as the reverse complement.
TTTCACATTCATTTTACGATATAAACTTTCATTTTACGATATAACACTGCTGACTTCATTGTTTGGATCCTCAAAAACCTTGAAAAATTGGTACAGGAAGATCAATGGAATGAGAAACAGGTCTAGTAGCCGATGGTATGCTAGGATATTCTACCTTGGAAAGTGTTCTCAAGTTTGATGGTTTGAGGGCTCTCTCCAAACCATAGGAATACCAAACACTAATCCAGTTTTTCTTTTTCCATTTGACCACTCTCTTAGATATTCAACACAAGATATGCAAGCCACATGAGGAGCCCAAGGTCTATTTTGGCCTCCTAGCTTAAGGCATAGTAAGCCTTCTCGACAAATTCTACAATTTGCACACATCTGTGTTGCAATGTGTACTTTCAATTTGAATACCTTAATCACAATCTGAGAACAAAAATAGCAAGTTATGACAAAAGAAACAGTTTTCCAATTAAGCCATCTGCTGCCACGTCAAATTGAATTTTTTGTATATTCGCCAAGTACTTTACATATATTTATGATTTCTAAGAATTGTATTTTATCAAAGCAAATGACATAAAGGTTTTCAAAGCTGGTAAGGAGGGCTTTCGTGACGCATTCAGAACATTTATAGAAACAAACTTTGATCTAAAGGATAAAGATATAATTCGGAATTTTGTTGAAAAGCTATCTAATGAGCAAAATGAGCAAGTTATGTAACAACTAAACTAGACCATTTACTCAAAAAATAAGTTCATTTATGGGATCAGCACATTTGAAAACCCCTATAATCATTCCCAACAGCAAGTCCCCAAAAATCTTGTAGACCGGTGTTATGGGAGACAACTGTAACACACAAACACAAAAGACACGAAGCTCTTTTTGGTGATTACAAAAGCTTTCAAAACACTATATATCCCCAATAAGGCCTGTGCTTCTTTTTATATATCCCGGGTTAGCAAGCTCTGGGGGGGCCTGCTGACATGGCAATTTTATATACTTCTCACTCTCATATCACCGTCGTACATCAAATGTGAGCCATAAATTAACGTTGTGTTTGTTTTGGTTTTGTTTGTTCTGTTTATAATATTTGAAATGTAAGTGCCTGTTATGACGGGGGCTTCAATGCCCCTGCGCCCATTTTCGCCATGAAAGGCGCAGTGGCTGTACTATCTTGTGTTCTTGCTTTAATTTATCATATAATGAAAGTCACTGTAAACTCAACCTTTACACATCATATGTATCAGATTGTAGTTGACTCTACCATGAAGTGGAAGATTTCCAATGATTGAACTACTCACATGTTGCAGCAGACACTACAACAACCCTCATTGATTGTACATATCAACTCCACAATCCATGTATGTTGAATGGGGGTGACAATGAAAGGATACTGATTATGAAACAGCTTACAAAAATTAACTCTCAAAAATTCAGCCCCTTAAAAGTAATCGACAAAGCTACAAAAAATCAATCCCAGCAAATTGGAGCACTAAACCCCTTTCCAACAAATCAATGACGTCCATTGAAGAAGAGAATAACAAAGGATAGCGGAAGATATCATAACCTACATCGGTATTGACAAATTGGAACTTTGCAAGCAAACTCATCCATTCAAATACAGTCAAATATTCAATATGGCAACCCCCCATGGAAATCAGGGGAGAGACAGAACATCAACACAAAACAGAGGGCAAAATAGTTCAGCAGCCCAACTAAAAAAGCTTCTGGCTATTGAACTTACTAAACAAAACACTACAAAAATTATCAAAAATCATCCGGAATAACATACAAAATAAGTTATGAAAAAGAAATTTAATAAATAAAAATGCATTATTACACGAGTGCAAATAAAGAACATTTTATGAGTGCTCATGTGAAGATCAAGACGTGAAATGTGACTGCGAAGGCAACAAGAACTATACCTAACGAACAGCAACATAAATACATGATATCGTAAGAGAACTTCAGATGGTAATTCTGTTTAACAAAAAAGGGAATCTAGCACAACATTTGGCGCTGGAAATCGTGTCTAGCTTTCCGCGGGTTTCTATCATACTTATTGCAATAGCCAATCAAACACAAGGCAAATATACCTTGCTGAAAGTTCTGCAGAGCGCATACACATATCACCACGATAACAGCAAATAAAATTGAGTATGCTAGTCAGGCTTATGGAACAGTCGACCTCATTAAAGAAATCTATGTAAAATAAAATCTATCAGAAAACAGATACCAAAAAGCCAAAAATGCTTGTAGAACCAAGCTAATCGTTTGTTGGCTGTACGGTTTTGGATAGACACGACATGATACAATAACATAGGCTGGAAGGGCAGAATTAACTAAAAGGGTACGAATTCTTCCAGTGTTCCTAAGTCTGGCACCAATAGTCATGTATACTAGTCACTCCTGGTATTTTATTTCACCTATAAGCTTCCACTAATGAGGCTGATAGATGGTAATGCCTTTACCAAGCTAGGAGATAATACAGGCTGTCTGTAGGTATGGGGAGATCATAAAGAGAATTGCGGCTCAGCTATAGATGCAACAAAGCTCACGAGATGAAGAAAATCCTCTGAAGTTGTGATATCTCTACATGCAACCGTGAAGGTTCAACCAGAAGAAAAGAGAGAATAAATAAAAAATAGTAAACGATAAAGCTCAGTTGATTCCAGCGAGTAAACAGTAAACTTAAACACGAATATCAAGCTTCGGCAGGGGCGTCATCTGGTTTCTTGTTCTTCACATCCATGAGCTTCCTTAGACTATTTGTCATGAAGTATGGCTTCTCTTCAGATCCATCATGCCGCTCTAGATCCTCGACTGAAAAAAATTAAAGCAAGGTAAATGAAGAGAAGTATTTTACGATGCTTATTAAAATTGCCTCCTACGTTAATATACGACATTACAATACGCTACGGTATGAATTACACAGTACTGTACTGTACTGGACTGCACTGAAGCGCACTGCACTTTAGAGTGCCGTAGTTAAATGTTATGATATGAGAAATACTTACGGAAGCAGACAAAGATCGTATCAATGCCCATATCATACACATTGAAGAAGAGGATAGTGACAATGTACGCCCCAATCACAGAAATCTGAAAAGAAACGCATGATTGGAAAATCTAGACCAACAGAGACACAAAAAGTAGCATGAAAAATAATCAACAAACATTGGAAAACAAGCTGTATTTCCATTAGATTGACAACTATCTATGCTTATTAATTGGCAAGGAAATACAGATATGAAAACAAGGAGTAAGGTAAATATCGTTGTACTTGCCTTTGGGCATTTTGATTTTCATATTGGCAAATAAATGTGTGAATATGAGAAATTAACATATAAACATGTAGATATATATATATATATATGCAAACCAGAAAATCATATTTGACGTACAAGAATTGGGACAACAGCATAATTCAATTTATCTGGAAGATTAGCGTTGTACTTCTCAAACCAGAAGAAACTTGCAACTCCTGTAATAAATAAATAAAAGATGTATTCTACCTTCCTCTTCCTTTCAGTTATGTGTGAAAAAGTGTGACAAACAATTTGTCACTAAAACCGATAAATGAAAATAGTAAAACTAAAAATCAATGGGCAAAGGGGGGTATATACAGGAAAATCAGACTACTGCTCGAATCGTATCTAGAATTGATCATGTGATGAGAGGGGAAGAACATTATATAGGAACAATCGTCAATGAACCCATTTGGAAAGAGGGCGAGAGGAACGCCAACAAGATTCATGGATGCTATGAAGGAGGAAACGAGAGAGGTCGATATAACAAAAGAAGGTGCGGCACAGACAAGCCTAGAGATGATTGATCCGTTCTGGCAACGCCTTATGGGAGAAGCCGAAAGCAGAAGGAGATCTATTGCTCGCCGTAGCAAATACGCTAGAGTCATGATGGGAAATTGAGACACTGAGTAACTGGAATGTCAATAATATTACGCAATTCTCACACTTGTTTCATCATCGTGAAATGACAAATACAATCCGTTGTACCTACCAATTAATCCGGTAACAAGGAGCTTCCCGAGAAACAGAATAAAGCCAGTCACTCCATTGATTGCGAGCAGCCTGTAAATCAAGAAAATGTGAAGAAATGCTTTAAAAACACCGTTTCTCGAAATATTATTCTATGTTCTCAGTCGTTTGGACAATAGACACAAGAATTCGAAAGAAAATAAAAGACAACTATATCGACTGCATTGCTTTGTTGAGTCGCTGTCTTGTAAACAGCACATATGTAACTGTCTCTCCTATCAATAGCAACATAAAAACCCTTTTAGCAGTTCGTTAACATCAACAATGAACATGAAAAGTAGATGGGGCATACTGTACAGTACCTGACAGGATTTCTAAGGAACAAAGAGAACACCTCTTTGGCTGACGAACAAAAATTCTTTCCGTAAACAGCGATCTGCAAAAACAAGGTGTCAAGATGTCAGAATTCAGGATTCATTTCTGAAAACTACTAAATAGGCATTAAGTCTGCTTACTATCTGCTTGAAAACTTAAGCGTCTTCAGGAACGTCAAGACGACACGATGGACAGTTGTCGTCAGCTCCATCAATAAACTTTTCGAAACAATAATGTTCATACTTAGCTTTATCTAGTGTTCAGGAAACAAAGATATGCAATCCTCTTTGCTCCTAAGTCAGATCTTCATTACAGAGTAGTGTCCAAGACAAGCACTAACTAATATACTACTCTAACGATATAGTTGCAACAAGGTCAAACAGCCATAAAATTGATTGCTTCACACTACAGATATGCTCTGCCTGTGAATGAGACATATTGATGTTAAGCTTTAAGATGGCCAAATTGACATTGTTGCTAAGCAAATCTCACCATGATGTAGGCATTTTTGTTCAAGAATCGTAAGCATTTTTCCAAGCACCAAAAACAACACTTCAAGCACCTGCAAGTAATCAAGAAAGTTCATGCTGTAATAAAGCAGGACCGGATATGGTCAAAAGATATAATAAGATATAATATATTGCGATACAATACAATACAATACAATGCAATACAATACAGTACAATACAATGTAATAAAATATAAAATAGTCTATTGTAAGACAATACAATACAATATGATACAATACAATACAACATGATACATTACAATACAATATGAAAACTGAAGAAAGAACTTGTACACCAACTTACTTCATAATAAACTTTGCGACAGTATTGTCAGTGTTCTCTATAAGAAATAAAGTATGGCAAATTCTCAAGCTGTGTAACATTTAGGTAATCATTCTGATCAGTACCTTAACAACAGAGCAAATTGAAAAAGAAAGCAGAGATAAAATATGAACAATGTAATTAAAAAACGAGGAAAGATCACGACAATTCCAAATTTACATCACAGTTCGTCAAAACTCTCAGCACTGAATAAAAACACATCAAAAATTGGAATTGTGAATCAGATATTTGTCAATAGGTACCTTTCAGTTTCCTATCAATGTATTCCAAAGTTATTCTGATCAGTTGCACGATTGCAATAATGGCTGCTCCAAATGCAAGGGAACCACTGTGATACCTTTTGTATGTGAAACAATTCAAAATTATAGCTAGGTATTTAGAGCTCATGGCATTGAATGACATTGGCCTAATAGCAACATTAGTGCAACTCAATAATCCTCACCAGATTTGGTGAACACCACTGTGGTATTATAGAGTGAATTAAAGAAGTTCAAGACAAAACACCAAGGCTCCGAGTAAAGTATTATAATTCTCTGTTCTTCTTGCGTAAAATAGAGAAATAGCATAAAACTAGCATGGATACCGATCGAGTTGAATCCCGGCAAAAAACATTCAAAATGAACGCTATCTACTAGCCTCTCTCATACATTTGAGAAGGATGCTGGCTAGTTAGTGTGACGTCACGTAAGCACGATGCCAGTCCTTGTGATGTCCGTTCATGTGAAGTCAGCCCGTGTGACGTCACACAGTGTGATGTGACGTCACACAATGTGAAGTGACATCACCACATGTGATGTCAGGCGTGTGATGGTACGAAAAATAATCATCGAATGTACTTACACAATAGCACGACTCATCGACGCAAATACAGGCAGGGCCGGTATATCCTAAAACAAAGTATTAAAGTATGATATTACAATGCATCGACACTATAAACTAGCTACGATAATCATAAATTAGCAATTCATTTATAAAAAAGGACATCGAATAGTCTTCCTAGTTATCTTACTAAAACTATGCAGAAGTGCTTAAGTCCAGAAAGCAATTAGATCTCAACAACATAGCCAACAAATGTTTCAGTGCTCTGATCTTGACCATTTTCTCCCGACCCAGTTGACCAATCACCATGCAGAATGGGCCTACATTTAGCTGTGAAACGCATGTATGGTCAGAATCTTGCATTATGATTGGTCAACTAGATTGGGAGAAAATAGACCTGATCAGAACTCTCAAACATTTGCCGAGCTTTGCTGACCTAAACGAACTACCGTATTCGATTGCTCCAAGTGCAGTTGTAATACACAGTTCTATCTTTCGTACAAAGATCATGGCGTACTGTCCAAGAAATGCACTGTCCCAAGTACTCAAAGATTTAAAGAGGACAATGAGATACTATTGAAAAATGAGATGTGCATAGAGAACTGGAAAATGGAACAAACATGAAAAGGAAATAACAGGAAAGGAACGGACAATATTGCAATATCTTATGCCCTAGAGGGAACAAATTCATGAAGTTTGACATGTCTTTTTATAAGAAACAAATATATAAGAAATATGAGGCTGCAATTGGGCAGAAATTAAGAAACACTTCAGGAGCACAGGCATGGTGAGTTACAAAAAGCAAACATGAAAAAACTGTTTTTACAAGAAATTTTATCAATAGATGGGAAAAAGCTCATTATTTAAGATAATTTACTTTGCAGATAATTTATTTATTTATTTTAGCAATAAAAGTTTGGCTTATGAAATCGATTGAAACATTGAATTCCCGATTCGTCTTCAATAATTTGAAGAACCATGATCTGACATAATAACAAGAATCTCGCATGAAAGCGGAAAGTTTGTTTCTAATATAAGAAAAGATGCAGTGACATATTTGCGTTGTAATAGGAGAGCTTGGTATCTCACATCTGGCTTTTTCCATGCCCAGTAGTAAGATGCGAAAGCACCAGCGAGCGTACATTCTCCAAGGGCGATCAGGAAGTTTGCACCCCAAAGCCAGCCGAACAGGTGAACGACTTGCAAGCGCAGAAGGTTAACATTCTCTTTGTATCTACTGAAGATGCATGAGGAATTTGTCCCTGGATATTGCAATTTAAACTTGTTCGGGTCGCATGAAGTGCCGTTGGTTATATTACGGACAGGATCATCGTCTAGAACTCTGTACTCCTTTGTGCCATTTGAAGCCAAAAATCTATAGCCGAGTTAAGTTCTCTTTCGCAGAGAAGACTGATTTAATTGAAAATTAATTCAAATGAGATATAAAATGTTTTTCAAGCATTCTCGTTGCAAAAGTACACTTAATAAAAAATTTAAACTTTAGTAACAAGTGTAAATACTGACATTTCTACCTTGATTAGCTCCTTATTCAATAAGCTATAATCATACCATTTTACCTACTTTAATTCGTTTCTCAGATACTTTTCTTTCATAATATCATTTAGCTTCTTAGTTAGCATAACAAAAATTTGCTTTTCCATTTTGCTTTTGTTTGCATTTCTACCTATCTAAATCAATGTGCTGCTCATTCAGGCAACCCGAAACAAAGAACAAAAGCACTTTGACAAATCAAAAGCATAAATTAATGCCATGATGTTATAGCACATATATAGATTATACACGAAGAAAATCGACAATGTTTTTAAATTTCCAAGACATGTTTCGGCTTGGTACTCAAACCATCATCAGTTGATCATCATGTTTCAACTGATGATGGTTTGAGTACCAAGCCGAAACATGTCTTGGAAATTTAAAAACATTGTCGATTTTCTTCGTGTATTATCTGATTTTATAATATTGAGAAATTTTGGCAAAAACATATATAGATTATAACTAAATAATTTATTTCAAGCTGGCTACATCTGTCAACTATACAAAGCCAACTTAAATGCATAACACTGGTTTTTGAAAATCACTAAGCAAATCTAAACTTGAAACATACTAAAAGGGTGTTTGTGAATCCTAATTGTTAATGCTGATATCAAACTCCATCTACTTTTAAGCGCCGTTGAATAGGGCACTCTCACACCAGTACTGATTGAAAGAACCACTCCTACACTTCAATAACAACCAAATTCAAGCCGATGAAAGCAATGAAAGGATACACTAAAACAGCGATAAACCAACAAAACCATGCAAACTGAAAAATCCATAAAAGAATCGGAAAGAACAATGTGGACAGCATGGAACAAACAGCTCTGAAATGACAGGAAAAAAGCGTTAAATTTGGACTGGGCAAATCCCATAATTCTACAAATATTCAACCAATTAGCAATTCAAACAAGTCACTACTATTGATCAACTAGTCTCATATATCCCAATGACATATACTAAACAGATGGGCTGTACAACGGGAAGGGTTCAGGGGGGGCTGAGCCCCCTTAATCTTTTTTCTAGGTAATATCAATATATGAATCTGAACGATGGAATAGGGTCCTTATGGAATCAAATTACAGTTGTTCTTCCATTATTACTAATACACATCATTGTTGCATCAGTATGCCATAGAACAATTGTGCTCCTGAAATTTTTCGAATAATATGAAGAAAGTGGTCTCTTCGACGTTTTCCTTCCAAAGAACCTTCACACAAGAAAGAGATCCCCCTCCTGTATAAACTTGAGCTCTACAAAAATGTTTAGTTGCAAACGCTCAAATACCAGAAAACGATGACAACCAATATAAAAAAATACATCAACTCGTCAACAAATGTGTTTGTTTCATTAATGAAAGAGAGAACAAGACAAGTCAAATAAAAATGGGCATAAGCTATTCGATGATGAAATCCCCATCGACCCTATCAACATGGACATGTTTCAACGGATCTTTCCTACCTGCTAGCTTCTGCTATCAAGGCACAAGCGATTCTTACTCTGCTGAACAGGAAAGCCATGATTAGGAACAAAATGATGAAGAAAATGCAGAGGCCAATTCCTAGAAAGAGAAATTAACCTCTAGTCTATGCAATACAAAGTGGGAGTTTTAACTACGGAAATGTGCTCGAATTGCCTATTGATAATCAAAAATTCAAATTTATCATATCATATAGTAATATCCAATAAAACAGTGAATAAATAAATGAATGAATGAATGAATGAATGAACGAACGAATGATCGAAGAAATGAATGAATGAACTGATTGAATTACAATGTTCACAGAGTCACAAAATAAATTATGCGAATTAGAGCCTCAAGACCAAGAGTAAACTAAGATATTGAAGAGTGCCAAAAGAGTCAAAGAGACAAACCTAGTACCATCCAAGTATTTTTTGACCTAGTAAAGTTATCTAGGTTTAATGAAAACTTCCATACGATATCTTGGCTTGTTCCAGAATCCACAAGGTATTTATACTTGGCGAAACAGCGGTAAATACCTAAAAGAGCGTACACACGTTAGACCTCGGAATGATGGCACTTCAAGGCAAGATGTTCTTTCACACGAGAAAGAATAACAATTTAAAATAATCGAAAGAATGTGTAGAGACATGGTTTACCAATAAATTAAAGATGGTCGGTTTCATTATATATGCCAATCGAGAGCTGCCAGTGGCTTATTCTGTGAGCCCGATTAAGAAAGTAAAACTCACCGTAGATAAACAAAGCAAGAAGACCGACAGCAGTTGCCACCACAAGTGGAAACGTGATCCATCTAAAACAACAAAGAGATGTACATGAAACGCATAAGGTTTTCAAATGTCCCCGTGTACCGTAAATCCTCGAATTAGCCCCCTGGGGGCTTATTTATTTTTGATGCTTTTTGGGTGGGGGCTTATTTATTTTTGATGCTTTTTGGGTGGGGGCATATTCGAGGGGGGTTATTTGAGGGGGGCTTACAAAATTTATTTGACAAATGCCGTATAAAAAGCTCATTGTCAAAGCTCCTTTTCTCCATACTATTACAAGAACAGTATAAATTTGAGCATTAGTCTTTATGAAAGTCTTCATCATCATCAGGGGTGGGGGCTTATTCGAGGGGGGCTTATTAACAATTTGAAGTTCTAGCATGGGGGCTTATTCGAGGGGGGGCTTATTCGAGGGGGGCTTATTCGAGGGGGGCTTATTCGAGGGGGGGCTAATTCGAGGATTTACGGTATGCTCTATACAACACTCTGTAACAGCATTATCTATACATCTGCCTACTAACACTAATTTTCCCTGACTATCTTTCTGTCTCCAAGGGAGTTTATCATCAGAGTCCAAAATGATCATATCATAAGTTGCAAAGAATATGTAGCTACGATACTCCCCCAGTCTTGCACAAATCATCTCCATCCTCCACTCTAACTCAGGTATAACTAGATAGGTTGGGATGTCATCAACAATAGGTCTTTCTGCTACTTCACATGCTAATTATGCTGTAAACCTTTGGTTCTACAATCCATGCCACTTCAGTTTTGCAAACAAAATATCAAAATCATCAAGAATGATAATATTGCTAATGAAGTGACGTTAAATTGATGAGAAATTGAAAATGGTACTGAAGTCAGGGATGTAAAATCGAGGGATTACCTGGATAAGACAATGTAGAGCAGGGACAGAATCATGGACACAGCAAAGCCACTGAAAACGAAAATGATCGTCATGTTAATGCGTTACTTAAGGCAAAAATGGTGTCAAGAAATAAAATCAGTTCATGTAGATTCAAAATTCGGAAAGAAATGACATGGTAAACATATGAAATGAGCATTCGCTCGAGCTCCCCTTAACATGCTAACCATTGGCTCCGCCTTGTTTTATATCTTTCAAAATTTATAAGTGCGTTGCTTGAGTTGTCTAATTATAGAATATCAATTATTTGCTTTTACTCTGCTTTGAATGTTTATCTCCTTCGTATCGCCATGGAGTAGTCAGCGTATATTACTCACCATGGTATCGTCTTTGTAGTGTTTGTAAAGTAACATGAGAACTGTTTTGATCACTGTAATATATATTGTAATACTTATACGAATAATAAAGAATGCCCTCTATGACCAAAGAATAGTTCAAACAACTCAAGGGCGATCCAATCTCCATTAATATACATAAAAACAGCTACCCAATAAAAATATATCGTTTAAGACAGACAAAAAGACTTTCACAATGAAAAAAAAGTATTGCTAAATAGAGAAAAAGACTTTTCTCAATAATAGCGTCTCCTGAGTCACTATCAAAAGAAGGATCTAAATGACGGAAAATATAAGTTGGAGGCAAAAGCAAGTCTGTCACCCAACAAGGAGGTGTCGATTGAAAATGCTACAAACCTCACACATCAAAACTCAAACTCAGTCTTGGAAATGCTCAAGATATGAGGTCATGATTGAATTTCATGCACTAAGGAAAAAATCCTTTAACCTAGAGGTGACAATTGCATTTGGTAAATGAATACGTACATAATCAACCAGTAATAAACCACTTTCAATTCAGCGATGATCTGCAAATGAAAATCAATACAACGGACGCTATTTTCTGAATTTATGCGATGTCATAAAAAGGCATATGTTGCGAGCATGATAGCGTTAAACTACTTTAAAATCATTTCACAAAGATTGACAAGAAAAACATCACATACAGCAGAAGTAAAAGAGAAAGTTGTACAAGAAAAGCCAAAACGGTATCTTATAACTCCATAGCAAGAAGGGTCTCATGGTACTAGCGACAAAGAAAGAAAGAAAGAAAGAAAGAAAGAAAGAAAGAAATAAACTGGATTTCAGTTCTCTCTGCAGGCAACAAAAAGCTTCAATACGACCACAACGCATCAAATAGGACAACTGTGAAAAATCATACCTGAATTCCAATGTTTTGGAGGTTCAGAAGGGATGCAATAGCTCTGAAACAGATTGCAAACTTCATTATGGGAAAGATTAAGGGTAAAATTGTGCATCAAGAATACAAACAAACGAAATGTGCAGGACAGCACAATTGCATAATATGACTATAGCTCGAAAAAGAGGGAACATTCTTCAAACATACTGAAAAGCTTTTTTCGTCTGACACTCTTCAGAGTATGAAACGTCGAACGCAAAATAAAAAAAAGCTAATCGCCTTTTCTGCATGTATCCTACAATATTTTCATTTGCAAAGAGGCTTCATCTTACCCTCCACAAAAGTTGTAGAAGAAATTTTTCACCGAGTTTTTCATAAAATACTATTAATAATGATTGTTTTACTGTCTCGTGAATGCTTAAAACAGTCTTTCTCTAAGGTTTTGGGTGGCTAGAAATTCTCCATTAGAAATGGGGGGGGGGGTCAAATAACCGAGAGTGCGTACGCAAGAGGGGAGGGGTACGTAAAAAGTGTACGTGTGCGTACGAGGGGGGATGAATGAATGACCCCTTACTGTAGTGTTCTCCTTCCTGACACTAATGGGAACATGTTGTTTTATTCTGTCTGCTAGTTTCTACGTAGTACGTCCTACGCACCGAGCTTCACATTGCATAACATAAGAGAAGTTCTGTTCGATAGTCATCACAAATTAACAAATAAATAATATATATAAACAATAGGCACATTATTGAAAATGAGCGTGAATGCAAATACTGATTAACTTTGAATATATATATATATATATATATATATATATATATATATATATATACACTCAAATAGCTCCAATCATAAAGAAATTTTTAAAGACATAAATAGACCCTCAAGAAAAAATTCCAACTTTTAAAACGTTTCGGCACAAGCCTTCATCAGTTATAACATTCCAGGTACATACAGCGCATATATAACGATAAAAACAAAGGAACAATATCTAATTAACTTACGACAATAGAACACTTTACACAATGAAACTAGACTTACAATGGATAGCATTTGAAATTGAATGGAAGGGAAATTATATTTAACATAAGAGAAAAGGGTGTTGGAGAAGCTGATACCTACCGTCCCAGCGGGGTATAGAGAAAACCATGCGAGAACAAAGTGGGTGTGAAGTAACATAAAATGAAAAGGAAACCCAATATGACCTAGAAAGGACGATATTGAGAGGAGAGAGATATCGTAAGAAAAGGTGCGACATAAATAATTAAATAGACAAGCATAACTGAATAAAAGTAGAAACCATAACATAAAATTAAAAGAGGAGGATAAATAGTGAATACATATAGAATAAACCAGCCAACTCAAATAAATAATAATCCTATGTGTCTACTTCCTTAACATTAAGACCCCGGGGTGTGAAAGTGTCCAGCTTATGTTGCCAGAAACTTTCACGTGTCCTATCCCTCCCAATAAGTCTATCAATTATAGTGACACGAATGTCTTCCACGAACCCATGATGTCCTTCCTCAGAAAAATGTCTGAAAAAGTCCATCTGGGGAACTGAAGACCCTGACCTAAACTTACGATAACACGCCTTATAATTATTAAACCTAAGCCTAAAAGGCGTGTTAGTGCTACCCACATACTGAACACCACACACAACACAGTCAAACAAATACACAACACCCGACGAATCACAGTTAAACGAAAAGTTAATCTTATACTCCTTACTAGTTGCGTGGGAATAGAAACTATCACTTTCAGACATAGATTTACACACTTGACATCTGGACTTTTCACAACGAGTACAACCCCTTTCATCACAGTTCTTGTTAGTAGCCAGCCTAGCCCTAACTAACAGGTCCTTAAGGTTCTTACATCTCCTAAAAGCAGTGACCGGAGGTTCAGGTTAAAGAGGAGCATAGGGAGGTGTTTCCTGAACCTCCGGTCACTGCTTTTAGGAGATGTAAGAACCTTAAGGACCTGTTAGTTAGGGCTAGGCTGGCTACTAACAAGAACTGTGATGAAAGGGGTTGTACTCGTTGTGAAAAGTCCAGATGTCAAGTGTGTAAATCTATGTCTGAAAGTGATAGTTTCTATTCCCACGCAACTAGTAAGGAGTATAAGATTAACTTTTCGTTTAACTGTGATTCGTCGGGTGTTGTGTATTTGTTTGACTGTGTTGTGTGTGGTGTTCAGTATGTGGGTAGCACTAACACGCCTTTTAGGCTTAGGTTTAATAATTATAAGGCGTGTTATCGTAAGTTTAGGTCAGGGTCTTCAGTTCCCCAGATGGACTTTTTCAGACATTTTTCTGAGGAAGGACATCATGGGTTCGTGGAAGACATTCGTGTCACTATAATTGATAGACTTATTGGGAGGGATAGGACACGTGAAAGTTTCTGGCAACATAAGCTGGACACTTTCACACCCCGGGGTCTTAATGTTAAGGAAGTAGACACATAGGATTATTATTTATTTGAGTTGGCTGGTTTATTCTATATGTATTCACTATTTATCCTCCTCTTTTAATTTTATGTTATGGTTTCTACTTTTATTCAGTTATGCTTGTCTATTTAATTATTTATGTCGCACCTTTTCTTACGATATCTCTCTCCTCTCAATATCGTCCTTTCTAGGTCATATTGGGTTTCCTTTTCATTTTATGTTACTTCACACCCACTTTGTTCTCGCATGGTTTTCTCTATACCCCGCTGGGACGGTAGGTATCAGCTTCTCCAACACCCTTTTCTCTTATGTTAAATATAATTTCCCTTCCATTCAATTTCAAATGCTATCCATTGTAAGTCTAGTTTCATTGTGTAAAGTGTTCTATTGTCGTAAGTTAATTAGATATTGTTCCTTTGTTTTTATCGTTATATATGCGCTGTATGTACCTGGAATGTTATAACTGATGAAAGCTTGTGCCGAAACGTTTTAAAAGTTGGAATTTTTTCTTGAGGGTCTATATATATATATATATATATATATATATATATATATATATATATATATATATATATATATATATATATATATATATATATATATATATATATATATATATATATATATATATATATATATATATATATATATATATATATATATATACAAACTAAACCTAAGCCGCATCCACAACGTATATAAATTACATAAATAGAATAAACCACAAATATACTATCCTTTAAGTAAACGTTTCGATCAGAATCTTCATCAGTACTAAACTTACAATGACATTGGGCCTGCTTAAATTACCTACATAACAATGGGGTCACAATTGATATTACCTAAGGGGGACCTACCTATTAACACCTCATGATAAATTAAGAATACATTATATGGGGAGGGCCGAAGCTGTGAAGTAAGAAACAAAGGAGGATAATATAGAGCATATAAGGTGATGCAAAGAGTGCGAGAAGTGTGAAGAAAAGAAGAATAGATGCTGGATAGACGCAAAATGGACAAAAGAAGCAATTAACGCTAGGAAAGTGCATAGGGGATTGCTAATGATCTGCATATCTGACGTTAAGTCCCTCAGGTATAAAGCTCTGTAGTCTAAACTGCCAGAATCCCTCCTTATGTCTAGAAACTCCAAATACCCTATCTATAATTTGAAAACTAACATCCTCTAAAAATCCATGATGGTTGGCTTCTGTAAAATGTCTAAACAACTCTGCCTGCGTCACTGCTACTCCACTAGAAAACTTCCTACTAGATGACTTATAATTGTTAAACCTGGCTCTAAATGATGTAAAGGTGCTACCTACATACTGCTTGCCACATACTTTACAGCCTAATAAATACACTACCCCTGAAGAATCGCAATTAAAATCACTATTTATATCATACTCCCTACCTGAAACATTACATCTAAACCCACTACCCTCTGACATATAACTGCAAACTTGACATCGCGCTTTACCACACCTAAAACAACCCCTAACTCCTTCTGTCCGAATCTTAGGAAGCTTAGCTCTAACTAGATTATCCTTCAAATTTGGTGCCCGTCTGAAGACCACAAGAGGCTGCTCTTTAAAGGCCATCCTGTGTTCTTCAGACGCTTCTAACATGGTATGGAGTTTCCTAATTATGCCCCTAAGCTCATTAAGTGCTGGATGGAATGTAACTACTAATGGAACCTGATCCTTTCTCTTGTCATTACATCTACCTTCCTGGTTAAAAAGTCTTTCTCTGTCTAAACTACTAGCACGAACTATCTGCTCCCTAACGAAATCCTCCTTATAACCCCTATCTACTAACCAACTCACTAACTCCTCCGACCTCTTTCTGAACTTCTTCTCATCTGAACATATATATATATATATATATATATATATATATATATATATATATATATATATATATATATATATATATATATATATATATATATATATATATATATATATAAAATATATGTAAGAAAAATGCAGTATATCATGATATACATACTTCTCACCAGCCTCGATATCACTACCAGTGACATTCTTATTGTTTTTGTTCTTGAGATTCAAAGAGCTGATCGCATTAGCTACCCCCGAAGGCAAGCACCGATAGAAGACTGAAAAAGAACAATGCTCTCTGCTGTGGAAATGTGACAAAATCTACTCAGGGTGGTCAGGTTTGGGCAATATGTGTCAAGCAGGTCATATATGTAGCTTCTGGCTTTCACATATGTGAAGCTATTGATAACCCTCAGGTCACTATCGATACATGAATTTCTCATAATGGAAATGAGGATGAAATCAAGAAACAACTTCATCAAAATTTGACAAGTTTATGTGACGCTAAAGTTCTATGAAATTGGGATGAAAATATAAATCAGTTCGTGAATATCTTAACTTGTTGACAAAGTCTTTAACGGTAACAATATCTTAAATTGTACCTGGTTTTGATGTGAGATAATACGGTGCACATTTGCCATCTTTCACCAATGTCAACTTTTCATTCTGAAGACAAATATATATATATATATATATATATATATATATATATATATATATATATATATATATATATATATATATATATATATATATATATATATATATATATATATATATATATAACACATCAGCAAATGACAGATCATCAATATAGGCTACTAGGTATATCCACAGACTTTGAAACAAAAAATAAAAGTTACAGGGGTCTTGGATAAAAATTCCAGCATCACACTACATACATTTTCTAAACTTTCATTACTAACATTTATGAATATAAAGCAACAACTACATTTATTGTGAAAAAAACCTGCTCTTTTTCCACAGATAAGTAATATCATTGGTCTGTTGTAATAGGAAGGATCCGTCATTGAAAGCTCTATAAAATTATACTTGATTTATAATCAAAACAAACGACAAACCAGGATAAAAAACCATAACGAATTGCTAATGGTAAGATTAATTGGAGAAGACAAATCAAAATCACCTGAGTAGTTGCTGATGTAACTACAGTACCAGGTGTACAAATCATTTTGTCACTATCTACAGAAAATCCAGCTGCATTGAAATCTGGACATTTCTTCACACAGATCTAGATGAAAAATTGAATTAGATAATACATATATACATATACAATAAATATGAGATTAATAAATTGAAAATACTTATACAAATCTAACAGTTTCAGATATATCCTTACCAAAAAAGGTTTTTCCATGAAAGGATTGTCACTAGGGATGTATATAACCCATGTAAATTATTTTTGGAGAACGATTGCCCTTTCAAAATATCCAATAATACAATACCTACTAGTCTGATCAGAACTTTCTAATTCTTTATAATAACGAATGACTGCTGCTTAATTCTAAACTAAACATCCAGAATAGAATAGAAGTAAGTGTCAACAGTGTGAAGGTAAATGCGACATAAAGCCATAGTTTGAGTAATTGCGCATTTTATAAAACTTAGACAAACGAATAAGTACATGTCCCCCTTTGACAATTCTAGTCTGATGGACATTAATTGAATGTACCGTGGCCACATTTTATAAGAGGATCAAACATCTGGGTAAATATGAGGATGTTTAAGAAGGGATCCACGAGGGCGTTTGCGAGGGTAAAAAAAGGAACAACGTCTACCACTCAAATCTTTCCAGTTAGAGTGATTGACAAAAAATGCAAAACAACACGTTCTATGCTAAACCTAATCTACTGCAAAATCCTTTCTGTCATTCCAAGCAACAGAAAATTGCAATTTGGCTCAGCTTCTGTAGATATTCACAGACTTAAGAAAGACTTTCAAGAAAGCATCAAAATATGCAGGTATTTTGCATTCTAGTGTCATATGTCCCTGAATGCAACGTGATTTGTAAATGTCAATAGAGCTATGTTCTACTAAACAATTTTCACTTTCCAAGTACAAAAACTACAATCAATTTTCTTTAACATGCCGCATGTTACCTGTTGTGTTGGACAACTTAGGCCCTTCTTCACATATGTAATTGGATTAGTTGTCCCTTTGGTAATGCAGCTTGTCAGGTCAAAAAAATACAGATATGGCTTTGATGGTCTGGAAAAGGAAAAACAAGTAGAGACAATGAAACAAAATTGCAACAAGATTCAGTCAAATACATCTAAATGGCATTTATAACAATTATTTGTCAGTAAAGATGCCTCTAGGGTACAAAAGCATTAACATGGTTGCCACAGAAAATGAAAAGCGAAACTTCCTGGCTTTTCCCTGACTTTTCTATAACCAATGGGGACATGTCAGCCACCACAGACTGGGAGGACTTTAGCAGGGTACATGCATTAAGAGCCATGACTTTTCTGGCCACACCTATCTTACTGCAAGGATGTTGACTATCCTACGATTTCAGGGCAATGGCAACCAATAAAGACAGGAAAAGAGTGTGATAATGACAGACTCTAACCTAAAAATAATTCCCCAACTTTTCCGACTTATATGCTTTTCTAACATTTTCCCAACTTTTCCAGGTTTTCACTGACTTTCTTAAAAAGTGGACATTTTCCAGGTTTTCCAGGTTCTGTGGCAACCCTGATTAACATTATCTAGCAAACTGCTTCTTTATGGGCTTTCTGGGGGAAACCACACAAAAATGCTGCCATTCTACATTTAATTCAATGCTTAACTTTTAATATAGCTCTAGCCAGATTGCTTCATGTTCCAATGACACATGAAATTGATTGGATATTGGTTCTAGCTATTCAGCGTGTTGTTCACTGCTTTCTACTTCTCATCACAATATGTCTTACATTGATTGCTATGCTATAGAACTAAAACGACATACCAATTGTCTTCAAACAATAATGAATAATTATTTGGAGCAGCATTTTGCTGCATACTGTTTGGTGTTGTTTAAAAATCTATCTATGCATTTCGCTGTTGTCTAGTTAAGTTTGCATCATTTTTTCCTCAATGGTCAGGCCTCTCAGCAAGCATTGATTGTATCCATTAGGGGAGTGTGACAAATAGATGCCAATGAAATGGTCTGACATGCCCAAAGAAACAGAAATTGAATCAAATATGGAGGCTGGGAAAAACTATGAAACACCTAAAATTCTGTTGACTTTTTGCAAACTTCATGATATGCTAGTGCAAAAGCAGCAGTGAAAGAGTGACAAAGATGGACTTCCACAGAATTGTGAAATTGACATATGAGTGGTCACGGTCACAAAAAATACTTGATAGAATCCCTTTTTTGATCATTGGAAGAAGCTGTACCTCTCCTATACCAACTATTTGTTTCATACCTGGTTGCTTATTGAACTTGATTTGATTTTTTGTCAGTAAATACATATATGAGATGTATCCTAGCTTAATGTTGAAGCACACAATGCAACAATGTATTACAAATAATATCACAAATAATACCATATACTAACAAAGCTTAATCTACTTATGAAACACTTAGGTTCTGGATAAGGGGTGATTTCATAAAAACAATCTAATCAGTAAAAAATATGTAGATAAGAAATACTTTCTGACAGACTGGTACTTACACATCCAGGCCACATATTTTACCTAAAGAAGGGAATATGCATTTTTACTTTGAAATTTATGAAAAATAATGGAAAATAAACATAAAGCACACATTCTAATGCTTTAAACACTTTCAAGAATTCATAGGTACTCATTGTAGTCTAGCAAGCATTCTTAAAGCTAAAATATTCAGATGCAATGCAAATGTGTTAAATGATATGTATAAATACATAATAACTATTTATTGCCCTTTTAATTAGTGAAAATATTCTTAACTGAAGCTAGTTGTTTCCACAATCAGAACATCTCATATAGCATGAAGTTGGCTCCTCATCTGCTAGATAAAAGTTCAATTAACTGTTGGTGACAGATTTTGGTAAGATTTACCTTGGCTGTTTGTTGGGTATAAAAGTCTTTTTGGGTTTCCCTCAATATACCCTGCAGTAACAAAAACAGGAGAATAACAATGACTCAAATTTTTCAATTTAAAACAAACTAACTGCATGAATCAGCAAGAATCCTTCAAATAAAATATATAATGTTGGGCTATATACAGCTTTAAGCTAAAACCTACTAGGAGCTCAGCATGCACAAAAGAAGCTTTGCATAGCAAACTTTGATAAGAAATTACAATTATAAAAAGTAGCTATAGTCAAAAAAAGGTCTGCAATGAAAAGCACCATTGTATCCAAAACACAAAAAGTTTCATCCTAGCATTGTATCCAATCACAAAAAGGTTTATCCAAGAAGGCAAAATAGCAAAAATTGATATATAATATATAATAATATATAATATATATAATAACCAATAATTAATATATAATAACCAACACAGCATACTTGAACTGGGCATATTGATACATTTTGACTAGCCATGCTAGGTGCTTAAGTGCCTCAAAGCTAGGCCTAGGCAAATGGCTAGGGTACGTACCAATTATTCCAATGATGATCATTCCAGTCATGTACAAACCAAACAGGATACAACAGAGTAGATCAGTACAGGAGCTGCAAAACAGATTGCAATGAAAGGGAAGTGGAAATCTATGAAGGTTAGCACTATTCTTGCTATACAATTTAGCCATGTATACATTATACATGAATTGCCAGAAGGGAAAAGTAGTGAATAAAGATATGCAATAATAGTGAAATGAAGTCTCAACTAAGAGAAAATGTGCAAATAGATGCATTAAAAAGAGGTTTCCTCAACAAACTGAGGGGACTAAACAAGAAAATTCTTGAAAGGGGACACTACGAATTGCCCTGCTCTCCCAATCATGTGAAGTCTTAACCTACTAATCAATAAAACAATAGTGTTGTGATAGCAAAACAGTGTGCTAACATTATGTATACTTCCCACAGACCACTGAAATGACATTGTAATGAGGTCAAAATTAGCAAAAGCAGTGCTTTTTCTCACAACCAAGAAAGATAGTATGACAACCCCAGTCAAGGGACAGATTCTTCATGAATACACTCAGTTGAATGTTCATTACAATACCTTGGAACCACAGTGTTTGAACTACTTTGACTTAAAATCAATTGGAAGTTGACCCAACAATTAGTATCAGAGTTCAAACAGATCAAACCAATTGAGAATGGAGTGACATCCTCAGTCTAACCCAAGCAGTTATTGTGATTGCATTTCAAGCAGCAATTGCATTCATTACTATTTGTGCTTTTTTGAGCTTATTTACAGTATAATGCTATTTAAGTCTTAATTGATTTTTAATTATTTCTTATGGGAAGTACTCCTCAGTTCTTGAACAAATCAATTTTGGACCGTTGCTGTGAACAAAGTTTATCTGAAAACTGAGGTTTCACCGTACCATAAATTGTCAACTTAGCCAACTGGGGTTGAGGTGGACAAGGTATAGGAACCTGGGAATATGGTTTTCAGAAATCTCAGAGGGTATCACTGAAAGATTTCAAATTGTTGAACAAGTATCAAACTCTAATGACAAAATTCACATTAACCTAAAGAAAAAAGTCCTTGAGGCTCTTATATGAAATTATAAATTATGATGAACTGCCAGTTAATCCATAGACAAATAGAAAAATAGAGAACACATGTAAACAGAAATTATGTGTGTATAGGTCTATTGGTTTAGACTATCTGTAGGAGTTTTGAACCAAATACCTAGCTTCCCAGAATGGAAAAAATTGTTTCCACACCTGGCCTGGGGCCTATTTATTTTTGACACTTTTTGGAAGGGGGCTTTAAGGGGAAGGCTTATCTAATGGGGGCCTGTGAAAATATTTGACACATGCTGTATTAACAGCCCATTGTTAAAGCTCCTTCCCTCCACAATATTAAAAGACCTCTAAATTCCAGCATCATTCTTTATCAAGGAGTTCATCAACATCCTCTGTGGTAGGAGCTTGTATGAGAAGAGGGTGTATCACTAATTTGAAGTTGGAGGTGTATTTGAGGGGGGATATTTTGAGGAGGGGCAATTTAATGATTTACAACAAGGAAGCAATGAAAGACTCATTATCAAGCAGTAAAGCACAATTAACAAAAATTGTAATACTTTTAGGTACTAGGTTTTGAAATAGATTTCACCTAAGATTCATATAACATTAAATGTACAATGTCTGATATATAATATCTAAACTATTCAAAAAATGGATAAAATAATGAAACAACTATCCACTTAAAAGAAATAATCACTTGATGAAAAAATAACGGTGAAATGAAAAATCCTCACCGGTTCTTGATGGGGCCATTAGCTGCAGGGTTATATTTCTTTTTACCTAAAGACAAAATTGGATTGACAATGTGAGATGAACAAGGTGAATCTCTTGCAAAGATGATATTGAATCAAATTCTACAATTAAAATCACCAATATTCACTCACATACTGGGAAACTAAACACACGATTGTGCAGGTGTACCTCTGAGATATAAATCCTACTTACACCACTAGATACCTCTCAGTGTCTATATTCACATGAAATTCTCAAAAATGGCCTATATGGGCCCAACAATGACTACTAAGTAATTTGTGGCTCTGCTACAGCCATCTAGTATATATTGCACTCTGCTATCATTCAACAATTGCCCTAAACCCATTGCTCAATAGCACTCTGCAAACAAAGCATCCTACAACTACAATATGACAAAAGTTTTGAGTATGCATACATTTTGTCCCACCAACAAATAATGATCTTTGCACTTTGGAAGTGGCTAACAGGCATGGTCCAGGATAAAGGGAAACTTTTCCAGCTAGCTCCTCAAAAATTAAGCTAAAGGGGTGCTATGCAAATGTAAACATCAAGTACTATCAAATAGTATATAATTTATGCAAGTAGGCCATCAGTTTCACAGAGACATATTCTTCAACAATAGCACAAAACAAAATAGAAGACTAAGTGATATGGAAAATTATTGCCCTTACATATGTTCTAGTACACTCATCACACTCTTTTTTATAAAAGAACCAGTAAAATTCAGGTTCAGGCTGGCAGTTCTTAATTTTTCCAAAATTTTAAGGCTGAATAGTTCTTAATCTGTTCTTAACTCATTAGGGCATGGACAGTTTAGACATAAGACAATATGGTATACAAAATAACATTGGGGGTTTATGAAACAGGTACTATTTTTACTAACATTAGCTGAAGACAAAAGATATACATTCTTACAGATGCATAATCCTTGCCAAAAGTCTTGATACACTTTTGACTTTTAGTGCAATGATGGTTTGGGTGTATCAAGGACTTTTGGCAAACATTGCAGAGGTTATAAAGTTTTATATCAGTTTCAAATCATTTTCTGACAGTGCTTCAGCCTCAGCTTGTTTCTACCTACTTTGTTCTTAATTTCCCATTAATTTTGAGGCTCATGTTCTTATACAATTGTTCCTATAAAAATAGAGTGCACATGGAACAAAAACCATTTGAGAAATAATGTATCTCTATTGATACTGAAGGACACATATTTAACTTTGCCAATAAAAGTAAAAGTAAAAATTTTTTACCTAGAAATTAAAATCTAATTAGGAAATCAGTGATGAGATCAACAAAAAAATTAAAAAAGCACGTGTGTTTAATCTATTTATGCACCATATGCATTCATAAGACTCCATTGCTAGAACATACCATAAATCCTTGAATAAGCCCCCATCTCCGAATGAGCCCCCACCTAAAAATCATTTTTGCAAATAAGCCCCCCTCGAATAAGCCCCCATGGGGGCTTATTTGAGAGAAGCATAATTGTAGAATAATATCATATTTCAAGAAGCCCTCACAGGACAATAGCTGTACAGTATTACTTCCTTTGAATGGAGGCAAAAAAGGACAGAGAAACATGACTTTTGTGATAATAGAAACATTATGTTTGTTAACTCTTCAGATGTCCAACACTTTGTAACTCTTTTAACGATATCAGCTTCTGTAACCAGAAGCTCAAAATTTAGTTGATTGAGAAAATTATGTCGTTTTTTAAGTCAACCCTTGAGGAAAACACCAGACTTTGAAATAACCCCTCCCCTCGAATAAGTCCCCACCCAAAAATTCAGTTTTGCAAATAAGTCCCCGGGGGCTTATTCGAGGAATTACGGTAACTCAAACCTAGTCTGTGAACTCCCTTCACAAAATCAATCAGACAAATTAAAGATGAAGCCCGCCAAAAATAACTAATGACTGTATACTGCTGGGCGGGAATTAGTAGGTCAAAACTTTGTATGCAATATGTACCATTTCCAACATTTTAAGAAGCTAGCTTCCTGCAACTTCTATCAAACATTTGATTTTCATATTCCTGACAAAACATGCATACACACTACCTAACAGCGGCATACGCGCCGAATCAAAACTGAACAAACACGGTTGGTACCTGCTCGAAACGTCAGGGGCGTGTCAATGTTATTGTTGATATACCTTATTCAGTGAATGAGGAGTGAAAAAGGTGGTTTCCCATTACAATGCTGAGGATATTCGGCCTTATGTTGGACAATAGTTGGCTAAAAGTTTTCCTGAGGTCTTTGAAAAACTTTAGACAAGCTTTCATGACAAAGGCTCGACTTGAAACGCTATTGACGGCTTTGAGGGCAACACAATCAGACAAACAGTAATACCAAATAAAAATCCAACATATGAGTGTTTTCAAGAGACCGATCCT
Source organism: Mastigias papua (assembly GCA_964019165.1). Lineage (NCBI taxonomy): Eukaryota > Metazoa > Cnidaria > Scyphozoa > Rhizostomeae > Mastigiidae > Mastigias > Mastigias papua. Next base: position 2,223,720 of record OZ025273.1, on the reverse strand, counting down.
CCGCAAAGCCTTGAGCCTGATAAATCTCATTATTGATAGATCCAAAATTCTTTACGCAGATACGTACAAAACCGCCCGAGCTATAGGACTGGTAGAAGGGGGAAAAGTTTAGATGAAACACCTCGGTGCGCATCACTCTATCAGCCTTACCTTCACCTCCATGCAACTTAGACTTCTCTCCATCAGCTTCTTCAGCAGATCCCGTCATTTTTTAGCAAGAGAATCGATACCTACTGTGCTCAAACCAAGAGGTGGTCAGTAAAACGAAATCAGTTTTGCTCAATTGTATTGACCTTGCAGTGAGCACAATAACACAACGATTAATTAAACAATTCAACTCATTCATTTGTTATCAACTGGGGGGACACTGGCTTATATCAGGTGGTCAACGTCAGATGACAACCTCCTGCATTTAAGACACCAACTAAATCAAAACCCTCGTAGAAAGCTTGTCTTTAGATTATTTAATAACATCAGCTTAATTTTAACCCTAGCATCTGCTTTGGAAGCAGAATAACCCCCTACCAGGACAATTCCCAAGTATATAATTGACTTCTTCGTATCAATCCATCCTTTTAAGGCCTATTCGCCCAATATCACTTCCCAGGAATTGATCACTTTCCTCTCAATATTCGGCTGTGCATTTACTAACCACATTTAATCCGCTCGCACAAGACCTGCATTTCTGTAAAAACTCAACAAATTACAGCATTGATACTCTACTTCCAAGAAAAACAGTTTGAACCGATTATATAGTCAATAGTAGGCCTGCACCTAGACATTGAGATCTTACGTAGGAGCTACTCCTGCAATAAAAAGTCAAAAATGTTGAAGGTTGCATCTATAAGCAGACTAAATCACGTAAAAGTTCTCACCTGGGTGCGCTTCAATCAGGGATAACTTTTCCCCGTCTTCCTTTTCGTCCGTCCCCATGTTTTGTTTCAGTTCAATGGGATTGGAGCTGCTGGGCTGAACCGGAACTTACGTACCAGCCTCGGTTGAATTCCCTGCTGAGCCAGCTGGGAGCTGAGCTAACTGTATCCTCACACACATCAGTGTTTCCATATATATCTACTGGTACTTCGCAGGTATTTAACCCACCTGCGCGTTCATTTTCACACACAACCTTAATTTGCAAGCGGCTGCTGAATTAGGGTCACAACAGCCGTCGCTTTGCGTTTCTTTACATCTTATTTTGATAAATCACATAAACAAAACGTTAAGTAACACAGCTCTGTCGACTTCTCAAGAAAAATACGAATTCTCTGTTTAATTTAACTTGAATAATTCCAGATAAGATATTTACCACATTGCAATTCTCAAAAACGAAGAAAAACTAGGATATACAACTACTATACAAATATAAGACAAGATTTGGCCTGCGTCGGAATTAAACTGGATCTCTCCAAAGAAGCACAAACATTAAATAGACTATCTGAACTGACACAAGATAGGAAAAACTGGCGTGGCATTGTGAAACGCGTCGTGCAGTATTAACTGCGTGTGGCGTCTTAGTAGTAGTAGTAGTATACCAATATAATATTACAGTCATTATCTTCATTCATTTGAAATAACACCAGATTAACCAAATATCCACATAAAAAAAGTTCACAAATCATACTGATAAATTTCTCAAGATCTCTTCAGCTTTCTGCATTGTATTGTCCTCCTAAAATCGGGAAACAGAAGGAGAATATAAAAACTGCAAGATGAAGGCATAGAGGAAGTGCATCCAAAAATAAGTGATGCGAAGATATGCATAACTCTGCTAGAAAGGAGAAAAACATTAAGAATCTGGAGCTAGAGCCAAAATTCTCCAAAAAGCCGTACAATTTGGCACCTCTGTAAAGAACGAGAAGCAGTTAGTATAACTCAATTTGTTTCAGCTAGCAGTAGTTTTCTCGACTCAAAAACGTATACGTTACTTAATGCAGTAAAGAGATAAATTCATCCAGTACTCTTCTACTAATCGCAAAACGCGTTTCTTAGTTGGTATACGTAATATGGCTAGGAATTGGAGCAGATACTGCTTCTATAATCAACACAAAATAATTAACACCCATTCCACAAGGCATCCAGCAAAGTCAACAACATACATTTCTGCATAGCATTCTACTTTTAAGTTGTATAGTTAATGTCGCATAAGCATGGACAAAAATTGTGGCATAGAACTGTCATCACACCTTTATGAAACAGAATCGAGTAAAATTCCTTCCAAGGTCTCGATGTTCCTTCGAATAAAACGGACTAACAGGAATTGTACCTAAGCCCTGCAAAAAACACAAAAGAAGAGCGGAATATACTTCCAGAAAAGCCAGAAACATTGAAATTTGAATGCATGATGTTGTTGTTGATGTTGTTTTGAAGATAATACAGTCAGAGGGAACCTATTGCTGCATTCAGAGCAGCAGCGTCTGGTCCTCACAACTTCAAAGAAATCGCTACAAAAATAAATATCAACTCGGTGAGATTATAACAACTTTCAAAAACATGCAAGAACTGAGTAATTACCTCTATATAGAGAAAGTGAAACCAAATGAAATAACAAACATTTTAATATTTGCATTTCACATATTTTTCATCTCAATTAGGATTTCCAGGGGGAGGGGCACACTTCAACCCTAAGGCTGATAAATCATAAAGTTTGGATCAAAATATATTCTTACAGAAACAGGTCATCCATCAAATATGGACTCTATCGGTCAAATTAAGCATTGAATTCTTACATTCATTCACTCAGTCATTCATTCATTTACTCATTCATTCACTCACTCATTCATTTATTCATTCATTCATTCATTCATTCATTCAATTATTCATTCATTTATTCATTCATTCATTCAATATTCATGATTTCTAAACAGCACTCTTTTATGCATTCGTGAGTGCTTAAGTGGAAATTCAAGATATACAAGTAAAGCTAAATTCAGGTTGGAAAGAACGTCTTCACGTCCATCTTCATTTCATATTCCTTTTTCAGCTATCATCATTAGACGCCAAGACAGACGGAGATTGTTGCCTGTCGACGTTCATCTATTTCAACTAATATCGTACTGATGCTGTTTGACATCGAACTATCCGCAACAACTTTCAGCAACACCTCAAATAAACTAACATACAAGAGCTGGTTTAGATGAATGTATCATTACCTTCTCTTTCAACAGCCATTTTGCAAACCTAACATCATAAAGATCGCCACTACCATCATCTTCAAATTCTTTTTCTGCAAACGTAAACCCATGATATATGTTGCAACTGGCATTATGAACTCAAATTCCATAAGGAAAAAGAAGGGCGGCAGCTCCGTGAGGAATATCCCATTTGTAAGAAATCTGCTACAAATTTGCAACGTTGTAAAATAACAAACTGGATTAAGTTTATAACGAATTTCCAACATTCTGCTTTCCAGGATTTGCGAGAAGGACGGTAAAGAGATCCGATACTTCTAAGACCTGTTCACTCAACAGCTAGTCACTGCCCCATATATTTTAATACAGACCATTTCAGGTCCTACTTCTAAATTAACCAAATTTTCCTTGAAATTTTTCTCATAAATGTCATGCAACTCAAATATAATGCTGCTCTTTGTGATATAGAACATACTTCAAATCCCAACTTCAACACTACAGATAAACTTTGGGTTGGGCGTTAGAGGCAATGAATATGTATGTGTTTCTGATATATACAATACCGGCCAAAAAGCATTTGGACACTTTCGAATTTGGTTGCGAATTCTGAGAGAGAAATTTTCTTACAAACTCTTATATAAAACTTCTATAGTTCCGAATTCTATAAACAGAACTTTCAGTAATTGAAGCAATTCTTGAATTCCCTTTGGATTATGGCGTACACAAAGCAGTAAATCAACAGTAGGGGAGTATCATAAGGATTGCTTACTTAACGGTGAGGTATCAGCCATCATGAAATAACCTCCTTCCGGTATGATAGGAACCATACCCGAGGCCTTGACCATTTCTGCAAGATGATCTCGTTTCGAATGCAAGGTATCAACTAACCAAGTCCAGTACGAATCTTTAGTCCCCAGAAGCTTCAACTCATGCTCAATGGCCTGGGCAAGTGCTTCCTACAATGAATACTCTTGTTAATGCAAAAACGAAGAAAGAAAAATTTATAGCTTCTAAAAGCGGGTTCACAAAATTCATGTCGTATTTTTGAATGAATTTCTATGAGTATACGAGGCTATCCCATTCAGACAATAAGACAAATCTGGAAATATAAGAAAACAAAGCATAACATCTAAGTTTCGAGCTTATAGTCTCCAAAAACTTGTAAATCAAATACATACCTGCAAAGGGGTTGCCATAGTGTATATACATTGAGAATGTATTGCAGAGCAGTGGGCAATCAAATTTGCTGGGCCAATTGCCCATCCAATCTGAAAGAAAACAAAAACTGTCCAGACTCTACCAAATCAAATAAAATCCCAACATTGACAGAAATCTTCGATTCTTGACGTCGCGTGATATTCCAAACGCATTATATTTTTCTGCCTCACTAGCATTTTCAATATAGAAACCTGATAGTTGTTTGTCATAGAACAATCGAAAAATGTACTGAAAAATCTAAAAGAAAAATGGAAGGTGCACTAAAAGAGTTGAGAAAACATCAAACAACAAAGAAGAGAACACATACAGGGACAGACGAAACATATACACAACACAACACAACACAACACAACACAACACAACACAACACAACACAACACAACACAACACAACACAACACAGTATAACACAACACGGCAAAACAAAACACAACACAACACAATATAAGACAACAAGGCAAAACAAAACACAACACAACACAGTACATACTTATAACAAAGGTGCGATCCACAAAGAACGTCAGCTTTGTGGATGGCGTCTTTGTTTGTGAAGTAACATCAAGGATAACTTCGTACGCTTGCACAGAGGACTCTATAAGTGCACTTGCACAGAGAACTTCGTACGCTTGCACAGAGGACTCTATATCCTTGATGCTACTTCACAAATTTTGCCATAACTTCGTACGCTTGCACAGAGGACTCTATATCCTTGATGCTACTTCACAAATTTTGCCATAACTTCGTACGCTTGCACAGAGGACTCTATATCCTTGATGCTACTTCACAAATTTTGCCATAACTTCGTACGCTTGCACAGAGGACTCTATATCCTTGATGCTACTTCACAAATTTTGCCATAACTTCGTACGCTTGCACAGAGGACTCTATATCCTTGATGCTACTTCACAAATTTTGCCATAACTTCGTACGCTTGCACAGAGGACTCTATATCCTTGATGCTACTTCACAAATTTTGCCATAACTTCGTACGCTTGCACAGAGGACTCTATATCCTTGATGCTACTTCACAAATTTTGCCATAACTTCGTACGCTTGCACAGAGGACTCTATATCCTTGATGCTACTTCACAAATTTTGCCATAACTTCGTACGCTTGCACAGAGGTGGTTGGGTGGGCTAAATCAAAAGCGTATTCCCATGTACTGGGTAGGCGGGTCAGTTAAAAATTTAATGATTTTGGGTGTACGCACTTTCTGGATGACTCCAGATCATACAAACTCAAGACTATTATAAAGTTCAGGCTGTCCAAAATGAATGCAACAAATGTCAAAATGATCGAGCTTACTTTCCACCCTGTGATACTGAAAGTCTTCCCTGCACTGCAGACTGTCAGAGTCCTGTCCCACATATCCGGCAGGTTTGCTAAAAATTGGGAAGAAAAAATAAATATGCAGAGATGCACTGCTAAATATTGCAAGCCGAGATGATCTAGAGTGTTCGATAGTGCAAAGAAAGACACATTCTGTTCTATACCATAGGGACGTTTCAAGCTGCCAAGAATAAGGTAACAGTTAGTCATAACTACGATTTCATTTGATAGAGGATACAAAACAAGAAACTTATCCTTGGCAGTCACTATAGTGGGGTACGGTCACCAGTTCCATACTACGCCACCCTGACAGTGCTACGACCAGGCAACCATAACTAGTTCTTCCTGGGTAAAAAGAGGATGAGCCTCTAAACTATGGACGGAGCGAGCTTTGAACCGAAGGTAATCCGCAAAGAAGTCAACGCTCTGATCGCACGGTCAGAAGTTGCCAAAGGAGAAGAAACATGAGTACAAAGAAGTATATTTAATCAAAAAATGAAACACACCCATTCGAATATGCTGCTGGTCTTCATACACAATCCATTCATAAACCTCATCGCTGATGTACAAAACATTGTGTTTTTTGCATAAAGATGCAATGAACTCCAACTCTTCACGAGTAAAAACCTGTTAAGTTAAAGGGAACAACATAATCAGGCGTAAACAAGACATCTTCATCTATACTTTAAAAAGAATTCAACAAATCGAGCATGGAAGTGCCATGAGAATTCACTCTAAGAAGTGACTCATTTCCACACCAACATTTAATAATGTCCATCTCTAAGTATGACCCATTAAGCTACTTCTAATCCCCTTCGCCTCTGTCGGTGTTCTAATTGTTTCAGCAGTACAGCCGCCGAATGTTTTCGAGTCCCATCAGGTCTATTTTCTCTCAATCTAATTGACCAATCGTCATGCACGATTCTGACCACACATGCTAAGACTAGGCCCATTCTGCATGATGATTGGTCAATTAGGTAGGGAGAAAATAGGCCTAACTGGGCTCGAAAATATTTGGCGGGTATGCCTGTTTCAGTAGGATTTCTCAATTATACGTTTCTAAGTAGGATGCTCGGGAGAGAAGGACCATACCTAACCTGTAGAACATAAAGATTATTCCTTCTTAAAGACCAACAAAAGATATCAAATATGGACACAACGTTTTAACGAACTTTCAATGAAAATGGGTTGCTACAACTCCATACTACAGTAAGGCAGAACCTTGGCTGGTGTGGGTATCAACAATTCTTACTTTTTACAGTAGTTTTTTTGCTGTATGGTAGCTTAATTTTCTTCATGTAATATTGTATTAGTATATGTAATTACAAGTATAGCTGAATGAATATAGTGGGTAAATAAGATTAAACAAAAACATAAAAAATAAAAAACAATATCAGAATAGACTAAATGCTTAAACAGCAACCTTTCCGGTTGGATTATGTGGTGTGTTGACAACTATTGCTTTCGTCTTGTCACTGAATGCATTTTCTAGCTCTTCTTTATCCAAATATAAGTCTGCTGACGATGTGGCTCCAGGTTTCTAAAAGCAACACCTTAGATAACAGTTAAACTCTAACAAAGATGACAAGGAACATAATGAAACAATGAAATAGTATCCAAAAGAGCTAATATCATGATAATAGCTCAAGTTATTCAAAGTAAGTTGCCACACTTCAGGCACGAATCGAAGGGCGGGAGTGGGGGCACTGGCTTCCCAACGAAGATATACTGCCCTACTCTGCCCGTCCAAGAATTTTAGGTGAAAACACAATTTCGCCCTAAAACGTAGACAAAATGGAACATTTCACGGAAGACAACCACCAGCAACGAATGTACTCATGGCTATCTTTTAATAAGTTTGTACGTTTAGGATTCAATAGGGGGGAAACGGTTAAAAATTTTTGGATTTGATGTCATAGCACGCCTTTAAACCCCCATCTTTACAGCGCTAGCTTCGTTCCTATCACATTTGCTCTCACAGAGTTTCAAATTTGCATCCTAAAATGTGCCATTGTCAAGTTAGTTTGGTAAGTTAATCTTTTCTAAATGACTAAAAATGTCGTCTAAACGAATTTCCAATCCAACTTACCGCTCTTAAAGGAATACAGACTGGTTTCCCACCTGCCAGTTCCGTCATTGGCAAATAACAGTCGAAAAATGGTTCAATGAGAATAACCTGTGATTACAAACAAAATTTATCAATCAATCAATCAATCAATCAATCAATCAATCACTCAATCAATCAATTAGCAGAGTGGCCACCAAAATTTAAAAAAATTCAAGAGTAATTCCAGATCGTTCCAGAACATTTGGATAATTTCCAAGAACATTCATATTTGAAGTGCAGAAGAGTCCACAAAAAAGTTTCAGCCAATACTACGAGTGATATCAATTGTTGAACATCACAATGTCAACAATGATAGAAATTCTTATTTATATGAATATAAACTTCATTAGTCTTGTAGCATATTGGTTTTCTATGTCTTATATTAATCTGTGTTTTATGTCGTGTCGCTTTACTTTTGATGTTGCGTTTTGGAATGGCGTATTTGTGTTAATTCCTTTTATGTATGTAACTCGCTTGTAGTGTCAGTATCACTCTTTCCTGGCGATGTGTTTGTCCCTGTCAACATGTATTGTGCTTTGACGTAACGAATGTTGTATAGTGCTTACGATTATATTATGTGTGTGTTAGTAATTGATTCAGTCAGTTGGTTAGTTCAATTCAGTCTTACGGTTACAAATATAAGCCACATATGAATAGCAGTTTCCTTGCGTTATATCTAACTTAGGCCTAGGCCTATGGCCTAGGCTTGAAGGCTTGAAAGCTTGAAGATTGATAACCAACTATCGGCTACCGAAGCGAGACCCCTTGTACACTACAGTCTGAACAAAATAACAATTCTACGGGAAAAGGTCTTTGCAAGAGATATCAAGAAAATCAGAAAAAGAGGACAACAACAACCCTACATACGAAAAATCTACAATTCAAGAACAGTTCCAGAACAAAAATATTCCAACACAATTTGCGTACGTTAAGAAATTCCAGAATCCTTAGCTACCCTGATTAGGTATCAATTAGCTAATCAGTCGATCAGCTACTACGCCAATCAATCAATCAATCAATCAATCAATCAATCAATCAATCAATCTCAGTTAGATAATCAGTCAATCAGGCAGAGTGCGTCAATCTCAGTTAGATAATCAGTCAATCAGGCGGGGGGGGGGGGGGGAGAGAGAGAGAGAGAGAGAGAGAGAGAGAGAGTGTGAGAGTGTGTGTGTGTGTGTGTGTGTGTGTGTGTGTGTGTGTGTGTGTGTGTGTGTGTGTGTGGTGTGTGTGTGCGTGCGTGCGTGCGTGTGTGCGTGCGTGCGTGCGTGCGTGCGTGCGTGCGTGCGTGCGTGCGTGCGTGTGATACAACATTCAATGAAGACTTGTCTGTCTCATCAATGACAAACCTCATCTCCTTCATCGATCATTGAGGTGAATATGCAGTAGAGAGCTTCATAGCCACCAACAGTGGTTAAAATCTGAAAGTGATAAAGCTAAATAATATATGATTATCGTGGAGATTTCGCAGAGATGGATACCCGTCCTTTCGAGCTCCACACGTGGTACCAAAGTAGTAGCACTCAGACACTGCATCACTGCAAAACCCCTGCTTTTTGCGAACATAAGAAGTAGAGAGGCTGCACAGGAAATTCTTTGTTCCGCAGATATACGAATACAAACTATGGAAAAGGAATCAATTTGATGCAAAAACAGTTTTAAGCCGATAAAAGGAAAGGAAAACTCACGAAGAGTCGAGGAGGACAACATGAAACAAAGAGTGCGAATGAATCTTCTGCATTTAGCTTATTTTTGTGCATGCTACTGGATAACAAAGGGTTGCGTTTTTGGTAAGTGCCAGGCTTATATTTGGTAGGCAGCATGAGAGAAGCTCGAAAGAACTGTGAGTATATATACCTCTGCAAATCTCAACAGTACAATAATAAACATCAAATAACAAACCTCATCTTCAGGCTCCACCATGGATAGGAATACACAATAAAGTGCTTCTGATCCACCAACGGTTGTAATAATCTTAATTTGAAATGATCATGTTACATTGAAATTGAGATGATCTAGGGATGTGGTTGCACAAAAGGACTAAAACATTCCAGATATTATGTTGTATCCAAATTAACAAAGATAAGACTATCCAAACCGATAACTGCCTCTCAAGTGGAAATTCCAACTAGGATCAAAATCATTAATAAATTTTGTAAGACATGAACTAACTTGGGTCATTGAAAGCATCCATACGCAGTACCGTCGAGAAGGGAGGGTAGCCGGGGTAACTTCCCGGGGTCCGAGCTCAGGCAAGGTCCAAGGGAAATTACTGCTAATGCTAGCATTTAACGATTTTGAAGTTCACAAGGACCCCCCGTGATATTGGTAACCCCCAGGCGCGACCTGGCTATAGACTAACGAACAGGACATTCTAGATAAATGAACATAACATAATTCTTTTAATGGTATAAGTGTACGTTTGTTTTGCTTGAGTTACGAAAAGCTATCATGCAAACTGATATTGACAAAAGGAAACATGAACAATTTGCAAGCAAACCATGTAACCTATCCTAATACAGCAATTCACACATAATTAACTCTAATGACCAACGCAACCAAAGAAAGGAGTGTTGTGACGTGAACAAATAATGGAAGAGAACATCTTGAAGCACAGTAAAGAGTATAGATCGAATACAATTAACAGTAGGTGTAATAATAACGATCGGTCTGCTTGTCACCCATTTGCTATTGCTATTCAAACTTTCCAACTCCTTATATTGACATTCTAGTGCCCTCTCCAATCATGACAATCCCAAAATTCTTCGTCCATTTTCTATCTACTTAGCTTGTTCCATATCCAAATACTCTTAGCATATTTCTTTTGTATCTTTGTATATTGTAGATAGTAGGCCTAAATTAGCTTTGAGACAGTTATTGCAAACAGCTACTCTAAATAAATAAATTATGATGATGATGATTACTTGCCTCTTACACTGCCTCGTAAACAAATATATCTAAATTTCCAAAAGCACAGAATGAACATACATCAGTGAAAGAGAGGTTGTACTAATCTCAGGAAAAACTTGGTCCAATAATATTTAAGAGCGGCATTATCAAATGCAGATAATGTTGTTAGTCAGTAGTCCCAAATGTTCGATAGAAGGGTGAACCCTTACAAATATTGGGATTCTTTCTGATATGCAGTCTACCTTTCTATTGCTTTTCAGCTTCTTAAAATTTACCCAACTATACCTCTGGTTTACTATAAATGGTTTGAAGTTTTTTTAAAAGACCTAGAAATTTAAAAATCTTTAACGTTGTTATACTGACATTATACGGATGATTCGACTGTCAAACAGTATACCTACTAGTCTTCTTGACATTCTAAATGACTATAAACTTAGAAAAATTTGTGATCCCCTGGTCAAAGAAATTATCTTGAGAATAGACTATGAAAAAATTATAACCTTCAGCTTATTACAAGCTCTTTGTATCAAGCACCCAGAAGTAGAAACGTCTATGATTTATCCCCATTACCCAAATGGGGTTTTGTTCGCTATGATTTTTATTAAAATTCTTGCAGAATCATTATGAAAGTAGCAACAGTGTTAGAAGATGAACTCTCAAATCACAGAGCATCCTTCTGTGGGCCTTATCAAAGAAGCTTCCCTTGACAGAATCTAAAAGCAATGCAGTCCAACTTACCTCTGTTAGGGGATTTAACTTTCGATTAAACTGTGGCCCATACAGGTCCGCAATAGCATTTACAAGTCGAGGATGCCCCTGAAAAATGATACATGAAACAGATTAAATGCATAGCACAACTAATAGGGTTTGCACCAGAGACTTTGCGGGAATATGAAAAATCATAAACAAGTATATTGATGGGGGGTTGACTCTAGCAAACATTTTTGTGGGGTACAACCAATGTTTAATGACCAGCCAAAAGGGCAACAATATGAAATGAGGTAGATTGCCACACTTTATATACTAAATCAGAAGTGACTGAGTACGAATGGTCTAAAAATACTAGGGGTGTTGCACAGACTTTTCATTATAAAACTGTCATGAGGGTAGTGCATTGTCCAAGTAAATTAGCTTGGGAGGCTGATCATCTTCCCAAAACAAGTTACTACTGATACTGCTGTTTTGTATCAGTCTCCAATCATGTATCTATGGCTATTTGAGTACGTGAAAAGAAAAGGCCAAGTGTTACATTGAAAATTGTTAGGTATACTCATCTGTGCCAATAAGTCATACTGAGAATACATAAGTGCAAACTAAAGTATACACATCCTAATTGCAATTTTAAAAAGTAAATTTTCTAGGTCAAGTGGTAAAGCATTAAAACATCCTTTTCAGTGTATAATGTGGGCTGGAAAACAGAAAATACTGATACCTGACTGCGGGTATATTGGTTTAAACTGACAGTGTTGTCACCCTGGGTTGTCAACAATGCATCAGATACAGCTTTTGGTGTTGCAAAGTCTGGAAGTCCCTTGACAAGGAAAAAGAACAACTTTGACTGTCACTCAATGAATACAAACTCAAGTTTTGCACATTAGTTTATATTAAACATCTAAATATAAAATTTTTATTAAACATCATTTATATAAATTAAACATCAATAGAACAATTATCCAAATGGTATACATCAAGCTTCAGTGTAAGTCGCAGCTTTCTCTTGGGCTTTAATATCTTGACATGAATAGGTATACATAAGCTTTGAACTTAACTTTGCCAAAACTTACATGATAAAAGGCTCGAATAAAAAGCTTTTATTGAAGTCATTGAAAACTATAAACTTATTGAGAGTCTACAATTTCCAAAGGATGCATTGACAAGCAACTTCAAACAAAAATTATTAGAAGTGCAACCTTCCCCTTTTTAAGAAACAGAATCTAGAATAAAGTTTATGCTTTATCAAGGGAACAAATAAATAGGGAAATATGTGTTATAGCAAGCTGGAAAAGAAACTATAATATATGTAGTTTATATAATGTGCTAACATGTCTACCTGTCCAAGATTCACAGGATTGTGTTGTCTGACTAGGCTGGTAAATTGAATCCTGTAACCAACAAATATCCAAAAATCAATTCAAATGTTACATATGATTTGAAACAAACCAAGAGTGGATATATTCCCATTTCACAACTTAAATAGATTTATACCACTTTTATCTTTTCCCATCATGAACCAAAAAACCAATCTTATCAAAGTGGGAATAAGGTCTAGTGTGCAAAGATGAACACCACAGAAATACAGTCAACCTTTGTATATCATACCAATTCCCCAAAATATAGAGCAGATCTATACTACACAAAAGCATGGCATAAAATAAAGCTCTATTACCAAACACTTGGCTGCAAACCATCTAATCTCTTTGCAGCTTTGATGACACTGTTTGAATTAGACTGAAAATAAACAAAAAATTAACAAGGACATTAAAAATAATACTAGATAACTTACTCTGAAAATCTTTGAGTTCCTAACACCAAACTATGGTGGATAAGAGAACTTTCATAGACCTTGCCAGCTTCAGTATGGAAGCTCTAAAGAAGACTTTATATGCATACAAGAATTTTTCACATCACTTCCAAACTTCTAATACTTGAAAAAGGCTATGTTGATGGCACTGACAAGAGGAAAAGATGAGAAAATCTGCCTGGAGGTGAGAAAAAGGTGTGAAAAAGGTAAAGAACTTCAGCAAAAACATCTGGTAATATGATTTCATTGATGAATTTTCTTCTTCAAAGAACAGTGTCACTAAAACTCATCACTAAATTCTTATTTTATATGATCATTTTTCTTGATTCCTATTTTCTATTGCTTCTGATTCCACTGTGCACTGAACTAAAGAAAACAAAAGAGAAAGATCTACATAGGTCAGACTTGTGGTGAAGCATCAATAATGCAGATGAAATTAGCCTTAAATGACCAAATGATCTCCTGCCTAGTGCCACTTCTCATTGAAGTTGAGCAAATTGGGAAGGCCATCCAATTTGCTACTGGAAAGCAATTGCTCTTTCTTCTGCCCCTGCCAAGTACCACTGGCTAGATAGGGTGTGAGGCCTAATAACTGTATGCATAAGGTATTTGGAGCTGCCCTAGGGGTAATAATGCGGCCTACTGTTTGATACTTGTAGTTTGCCAATTATTTATTTTTATGTTATGCATCATGCAAGCATTATTCCCTCTAAACCCACAGGTTCATAGCTAAGGGGGGGCCTAGGAGGCAAGGTCCCCTGGACTTGTGAAATTTGACTCTGTGCCTCCCCTAAAGACACAAACTATACAGATATATGTATTATACAATATTTTAATAAGTAGCCTTAAAATAATTTGTTTGCATGAAAACCCATATCATTTATATTTCAAGAGTTTTCTCTAAGGAAGAAAGGTCTTGTCTGCTTCGCCAAAATCCACGAATGTTTCTCCTTCGTACACCAAACGTTTAATGTGCAAACCTCGTGTAACAACACTAGAAGTGAGATTGATTGAAATCTAACAATGCAATCCAGGTACTGGTATGAGCCCTTGTATCATCTTAGCTACCTTAGACAACTTATCCACTCACACTGTATTTACTCTAGCTCTAAAACTCGTATTGAACTATCACGCCGTAATAACTGAGGTTCATGAACTAAGTACCACTTTCGCCACTTTGACAGTAACTGGTTAATTTCATTTGCCATACACCTAAGCCACAAAGATAGTAGCTAACTGTAAGCTACAACTAGACATGTCAATTCTCTTCTTCCGCTCTCCAAATGCAAAAAAGACCTTACCGACATTTTGCTCTCGAAGCTGAGTAACCTTGCAGAGGGGCTTGAGCAACTTCCGGCCCTCAAACAAGTAAAACGTTCAAGGCCACGAATGCCCCGCACCAAACTCCACGTAATCATTGCAGTGTGGCACGAGCACGATGGTGGCGTGGGCCTGGTCCGTTTTTCAATTGAATTGAATGTAACATTTGCTGAACTACTGACACTCATTAAAAAGTAAATAAAAGGTCAAACTTCTTTATATAACTGTATAGACATTACTGGTAGCTGGTCACATTTTCCACTGCTCATTTGACAAGGGCCACGTGAATGCAGTATATCCTAGGCAAGTTTAACACTACAGGCAAAGAAGTTAGTTCTGCTTATCGACAATACAGCCAGCTGGGCGAAATGAACGGTGGTGCAAATACTATGTATACGAAGGGCAGGCGCTCAACCTTTTCATGCATTAATTCTTTTGGTATAATAGAAAAGTTAGTTTAATAGTTTTCTTTGTGAAATCCTCTCCCAAAACAAAACCCAATAAGCTGATGAAGAACAAGAACAATAATAAAACACTTTTAAGCAAAAACATCTTCATAGTACAAATTCAAAAATCACTTATGATCAGCCATGCTTATGATATTCACCAAAACAATTTGTATCACTAGTACAATACTGAAATTTGCTCTAAATATCCTTGACATCGTGTCTCTATTTTCTGTCTTGAATTCTTATTTTCACAGCTTTTGCATCTATGTCTCTCCCCTGATACCAGCCATGCTGAATATCTGCCTGTGAAGCAAAATAGTTGTTCTTTACCTCTATTAGTGGTGCGCGCAAAAGTGGGCTACAAGCTACAAGGTGTAAAAGCCATCACTTTTAAATTTATTCACACCTAAGGTAGAAAACTCATATTCCAAAAAATTTTGTATCACTTGGTGATTTCTCGTTTCTAAAAACAAATCCAAATTCCCACACAGTGTTATTTCATTTATTTAATTCCAGTTAAGATATCCACTACAATATAACTTTCAATAAGAAGTAAAATTAGCTTATGAAAGTAGTACATCAATAATATAACAGTTATTATCTTCATTTATATGAAGCAATACAAGACAGACTAACCACAGGTCAAAATGAAGCAATTCCACGAATCATACTATTAAGCTCCTCAATATCTCTTCAGCTTTTCGTATTGTACTATCCTCCTACAATCAGACAATAGGAGAATACAAAACGCTGTAAAATGGAAACATCTAGGCTACGTGTGCAGAAGTAGATCGTGGAAAGATAAAAATGTAGCTGCCGCAAAGGAGAATATTTCAAAATACAAAAAGTGTCAAATGAATTTCACTACAAAATTCAAAGCATCTAACACCTAAAGTGGTAAAGAACTTAGAACTAGAGCCAAAATTTTCGAAAAAACCATAAAACGTGGTAACTTTATGAAGAATGAACAACAGCTATTTTAAGTCGATCTGTTTTAGCTAGATGTGATTTCATGGACTTAAAAACTTGTTCGTTACTTTGTGTAGAAAAGTGATAAATTCATGATCATTTTGAGTTGATACACCAGAAAATGAGAAAATCAAAACTCACAAATCTTATTTGATTGACAAACTCAATATGGATAGGAATTGGAGCAGATAATGCTTCTACAACCATCGCAAAACAATAAACACCCATTCCACAAGGCATCCAGCAAAGTCAACAAAATACATTTCAGCATAGCATTCCAATTCTAAGCTGTATATTTAATGTCGCATAAGCATGGACAAAAATTGTGGCATAGAACTGTCATCACACCTTTATGAAACAGAATCGAGTAAAATTCCTTCCAAGGTCTCGATGTTCCTTCGAATAAAACGGACTAACAGGAATTGTACCTAAGCCCTGCAAAAAAACACAAAAGAAGAGCGAAATATATGTCCAGAAAAGCCAGAAACATTGAAATTTGAATGCATGATGTTGTTGTTGATGTTGTTTTGAAGATAATACAGTCAGAGGGAACCTATTGCTGCATTCAGAGCAGCAGCGTCTGGTCCTCACAACTTCAAAGAAATCGCTACAAAAATAAATATCAACTCGGTGATATTGTAACAACTTTCAAAATCATGCAAGAACTGAGTAAGTACCTCCATACATAGAGAGAAAGTGAAACCAAATGAAATACAAGACAACGTGCTCAAAGCATTTCATCATTGCATTTCACATATTTTTCATCTCAATTAGGATTTCCAGGGGGGCACACTTCAACCCTAAGGCTGATAAATCATAGAATGTGGATCAAAATATATTCTTACAGAAACAGGTAATCCATCAAATATGGACTCTATCGGTCAAATTAAGTATTGAATTCTTACACTCATTCACTCATTCACTCATTCACTCATTCACTCATTCATTCATTCACTCATTCACTCATTCACTCATTCAACATTCGTGATTCCTAGGCAGCAATCTTTTATGCATTCGTGATTGCTCTAGTGGAAATTCAAAACATACAAGTAAAGCTAAATTCAGGTTGGAAAGAAAATCTTCACGTCCATCTTAATTTCATATTCCTTTTTCAGCTATCATCATTAAATGCCAAGACGGACGGAGATTGTTGCCTGTCGACGTTCATCTATTTCAACTAATATCGTACTGATGCTGTATGACATCGAACTATCCGCAACAACTTTCAGCAACACCTCAAATAAACTAACATAAAAGAGCTGGTTTAGATCAACGCATCATTACCTTCTCTTTCAACAGCCATTTTGCAAACCTAACATCATAAAGATCGCCACTACCATCATCTTCAAATTCTTTTTCTGCAGAAGGCAAAAGTAAACGGTCCCTATATCTTGCAAATTGTAATCACAAGAAGGAACTCATATCTAAGCAAAGAGATAAATACTGAATTAAGTTTACGACAATTGTGCAGCACTCTTGCTTGCCTACTTCTTCA
Source organism: Mastigias papua (assembly GCA_964019165.1). NCBI lineage: Eukaryota > Metazoa > Cnidaria > Scyphozoa > Rhizostomeae > Mastigiidae > Mastigias > Mastigias papua. The sequence continues at coordinate 2,206,274 of OZ025273.1, read as the reverse complement.
CAATCAATGACCCTTTGCAAAAACTTGCAAGAATGTCTACAAAGAGACTCATTCGGAAATATAAAGACCTTTTTCCTCTAGGCCTAAGCACAAACCAATTCAGATGTACTGTATGTTTGCATGTTTGCGTTTGTGCGTGTGTGTGTGTGTGCGTGTGTGCGTCCGTGTGTGTGCGTGTGTGTGTGTGTTTGTGTGTGTGTGTGTGTGTGTGTGTGTGTGTGTGTGTACGCGCGCGTGTGTGTGTGTGTGTGTGTGTGTTACATTTCTACAAAGTCTTATAAAAAACCTCTATACTTAGACTTTTCCCAAAAGAATCTTCAACTTTTTAAGTTCCTCTGGGCACGAAATACATAAAGTTGTCTGTAAATCAACAATAGGGACGTATCATAAGGATTGCTTACTTAACGGTGAGGTATCAGCCATCATGAAATAACCTCCTTCCGGTATGATAGGAACCATACCCGAGGCCTTGACCATTTCTGCAAGATGATCTCGTTTCGAATGCAAGGTATCAACTAACCAACTCCAATACGAATCTTTAGTCCCCAGAAGCTTCAACTCATGCTCAATGGCCTGGGCAAGTGCTTCCTACAATGAATACTCTTGCTAAAGCACAAACGAAAAAAGGAAAAAGTTACAGCCCCTAAAAGAGAATTTACAAAATTCATCCAGTTTTTCCATATGAATTTCTATGAGCTCATACAAAATAGAAATTATCATTTGGGGGGAATATTTGGAACATAAAAAATTCAAACATATGAAGAGATGACAATGTATGTAAGAACACTTTAGGAACAACTTTCCACAAGCAATATCTAACTGTTATCTTTCTAATTAGCCCCAAGAAGCACTTTGGCTCAACATCAATAATAAAACCTATAAAGTAGCCGACATATCAGAAAGGTTTATATTTTGCAAATCAAACTACACAAATACACGCTTTTTTATAAGAAACTTGGATCGACACCTAGTACTAAAAGCCTCTTAATTGGTTTCGCATTTTCAAGACCTGAAAAATAGCCCTATTTCTTTAAGTCAGGCCTTTCTGAATGAATATAAACGCTGATCATCACGAAAAATGCCTACGAAGATTAAAATCAAAAGTTGCAATGTTCTTTCCTAACAAAAATCAAACAAACTAAGATCTACAAAGACTGTGGACAAAAAAGTTCATCATCGAAAATCTGTAATTTAGTGTCTTAACTTTTTCCTGAGAATAGTACTGGAGTTTCAGCTATCAACATTTGGTTATCAACCACTGGCTCAAAGCAGTATTCTCGTATCTAACTACCTTCCTTTTACTTATAGGCCACACACATGCACGCACGCACGCACGCACGCACATACACACACACACACACACACACACACACACACACACACACACACACACACACACACACACACACACACACACACACACACACACACACACACACACAAAGACACAAAAACACACACAAACACACACAAACACACATAAACACACAAAAATGCACGCACACGCATGCACAAACCAACCAAAATAACAAACATGCTTCCCAATCATTGTGTATACAAAGGGCTAGCGTAGCTCAATAAACACTGTGCAATAGCGAGAAAGTAGAAACTACGAATACACAATTTTGACCTTATACTCCAGTAGTTTGGTCAATCAGCAAACCTAAGTCATACCTGCAAAGGCGTTGCCATACTATATATGCATTGTGCATGTATAGCAGAGCAGTGGGCAATCAAGCTTGCTGGGCCAATTGCCCATCCAATCTGAAAGAAAACAAAAACTGTTAGAACATACCACATCAACTCAAGTCCCGACATTGAGAGAAATCTTCTTTTTTCTCCTTTTTCGGTCCATACATGTTCGCTCTCTATTTTCTAGTTTCCTACAAAATTGGTCCTAAAGACTAATATGGTATACTGCCAACAATACTTTATTATCAAATAATGAACTCAGGTGCGGCTTCCCGAACGCAGGCCATTCGTCCACTTAGCTAACACTTTCAACATAGATAAATGATTGTTGTCCCTCGTGGAACGATTGTTAAATGCAATGACTACTCAGTAAGAAAGTCAGCACACAAACATACACACGTACACACACACGTATACGTACCGTACACACACGCGCGCGCACGTACACACACACACGCGCGCGTGCACACACACACACACACACACACACACACACACACACACACACACACACACACACACGCACGCAAACACACAAACAAACAAACACATATTCGAATCGAATCCCGCCTCGACCTATGACTGCCTCCACTAGAAAATGCTACAGCGTTTAAACTCACTTTCCATCCAGTGATGCTGAAAGCTTTCCCTGCACTGCAAACTGTTATAGTCCTGTTCCACATATCAGGCAGGTTTGCTAAAAATTAGGAAGACCAAATAAATGTGCACATATGAGGAAACACATTCTAGGAACCGGTTTATAAGGGAGAACTTGTACTACTAAGGACAAACTCCTTAACTAACTATTCAATTTCGAATCTTTATTGTGCGTACGTACCGGTATTTCGCAGAGGGGTTTTGGTTCAAACTTAAGATATCTATGGTATCAGTCGTAAAAATTGACAGCTAGAATGTTTACAGAATTAAGTGTGCAGTTAAATTAAGGAACCATTAAGGAACTTTTAGTATTACAATGTGGAAAACAGAGATCCAAAAATAAGGAACTTTAAGAATTAAGTCTTACGCTAGGTTCTTTATAAAAAACCTGTAATAACACATATGAATTCATACTTTTTTGAAAAAGAAGAGTAATCACAGCCAGACCCTAAGATTACTTCCACGAATGCTGATCTATGGAAAAGGAATCAATGTACGAGATTACAGACGAGCGCTCCAACTCTAACCACTCGGCCCACACATTGCCAAACAAGAAGAAACAAGGATGAAAAGAAGTATATTTAATCAAGAAACGAAACACACCCATTCGAATGTGCTGTTGGTCTCCATACACAATCCATTCATAGACTTCATCGCTGATGTACAAAACATTGTGTTTTTTGCATAAAGATGCAATGAACTCTAACTCTTCACGAGTAAAAACCTGTTAAGGGGAAAACATACAATACGGTGAAAACAAAAACATCCTCATCTACGAACATAACAAATCGAGTAGGCAACCATCGTCACAAATCAGTTTAACAAGTAAGCTATTTTCAAAACAAAACTTACCACATCATTCTAATGCCCTTCCCCTCTCTCTCTTCTCAAACTGTTTTAGTAGGATTTTATGTAAGCTTCATTTCACTACGTAGGATGCTATGAACAGGATAGTCACATCTACCCCTACATTTCTAACGGAAGTAGTGGAATATGAAGATTGTTCCTTCTTAAAGACAAGCAAAAGATATCAAGTATCAAACCACGGTTTAAAAGACTGATCAGCATTTTTACTGACTGTCTTTTGGAAAAATGGAGGGCTACCCCCTCCAATCTATCAAGAAGCAGACTTCCAGCTGTGGGTAACCAATGATTTCTGCTTCTGGTAGAATAAATTTAATGCAGAAACTGCCACCTTTCCGGTTGGATTATGTGGTGTGTTGACAACTATTGCTTTCGTCTTCTCATTGAATGCATTTTCTAGCTCTTCTTTATCCAAATATAAGTCTGCTGACGATGTGGCTCCAGGCTTCTAAAAGAAGCACGTCAGATTTCAGTTATACTCTAACAAAGATGACAAAGAACATAAATAAGGGTTAAATAAGTCACAAAGAACTAATATCGTGGCAATTGTCTTAAGCATCGTTCCTTCAAAAACAATAACTGTTAAATGTTCTTCCAAAATGAGGCTCCATACGTATTCTCACAGAATTTTAACTTTGCATCCTAAAATGTGCCATTGTCAAGTTAGTTTGGTAAGTTAATCTTTTCTAAAATGACTGAAAATGTCGTCTAAACAAATTTCCAATCCAACTTACCGCTCTTAAAGGAATACAGACTGGCTTCCCACCTGCCAGTTCCGTCATTGGCAAATAACAGTCAAAAAATGGTTCGATGAGAATAACCTGTGATTACACACAAAATTAATCAATCAATCAATCAATCAATTAGACAATCAATCGATCTGCCAGATAATCAGTGAAACAATCAATGATCTAATCAGTCAAATTGCTAATCAATTAATCAATTACTCAGTTAATCAGCTGATAAAAATCAATCAATCAGTAAGTCAAATTAAATCAATCAATCAATCAATCAATCAATCAGGTAACCTTCAATCAATCAATTAATCACTCAAGCAATCAATTAGTTAATCAGTCATACAGGTGTATGTTAATAGATTAGTTTTGTCTTTAATTAACGATACAGTTCTACAACGAAAAATGACCTGGATTGACTTCCAAATCTGATAAAACTTAGGAACACGGAATGCTATACAACAAACATTGAAATGCTATAAAACAAATAAATATATAAATGCTAACACTAAGAATTATTTCGAGCCACACTTCGATGCCATTCTGATATCAATATGAAACTAAATGCATGAGAAAACATCCCAACAGGAAATATAGAACTATCTTTAAAGGCCAGCATTTGCATCTCAAATATTGATGCCAATACCTTTAAGCATTGCGAATAGATATATAGGACTAATGTAGGCCTTTTGATGTGTGTATCAGAGTACCCACAGCTTTTCTTAAAAAATTCAAGATTTTCGGGAGAAAGCAGGGTGTTTTCTAGTGGTCTTTAAGAGTATTTCGGTACCATATATATGAAATTAAGGAGAACTTCAAAAAATTCTCGCGTTTTCATTCCTGTTCTCCCCAATAAAACACAAAACTGATATTTCATACTATTTCTAAGAAAAAACTGGAACACATAAGAAACAATAGCAAAGAAGCTGTACTAAGTACAACAAAACATAAAATCTGCACCAAATGCCGCTGAAATATCACTAGATTGTTATTATAAGCTAAGTTATCCTTCATAAGAAGTGCTAATACAAATTAAGTAAATTAACTATTAAGGATTTATCATGGGATTTACAAGGAATGTTAAGGGCATATTCTGCCTCTAAGGCTTTCCAACGGGGGTTAAGGAGGTTTGAGATTTGGCAGGTAATATAAAAGAAGCTCGAAAGAACTGTAAGTATACCTCTGCGAATTTCAACAGTACAATAATAAACATATAATAACAAACCTCATCTTCAGGCTCCACCATGGATAGGAATACACAATAAAGTGCTTCTGATGCACCAACTGTTGTAATAATCTTAATTGAAATGATCATTTTACTTTAAATTGGGATGACCTAAGCACATGGTTACACAAATGGACAAAGCATTTCAGCCATACATAAATCCTCGAATTAGTCCGAAAAAGTATCAGTCTATAACAAAGTGTTCATCGTCTTCTGCGATAGGGGTGTGTTTGAGTGGGCATTTTTGTGTGGGAGGGCTTTTCAAGGGGGGCTTTTGAGGAGGGACATTTTGAGGGTTTGCGGTGAGGCTGTTAGATCAAACATATACAATAAATACCATTCAACTGCAGAGTCCAAATAGAATCAAAATCATTAACAAATTTCACTAGACATGAAATCGATTTTACAACTATTGCTACTATGCTTGCAAACCTGAAACTAAGAAGTTAAAATGCAATGCGAACAGGAGCAACTGCTCGTAGATACTTCTCTCTTAGAATTGATATAAAAGAGGCACTGGCAACCTTACACAACTCCTTTTTGATCACCTACTCAGAAACTCTCATGCATATTCATCTTGGTTAAACAAATACAATACAATCATATTAAACCTACTAAACCTTCCCCTGACAGAATCCAAAAGCAATAAAATTTTGCTTACCTCTGTTAGGGGATTTAACTTTCGCTTAAACTGTGGCCCATACAGGTCTGCAATAGCATTTACAAGTCGAGGATGCCCCTGAAAAATGATATATGAAACAGATTAAATGCAAAGCAGAACTGAAGGGTTTTGTACAAGACATATAATGTAATTTGCAAACAAAATCAACCACTATGGAATAGCTCTTTCAGTGTCTAATATTGACTAGAAAACAGAAAATGACTTTTACCTGACTGCGGGTATATTGATTTACACTGACAGTGTTGTCATCCTGAGTTGTCAACAATGCCTTAGACAGAGGTTCTGGAGTCACAAAGTCAGGAATTCCCTTGAAAGGAAAGCACCATTATTTTATTGTTCTTCAATCAATGAAAGCACTAGCTGCACTTTTGTACATTGGTCTAAAATCTCAGGTAACCAAAGCTGAATGACAGGAATAATTTACCATCAACAGCACACTCTCCTAGTGATATCACAATAATAATAATAATAATAATAATAATAACGAATTTTTTAACAGGATAAAAACTTCAACAATTATAAAATTGCTGTTATCAATGTTTGTCCTGTAAGAAGAAAGGTGCTTAAAAATAAAACATAAATATATTACAAATTGGAGGTCTAAAAAGCAGTTACATTATTATAAAAACTTATACATATATATTGTCATATTACCAGCTAGTAAAATACTTAAGATTTACCCGTAACTTTTTTAACTACAATGGATAACAATATGGATGTATCACATAGTCTGTTCTCTTCATGCATTTAGGTATAGCAAACTGTTCTTCTTCCAACTATGGAATAAAGTAACATGGGTGTAGTCAAATCATAGTCACACTCACACCTTCCATCTTCGAGTATTAAATGGCATTCACTGGTAGTTGAAACAAAGATACCTAATGCCTAGTGAATTAATAAGTTTACCTCACCAAGATTCACTGGATTATACTCTCTGACTAGGCTGGTAAATTGCATCCTGCAACCAAAAAAACATCCAAAAATCAACAATTGTGGATTTTCCCATCATAAATAAGAAAATCAATCTCAACAAGGTGGGATTAAGTTATAGTGTGCAAAGGCCAAAGCCACAGAAAGACAGTCCAAAGTTTTCCCACAACAATAGAGCAGATCTACACTACACAAAAACATGCCATCAAATGAAGGTCTGTTACCAAACACTTGGCTGCAGACTATGTAACCTCTTTGCAGGTTTGATGACAGTGCTTGAGTTGGACTAAAAATGAATAAAAACTTAAGTAAGATATTAAATAAAAGAAACTTACTTGGTAACCTTAACAACTGTAAAGGTTACACAAGTGTCACTGCCAAGACTTTTGTTTGTGGTGGGTGAGGGGGGGGTGAAAGGTGAAAAAGATGAAGGATTCCAAAAAACAAAATTAGTAATATGATGTCATTTAACATAAGCTTTCTTCCTCAAACAATGTCATTAAAACTTTTGATTAGATTTATGGCATCCAGTTCATTCTAAGTTGCTATCTCCTTCTCATTATCATTTATCATTGAAGTTGAGCAAATTGGGGATGGTATCCAGATTGTAAGTGGAAGGGCTTTTGTCCTTCCCTGTCCTTCCCTAGAGGGTGAGATCAGGTGTGAAGGCTTGAAACTTCATGAATGAAAGATATCTGGATGTTTACAAGTAGGGAATGCTGTGGCCTACTGCAAGGGTAGTGCCAGCTTCCACAGACTAGCAGGCCCTAGCAGGCTATCCTTTTATCAATCATGCCCTCTGGTACCCACGCCCCACAGTACAACAGCATACAATCAAATTTGTGACCAGAGTGCTGGTTTGCATCCCTCTTTACTCCTGCACTCTGAAAAAAGTTCAATCTATTTTATTTCCTTCGTGTTATTCGCTATGGTATTGTAATAATGTCCTGTATTGTATGTGTTATCAATAATTTCTGTATTGTTACCTAACATTTTGTAGTTCAATCGTTTGTGCGTATTATATAGTTATTTTTAATAGATTGTATGTAAAGCGGAATTTTACAATATAAACTGAACTGAACTGTCTGACCTTTCACCCCCCTACAGCAGGTAAGGGCCTAAAGGTCATGTTTTGGGTCAGGGTTCATTCAGCGGTTATTCCGTAGTAAAGTGACAAACATTACGAGTGCATTCATATAATGTTCATAGCACTTCTCTTCTCCCACTTTCTAAATGCAGAAAAAATCTTACCGACATTTTCCCTTCGAAGCCAAGCGACCTTGCAAAGGGGCAGGAGGAACTTACGGCCTTCAACCGTTCAAGGACAGGAGCGTCCTGTTCCCACCACCTTTCTTAGCATTGCGTGGTAGTAGAACACAGAGCTGGTACGTTTTATGACTGAATTGAATGCGACTAAGTGCTGCACATTGAACTACATCACACCCATGGGCAATTTTACATGGGCGGCGAAGCCATGGGGCTGGTGGACTGTAGCACCTCCACGTTTTATAGCAGATGTACTTTAGTATTCATTTTTGCACTCTCTATATCCACGCTATGTTAATCTGTCCAATCGAGCCTGCCCTCACTAAAAATGTCGCTAAGCCGCCACTGTTTTAACCTGGGCTGGGGAATCTGGGAGGGGGCCAAAGCAAGGGCAATCCTAGGGTCGGCATAAAGATTCAACTTGTTGTTCTGATAAATAACAGTTATCTTCCTAGCTGATCTCAATCTAATGCTTTTAGGAAAACTACTGAACCTTATATTTGCACATTTTAACCAATTCGACAACTCAGACGTTCTGGACCAAAAAAGGTTCGCATAAAATAACAAGCCAGTGCATATCTTATTCCTCAGATCCAGCTTTCATCCTTTGGCTCTGGCACAAAGAAGGTCGTTCTAAGGGGCACTAAGTTCTAAGGCCACTCGTTCTAAGGCCACTCGTTCTAAGGGGTACTAAGGTCATAGCTCCTGAGGAAATTCTCAAAAGGACCACAAAGATAGGAAAAAGCTTTGTGGCCAGGCCCTGAAGACCTATTGGTAGATAAAGGGCAACACACACTCCACATTCTTAGTGATCAATCACACTATCTTTTTCATAACACTAGAACAACCCAAAAAAGTATAACTCTATCCTAGTAAAAGTATTTGAGCGGACACAAACAACTACGGAAAACGTCACAACTAGGGAAAGTACTGGACCTATTGGCACTTTTCCCCAGTAGTGCTAGCATGTTAAAAAATGCCTTGGCTAAGATTGCATAGAAAAACTATACTCCTGTATTGCTAAAGGACAATTTACTAAGTTATCGCGCGCACGCAGCTGGAATCAGCCAAGAAGATATTCCTCGTGCACTACAAAGAATGCGGTTTGGCTCAATCTAGAGGCCCTTTGAAGTATTGCACTTATTTTATTTTATCTTATTATTTCTCCAGTTCCATGAAAACTAAAATTCATACTATTTGATCCAGTGGCGACGCCAGCTACGAAACAGTGGAGAGGGGGCAGGAAATTTGCAGGCCAATGTCATCACTGAGATTTCTAGGAAATAGAACTGCCTGAGAAAATGACACAAGTTACATGCAACTTAGAATCGATTAATCATACCAAATCATAATCAAATCATCACAACTTTGTATCATACTAGCGCCATACAGCAAATAATGATGCTAGTATTTGCTTTTTGATTCGACCATACACTGCAGCGTTTGCAAAATAAAGCCCTATCAATCATCAAAAGTGTAAGACACTCTAAATAGATGAGACTATGATTGAGTTTTCAATACAACAACTATCTGAGAATAAACGCAATATACAGCAATGATGGATATAAAGGTAAGCAAGAAAGCGTGTTAGGATAAATGACGGGGGGACTACAACAAAAGTGCAAGATTTAAGGACCCATGTACGGTGGCCCACAAGTATCACGGCAAAACGTTCTTTCTCACGGTAGCACTTTCTTTTCCAGCGCAAAACTTTCTTTTCCACAGCAAAACTTTCTTTTTTATAGCAAAACATTCTTTCTCTTGGCAAAACTTTCGTCTACACGGCAAAACTTTCTTTTTCACGGCAAAACATTCTTTCTCTTGGTAAAGCGTTCTTTTACACAGCAAAACTTTCTTTTTCACTGCAAAAGTTTCTTTCTCATGGCCAAACTTTTGTTTACAGCGCATGACTTTGCCTAAACCATTACACAGGAAGGAACGCAGCAATGTCTCCCAGCACTGGGTCATTTCTTGAAATTGTTGGTATTCCTGCCATGATCCCATTGTCAGCTCCAATACCTGTCACCTGTCACCTGTCACCTGTCACTCAAGGTTGCCAGAGGGAATAGGCAAGAGGGGCCATTCAGAAAGTACGCACGCTTTAAAGGTCGGTGGGTGGGTATGGTCAAGAGCCTACACACGCGTACAGGGTGGGTGGGTTGATAAACATCAAAGCATGCGCACGATGGCATGTTCTACTAGACAGCCTACCCATCATGCAAGCTGAGTGAAGACGCGGATGACATGACACAAAATTTAAAAAAATTGCAGCAATTACTTTCGAAAAAGTGAGAAATTAATGCATTTTGTGTTCATTTTATGAAAAGCTGTTGCTAAAAATGGGCAACATTTTTCAAGGGATATCAAGGAAAATTCGCACGCTCGTACAGGGATGGGTGGGTGTTTTGAATCAAAAGCATACTCGCGCGTAAAGGGTCGGTGGGTTGGTCAATGTGACGATCTCAGACGTATGTACTTTCTGGATGATCCCCAGGGGGGAAGTGTTTTGCAAAAGAGACACCTTGTATTTCCCTTATCAACCATATGTAATATTATGTATCTATCTTTCTCTCCGCTTTCTGAACAAGTGTTTTCCTCAGAGCGAATGTTGTACTCTACACAAGAGCGTTTTGCCATGAAAAAGAGCTTTGCCGTGAAAAAGAAAGTTTTGTCGTGAAAAAGACAGTTTTGCCGTGAGAAAAGAGAGTTTTGCCGTGAGAAAAAAGAGTTTTGGCGTAAGAAAGTTTTGCCGTGGGAAAAGAGAGTTTTGCCGTAAGAAAGTTTTGCCGTGGGAAAAGAAAGTTTTGCCGTAAGAAAGAAAGTTTTGCCGTGAGAAAGAGAGTTTTGCCGTGAGAAAGAGAGTTTTGACCTGAGAAAAAGAGTTTTGCTGTAAGAAAGAATGTTTTGCCGTGATACTTGTGGGCCACCGTACCCATGGCCTAAAATTGGCTAAATGTTGAGAACCTTATTCGCCTTAATCGTTTTGTTTTGGTTTACAAGATTCTCAACAAGCTATGCCCTGAAACCCTATGGAATATGTTCTAACTTAGATCATCTCTATCTAATTATAATACTAGAAACGATAAAGATCTGCATATTCCAAAAGTAAAACTTAAATTTTCCAAGAAACGATTTCAAAGTGCTGGTATTAGGGCCTGGAATGATATACCAATTAACATAAGAGAACTGTCATCGATAAGTCTATTTAAAAGCCATCTAAAAAGACATTTGATGAGCAATGAAAACTAATCTATGCCACCTCAAAGAACGACTCCCTGTAAGATCAGTGCCTATATTTCATTATTGTTCACATTATAGTTAGGTGCATTTATGTAGGTTTCTGTATGTAAGTATTGCTGACGGGATATCGTCATAAAAGAACAATATATAAGAATCATATATATATACATATATCATTTTGCCGCACTGCCCTTCCACTCGCGTTTGCGATATTCATCGAATGTCATAGAAGGTTGGAAGTATATTTTAGTATAATCCAGACTGCCATCAAACTCTACTGTGGTTTTATATCGTCCTTTATAATAACTAACTTGAGCAGATATTCGTTTCTGAACCTGATGTAGCATATACTGTAAATCAAACTCATAGGCACTCTGTTGTAAAACATCGCAAACTGCTCCGATAAGCCAAGAGCCATTTTCATCGTGAAGGATTGCTTTGTACCCTGTGAAAGAAAAAGTTGAAAATAGATTCATAATACTGATCGAGGAAAAATCGTAACACACTCAATATAAAGATAATTCAAAGTAACTGTCTTAGGATACCAATCAAGTCCCAATGCACAATCACAATATGGGCATTTATTGACAGAGAATGCAGACACAGACTGGAATCGATTATCATACCTTCTACCGCTGCGAATACAAACATAATATTCCTTCCATGTGTTGTACGCCCAGGAACTATAAAAAGTAAAACTAAAATTAAATGATCGAACTCGAATGTAAACAGCGAATCACAAACAATTATAATCAATGATAGTAACGTAAATACAAACATATATCATATATATATATTGCCGTCGCAATAAACATTGGACCGATCCTGACTTGCTGGACTTTTGATCTATTTCTTATTTACACTTGTTCTTTTTTCTACTATATTTTATTTTTTGCTTTTTCCTATGTTTACTAGATACTTACGCTACACTGTTAGCGTAACCTTAAAGAGAGGTGCATGATTGTAAAGTAGTCCCAAATATTGAACTTAATGAAGTTTGAAAAAAATTACTATATATCAAGGGTGCTATCGTGCAGTGTAGTGTATAAAAAGCTGACTGATGCTTGGTGATAATGTTGTTTTCAAGAATGAAGTCGAATACTCGATCGTGTAATATCCGCTCCAACATTCTGGAGAAAATTGAAATAACCGAGATGGGCCTGTAGTTGTTCATATCTTTTTCCCCCTGATTCAAATATAGGAGTTACTCTTGCAAGTTTCCAAATGTCTGGGAATATACCACTTTCTAAAGATGAATTGAATATCATTGAAAAGGTTTTGCCATGAGGTTTCCCATATTTTTGACAACGGTTGTAGGCATTTAGTGTTGGCAATTCACGTATATTGTAGGCGCATTATTCCAGTCCTTAAGAGGTGAGCAATAGAAACTCTTTTCATAATGTTCAGTCTTATGTTTATGTATCTAGAGATTTTGGGTATTTCTCGTACTGTAAGATGAGCAACTACTTTCGTTCGCATTTCTCTAGAGAGCTCTCAGGGCAAAGCTTGTGCTATAAACTATAAACAAAGCTATTAAGTTTATGTAAGGCCCCATCTTGACTATGGCGATATCATTTGCCATAGGTATGACCCAGGTATGAGATTAAATATCACAAAACGACTGGAGCAAACTCAGTATCATGCTGCATTAGCTGCAACTGGAGTATGGAAAGGTATAAACAGGCAAAAACTATACAATGAGCTAGGTTGGGAAGATCTATATTACAGAAGATGGTACAGACGTCTGTGTCATTTTTACAATCTACGGAAAACAGGTTCACCAGGGTACCTCTTTGCTGAAATACCGAATGAACGTGAACAACTTTACAACTTAAGACACACCTCCGTATATGAACAGTTTGTCGGAAGGACAATTCGTTTCTCACATACTTATTTTCAAAACGCTCTTTATGAATGGAATAATCTAGACCAAGATATAAGAAATTCACAGTCTATATCTGAGTTTAAACGGAAGCTACTTTGCAATAATAAGACCAACTAAGAAATCTTACTATGATATCTTTGATATAGAAGGTATCAAAACGCTAACAAAGCTGCGTCTGAATTTCAGCGCATTAAATGGGCACAGATATAGACACAATTTTGAAAGTAGCAGCCCAGTTTGTATGTGTGGTGAAGGAATAGAAGATAACAAACACTTTCTCCTGCACTGCCATCTGTTTGACTCGATGTGTAAAGATCTATTTCGCCACCTTGCCATCAATGTCATTGGTATAGACATAAGAGATTTGGATTCAAATGCACTCTGCAATTTGTTTCTGTTTGGGAGTAACAATCTAACCATTGTTGAAAATAGAACCATCAATGAAGCGACAATCTTATTCATCAAAGGAACTAAACGTCTTGAATGAATGCCTGGAGAGCTAACAGCAGTTACCCCATCATCAGTCATTGTTTATTTATCATCTGGATAGCTTGGTCCCAAATATATAAATCTAATCTGAGATGTAACCAAATAGATGAAATAATTCTATTATAGTTGCTTTTCTTATTTTATTTCGCATCAAGCTATCTCAGATATTTTCTGTGTACATTTCTTTTTATGTAAAGTAAGGTATTGAAATTCTCCATCCAAAGTGGGCAATAGATGACAAAGTGTCCTTTCCCGCATTGTTTGGGACAGCCAAATGTAATACTTGTTGTAAGTTTTGTGTTTAACTTTTAATGATGATAGACAAAAAAGCTTGTGTATAATTTCATAAATCACAACAGCCCTATCCAAGTACCTGGATCGCAATCAAGATACAGTCTCTGCTACAATCAACATAAGCATCAAATTCATTCAATGCAGCTAAATGCTGCCATATGAGAAGGAAGATACAAAATCAATTTGCGTTTACAGGCAAGTCACTTTATAGAGTCACACCTGATAATCCTTGTTTATCACTAGGCCCTTCGTCGAAAGTCTGAAGTTCTGACGGTGCATCTGACTCTGGTGAGCACACCATCTTACCTGTGTTGCTCTCTACGAGAAAAATAAGAAATGCATGAATACATGTTGTAACTGAAAAGTGTAATGAGAAGCGAGAAGAACAAATAAAAAAGATTATATTAGATCTAGGACCTGATAAGAGATGACGTGCCGCGAAAGAGAAAGGTAACTTATTGTGTCTTGTTACCAAAAGAATAGAACAATGACACTTCGATAGCTTGCAAACCAGTTTTATGCATTTGTCAAGACGCAGAAATCTCTCGTCTTCGCCTTTTTTAAAGACAAACAGAGTTGTCATTGAAAACAACTAGATCTTTCTTTGAAACATAAGCACTTCTAGTCCATATGCTTACCAAATGTTCATGTGCTTGAAACACATAGCGGTACTTGTTTGTTATCCCCCCCCCCCCAACAGCAAACTTGTTTGATTAAGACTTGTTTGATCAGGTACTAGCTAATATTGCAACATATTGGCCACCTCAGTAGTCTCGATCAACACAGTTTGTATGTAAAATATATGAGTAAGAACAAATCTTGAGTATTGCTTCAGTATAGTTATTTTTATTTGGGGGGGGGGAGGATAACAAACATGTACCCACATAGCTTGTCATTGCCGTACACGCTAGACATTGTTCATTACTAAAGAATTAGCCACAAGTATAATGTTTTTATTTAATTCACGACAGCATTCTAATTATTATATAAAATAGGTCATAGCCACGAGCACGAGGCCTCGTGGTAAGTACTTCTATGAAATGAAAATAGCTCAGACGACAGTTCTCAATATGCTACTAATATTACCGACAGAATGCAAGAAAATCATTTGGGATAAAGATGCAATGCTTGCCGAGGAGTTGCATGCCTTAGATAAAAACCATAGGGCTTGCTGATTAAATGCAAGGTTTGTCGACGAAATATTCTCCAAGGTGGGTGCGTATTCATTTCTATATATTCATATTTATAAACCTATTACTAAGGAGAGTCTATGTCTAGCTAATAGCACTTAAATAACACCAACTATTCAAAATATACAATTTTATATTATAGCAGAAATGAACAAAGCCATAGATTAAGTGCAGCTGTACCACGCGCAATCTTTATCATCCAAGCAGCGTATTTCTTTTTTGAATTTCATTATACTGTTGTTGGCTTTTTATTACATAGCGCTCAAAGTGCACCGTGGGATCCTGGGCAATTCATACAGACGTATCAAAATAAGTCACAACTCATATACTCGTTCTTTATATCTCATATGTCAGCTCGATTCTAGCATAGTTCCCTCAGTCAAACTGTCGCAATACTCGTTTTTTATATCTCATACGTCAGCTCGATTCCAGCATAGTTCCCTCAGTCAAACTATCGTTATACCTCTATACCTAAGCATAGTACATTATGAACTTTCCACAAATACGGTGACTGCATCGATTTCAAGAAAATGACTAGAACACAAGAAAAATGGTTCAACTCACCAGTGTAACTAAAATCAAACCCTAGCCCAGGGCTTCTACTATCATTTGGGTGGTTAGATCCCTCACTGGATTCAATAGGTGCATGTTTTTTTAATCCAGCATCAATATCTTTTCCTCTGCATGCCTGGACAAGAAATATCTTTGGCTTATTGCCAAGAGTCTCACAAACACGCTCTTTGAAAAGGTCACTTATTTCTTGAATCTTCAACCTCTTCCAGTCTGTTCCATATATCTGGTGTTTGCCACCATGACTCAAGATGCAGCAAACAAAGGCATCATATTTTGAATGATCTTCATTAGCAATGTCATTCAATATCTTATACATCTCATCAGCGGTTTGATTCTTTTCCAATCTCACTTTAAATCCAAGCCATCTGAAAGTTTCCTCAAGAGCCTTTTCATCTGCAAGTGTGCCTGGTCTGTCATATTCATTTGACTTTTGGGATGGGGTTTTACTGTCTGGATTTTCTGATGCATCCTTGTTCAAATCAGTATCTTTCTCAATACAAGAGTGGTCAAATTTTTCATTAGAAAGTATTAAACAGATTCCACGTGGTGATGATCTCATCCATAGCTCAGAATTATTGCTTCCCAAGCTTTTTTTCACATCCATCTCTTCTGCAACAAGGACAAAATTGTTAGATTTGAAAGTCTAAAATACTTACTTGTAGGGAATGTGGAAGTTTCTAGCAATATATGCCGGAAATTTATGCACCCCAGCAGGATGAGCCCGTAGCCAGGCCTGCAATTCAGGGGTGGCAAAATTGTCTTGTGGAATCATGTGGCACAAAATCTGAGAGCTTATTTCAGATTTTATGTTATCACTATTGTCAGAATCAAATGGATAAATGTGTACACAAGGAAAGAATAAACTGTCTTGTAAAGGCCAAACTATATATCAACTAAACTTCAGGAGATATCTCCTTAGCTACAAGATAAACCAATAAAAAGGAACTGCAAAAAAATGTCCATGTGTGGCAAAAAGCTGGCAAACAGGCATCCATTGGTAGCACTTGACACCCACATGCCATCCCATGGCTACGGGCTTGCGCCACATATATATCAACACACACACACACATGCACACACACACACACACACACACACACACACACACACACACACACACACACACACACACACACACACACACACACACACACACACACACACACATATATATATATAATATATATATATATATATATATATATATATATATATATATATATATATATATATATATATATATATATATACATACATACATACAAATAAATGTACACACACACATATATATATATATATATATATATATATATATATATATATATATATATATATATATATATATATATATATATATATATATATATATATATATATATATATATATATATATATATATATATATATATATATATATATAATAAATATATACATATATATAGATATAAATAAGTAAAAAGTCAGTTGGTACTACAAAACTTCACTACAGCAAGAAAAAGTGGCACCATGTTTTAGGCATACTGTAAAGCTTTTTTGTCTGAAACTCATCAGAGTATGAAATGTCAGGTGGTGACTGACAGGTGAACCAAAATATATAGCCAGATGCAGATACACAAGATATGATGAATAATGTGTCTAGTTAGCCATATGATTGGCCACTTAGCACCTATTCACCATTGTTTACTTGAAGAGTCCAAGTGAGAAAATGAACTCTTTTTGTTTACACAAGAGTGGGTTTTGAGTCTTTATGTAAACTGATTCCAAAACACTTAAATGAAAGGACAATCTTGCTTGCCCTACGATCCAAAAAAATTATCATCTGAATATGTTTTGGCACATTCTGGATTTTTGATGAGATGTTGTTCCTATGGCAGAATGACTTTTCATGTTAGAATTAGACTTTTAACACATACGAGGTGGCTGTTCTCTTATTATAGTGTATTTCATCCTGATGCTTGTGGGTACATGTTGTTTTATTCTGTCTGCTAATCTCTGCATAGTGCGCCCTACATACTGAGATTCACAATGGCACAAAAATTCATAGACTATACAACTTTTTTGAGTGGTAGTAATGCTATCATTTTTAGCAGATGGTAGCATGACTTTAGTACTGTAGACTACATGAGGCCTCACAGCATAGAAACAGGATGTAATGTCTTGGTTGATTTGGTTCTCAAATTTTTATGAAACATTACCAATCCAGGGAAATTTTAGGTAAACCAGGCACTTCTCAGGACCACATGGTTTTTCTGCTGCAAAGTTGGCAAGTTTTTGCTTAATACAAGAAAGAAGGGTGTCATCTGGATATCCATTTTCAATGAGCAGTTGTTTTACTCTGTCAAGCTCTGAGCCTAATTTAGTTTCTGGAGCAAATCATAAGTGCCCTGTGAACTAAGGTTTAGTAAGGATAATTTTTCTTGCTTTTGGGCCAAAGGAATTCCAATGGATGTATTGCCTGTAAACATCAGCTTCCTGCAAACACTGGTAAGGAATCCAGTGCCCTCCTTTTACACAAGATTTCTTACCAGCATTTACAGGAAACCAACATTTACAGGGCAATACATCCATTGGAATTCCTTCAGCCCAAAAGCAAGAAAATCTACATAGTTCATGGGCTTTGCCAGCATGTGCAGTTTTCTTGATGCTGCATCACCAAAGGGTGGTAAAAGAAAAACATTTGGTAGTAATGCTATAGGTGATAGCACCATACCCTCATCAAATTTTGATTGAAAGTCTTCTACAAGTTTCTTCAAATCATGCCGTTTTATATCAATTAGTATTTGCAACAAGTCACCAGGATTTCTATGACTGATGACTTCTCTCCTCTCTAGCTCTTTCAGAGTCATCAATCCACTGTGTGACACTTTTTCGGCAATTCCAGCTAAAATGTGAAAAATGAAAAAGGTATTGCAATCCAGAGACTATTAACAACATCATCAAGAAATTACTTTGCACTCATTACATCAGAGGTGTCTGCAATTAAGAATTTTTCTCATCAGTTCATTTCTTCATCTGAAATTCTACTACATACAAATACTACAAGATTAAATAACTTACAACAATTTGAATAACTACATATGATAAAGCACATAAAAGAACAAGTCATGACACTAGAGAGCTGGTATGAAAGGGAATTCTTAAGGAGGAACTCTCTCAGTAGCAAAGCTAATAGAGAAGAGAGCGACCCCTTTTCAGATAATAACTTAAGGAACATGTGTAACTGGTGACTGGTGACTGTCTTTAACACATTACTAATAACTATTTATGAACATGTTTTTGAGTTTTTGCTAGAAGGAAGTAGCAGATGGTGACATTCTTATATCTATAGGAATATCATTTCAGCTTTTTGCACCATGGTAACATTCAGATCTGAGACCATATTGGCTGGTGTTTTTCTGAGTTAAAACAAATCTCATCCTTTCCAGCCTGTCTTGTACCATATTGATGCCTAGAGACCAAAGATTTAAAGAAAGCACATAGCAGAGGATTTATAAGCAGATTGCTGTACAAAACATAACAGTTTTAATTGAAACAGGTCATGCACTTTGAGATTTTTAAATTAGAAAAGATTGAAGTAGACTGTGAAGTATAGTGTTCAAAACAAATTTCTCTTACAACGTTCTTCTGTACCAAGAACACTGGATTTATGCAAATTCCATATGTGGTTTTTATCTCACATGGTTTTTAATCCACTCCTTGACATATATAGGTTTTCTTCCTTCATTTATATCATCATACTGAAGATGGCTCAAGCATGAGTCGAAATGTTTACTTCAAATCACACTAGATTAGTCTTTAAACTGGAATTGTCATAGAGTAGTCATAGTATGGAATAGTTGTATATTTATAACGCTAGATCACTCGTCAGAGTATTCAAGAATTATGTGGTATTCAAGATTATCAGCTTCACAGTAAATATTGGTATTGATTGATTGATTGACTGACTGATTGATTTCAAATATTTAAGGAGGGTTGCCCTTCAGCGTTGCTGATTTTCAAGGGGCCCTCCACAAATAGACAGAAGACAAGCTTTGATGATGAGTAAGGTAAGTCATCAATATAAATGAGGAAACAGAACCCTGCAAAATCAAAGAGCTTTTAGAAAACTCAATTTAAATTGAGTTTCCCAAGTAGACTTCTAAATAAAAACCAATCAGTCTTCTCTATAGCTCCTCAAATATCATACCTAACTTTCAGTCAAAAAGTAAACAAAACAAAACAAAACAAAGAGGTTTATACATTTCTAATTACAACACAAATTAAGTTGATAGGGGGTACTACAAACTCTCGTTCATATAGCCAAACAAAATCAAAAAGAGGGAGCAACAGACAGGATTTCCGAGGGCTGACACTTTCTTACCGAGAATATGGGAGTTTGTGTAACACTGCAGCGTCAGACAGATAGACAGGCGCCATACAAGCGCCACACCAAATTCACAGGAAATCTATACAAATTGCACAGAAGGGATGATCAATGGGCTTGAGTAGAAGAAATTGGAATTTCAAGAGTGCATCAGCTTATCAAGCTTCTAAGGTCTCATAGATCCATCAAGTACAAGTACTGAACTTTCCTAACTTGTTGAACAGCCGAGCATTGCTTTCCTACATACAGAAAAACCAGATGGCAAACAAATTCTGCTCACAGTGATAATCAAGCTATACCTTCAATTTCTTTCAAAAAGATAATGTCATCCACATTCTTTTTCCTTAAGTTGTTACCAATAGCTAGTAACAACTTCTTCCACTCAGACTCCTTGCTCAAAAGTTTTGCCATCCCTTATCAATCATCCGCATTGTCTTGACTGCATAGGCCTTGTAGTTAAGTTCCTGTTTTGATTTTGTGTGTAGGTTTCATTTCGAATAATGCGTGCGCAGCCAATTCACTTCAACATTCCGCTTTCTTCAATACTCAACAGCACTCGTTTTACTCATGTTAGCTCAAGGAATGAGGAAGTGAGAAGTTGTTATTACTAGTTTCCTGGTTTAAAAATTAAAAGGTGAACCATTTAGGATCGATGTGAAATGGCAGACACGCGTGATACCACAAGGAGGTGGCTACTTCTTTTGAAAGAGGTTGGAGACAATCTGGTTGCTAATGATCTCGAGCGGATCCTGTTTGTAGTTGAAATACCAGGTAAAGGCTGCCATCACATCACACCGTTCATTCCCTTCCATTATTTCTTTCTTGCTACTCGTTTCTGGTACTCAGTACGCCTGCTTCTTTCCATACTTATGGGTCAGTCAAAAGTATGTAACGGAAAAATTTTCGTTTTGACCCCCACTGCAATTGTCAGCCTAAAGACTCATTGATTACATGAAGGAATCAGTCCTCAATCTTCTCAGACTATATTGAGCCAACATTACCATCAGAACATGGTGCTCCAACTTCATGGCAAGCACTAAGGATATTTGCAAGCTCATGCCGTGACATTACCATCATCAATCAAAATCCACTTCATCTCTTACACAACTTTTTCTCATAATAGCTCCCATTGTTGAAAAGCTTTAATTCATAGTTTTGACCAACAAGGCGAAATATTGCACATATTTTAGGCATTGTGTAATAAGGTAGGGTGACACCCCCATACCCTTAATAATTTTAAGTTTTTGTCTGTATATCTGTCCACTAACACTTACATAATTTACTGTATCTCTTGATCAGTGTTCTCTGGACATTAAATAAGACTTCAACTTCATCTATCAGTGAGGACAAGCAAAGTTGCCAAATGCTATCAAAATATTATGTATTCTAAAATCTAAGTATTTTTGAGTCTCTGACATCATAAGAGAAGAATTTGTGAAATGATCAATGGAAATGATACATAATATTTTTAGAAGGAACCTGACTCCAGCCCTAGTAGTAAAAGTTTCCTGATTGACTGAAAAAAATTGCAGTGAAAATGGAAAAATATGCAAAACATTTTCTTTTGTAGTGCCCATAAAACTTAGCAGCCCCTAGGCACATAAAACATATTGAATCTATGGAAAAAATAGCTTCCAACACTTTGAAAGGTGGCACAGAAATGTCTAAAAGTTCTTCACTTTTTCCCAGTAGTTCTAAAAGTTTCTTAACTTTCAGAGTGTCTAGCACTAGGTTTCTTATGACATTGATTAACTTTATTAAAGGGGTTCATATTTGGTGTGGAAATTTATTTCCTTTAACTCTCAAGTAGTATAACAAGGACGAACCACATTTAACCACATGAAATAGGCTGGGAAGGCCCAGGGTGTGGTTGCAACATGACATTTGTTACCAGTCCCCCCCCCCTCCAGGAGCTTTGTGATGATAGATCAGACCATTTATAATAGTACAAACTATCATATACTGTACACATTAGCTGTTTATTTTTGTTCAGTCTGTTTTTCATCTGGATATTCATACCTGTTCTATATAGGAGACAACCCATAGGGGTTTTCTGTTAGGATTGGACCTCTTTGGATTTATTTCCTTGGAATGTTAAACATAGCTCTGTATTTTAGAGGGCATCAAAGAGGAACTTATCAAAAAAGATGGTGTTCAAACACTCAGAGTTTTATCAGAGCATAACATTATACAAATGGAGAATCCATATTTACTGATTGAATTGTTAGATGCAATTGACAAGAAGTACCTGAAGAACCTTGTACAGAAATTTATGGATGATTCTAACAAAGGTGAGATTTCTTAGAACACTTGTGGAGTATTCCATTCTTATCACTTAGCTTTAATTACCCTGAAACTTAATTATCTGTTGAAGATATCATCATTTCAAATATCTATGATATACACAATATATACAAAAGTATGTTAACACACACTCACTCACACACACACACACACACACACACACACACACACACACACACACACACACACACACACACGCACACACACACACGCACACACACACACACACATACATATATATAAATATATGCACACACACATATATATATATATATATATATATATATATATATATATATATATATATATATATATATATATATATATATATATATATATATATATATATATATATATATATAT
The DNA here is from genome assembly GCA_964019165.1 of Mastigias papua. Classification (NCBI taxonomy): domain Eukaryota; kingdom Metazoa; phylum Cnidaria; class Scyphozoa; order Rhizostomeae; family Mastigiidae; genus Mastigias; species Mastigias papua. The sequence goes on along the minus strand of OZ025273.1, from coordinate 2,183,523 downwards.
ATATATATATATATATATATATATATATATATATATATATATATATATTTGGGATAAATCCATTCCCCAGGAGGTATCAACCCCATGAACACACAAATACATATGATCAGGATTCCTGTGCTACTCCACTGCCCCATGATGTGGAACTCCAAGGTCATTTTGCCCTTGGAATCCAATGAGTTATTCACTACAACTAAGGCACTGTTTTTGTTTGGGTGTAATGCCTTATTCAGAGCCATGCATACTACAAAACGACCTTCCTACAATATGTATGCACTATACAGTGTACAGTCACTCAAGAATGGGAATCCCATGTACTGAATATAAAGAACAGAATAGAAGTTAGAGCAATATTGCTGTTAAATTCATGCTTGGAAGCCTTTGAAGTGGGTTCATTCTACTCTGCTGTTTCAATGCTCAATGTACATTACGTCTATTTGTGTCCTTTTATGACTCCTTAAGTAGGTCACAGTCTCTAAATTTAGAGGTCTGTTATGCATATGACTAACTTTTAATGCAACTGTTTGTACACATCTTCCTCAGATTTGAAGCGGAAAATTGCCGAATCAGAGCAGAAACAGAATGAATTGAAAATGAATGCATTGCCACGTGGAATTTGTGTGATAATCTCTAATGAAATATTTGCTTCCATTCATACCAAAAATGGTGGAACTTTGAACGAGGAAGCCTCAGACAACTGCCGTAGTGATCGATCACTGAGAAATAACAATGAACATGCCAGACCAGGCACACTTGCAGATGAAAAGGCTCTTGAGGAGACTTTCAGATCACTTGGTTTTGATGTAAGAATAGAAAAAAATTGCACTGGTAGTAGAATGTATAGTATTTTGAAAGGCATTTCCGATGAGGACCATACAAAGTATGATGCCTTTGTTTGCTGTATCTTGAGCCATGGATACAATCGTGGTGGTGATGATATTGTCTTTGGCACAGACTGGAAGGCAGAACTTGTCACTGATCTGAAGTCAAAGCTTAATGGCAACATGTGTATAAGCTTGTCAGAGAAACCAAAAATATTTTTAGTCCAGGCTTGTAGTAATAATGATGTAGTAGATTTAGCAGAGAAGGTGATTTTTCAAGCAATTGAATCAGATGACAGAGAAGGATCAAGGATACCTGATTCGGAGAATAATGGCAAATCTGGAAATTTGAAGACAGGTAGGAACACGTATGCTGGTATAAGCAAAAATTAGGATCGTTGTGTTGAAATGTGTAGCTTGATTGCATATGGGAAAATTATTAAATAAATTTCTGTGAAGAAAACAGGGAATAGTCTCCAGAATTGTAGTGAAGTGACAGCTAGTTATTATTTGAGAGAAACTAATCACTCGTATGCTAATACACGTTTTTTTTGTATAAGAAAGTGATTTATAGGAAGTTAGTACTCAACTTGGCATATGCTTAAAGATCGTTCACAAGCCATGGAAGTGTTATCGTCCTCTTCTTATTGTGTCGAGACACATTAGCTTCCCTTTCTCTTTTACGCCTCGTCATCTGCTATCAGATCCTTAAATTGATATAGGTGATCTTTATTTGTTTCTCTTACATCTTATTGCACTTTCTCAGTTGCAACACGTGTTCATAAGTTTCTTATTTTTTTCATAGAGAGCAACTCAAGTGAAATAATCCCCTCACCAGAAACAGATACAGAATCAGAGCATCAAAACTTTGACGGACCGACTAGTGATGGAGAAAGATCTTCAGGTATGACTATATACGATGGGTTGAATAGTTTTTATCAATTTCGTTGACAGGATTTTACATATTCCTCTTTTATAGCAGCTTTTAGCAGTATTCAGTGACCTTGATGACCATGCTGATAGTTGTAGAAATGTTAGCTGGATTGCCAAATGATTGTAGCGAAGTTTTGGTTTTTGAGGTGTGCAACTATTGCAAGATTATATGGGGCTGGTTTGCTCAATTTTTTCCATATATGCTATCTTATAATAGCAAATTTAAATTTTCGGAAACTGTTCTGCATGTTATGGATTAGACAGTCACATTTTTTCTCCTCTAAAGTTGTCAAACTGTTATGAAGCAACGTACAAAGGAACATTGAGAAAATATTAGTTTCTTGGTTTTTTGTTGTCTTTATTATTGGCTGTAGTTTTCCTGTTTTTGTTATTGGGTAGTGTCTTTATTTTTATTATTGGCTAAAGCCTCGATACTCTACGATAAAGGGAAGCATTCAGTTGGAATACTTCGATCTAAATTTGTTGTTCTTCGCTCTGATGAGCATCGGTCGAACACGTAGTTGCATGTTTTTGAACAGTAATTTCAGTCATTATCAAAATTCTGACGTACGTATTTCTCATTAAATAGTAAATATTGTACAGTGAAACTTTTTCATGTATACAGACAAGTGGGACTAAGTTTAGTTTCGAAGGGCATTTGTTTACAGAATCACGTGTTCCTATTTACGGTACGGTACCTCTGTACCTCCTTCTCTACTCTCCTTTTCTCCTTTCCTCCTCCTTCGATGGCTTCCTCAGCAATGATTTAGGTGTTACTTCTTAGTACACTGCACAGACAGTGTGTCATGAGTTCATAAAATGGTATAAAAGCTGGATTTAAATAAAACTGAATATTCCAAGATACACGACTCTCTTAACATCCCTTACTTTTATTTTATTTATCATCAAATTAATTTTTGCAGTCGGTTACTTACAAAATATTTTCGATCTAATAAATAACTAATTCAAGCCAACTATCACTAAAATGTTAAAGAGGTGAAAAGAGAGGAATCTTTATTAACATATTTTGGGACATATTTTACAGTTGAAGTTTCCCCTTTCCAAGTTTTTATTTTCCTTTACTCTACTTCTTCCACCGTCAGTTAACTCATTCTTTTAAGAAAAACAGCTAAATTCAGCAAATGTACATTAGAGAACATGTCCAATGTACTTTGTACCTATATGAAATAGACTTGCGCAATAGTATGCGAAACAACACAACAGATAAAAGACAAAACAAACAGAATTATATCTATCTGAAGATAAATGTTTGGCACAGTGGCCAACTGACATAAGATATCTTCATCTTCAACAACAGTTGTTTTTGTTGCTGGACTTACATCTTCAACAACAGCCATTTATGTACTTCTTCAATCCACCACCTTGTAATTGCAGCTCCAGTTCCTGACCGAAACAGGGATGGTGCGGTATTGCCCTCTGTTGCCAACTTCTTGTCATACATCTCTGCCATTCCAGGTATGAGTCATGCATATTTATATTTTATCAGAAATTCCTCTACCGACACTTTTTCAGCACTTTTTATACACCTAACGGTTATACCGTATGATAATTGTTGTCCAATTAAATGTTCCGTACGTTTGACCAGAGATGTACATTATGCATTATCTTCCAGGAGGGCGGTGGCAGGAATACATAGCATATGACTACACGAATATTTTCTCTTTTAAGGGAAGCATGAAGAACCCTGCGGGGAAATGCTACTGTGCGTTATTACTATATTCTTAAGGCCCATTTCCATTTACGCTAGGATTTCTCACGTACGCTAGGATTTCGCATTTGTGCTAGGATTTCGCATTTACGCTAGGGATTTCGCATTTACACTAGGGTTTCGCATTTCGGATGCGACCTCATTGTTCCCAGCCCACACCCGAACGCTCGCAATTTGCAACAATATAGACTAGGTGCAATAATTTCGCATCCTTTTCCCACTGTTTCTAGCCTTGCTTCAATACAGTTTCTTTCCTGCAGAATCACATCTAATTTGATTCTACTTGGTTTTATCCCTAGTAATAAAATCTTCATCAAATTTTCCATTTTTCTTTTGTCGGACACGCAGACAGCGGACAGGAAGAATCTTGCTTCGTTTCAATTATATGTGAGGTTTTCAAGACGTACGCACGCAACGAAGATCTTTTGTCAATGCTGAACGTAGTTAGTAAGCGTATCAGTACAAAAGGACACCCCATTCCCAGACTTACCAAGAATCTCATGTATTATAAAGTTTATTTCTAACAGTTTTAGCAGCTAGTAGCATAGTATGAACCTTTATAAGGATATATCCTGAGTGGGAGCCGGGGACCCTTAAAGAAAAAGCATAGCGTTCTTTCTGTTTTTGGTGCAATTTTGTTATTGAAGTTCTCCTTCTTTCATATGGGCCACTATTAGACTTGCTCTTAGGTCCCAAATATACGTCCCCTCCTTCATCTCTTACATTGTTGTTTGCACATGCGAATACCCATTGCAGAGAAGGAAGAAAGGAAAGGAAGATTCGGGTGAAAAAAGAAGCGCGCGCACACACACACACACACACACACACACACACACACACACACACACACACACACACACACACACACACACACACACACACACACACACACACACACACACACACACACACACACACACACACACATCTATAGACATTTGAATTTACTTTGCAAAAAAAGAACATGGTTTAAAGGACCGAATCTCAAGGAGACTTTGATCTCTCTTTAATCCTATGGAAGAGAAACACTACAATTGTTGGGATATTTGTGCGAAAGATGAGATTTTCGATAACTAGAAAGAGAAATTCTTCAATTTCCTTGTTGCATTTGTTTTTATTAAACAAATTTTTAGAAAGTTAACATTACTCTCGTCGACATAAGAACTAGCCATTCCTCAGCCATTCACTGCAGAGCAGCAAAGTTAGGAAATAGGACTATGCCGATAAATCCCTAGATGGCTTCTACTTAACAAAATTATTCCTTTGTAGATGAACTATTTTTAAATAAATATCGATAATTCATAGTACAGTCTAACCTGCCTAAGTCGGACTCGACTAAGTCGGATAGTTCACAAGTCGGACAGAAATGCGCGGTCCCGTTTCGCTTGTTATAAATGCTGTAATTTTTTCTGTGTTTGTCGGATTTTATAAGTCGGATTTTCTCGTAAGTTGGAACTTTTTTGAAGTCCGACTGTAGAATAACACGTCATAAGTCGGAGTTTGTTCATCATTTCAATATCAAACGTGTAAGAAATGTTACAGCCAATGATTTTTTTACTCTCAGATAGCGTAGGAGCCAATTAGAGCTCATCGGTGTTTGAATCCTGCAAAATGACAACATTTGTGGTCAAAAACCTTCCATGCTGTCAGAAAAAGTGCACTGTAGAGCTGGATTTTCTGCTCCTACCCCAATACGACGCTTTGTACCCTGCCAACTGATATATTCTATAGTGAAATCATCAGGGGGCGCACTTTTCCACTTTCCCCTAACCCTACAGAAGCTTTCGGTGGGCCTAGACTTACTTTGCATAGCTTGGAATTCGTACTATTTTGTCTGGCCTGAGGATGCCCGACTTATGCGAGTTTTACTGTACTTTTTAGAATATGTTTGTTGAAATGGATTTTAGAAAATTTGTCCGCTTTGTAGATGTTCGTAGTCTCATTTAGATTGTCATCTTGGAAATTATGAGCCTTTTCTGCTTGCTTCATTTTTCATGTATGACAGAAATGATGATCATATCCACACTTTTTTCAACTGATTCTACCTTATTTTGGTGATTGAGCCCCATTCATGGGTGGGGGAGTGTAGCTTGTCTTACAGCAGTAAGGAACACGCACTCTAACGCAGAGACGTAGGAATCGGGGGCTATGGGTGCACGTGCACTGCCCCAAAAGAATTTGTGAATGTTAGCCAAATGCCCTTAAAACGTGAAGATAGTCCCTTCGGCCGTAGAAAACCTTATGAGTGAGCCTCTTGTGAAATCACAGAATTGTCCTCTTCGCGCGTTTTGGTACAAATAGAGCTATCTTGCGCTCTATATTATCCTGCGCGGATCCTCCTTATCCTTCTCTATTTCATGGTTTTGAGTTAAACGTAAACAGGTTGGAAAATCAAGCCTGGTTATTCAATGGGCATTTCGTGGCTGGCTTCAACTTTTCCAAGAATCTAACGCATGGAAATGAGGACAAAGAAGTCTCATTTGAGAAGGAGTCTAACCCGTTGGTTCCCAAAACTTTTGAAATTATTTTGCATTGCGGTCCTCTAGTGAATACTTTTTCGAGCCATGGTCTCCCTGGAGGGACAAATTAATGCTATACTTGACATGCTTTCACGAATAAACAAACATAAACAGTGATATAGGTTAATACAGTGATATAGGTGATAAAACAACGAGTCGAATAAGCGACAGCAACCTCTCGAAGTCCTCCTGGAACCCTTCGTGGCCCCCTAAGGGACCACAGGACCGCGGACCTCAGTTTGGGCTACTGCTCTAGTAAGATTAGCTTGCTTCTTGTGGATATAGAGCTAAATTCAGGGTGATATAAATTACTATTCATTTTCATTTCATTTTCATTTCATAATACTTATACACAAAACAACCCTTCAGCTTAACAAAAAATTACAAACTAAGTTATGTATAATAAAAGCAACCATTAAATAGAAAGAAAAACAGAAGAAAAACCTATTTGTTGTAGAGCTGCTCTTCCAGGGGGTCGTGTTAATTGATGTCTTGCTCTTCATATACAAATTCAGTTGCCTTTTAAAGTTATTTTTTGTTGGAAACTCACGTATATTAATAGGCGTATTATTCCAGCCATTAAGAGCTGAGTAGTGAAAGCTTTTTTTATAGTGCTCAGTCCTATGCTTAGGGATCTGCAGGTTTTGGCTATTTGTCGTATTGTAAGCTGAGAAACTAGACTGTGGTTTATACCTTTTTAAAAGCTTTCAGGTCGAAGTTTGTACATGATTTTATAGGTCATAACACTGCTATCACAACAAATGTTTTCTGCACTCATCCCAGGACATGACCAAGTATCTTTAAATTTGGCGTTCTTGATTATCTTGAGAGCCCGTGTTTGGAGTCTCTGCAGGGCAGCCAGCTTTGTTTTCAACAAACTGCCCCAAACAACATCACCATAGCGCAATTGACTTTCTACTAATGCATAATAGACCATGCATAGTTGTGATTATGGAAGTATATTTTTCAATCTCTTTAATGCCCAGATCTCAGAGTAAATTTTGTCCATTGTGCGGTTGAATTGACCTTCCCATGAAAGGTTTTGGTCAACAATCAATCCAAGGGACTTCGTTTGCGTCACTCTTTTTATACTCTGGTTATTAGGCACTAAGCTTTCCGGAAGGCTGGGGTGGCTAGTCTTCCGTTTGTGCCATATGACCATGAATTCTGTTTTTGAGGGTTCGGGCTGAGTTTGTTAATTCTCATCCATTCAGAAAGATTTAGCATCTCCTGCTTTGCATCATCTGTCAATCTTTTTAAGTCATTAGATGCAACTGTCACATTTGTGTTGTCTGCATAGATGCTAGCTCTTGAATATTGAAGGCTATTTTCAAAGTCATTTTGGTAAACTATAAATAGAAGGGGACCTAAACAAGAACCCTGAGGTATACCGCATGTCAACGAAAAGCATTTCATATACTGCAATAGCTTAGGTTTTCTCCATAAAAATCTAAAAATAGAGTTAAAATGCGCATCTGCCATTCCAGATTAGGATTTATCGTAGCACCACAGTGGGGACCTAAGTCAGGGTGTTGCACTAAAGTAAATTCGGTAATTATGACAGTACGGTTCTGTTGACCACGTAGCTTAGCTTGAGAGAAACTCATGCATTTTGATCTTTGAAAAATTATCATCCAAATTGCAATGTAGGCACAAAACCAACATCGAAAAGATGCGGGGATAAAAGCTCCGAATCATTAAACCTAAAATGATAAAGCGTCTTCTTTTCTAATTTGGCAAAAAGTTATCATCCTTAGATTTTAGGATTAGCAAAAAGGGGTGTCATCTGAAAGTTGGGCGGATTGTTTCAATATATCCGTTTATTATATTAAAAAGCATTGGGCAATGTATTTGCTTGGAATGCCTAGATACAGAAGTGCAAAGCAGGGGCCGCGCAGTGAATCTTGAATTGAGAGGGGGCTGAAAATTACATGCATGTATACATTCCTCTTTGTCTTTTTCTCTTTCTTCTTCTTCTTCTTCTTCTTCTTCTTATTTATCTTTCGGCTCCTCGCACCCCAATTAGGAACACTACAACGCATTGCATGTCTCCATTTCCCTTTGTCTCAAGTATCCTTTTCCTGTAATCTCATGTCGCTCATGTCCTCGTTTATGTTGTCCATTCACCTTCCAGTTGGCCTGCCCCATACGATCCTTCTTCGAATTCAAAATGTCATTACTCTTCTTCCCACATTCGTACCTTCCTTTAACATGTTAGTGCCACTTCAGGTGGCTCTTCCTAATCACTAATGGTACTTCTTTCACTCCCAACTTGCTTCTTAATATCTCATTTTGCTCTTTTAATCTTTCCTTGTCAGCCCTATTTCCTATCTCAACATTCTCAACTCTGCTGCATCCGTCTTTTCTATCATGCTCTTATTTTTTTGGGGGGGGGGGTACTACCTCTTTTACACTTTCTTACAATTTACAATTGCTTTGCGTATATTTCCTTTCACCCTAATTGCCACATTCGTGTTCCCACCAAACCTGTCACCTGCTTCCAATTGCTCCGTCCTGCTTGTATTCGCCTCTTCATTTCTTGTTCAATCTTCACTTTCACCACTCCCTATTGTTGACCCGAAATACTTAATTTATATATATATATATATATACACCTCAATTAAAAATAACTACAACTTATAATACTTATATACTGTGCCGTTCCTGGCGTAGGAAGACACTAGGTCATCTGGCCTCCACCAAGAACGACACTTACAATCTTCAGAAATCTATTATTCATGTGACAAAAAGCTAAAGAAAAGAAATATACACAACAGACAACACAACACAGTGAAAAGAAAAGGGATTGGCAGCTCCACACGTATCCTTGCAATGGGTATGACCCTTTCATTTTAAATACTTAAATTCTTCCATTTGTGGAACCACATTTCCTTGCATCATTACTTGTCCTCTAGCCCCTGTCAACGCTTATTTAAATATACTCAGTTCTTACTTTGCTCACTTTTAACCTACTTCTATCCAATATTTCCCTCTACCTGTCTAGCTTTAATTTGTTTCCTCTCTTGTCCATGGCCTTTTTGTAAGGACTTTTAATGTCGGGGGAGAGCGCAGCTTTATAGGGGACCTTGCTAATTCAGTATTGCGCATAAAAGCCAGAGAAGCTGGAAAATGAGAAGCAAGAAGCAATCAAAATCACGAATGGCAATGGAAATACGGTAAATGGAACATGATGTATGTTGATGTAGAGCATATAATATTGGTCGGATTCATCAGCGATCAGCCTGCAATCATTGTTTCGGCGGTCTAATGAAAGTACCCTTTGTAATCGATATGGTAAAGTAGTTAATTGCAAAGCAATCCGTAGGAGCATTAGTGATTTATACCAATCTTGATTATCAAAAGTATGACCTATAAATCTCTCAACTTTGTTGTGATTGTGACAGTGTGAGTTTATAAGACTGGTGTCTACTTGAAGTGCCACCATCTCTGGTGGCACGGAGGAAATTTTGATATTTTGGTTCACCAGATGGATGGAAAATGTATTTCGGCAGGTTAATGTTTAGCAGATACCTTTTGTTTCAGAGTTAGTATCTGTTATGATTTTAGTCTCCTTCCTTCTCTCGTGCAAGCTGACTATTAAGTTTTGATTCCGCCTGGTCTGCAATGTGAGCCAAGAGATCTGAAAATCTTCAGGAGAAAAATTCGAGAAACTTGAGTTTTATATGTGCCTTAGATAGAACACAAAATAGTCATAGTGATTTGAGATTACACTGTTCATTTTAATGTAGTTCTCGAAAGGATCCGTAGGAAAATGAATCTAATGGAATTTATGCAAACAAAATTAATATTCCTGTTGAAACTCCCTTCAGATTCCAGTTCTGGAAGCTGGCTGGCCATGTGAAAGGAAACTTGCGCCACGTAGCATCATGAAGAAGCAAATGTCCGCACTTCATGAAAGGATATTTACACTTACGGAATAGTTGCTTTGTTTACCATGTCATCTCTTGATGTGCTGAGAAAAAGTGGAGGGGCTTCAAGCATCTCTTCCTTAGCTTTGAGATAATAGGTGAATGAAAATTTAGGGAAATCTGAAAACCAATTGAAATCATGAAATAGGCAGAACACCTTGTTATACAGGGAAAATCTGTGTGAGTTGGAAGATTTGGATTTGCTTTGTCCGTTCTTTTTGAATGCAAGGGTTGGTGCAACAGCAGTGGTCTCTTGCTAACAGCATTGTGAGCAAAGGTCACACCCCCCAGCCCACTCCAGCATCCTTGCCAGTTGAGGAGTGGAAAAAACATTGAACAAGGGTGTGATAATATTGTGAAGTGAAAGATACATCGACTTGGCAGTTTCATATTGATAATGAGAGTCTTAGTTATAGCAAAATGCCAGAGTTACTCTAGAAAAGATTGGAATTGATATGATGCTGAAAATTTTGGGACAGTGGCATTTTGCATATGCACAGTATAAACTAGCGATTATACTGTTAAGCCGAAACCCTAGATTGACTCAATTGGAAAGGAAAATGACTGCATGCAGTGCTTGGAGTAGAATCGGTATTGGTATCTATATATGCTGGACTCCGCAGATCACGGGTAGCATGAGGGCACACTGTGCAGCAACAATACGCAAAGTTTAAAAGCGACCACCTTTATCAAAGCCAGTCGTAAAAGTGAGTTACTGTGCACAGGCCCGTAGCCAAGGGGGGCCTGGGGGGCAAGGTCCCCCTGGACTTGTGAGATTTGACTCTTTGCCTCCCCTAAAGACATAAATTATATAGATATATGTATTATGTATATTAGCTGTGCCCCCCTAGTAAATTCAAGCTGGCTACGGGCCTGACTGTCCAGTATTATGGTTGCACCATGCAAGGGATTCATGGGGACATGTCCTCAAGTACTAGTGCAATATGATAATCAACAGAGTTATATCTTTATGCATGTTAATAGATAGTCTTGTGTAGCATGGAAAGGTGCAACCTAAGGATGTGAGTGGTATCTTTATTGGGGGATGCAGGTGACTGGATGGGCCACTAAGTGAGCTCGGGAGCCAAGGCTCCACAGTCAGTATGTTAAAAAAGGCCCTGCTCTTGTCTCATGTATTGTATCGCACCGTTTACAAATCGCATATTCCATGATGCTTCTTTCCTCACTTCTTCTGTCATGTGGTAAATTATTCCTTATTAATATCAAGTACGAAGCTACTTGTCAGAAATTATTGGATGTTATTACCTCCCAAGCCGCTTCCGCGTTGCCTGACAAACTATGGAAGCTTAGTTCTTCCAGCGTCAAAACACAAAAACACAGAGTTGCTAGGTTTATTCAAACAGATGCCAATGTCTTCCCGGTGCCTGCTGCCTGCAATGGAAGCAATTCTTGTAGAGGAGGAGATAAACCAGGTACAAGGCTTGGCCAGAAAGTAAGAATACAAGCTGTAAGTATGTATGACATTGGTATACCTATGTCAAAATTTAAATGTGGAAAATGTTGTTCTTTGTTATGCAACTATCGATTGGTTGGGAGCAGCTGGTTAGGGCCTGGGCACCACAATTCCCTATGATAATACATTGCGAATTTCGTCGAAGTTCGGCTGGCTTGGAACTCCGACCTAGAGAGGACAAGAGTCGAAGCTACAAATGAAAAGTATCCTTGTAGATCTGCCACATCCTAGAAAAGTAGCTAGTATTATTATATGTACCTTACCAACAAACAGTCTGAAGATAAACGTTTTAGTCCAGACGCGCAGGGGTGAGTTACATGGCTACTTTGACACGTTGAAAGACCTGCTTTGTTTTCCGCCATTTTCGCTTTGCGTTTGACCAAGATTGAGGTGACGTTGTTTTATTTTGCAGAGACCGGCACGTTCTGGTGTGCTAAAAGCTACATACATGATATTCACACAGGCTCTTAGCGGTTTTTCAGAATGTCTCAATTTTCTACAAATAAAGGAAAAGATGCAAGCGGCAAGAAATTTGCTTCCCTCAACGTAAATCAAACATTCAAAGGCACAAAGGCAGAGAATCGATCTGCAGCAGGTGGGTCTTCACTTTCATGAGAGTTTTTTGGGCTAGTCCATTTAGTTTTACGGTAAATCCAAGTTGGACAGACGAAGAACTGCTGCTAGAAGCTGTTTGAGTCTATTTGGTTCATTAGGGTTGGTATTTCACTTCCTTTCTAGGAATTTCTGCCTACCTATTTTTCGCTCTTTAGGATAGGCCACTAGAGGAATGTAGCGTCGTTTGCCGTTGTGTGTGCTCCAAACTCACTAAGAAGGTTATTTTTGACACTTCTTACCAAGCAACATCAACGTGTGTCCTGTAGTTTTTGAAGCTTCCACGTTTCATTTGCCAGCTATGAGTTTATGTGCTGGAATGCAATTGGATGCAACAGGGCTATCATTACTACGAGTTGGGGAAATTCACGTTGTTGATTTTAGGAGTGAAGTTCAATATGAAATGATTTTGTAATGGCTTTGATTTTGTTAGACTTTAGTATTACGTCAACCATCTTTAATTAGAGCTTGTTATAGGAGTAATTCCATGTGATTTGTGGAGTACCTGCACCATGAAGCTAAGATATGAAAAAGATGCGATTTTAATGGGAGATAATCATAGACTTTTAAGCTGGGTGTGTTGTATTTGGAAGGAGGGAGTGCAATTTCAATGCACTGATTATCCTAAGTTTCAAAACAGATAAATTTTAATGGATATAGAAAAGGAACAACAATGAAATAGTTAGATTGATCAGTTTCATATTAAGTCCATAGTATAATGCACTCAGAACTTCTGGGAATAAATTGCAATGGTTATGTATTAGTTGTGTATATGTATTAGTGCAACAAATTTATACTGTTAAGAGAGGCTTTTTAGAAATATGTATATTTTCATATACTGCTTTGGTTATAGATGTTGTTGCTGATAATTGTCAAATAATAAAATACACAATAACATTGTAATGTAAGGTATTGCAGAATTCTATGATCAAATGCATCCATATGATAGCATTATTTCATAATGCCAGTTTCCTTAGTAACTTAAAAATTGCAATGATCAAGGATATCCTATAGCAGGCCCTCACAAAAAGTGCTTTGTGCCTGCTCACACAATTGGTTTAGAGCTAACAATATTTATCAGTTTATCTCTAGAAGGTTTTGAAATGTCATTATTTTGCATCTTATGTGTGCAGGCCTAGCCCATCTCCATTGCTTATGAATGAGTGGAATGCTTCTGCTAGCACACTATAGTGATGCCCCCGTGCAGTCAGTTCACATCCCCATTTGTAATGTGTATATATATAGATGGGCAGATACCAGTGTATCAGTACTGTTGACTTGAGAAATTAATGGACTGTACTCAGCTCCTACTTTGTAATCTTCTTGTCTGCAGGCTCTTGTCAAGCTCAATTCTAGTGCTTGACTGTTTAATTTTGTGATTTGACAAAATTATGTAGTGCTATTTTGGTTGTTTGTCCTCAGTTGAGCTTGGAAGATCTTATGAATTTTTTTTTCTTGAATGTTTTATTTTGCCTGCTGTAGTGGATGCAGGACTTCCTTATACAATGTCTCTCACATTTATTTTCATTCTTCACAATGCAAATTTCAGTTACTATAGATATTAAGAGAGTATAATTTGTAAAATAGTTGTTCACTTCTTGCTGATGGAAATATAGTTCAGGAGGGTAGGCCTTAATCAGAAGCTGTTTTCAAGGGACCTTCCATCAAAATATATTATACTAATGTTCCATACCTGTGGTCCATACCAATGGTCCACATTTATATCTATATTTCATGGGGTTTTCCTTGTAAACAGTATCTAGGATATGATAATGAACTAGTTTCAAATGTCTTGATCACACCACAGGACAGCCTCGCCATGGCATGCAGTCATTGGGTAAAGTGTCCCAAAGCAGAAGGGTTCCAGTGCCAGCCTATCTTCCATCTCTAAAGAAAGAAAATCTTGGGAACGATCCAACTGTTAGTTTAGTGCCGTCTGGTAGTTCAGGATGGGTGAAAAAAGAGACAACTACTTCAAAGACAGAGGATCAGGTTAGTATTGTTTGATAATGCTATTGTTTGGGCTAGAGACATCCGTTTGCTGTTGGTTTTGTTTGATTGGAATAATTTCAACATTTGGATATTGCTTACTGAGATCTCCATTAACTATTTGTCTAGATAATATATTCTGAAGGCATTTTGACCACACTATCATACACCTAGTTTTTTCCAGTCATTCCTTCAACTGAGATCCACATCTTTCTCCCAATAATTTTATGGTGATATATATAATTGTAGTCAATATTTTGCTTCATGTGGAAAATTTCCCAGGCTTTAAAGATGTGTTGATCATCTATCTATTTAAGATGATATTTTATAGACCTATTGAGCGGCAGGGTCCTGATTTTGTTGAGGATGTTTTAAATGTGTGTGTTTACCAACCAATTGAGTTGCCACTTGATGTATGGTTTACAAACACAGGCCTTCCTGGGGAAGGCATACAATTGCACTTGCACACACCTGAATTACAAGGCATTTTTATTGCACACTTACTGTGCCATCTGTCTCTTTCATTTCAAAGTACAAAATGTAGAAAGTGACAAAGGACTTATTGAAAGTCTACATTATATCAATGCATCAACATATGGCAGTTTTATAGCTTTTTTACATGGTTCAATTATGCCAGATTTCATATTGTTTAATTGATGCTGCCTCACATCAGGCCACAATTAAAGTATTATATTTCAAAGACTATTAGTCTACCTTATCTAAAATATAAATGATTGGAATCCTAATTTGCTTCGAAGCCAACAGAGTGAATTGTGAGATGAGTCTTTTAAAGGTTACATTGCTTTTTATGGACATTTTTTGAGCAAAAAGTACCCCATGGCACTCTGCAGCCCATAGCACTGTACATTTCCCAATGTCTGGGGGGAAATGTCATACATTTGAGAATTGCTTTCCTGGAAGGCCTGCTAGCACATGACACTTCACTGCCAAATCAAGGTTTTATAGTTCAGATGTAGGCTCTTGAATTTCACTGGACTTTCTGTTGTATATAATTTTATTTCTTGTGTAGACACAAACTGGTATTCAAAAAGGGCAGAAAACAGACCAAGCTTCAGAGATTTCACTTCGACCAAATGCAGGTGCGGGCTTCAAGAGCCAGTCAGACCAAGGAAAAGGATGGGGAAATTTACAAAGTGGTGCTGGTAAGTGAGACTTGGCATCAGTTTTTATTTTAATGTTTGTCTTTAGTTGCTGGGATATGCCTATTGGTAGATTCTGGGTGTGAGTGCCTTTGTTTTATTAAATATATATAGAACCCCTGAAGGCACTAGCATACTTAATTGTAGTCAGTTTTGTAAGTTTTAAAGGTATTTTGCTATGGCTAGTATCAACAGAAATAGAATTTGATATTTGGTTAAACACACAGAACATAACAGTTCTTCTTTCAAAAGGTGCAACCCAGCCATCATCATCAAATCTGTTCCAAAGAGAATTTCCAAAGTTGGGTGTGGATGGAGAAGGTCAGAGTACAGAAGAGTCAGCGAAAGGAAAAGATTCAGACGAGAAAGAACCTGCAAGCAACAGTACTACAAATGTCCCACCAAGGTTTGGAGGTGTGTATGAACTTTGCAGAATGAAAGTTATCTGCAGTGTGTGAGTCATGATAAGTGAATGTATCAATGAATTTAGGCTGCATTGGGGTTTATTGAATGTGATATTGGAGACACAGAATGCATTGAAGATGGTAGTTGAAGGATCAAGGCATTGGAAAGGGAGGTCTAGCCACTTGTTTGCATCTGCAACACCTTTTGAAGTATTAGTCAGCCTGTTGGGAGCCTTGATATAATAGGAGAAAGTGTGTGAGAAATAGATTTTTGTTGATGCAGATTCTTATGTGACATATTTTGATAATTTTCAGGCATGCCAGGACAGGTTCCTATGCAAGGACCTGGTCAAAGTATGTATCATATTATTTTCTATCCATTTCCATTGATACAGACTTTCACTACATATATATAAATATAATCAGTTGCACAAATTCTAGATTATTTCGTAGGCTACCAAATGAATGTGGGGAATGTATCTTTTTATTTGTGTGTATATATATATATATATATATATATATATATATATATATATATATATATATATATATATATATATATATATATATATATATATATATATATATATATATATATATATTTTATATATATATATCAATAATTGTATCAAGACTTTGAAACAAAGAAACTCATTGTTTGTTGCTACAAATTTGTTTTGTATGAGAACAATTTCATACGAAACAAATTTGTAGCAACAAACAATGAGTTTCTTTGTTTCAAAGTCTTGATACAATTATTGATATACTGCTCCTTAATGTCGAGCACTCTGAAAAGGATATTCTTATCGCAAATCAAGCATATATATATATATATATATATATATATATATATATATATATATATATATATATATATATATATATATATATATATATGGTATGAGTGTACATATGGTTCAGTTTATTTCTACAGTGTCCTAATATTTGTGAAATATTGCCTGGCTTTACAGGTTATCTGTAATAACTTTGAACATTAAGCCATTTATATATTGTGTTTAAGGACCTGGTGGGCCTCCAATGAACATGTCAGTTGAGCAACAGAGGGCCTTATTCAATGGTGTCCACATGCAACCACCTGGAGCATCACAATTTTATCCCTATGTAAGATTCAGCATAATTCTACAGTTTTTAGTAAAAATAATCAGCCAATTTATTTTTGACTGTATGGGACAAATTTGTCAAATAGTTTTTGAAGAAAAAGCACTAGTTGATTTGGCCAACTGTCTTGTTTGCAAGTGGAGAATCAAGTATATTGTTAAGTTATATTTTTGTGATAAAATGATGCAAGATTTAGAAAACTTAGATGATTTCAAGACTTAATGTCACCCTTGGATGTTCACAGTTTGGTACACATTGAATTGGATTAATGTCCTTGGTGATTAAGAGGCATTTGTAATCTAGTGAATCAGAATGTTCCTGCTTAGTTTGGAAAAGCTTGATGTTCTCAACTCAATTTATCAAAATGCTATTCCTGTAGTGACTCAGTAGCTGGGGGGCATGGTGCTATATAGACTCCCCAGCACAATCTCTGTTAGAGATTTTGGCCTTTTGCTTCTTTGGCAAATGTTTTGTACCACAATTACCATATCTACCTTCAGCCCCCCTCCTCCAAAAGAATTACCACCCTTTATCCTTATATTCCTGCGATATAGTTAACAGCAGACTTGTAACCTGTGAGATGTTGATTTATATTGTGGGGAAGCCACCTTGTGAATATTCAAGTTTGCAAGATGAAAGAGAATAAACCTTGGTGAAAGGGAATGAGAATCAATTCAGAGTCCATTGTAAGAGAGATCATTGAGTGAGACCTTGTTCTTAAACTTTACAGCTAAGTTATTACAGATAATTGGAATTGGATGCTTATATTGTAACAGTGACATTTTGATAATTTTCATCTATGGAGTTATGTGCCACATGAAGTTCTGAGATGACATTTGACATGGCTTGCTTATTAACAGTGATAATTTTTTGTACAGGGACATATACCTTACATGATGATGCAACACTTTCCTTATCCATATGGCCCAAACAGGTTTGTTATTCTGTCACTTTGTGGCTTATTCAAAACTGAGAAGGTAGTCATACAATAGTTATTATATCATTAGGTTTGTCAGTTGGAATTCAACTTCAGTAAGCAGAATCATGTTGCCTGTTTATCAGTACAGACAATTGACGACAGTTACAGCAATTGTATCCCTATTCCCATATGTTGAAGTTCAGGATGCTCTTTTAGATTGTTATTAAGCTGAGAGTAATTATTTCTGTTTGTGCTTTTGCTCTGGTGTTAACAGAACTTATCACCAATCTTATAGTAGAAGACTGATACCTTATGAAAAACCATAGGTGTTTCATCTCCCCCCCCCCACCCCCCCCCCACCACCATGGTTGTAATGAAAATTCCTGTGCCTCATTTTGGTAAAGTACAGTTGTCTTCAGTTATTCCTTGGTATGATGTTTCTCTGTTAAGATCCCGTAGAAGTCCTACCTGTTATGGTTTTGTAATTGTTTTCATATGAAACTAGGATGTATGCTTAGGATGTCTTTTTGACCCCTTCTTGTTTTGAAACCCTGTCTCTTTGTCACCTCTGGGCCAAGATGTGAGTGGATGAATGGTTGGGTGTTTAAAAAATTGCTGATAATGCAAAGGATTGTAGTGTTATGCAGTTCTCCTCATATATATATATATATATATATATATCTATGTATATGTAGCATTGATGCTGAGCCTGAGCATTGATATCAACCTTTCTGTTTGCACCGAAAAGGGAGAAATCCTGGTTACTTGCTAGCTACTGATTGCATATATATATATATATATATATATATATATATATATATATATATATATATATATATATATATATATATATATATATATATATATATATATATATATATATATATATATTTATTTATATATATATATATATATATATATATATATATATTTATATATATATATATCTATATATCATCAGCACAGTGTTGTTTGTTCCTACAGAATGCCACCCCCTGGTGTAATGGGCCAACCACCCAGACCATCACCTGCACCAGTCTCCAGTGAAACTCCTGAAAGGCCAGCAACAGTTAAAACAGAAGATATACAAGATATGGGAGATGATAGTGACGATGAAGGTTGGGCTGGTGCGCAAGAAGAAGTTGATTATAATGTGAAATTGAAATTTGACGAGTCTGATGAAGAACCTGAAGCAACCCAGACTTCAGGCTCTGAAAAAGCCTCCAAAGATGACAGGTCCACACCATCAAAGGTATCAAACATTGAATACCCTTTTGAAGTGATTTATCTCTTTCAGACATTGATATAGTCCATCTGATGACATTCTCTTCACTGACAATTCCTATCAGTTATGAATTTAAATGTTTTATTAGTTTTCAATTAGCATGGAATCTTTCCTGCATACAGAGTCATTGTTATGATACCATATTTGTATCTGTCTGTCTGCCACAAAGAATTCCACCCAGCCCCCTAAGGAAGGAATTTTTCCTATATGTTATCAACCCTTTGGATCCTAATCACTCAAGCCTGATTTTAATGTGATTCCTCTTGGCGTCATAGCTCTGTCCTCATCCTTTAAAAGAAAGTCCCCATCTCTAGCGTTTGTTAAAAGTCTCCCCCCCCCCCCCACTTAGGCTTAAATTATTCATTTTTGTGCAATACAGCAATGAATATAGTGATAAGGAGTACAAAATAATCTATTGAGGGATATCTTATATATAATAACTGGTTGGAGGCAAGATATCTTAATTTTGATGATACTTACCCTATTCATATGTTTTAGGAATCCAGTGAAGAAAAATCAAAACAAAACGCACCAGTTGAAGCTTGGGGTGATCAACCAGCAGGATACCAAGGTAGTCAAATGCAATTCAGGCATCCACAGCACTGGATGGGAGGGCCGTTTCCACCTTATGATCCTAGTAGAGGCCCTCCTCCTCAAGGTTTTCCTTATCCACCCCCATGGATGTACCCTCCAGGCTACCCAATGCCTCCAGTTTCTCAGCAGAGACCAGATGGGAGCCCTGCACATGGGCAACCAATATCTTCTGGTCCTCCAGCATCAACAACTCAGGTGGCACCATCCCGGAGTATGCCAGTGGCTGAAGATGAAAAGAATGCAGAAGGAAGAAAGAGACGAGAAGAAGACGAGAGAAATGAAGCTCAAAGGCGGGAAGCTGCACGTGTAAAGCTGAGGGAGTTAGAAGAGAAAATTAAGAAGAGACATGGACAACAACAAGATAGTGATAGTAGCAGGTCATCGCACAGAGAGAGGTTAGATAGTGAAAACAGCGATTCATCTCGAGGTGGCTCTCAGCGTGGAAAATCCTCTAGAGATATGCCGCCACGTTTCTTGAAACAGCACTCACATTCGAAGGGACCGTGGAGAGAGGACACAGCACCAACTTCACCATCTCCATTTGATAGTATGTGTTTTGTTTCATTTTTATTGTTGATTTCGGCTCATTTTCCAGAAATCATGTGACACCTTAGTGCTTTCTTATTTCCATTGGACTTGAAAGGGTCAGTCTCCATATATTACAGGGTTCATACGGTAAGAACAGTCTGGAAATGTCAGGAAAAGTTAGTTATTTTATTGAAACCTAAAGAAGGTCGGGAAAAGTCAGGAATTTTTATCTTCCATTTAAATATATTTTGGTGTCCACTAGATAACTCTTAGTTTATGTTCTTTGATGGATTTGAATTGCTTAGAATGTCAATATGCCGTTTGCGCTTTGTAGCCATCCTTCTTTGTAATTATTTCATTTCTTGTTTTTGCAGGTGGCGAATCAGGCACAAGCAAAGATACAATCCCAGTGCCTCGTATAATGAAAAGAAATGATAGCCTGAGATCTGATGATGCCAGCAGTAGCCATTCCCACGACAGCTGGGCAAATGCTTCATTGGACGAAGAGGAGAAAACTAAGGATACAGAAGATATGTTCACGGGCTATTCGAAGCGCACTGGTAGAGTGCTAGAAAGTGAGGTGGTCAAAACGCAAGATGACAATTATGAACGTCGTGGTGACAGGAATGAGAAATTGGTTGGTGAAAGTGAAACTAGAAAGAAATACAAAGAAGTTAAGCCCACTACAGGGAAAGATGGCAAGGAGATAGATGAAGGGCAAAAGTCATCAAGACCCCCTTCAGTATCAGGTTACGATCAAAGATCTCAGAAGTCTGACCAAGGCGGTGATGCAAGACGTAGTGTGAGAAGCAGTGACCCCCGTCGGGATGGCAATCGAGAGTATAAATCATGGCGTGATAGCAAGGAGCAAGGCAGGAGTGATAAGAGTAATGATTGGCAAGAATCGGCTAAAGATGACCGGCTGAATAAAGATAGGCAGAGAGAAGCAAGGAGGGAAAGTGAGACAAAAGTAGTGAAAAAAGAGGCTCCAAGGGTTGATGCCGATGGGCGCGGCAAAGATGTGAAGCCGGCAAAAGACTTAAAACAGGAGGATGGAAATAAAGAAGCTGTAGATATTAGTCAGAAGGAGAAGCGGGACGTCCAGGAAGCCGTTGAAAAAGCTGAGAGAAAATCTGCAGATAGAATAAGCCATGGTTCATCTAAGCCAAAAACTATATCTGATAATTTTAAGCGGCTTGAAAAGTCAAAGGGTAAGAGTTTGTCCTTCAAGGGATCAACAGCTGTGGAAAAGGAAAAACGTTCTGTTAAATCTGAGCAGAAGAGTATATCAGAAACAAAGAAACCCTGTGTATGGTCACAAGTAGTTAGTGGTGAGACCTCTGATCACCCTGTGACCTCCACCACTGTAAAGAAAGTGGAAGAACAGCCTAAGAAGTCAATTGTAGAAATTCAGAAGGAAGAAGAAATTCAAAATGAAAAGGAAAATCTTGAACAATCTAATAAAGAAAGCAAAGACAAGCAGCTATCCATAGGTGATCGTGACGACTCTGATTTGCAGAAAGATGCAAGAACTACAAGAGATAGGAAGCAAGATAGTAGAAGGCATGAAGAGAAACGTTTTGATGGGCGATATAGTGGACGACGTGTTACCGAACGACATGATGACCGTTATAGCGACAGACGTGACCATCCGCCTAAGAGACGAAATGATCGAGATATGCGAAGAAATGATGATAGATTTGATAGAAAACGTGCTGATGGTGAAGATAAGGAGGTACTCGTTGATAGTAGGCATGACGGTAGCACAGGAGATGGAGGATATGATGGAAGAAAACGAAGCGTGGAGGACCGTAAGAGGAGGCATGATGAGACTGATATACCAATTTTCCCGTACGAAAGGATATATTTTGAAGAAGTAGAAGAGGAAGGAAGACTTAGAGGACAGAAAGTTGAAAAGCAAAAGAGTTTTGAAAGGAGACAGGATCGATCAAAATTTTCAGACAGGTCTAGGGGTATGGGTAGAGGAAGACAGCCGTATTCACACAGTAAAGGAAGAGGCCTAGCAACAGAGAGGCAGACAGCTGATAGCAGAGAGGGGTATCCGTTTTCTGAAGTCAAAACAGATATGTATAGAAATTTTTCCGAAAAAGCCTCCAGTTTTTCAGAAGGTAGAGATGCCACAAAATCAGATGCTAATAGTTTGGAAGTGAATAATGTTGAAGATAGAGATGATAAAGGAGTGACACCAGAGTCTAGAGAGACAAAGAAAGAGAAGGAAAACAGAGAACCAGAGAGAGTGGCACCTGGGTTGCCACTTAAGAAATCTGACGGCTCTTATCATGAGCCCAGGCGACCCCGTGACCGACAGAGTTCATTTGATTATTTAGAAAAGACTGGTTATAGACAAGACAGAAGTGATAGCAGGCGGGGAAGGACTTCCTCTAGAAAGTATGATGGTAGAAGGGACTATGGCAGTGATGGTAAACGTGATCGGAGGGTAGAAAATGGTTCGTCTAGTAACAAACCTGATGAGTCTAGGGCAATTGAGAAAGTTAAGGGTGGCAAAGAAGATGCCAGGAGCCGTGATGATGGTTATGGGTATTATGATGAAGATGAGCAATATGAAGATGTGGACTATTATACTGATAATGATGATGAAGAATCAGAGGATGAAAAGGGTGATAAAGATGCCAGTGAGAAACCAGGTGGGACAAAAGATGAGGGGAAGAGAAGGTCATCGGAACGAGGTACATCAAAGGTTCTATCATCTAAGGCCCACAAAACACGACAACGAGACCACAGGAACTATGAATCAGGCATGAACAAGTCAGCCATTCCACCAAGATTCCAGAAAAACAGGGGCTCTGCAACTGAGACACGTAGAGGTAGAGGCTATCCAATCAGGGGTTCAAGGGGCAGAGGCAGGTTAAGAGGCGGAAGAGGGCATGGTTTTGGAAAGCCGTCATATTCAAGAGATTCAAGGCCAAAATCGTCTGATGGTAAAGGTGACGAGTATAGCGGTGAAAGTGATGATGAATACCACTCTGCGGAAGAAGCACTGGGCTCTAATCATGAAGAATTGAGTAGAGTAGAGACTAAACATAGCAGTGATTATCCTAAACGTCACAATGCCCGCAGTAAACCATCCTTTAAGGGCTCTGCTGCTCGAGGGCGAGACACACGTCGCGGTGGAAGTGCGGATCATTTTTTAGGCGATAGGCAGCAGGATAGAGTGGGCCATATCGATGCCTCAGGATTGGCTGATACTCTTCCTGCTGCCGGAAAAGGTTTATTTGCCGACCATGATGCAGCTGAGGAGAAATATGGATATAGTTCTGTATCAACGAGGGGTGGATCTTCTGCTAAGAGACAGATGGGGGATCCAAAAGCTCATTCAATTGTAGAATCACATCATGAGTTTTCAGAGCCGCCAAAGAAAATGGCTAAGTCGAAGTCAATAGAGAAGCAGGAGTTTTTGAGGCAGTTTGATGTAAATAACATAGCCAGCGTGGTTTGCGTTGATGATATGCCACAGAATGATGGAGAGGGGGAAGATGGATTTGTCGAGGTTTGCAATCGAAAAAAGCAGAAGGCAAGGAATACGGAAAAAGTTCGGCAAAAGGAAGAAGAAAAGAAGAAGCTGCATGAAGATTTGAATGTGAAATCTAGTAAGAGAAATGCTGGAGATCCGAAAGAAGCATCGAATAAAGCAAACAGACATACAAAGGTAGTTGAACAACACGCTCAACGCCCAACACAGAGTTTCTCGCCTGTGACGAGTCAAGCTCAGATGACTACTGTTTCTCAAAGTCAAACAAGTAACGCTGCTATGGCTGCCGTTGGTGGATGGGAGCCAGCCCAGGCTTTATTAAGGGGTGTTCAGATAGTTTCTCAAGTTGAAAGCCTTGATGGTAGCAAACCAGTAGCAGGACCAACTCAGCCTCCTATTAATGCGTGGAAAAGACCTCTTAGTTTTGCAGCCTCGTTGTCAACCTCATCAGTTACGAGTAGTGTATCACAGACTTCTGCTCCTGACCCGAAAGCTGTGGGCACAGGAAAGCCAAATGCGTCGCCCGCCAAACAGGTAAGCTGAATGTTAGCTCTATTTTTATCATATAGGTTCCGTGGAAGGTGTCTCCAGATTTTCATAGTGTATGTTTGGTCCTGTAGTGTATATGGAGGGCCTCTTGAAAATCAACTGTGCTGAAAGGCAACCCTCCTTAAATATGTAAGCTGAAATGAAAATATGCACAGTGGCTCACATTCACGTAAATTACTAGGAATTGGATATGAAAATCAACTGAAAGCAAGATGAATTGTTTTAAGGGGGTATAGAAGTAAATTGAATTGATGTCTTATTTTCGTTTCATGATGTAAAATTAACAAAAATAGGGAGGATAAAATTTGATTAATTTTCTGGTACCATTATTACATGAATGTACTATATATATATATATATATATATATATATATATATATATATATATATATATATATATATATATATATATATATATATATATATATATATATATATATATATATATATATATATACGCATATGGGTTTCCACCAAACCAGGAGAATCAGGAAATTTTATGTATTGTTCCCATTTTTCACAAAAAGTAGCTAGCATGTTTCATCTCATCCTGTAACTTTGACATATTTTACAACTCCTAATTCCACTGATTATCACTTTACTTTTATGAATTTTTAACTTATGAATTTTAGTAGTGATAACCCTGTTTTATTCAAAATATTCAAACACTGTATGGCTTTGGAGTTGAGCTACAAATTCAAAACATTTTCGTTTTATTTGATCTTCAATGCTTTTTCGCTTGAGTGTTATTCAGATTCAATTGGGGTAAAAATATGTCATGCATTATGATGCTTGGGTTTTTCCAATGATTATTCGCAGTGTGTGATCTATTTTGTTTTTGGGAAAGCAGTTTTGTGGCAGATGTTTGTGTAGTCAGCTTTCGTTTGAGTGCAAGGAAATCTGTCTCTACATTTGGATAAAATTGAAAGCTTTATTCTTCACAGCTCTTTGGCACAAGCCCATTCTCTATCAGCAGCTTCATTCCATCTCAACAGCCTTACTTTCTTAGAAATAAAATGAAAGAGAGCAAGCACAGGGTCTGTTTCATGAAACCAACAATTTGAATGGCGAAAAAGACGGGCAAGGCTGTTCCTATCCCCATAACTGTCCAAAGAACTCATAAAGTCCTAATTGAGAGTTAAAAATATCAGGGAAAATCAGGAGAAAATGAGTAGCATTTTTCTGAAAATATCAGAGAAGACCAGGAGTTTCTTTTACATTGTTCCTTGAAATAGCTACAGTGTTATAGTTAACATTGATTGTAGTATTGATTGTGGTGGGAATAATAATTCGTTTGAAGCTTCAGTGTTGTTTAACACATGAAAGAAATGCAGTTATACGTCTCGCTAAAATGGCTAACCTACGACGGACTGTTAGGTTCCTAAATTGAATAGATAACTATAGCTAACAGAGTGAGACGGTACTCATACAGCTAATAAGGTTGGATTTGCCCATGGTTTATTAAGACGACAGAGTGTGTAGTAAGTGCAACTGCTAGTAATATTGTTTATAATTATAGGTGACAGTACGTTTTGTAGTGCGAGTTCAGAACTTGTCTTTTTCTCTGTTCTACATTATACTTATATGAAAATGATTGGTTTCAAGGACCAAGGGGGTAAACTTTGAGTTAAAATCAGAGAAAAGGTCCACTTTCTAGAGCCTCGGATATAGGTGCTTACACTTGATAGTGAGAGTTGACCCACCGGGTAGGGCTCCATGGGCAAGAGGTAGCGCATGGATATTCCCTCGGCCTTTGTGTAATATTGAAAATCTACCAAAACCAATATTCTATCGTATTTGTAGGCTTATTAATTGCTAGTGCATTTAGTATTATTATTGGTGTTGTTTCGTGCTGTCCGTTGATAGCTGGCTTTAATAAATACTATTGCTCTCTAGCTGCCTATGGTAACACAAATGAAACAGCCGAACGATGGGGCTGTAACCAGTGCCTCACAGATACCTTTTGCCGATGCACTTAATGAAGCCGATCAGGTGAAATCTCGAGATATAGGACTGGATGGAACGAGTATTGATACAGCCGTGGCCGAGAAGATTGAGAGACCGTCCGATGGTGACAGCCAGGGTCGTAAGACATCTTTAAATCGACAGGCGGATCAAAGAAAGGTGAATAAAGGCACAAAAAGGGAGACGGCGCCAAGATTTCAGAGTATGGCCAAAGCAAAAGTACCTCAGAATCCTGTAGTGATGAATGGTGATGTGATAGGGGAGAAGAAACAAGCATCAGTAGCAATGGAAGATGTGCCAAAATCTGTTGCTAGTACGGTATGTAGACGAAAACATGTGTTATTAGTTCCCAAGTGCCGTTAAGTATCGATTTTATGTTCGCTTAGGTAGTTGTAATAACAGCTTTGCTGCAAATATCACACAATCATTGTTCCCAAACAGTGATTGTGTACTTGCAGATGTCTTCTTTTTCTCTATCAACCCTAAAAGATTAAAAGCACTGAATGTTTTACATTCTGCTGCCCCATCTAAAGCAGAGAAGGGCACTCGATTGTCTTGTCCCTGCCTTGGATGAAGCTTACAATTCCATTGTTTTACTTCAAAGAAGAAAAGAACAGTAGTAGGTAAGATCTACGACAAATAACTTGCAGATGTTGCAAGAGTTGTGTTCATGGTTTTTGTGCATTGATAGCATCCCCACTTCTACCGAAGCAAATATCCAAATACCTCTGCTCCGATCTACACATCGAAAAGTCTTTTCTTATCATAGTGCAAAATTATAGACCGATACCTGAAGTGGAAACGAAATTGTCGCTTCTATGTGCTCTAAATTTATTTTACATTTGATTGTACTATATATGAAATTATGCCTAAATGATATATATTTAAGTTTATTTCCTAATTAGGTTTTCTAACAGGTCAATTTGAAAAAGCGGTTGATTATAGCTGAAGATTTTCACATGTGTAGATGTTTAAAAATGAATAGAATCTACTGAATGTGTTTTTTAAGAGCTCAATTGTAGTGTATAAATGTGTGGACGTAATGAATCCAGGTTGACTGGCAATATATTTTGGTTAAATTTTTTGTTTATCATTAGCTTAAAGTTGAGGATAGAGCACCAGGGAAAAGGCCAGATGGATCTAAGCTTCGAAGATGCAACAGTGAATCGAGCAAAGAGCAAGCAGATAATATGTTACGAGGTTATGATGGTACGGAGCATCCTACCTTAACTTTTATGCATCCGGACACGCGATTGGAAGGAGAAAAAGCACAGTCCAAAATTAGCGATGAAATTCAACGTAGGGAGGAAGATATTCTTGACTCGTTTGACGATAGACTTGGAAAGGTTTGTCTTCTGTCTGTACTTCTAATGATGATTCATCAAGAGCTTCAAAATTATTGCTTTTTTTAGGTTGCGTATGGTAATGAAAACAATTTGTCAGAGTTGATCGTGCACTTATAGCAAGATATTGTAAAGTTTCAAGTTTTTCTGAGTTTTTTTTAGCAATGCTCTCATAATTGAGTAGCAGTAACCAGCACCCAATGGCATAACTTTTTTGAAAATATTGCTTATTTGAGTGAACAAGCTGGATACGAATTTGGAAATGTAGACGTTGGTTTAATATAATTTATGGATATATTTATACTTTGGATGATAAAGCTACGGGCTCTAAACCCTTGTTTATCGCATTCGTTGTTTGTTTAAAACTATGAGTTATTCTTCGATACTTGATGCTAATTTGTAGCATTGCTCCCTGCTTTAGGTTGATGTTCAAGAGCATTTAGCAGAAGAGAAGAATGCCAAAGACACTGCCAGATCAGTTATAAATTCACTTGGTGATGAAAATGAAAAGAGCTTGGAAACAAGATCACTACCAAGTAGTACGCCGCCGTTAGCAGTAGATGTTCACCCCCCTGGTCCATCCACGGGCCCATCAAGTGACCCAGGCATAGCCAAGGGGCCCATAATGACGGTCCCAAACTCAATGTCACAGGAGGTCAATGAAATGAGCAAGAAAGTCCAGTCATTAAAGGTACTGTGGGATAGACCATCACTTCCTGAAGTAATTGCAGAAGGGACCACTAGCCTTACTACATGGAGTGGAAAGGATTCTACAGTTGTCACATCATCTGTTGTCACTACGACAGCCACAACTGAAAGTGACCATAGAGACGGTGCCAATGTAAAGGACCATATTCCACCGACTCCTGTTGCCATTGTAACCGCACAGGGTGTGAATAGTAAGAAGGAAACTGATTTGAGTGCAGAATCCTCTGCTGATCCCGGTTTGATGTCAAAGAAGACGACAGTTGAGCAGCAGAACAATGTTTGCAAAGTAAAACCACAGCAGAAGCAGCAACAACAGCAGCTGAGCGAAGAAAAGCAGATCTTGCCCTCTTTTTCACATAGTCAGCTGTTCCAATCGCCCTTGCCTATACAGCAGACGTATACCTTGTCAATGCAGCAAGGTTCGTCACACAGTAAACCTCCTTACATGATGTCATTAGAAAGGGCCGATGGTACTAGTGTCTATTCCCGGGAAAGATCGAGTGGTGATATTACAAACCACCATGCGCAGCCTCACACGCCGGTAGGCCTTCAGCAGGTGAGATCGGCCTCACCTTTGTCACACCATCAGCAGCAAGATGTGCTACAGCAGAATGTCCTTTTCGGTAGCATTTACAACACACCTGCATTGCAAGGTACTCAACAGAATACAGTCCTGTGGCCTGTGGTATCAAGGCATGGACTTCAACCTTCAACTTCATTATCATATATGTCACACCCTGACACTCACCAAGATCCTGGCCAGGATATTTTGAGTTCGCCAGCGACTTTTTCAAGTACTCCATTATACATGACATATGATCAGACAAGTAGCTCCATGTTTTCGGCTCAGCGTATGAATTCTCAATTGCCGCAAAATCCACCGGTCGGCCTAGTTCTACAACAGCCGCAGATAAGAACAGCATCTTTATTCAATGTTATGCAAGCCAACCAGAATACAAAAGACAGTTCAGTCTTCAACATGAGCCCATCTCCAAGTCCATTTCAGCAAGTCAGTGACCTCCAATTGATGGGTATGTCACAGCCTCACTCTGATCTAACAAAACATGTTAATGCAAAGCCTTTCCAACCTAGCTCAAGGACGCCACCGAGTGGCCAACCACAACAGGTTATAAATCAACACTCGCAGTTCTTGGGTGGTCATCATGCTAAGTACTCGAGCCAAGTCAACAAACTTGGGAGCCAGCCACTCACTCTTCATCAACGTCAAGGATCAGAACAACACAGCTCATCGTTGCATCTGACTGATAAACGGCAGTTGATGCAGCAGCCTCACGGCAATCAACCGCACTCTGTTCAACACCTCTTACCATCTCATCAACAGTCTGTGCAGCCACATTCAGCCTCGCAACATTCGTCAATGTCTCATCATATCCGACCATTGGCATTGCAACAGTCAGCTCTGCACCAGACGTCACCGTTTCTTCACGCCTTCCCAAGTGGTCGCATTGCATCGGTTGGACCAAGGTACGGAATTGCATCTCTTTCATCTTTTGCTCACATTGCTTCCTGTCCTTTTTAGTTTCACTTTCTTCCTCTGCTGTCTCTTTCTTTCTATTTTTCCTTGCTTTCTCATTCAGTTATTCACTTATTCATTCACTCATTCACTCACTCACTCACTCGCTCACTCATTCACCCACTTAGTTAGTCAATCACTTATTCACTCATTCATTCAGTAGCTGTATTACTCACTCACTCATTCACTGGCTCACTCATTCACTCACTTATTCACTCACTCACTTATTCAGTCAGTAACCGAATTACTCACTCACTCATTTAATCACTCATTCACTCATTTATATTTTCACTTGCTTGTTCATTAGTTTATTCACTCGTTGATGTAATCTTTAGTCCTTCGTTTTTTTCTTTATTTCTGTTACTGGCTGTTGGTGTAAATTAGTAACTACTACCACAGATACCAGCAGTAAATAAGTATGATGATGATGATGATTATGATGGTGATGATGATTATGATGATGATGATTATGATGATTATGATGATGATTATGATTATGATTATGATTATGATGAGATACAAGTCATAATAATAATAATCATAATCATTATTGTTAATAGATCTGCCGCTGGCAAAACAGTCACAACCAACTCGCAGGCGCAGAACAGAATTGGATCAATGTCTCCAGTCGATCAGAATATGCACATAATCCAAGGTAGCATGTCCTCAATCAAGGGACTCACTCAGCCACATCAGCTGCTCTCCAATAGCACTGGCAGTAGTCTGGTTCAGGTACGTCCTTTTACGCAAAGCCTCCCAGTTGGACAACAGCAAAGCCATCCTTTCACGGTAAGACCGACATCCCAAATACAGAAATATGCGCGAGTAGGCCCCGGTCCAATTCAGAGGCCTGTAAAACCCACCAACCAGCAGAATGCTGCCTCCACGACAACAAGCAGACCAAAACAGCCCGTATCACCTATGGTGAAATCCACTGAGGCTGTAAGTGCTTCCAAGAGTACTGTTGCGTCCAGTATAGGGAGTAGTTTTAGAAATGAAGAGCACCAAAAGATGATCGAAGAAACGAAGAAGTATTTTGCTGCACAACACCAGAAGAATGAAGCTCCTTCGTTGAGTACGTCCACCGTGGCAGTGCCCGCTGCGCGTTCAGAACCAATCCCAACAACGAGCCAATCAAACTTGCAAGTTACAATCGCAAGGACAACTGAGAGTAGAGGCGGACCACAGACTGATGCTAGGGCTGGCAAGTCAAGTGAAAATAAGCAGGCGATGGTAGCAGAAAGCGCTTCTATTACGACTGAATCAAAATCAGTCAAGTCTCCCGAGGCTGATGATACTAGGCCCCCCGAAATCCAGCAGAATGGCGATAAATCCAAGAATGAAAAGAAGGATCTTCCTGACATTGCAGCTTCTGCAATGCTGAATGATCCATCTGATATTTTCTCGATCATCAAGGGTCGGCCTTCTTTAGCCAAAGCTTTCAATATGGACGGTGTGAATAAGGAGAAGGGCTCTGAGAAGGTACGAGAAAGGAAATCGAGCTCGAAAGAAGAGAAGCCTAAAAGAAGTGGTAGTGCATTCAAAAGGGGTTCTGCCTCCCGTGGTGGCGGTGGCAGTAATCGATGGTCATCAACAAAAGGTGACCAGAAATCTAGCACGTCGAAGCAACAGACTACCCGAAAGAGTGAAAGTTCAGCTGAGAAATCGAGAAACTCCAGTAACCGGGGGAAAAGCTAGATTTAGAATTTGTGAACGGCAAGATAATTATTGTTACCAATCATTTGATTTTATGTTATCGATTCAGTACTTAGCAACTTGATAATTATAACTAGATCTGAAAGATATGTGATTCGTTCATTACAGCAGGCCCAAATCAAAAACGTGTTAGACGAGGTGGACATTGTTATAATATTACGAGCGTTCTGTTCGCATATGGTTTTTCTGGGTAGCCGAAAGTGAACAGACATGTGACTGTACTTATAATTTATTTCTGTACACTATTTGGTAGTTAGAGACGTTGTTACTCGAATAGATTAATTCTAAGATTTGTTTTGAACGTTCGTTAAAATTTGTGTGCGAGAATGAGTTATTGTTTCATGTAGCATTATTGCTGCTCTGTAATCATACACTTTGCAGCATGGATCTCTATTTAGATTACTGCTTTTTAACATGGCTGTGGCTGTTAAAAATGTCACAGGATTTTTTGCGAGTACAAGTGAAACTTGCTTCAATTTGGTGTTTGTATCTTGTGTCCATATTTCTCATTGTTGTTAGTGACGTATGGAAGCTGATTAGTGAAAAGTCTGTTGGTACTACAGAACTTCACTATAGCACGAAAAAGCGGGAACATTCTTTAAGCATACTGAAAGCTTTTTTCGTCCGACACTCGTCAGAGTATGAACCGTCGGATTGCGATTGCGACACTCGTCAGAGTATGAACCGTCGGAAGCTGATTACGTGATGCATTTCCATTTTAGCGAAGTCATGCAACAGCTTTATGATCATTTCGACGTTCTGTACACTAAGTTTGACAATCATGAACTCAGTTTAATGTGCTAGGTCTCATCATGCACAAATGTTGCCAGTGGCGTATTGAGAATTGTCAGAGATTTTGCCCTTATTTTCCCAAGACATTTCAGGTAAAGCTTCAGTCAGCATCAGTAGCAATTTAAATGTATGAGAATCAATCGCATGCGTCTTCTCACAAAAATTGTTTAATAGTTCTTTGCTTCGTATTTGGTTATGAAACAAATTCTTCCAATGCAATAAAATCAACATAAATATACTACACCTTTGAAAATATGCTTATAATTTTACTTTTTTGGAAATATAGGGGTAGTGTCACCACCCCACTTCTCTAGAAGATACGCCCCTGAATGTTGGAATTTGCTTATAATCGAAAGCTTGGACGGTTTCAATCGCATGTTGAGGATGAAATTATGGTTCTCACCCATGTTGAGAATATGAGTTGTCAGCTAGAAAATGTTGTCGCCAAATGCGAACAAGGGTGTGATCAAACTTACTTCAGGGGCCTCCGACCTCAGTTCACAGCTCGAGATTTGGCCTATACAACCATCGACGCTTTAGGGTCATCTAAACTATAGAATAGTTTTTATTTCAAGTGTCAACAATCCGTAACAACTTCAACAAGCTCAACCTGGAATGTAAGTTTGCCCAGGGCAGAGATCTGCCATCCAGACTACTCCCCTAGAAAGAGGCAGGGGAAAACCTGTCGTTCCTCTTGCATCTCTGAATTCACCATGGCAGTATCTTACATTTTTACTTTTTACGTAGGAGATTAAACCGTGAGGCGGCCATAAACGTGATGGCCCATGGTAAGTGTTGGTGAGTGCCCTCTTAAACAGGCCAAAAATTCAGAACGTGGGACCAGCAGCAAATGCTCAGTGTGATGGGATGCGCATGCGCCAATTCATGTCTTAATTTCCTGAGGGGAAGTTATAAAATGGAATTGTTTTCAATTAGATTGACTACATCTATCAAAACGGACAGACTGTTGCTCAGCTAGGGAGAGAGAGGTAGTATTGATTTTAGATAGCCACACAAATATGCAGTTGCTCCTTAGTTTTACAATAGGTATAGTCGTTTTATTAACCTCATCTACAAAATGCGAAGAGATAAGTAGTGGTGTGACTGAGTCGCCAATAGTTTTGAATGAACTCGGACAAACGCCAAATTTACTTTTGTCGATTATCGCGCGAAATGAAGAGAAGACGCTGCCAACCTATCTTGGTTACATTGAAAGACTCAACTATCCAAAGAGTCACATTTCTATTTTGTAAGTATTTCGATTGCATTTTGTTCCATTTTGTTAGGCCCAAACCTGGACTACCTCTCGAAGTATATGACCATGCTATTTCACACCGATACTCGACGGAAATTATAGCTAAGGGCTTCTTAATTTGATTTGTGGATATGTGACTTATGAGGAAATGATGCCCATGAGCTGCTGTGTAGTAAAACAAATAAGTTTATTTCTACCTTCTCGACTCGATGTTTGTTGTATTGTTCCTAGGGTATTGTTTCCCCTCTCCGGCAATTCGGAATTGCAATACGTAGAAAACCATTGAATATTTCAATAAATGTACAGTAATAAACGTCGTTTGATATGGTACATATGGTTAATTGAATAGCACAGAAGACATTAATATGATACGATAATACCCACAAAACATTTTCATGATAATATATTCTTATATAAAATCCTGTAAGGTTAGTTTTTGTGGATAGTTTTTTCATAGAAACTGCTTTGAACCAACTGTTGACAAGAAATGTTTTAATTGCAAAGGATTTAAAAAATTCATGCATATAGTCTGATGTACTTTAGTTAATATATTTGTGAGGATTAGCTGTATCTTATTATTGATTGAGTATATGAGAAACATTGTTGAATGAGGTTTCTATCATCTCAGAGAAAAATTTCATTTTCCATGCATGCTAAAGAACTATGTAGTCTTTGGGCTCAATTTCTACCAGTTCTTTATTGTTTTTTTCGACCCAGTGTATTCAATTCAGTTGAGTCAATAAAACCCCTATGACTTTTGAGGCTTTGTATCGAGAGATTTTTGGGCCAAATTCCCTTCTACCAGAGGAAGCAAAATAGAATTGTCCTTAGCATAACCCTATCAATATGATCCAATAAATTTCACATCATCATCCACATATAACTGTAAAGTGCTCATTAAGTGACTTTGAATGACTTTTAAGTGGTACTTGAGGAGCTGTTACTGGCAATTTATACATGTGAGGTATTCTGTCCAATGACAAAGATCTTCCTATATATAATGATAATAATCATGTTTCTTTGTGTAAGTGGAAGCAGAACATGGAAAATGTCAAATATAGCTTACACTTTTAAATTGCATTGTTGTTTTTCAGGAGCACCTCCCTAACAATGAACAATTTGTAGTGATCTGTTACAGACAGCCTGTAATGTGATATGTTATGTTATGTTGTGTTACTTTATTTTATGTAATTGAGCTTTAATTATTTGCCTGAAGTCTTATTTATTTGTAGTCATAAAATATCCTTTAAGGTTTCATACATATTGTTGAGCTGCAGCACACTATGGGGCTCTGTTTCCTTCAGGATATGTGCCTAGGTGGTCAGATGAATTATCAGGAAAGATTTGAGACTTACTTGAGATAGAAGTCAATCACTTAAAATATATGATTATATTGATGATTATGATGATGAATGATGATTGATGCTGGTGATGGATGTTGATTATGGTTATATTAATGATGATATTGATACTAATGATCCAAATGATGATGATGATGGTGATGATGGTGATGATGGTGATGATGATGATGATGGTAATGATGGTGATGATGGTGACGATAATGACATTGATTATGTAGAGTTTGTTTTCCTGAGTTTCTTTTCTTTACTCTGTTTACAGCATTCAAACAGATCACAATAAAGACAAGACAGAACAGAGGTTGAAAGAGTGGACTAAACATGCTAAGTTAATGTATAAAGATATAAAATTACAAGTCAATACAAGTGATCAAACATATCTGGATTCCACAGGACCAAATGATTGGGTGCCTAGTCGATACAAACAATTGGCACGTTTGAGACAAAATGCACTGGATGAAGCCAGAGGCCTTGGAGTTGATTACTTATTGGTGAGACATTCTTAAACCCCCCCCCCCTTAAAAAGTCATTTTTTAGTGTTACTCATTTAAAATGCCGTATGAAAATCAAAATTTAATAGCTTTACACTGTGTCATTTTGATAAATAGAAATTTGCTTTGTTTGTAGTAATCACTCCTAATGGTTTGTAATCCTATTTGGCATCCAAATTACAATAAAGAGGTGCTTATATTCTTGGGAAATGCTCTCTTAGGGCATATATCCTCTAAGAAATTTGCTAATTGTAAATATTTTTGTTCTGAATTATGTTCTACTTAGAACAGATCACACAGAAATTCAGTCATGTTTCTTGATGATGTTTGTAGTTTACAATACAACCACAATAATAAGATGTTGGATTTTCTGGTGCTTTTGACTATAGCATTAGCCATGAATGGAGCAGTAGTGCTATGAAATGCAATTAGTTTGCAATTATGTGATCAAAAGTTTGTCATGGAATCAGGGAGTATTTGTCATTTCCAATATCAATTACTTTTGGGGTGTTCTTTCTGTGCATATCTAGATAAGAATGGCTCCATCTCTGGAAGAGACAGTCATAGGAGAAAGTGAATTCAAAGAAAACTAAAACAGAAAGCAATTGGTCAGTGTCCAGAGACCAATAGAGATGAAGGGCATCAGCACTTGCTACTGTACTCATAAGATGTTTTCTTCTACTTATTGAAAAGTCTTGCTTTTTTAAGTTACTGGGTAATTCTTTACCTTGGGATCTTTTTCCTATGTAGTTTGTGGACTGTGACAACTTCTTGCTGAATCAAAATACACTGCGTGCATTGATGGCCCAAAGAAAGTAAGCTTTTCGTTTGATTTGTTATCATAATATCGTATTGTTTGGTGAAAAGTTTTGTATGGCCTCTAAATATTTAGAGATAGTGGACTTCTTTAAGTATGTATTGTTGGGAATAACACATCTTATGAAAGACAACAGTTTGAAGGAATATCACTTTATCTTGAGTTAATCTTCTTTATTGCTGGGATTGTTTTGAAAACTTGTTTTGACAATATTTTCTTTGAAGAGTAAAAGCAGAAGTGCTTGAGAATTTCTTTAGCTTTGGAAATTGGCTCTGTGCCTCATTGTAAATCAGTGATATCAATGATTTGATGATTGATGATGATTCATTGTGATTCATGGTGATTGATGATTAATAGTGACTGATATGATAGTGATGGAGGAAAATTCTTCATTTGACATTCCATGTTTAAAAGTAATTGATAGAATAATGGACATTTATAACAAGTTATTTTCAATATTGTGATATGATCTGTGGTTTTTAGAATTTGATCCTCTCTTGAGTCATTCATTGAGATGGTATTATAGTATTGTCTGTGAGTGATATACTCCAAGGAAACCATGCTTTTATTGGACAATCATAGTTGCCACAGAATCTGAAAGACCTGGAAAGATGTCCATTTTTTTAGAAAAGTCAGTGAAACCTGGATAAGTCAGGGAAATTTGTTGAAAAAGGGTGTAAGCCAGAGAAAAGTCAGGGCATAATTTTAAGTTAGCATTTGCCTTTTGGTTTCCATACCACAATCTGATATTATGTTTTAGTCTTAATGGTGTGGACACCTATCCATCATACTTATCACACTTTTGCCATGTCTTTATTGCATGCCATTGTCCTGCAATTGTGAGATAATCAACATCCTTGCAGTAAATTTGGTGTGGCCACATAGAATGTGATGTTTAATGGACATAGGCTGCTAAAGTCCCCCAGTCTGTGGTGGCTGGCACCACCTTTGTTGATCATGTAAAAGTCAGGAAATTTTGCTTTTCATTTTCTGTGGCAACCATGACTATGTAGTGTATCATTACATTGCAGCCTCTCATGACTGCTAGGTTCAAGGAATCAGCCCCACCCCCCTTTACATACGCTTCTTCTGACATTCTACTCTGCTTTCTAAGTCCACTTGCCTGTTCAGACCTGCAAAGGGGGGCTTTTAGAAGGTCATATTTTTACAAAGTGCTACTTATAACACGCCCAGTGGGCATTTGGTATGTGGATTTAGCTCCCCTGTAAATCAAACGTCTTTTTAAGTACTCTCCTGGGTACTCTTACTAGAACTTTCTTGGAGATATCAACAAATGAAATACTTTGTTAGTTTAAGGGGCTGTTCAATAAGTATGTCATGCCTAGGGGGTGGGTACTTCTCATAACGACAGGCCTATCCTTATGGTAGTTCTACTCGTTCTTCGTGATTCAAAGCGTGACGCTGGGGGGGTGGGTGGTTCAAAATGGCAATTTCAGGGTGACGTAGTTATTGAACAGCCCCTAATGGATTAACTTATTCTTTTCAATTGTTTTCGAAGTCCTGCTTGTGTATCAAATTTTGTTACTAGATTGCCTATTGGAATAATTAAACTGTTTTATGAGATGAATTCACAGAATGAATCGAGACACCCACCATGCAATTTCTTTAGAACAAATTTTTCCCACAGACTGTCTACAATGTTTCCATTTCTTTAATGTTTCCATGGATTAGTTAGCCACTCAGAATTTATTTTTTATCATATAAGTGTAATCGTGCTAGATTAAATATATTGGGTATATCTAGGTGAGATTTCCTTCGATATTCCAATCTATCCCTCTGAGTATCTCTAAAGTTTCTGCTTATTTTACCCGCAGGGCTGTCATCGCTCCAATGATCAAGACCTTTCACAATGAGACGACATACGCGAATTACTGGTGTGGAATGGATGAGAATGTCAGTAAAAATGAGCCGCTTTCTGTGTATCTTGTTTTTATTTGAATTTTTTAGATACTTTTGCTAATATGAACCCACCGCTATCGTATAACTCTGCCAGATGTTATGAAGGAGAGTCTTTATGTAATTAGAAATTCGTCTCAATCTTACTTGAGAAAACAACACTATGATTGATAGGGTATCTGTAGGTTTTCCTTTGTGAGGTTCCAGTTAAGTATAGTGTGTTATTCCTAATTTCTTAATCCGTTAATTCAACAATGTAATTATATATTTTAGCCCCACCCTTTCATCGCAATAGTAATTTACTAGCGGAAATTGTCACGATCCCATTGCGCCTTCTAAAGCGAATGATCTAATCCGTTTACTAGGCAGACAATTATGCGAAAATCCTCGAAAGATTCCCTGCCTGTTTTATCAAAGTTTGAGATGTTTGCTATTACGTTTGTGTTATGGAGAATGCCTTTCCCAACAATGGTTAACGTATGATATCATTTTTCATTATTATGAGGCCTGCCCTACTGCCCATAAGAATGAGGGGCTTTCCTCAGTGGTGTAAAGCTAAATTTTTTCCTTGGGTGGGCGCTCTTTCTGGTTTGAAGGCTGCGGCAAATACAAACGTTGTACACATCCAGAAGCACCAGCACTTTATTGCAAGCTGGTGGTACAGTGAGTCTGAACCCCCGAGCCCCCTTCTTCTACACCCCTGGCTACCCTTCCCCTCAAAATTGAAAGAGGCCGACCCTAAGTACCCCCATGAAATTGAGGAGAACTTTTAGGGAAACGCGACATTTGCGCTTAGTTCCTGCACTGTTCAGTGGAGTTGAAAAGGCCCTATTCTTCTACTTGATGAAACAATGCTTGTTTTTGTAGAATGTCATGTTCTAGTTTGCAACTTTGAAGTCAAAAATCTATTTACTTGTTAATTAACACTTAGCAATTTTTCTTTTCAGGGATACTATAAAAGAACGCCAGATTACCTCCCGATTTTGAAGAGAGAGAAGAAAGGATGCTTTGAAGTTCCTATGATCCATTCAACGTATTTGATAGATTTGCAGTATTACTCCACCGACAATCTGCAGTATTATCCTCCTCCTCAGGATTACTCTGGTGAAGTTGACGATATCTTGGTGTTTGCATTCTCAGCCAGGAAAGCTGGTATGTATCGAACTGGTGTCCGCAGTTGTGTTCAAGCAAGTTTGTACATTATTTTTACTGCCTATATATGGCTGGGATGCTCAGGACAGTTCCTTTTCTTGCCGCCTCTATCTTCCCTTTCTACCACCGATTCATTGGATGCTGGCTAGATGGACTGTGAACAATCTTTCAGTCACTTTTCGAGTGGTGGCTTACATAATAGGACTCTGTGATGCACCAACAAACGAGCACTATCCTGTTCATCCATGTTTTATTAATCCTTTGTATTATATTGATATTGGCAACGAAGCATTGCTAGCTTTTAGTGAATAAAACGTTGGTATCTTTGAAGATTTGCTAAGTAACATATCTTCTTTGAACACTGTCTTCTTCATCTCTAACAAATCTTGCTCCGAATATGAGAAACGTGGAAAAAATTTGAACATCTCACTTATCCTTCATTTGACTTCACTTTCTAGTGTTATTTCCGGTAATTTTAATCATGTTCAAGGGAAAGTACGTTATAATGCGCTGATCTTCACTTTCACCCGTTATTTTCTACATACAGAAGGACCATATAGGTCCACTTTTTATCCACCCTAAATCCTTTCAGATTCTGCCAGCTACAGCTAGGACTTTACCTTATATCGTATGAAATGTTTCTAACTTGATGACAGGACTCCTCCTTAATTAGTTTTATGTCCTTGATTAGTTTTTATTTACTTCTTTATTTCACGTTTTTGAATATGAATATATTTATATTTATATGATATATGAAGTCAAACCTGTCTTTAGGCATCAAGTTGTTTGTTTTGAATGAGGAAGATTTTGGTAGAATGTTAAGTCCAGCGACGTCAGAAATGAGCTTGGAAGACGACCAGATTGCTTTCACTGATGCCAAAATCGACTGGATGGGTATGAGGCATTTCAGATGTCCTTTGTTTGATTGCAGCGTTTTGGACAGGTGCTAGAGTCGTTTCCATAAAGCCATAGAGCTGAGTGATGTTGAAAACAGGGTTACATAGCCAATTGGTTTATCTGCTATTTTCACAACGGCACATCACACAATGTGGCGCCTCTTTTCTAACTAGCTGGCCTAGTTAAATATAGGCAAGAAATCTGAAGTGGGATATTTTCCTGTGTGCTGATATATTCAATGCAATATCATTTATAGTGAGCTCTAGATTAACATCATCCCTATGCGGAAATAGTCACGCAATTTCTCTATTGCTCTTATCCCACTGGATCCAAACCGTTTGGGTATTTTATGAATAACTCAAAATGACATATCAGTCTATAGTTTTTGAACAAACTCTAGACAAATCACAAATTTTTGTTGTCAGACGAAATCATTTTTTCAAAAAGCTATCTACTTGAACGAAAAGTTTTTAGATTCTGTTGGCATTTTTTCTCCACTACTTGAATATACGTGTTCGAGAGACGCTTTTTTCTGAAAGGAATGCAACTTTTCCGAGGGATTAGGTCATAGATATTGTGGCGGGCGTGAAAATAGAGTCTATTATGGCTTCAGCTCCACGGGAAATTTGTAAATTTGTTGAATGTAGCACCAATACATTTGCAAATACTTCGTATGGATATATGGATAGGGTTGTTTAGGCCAAATTTTGGCCCGTTTTGCATTACATTTATCTAAATCTCTGTTTGTCATTGCTTCAATGCTCTTGCAATATTGTAAAAATTTTATTAACTAGATTTCCTTATCATTAGTTTGAAGTGAGCTGATGTTGCCTATTTTTGTAGCATACAACAAACCCTTGATAGCAACCAACCTGACAAACCATCGACCGCCGCCCATTGATAATCTTGGATTTGATCAGGTGAGTAATGCCTTGTCCAAATATCAGCTGTTGTTTCTATTTTAAAGATTGGCATTTTTATATGAGTTTGCCAAGGCCAATTGTTGGTTAGAAGTGGAGGGGGGCAATGAGGAATTACATCTGGAGTCTCCTGAAGCCTTGAACTTTGATGCTAAGTGCAAAGTTTTGTGCTGTTAGGGTTTCACTGTTCATTTGAAGTGGGCTAGCTTACTGAAGGAGACTGGCCTATGTAAAGGAAATTTTGCATGAATAAGTTGTGCAGGAAAAGCTACTTGCGCTCACATCTGGAACGGACCAGCACATCTGATGGCCTTCTTAACGTTCCCTTTACAGATCTACATGATCAATCTGGCAAGAAGACCTGATCGCCGAAAGAGAATGTTGATGTCACTGGAAGAGCTTGGCTTGTATGTATATGAACAGGATGCTGTTGATGGAAGGTAACTACTGTATGTAGACAGGATCATATTGACTTTTGTATATGAACAGGATGCTAGTTAATGCTGCTGTCTTTGCAGCGGGTGCACCGCAGTGGTCTGGTGCAGCCATTCCTGCTCGATTAGTATCAAAGCAAGATATACAAGGAGGATTTTTGGCCTTTTTGTGTTTTTCATTCCTGTGATCCACCTCGAAATTTGTTGCCTTTAACTAACTTATAATTTGCAAAGCAAAATTGAAAATTACAGTGGCAGTAATGAGTGAGTAGAATAGAATCAATTTCGATTTATAAGGAATTCCACAAAGTTTTCTCAAATCATGTGCAGCCTTCATAGGTCTTGCACATTAAAAGCACTGAAAATTGTGCTGCACGATATGATTTAGAAATGCTTCCAAGTTGCATTTATTCAAGAATTATGTTTGCATGTTCTCTTCGCACTTTCTGTCGAGCTATCTTCTTTTTTTATTTTCAAAGGACTTTGACGAAAGAAATCATTGACGAAATGGGTATACAACCAATGACAGATTTTCAAGATCCATATTTAGAAAGGTAGCTTGCACCAAGGGAATTTTAGTATAACATGTGTTTTGATGTACAGCTATCAATCCGAAGATTTTTCCCTTCATTCCCACTCCGCCATTCCTTATTATACCGGACCAGCTATTCTCAGTAGCAAATCTTAAAAAGTGGGAAAATTTCAGTTTCAACCAACTTACAGTATTAGTTTAATTCTTATATTGTATTTCAAATTGCATACCTAGGGGTGGATGATAAAAGTTATGCGAATGATAGCGAGGTCTAGAATTCCCTTTGTCTTCCATTTTTTGCTATCCGTACCGTGGATGGCCTGCTGAATGGCTTACGGAAGAAAGTTGTAAAAGCTATTCTTATGACAAGACTCTTTCTAGACTCGTACTCTTACTAACGCAAACTGTAGATGAACCTAGCGGAAGGATCAGGAGGTTGGTCTTCGGGTAATCCAACCTCAACCCCCGTCTTAACCAAGTCTGCGTTGAATTTGAAATATTTCTAGCTGTTTTGAAAATATGTAAGTTTGATTATTTGTAGTTGAAAACAATAAGTTGATTTATGGGTTTGATTTTGTTCGCAAAGGCCGATGACCATGGGTGAGATTGGGTGTTTCTTGAGCCACTGGAATATTTGGAAAGACGTAAGTATGGTTTTTAAGACATTCTTTCAGCATAGAGAATTTTCTTGTCGTCTGGAAACCCACCTTGTTCAAATCATATTTTATGCATGCAGACAATGTTTAAGCTAAATAGCAAAGTACTAGGGTTATTTCAGGTTATATATAGATTGTCTTTAGGTTAGGTCTTCATTGTTATCAGATTCTGTTCTTGTTATGATACAGTTTTGCTCAGATTGTGTTCAGATTATTATCAGATTTTGTTTAGGTTATGCTTAGATAATAAAAGGATTACTATACGTTTTTATCCAGACTGTGTCCAGATTAGATTCGGATTATATTGCATGATTATTTCGCACTTTCAACCTTATTTCTATGATAACTTTGACTGATAGAGATGCTTTAAATGAAGCGATCAAGGGGATTGAACATTTGCTCACTTAGTTGCGTTGTTTTGTATTCTATTTAGAACTATCCATCTTTTTCTTGCTTTAAATTTCGAGGGTTTTTCTCAAGTAGTCAAACCAGCCCATAGTGTTTGCGTTTCTAGCGATCTATATCTTTCGCTTTCATTTGTATTTACTTGTATTGACTAACATATGACGTAAGGTCATATATTTCTAAAAGCATCTTTATCCCTTCCCATTTGTTTCTTTAGCTTTACGTTGTTTTGCGGTTGGTTTTGTTTATGACATGGCCTATTGGTTTAGGGTTGATCTTGTAGTCATAAAGACAGGTATTTGAATCCTAATAAGAAGAAATAATGGACTGTAAGACAGATTGTTTTTTGTAAATGTTAAAATCCTAAATGTTTTCTACCTGAGGCTCAATTGGATGTATGTGATCATTTGATTTTTCAGGTTGTTGCAAATCGTTTGGATTATATCCTTGTGTTGGAAGATGATATTCGTTTTGAAGCTGATTTCAATCGAAAGATGAGAAATTTGTTGCTAGAAGCCAAGGATTTATTAGTGAACGTCGAGTGGGATTTGATGTGAGTATCGTTTACTTATATGAGCGATTTAATATTCTTCTATTTGCACCATATCATGCCATATCATATTATATTACATCGTATCATATCATATCACATCATATCATATCAAATCATATCAAATCATATCAAATCATATCATATCATATCATATCATATCATATCATATCATATCATATCATTTAATGTCATATCATATATCATATATCATATATCATATATCATATATCATATATCATATATCATATATCATATATATCATATCATATTATCATATCATATTATCATATCATAACCCATCACATTACGGGTTATTTCATTGTACATCTTTGAAAACAGTAAACTAATCGAGATAATTACTAGTTATTTGAAATTTAATTTCATTAACATCAAACGTTTTTCATTCTGGGTGTTGTGACCTTCCAGATATATACTTGAGAATAAGACTGTCGACACCTATTTGGAGAAGTTTATACACTTGAATGGTAGCATAGGAACATACGTTTATCGATACTTGCTACAGGCCAAAAAGAATTGTGTTAGTAGAAAAATTGTAGCACAGAACTGCGTCGAGATCTTTCAAAAAATTAAGAATGGTTTTTGTCTTTTGCTATCAAGTCATTACCTAGTAAACAAATGACCTCTTTTCATCGTCAACTTTACTGGATGTCGTAGACACAATGGGACTTCATTGGAGATCATGTTGAGGCACCTCAAATCAGCGGATGTTTTTTCATATTTTTTGTTTCAAATTTGTTTAAAGGAATGTTTAGAACAGTACATTATTCTGGCGGATATAATTTTTAGGACGAATCCTTGATGCTCATAAGCATACACAAATTGCACCTAGCACATAGGCACTGAAATTATGCATGTTTCATTACTATGCTTATGGGAAGTAAAATTTATATATAGCTCTTTACTTCAAAGGGAATTCTTCTAAATGAATGTATAATGTATTCTGCACATATTACTCTCAAGAGCTGCGACACAGAATGAATTTAGAACTGCGCATTTTTGTGTAGAGCTGCACATTAAAAACTCTGCCTTGTTTCTTACCAGTCGTTGTGTACTTCGGTAATGTTTGTTGATTGATTCAGTGTCAGTACTGATAACAAATGTACTTATATTCACGTTTATAAACCTGACCATATACTTGCATTACTGTACATTTGTTTATTTCGCAGTATTAATATCTTTGTCTCATATCTTTAGTTCATGTTTTATTTATTTTTACTTTTATCATTATGAAATTATCTAACCTATTGCTGACTTTGTTTCTCTTTAGATACATCGGCCGTAAGCGTATGTCACAATCTGAAGAGGTTCGTGTGACTGGCACAGATCATCTAGTTTGGGCAAAATACTCCTACTG
Organism: Mastigias papua; assembly: GCA_964019165.1. Classification (NCBI taxonomy): domain Eukaryota; kingdom Metazoa; phylum Cnidaria; class Scyphozoa; order Rhizostomeae; family Mastigiidae; genus Mastigias; species Mastigias papua. Next base: position 2,138,628 of record OZ025273.1, on the reverse strand, counting down.
GACACTCGCATATATCCTTCGATTATCTGGAGCTAGGAAACTCATTGCTGGTGACCCATTTAAACAGATGATTCCCGTTGATGAATACATACCCATCATGTTCAACGATCATAATGAGTAAGCTTTACAGATAATGTTTTTTGATCTGTCTTGTTGCTAGCCTGTGCACTTTTAGAGTCTAAACCAGTTAAAGCTAGATAAAGGCGAACTTTAAACATGCACAAAGGAGTGCTGACGCTAATTGAGTAAATGGCTAGAAAGCTCGTTATGGATAGATGGCTTTTTGAGTGTCGAGAGTGGCACTCGCAGCTTTCAGCTATTATCTATACCTCAGGAACTTTCTAGTCTTGTACTTGCTTGTTTTCGAACTACACTTATGCTTATTTTTTTCCTCTTCTTACAATTTTCTTTAATACAACTAACTGATTTTCTTTAATAACCACGAGTTCCACTTAAAACTTAAAGATTTTGGTCAATATTGTATATATCATTTCTGAAAAGGACTGGTCACATGTGTTAGATACGCAACAATTGGAACATAGTTATGCTCTCAAAAGTGAAGCTAGAAACGGAGTGCGAAAATAGGCATCTGAATATAGCTATATAGCTTTTTACCCCCATAGAATAGGGAAATTACAACTATTTAACATTTAGAAAGCAGTAGAGGACTATTTCAGATACTTTTGTGAAGGCAACAGGATTTGGAAGAAATGAAAAGTGAAAGTGCGAGAAAATAGCCGACCCGAGCGGGATTCGAACTCGCGACCCCTGACATTGAACATCAGTGCTCTACCATCTGAGCTATCGGGCCACGCTTCCAAATCGTTGCTTAAGGGTAGGTCATTTGCTCGCACCGCCCCTCTCTTAACCAATTTGCACAGGGGAACCATCACAGCTCCATCGCAATGTGCATTGGACCTGCTATTTTAGATACGCTCACCAGATTGATTAAAATTTGAGTTCTGTAATTTTTATTTACATTTCTATTATTTATGCTATCCTATATTCTATCTTTTATTTTGTCTGACCCTTTATTCATTATTTTTAATGATAACTAGAATTAAAGTGAAATGAAATGATGAAATCAAACGGAATTTTTCAGCCATAGGCTAATGAGAAAGTTGCATACAACAATTAGTTCCGTAATTTTCATTTAAATTTGTATTATTTATTCTTACCCCAAGGGAGCGTTATCACCCTTTATTTTTCAGCCAGAAGCTAATGAGCAAGTTCCCTACAAGAAATCTAGTTGCTCTCTCTGTGTATCCCTTGTACGTCTATCCAACACATTACGTGGGTGATGATGGTTATGTAAGTGACACTGAAGGAACTATTACTATAAAACACAAGGACAATAACAGCACCACTGATTCCACCACCTTTGACGAACAGAATGATTCACCCGAGGTTATCGCCGAAAGGAGGTTCCAGCAGCGGAAAATGACGTCACGGCTGCAAGGAGACTTGTAGACAATACTATAGTTTGTGGATAGGATTTGTTTTATAAATGGAACCCATTTTATTTTATTACATTTGTAATTTTAAGTAAAATTCATGTAGGCAAAAGTTATATTTTCTACTTGGTTGCAAACATTTCTACAATGTAGTTTACCAGTTGTTACTTGCAACTTTTGTACGAGGTGAATTTTTTTATGTCCTCTTTGTGCTCACTCGTCAACCAAATTGAGCATAACATCATTATGTTCCATGCTTTTCAACAATGATAAAATATTCTCCAGATCGTTAACATCTGTGCATTACAGTGTGACCCAGTTCTAGCGCTGCCATCATTCAACATTCATTCAGCAATATCATTTGATCTGTGCAATGCAGAGCCTAATATATTAGTTGCTTACAGATCCACACATCTATAAAAGAGTGGATGTGGTCTTTGATGGCAAGTTAGATCTGGTCTTTCCTTGGATGGCAAGTGGGGCTATAGCTCCCGTCGGGACATGCTATCCCCACGTCGGAGGATGGTGAGCTCTTTTCTCAGATATACCTTGGCAATTCTGTGCCCTGCTAACCGTATCTATGTCCGTCACTCGGAAGAGTCGATCTCCGTCAAAAATTCTTGGCGCTACCTTTGATTACACAAGGGGTGACAGAAGCCAAAAACTTGCCAGATGTCTCAAGAGTAAAATAATAAATCTTAACAAATTTTAATGTTATAGAAAACTTATGAATTTCAATATACATCATTAGCACTCGTGTTAATTTATACTCGTTTTTATCCCTACGTTCAGTTAGCAGGTATGTACTGTTTGCTTATCCGCATTTACCCCAGTTTCGATTTAAAGCTCCAAAAATTGAGTCAGTTTCGCACTTATTTTAGGCACTTGTGCAATGTATATAGAACGATATTATTTGTGCACTGCTCTGGACCTCCTAATGTTTCGAGAAAGGTGAAGAGCAAGACTCAGATGAGGAACGATAGGAGGAACTGTGTTTGATCCTCCTTGTCTTTCTGGGAATACCCATTGCATAAGGATCGTGAGCATTGCCTCTCTCAGCCACGACGTCTTCTTGTTCGTCGTTAAGGTCCAGTCTCAAAATTGTTCTGTACCGGTGAAAGCCACGAGATCCACATTTCTTTCTCAAGCTACTCTCTTTTCCCATCAATTCTGTAGCACCACTGTTTCCTTCTAAATATTCCTCATTTATTTCGTGATCATTATCAGCACTTCTTCGTCACATGTTTTCACAGCCACACTCCCGCAATGTATAAAGTTGCAGACCGCTTATTCTTATAAAGTTTCAAAATTGGTAGGCAGCAACAAATTCATAATATTTGTGAAGAAGAAAAAGTCAAAATAGACTTGAAAATTAGATTGTTGAAGCCGATACAGATAAGGATGTTGATATCTTTTAACGGCGACGTGAAAACACCGACCTGATGTGGCTCCCATAGGGGGTTTAGGAGAGCTACGATTGTAGTTTTTACAACTAAGAATAGTACAAGAAAACAACTACAATAAAATTAATACAAGATTTTGTGGCAGCCTCAGCCAGAAAAGACACACAGTCACTGAATCTTTACTGCAGATGCCAATTATCATTTTTATTTTCGTTTCATTTTTAATTACACCAATACAGCCCAGGGTGGAAACCATGTAAGCCCTACGCCGAGTGTAACGCAGAGAATTATGAGAATTTTAGTGTTTCCGAACACGCTATTATAGATTTACTACCAAGAAGCTCTACAATGAAGACCCATCCACGCTTATTGATGTTATATGTTCAAATGAGCCACAGAACGTATGCTCCCCGACAGTAATCCCCGCTGGACTTAGTGATCATGAGCTCATTGCCTGTGTCCGTAAGCTGCACAACATAAAACAAGAGCCCAAAGAAATTTACTGCAGAAACTATTCAAAGTACAACAAAGCTGCCTTTTGTGGGGATCTAGAATCTGAAAATTTTAACAAGATATATTCAGCGGCCTCTGTAAACATCGCTTTGAAAATGTTCAATGATATCCTAACACGATGCATAGATAAGCATGCGCCTTTTGTAAAGAAGCGTATTAAAGGAAGGCTTTGTCCTTGGCTCTCCAAGGAGCTCAAACAAGAAATGAATAACAGGGACCAGCTCCTTCGCAAGGCCCGACGCACAAACACTGAATTGGACTGGTCAGCATATAAGCGCAGCAGAAACAGAGTGAACAATCTTGTTAAAAGAAATAAAGCGACATACAACAAAGAACTATTGCGGGATAATGCTGACTCTGCAGAAAAGTTTTGGTCAGCAATAAGAAAGATATATCCTATAAAGGAAACTTCGACGATTACAACATCAATGATTGAAGTGAATGGTCAAAAAACGACAGATGTAAATGAGATAGCGAACGCTTTCTCCAATTATTTTGCAACGGTAGCCAACACTTTAAAAACTAAAACGCTATTACTTAAAAATTTCATGTGGATGCGACAGAAGAGCCTTGCTCCCGCTGAGGATAAACACTTCCGATTCCAAAAAGTCAATCCAGTCCAAGTATATAGTGAGCTAAGACGTCTTAAACGTAAGAAAGCAGTGGGTGTCGATAGATTTCCATCTGAAATGATAAAAGACGCCGCAAATGTTCTAGCTGGACCATTGACCTTTCTCATCAACATGTCTATTGAAACAGGACTAGTACCATCCGATTGGAAAATAGCAAAAGTAATTCCGGTGTTTAAATCTGGGAACAAATCTGACTTAGATAATTATAGACCCATATCAGTTTTACCAATTCTATCAAAATTGTTGGAAAAGTTCGTCCACAAACAGTTGATTTACCACTTGGAGAAGAATTGCATGCTATTCAACTTTCAATTTGGCTTTCGTCCCAAGCGCTCAACAGAGTTAGCAGTGACACTCTTGACTGATCATATACGAAAGGAAGCTGACAAAGGCTCCCTTACAGGGGCCATCTTTGTCGATTTGTCAAAGGCTTTTGACACGGTCAGCCATTCAAGCCTTCTAAACAAGCTGCCTTCCTTTGGGATCCATGGTACTGAATTAAACTGGTTCACTGATTACCTGTTTAATCGGAAGCAGTTTGTCCAAAGTAATGGATGTGCCTCGGATATCATATCAATTTTTTTGTGGAGTCCCACAAGGATCAATAATTGGTCCTCTGTTATTTATAATGCATTTCAATGCGGCTCACACTGTTCTTCAAAATTCCAAAATTATAACATACGCTGATGATACAGTCATATTTGCGTCAGGCAGCTCCTTGGATGAAGTTGAAGAGAAGCTAAATAATGACCTAGAACACCTAAAAGCCTGGTTCGATGAAAATGAACTACTGTTAAACTTGAAAAAAGGAAAAACAGAGTCAATGATCTTTGGCACAGCTAAGCGACTTGGCAAAACAGAAAAAAAGGAGATGAGAGTTGAGGTAAACGGAACATCGATTGCAGGGGTTTCAAGTTACAAATATCTTGGAATATATCTAGACCAAACATTGAACTTTGCAACCCACTTTGACAAGATCTATAAAAAGGCTACAGGAAGATTAAATCTACTTCGACGCATCAGGAGCTCCATTGACTATGCGAGTGCTGAACAGATCTATCGTACCATGATAATGCCCGTTTTTGGATATTGTGGATCGCTGTCCCTTGGATGGTCTTCAACATTCAAGAAAAGAATCGAAAGCCTTGAACGTAGAAGCCTTGATATTATTAGACCGAATAGGTTTACATCTATCAGCTTGCGTGTGCCTAGTATCGAAGCAGGAGTGAAAAAGAGGTCTTGTAATTTGGTTTTTGATATCCTGCAAGGCAATGTCTGTGATGCAATGAAAGATTACCTCGTTATCAATGCTCATGGGAAAAATACTAGAAACGTTCAACATCTCGTTAAGATCCCTCAAGTGAAAACTGAATTTGGACGCAAAGGTTTTTATTATCTGGCTGGGAAAGAATTTAACAACTTGCCACTAAGTGCTAGAAAAATTGAATCTAGACTCCTTTTTAAACGATTTTTAGAAAACTATTTTATATGATGCAAATTATCTTATATCTCTGGATTGGACTGCTAGTGAACATTTTTTAATTAGTTTTTCGATCTTTTACCAATAATTTGTTAGTTGCTTAAGTATCAGGACCCTAATGATAACAGTATATATTGTACTGATAGGTCATCCTGTTAAAACATTCGATTATTATTATTATTATTATCCTTATAATGGGGACTTTTTTGTCAATGTAAGCTTTCAGACATATAATTTCCTTTGAATTAAATTGTTGCATCGTCCTGTGTGCCTTTTTGTGTGTGCGAAGTTAAAAATGTGCGAAAATGTTAAATGTGAATGCACATCAGATATTTGCTTTTGATATGGGAGATTTATTTCATTTGTAACTTAACAATTATGCCTTATGGTAGCAAATTTGTATTACAGATCTAATGGCATATTCTTTAAAAAGTTTCTGTGCTGATCTATTTGCTCCTACGATGTATCTGTTCTTTCTGACTATCTTCGCATTATTTTTTTCAATTTTGATCTAAAAGCCCTGTTACACGGTATTGTGTCTTTAGGTAAAACACACAAATCAAACAAATAGTTTTATTAACTATTTAAATATATTCACAGGCTCGGCTACACTATATAAGAAACACTATGTCCATACTGCTCACATTCAACAATTAATTATCATCTAGAACGCTACCGTATTTATATACATTCAATAGAGAATTCTAGAAGGCTAACGAAAATCAATTACGTCATATGTCGCAATTAGATGCTACCACGTTAGTCCCGTAAGTTCTGGTAACTACGTTGGAATAGAGGGGAATGACCCGTACGCATACTCAGTCTATTTACATAGCAGATTAAGGTTACGTCATTAGTGTCTCTGTCCATAACACACGGGTAGATATTTGTAATACCAGGCGCACTCGACGAGACTAAATGCTAATGCTAGAAAGTAGTATTCGACTGCTCAAAAAGTTAAGAAAGCTCAGTGCGAGATTTTGTAGGCCTAGCAAAGTTAAAAGGTCATATACCTTTGAAATTAAAATATTCACATAAGACAGTCATCGTTTTTACTAAATTTTGAAAGATGTCTTGTGGTGACCTATGTAATGGAATGTTGGATTTGTGTAGTACCTTTCTGTCTGTGTTATAATGTAACGCATTCTCGGCTCTTCTTGCCAAGAAAGCGCGGATCTTGTGTCGAACATTCGGGAGGGATATTTTACTCTATTTTGATACAATCATAGTTTGGTTTTGTCAAAGGGTGCGGCTGACAGAAACGATCCGAGCAGGCCACGCTCTTTGATAAAAGACAGTTGAAAGTATTTGGAGACAGCTTTTTGTTTGTATATTTTCAGCTGTAATTTTGGGAAGGTAAGATTGAGGGACTTCACCACGAGTGGATACCTAGGAGGGCCCGACATAGAAGGACCTGACTTAACAGAAAATTTATAATTTTTGCGTTCTAGAATGACTGAAAAGGCATCTTCCTGATTACAATTTGATTGACTAGCATTTATATGCTATGTGACAAAGAGCCAGCTATGGATAAACAGAAGAAATAGAATTTAGATTTTAGATGGATTTTAGTCCAGGAAACCTAGTGCATACTCCACTTTATTTCTTCTTTCATATTCATAAAAACATATTAGCTTACTGTCACAAAGTTTTTCTGTCAAATACTGGGAAGCAACTATGAAGGCATAGGCCACTGAGACATTTGGTTGCCCTATGCCTTCACAAACCCTATGCTTTCACGAGCCCTGTTCCTGGTGAGATCTCATCTCATCTCATCTCAAAAGCCCTGATGTTTTTATCAAGAAGAATTGTACACCAGTAACTGTTTTACCTCCTACTTCCAAAATTTGCGAGAGGTTCTTAGAAAGTCAAATGAGATCTCATGCTATCAGCTTCCTTTCTCCTCTTCTGTTTGGATGTCGAGAGGGCTGTGGAACCCAACACGCAAGTATACGACTGATAGAAACCTACAAAAATACGTTAAATCAACGGGATGTTGCTGCGGGGACTACTCATGGATCTTTCAAATGCTTGTGATTGTTTAAATCATGAGCTTTTGACCGCAAAGTTGACTGCTTACAGTTTGAGTGTGAGTACATTGCGGTTGATCCATAGCTATTTCAGTAAGAGGAAACTGAGGGCGAAAATAAATGGGTCCTTCAGTACGTGAAGAGAAACAGTAATTGGAGTACCGCAAGGGTTCGGTCTTGGGCCCTCTGCTTTTAACATGTACATGAATTACATTTTCATGTTTGTGAAAGGCATTCAAAGCTGTATGCAGATGATACGATAACATATGCCTGTGATAGCAATATTGAAAGTTTCATCAAATTATTAGACCACAATGCCCAATTCAGTCCCACTCCACGTGAGGAATTTACAATTGCTAATGATGGAGGTGTTCAAGAAAAAACTGAACCTCATTCCTAGCTTTACGAAATAAATTTTTGTCGAAAAACAGGTGTCTTATGGGTTAAGAGACTGCAATAACTTATCCTTGCCAAAACCACGTACTACGTGCTATAGCCTAGAAATAATATCGTTTATGGGGTTTAGGTTTTGGCAGACACTTCCCATCAATATAAAACAGCTAGATATTCTCTCCAGTTTCAAAAGGGCAATCAGGGCATGGAGGGCAGAGGAATGAAGCCGCAGAATATACCTACTTTTCTTGCCTCTGATTGGCTTCTTGGACATGCATTTGAGGAGGATACTTAATCATTATAAGCATTGTAAATTTCTGTGCATGCATCTCTAACTAATTACTTTGTATTATGGTATTTTTATTTTATTTCTCGTTACTTTGTTAGATAGTAGGCACAAATTAGCATTTGTTGTAGCCATTGCATGTTTAGCTACTGTAAATTGATAATGATAATAATAATTATAATAATTCGACATGCCGAAAATGCACGAAAATACCTAACAGATTATATGCCAAATTGTGATAGCTTTTTCAATGATGATTTATGTTTTTAATTTAGAATTTCTTCACAGGCAAACTAGGCCTACTTTGAATGTTTCCTCCTATTAAATTCGCCAGCAAAAAAGGGAACCCCATGTCCTTCTATGAAAGATGATATGTCAGCGTATATACCATTGGCAACTGAAGGCTATCTCCCATCAGATGATAGGTACGAATTTAAACTATAAAATAAGGTAGGAATTGTAAGGTGGTGGCTATTGAGGGCTACATTCTCCTTGGTAGTTTACTGCAAGACTGGGATAAAATGAAACGTCATTTATACTTAGCTTGAAAATTATGAAAGGCCTACTGTAGTTGATAAGGCTTTCATACCGTACTCTGTATTAATTATGTTGTCTTATCTATAAGTGATGCTTTTTGCAGATTGAGCTTACATAACACGCTTAATTTCCAATGATGAATTCTCATCGTTCGCCCCCACGTCTCCCCCCAGTCGGCACATACCTGGCCTTAGAGAGTTCACTCTAACGAACTCTTCTTATATTGCAATAACTTGATGCAAAAACAACAGTCATCATTGTTCCCTTGTGTTCTAGAAAAACAGTTCGTTAATAAGTATATTATATCCGTAGAAATGTCGTTGGTCACTTTTTCTCAACGACCCCCTCCCCAATTGAAATTGCCTAAGCACATCTGTAGTTATACGAGGGAACTATAAAATTGCTAGCGATTCAACATCTAGAATGACCCTTCTTGTTGAACAAAAACAACTTCGATTGCGATAAAGAAATTTTCCCTTACAGGAAATCAGGTCCGTCTCCGTAGTCAGGTGATTCGGATGGGAGCGGTGGGCATTCTGTCATTTTATGAGATAAGATAGCTATTTGATACATTTCGAAATACAGTTTCAGCAGAGTATTTCTGAGCACTGTCGCCTGCCCCACCACTGCCTACAGGCCTGCAGGAATTCGGAGTTCGTAGGGAACTTTTTCCGGCCTTTTGAGATTTTCGCAAGAATCATATATACTTTATTAATAATAATAATAATAATAATAATAATAATAATAATAAATAATAATAAAAGCGAATTTTTTAACAGGATAAAAGCTTCAACACTTATAAAAATTGCTGTTATCATTGTTTGCCCTGTACAAAGAAAGATGCTTAAAAAGAAAAAGAAAACATAAATATATTACAATTGAAAGTCTAAAAATAGTTTTGTATTATCAACATGGTAAAATCTTATACATATACATTGTTCATAATCTCCCTAAAAGCAAATACATTGTCCGACATCCTTGCAGTAAGTGGTAGTTCATTAAAAACTCTTTGCACCCATGTAGAAGAAGCCTTTCCTTGCATATTCAGTTCTTATCCGTGGAAGGCATACACTATATTTATTGTTCCTTGTGTTCTTGCAGTGCTTTTGATATGTAAAATATTCGCTTAAAGCAATGGTTTCCTTCTGTACATGGTTCTCGATCCTGCCCTTTTTCACGTGCACCCCATCAGCTTCTTTCCTGATAAGTCTCGTGTCTAATATATGCTGACCATACCCCAAACCTGACTTATTTAGCTTGCACACGTGACTTTAACGTCTGTAGGCATTGAAGTCACGTGTACAGGCTTCCTGAAATGGGGCTGAATGTTTTTCCCCTTGGCATAAACGCAATGCATATGAATCGATTAGCAATTACTAAATTCACCATTTAGACTTTTGTCTGTGTGCAGGCTGGTTGATTAGGAAGCGCTTTATTACCTGAAATACGCTGAATTCTACTCTGATGGCTCGCAAAAGCTAACTCCTCGAAATGCATGGAGTTGACAAAAGTCGCCAGTGTTATTGTCTCTTGACGGTCGTTGTTTTTCTCATAGGCTACGAAGCATGCGACCTAAAGGCATCAAGAAGGAAGTTCACCGACGAAGATGGCTTAGAATGGGGCTGTTCTGAGTATTGCCCCGGTATTCGCAACTGCAGGGTGCAATGTTGCGGTAAGTTCATCAAACAAGTTGTTTTGCCCACCTGACCAAATTGTCCAATCATAATCGAGATTACGTAATGATCATGGAAGGCTCCTCCGTCAACCAGGAAATAGCGCTGTTAACCACAATTTTTTCAGTAAAATTAAGTAACGTGTGACAAAGTTTTAGAAGTAAAATGTTTACCAGAAATTAAGAAACTCTTACTACTAAGTTTTGAACCAGGTTTCTTATAAAACAAATCTAGAAACCTAGAAACTTGTAGACACTTGATATGTGAATCTACATTTGGCAGTGTTGATCGGCAAGGGTAAATAGTGGGATTTTATGGTGCGCTAAAGGGAAAAAATACCAAACTATGCTGTTAAGGCTGCGTTTACAAGAGGAATTTGGAACGGTTGTATATGGAACCGTTCCGCAGAAGTACGGATAGGCTTCCCGTTTACACGATGTTTTGGAACCGTTCTGAGCAGAACCGTTTCTTTCCATGCATTCACGCATTGGTGGTTCCTCGTTTATAGTCTACAAATAATCTCCCATTGTCTCATTTCTAAGCGTACCTGACGAGAACACGAGAACTTTTGGGTACGGTTCCAAACGGGACCTACTTTCTAAGTGGACCCGTTTGGGTACGACTAGCAATTCTGTTTGGGACGGTTCCATCAGTTCCCGTGTAAACGCAAAGCCTTTCAGTACCTTTTTGGGAACGGTTCCATTTGGAACCGTTCCCGTGTAAACGGGGCCTAAAATACGAACTCGAATTTGTAATACATATGCCAATTTTATAACTCCAAACGGAAACTTCATAATACGAAGTGCCGATTTTATAATATGAAAAAGTGTCGATTTTAAAATACTAAAATTTGTCAATTTATAATGCGAAAAAAGTAGATTTTATTATATGAAAACGGAGCGATTTCGTAACACGAAAGGAACGTTGGCTGTGCTTCAATGTTTGAGAGAGCTTATTAAAAGGTTCCAAGTATTCAATAATGAGGATATCTTGCAAAGAATGGAAATAAGATTTACAGATATTTCCGCTGAAAATATTTCCGCTGAGTTTTGTTACGGTCTTCTAATGGAGCTTTGATTTGATACTCCGAAAATGTTAAGCACCAGTCTCTTCGGAACCTTTGGCAGGTCAGCCGTCGTGAAGCGCAGATATGCGCGGGAAAGTATTGTTATAATACTAGTTTTATTTTTATCTTTGATTTCGTCATGTTAAGTAACGTTGGTTCTCTGTTCCTATGTGTTCCGTTTTTGTTGCCCCGTCATCATAATTCTAAGTGTTGCATCATCATCATCTCCCACTGTTACTGTCATCATGTTGCTTTACTTGTCTGTGACGTACTGTCTAATCTTAGTACACTGTCGTTTGTTGTGTTGTGTTACCATGCCATTGCATTGCCCCCTTAGTTCCGTCATATGTTATAATTATTTTGTTACGTCATGTGTGTTAATATAAATAAAGCATTTAATGTTCTGTGTAGTCAGTCATTATGTGAAGTCGTCGTTAACAGTTGTCGTGAGTTGAAGTTACAGTCAAAGTCGTCGGTTGTGTTAAGATTTGTCGCGTTGCCATTTTGGACTTTATTGCTGTTCTGGAATTCGTTAGATAAGTAGAGACATTTTATCGTTAACAGGAACTGTTTGTATTTTTGTGACTCATTCCTTTTATATTTGCATCCCGTAAAATCGAGTAATTTTACATTGGTGTCCGTGACCCGGGATAGACTTGCTCGTACCTTCAGATAGAGAACATGATGTCTGTACCAGAAATGAAGAACATTATGCTGGAAATTTTATGTTCAGTTGTTGATGCCATGGCTAATCGAATGCAGACTGCGGAAAATGAAAAGCGGAACCCCTTCATCAATCGTACGAACATTTACAGGGCAGAGGATGGGAGACCTATCTGTTACTGTTGCCTCAAGGTGGGGCACGTTGCTAAATACTGTTGGGACAGAATCAGGCCCGTCGGAACGAAATTGATATTGGGGGGGCTGTGAATAAAGCAAACTGCACTGGGCTCCGGGAGAATTTTTGTTCGGCCACGCCCTTTAGATTGCTGGAAAGCAACCTGGCTATACAAATTGCCATTTTTAATGGATGAATTACTATTTACAGAATTAAGACAATTTTTGAAATGGAAGTTGTAAATTGGCTGGAATCTATGTATTTGCAGTCACCTACTAACATTACCTGTGGCAGAAAAAGCTAACGGAATACTTTCCAGTCATTGACAGCAAAACTTTCCTGCTGTCTCCGTGCAATGCACGCCAGCAATCAACTTAACAAATCATAAACACTGCCAAAACAAAATTTAACGATCCTCTTAAAACTCTTTTTCAATCACCTATGCTTGTGTGCTTTTGTGTGCTACATTACCTTTAATACACAAATCTCTGTTCGAAAATTGTCCAAAAATCTGCTTACCAAATAATCAGGTTATCAAACAATACCATCGATAATCAAGTGTTTTAAGGTTGATGGAACATAAAAGTCAGACCCTGACGCCCTCCCAGGATCTTCGCATAACATATTCAGTTTTCAAGATTTCACTTTCTTCGCTCATGCTGTTTAACGTTCCTGATCAAGTATACATTGGTTCTTTGAACACGCAATAAATGATTGAAAGGGATAACTGGTAACTGAACTGGTTAATATTTTTGCGAATTTATGGTATGGTCTTGCAATGTTTTCTCGACAATTTAAAGAGCAAATAGTTGCAAAATATTGGGGGGGCTGAAGCCCCCCCAGCCCCCCCGGTTCCGACGGGCCTGAGAATGTATTCCTGTCCTCACAAATAGCCCCTTCGATGCCGATGCTAGGCCACTTCTAAATACTCTTGGGCTAAAAACAATTCAGGAAATGATTGATACTGAAACTGCCATCATGGTTTTCAAGGCCCTTAATAGTCTAGCACCAAAGTATCTGTCTGATTTATTCAAAAGAAATTCAGAAAGTCATCTGCGGGTTCTAAGAAATACCAGTTCAGATTTACAACTGCCAAATAAAACAACAAAAAATGGGCAATTATGTTTCTCGTATAAAGGTGCAAAGTTATGGAATGCCCTTCCACTTGAAATCAAGCAGGCATCTTCCCTACAAATTTTTAAGCAAACATTTAAGTAGATTTTCTATTTTATCTTACATTTTTTTTTTTTTTTTTTTTTTTATACATATTTTAGCTAAATGGAAATTGTTTTTTAAATCTGTTATTTTATATATATTTTTTTTTGTTTTGTATTTGATATATTGTAATGTAAATGGAGGGCCCCTTGTAAACCAGCATTCGCTGAAGGGCCACCCTCCTTAAACGTATGAAAATGAAATGAAATGAAATAATCAAGTCCAAAACGTGCCCCCGCCAGCATCGCCCTTTAATGGCACTATTGATATCGAGTCGCTCGGGAGGGATGTTGAGAAATTATTGAAAGAGCTCCAAGGGGTAATTCGTGCTCTGGAGCTCTCAAACACAACGCCCTTCCGAGCGATAACAGGAACTGTTTGTATTTTTGTGACTCATTCCTTTTATATTTGCATCCCGTAAAATCGAATAATTTTACAGTATGGAGATGGAGGTGCCAGTGGTAAGGGGGGAAACGAACCATTGGGTATGGGAGACTTGCCTCCAGGAGAGTTATGATCACGCCCTTTAGATCTTAGGTAAACACCCTTTAAATATGGGGATACGCGATCATTGTAGATGGAAATTAGCAGATGACATCATGATAGTGTGAAAAACTTTAACAGTTTTTATCAATTTAGCAATCTAGCTTAGTGTGCTTTCAAATTTTCAATAAATAGATAGTGGGATATTTATGCCACCCGCAGGCCCTTGGCACTATGCATTTCCCATAAACATACGTTGGCTGTCTTGGATAAACAAATCTCCCAAGCTTTCAGCGTTACCTAGTCTTTTGAAGCCATATCATTTTCATTATTAATGCTATATTTACACGATATCCCATCATAAAAATGTTTTCATCCAATAGAATTTCAATGGAATTTTAAATAGAAGTTACTAGTATATCATAAATTAGCAATGAAAAAGGAAATTCAAATTTGAGTGCTAGCTAGGGTTGGATTCATGGTTTGTCTTCCTGGGAGTCATGTTTTCGTCAGGATTTTCTGAGCTCTTCAGGTGCTGTTATAAGATTTCGTTCACTCGTTATCGGATTCATTTGAATCCGATATGATTTCATACCGTATTGGCCTTTCGGTTTACACGAAGACAATGATGAATACGGTATGATTTTAATGCGCTTATGAATACGGTATGAAATGAATACGGTATTGTGTGAGCACCCCAATCCGATATGATTTCGTACCGGATCGATTATGAGGCTGTTCTTTCTATTGTCTCTGCTGGCCAGTACCAAAAAATCTCCAAATGTAGCCAAAACCAAATAATTGCTGATTTCCACTACACATAGGTGACCATACATATATGACGTAGGCAAAAAGGGGGGAGGGGGTACGACGAGCTTAAGACTATTTTAGACGTTATTGAGGGAGGGGGAGAGGGAGGGGGAGAGGGGTTTTTGAGAATTTAGACGTCCCTTTTCTGTTTTTACTTTTTCTGCAAATCCCCACTGAATTATGTCAGTATACAGTATGCGTTGTGGAATTAATGGAATGAAAAACGTTTGAGTCAGTCAGTCATTCATTAATCATTAATCTATTTGCAGGGTTTTTTCTTCAATAACAACTCATTGCCATCATTTCCTTTTTGGCAGCGCTGACTAAAACGTGCAATAACTCGCTAAAATCGTATATGCTTTAGAAATATCATATTGCTTGTATTTGAAGCCAAAGAAAATAGTTTATTGTAGAAAGGTTTCAGCTGATGACTGACTACAAGAATAATTTACTAAGCTCCACTTCGAATAAGCCTTCATATCGAATAACCCCCCCATGGGAAAGCCAAAAATAAAATAAATCTCCAGGAAGCTAATTTGAGGACTTACAATAACTATACTATCTTCTTTGTGTCAAATTTGATTTCTTTATTGCTTGTTCTGATTACGCCTGTGTATGGATGGGGGGTAAAGCCATTTAGACGTCGTAAAGGTGGGTTAACGAGTTAAAACTAAGCACGATAAGGGGGGAGGGGGTCAAAAATTGCTAGTTCTTTAGACGTCATAGATGTATGACCCCTAGGCAAGCTGTTATGAAGGACCAGGCTGTGACACTAGCTCTTGATATCTGCAATGCACCAGTAGAGGTTGCTGAAAATATCAAGTATTTAGGGGTGTGCATTGATAAATCTTTGGACTGGAAGAAGCATATCTAAGAAATTTCAAAAAAGGTTTCGCGGTCCTTAGGAGCAATTAAGTATTGCAGCCGATTTTTACCATTCGACACATTGAAGTGTTTTTATAACAGCATTGTGGATCCACATTTCCGATATTGTTGCCCAGTCTGGGGCGTAGCTGGGGTATCCGAAATAAATCATTTACAAAAGTTACAAAATTGTGCTGCTAGAATAATCACTAATAGCAGGTATGATGCTCCCAGTAAGATGCTCATCAAACAATTAGGATGGAGAACAATTGAAGAAATGATTGAATATGAATCACGAGTTATGGTTTATAAATCAGTTAATGGACTTGCTCCACAATACCTCCAAGATATATTTAATCGAAATTCGGAAAATCCTTCCTACGAGCTTCGTAGCACTGCTACTGATCTTCATATCCCAAAATGAAGTACAGCCAATGGTAAAAAAGGGTTCTCGTTCCGGGGAGCAAAATTGTGGAACAGCCTCTCATCTAAGATAAAGTCGGCACCAACCATAATAAACTTTAAGGACTTTAAGCCAAAATTGACTTTGATGTATATTATGTATAATTTGTTTGATGAGCTATCTATTTATTTTCTTATTTATGTATTTACCTTACCTGCTTATGTATTTAACTTTTTCTTAATTTGTCGTTAGAGGGTACTTGTAATTAGATTTTTAAGATGTCTTGATGATATTTTTGTTTGTAATGGAGGACCCCTTGAAAACCAGCTACGGCTGAAGGGACACCCTCCCAAAACATTTTTAATTATAACAAGGATAATGATAATATGTCATTCTAAGCTATGACCCCGGAATAGTGAAAGCATTTTTTTGTAAGTCGAGTTTAAACTTTGGGACATGCTTGTTTTTGTGCATTTTAACTAAAGGCGGAACACTGGGTGTGTCAGACAGTCTACACCCTTCCGGCCCCCGTTGAATTGACCCGACTGATTTCTAACATATGGTGTATAGTTTGGAGTATATCGATGGTATCGTACTTTTTCTCATTCAAGCCCATACTTATTCTAAGTTAGTTATGACCATTTCAACCATATGTTTTATAGACGGAATCCAAAAAGAAAATACAAACCAGGAAATCAAAACAAACAACCTTGAATCTTTGGGTGTTGGTGTGAAAGTGTTCATCGGATTTATGGTGTTCGTGGTATTTACTGTATTTACTGTCACAGGTATATTATGTTACGATATTATCGTGTGTAGCATAGAAGATGGAAATAACGCGTGCTAAGCTAGTAACCATCTTTATTCAAGTTCCCTATCAGAGCGCATGCTCTCTACATAAACAGGGGTACGATGTATAATAATATTTTAACAGAACATAACATATAACACAACATCTCCCTTTGAAGTTCCAAAAAATTAAATGTAATATTTACGGTCTATTATGGTGTCCTTGATTGTACCCAGGATGTCTCTGCATCGATGTTTCTTTGAGTATCAGTTCAGCAATTATGTAGAAGCCATATTTTCTAAAGCCTTTAGTGAAGGTTGTATTGTTCTCTTTGGTCTTGACTTTATGTTAAGTTCAGGTGGATCTTTCACAACATTGGATGCTTTGGTTGACTTCGGAACTGGTTCTAATGGTATCAAATGTTCACGATTACGACGTATATCCTTGTTGGGTGTTTCAATTATATAAGATCTTGGAGCATCTGCTTTGTTAACAACTGTTCCTGGCTGATCATAACTGGTAATATGTACTTTAGTACCTGGAGACAGTGTCGACAATGGAGCAGCTCTATGTCTTTTATTAAAATTGGCCTGTTGTTGCAATCGGCTATCATTTTCTCTTTTACGTAGCACCTCCATATCAGGGAGTTGTGGCTTCAATTGTGCATGGAACGTAGGGACCGTAGACCGAATATTTCTGCCCATAAGCAACTGTGCCGGTGAGTATCCACAAGCTAGTGGTGTAGCTCTATAAGCGAGTAAAGCTTTTGCTTGATCTTGTCCTTTCTTTAATATAGATTTTGCTGTCTGGACTGCACGTTCAGCTTCACCGTTAGACTTGGGGAACTTTGGGCTGCTTGTAGATATCATGAATCCCCAATCATTTGCAAATTTAGCATATTCAGCAGAATCAAAAGGAGGACCATTGTCAGATCGAACTTTTTCAGGGATTCCATGACGGCTAAACATACTTTTGAGGCATCTAACAACTTCACTTCCTCTTTTGTTTTTATTCATTGCAGCTATTTCAATGAATCTTGAATAATAATCAAGGACAATCAAATAATCAAGTGACTGGCATTGAAAAAAGTCCATTCCCAATTCTTGCCAAGGGCGTTCCGGGAAAGGAGTGGGGCTCAATGGCTCTGGTCGATTTACTTTATGTTTCAAGCAAACTTTACAATTTTCAACCATATCCTGTATTTGCTTTGACAAACCAGGCCACCATACAGCTTGCTTGGCTCTCTCACGACATTTGTTTATACCCATGTGCGCCTCATGAAGCCTATCCAAGACGTCAAGACGCATAGCTGAGGGTATAACAATTCTTGACCCCTTTAAAAGAACGTTTTGAACAACTGTCAAGTTTGCACGTTCCATCCAATAGGGACGTATGGCACTAGGAATTAAATGTTTCTCTGGCCAGCTCTCAAAACAATACTCTTTGATAGTTCTACAGACTTCAACAGTATCTTGAGCTTCTATAATTTTCTGTAATATTACATCTGAGACTGGGAGCGAGTTTAGTATTGAGCAGACATAAGCTTCTGTTTCTTCATTGAATTGAGCAGCTTCTTTACATACCGTGTTATTTGTCATCAATCTTGATAAAGTGTCTGGGGTATACATTTCTTTCCCAGGGACATGTAGTATGGATTGTATGTTGAATCTCATCAACCGCATTCGAAAGCGTTGAATACGAGGCGGTAGCTGATCAAGGCAATGTGTTGTTAGCATTGGTAGCAATGGCTTGTGGTCTGTAACTCCAATTATTGCTTTTCCCAATATGTAATCACTAGCACGTTCACATAACCATGTAAATGCTAAACATTCTTTCTCTATAGGCGAATAGCGTAACTCTGTCTCTGTGAGTGCTCGTGAAAAATATGCAATTGGTTTCCACAATCCATTGTCCTGTTCTTGAAGAATGACTCCTCCAATGCCATATTTTGAGGCATCACTGCATACCTTGGTTTTTCGATTGACATCATAAAATGCTAATACTGGAGGGGTGGTCAAACATTCTTTTATTTTTCGGAACGCATTATCATGAACATGACTCCAGGTCCATGAATTCTTCTTGCTAAGCAGGTCTCTCAGTGGCTTTGTTTTGTCAGCTAAATGATTGGTAAACTTTGATAGCTGGTTTACCATCCCAAGAAATGATCGAACTTCCTTAATGTTCTTGGGTGCGGGTAAATTAACGATGGCTGCAATTTTGCTTGGATCAGGGCTGATACCATTTCCACTTATAATGTTACCCAATACTCTGACCTCAGATTTACTAAACTCACACTTTTCTAAGTTTAATGTGATGTTTGAATCTGCTAGTCTTTTTAACACTGCTTGCAAACGCTCATCATGGATTTGTTGGCTTTTTCCATGAACAAGTATGTCATCAATTTGACACTCAACACCCTCTAATCCTTCTAGTTTGCTTTCCATGACTTTTTGAAATTGTTCTGAGCCAGTGGAGATTCCATAGGGCAATCTTTCAAAGCAATATCTGCCCCAAGGAGTGATGAAGGTAGTGAGCAATTTTGATTTGTTTGATAATTTTCTTTGCCAAAAAGCAGAGTTTGCATCAAGTTTTGTGAAAACCCTTGAACTTCCAACTTTACCCAAAGTATATTCCACTGATGGTAAAGGGTGAACCTCTCGTTTGATATTGGCATTCAATTTTGTCAAGTCTACACAGATCCTGACTTCTCCTGAGGGTTTGGGCACAACCACCATGGGTGCACACCAATCTGTTGGTTCATCTATCTTTTTGATGACCCCCATTTCTAACATTCTCTCTATTTCTAGCTTAGTCTTTGATAACAATGGCAGGGGTACTTTTCTTGGTGTAGTGAGAGCAAAGGTGTTAGGATTTTCAATCAATTTAATTTCATATTCACCTGGAATCTCTCCTAGACCTTTAAATAAATCTGGATATTGATTAACTATGTTGCTTTTGTATTCTTGGCAACTTAATGCATCAATCTTGTTTATGAGATTCAGGCTCTGACTAGCTTGTCGGCTGAGTAAAGGTTTTTCTAGGCCTTTCACCACATATATTTCATTGTCAATACATTTCTGATTGACAGCAAGTGTTGCCTTAAATTTTCCTAGGCAATCTAATTTATAGTTGCATGGGCCTAGCAACACTTTGTTGGTGGGCTCTAGCTTTACATCAAGTGTTTGATAAACTCTTGCTGGGAGAACAGATACATCAGCACCTGAGTCTAATTTGAAATTAATAACTTGGCCATTTACCTCAATATCAGCTTTCCATGGACTTTGTGTATCTGATTCCAATTTATCAATATGAATTTCTCCAGTAAAGAATTCTTGGCTATCTTCACTTCTTTGTATTTCCGCCACAGATTTTGTTTTGCAACACTTTTCCCAATGCCCTTTTCTTTTGCAACGATTACATATAGACTGTGTGGCTGGACACTCCTTTCTCTTGTGTAGGCTACCACCACAACGTCCGCATTTTTGGCTTTGAGATTTGACATTTGTATTCTGTGTGGGCTTTGTGTGCTTATATGCTGGCTTATGCCGAAATGATTTTATTTTGTCAACAGTGCTGGCATTAAGTCCTTCCTGTCTAATGATACCTTGTTGTTGTCTAACAAGTTCTCGCTGTCTGGCTTGGTTAATTGCATTTTCTAAGGTTAACTCAGCTTCTAACTGTAGCTTTTCAGAAAGGGATTTGTCCTTTAATCCAACAACTATCCTGTCTCTGACCATTTCGTCATGGAGATTTCCATAGTTGCAGTGCTGTGCCAAAGTAAACAAATCGGTTATAAAAGTATCCACAGGTTCATTTTGTTTTTGAACTCTGAGATTAAACTTTGCACGTTCAAAAATAACATTTCTTTTGATAATGAAGTGCCCTTCAAATTTGGCTTTTACGGCATCATATTTCTTCCTATCATCTGATGTCATCGTAAATGAATTAAATATTTCATCTGCTTCCTCCCCCATACTATATATTAAAGTAGCTACCTGTGTTTCTTCGGACTTTTGATCCAACTCAGAGGCTGTCCTGAAACGTTCAAACCTTGTAATCCATTTTACTTTAATGTCCTGGGGACAAGATTCACATTCAGATTCGCGGACAACATTCAGATTCGATGGTAGTCATCTTGTAACTGTCCAGAACATGTCGTAGATAGAATATCGAAGCATCTAACTCAAATAACATCCGACTAGGCATGTTAAGGTACATTTTGAATATTTTGTCATAATTTTTAACCCAGGGGGTTCCTCAAACGAAGTGCCGTTACGGTCAGTTACGTCATATTCTCATGCCGATGCCCTCTCAACAATGTGAAATTTCGATCGCTTACTACAAATAAAACAGAATTTCAATGAAATAACATCCGACTAGGCATGTTAAGGTACATTTTGAATATTTTTCCATAATTTTTAACCCAGGGGGTTCCTCAAACGAAGTGCCGTTACGGTCAGTTACGTCATATTCTCATGCCGATGCCCTCTCAACAATGTGAAATTTCGATCGCTTACTATAAATAAAACAGAATTTCAATGAAATAACATCCGACTAGGCATGTTAAGCTAGAGTTTGGGCATTTGTCCACAATTTTTAACCCAGGAAGTTCCTCAGACGAAATGCCGTTACTATCAAGTATTTCGTAGTCAGGGTGATTTTGTTAGGTGAGTACGTCTAATGCGTTTTTTAGCGAGTATCAATCAGCTAGGAGCCTGCGATGGAGTCCAAACTGCACTGAATTACATGCTTTTGGCTGACGTCTGACAAATAATGCCAAGTCACATAAAAATAGTTCGAGTGCTCTATTTCTTAAGGGGGCACAGAGTCATATTTGAGCTTCCAGGAGGGAACTTCCCGCCTAAGCCAGCCCATAGCTATGGGCCAGCAAGCGGAATCACAAACATTACAGGCACATTTTTATAAGAAACAGGTAATAAGAAACGGTAGACTGACTCAATTTTTCGAAAGTTAAGAAACAGCCCTACCCAAATTGAATAAAGCTAAGAAACTTTTATAATTACGTCCAATAAGAGTCTTGATTTTGTTAGGGATGATAGCAACTTTGTCTCAGCTGAGAGGCTGTTTCAAAATTTTGCACCTCGGTAAGAGAACGATATTTGCCGGTTTGAGTTATTTTTCTGTGAGTGGAGTAGTGAGCATTTCTGGGAAACATTGCTTGCAACTTGTGTAGAGCAAGGTTGCCACCGATGATGCTTTGACTTTCACAGCTAAGTCAGAAGGCCACTTCTTAGATGGGGATGTCCATGAAGGAATTGAAATGTAGTTACATTTCAGGGCATCAGCTTTTCCAGAAATGTTTTAATGGTTTCCTCTAAAATCCTAATGCTGTTTTCGTCCTGCAGTTCGCCATAGATTTGGAATGTATAAATATACATGAACTGGAAAGATATATTTTCAGACAAATGTGAAATCAAACAACTGAATAGTCTTGAGTATAAAAAACGTTAATGAAGATAGTGAAATCATTACCATCTATTCTTAATAAAAAAGAACTCAACAGGCTAGTGCTACTATAATAAGGACATTTCACACTCGATGGAGTTATAGTTTTGTATGAATGTTGCTTTACGCAACCAAGTTCTCATGATGCTTTACAAAGCTAGTTTTGAAAAGAATGAGAGGATTGTCAGTTAAGCAAAAAGTGGCATTGCTTTCTATAAGAACAAAAGTATTTCGGTGGTAAAATTTGCTTTTGTCATGAAACTTCTACATACCCAACGATTTTCGGCATGAAAAAGTTAGTTCTTGGCAAAGCATAATCCCCACAACTTCCATTAGCAGTTTTCATGAGGAGGCGCCCCTGCTTCTCCAAATCAAAAACTGGTTTCCCCACCTGCCATCAGAATCCAGAAAAAGTCACGGCTCCACGGCTCTGAGCCGGAGGAAGATCTTGCTTTCTATGTCGTATTTGAGGAAGGTTTGGTAATTTGCACCAACAATCCAGTTTCAGCAAAGTTTTCAGTTGTGACATCGACTGTGAAAGACACAGCCCTTCTACCTTACAATTTTTCGAGACATGCACAATGCAGAGTTCGAGAACTTTGGCTAGTTTTAATTTGCATAAAAGAGGAAGGTTTATGATAAAGGTTTTACAACCAGAGGAAGGCTGGGACATTTTCTGGACTTCCCTGCGATTTCATTTTCTAGAAACAGCTAGTGATGCCACAGAATAGAGGTCATTGGCTGGTTGGTTAATCCAGTCTGCCTCGAAGATTTTTGACTTTCAATACCACACAGTGCCTGAGTTTTGCTTTTGATATTCAATAACAGAGAGGAATATGAATAATGTTTTGTTTGAAAAACTGCCATTGAGAACTGTGATAATGAAAGGAGTATAAAAATTCCGTAAGGATTCGATTAAGCCCCCTCCGTCGAATAAGCCCACACCGCCAGAATGATTCCTCCATGATCCCATCTCGATTTACATTTCATCAAAGTATTTTATATAGAATAATGATATAAGATATTGTCTAAACGTAGCATTCAAATTCCCCCTAAGAAGTGAACTTTTCCTCCCTAAGGGGGACTTCTCCCAAGTTGAGAAACACGGGCTTAGATGCTACGTCGCTATAATCAATGTTAATCACACATTGCATACTCTTTATTTTTTTTACAGAGAATGCTGAGGTGCTACCTTTTCTATGAATTTATTTCAATAACGGTTACCTGTAAGTCGCGCATACAATACTCAGTTTTTCTCAATGTGGGAAGCCACTTACTTTCTCTATAATGCCAGCTTTGAGTAAGACAATCTAACACTTGATACTAGTGTGCCTCTTTCCTGTCGGTAGGCGTATAGCTATCTTTTGTTATGCCAGATCGAAATTTCACATTGCTGACAGGTCATCGGACTGGGAATATGGTGTAATTGATCGTAACGGCACTTCGTTTGAGGAACCCTCTTTGCTAAAAATTATGGAAAAATATTCAAAATGTAGCTTAATATGCCTAGTCGGATGTTATTTCATTGAAATTCTGTTTTATTTGTATTAAGTGATCGAAAAGTTACATTGATTCAAACTCGTCGGCGTGAGAATATGACGTAATTAAACGTAACGGCACTTCGTTTGAGGAACACCCTTTGCTAAAAATTATTGAAAAATATTCAAAATGTAGCTTAATATGCCTAGTCGGATGTTATTTCATTGAAATTATGTTTTATTTGTAGTAAGCGATCGAAATTTCACATTGTTTAGAGGGCATCGGCATGAGAATGTGGTGTAATTGATCGTAACGGCACTTCGTTTGAGGAACCCCCTGTGCTAAAAATTATGAAAAAATATTCAAAATGTAGCTTAATATGCCTAGTCGGATGTTATTTCATTGAAATTCTGTTTTATTTGTATTAAGTGATCGAAAAGTTACATTGATTCAAACTCGTCGGCGTGAGAATATGACGTAATTAAACGTAACGGCACTTCGTTTGAGGAACACCCTTTGCTAAAAATTATTGAAAAATATTCAAAATGTAGCTTAATATGCCTAGTCGGATGTTATTTCATTGAAATTATGTTTTATTTGTAGTAAGCGATCGAAATTTCACATTGTTTAGAGGGCATCGGCATGAGAATGTGGTGTAATTGATCGTAACGGCACTTCGTTTGAGGAACCCCCTGGGTTAAAAATTGTGGGAAAATATTCAAAATGTAGCTTAACATGCCTAGTCGGATGTTATTTCATTGAAATTCTAATTTATTTGCAATAAGTGATCGAAAATTCACATTAATTCAAACTCATCGGTATGAGAATATGACGTAACTGACCGTAACGGCACTTCGTTTGAGGAACCCCCTGGGTTAAAAATTATGAAAAAATATTCAAAATGTACCTTAACATGCCTAGTCGGATGTTATTTGAGTTAGGTGCTTCGATATTCTATCTACGACATGTTTTGGACAGTTACAAGATGACTACCATCGAATCTGAATGTTGTCCGCGAATCTGAATGTGAATCTTGTCCCCAGGACATTAAAGTATCCATTTTGGCCAGTCGTTCGGCCTAAAACTGAATTGATCGGGCGGAGCAACAGTAAAACTTGCCATGTTTCTTTTAGGGCTCTCGCTACCAACGTCCTAATTGACTGTTTTTCGCGATTTGGCTCCTGTCACCATATTATGTTACGATATTATCGTGTGTAGCATAGAAGATGGAAATAACGCGTGCTAAGCTAGTAACCATCTTTATTCAAGTTCCCTATCAGAGCGCATGCTCTCTACATAAACAGGGGTACGATGTATAATTGGAAAATTAAACGAACCTACCTGTAGGTGAAGTTTGATTGAAATTCTGTAAGTCATCGGCCGTGACCGGAAGAGCTGTACGAGATAGTGTGCCGCAGCGCATGTGAACCAGTCTTTAGAGTAGTAAATGTATCAATGACAAATAAATACAAGATCCTAAATAGAAAAGGGTAGGGTAATAAAATAAGACGGGAGGGCGTACAGCTCTTCCGGTCACGGCCGATGACTTACAGAATTTCAATCAAACTTCACCTACAGGTAGGTTCGTTTAATTTTCCAATTCTATTACGTCATCGGCCTAGCTCCCTACAGAGCTGTACGAGATTTTAGAGCTGGCATTGAGACATTTACTTTTTGGGCTTATACGCAAAACTTCAGAAAAATCCCATACACATAATGCCTATGGATATTACATGTCACAAAGAGAAACAGTAGATCAAATAATTCATTTTTAACACATTAATTAACTGAAGAGACAATGAGTTAACTTTAATCGCAGCAACACCTACAAATGAAATCTGTAAACGCCAAGCAAGGTTGGCTGACTTGGCAGCACGATATAACGTTCAGTTAAGGTGTAGCTTGTTGGATGAAGTTGATACTACTTCATGAGATCAGAAAATAATACTATAGGCCACTGGTACAGCATTAATGTCCTACAACCATGTCTGATGGTGATAGTAGCCTGGATAAATTTCATCTACAATAATAGATTGTGTGCAGATGATGGCAGTGCCTTAGGTATCAACAGATCAGACCATAACTGTTTATCACACCAGAAAACACCCATTGCACACATAAATGATAGTGATAATAAGGCTAGTATGTCTGTATAAACGTAACATGTATCAACAATAATCTGCTGTTTTCAGTCAATTAACAAAGCAGATAAATTTTTGCATTAGGACAATTAATCTGGGAGCTTTGATGCCACGGTGTCCAAGAAGGTATAAATGTGAACAAAAAATGTCACACAGCATGTCAAACATGCATATGATATAGCAGCACTGCCCACAACGCAAGGTGACATGCGCTAAACAAATTATCACATATACTAGTAGCTGTTATTCGATTAACGAAGCATAAAGGGAAAGGAGAACAGATCAGAAAGCATAGATACAATTGATGAGACAATACTGTGTTCGTACATACTGATTAGGCTTTACACGTGACATGCTGCTTATGCGTACAAACATTCAAATCAAAACCGAAGAAGAACAAGATGACCCAGATGACCCAGTACAAATTCCAACGTACATTATAACAGTTGCCTAAGATTGCAAAACAGCAGTTGATGTTCCTGATGAGGCAAGACCATTAAAAAAAAAAAAGACATAGCAATGTAGCACGTACACTGGCTCTGAGATAAATAGATTTCACGTAAGATATTGGTGGCAACTGGAAACATAGGCAGGGAAAATATAAATTGTGCACCCAAATAAAGTAGGTTATTAATATCTTGATAATTATAAATATCGTGTATACATAAAATCAATCAATTTCATAGCAACATTGTCAGGCTACATTGTACAGAAATTGCAAACTTATTTTGAAGCCTCGACACAAGCAATTAAATGACCGGGTGAAATTTCAAGCAATATGATAACTTATAAAAAACATTCATAAGTATCATCCATCATACATCCTGATAATAAGCTGCTTAGATTCCTCATCTGCAAAAAAGTTGATATACTAGGACTCGAAAACTTCACATAACAGCGAAATAGATGTAGTTGTACAAGAAAAGCTGAGGGTCTGATAGCAATTGAACGGAAATACACTACAGTCACTACCAAACATTTTTGACAAAATCTATGGCATACATAAGTTCTTGATCATTAACAACATGATATTGCATCAAATAGAATCGGTAGACTTGCAAAAAATGGGACAAGCTGCTAACATGAAGGAAGCTGCTCTTAGTTAGTCGCTAAAATACAAAACTAGGACAAAAAACCACGCACAGAGGCGTTGAATAGAAAACCTCAACTTCAGAAATTTGGCAGTCCATTCGATCAATCCATATCGTTCGCCAGCACTGCGAAACCAATGAGCGAAAACATCGGCAAATTCAAGTGGAATGCTGGTTATCGGTAACGATATATGTCGAAGAATTTCAACTGACAGAAAGCAGCGCAAGTATATTGCTATTTCATTATTAAATGACTCATAAGATATATATGTACCCCCAAAAAGACACGACACTGCTGGGATAAAAAGATCAGTTAATGTTACGGTGCACTTTTATCTTTGATGAACACGCTGGTAGATGTATTAAAATAAAGGAAAGGCAATGAATACGTCCTTGTTTTCTGAACATGCCAAACAGTTACTATTAATCTAAACCATTCAAGGCTTGTCTGCTAATTAGGGAGATGATGAATAAATGTTACTAATGTACAACACAGCAAGCTAGCAAGCAACTCTACGCCACAGGATAGCATTTTACACTTCCATCACAGTGGCGGCGTCATTTATCTAAGTGCCGGTGACAACTTTATACCCTGTGCCACCAAGACAAATTATCGCAATATACAACCTCCATAACACTGAGGTGCAGTCAAACAGTTTCGAATCCATAGTGATGAATGAAAGGAATAAAATATGTTGCCTGACAACATGGGACATAACTTTGTTTGATCAATAGTCAAAAATTGTCGACATCTCTGCACGAAGCAGCTAATACGTCAGTGTCAAAGTCATCTGCCAATTTGTCCTCAATCATGTTTGTCGTGTAGGCGAATTTTTCTACAAACCATGAAAGTGAGGGACGCGCAGCTAGTTTTTTGAAAGGCAAATACAACGATTAAACCTGCAAAAGGTTCCTGTAACGATATGGTGAGTGAATGGAAAGGGATTCTCAAATAACAGGATTCAAGTAGAATACATCTCTAGCTTCGCTATTTAACTCTTGACAGAAGTCTCATAGAAAATATGCGGAAGACATTTCTTCTGCGGGGGATATGCCATCCTTTCCAATTCAAGTTGTGGATAAGAACAAAGGCTTAACAATACCTCCCAGGGTTGACATGAAAAACTTTCTGTCAGGAGGCGAAGGCCGATTTGCAGTATTCTGTATACCGCAAACTGTAAACATCATAATTCTTTATAACAATGAGAAGGGAAGTATGCCCCTTTGCTACAATAGTGCTACTCAAGAGAAATGTTGCAAAGAAATGCTAACGATCAACATAAATGTAGTGAACAATGCTAATGGCATCAAATGCAACTCGACAACATTTTGAAAAAAAAACCTAAAGGAGGATTCTTCTAAATGTATTATAATAAATTGGTTGTAAATGGCATATCAGACTACACTGAAGGTAGTGATGTGCATGCCTTGTACTTAACTAGTAAACTGTCTTATACATCTGGCATCATGTGATAGACGGCCAAGCAAAGTTGAGAAATCTCAAAATTACAACAGATATTTTCCTAAAAACCAAAGCAGACTATTTCGTTAAAAATGTAGCTGCCAAGCTTTCTCCAAGTAGAACTGTACTGCAGCTTTTCTGATGTCAAATCTAGTGCTTCTGAAGTAATTTGTAAGCCTTTACTAGATTGTATATAAGGACTGAACTTAGATCAGAAAAAACTTATCTGTCAATAGTAAAATCAGTTTCAAGGCATCCATTGCACTGCACATCATTGAGACCCTTAATATTGTCAACTGAAGGACGAGTCTCAGACACAGAATCATCACTGTGGATTTCATGGACATTTCATTCGTAGTCCAGCTCACCAGAGACTGAATATCGTCGGCTGTGGACAAGTCTCAAGATCATGCCCAGCTAGGGGCTGGTGAGTAGTTCCAAACACATGCCCGGCTTTTGGGGCTTGTTTGAGTTGTTTCAACGGTATGCCCATCTTTGGGGCTTGTCAGTTGTTCAATGAATAGCATGCCTGTCTTTAGGGCTTGTGGATTGCTCAGTAGTAAGTCCCTCTTTGGGGCTTATGAGTTGATCAAGCTCAGTAGCATGCCCGTCATCGGGGCTTTTGAGTAGTTCAACAACATTCCGGGCTGGTGGTTCATGAGCGAAGAACAATAGAAAATCGTAGTCTACACGTAGACCGCATAGGGCGATAGGTATTCGCATAACATTTACACTGTACTGCAGAGGCCACAGATCACAGCGCTATGGCGTCCCAACCTTGGTACATGCAATAGGTACAAAGGCAGTAGTACTGCTACCCATGCTTCAGCAACTATAGCCTACAAAACATTATGCATTTGTTGCGTTACAAAGGCAGAATAATAAACCCCGGGGAGCTTGAACGCCCTCTGGTATATAAAAAGGGCTCATTTTGTTCTTTGCCATGGGCTAAAATGTGAACGCCCACAAGATACATCACCTCGTTGGTTTTGCTTTTACTGTAATCGATCAGACCGAGAAACAAATACATTCATTCTAGAACAATTAAAAAACACCTGTAAATATTGAATTAGCTCTGAGATAAAGTATGAGTCAATGACTATGCGACATTCTGGTACAGGTTGAGCCTCGAATAGGCCAATCTTGGCTCCCGCCATAGCCTGTAGGTCGCAACTTTCTGTGAAATAAAGGGAATAAATGCTAGAGAAATCAAAAGAGAAAATACGAAATACAATACTTAACTGGAGATCGTGGACACCAAAATGGCGCAGCAAGATACCCAAAAAGACGCAAATACAAAGCAACGTATGCACCATTGTATCCTTCTCCGACTGGTTAGCACAAGCACTCGCACACAACTGGTTCACATGCGCTGCGGCACACTATCTCGTACAGCTCTGTAGGGAGCTAGGCCGATGACGTAATAGAATAATATTTTAACAGAACATAACATGTAACACAACAAGGTACACTTTCGTTTTAGTGCTCTGTTTGCTAAGAAAGAAGTGAGCCTACGATTGCACTCTCCTTTGAAGCGACTTTGAAAACGCACAACTACATTCATTTCTCTAATTATATTCATGCGCCTTATCTTTGATTTATTGTTGCATTCAGGGGTATAGTGCTAAATGTTTGACAAGGGAGATTCAAAACAGAATTTTGGAGACCATGCCCAGGCCCTAACTTTAGAAAGTCTAAGAAATTTGCAAGTCTTAAGTCAGATAGAAAATTAAGGACGACTTTTCAAACAACTGGAGATTCATGCAGGGGGGCTGAGCCCTCCAAAATCTCATATATATTTAACAAGGGGGCTTCGCTCCCCCCACGAACCCCCCAGTACTACATCACTGGTTACATTGTTGCTGCCTTGAACCTTGGTTCGGGGTGCTCGCTCACTGATGCGTCAGTGATATTAGTTTGAAGATTCTTGTGTGAACGCAGCTGGGCTAAATGTGAAGAAAATTCCATGAATTCACCTACAGTAGTTGCTGATCGTGCATGGTACTTCATCACTATCTCTATTCACCGAACGCCTGCAACCAGCATAACACGTGACGTTACAAGGAATCATATTTCAGTCTCTTCTACATATATTTTGTATACATGGGGGCATCCAGAAGGTACGCACGCCCAACAATCATTGATCAACCCACGTTTTAAAATACACACCACCCTGTACTAGTGTCCGAACTTTTTCTTTGATATCTCATGAAACTGTTGCCCGTTTTCACTCCTCCGTCCGCTACTAAATTCTGCAAAGTACATTTAGACTCTGACAAAATCAGAGAGGAAATAAGTTGGCTGGATTTGTGTTACGAGACACTTTATCCCAATTTTTCCTTTGCTTGCTTTATTCGTCGATTGCTATTTCAGTTCATTTCCTACAACTATGTCTAATCAAAGACTCATATACCCAACACTATTTTTCAAAGGCATAGCGTTGTGCCGAATAGCTGCATCCAGTACATACACTTCGGGAAGACCAGTTCCTGACGAGGAACAATTACAAGGTGATCGTCCGCCGGACTATACATCTTCGACTTATTCACCGGAACTTCAACCAACCAATGAAGGTTCACCGGAACTTCAACCAGCCAATGAAGGTTCACCGGAACTTCAACCAGCCAATGAAGGTTCATCGGAACTTCAACCAGCCAATGAAGGTTCACCGGAACTTCAACCTGCCAATGAAGGTTCACCGGAACTTCAACCAGCCAATGAAGGTTCACCTGAACTTCAACCAGCCAATGAAAATTTACCGGAACTTCAACCAGCCGAGGAAGATTCACTGGAACTTCAACCTGCCAATGAAGATGACCGGCTTTTGCCACAAGGGTTGACAGCTTCTACAACCTGCTTACCTCAACAAACATCTGATGTTGATGTTCTTGATGATCTGAAAGAAGTTGCAAAGTGGACTCTGAAGCCCTCCCATCATTACATGCATGTTGACAGACCTTCAAGTTTATAATCCTTCCATTACTCCAGGTGCACAACTACGGGCAGGTACACTTTTTCTTGGAGAATTATAAAAACGTTTCTGTTTCTGTTTTGTAAATGAGTCCTGTTTATAATCTTTGTTACGTATGAATGTAGCGAAGTCCTGAAGCTTTCAATACGATTTCTTTTGTTTCTAAATCTAAAAAACATGATTTCAAGATATATTCTCTTTAGGAAACGTTTAGTGTGCCCCTTTTGCTTTTATCCAATTTGAGAAAGATATAAGTAGCTAGAATGGCAGAAACTGTACATGTTATATTTGCACTCAAGTTCGATTTCATTTTTGTTATTATTATTTTGTAGAGTAGATAGTTGGTATTGATCAGTTATAAACTACATGTAACGAAGTGTAAATTAGTTTTATGATTGGTTATGATTGATTGATTGATTGATTGATTGAATGATTGATTGATTGATTGATTGATTGATTGATTGCTGATTAGACCCCTGGCCTAAAAGAATCCAAGTTGCGCGCCTGTAATGTTTACTCTATGCACACTACTAGCACTTCTTTTTAGCACAGCAAAGAAGAAAATGCTAGCATGACCGAAAGCATCCTGATTGCTCTTTCAGCCAAAACACCTTAGAGTATGAAAACATCAATCTGATCATCGACATAACACTACCAGAATGCCTTCTTAGGTACAGATTTATTGCGCCAATCATGCCACAATCAGCTTGACTGCTATTGCCTTGGGACAGCCAATTAAAAACTCATATAATCTGACAACGAACCCCTTCTCCTTACATAGCCATGATTTTTCAACAGATAGGCGAGTTTTCATACAGATAGATGGAAAGATGATCTGGCCCTGCGAAGTATCTAAAAGATGCAAACCCTCAACACATTGATAAATAGTAACAATTCATGTTAGTGGGATTCTGGTTACATGGGATGCACAACTCTTAGCTTGGGTCAACTTTCTTGAAAAGGCACAATGTGAGCAGTTCAATTACTTATAAGTAAAGCTTTGAAAGCTTATTCCGATAGGTCAGGCTGTAGAGCACTTCACGTACAACGACGTTGGTCTTCTTCATGATCGTCCCAAATTCCTGCTGGCATTACATTACCTCTGATCCTTTCAAGTACATGGGACTGCAATGGCCTCCTGATGTTGGCAGACTTCTCTCATCAGCAAATCCAATTCATGCTTCTATGAGGCTGCTATGGCTCCCCTGTGCAACTTGGTTGAGAGAAGTGAGGTGGAAGCTACTGGGACATCTTGAGTGTGTGCCTGAAAGTGAACCCTGTTATCTCAGTTGACTGAAGAAGTGAGATGCGAAGATGTGGGTTTTAAGTTCAAGCCCAGTTAGCTCACTAATTGTCTTGCACTTTCACTTTGTAAGTCGCCTCGAATTCATGTTGCCTTTTCCTTACCCCTGACCCTCTCTACTAGTACATGGAACTGCGATGGCCTCTTGTTGTTGACAGTCCTCTCTCATCAGCAAATCCAATTCATGCTTCTATGGAGCTGCGATGGCTCTCTTGTGCAACTTGGTTGAGAGAAGTGAGGTGGAAGCAACTGGGAGGAAAACCTTGAGTAAGTGCCTGAAAGTCAGTCCCAGTTAGCTCAGTTGACTTAAAATGTGATATACAAAGATGTGGGTCTTAAACTGGAGCCCCACTTAGCTCAATTGTCTTGCACTTTCACTTTCTAAAAAGTCAGTCATAAAGTCATGGTAATTAGGCAGGGGTATGAATTCGGCTGAACATATGTTCTCTCTAGCATTCATAAAAGCTCTTACGTCACCGATAGATGGCCTACTTGCATTTTTACACATTCTGCTGCGATTCAACCTTTAGGTGACAATTGCTAGAAAGTCTATTGGTATGGGTGAGAACATGTGTCGAGTAATTCGGCAGGATAGACAATAAACCCATTTTTCCATTGTTGAGGTCTGTTTGCATCAAAGCTAAAATGCTGGGATTTTGTAAACAGATGGAGTTTGTTTTCACTGTCATAATCTTCTATGTAGCAATGCCATTTATGTTTATTGCTTCCTGATTGGCGCAATTAAAAGTCAAACCGGGGTATGCAGGTTGGTAGCTTCATGTCGATATCATGCTTATGTTTCATACTCTGTCGTGTAGGGGAGCCTTCTCTGGAACAACAGACCAGTGCCTTAGACGATATGGTAAAGCAATCACCCTCCCTTGCTGCTCTTAAGAAAAATATTAAGGGCTTGAATGGTGGTAAATGTAGTGGCAAAGTCTGCCATGCATAGTTTTAGCGTGCAAACTATATTTGTAAATTAATCTTTCGTTTTTTTCTGTAAGTTATTTGTTGTTGTTGCGAACTACTAAGATTATGCCAAGATAATTATCGAAGTTAGATAAATTATGATGATGATGATGATTTGTTGTTTTTAAGTATGCTATTTAAAGTAGGTATAGTAATATAGTGGCGCCTTTTTTGGGTGACACTTTCTGTTTTGGTTCCTGTTTTCATGAACTGCAGGTTTTATCTATTTATTTGACATGGTCGCTGTTTTGCACAGAAGTTGATACTTAGATATTTAAGCATTTTGAATTAAATATTTGTAATGCACACGAGACTGAAATTTTCTTCACAGATTTTGTTTTCTTTTTAGCAAAACTGTCTCCTTGAAGTGTTTCCTTTACATCCATGTTAGTATCGTGTACTCCAAAACTCGTTGTAGATATTTTCAACTATCATAAAAAATTTAGGGTTCTCTGCTTTCAAATCAATGTTACTCCCGGGAAGTAACAAACCACACTACCGTTCAAAAAGTGTTGGGACGATTCGATAAAAGAATGATGGCGTCGACTTTGCTTCTATGTGGCAACGTTAAGTTATTATGATTAATTTTTGTTGTCAATGAGGGCTTTTTTCTCATGCGACTTTAAAAGCTATATTTTTAAATGATTTTTCTTGCTGTGTTTCTTGCTAATGTTTCAAAAGTTAGCCCTTTTTGCTCGCCAACACAATGTTTTGTAAAGGTTCAAGCTTACTACATCGCAGCACTCTCAGTAAAGGCCTTTCATGTCTTGGCATCTTGATCTTCTTTGGTCTACCAAACCTTGGCAGATTTTTTACGGTTCCAAATTTAAAGAACTTTTTGCGTACAGCGAAAGCTGCATTCTTTGAGCAGTCCACAATTGTTGCAATTTCTTGATAGCTTTTACCATTATTTTTGTAAAAAACAATTTCCAAACGCTTCTCGTATGATATTTCATGAGGTTTGAGAAATGCCATGTTCATATTTTTGGCCTAGAAAAATTGTCCGGTTAGTCTTTTTAGAATACTGTCGTGCAACTGAAAAGCTTTGAAACATAAGCAACGTCTTGTAAAAATTTCATGGTAATAATCAGTTGTTCTATTTGATAAGAGAGGATCAAATGCATGTCTTTTTAAAGCTTTTAACGTAAACGTCCTTCGAAACTTCGAATCTTCCTAACACTTTTTGAATGGTAGTGTAGATCCAATTAATAAACCTGTAGGGGAAATTCAATCACATCTAAACATTTGGAAAATCATATACACATTTTTTATATGAAGCAAGTTTATAAGAAACACGAGGCGCAACAACTTGAAAAATCTGTTTTTGTGCGAAAATGTTTTATTAAACTGGAAACAATATACAAACAACATCCACTTTGTAAATGTTTCTAACTAACAATTCTGTTCCCTGTCTCACAGTTGCCTTGCTGTTATAGGAAATTTACAGAGATTTAAGAAACGTATAGTCAGCATTTAAGGCCGGATTTGGCAAAATATTATGAAATATCCAGGCTGAAGGTAGGAAGTTTGTCTCTTCTTTAAAATTGTGTAATGCGCCAGGTTTGCCAGTAGTTATGCTCAAATCAGTGAAGCTACCACTAAATACAGTATATTGGTGTCTTGATCAGAAGGCTAAATCTGAACAAAGGCTTCTCCAGTCTACTCCATGCTTGCATGCTATGTATATTTTACTGTTAGAATAACAAACTTTTGGTGGACACTAGCAAGCGTCAGGGTTTTCATTGTTTGTTTTCGTATTCCACATTTAGCAATATTCGCAATAGACTTTCTCTCGCCTATAATTTCGGTAGAAACATAGAGATAGGAATATAAGAACACTAGAGTGATAACGAGGCCTGCGCGAGTGAAGCACCCCCAGCGCCATCTTGTTGGAGGTAAGTTTTGAGAAGGTGGGCGGTAGCAACGCAAGGCGAATGTTGTGCGCTGAAGTCAATCGTCCTGCTTTTCACCCAAGATTTGGCGATGAATGGATCTGATAATATAAAACAATGAATGAAGTATAACTTTCTTTGCTGCTGAAGCACAGAATAGTGAAAAAATACTTCATATCTTCGCAAAAGGTAAGTTCGTATATGATTTTAATGTAAACACCGTGTATATTCAAATTCGGGAGAGCAATATAACGTGTAACTCGCGTAAATGAAGCCCATTGATAATAACATATTGATGTTATTTTTTGGATGAACATAAGAACATCTAAATACAGCCTTAATGGCTCTAGTATTTTGTTCAATACAGTATTAAGTTTGTCGTGATTGAAGTTGTGTTTCTAGGTGTTCACACTATTTTGACTACTTTTGAGCCATCTAGCAACATATTTCGCACATTTTCAACGATCTATAGTAAATAAGCATCGTTATATACATTCCTTTTGCAGACTTATTTCAAAGGAGATTCCCTGTTCTGATGTAATAATACTAATTGCTTAAACAATTGCTCACATGTCTTCACAACTTGGAAAATGCCAAATCTGGCAAATGCTAATCCAATTTTGTTTCTTCTTTGTGTTAACCTTTGTGTGTTTTCTGTGTTAATGTTTTCTATGTGCAGCAAGTGAATGCCCTGTAACAGATTGCTAATGGTATTTATTATGCAAGCATTTTTACACACATATTTGTGTTGATAGATCAATGATCTGTAGGAGTGCTGTATGAAATGATAGGAGCAAAGGAATATTGAAACTTCTTCCTATTGCTCTACGTGGGATATATTTAATTTTACCTATCATGACTGACATGTCATATAGTGTTTGTTCTACTTGCAGAGTATAATATAGATGCATCAGCATATGGCTTATAATAAAGATCACATGCACCACATAGTCACAAGCAGGATGAGCAGATACAGTTACAATACTTTCATGTCACTCCAGACTTGCAACCTTGACATTTTCCTACTTCCTAATTTACAAAAGTGTCATCCCAAACAATACTACATGTTCAAAAGCCTGAATTGGCCAGAATTGCCATGAAGCTGTTCTCACCAATTGAGCAAGAACTTTTCCAGTTACTTTCTGGATAAGGAAATATTCCATAATTGACTTCCATGAAGTTTGGCCTATTCCAACTACCATAAAGAAAAGTATTTTAGAGGCCAACACCTCACTGTTTTCAACAATTGCATTCCCTCCATAGTCAACAAAGCCTGTGTATTTCTGCTCTTCCCTACTCCACTGTATCTGTTATCTAATGGCCTTTGCATCAATAAGAATTGACATATCACAACTCAATTTGCCCAAAACTAGTTTCTTAGCTTCATCAGGTGCATCACTGAGAAAGCCTAGCCTGAACTGCATAGAACAGCACAAAAAGTGGAGAAGATCTACTAGCAATAACAAATTCTGGCAGGAGAAACAAGAAAGGAAAGAGAATGGCTAGGAATCGTATTATGTATATGCCCTAGAAAGAACTATTTGATAGAAATATATATCTAGACTTTTTAACATTTAATGAATTATGTTTCATAACAGTATGTTATTGAAGTCTCTCAACTCTGCTAATGGTCATGTTACGCTGCCTTGAACTGTTCCAAGTTTGTTGAATAACAATTTCCGTAATATTTAGTACTTGGTATACATGTTGCCATTTCACAGTAAGCATTTCTACAAACCTGTGAAACGAAACGGTTTCACCTGTTCTATGTTCATACCCACGACGCCACTGGTATGCACTTTACGGCGAAACAGTCATTCCGCATTTTCTGAGCAAGCAATACAGCATAGCGTATACAAAACTTATTTATGACTAAAACTAAAGTGTAAACAACAAATATAACAGTTTAAAAGACATTAAACAGCAACTAGTGTCCAAAAGCGGCGATTTCTGCTCTTTCAGGAGATCACTCATGAAGGGTCAAACCAGCTTCCGCACCCGAAACTTACCTCCAACAATATGGCGCATGGGTGCTTCAACCTCGTACTGGTCAAACAATAGGAGTGGAGTGCGCACTCTAGGTAGAAACCAACAAGAAGGCAACAACAACAGCACAACAACAACACAACAACAGCAACAACATCGACACAAGCATATATCAATGCTCAATGAGAGAAATAAGAGCGGGACCATCGTAATAGTACACAGGCAAACATGCAGGTGAAAGTAAGACAGATTCTGAGAGATTTTAAAGCTGAAATAGTCGACTCATTAAGTGAAGGAAATGTGCATGGTTTACTGGATGAGCTATCTGGTATTTTGGTGCCTGAGGATCGTCAGAGAATACAGTGTGCAGCTGCCCAACGTGGCCACAGCTGGGCTGCTGATACATTACTTGATTGTTTGAAATTCGCAGATGACGCTGGTTTTACAAAGTTTTTAAAGTATCTGCAGGAGAACAGATCAACAGAAGGACTTTACAAGAAAATCAGCGACGAGTGTGTAGAACAAGATTTAGAATATCTCATTCCTCGCGACAATGCCGCCGATGACAATGGTGTAAAAATCTGTATGTATGCCGAGTTCTACTTCCAACCCAGGCACAACTAGAAATATTTCGAGGGCAGGAGTTCAATCCGCATAAAAAGGCACAGCAAAAACTCTTTAAAGAGAATGCAGCTTTGAATAATATTTTTCAGACTTAGCATAGGCCGTAGCCTCAGGGAATTCTTAGGTGAGAGAGATACAGTTACCGTAAATCCTCGAATAAGCCCCCCCCTCGAATAATCCCCCACCTAAAAAATTATTCTTGCAAATAAGCCCCCCTCAGATAAGCCCCCATGGGGACTTATTTTAGGGAAGCATAGTTTTAGAATAATATCATATTCCAAGAAGCCTTCACAGGACAATAGCTGTACAGTATTACTTCCTTTGAATGGAGGCAAAAAAGCTAAGAGAAGCGCTACTTTCGTGATAATAGAAGCATTATAATGTTTGTTAAATCTTCACACAACACTTTGTAACTCTTTTGACAATATCAGCTTCTGTAATTAGAAGCTCAAAATTTAGTTGATTGAGAAAATTGTCGTTTTTTATGTCAGCCTTTCAGGAAAATGCCAGACTTTGAAATAAGCCCCCCTTGAATAAGCCCCCACCCAAAAATTCAGTTTTGCAAATAAGCCCCTGGGGGCTTATTCGAGGATTTATGGTACTCTATTCGAGGTGGTCACCATTCTGCTAAGTGACCTAGGGGTGGATTGTGGGAAAGCTGGATACTTCCTTTGTGACACATATGGCCCACAATGGTGGGGTCCAACAAAGCAGAAAATGTTTCAACTGTCACTCCTTCCGACTGGCCCAAAAGGCATCTGTCAAACCAAAACTTGTCTGATTAGTGTAGTGCTTTATCACGGTTCCACGAAAAGTTTTATAATGAAAAGGAAAGTAGAGATTAAAAAGTTACTTGAAAGGTGTTCTGGTTAAAGTTTCTATCCTTGATTGGAACCATGCCTGATATATGAAAAACAAAGCAACTTTAGCTAAATACCATTCCTGTAGGCAGTGGCAGAGCAAGGTGGGCATAGAAGACCTCAAATAATTTAATAGCTGTTTTATCTCATAATGTGATACGATGCCCCCCTTCCCAATCTGAATCAGCTGCTTACAGTAAACATCAATGACTTCTCCACAAGGAAAAATTCAACATAATAGACAAAGAAATTAAGTTCCAAGCTCTTGCCACTGAGACTTGCATGATGTAAACCACAATGCTAGAATTTACTTCATCCATTAGAATCTTCATTGGGGAAAATCAACTCTTTCCAAAGCACAGATATCATGAATTTAAGTAAGTGATTGTGGGCAAGGAGGAGTTATGAACAATTGAGATTAAATGATACTATGGTGTGACTGCTGTCTACTTGCTGTGATGAAAAGTTCTTATTTGCTTACAAGTGAGCCTAATCTGACAAATGCAAAGATAATGCAAAAAATGTTTGCATGCATTGTTTTTGTATGGGCACTGAGTCAAAGTTAAAAACTTTAGAAGGGTGATCTCACTGGTCCTCTTTGACTGTGGTTCTGACTTAGGAACAGAAGAATTTTCAAGCATTCACTACTTTCAAGTCTAAGGGTGATTATAATTGGATCTATTCAGCAAAGTGTAATAAATAGTTCCAAACTATTCGAGAAAAAGGGCACTTTTATGCCTTTGGAAGAAAAGGGCAGGGGTCTGGACCCCCAGTTTTATTAGTTATTGATATGCTTATTTTTATAAAGTTATTTGCAGTTGGTATAATATATAGTTGCTCGATACATACCAATTATTAATGTTGTTGCAACAAAGGTTTAAAATATGAAAAATCTATGCTATCCTTAGCCCCTGACCCCTAACCCATGCTTGCTTCCTGAAACTTTGAGCTATAGTGTAATTGAGTGTACCATCTTAATCTGCCCATCAAGAGTCATCAATTGGTATATAGTCTAATTTGGGTAGGGGCTCTATTTCCAGGAGAGGTACACTTTATACTAGCACCACACTTGCCAGCTTGCTTTAAAAATCAGCTTCTCTCAATTGTATTGTTAGATATGGAGAAGGAACTTTTTGCAATGGTGAACTATTTTCATATGATTATGTACCTTGCATCTTTGGATGGATAGATTGGAAGGTTGCAAGAAATAATTATTCAAATTTTATTTTCATGCTTCTTGCACAGTTAATCAAATGGAGGCAATTTTTTCATTTCTTTTACAGATAGAAACTCAGATGAAGCAGCAAAAGCATTAATAGCAGACAGTATTCCAGATATAGTGAATGGTTTATCAGAAGGAGAGTGTGGGGATATGCTACGGCACTTTCAAAGATATTTGTCTGATCCAGATACCCAGAAGATCAAATGTGTTTTGAAGGAACATGGAAAAAATAGAGCTATATCACAAATGATTAATAGTTTGCTACCAAATGGAAAAGCTACCTTAATGCACTTTATCGAATATTTTTCAAAAAATAAGAAAAATCTATTTGACTATATTGAAATCAAGCTCAGTAAGTATGGTTTGAAGGAATTGTTACCAATCATGGAGCAATATAAAGAAGGTAGGCAGAGAGTTGGATATTTATGTTCTATTTTGATTGGATGACTTACTGTTTTGTTGATGAAGTGGAGTGCTTACTTGGATGGGTTTCTTGGGGTAGATTGGGGGTACAATTGTTGGGGATAGCTGCATTGGTTGTCAGGTCTCTTCAGTTGTTATTCTGCTGAAGCAGTATCCTATATACTATTTTTTTTAAAAGCTTTACTTTGTAAATAAACTCACTTTTAGTAATTTTATTTTAGTTGTAGCAGTAAATAGTGTCCCCAATTAGCAAAGTATGCTTAATACATAGACACTTTAACAAATTTATAATAATAATAATAATAATAATAATAATAATAATAATAATAATAATAATAATAAAATTTAACCAATTCATGGTTAGTTTTTGTGTAAAGGAAGTTTTCTTATTTTACAGCTGTACAAGAGACTGGCAAGGAAGATACTGAAGTTGACTTGGATCATAAACCTTCAGGCAACATAGAAGAGTTGCCTATTCCAGA
Organism: Mastigias papua; assembly: GCA_964019165.1. Lineage (NCBI taxonomy): Eukaryota > Metazoa > Cnidaria > Scyphozoa > Rhizostomeae > Mastigiidae > Mastigias > Mastigias papua. Next base: position 2,097,387 of record OZ025273.1, on the reverse strand, counting down.
ATCTTCTGGAAATATGATATCTGATTCTGCTGATGACAAGAAGGTAGATTGATTGAAAATAGCAGAGATGGCTGAAGGAATGGGGCACAAGACATTGGAATCTAGAGGTATCAAGTACTGATGGAAATGGAGAGGAGTAATTTGTGCATGGCACTGGTTTCTTGATTAAACTGTATAGCTAAGAAGCAGGAAAGTCAGACAGCCATCAGGTTGAAGATAATTCTTGTGCAGTTATCAGTGGATGACAACTCAAAGTATGATTATACTGTTTTTACATTTTAATCCACTGCTTGAGGAGAGTGACAAAAACAAACCTTGTCTACTACGTTTTTATCTTTATGATAGGTTTTGCACAGGATGGATATTTAAGTGGTAGCTTCCATTAAGTGACCAACTATTTTATTGTTGATGAACTTTGCTTTACAGAACATTAGGGAACAATGGTAATAGTTGCTAACATGACCAACAGAATAAATGAATTGAATGTTCAAATTTCATGAAGCTCCCTTTATGCTAAAAATTCTGCTAAATGACCAACTTTTGTATTTGGTCCCTTATAACTTGGGATTGCAGGTTAAATTTACAGTGATCTATTTAGGAGAATAGTCTATTGAAGGAAAAGCATCACAGGGGTGGGCTGGGGGAGCACCCCACATTTTTGCCAGCCTGTGATTTTTCTAGCCTCTATCAAGCAATTTTATTGTTTGTGGCCCATACTAACCATTGTTTACTTGAAGAGTCAGTCATTTTCATTTCTGATCTTACAATTTAGAATAAACACCTAATTACAATGAAATCAAGCCACCTAATTGCAAAGCTACAATCCTCGCCAAAATTGTTGGAACACCTACTGCATTGTAACAGAATTTTGCTCCTTCTCCATCCCTCCCCCTGATACAATGTTGAAGTATGACGAGATTGTTCCGCTTTGACAGTTATTTTCGCTAATGACTGGTAGATGGTCACTTCCTACGTAAAAGTCAACATTGTTCATGGGGGGAGGGGGGAAGGGAAATAGGAAGAGGAGAGTTATCCACTGGCAGTAAAACAGGAATAACGTTGTTCTCCTGGATGGCTAAACCGTTGGTGTTCCAACTAATTTTGGCGAGGATTGTAGAATAAAGCAGAAATAAATACATCAAAATCGACTTGGAAATAAATACATCAAAATCGATGTTTAAAAGCATATAAAGAGAGTGATTGGCTAACTTCGGATTCAAAGCTGTTCCATAGATGCGCACCACAATATGAAAATAATTTCTACCCATTAACCATTTTGAATAGAGGTGCGCATAAGTCAGTTGTAGAGTTTCTTAACTTGACATTGTTACGTGAAGGGTCCCTTGAAAAATTATTTGAGGGATACGTAGGTGCGAGACCATTTAAGGATTTGTAAACCATGATCGCTGTCTCTCATCTAATGATTTCCGCGGTAGTTGGCCACTTGAGCTTGTAAATCAAGGCATCAGTAAGTGCATCATAGGTGCTGTTTTTCACGATTCTAGCAGCTCGATTTTGTAACTTTTGCACTATAAGCCGCCTGGTTTCCCACAGCTCCCCCACCCAGAGCAACAGTAGCGGAAATGTGGTTCAACGATACTTCTATAGATATGGCTAAAAGTTTGCTGGGGTAGCCGTTTCTTAGCATACTTTAGGAACCGTAAAGCACGAAAAACTATAGGACGCACTAATCGAATGTGTTCATCCCATACAAGATGTTGATCAAGTTGGACTCCCAAATATTTAGCCTTCTCGACAATATCAATTTGTGAGTCATTAGTAGCAAAAGATGGGGCTGTACTTCTTTTGAAGGAGATCTTCTTAGGGTTTGGCCGAGGTCCTTCCACCATTGTTTGAGTTGTAGTCACATTCAAACACAGCTTGTTTACTTGAAGCTATTGATTCAGATGGTTCAAGTCTCTATTAAGGTTTTCATTGACTGTAGATCAACAACAGTAGGGGACCAAGACAGCAGCAGAGCCCAAGGAAGGATGAAGTTAAATGTTTCCTCTGAAAATGGGATGGTAGCAAACTTCTGAAAGGTTCCAGGCTATGTTCCTAGTTACAAACAATGACCAGAAACTATACTTAGAAATTGATGATGAGATTATCAGTCAATGTCATAAAGTTAAACTCTTAGGAATAACATTAGATTCCAAACTGAACTTTGACAAGCACATCCTGGAGCTTTACCGCAAGGTTAGCAAAAAAGTGAGTGGATTTCCTGGACTTAGGAACTATCTTGTTAATAGACAAGCTAATATATTATACAAAACAACAGTGTTGGCACATTTAAACTATTGTCCATTAATTTGGATGTTTTTCTCCCAAAGCTGCCAATAACGAGATGAGTAGAAAAATATAAACGACCGTTTTGGGTGCTGTATAAGGACAATAACTTATCATTTGATACACGCCTAATGAAGGATGCATGTAAAACAATCAATTTTAAGAATCTTCAAAAGCTAATGCTGGCGGTATTCAAAAGTATGAACTTTTTACACTCCCCATACCTTTGGGACCTTTTTAACGCAGAGCAAGTTGAATACAAATTCAGAACCAAAAGTATAGTAGTATTATCTCAAATAAGGACGCAAACATATGGAGTACAGTAGAAATCCACATGAAAGAACCTTTTTTTATAAGAATCTTGAGGCTGAAATTCCATCTGTTGAGCCCCTAAATAATAACATCAAGGAGCCTGAAAGTGGGAATGGTTCTTATATAATAGGTTTCATGTTATCTGAAATAATAATTCAAGGGTAGAACCCTTCATAGCTTATCATATTAAACTAGGATGCTGACTTATAGATGCTTTCAACAATTGTGAAGAATTCTATAATTGACAACAGTTCTATATAAGAACTTTATTAAGAACTTAACAGGCTGGAATTAAGAATACCAGCCCAATAAGATAAAAACTATCGAGGCTGCCCAGAAAAAACCTAGGTTCTTTTATGCGGGCTTCTACTGTATTCTCAGATACCTTCAGAGGTAGCATCCTTGGAATGCTCTTACTAATGATATAAAAAATTGTGACAATGTGACAGCATTCGTAGAGAAAATAATAGCTTGGAAAGGGGAAAACTGTAGCTGCAAGTTATGTAGTTACCATGTTTGTTTATTTTGCTTTAGTATCTTTGTTGCAATTGTTTTCAATTAGTTGCTATTGCTGATCAAATTTTCAACTATGTATGTATAAAACCAGCTGTAAGGAAATTTTCAATAAAATAATAAGAATAATAACATGACCATGGAATCTCTCATCCCTGGTGGTCTCATTGATAATATCAAATGCTTTCCGTGAAATATTAGCAAAAATGGCGAAGAGAGCAGCTACATGTCCAAGTATAGCAGCTATAATGGAGTACCGGCTTTTTTATTGGGAACCTATCATTATGCCTAGGTCTAAAATTTATTTATTTTTGGACCTCTTTGGACCACATTTTAGTAACAAACGTTCCTTGATAATTCCATAATTTTAACTGCTCATTTAGTGCTATAGACATTGTAAGTGACACTTGTGAAGAGCGGGCAGTATAGATCAGGATAACGGAAGTTACTCACATAGGAACCAGTGGCTAAAAGAGTTACGCACATTTTATCCGAATTTAGCTTTTTATTCTGGATTATTTGCAATAATAAGAATAGTTAAAATTAAAAAAGTTAATTAGGGTTTTTGTCATTAGTAGTAACCTTCCCTTAGATTTTTTGGAATTCTGTATCTTAATTTCTCTTTAAAGGCCCCTCTCCATTAAGCCCCCTTTGCAGAAGGAAAAATTTGTTAAAGCTCCCCTCTTAGAAATGTGAGTTATGTCAAACGTAGGTTATGGTCGTAACGAGCGTAAGCTTTGTGGTATTGATGATATTCATTAGTACGGCAACATATCAAATCGAATTCAGGCTCAGATGACTATATGCTGCAAACAGAAATTATAATAACTGATGAAGATGACAATGTTATTGATGAAGAATTCTGAAATATATATATTACACGCTTTTTTTTCTAAGGAAGCACTTTGTAAGGAACCTACATGTAGAAGGCCGAAATATTTAAAGAACTTATACCACTAAAGGAAACATCCCTAAGGAACTTTTCATTTTCAAATTCTGAATGCTGTACTCAGATGCAAGTGAAGATTACATTACATTGGATGATATCAATGGACTAGACATGATACTTCTTGATTGAAATTATGCTTTTGCATATCTAGAACTTATTTCCTGCCGCATTTGTGCTTTTGAGGTTGAGTCCTAGCCATAACTAAAGGTAAAATTCAGAATTTCAATGCTGTTTTAGTGTCTGTGCCATTTTGTGGCACTCTATGTGCAGTTAAAATTAAGGAACTATTAAGGAACTTTTAGTGCTAGAATGTGATTAAAGGAGGTCCGAAAATAAGGAACTTTTAGAACTAGGCCTTTAGCTAGGTTCCTTATAAAAAAGCGTGTATATTATTACCATAGAAAGCTGTTCTTATTTCAAAAATTTAATAAGCCCCCCTCTCAATTATGAGCCCCTCTAAAGTGCTTGAAAGCAATAAGCCCCCGGTGGGCTTAATAGAGAATTTACAGTATGCAGGTTTAGAATTTAGGGTAGGTAGGTTTCGTACGTATAAAAGATTCCTTCCGTTTAGTTTACCAGCCTCCCCTAGCAGAGTCCTAGATTGAATCCGAGGCCATGTATTCTTGGAAGACAAGCAATGCTGGCTGGATGAGAGATCTAAGCACTTCCCACAAGATGCATCCAAAGGTAAGAGCGATTCTAATAAGCTTCAAAGCCGAAATCGTTGACTCTTTAAGTGAGGGAAGCTTACGTGAATTGTTGAATAAACTTGCTTTTCATCTTGTGGATGAGGATCGTCAAAAGGTAGAATGTGACTCTGCTCAGCGTGGACATAGCTGGGCTGCGGATACGCTACTTGATCGAGTGAAGTACTCCGATGATGATGCATTTGCTGATTTGTTGCTGTACCTGGGGGAGAATAAATCAACGCAAGAACTCTACAGGATGATCACTGAAGAGTGTAGGAAGCAACATATAAACATTACCCATCTGCGTAAAAATGGCAGTGCTGCAGGAATTTGTAAGTATACCGTGCGCACCCAGTCAATCCATTCAATTAAAAAATGTCGTACAACCTAATGCCGATTCACACATACACACGCGCACACACACACACGCACGCGCACACACACACACACACACACACACACACACACACACACACACACACACACACACACACACACACACACACACACACACACACACACACACACACACACACACCATTGATTTCATCTGCAGACCACTTCTATCTAGAATGGGGGTGCATCTTTATGTTTATAAAGGGCATTTCCTTAATACCTAGAAGGCATGTCTCTAACATTTTTCCTGGGGGCTAAGCCCCCATGCCACCATTCTCCCCTAATTCCCAGCTAGTGGGATGACCTATTCACCCCCCCATCCAACTCAGCTGCCTGTCACCCTAGAAATCATTATGACTTAAACCACACTTAACATATATGTTTAGTGAATAAGTTGAACAGGGTAGAAAAGTAAAGAATTGTAACCATTTACTCAAGGGTAATTGTAAACAGGTGGATGGAACTGTTATGCAAGAAGGGGGAGTAATCTAAATTTGACTGTCAAGAGGAGCTTAGGCTTAGGCTTAGGAGGTGTGGAGTTAGGAGGGCTGCATCCCCTCAGTTGGACAGAAATCTATTTCATTTGTGCAATTTTATCAGAAAGAAAACAATAATTTTTCCTAAATAGTTGCAGCTTAGTAGACAAAAACTCATTCAGGCAAAATCCAGGCAGACAGTTTGCAGCCCCCTAAATTTAAAGCCTTCCTGCACAGGTGGGAGGGAGAAATCACAAGGTTTTCAGGAAGATCAGAAAATTCATCAAATTTCTATAGGAGATGGGAGAAATCACTGAGGTGTAAAGGAATTGGATATGGGAAATCTCTGTATCTTAGGATGTGGTGAATAAGCTGTCATTGGTAATGCTAGAAGTTGTTAGGTAGAAACAAGAACCACTTGGAGATCCAAACTATTTGTTTAAATAATGAATATAAAATGTTTGTGATTAGTTTTTTTAAGCTCAAAATATGTATTTAGGCAAATTTTTTATTCTTAGCTGGAAGCTCAAAGGAAGCTGCAAAGGCTTTCTTAAAAGCAATCAACCCAATTGTAGCTGAAAGTTTATCAGAAGGAGAATTTCAGAGTATGCTCCGACGTTTTGAAGCAGATTTACAGGACCAAGATATTCAAAAAATTAAATGTGACTTGAGTAACCTTGGACATTATAGTGCTGTGACTAGGATGATCAATTGCCTAATGTATGTTAGAAAAAGAACTTTGAAGAAGTTTATCAAGTATCTCTCTGAAAACAAGAAAAGTCTTTTCATGGAAATTAAAGTAAAGTTATATGAATATGGTTTACAGAACTTGTTGAAAGGTACAAACAAAGATGCATTTTCAGGTAGGCTTAGAATTATGTATTTTGTTTTATTAGTTTTTATTAATTGAAGTACTTTATTTTGTGGAATGTTGCTGGAAAATTTAGCCAAGTTTATCAAATTGATGATTTTGATACCTGATCCTGTACTATTAGAAAGGTAAATTTGTAGGATGAGTTTCTTTGAATTCTATGGACAGCAAGTAAAACAGCATATGGAAGAGGATCTATATAACTTTTTCAGTGTTGGTTTCATTTCAGTTAAGAAATTTTACTACAATCAAAAATCATTAAAACTAGCAAAATTTAAACATATTAAAATTTGACAAGTTACCAAAGATAGAAAAATCATAATAAGGTTACATAAAACATCAGAAATGTGTATGGAGAAGACTTTTCTTAAAGGAGGAGCTTGCTCACTGGATAAATTAATTGAGGACAGAGCACCATTGTGCTTTGCTGAACTGTGCTTTTATTTAAAATGTGTATCTTATCTTACATCTGTTTTAGAACCTGCAATTATCCAGCCTGGTATCAACCATGATCCAGAGTCTCCAGATAACATTGCAAATGATGAAAAGGTTCCTATTCCAGAGACTAAAGGTCCAGATATTACAGGAAGTTTTGACTCAATAGACATCAATGGAAGTAGCAATACAGATACAAATAATGGAATTGGGAAGTACACAATGTCAAATGAGCCATGTGGAATATGTCTAATTATTAACAATGAGGACTTCAGCCAGACAAGGAAGGGTAAAGGCAAGGAATATACAGATAGAGAGGGGTCAAATGTTGATGAAGAGAATTTGTGTGAGCTGTTTTCTTGGTTAAATTTTGTGGTTAGGAAGCTGAAGAACAAAAAAGCGTTGGAAATGTATAAAATTCTTAAAAAGTTGTCAGAAGAAAACCACTCAGAATATAATTGTCTTGTTGTTTGCATTTTGACCCACGGTTTAAAAAGACTCAACAAAGATGAAATTTTGGGAGTTGATGGCAGCAGTTTTCCTGTGGATAAACTTACCTCACTATTTGATGGAGCAAGATGCAATTCTCTTAATGGGAAACCAAAGTTGTTCTTTTTACAATGTTGCCGTGGCAAATGGGATGATAAAGGCGCAACTACTGTTGGAGCTATTCAGCATGATGGACCAGATATTCAATTTGATGATGGTGTAACTCTTCCTCTAGCAAGTGATCTCTTTATTGGATATTCTACGCCACCAGGTAAGCTGCAAGCTTAAGTATCACAATCATTCCTTTCTGTGTTCCAAGCCCAGTGAGTCACAGGAGGTATGGGTTTTAGGTGAATCTCCTCAATTTTTTTTTAAATGTGCCAAAGATATGAGCGTTTTATGGCAGAGCCTAGAATAAGGGAAATTTGCAGGTAGAGTTTCCCAGGACCATGTCCATTTCCTACTGGCACTGTTTTTAAGTCCCCTCCACCTCTCCATGGGCAAGTGGCCAAGTAGTTAGAGCACTTGACTGCTCAGCAAAACATAGATGGTTTGAGTCAAACCCTCAGATCATAGTTGGGATGCTTGTCCACTGTCCACCCAGCAACAGATGGGTACCTGGTGGCAACACTGGGGAAGTTAAAGGTGCCGAGGAAAGAAACTGGCCACCCTACCTTGCTAAGCCGGCAGCTCAGGGTAAGTGTCACTCTAATGGGCACTCCCCCATATGTACAGAATCGTACATAGGACTCACCTTTATCTTTACCACCACTCCATAACAGCTCAAACTTCCACTTTCCACACTGTATCCTAAGAAAGTTGAGGAACTTCTGCTTCCCTTATGGTATGATGTGAGCTAACCATTGATCTGGACTAATGGAGGTTATGCATGAAGCAAGGGAGATTTTTAGAGAAGTTTGCCTCCTAGAGGAGTATTTGGGAGCAGGGGTTGGTGCACCTCTGAGGTGGTTAGGAACAGTATACATAGCTGGGTGGCAGATATGTTACTTGACCAAGTGAAGTACTCTGATGATGATGCATTTGCATATTTGTTGTTATACCTGGAGGAGAATATATCCATTGATCAGTAGTGAAAATTTGATATCAAGTTTGCTTGAAAAGATGGGAGTTAAAGCATTTTTTATGAGAGTTCTTAATTTTTTTGAGTATAGTGATCACAAGGATTTTTTGCCTCCTAGAAAAATTGATAGTATGTGCTTGAAATTTGAGATTTGGTCTTCTTTTATTGAAGTGTAAGATATCTATCTTTCATATTTATATATGAATTTTGAGGTAAGTATAGGGAGTTGATGGGTGAGTGGACAGGTGATTAGAGCACCTGACTGCTGAGTGGAACATTGATGGTTAGAGCTGAGCCCTCTGGTCATAGTTGGGATGCTCACTCACTGTCCACCCAGCAGCAAATGGTCACCTACATTGGTTGCCTACCTCACTATGCTGGTAGCCCAGGATAAGTTCCCTTGCTAGCAGGCACTCCCCCAGTATATGGTACATGGGACTAACCTTTACCTTTATGGTGAGTTGACAACCAGTGGCATTGCCACAAAATAAACTGGAGTTGGTCGTCTTGCTTTAGACATTGTTATGGGCCCCCCTCTTCAGAAATTTGGAGAGTAAGGCGCTATAGCTCCTCCAGCCCCCTATCCCCGGCTCCGCTGCCCATGTGAAGGGACTTAATGCGGAACTTAATTCGGTTATGACGTGGGGTTCCTAATTTGATCAATTATCTTTGATGGTTATTGGACATATCAACTTAATATTTCTGCCAGTGAAAGCTGCTACTGTATGTTAAAAACTTTAATGCATTATTTGCCCTGCACCCCCGTCACAAATGCCACGAGGCTAAAACTGAATACGGTTTCGTTCAAGGTTTTAAAAGCTGGCGACACACAACAGAAGGATCATGGTACATAGCAACACTTTGCAAAGTATTCTCGGAGCGTGCACGGGTTCACGATTTAATGACAATGGCAGCAGAAGTTAACGGCCTGGTTGCAGAATATAGCACAGATAAAGATCACTACCAGATACCAAATCCGACAATGACCCTAAGGAAGTTACTTTTTTTTAATCCAAAGCCAGAAAGTTTAAAATGAAATATTTCAATACACAAATTATTGTATTATTGTCAGGACTTTCCCTATATGGGGGGGGGGTTAGTGTGAAACCTCACCTGGAAAAAGCTCAGGCGACAAATCGATACTATACTTTACGTCAGTCGGCAAAATCTTTTCGTGATTCATTCGTGTATTTGCAATATTGACGCCAGCCGGCAAATCAGAGTGGCCACACTCCCCCCCCCCCCCATAGGGATGGCGCTAATTGTTGTATACATTTAACTGTGGTTTAACAACGAGAGGGACGTAGCCTGGAGGGCACTTCACCCCCTATTTTAGGAAGAAGCATGGTTCCCAGACTATGCTAGTTTGATCATTTGTCTTTCTTTTTCGGAAGGATCGCTCTCTTTTCCTGACAAAGCCAAGAGAATGAGTGTAGGCACAGATATAAGATTGTAGACAACATGAAGGGTAGAGTTCTCTATGCTCCAATATACTTTAGTCTTATTTTTCCAGTACTACACCCCTATTGTAAGACGATTGGGGTATGTCCCTGACCCGCAGAATTTTGCTGAGAAGAAAACTGTTATAAGCTATTTGAGTATTATTACACTCTTGTCTTTTTATAAGAACCAGTAGAATTGAGGTTCAGGCTAACTGTTCTTAATTTTTCCAAAATTTTGAGGCTGAATTTGTCCTTGAATTATTGGGGTGTAGGCAATTTAGACATTAGACGATATACAAGAGAACATTGAATGTTTAACCAAGGACAACTAATTCACGAAAATCAAAGAGGAGAAGTGACAAAGCTGTCAATTCTACTCAAACTAACAAGAACTGGCATTTCATTCCAATATGCTGTTGGAAAGCGTATACATCGTTTCTCCAAAAATACATTTTACGACAGTGCTTAAGCTCCTGCTTGATCGTAATTCGTTTTTAATTCATATCAGTTTTGAAGCTCGTGTTCTTATAAAATTGTTCTTGTAAAAAGAGTATAGAAGTAGGATATTTTAGTAATTTTTATAAATTTTTACCAATAAAATTGTTTTCACATTTTAGTTGATAGCTTTTTAAAATCTGCAAATTTCGCAAATGAGCACTGCTCTTTGGCTTTCGATATCTGTTTGTTCCCCTGTGGTTACAATTTCGATGTGTTCCTCCTCTGTCCCACTTGGGAGCTTATCCTATGCTTTGGCTGGAACATAAAGTCGTTAAATGAATTTTTATTTCACTACGGAAAGTCATTTGCAGTCACAAGGTAGCTTTTGCTAGTTTGAGGCTTTTGTTATGGGCAGTGTTCTGAGAGACGACAAGTATTTTTCCGCTTCATTTACTCTTGTTCTCTACAGGTTTTATATCTTTTCGCACAATTCTGTTTGGTATGTCCGCGATTATGCAAAATTATACCACAATTTCTCTTGGAGTGGGAGAAGTTTAAGGCTTCATTAAAGGAATGAGTTTAGAGAGTAACCGACATTTATTGAATTTCATCTGCAACAAGACTTTTTGATTCTAGAAGAGCAGAAAGGTTTTAGTTTTTTTTATATACATCTAAATATTTAGTTTTATATTAATATCGCTAGTAAGTGATAAATTCGTAACGCAATATTACGTACTAATGTTTAGTCAAATCTGATTTTGTGGTAGATTTTACATTGACTGACAGCTTTATCGGTGATTTCCTACCCCGTTAGTTGATCAATAAACGTTTTTTCATATCTACTTTGTAAACAAAGCGATATATCGCTATGAGTTGGAAGTAGGAAGGAGCGTATACTGCTTTGACTTGACAAAATATCTTACTGAAAGTTCAGTCTATATTTGTATGTGTTTTTGTGTAGATGTTTTTCCAGTCCATTCTGTATTCTTAAGATATGTAACTGTAGCATAACTTCTCAGGCTTAACAAATGCTTGAGAAGATGTTAGTGCCTCCCTCAAGTATCTTGGAAGTAATACTCTCTCTCGTGCACTTCGTTAGCAAGGAAGCAATATACACGTGTTTTACAGTACTGGTGTTTTATAGGAAACGCGGCTCAAGGCCTAGTGGCAAAAGTTTCTTAATTCCTGGCCACATTTTAGTTCTAAAAGTTTCTTAAACATTTCTTGATTTACTGACTAAAATTGTAGTGAAAGCGAAAACAAGACGTAAAACGTAAAAAATATTATCTTTCTTAGTGCCCAGATGGCTTTTGTATACTTTTCGTTTTCTAGTACTAGGTTTCCTACCAAAACTAGTTTCTTATAAAAACTAACGTGTGCATGTAGGACATTTCCATGCGGAAGTCACATGAGTCCCGTAAACAATCAACAACTTTCTTTACCAAACGATTCACCTGAATGAGTTTGAATAGAACAATGAATGCTAGAAATGTAAGCTGCTTGATGAAGTACATAAAACTGCGAAGAAGACTGTTTGGAGGCAGCATTTGACTTTTCTTGGAAGTACTAATGGCTACCAAACTTCTTTCAGCTGCTCTCCTTCTACTGAAGATCATCACTGCAAGCTCTTCAGATGTGCCAACTTTGGAAGGATCCTTTCTTGCCTGGCAAGTAAATAACTCAGATCCGTCCTACTTTCCTGTAAACAAAACTTCGAACGAAGTCAAGGTAATTTGCTTATCTATATTTAGATAGTGACGTGTCGATATTTCCAGCTGTAATATATTGTGTCAACCATTGCAATTGCCGGAGTGTCCTCCATTGTGCGGTTGATTGCAGCACACACCTTTCCAGGGACATACTTTTGCATCGTCCGTGTCACTCCCTTCAAAATTAGTTTTACATGTACGCAAATAAAACAGGTATTTATAAGTTTGAATAATTTATGAGATGGTTGTTAAAGACGTTTTGGTGGCTTCACTCGAAGTACAGGTATTAGCACTAATAAGCAAAAATACCTCGTGGTGGATTGTGCTCCCTTACTTAAAGTAAAGATGCGAACTCCACCATGAAGTATGGTATGAACAAACAATGTTGTAAAATACCCTCTTTACTTTGAGGATACAGATCCTACCAACTTACTCGTTCAGACCTCAGAGCTGTGAATCATGAATATTCTTTTACTCATTGCCATTTCTGTTCTGGATGCATATTCATTGCTAGAAAAATTGTCTTTCCAATATCTGAGGCACTGGGGACAAGTCTTGCGCTGGTCACTTGAAGTCTAATGCAAATGCTTAACTTTGACATCCCAGTTGTTTCCCAACACAAGTAACGTTTCTTTTGTATTTTCAGATCGTTTTCAAGTTTCTGAAGCGTGAAATAGGCTCACCCAGTCCATGCAAGAATGTTGCCCCACCAGCTGCTTGTGGTCAGCAGACGAGCATTCCACTGCACTTCTACTATGGCTCGTCATATTCTTCTCAGCCAAACTTCCTTAGAATTGTCAGAGCAGGGTTTTCATGTGAGCGATATTCATTCGACAACCCCACTATTAACGGTTACAGTGAAAATGCGCTCATTTTGAGGAGAGATTACTTTTATAAGATCCGGTAAGGAGTTTTCGAATTCCTAACTGACTTGTAAATGCTTGCTCGGGCAGGTCTCTTCAAGAGAAGTCTTATGCACTACCAAGTTAGGGGATATGAGAACGGGACACCATGTGGTATCAAAATGGCACTCCTTTCAAAGTCAATGTATCGGAAAGAAAATACCTTTTTCTTACGTTTTCAATATTAAGAGTATGCACTGGGAGCACGTGATCTCCTAACTTTGCGCTGTTTTCTTTCGCTTTGTAATGCAGTTGGGTTGTTCTTTCTACTTTACTGCCCTTCAGTAGGATCATTCCATAATTAGACTCCATGCATATTTCGGTAATGCTCCATAGACGATGCTCCACAACGGTTAGGCAGACCCCCAAAACACTAGCCTTTGGTTTAGGGTGGATTAACTGAAACTGTTCTCACTTCCTAGGAGCTCGGAATTTTTAGGCCATGATTGTTGCAATGACGTAATCAAATTACTATAGGCACTTAACCGTATCACTACGCACAATGTCTCTTTGCCGTAACTGCTGAATACGCCACAAAGACAGAAAGGAACGTGAAGTCCACAGTGTACTCAATAGTTTTCATGGCCTTATTACTTGTCATTGATATTATTTGCAGAAAAATGTCGGGGTTTTTTTGAATACACGGTTTTTTTATAAGAAAGCCATTTTTTGTCTGAGCCTCAATTTTCTTAAGTTTTCCCGAAATTGAGACTGAAATCTTCTTGAGATTTCCTTAAATTTTTTGGATAGAAGAGGAGATTATTATTTGTTATAAAAAGTTGGATCTTGGTAATGAAAGAAGGTTTCGATCTTTGTAAAGGAGCTTGCAAAGAATGAGCTTATATCGATTTCTGGCACGTAAAAAAGTGACCTTTCGAAATTGAGCCTCGTGATTTTCTTAATATTTTGGCATTTTGAGCCTCATTTTCTTATAAATTTTTCTTACAAAAAAGGTGTGGAATGATATGCATGCTATAAGCATCGTTTGTTGCCTCACGCCACCTAATCTACGTAGCTTCCACTGTCCACACCCAACCATTTGATGTCTAATATCATGTGTTCTGCTACCCTCACTCATGCTCTCTATAGACTAGCTTCAACATTCATTCTTGGTACTCGTTATTCAGAAACTGTTATTCTCTCATCACTGTGCTGCGAAGTCCTGCGTTTGAAGAGCTTCACTACCCCTTTTGTGGCATAGATTCAGTCTCAGAAATAGCAGATAATAGATGGAGTTGTGGTTACGTTTTTGGTTTTACTTACAGTCTACTATTTTTTATCCTTTGAAAACTATATTGTTGATATATTAAATAATTTGCGGATGACGAGGTTATATGAAAAAGATGTTTTGCTACCTTGTGCTGGGTTATCGTAAGACTAAATAAATGGCTAAAATTCAATAGTTGATTATTCCCCAATTTCGTGGCCTTCATGTGATCAATAGATGCTTCAAAGAAGCCAGAGGCTACATCGGTAATGATGCATGACATACTGGTATTACTTTTATAAATATACCTCACATTTGTCATAAACCTTTGCCACCTTTTGCAGAAGCAGATCGTTTTCTATGACTGTAGTTCGTAGGGTGTATCGATTTTAGATTTACGCAAACCATACAAAATGTCAGAGTGCTATTTTATGAATTATTGTATAATTTTGGAAGCTCGTGTGCAAGATACACAATCAACAGTCTCATCAATTCCGAATAGAGGGCTTGGAGTCCTAGTAGCATTGAGATTCTTCTGAAATGAAGACATTTTTGGTGGATTTTGCAACGAGCTAGACTGTACATTAAAATGTGAGGATAGTGACGAAGATGAATTTAGTGGCGATGAATTCTTTGCTGAGGAAGTTGTTTCATATCAGCCAAGACAAACACATGAAAAAGAAAATACGACAGAGGAAAGTCTATGGAACACAAAAGTCAGTGATTATAGATATCTATGTACAATGGAGCATTAGCCATAATCGTAGATATGATATTGATGATCCACTGTTGGAGTTCGTAGCCGTGGAGATCACCCCCTTTCATGCCAGAAATCTTATAGTTATTTGTTGGTACAGGCCCCCAACCCCTGGCAATGACAGGGGGAGTTTCGAGGCATTAAGGAACTTGGAACTTACTATCTGCTGTAGATGCAGAAGGTAAAGAGATTGTCTTAATTGGTGACACTAACTGTGATCTAAAAAATTGCAAGGATGGGTACACCAAAAGCATAAAATCAATTTATTCTGAGTTCCAATTTAAACAGCAAATACATGATTATACTAGGGTAGCTACGCTAGAGAAAGATGGCGTTTAACATAGTTGCAAGACTTTGATAGATCATTTTGCCACAAATCGCCCAAATTACATTCTGAGAGCGAGCGTGCTAAAATTAGGAATGGTCGATCACTAACTTATCTTTGCAGTAAGGAAAATAAATGCAAAGAGAATTTTAGATAAGCAAGTAAAACTAGTTGAAACACATAGCGTTGGAAACTATGATAAGCAGCTATTCCTGGACGAGTTGTCAGCCGTTGACTGGAACGAGACTCTTGCCCCAACTAATGATGACCCTGATCTCATGGCCTCGATCTTTAACAGTGTTATCTCCTCTCTTCTAGAGGTGCATGCCCCGCTAAAGCGTAGAAAAATAACTAGCCATCACGCTCCTTGGATTACAGCCGAAATAGAAAGCCTGATAAAGGAACGTGATTTAGCTAAAAAGAGATCCGAGAATGATGTTTCCTATTGGTCAGACTATAAGAAATTGCGGAGCAAAGTCACCTCTGAACTTCGTGCCAGGATACAGGAATATTACCATAACCTTATTAATGAAACCCAAAACAATCCGAAAGCTATGTGGAAAACAATAAATAAGGTTTTACATAATAACTCAAATAACACTGTAACTCAAAGCATCCTCTTTGAAGGCATAGAACTAAAATCGTCTTCACAAATTTCAGAAGCTTTCAACAAACATTTTACAACAGTTGGACCTAAGCTAGCGGGGAAAATAGAAAGTCGGCCTTCCGATGACCCTCTTAAGTACCTTGCAAAAAAAGCTAGTGGAGCCAAATTTGGACTACAGACAGTAAGTGTAGGGTATGTAGACGTGCTATAAACGCTCTGAATAATTCTAAGGCTCCTGGTGCCGATAGAATCCCCGTCCAAATACTGAAAGATGCCATAAACATAGTGTCGAAGCCACTGACACTGATATACAATGCATCTTTAGAAAGGGGGATATTCCCCCAAATCTGGAAATTAGCCAGAGTAACACCTATCCATAAGGCGGGCTCGAAAATAGATGTAAACAATTACCGACCCATTTCTGTGTTATCTGCTGTATCAAGAATTTTAGAAAAGATTGTACACGACCAACTAATGGAGTTTCTAAAGGGACAAAACAGGCTTTGTTTGAACCAGTTTGCGTTTCAAAAACTGCACAGCACAATGACATGTCTTCTGAATGTTATAGACCCATGGTTCAAGAACTCTGATGAGGGGAAAATAAACATGAGTATATTTCTTGATCTCAAAAAGGCATTCGATACAGTTGACCATAAAATCCTTATGTCGAAGTTGCGAGAGTATGGTGCTGAGG
The DNA here is from genome assembly GCA_964019165.1 of Mastigias papua. Taxonomy (NCBI): domain Eukaryota; kingdom Metazoa; phylum Cnidaria; class Scyphozoa; order Rhizostomeae; family Mastigiidae; genus Mastigias; species Mastigias papua. The sequence goes on along the minus strand of OZ025273.1, from coordinate 2,080,806 downwards.
GTACCTCCCACAGCTGGTTCACTTCTTATCTGACCAATAGGGAGCAGTTCTGTTATTTTGACGGTTCCACTTCTAGTAAAAGCAGCATTAGGTGTGGTATTCCACAAGGCTCGTGTTTGGGACCTTTACTCTTTATATTATACATTAATGATTTTGACAATTGTCTAAAAAGCACGGTCCCAAATATGTATGCTGATGATACATGTGTGAATATCGCGTCAGAAAACCTGAATGAACTTCTAACAGATCTGAAAAACGAGCTGGAAAATATATCGAATTGGATGAGGATCAACAAACTTAGTTTGAATACCAGCAAAAGTGAATATATGGTTATAGACCATAGGCGACAACTAAACAAAGTAAATACTGATTTGTCAGATCTTGTCCTCAATAATGAAGTTATCAAAAGGGTTGAAAAAACAAAATACTTAGGGAACAACATCGACGAGAGTCTTAATTGGAAAGAGCAGTACAAAACTATCAAAAACAAGCTGAAAGGAGGCTTGAGCTCCCTAAGAAAGCTGAACAACATCCTTCCGCAAAGGAAACTTGATCAAGTTTACAAAGCTCTCTTTGAAAGCCATCTTCGCTATGGCAACATTGTTTGGAGTGCTCTTTCCAACACCAGACTATCCCAACTTCAACGACTACAGACAAGGGCAAAGGAGCTAATAGCGAATGCCAGGTAAAAGGACGGATGGACTTGCCAATGGCTCACTGTTAAGTCATTGATCTCCTTTGAGACAGGAGTTATGACATATTGGATCTTGCATGACCTCTGTCCCGAAAATCTTCGCCATAAGTTCACTGAGAGATCCATGATTTCAGATTATAGGACCAGAAACAGTGGAGATCTGCAAATTCCCAAAGTTAGGTTAGAATATGCAAAGCGAAGTTTCTACTTCTCTGGTGTCAAAAACTGGAATAATATCCCTAACGAAATTCGAGAAGAAGAATCAATCACTCGTTTTAGAACAGGTTTTAGAGAATATCTTTTGAACCTATCAGAGGACCCAAACACGACCACTTGGTAGAGCAGCAGTTTATTTACTTATTTATTTATTTACCTATTCCTTTAGACAAATGTTGTGAATAGGTTATTTGTTTATTTTGTTTTGAATGCTGAAAGGTATATCGTGTGTAAATATTGATAAAATGAAAATGAAATGAAAATGGACGATTGTGCTTACTTGTTGTTTTCGGAAAGAAACATTATCAAACTATACTTCTTGATTTTTATCCAATCTTGCGCACCTTCTGGAAGGAAGTATTTCGTGCAGTCAAATTTTTGCGCAGCAAAGTGCGCGAAAATTAAGTATTTTCACGCAACCACTTCTGCGCGAAAATTTGATGTGCGCAAAATTTTCACGAATTAAGTTATATTATATTTTGTTATGTTATATCATATCATGTTTTATCATATTATAATATGTTGTATGGTATTATTTATATTATATCATATCATATTATATTATATGATATTATGTTCTTTTGTACTACATTATGTTATATTAGGCTATATATCCTATCCTATCAAATTATGTTATATTCAGCTACTTTTTATATTATATTAGTTTGTGTTATAAAGTGCTATTATATTATATAATACTATATTATATTATGCTATAAAATAGCAAAATATAATATATAATATATTGTATCCTATCATACCATATGATGCAATTTTATGTTATATTATGTTATATTATATTGCATTATATTATAGTTTATTATATTTTTTTATATTTTGTTATGCTATATCGTATTATATTTGTGTTATTTTATGCTATTTTATCCTTTTCATTATAATAAAACATATGCAATACCAGATTCCGTCATGTTCCAGGTATAGTGCATTTGACAAAGCTCTCTGGCATATGGCAGTCTCTAGTTTGTTTACCTGAGTTAGCTAAGTTTTGATGACAAAATTTAAACGATGGTAGGGAGGGAACAAGTTAATAAGTAACCAAAGTAATTTTGCAAAGATTAAGCGAGAAGAAGTATAGTTATGCATACGTGCTGCTTTGCACACGGTACGTGCACCTTCATTGCAAGTTTTAAACTTGATATGAAGATCTGACACGTTTGGGAAATCATTGATTTTGGATTTTGAGTCTCTGGTGTACTTCACGCTCCTGATGAATTTCATGTCTCTGAGTTTTTTCTCTTGTATATTTTTGTCTTCGCTGGATTTTGCGCAGGTATTCAAGCTGCTGCTGGAACCCTGATATGAAATCTTATGGGAGTTCAGCAGTGAATCAAGACATTATCATATATTTTGTCAACGGAACACGTCCACTCTTGAACAGCCCCGTACAACTGAAGTACATCCCGGAGGTAGCTGTTGCCCAGAATAAGAAGATTGTCATCAAATTTCCATTTTATGATGTTGATAATGACCCTGTATACTGCAGATGGGCGAACACATATGATGAAGGTGGAGGAATTTTTGGTGCAAGGCTTGGGACTCTCTCAGAGGTAATCACTTCACTGGAACTTTACCGACACCTATGTTCGTTATGCTAAATTTAACTGACAAGATAGTAAAATACGGACAAGGCCATAAATTTCCGACAGCTTCTGCAGAATATGTGTATGGGGGGCTTGATACTCCATACCCTCTATTTCATCATGCCCCTCTTTAGTATGACTTATTTTCCCTTTGATTCTTTTGGCGTTGATCGATTTCAAATGTTAGATATTTGTAATTGAAGGGAGATTTCAAAGGAGGGTAGCTAGAGTCAGGAATGCTCAGTTGTCTACTCCACAGCCCAGTTGCATGGGGAAATAATTTCGTTGAAATATTATTCAACTTTTTCTGAGGATGTCAATTGTGCTTATAGAAAATTGTAACTCTACGCACGAAAATCTTAATGTTGCTCTGATTGAGACCGAGGCCCCTGATAGTGTCATTATGACATTTGAAAGTTATCGCCATCGCTAAAGAGTCATTTCATAGCTTTTGGGTCCCTCTCAAATTGAGGGCACTCTGTTCCCTGCCCTCCTCTCAGCACTCCTGCCAAGGTTTGGAGCTTTCGGTACCTCTCCAATCACAGAAAAAGACCACAGCTTTCCCAAAATTCCTCTCACCATCCATCATTATTACCAGCACTGTGGTGTGATTTTTGTAGTAGTGCCACAATCTTTGTAACTGTACCTAATATCCACGCTGTATTTATTGTATAATGCATTGGATTATGCAAGCACCAATTGTCCTGTTTTAGAGTCAGTGCTCTTTGGAAGTCGATGGAAGTGTTTACCAGCCTGGCAAATACCCTGTGGCAATAGTGCTCGAGGATTTTGCGACCCCCGAGAAGAAAGTCAAATTTCACAGTGTATCTCTTCAGTTTTTGATCGAGATCAAAGGTAAACATGTTTGTGCTCTCTGCATCTGTTCGTGTTGTATCTGATTTCATGCGTTTAATGAACATACTTCTTTCAAAGTCAGTAAAAGATATGTTCGATAGAAGCTGTTGCTGATAGTTTGTATTCTCACTTGTTACTGTAAAGCATCTATGTTGTTTCTTAGCTGAACTTGATGCAGTATTTATTTCATTGATCAATGTTTACTGCACAAGGGAGGAGGCCCCAAAATAAGCGTAGGTCTGACTCATTCTGCGGAGGTACAAATCGAAGCTCTGGGTCTGTAATTGGGGAAACTGTGGATTTGTAGATAGGATATGTCTATTTATCGACAGTAGTCCATCGAAACTAACAAAAAGTAACATATTTGCTAATGATATACGCTAAGTTTTCATCTTAAAAGAAAGACGTCACCCACTTTTTTATAAAATTTTGGATCTGTAAGCATTTTTTATTCAAGACTCTGAGGGGGCTAAACGGTTGAAGCCTTATCTACAGACCTGAAAGCTGCAGAAATTAAATCTTATGTACTGGTGCTTCTATGTCGTAAATGACTTTCAGTTTTTTCTATCATTAGAAGACTTGTACCCTATGGTTTTGCGCTGAGTTGAATTTTTTAACATCTAAATACCTCTTGATTTATGACGCTTTGCATTGGTAATCTGAAGATACAGAAAATATAACTTAAAAGAGTGATGGACACAAGGACAATATGGCTAAGGCTTGAATGAGCGATTTTCCATCGCTTTTTTGACAAAACGGTTTCACTTGCCGAAGGCAATTTTGCCATTTGCCCCCGATAAGCTTTCAGTCATCGCTCTTCGCTTCGGAAAAGAGATATATAGATTGTTTATCAATTGCAACACCAATACCAATCACTTATCAATGATCATTCAATTACCCTTGGAGAAATCTGGTATCGCTCGCATTAAGGGAGCGGTCATTACTTATGGCCGGGGTGGGGACTGAAGAGAAAGTATTTTGTGCCCTCAAAATAATTTTACCCCACTATTTGAGTAAGTCAAATTTTCTTTACCCTACCAAAGGAAAATAGTAAAACAAAGGTGCATTTATGCTTAAATATGGTATATGTTTTTACACTACCCCTGTCGTCAAAAATTATTCTTCTACCCCACATTTCAGTGCGTATTTTTTTCAGTTACCCCACCATTTTATCTTCAGTCCCCACCCCGGTCATAAATAATGACCACTCCCTAAAAGCGAAAATAGAGGCCGTGGTCCGATGGTGTTTCTTTACAGCCCCCTAGTTCGTGGAAATGGGTAGTGATAAATTTCCCATATATTGTATTTACCTACGTATGCAGTGACTGTATATCGTTACCATGGTGTTTTGAAGTTCAATTGTTTGCAGCCCAATAATTTGGTGTTTCAGATTCAAACTTCAAAGAGAGGCCGAAAGTAAAGTGCACTCTTGTCAATTCAATCCCGGCTAGAATGCCAGCGTTAGTACCACAAGCAGTACCACCGGCGCGAAGCCCAAATTACAGGCCATACACAACAACAGACGCATGCACAAATTATACGTACCTTTCAACTGGGGACCGTTCTGTCGCATATAATGACTGGAGTAGCTACCGGTGTGACATGCCCCTGCTTGGTTGGTATCGGTTCGCGGGTGCCGCTGGGAAGGAAATGCTGAATTCTTGCCCAAAAGAGTCATCTGGTTATGTGAATGGTTGCGGTTCATATTACAAAGGTTGGCTCAAAGATCTGGTTCTGCCATCATCACAGGAGGGAGTTGTTAATCGGAGTGTTTGCTTCTCAACCCCGGACAATTGTGATTGCTCGTACACAAGGGAGACAAAAATCGCCAACTGTGGCTCATTTTACGTGTATTACTTGGATGCGGTGCCCACTTGCAACGCTAGATATTGCGGCAAGGAAGGTAATCTTTGTGTCGTGGCGTTTGCTGTGTACTCAGAAAGCTGATTAAAAATCTTCCTTTTTTTTAAAAGAAGGGTTTCTACTTGTGCGAAAATGGTCGTGCGACCGTGCAATTAGCTCTCTGGGCATGCGTGGTTTGTTTCAATGATGGAGATTCCCTTGTCATCTTCGATCGCGCGACTGATTTTGGTAGTTGGATTGACTTCTACTTTTTTGCGCACAGCAAGAGCAAGATCAATCAAATTGCTTAATAATCATACCACGCATGCCTAGGACGTTGGTCGCTGAGTCGCGCGAACAAGTGGAGATCAGTCTTGCCACTGCTTTCGAGCGATCATACGGGTCGAACGACGAAATTGGCACAAATGGAAAACTGCCTTTGAAAAAAATACGGGCTATAAACTCCTGGTTAGTGGTGAAAGTGCTGATAACTACTCCTTTCGGGAGAAGGACCAGTGGACTAATTGTCATGTTTGTATTGTTTTGGTAAACTATTATTGAGTGGCGAAATTACCATATATGCTACTTTGACATGATTTCTGCTTTTTGCTCCGATTTATGTTATTTGATTTCAGATTCAGATTTCAGATTTCCAGTTCTACCAATAGCCTACGTACAATTTACATTGCATAGGGAACAACGGCTATTGAAGAATAACATAAAACGTTAACATAACATGGGTAAAGCTAAAACTGCTTAAAAGCAACAAGAAGAATGAGTACGATAGATAAAGAACAACCAAACAAACAACAATTAACCTAGCTCTTCTTATTATATGGTTACAATACATGTTTGTACCTCTAGTCTCGAACTTCTTGAGATGTATTTACAGCTCAACCCTTTAGGATTAAACATGTTTTTATCTCATATAAAATCGGGTCATCCACTGACGATGAAATATTCAGTCAAACTCATTTTGGTTCAAGTCAGAAGGAGACTGTATCAATTTTGTGGAAAATGGCAATCAGGATACGACGTAAAATGCAAACGTACCCGTCAAACAAATTGTTGATTTTGAAATTGTATCTTCATTCCATTATATCGCTGACATTATATGATATTAATGGTGGTGTCATGTTAAGCGAAATCTAGCTGATTAATCTCTATTTTTCTTAGATTATGGAATTAAGGTCTACTGCAGTTCAAATTACATACAAATCTATCTAAATAGTGTGCGTTACAACGTAACAAAATATTCCTCAATAACACTGCGATCGTCGGGCTGTATGGCTACTTACGAATCAGATAAAATAATCATAGGCACAAAAATTGATGCATGTGGAACAACATCGAGAACAGTCGGTGATAAGATCATCTATGAAAATCAATTGGAGATGAAAGGGCAGCATAATGGGCTCATATCTCGTCAGCCGGATATGTTTATAAAGGTCACGTGCATGTTCCCGGCTAGCGCTTTCGCTCAGAGCAGAGGACATGGACTGGCCAATGAAGTCAATGCCACGGAACGTAAGTTTAAAAACCCTTATGTCCAATTATCATATTCAGTATTGGCTTTGTTTATATACACGTTTTTTATAAGAAAAAAGTTTATAAGAAAATGAGGCTCAAAATGCCAAAATCTTAAGAAAATGTTAGGAAAATCACGAGGCTCAAGTTCAAAAGTTTTTGCGTACCAGAAATCGATATTAGCTTATTTTTTGCGAGCTCTTTTACAAAGATCGAAGCTTTTCTTTGATAATCTTGGTCAAAGATCCAACTTTTTGTAGCAAATAATGGTAACCTCTTTTATCCAGTTTACTTCAATAAAAATTAAGAGAATCTTAAGAAAATCTCAGGCTCAATTTCGGGAAGAGTTAAGAAAATTGAGGGCTCAGACAGAAAAGCGGTTTTCTTATAGGAAAAACATGTACTAGCCGTAAGCAGGAAGAGCAGTTAGCTTTTGAATCAAGAAGTCATTTGAGTATTGTTTTGAAGTGATGTAGATCTCAGTGCCAATAGTACTTACATTGAATAAGTAGGAAAAATTTGTATTGTAGACTGAATTGCAAAATTGTTGGATTGATACTTGCAATTGAATTGCATAACTGATAGATTGTCTGTTGAAATTGAATTGCAAAACTGTTCGATTGGCACGTGCAACTGAGTTAAAACATTGGGTAGATTTGCAAGTAGTTTTAATGAGGTTCCATGGACTAACCCCCTACTCTATGACTTATGGGTAAGTCATTTATAACTCTGGGTACCAGGCCGGGCTAGAATTGGGGGGTATGAAAACTTTTCCAAGAAAATTTGGGGCATGGAACTTTGTAAAGAGTTTTTGAGGGGTATATGAAATCCTTTAAGAAAAAATATGAAGAAAATCAGCTCATTGACTTGCGGAAATATATTGATCACTGTATTAATACCTATCTAGTAGTCAGAGTTTCATCAATAGCAGTTTTTCTCTGATTTGAGTTCTATGTGGTATACTGTGTTATTGCAGTGGTTTTATTAGCATTCATCACAGCTATTTGCTCAAATTAAGTTTCAAGCTTGAGTCAACTGTTTTATGAAAACTTTTCTATGCCGGATACAGAGAAATCTCACAAAGAATGATATTTCCTTATGTACAAAGGTTTCTCTCGCAATATTTCCCAGCAAGTACTTTTACAGAACATATTTTTTATAGGTGATCTTTTCAAGTAGATGGAAATGACATTTGCTACTGTAAGAAGCAGCAATGAAGAAATCTACCCTGAAATCCTTGCAGGGTGGATAGCAACTGGGTCGTCAAACTTTTCACATATTTCTCAATGGGAGTATGAAACTTCCGTGACACAAATTGAAAGGATATAACACTCTTGAGCATTTTGTAAATTCTAACCCGCCCAGATACCCAGAGTTATAATTGACTGACCCCTTATTGCATAGTCTAATCTAGGAATCAGCATAACCCATACGTGCAGCGGCACTCTAGATTTGCTATCATTTTTCTTAATGATACTTACCATATTTCTTCGATTATGAGTCGCCCTTGATTATAAGCCACCGTTAATTATAAGTCGCACCAAAACATTCCAAATATACTGTAAAATGTAAGCCGCGGCTTATAATCGAAGAAATACGGTAGGCACTGAGACAGATACGTATTAGCGAATGGGCGGTAGATTGACTGACTTTTGTGCAAATAGATTTGCCGACTATCCATATTTTACTTCCAAGAATCGTACCATTATTTACAAAATTGCAGTTGAATCTACTTCTGGGTGGACACTTGGTCCCCCTAACGACCACCACTGCTCAGGAATACTGTTAAATAATCTTTTGCAATGAGATGAATGGGTTTAAAATGCGAAATGAATTTTCCAGATTCCTTTCGCATCAAATAATGGAGCGAAGTGAAAGCAAGTAGTTTTATATTAAGATAGAGATTTCATTCAAAGGAATACAAATGGTTCCTTCCCTCTATAATAGGGTTCTCTTTGCCTAGGGGCTATAAAACTTGAAAAATATAGAAAATTGAATTGACTACAGGCATTTTGGTTTTGGGGTGGTCGACAGCAGACAGAGCTAATGTTACAGGGTACAGTTTTTTTCACGGAAACTTGCTTCGCAATGGTTAATAAAGGGATTACAGACCATATTTGTTTGGAGTTTTGCACGTAGCAACAATTTTTGCGACTTGCAACGGTCTGACGATACTTTTAGTAATGAAAATATACTGTGCATGCGCTTAGTTTAAGATTATGCTGCAAGTTGCAATGATCGATGTTATAGTGCAATGGCTGTAAAAATGTTGGCAGTCGTTGCAAAAAGTAGAACAGAGTTCTACTTCAGACAGCCATTACCAACGGGGGCAAGAAGACCGCGTTGCATAGCACAGAAGTGGCATGTTACACAAGGCAGTCGATATGCAACTTGTATCGCAATGACGTTGCAAGACAAGTTACAAAAAAGTTATGCCGTGTAATACTAGCTTAACAGTCAGTTGTTCAAATTTATTTCTTTCCAACAGGTTTCTCCTGTCCTATAGCTTCGTATCAAATTCCAACTAAATAAGACTTCTCATTACTCGTTGAAACTAATCGTGAGTTTTTGAAAATTTTTAGCGGGATTTGGGCAATTTGATCTCTTTCTGGACATGTTCATCAACGGAAATTACGCACAAAAGCATGACAAATTTCCAGTATTTGTGCGTCTGGGTGATCGATTGTATTTTGAAGCAAGAACCACTGCGTCCAGTGATTTTCTTATTCTAATTGATCGATGTTATTCTACTCCTGTCGAAGATTCGAATCATACAAAAAAATATACATTTATCAGCGAGAGGTAAGCAGCCAGAGCAAAGCCAACATGTGTTTGGGAGCTCTGACAAGGCCTATTTCCTACCTAAGTGACCAATCATCATGCCGAATTGGCCCAAATTTAGCTGTGGAGCTCGTGTGGTCAGAATGCCGCATGATGATTGGTTAATTAGCCTGGGAGAAGATAGATCTAATCAGAGTTCTCAACCATTTGGCGGCTATGCTCACGCTAAGGTGTTAATCCTTATGCAGGGGTTACTGTAAGCTAGATCTACAGGCGTTTCTTTCATTGTATATAACGATTTTGAATGTCGGTTACGGGTCAATTCAAAAATGATACAATGTTACGGCAAGTCTGAGAGGCAGTGAAGGTAAATAGAAACGGAAAGAGAAACGTTATGAACAGCAAAAATGAATGGAACTATATCAAAATGCCACATGTGGCAGTAGAAAAAGTTACCACATTGATAGAGCTGTTCTATTGAACATTCCATCTTTTGGAGCACAGTTCTCAGCGTTTCATCGTCAAAGATATCAAAAACTGATGAGGACCAGAGCGTGGAAACATCTTTTATAGAAAGGCCTTTACACAAATATATAAGTCTATTGAAGGAGTATGAAAACTCATATGGAGTTAACTATATTCATACACATTTTGAGTAAACAGTTTTGATCACGAATCCTTTCATGAAAACAGGCCTAATTGTTATGTGAAACGACGGGAACCGAAGTTTCATTACATTAGTCACTTGTAAGAAACGATCCAGTTTCTTACGAGCTTGTTTGCTAAAAGGTTTAGTAAATCTTCTTGATGTGATTGTTAATACATGTGTCTGCAATCGTTGATGAATTCTGAGTGCTAAACAGAATTATCTTTTTTCCAGATGCAATGTAGACAGTAATGTTCAGTTTCATAAAACTTCACATGCCAAACAACGGTTTAGCGCAGTGGCATCGGATTTGTTGGCTAACAAAACAAAGGCCTATGTTCACTGCATTGTGTTCTTGTGCCATTCTTCCACTAATGACAGCAGGTGTCACTCTGGCTGCAACGGGAACAACATGAAACGAACCACTCGCAGTGTTGAAAATGTGATAGTTAGGCCGTCCACGGTTTCGAACTTCTATCTTGTACAACTCGGAGCGATTGAGAAAGAGAAAGATCAATCTGGCTGTAAGTTGTTTATCATGAGGTGATCACATATATGACACAATTAACATAAGCTCAAACCCCACTATTCTATATACCTTCCTGTCACATATACATAAGACACTTACCTTACCAACCTTCTGCCATACCAATGTTCTCAGGAACGCCGGAGAGTTGGGCAGAGGGGGCACGGACCCCATCCTACCTTTCATTGGGGGCAAGGGGCATAAGTACTCTTTTTAGCACTTGAACACTTTTGACCTGGCCTTAGGAGGTCTTTAGTAAAGCCCGAGAGCATTAATTTTAAGCACCTCCAGACTTCTGCACTAGCATTTCTGTTCAGTTAAAGCTAAAATTACCCAACGTTTATAAAACCAAGAATTAAAACTGTGCGGTAAAAATTATATGTTGATATTCTACAACTATTTCTGGGACCAACAATATTCTCATTATTATGATGGTTATGGTAATAAGGGTGTTGATCATGATGAAACATTGCCCCTTTGGAAAACATTGCCCCCTTGCTTTTTATTCCTTCCGGTCTCCCTGAATGCTCTAATTCTATCGACTTTTTCACCCCAATTACTGACCTATTATATAAATGCTCTCCAAACCTACCAACTACCAGAGTGTAACCATTCGGGACTGAGCTCCTTCAACTTGCTCTGAGACAGTTTTTGTTTTCATATGCAAAGATTAACTAAAACAAGCTCAGCTACGAACCATGCCTTTTCAACAAGACGCAAATTTCTGTCGTAAACAAGAAACATACAATTTACATCTACGTAGATAACACAGTCGTTCAGGAAGCCTAATTTTGCAATGTCGTCTTTGATAGCTAACTGACTTTCTTTTCCAGGCGGATTATTGAAATGCACATCAAATATGGTACTTGCTATGCTATCTTTTTGGTACATAGTGACTTGATTGATTCTTCAAATTAGAAATACGAAGCAATTTCAACAGCACAACGCACCTTTCAAGCAGAACTGGTTACAGAAACTGGCAGATGTCCGTGCTAATTTCCTTGGCAGCGAATAAAAAGAGTACCTAAATACCATTACGATTCATAAACCTATGCAGACATTGAAAATTATGAATTGCTTTTTACACTGTTTGATTCAATCTTGATAACAAATATTACCAGTAGAAATAAAAAAGTAGACATTACTTCAGCTATTAGAGAAATTTGACCCGTTTAGTGAGTGTTTCGCATACAAATGGTATTTGCTTTTGATTTTCTGAAGTGTACGATTCACCGACTGCCTTTTTTACTTTTTTCATAATATGGTCCAAGTCCAGTTCGTGAGCTGTTTCTTTTAGCCACTGACAAAGTTTTGAGATAAACCAGGTTCCATTTGATCGACTCCTCCATGAGACATAGCCTTTGGATCAAAAAGTAAATAATTATCATTCTCATTCTAAATTACATAAATATTAATGCAAACAACACATAGTTATACATGCAAATATAGTATGTATCTATATATAGATGTATATATGGAATGATTATCGAAAGTCCGAGAAAATAACTGGCCCGTACGGCATTTGAACTATGTACGTCGAGTGCTCTACCACTGAGTGTAGATGCTCTACGCTCAATGGCAGAGCACTTGAGCACCTAAGCATATATATATATACACATATATATATACAGATATATATATAAATATATATATACAAATATACTTACAAATATATATACAAATATATATGCAAATATATATGCAAATATATATGCAAATATATATATATATATATATATATATATATATATATATATATATATATATATATATATATATATATATATATATATATATATATATATATATATATACACACACATATATACACATATATATACAAATATACTTACAAATATATATGCAAATATATATGCAAATATATATATATATATATATAAATATATATATATATATATATATATATATATATATATATATATATATATATATATATATATATATATATATATATATATATATATATATATATATATATATATATATATATATATATATATATATATATATATATATATATATAGTGAGTTCATGGGATGAAGACGAAAGTTGAAATGTTTTCAAAACTTGAAGTTTTTCTCTTGAATTCTATGTAATGTTTTAAAAAATTTCTGAGAGATTATAGCTTTTGAGTATATATATATATATATATATATATATATATATATATATATATATATATATATATATATATATATATATATATATATATATATATATATATATATATATATATATATATATATATATATATATATATATATATATATATATATACACTTGCATGCTACAATTTTTAAGAAATATAAAGACATAAAACAGAACTCAATAAAATTCAAACTTTGTAACCATTTCAACTTTTGTCTTCTTCAGCAATTCATATAGAGATATCCAATTCAATGAAAATCCATGGAATATTACCTGGAGGTGTTGCATAAGCAATGAAGAAATCAGCCTCTGAAGGGTGTTCCCTAAAGATATTATTGTTTGGTTTGCTATCTGGAACATAGACTTTATCAACATTGTCACCTCTACAGAATTGACCAAAGAATAGTTTAGGCTTCCCTCTTAAGGTCTGGCATGTTTTGAAACCATATAAAACTTCATCTATTGTGACTACGTTGCCATCAACGCCATAAAAACCATCATTGCACCCATGACTCAGAACAAAACCAACAAAACAGTCATATCTGCTGTGATCCTCTTCTGCAATTTCCATAAAATAACCTTTCACTTTCTCTGCTGACAAGTTTTCAACTATCCTCACATCAAATCTTAAATATGTAAAGACATCTTTTAATGTATCTACATCAACCTGGGAGCCTTCACGGTCATCAAGATAATTGTCACTGTCTATGCTTTGTGTAAAATCTTCATTGTTCAGAATAACACATATTCCATGGGGTATCCTGTCCATCCTGTAAAAGTCACTACTCTCTGTTATTTTCTGCTGAAATGGAGCAACAACAGGAGCAGATGAAAAACAATAAGACCTTGGGTTCATTACACCTTCCTCTTGATCTTCTTCATCAACATAATTCTGCTGATCTACTGGCGGCAAAATATTGATGTTATTTTCATTTTGACCAGCTTCTATTGGTTGCACTTGAGACAGCTTCTCATTGCAGACAACATCATCAATTTCCATTGCATCCAAGGTTGTGGACTTGGACAGCTTCTCCTTTACAACTGAAGTCTTTTGCATTTCCAAAGGAGTCTTGGTAGCTGGAGGTTGATCTTCATTGCTAACAGCTTGTTTATTATACATCTTTTTAGAAGGTACAGTGGCAGTGCATTCTTCATTAGTTGTGATAGTTGAATCATAATTTACAGTAGGGATGCTACTTTTCATGCTATAGTCACTGGGTTTCTTTAAGGCATGCTTTCTTGGAAATGACACCTCCTTGGCTTTAACGCTTATCGGCTGAGGTGCTTCTAAAAGGGTCAAATAGATTATGTATAATCTCCCAATCATAATACATGGGAGCCTGCAATACACTGGGAGAGGAAAATTTGCTAAATCATAATACTGTACATTGAGTAGATGGGTGGTAGAAAGGCCAAATTGGAGACTGAAGAAAAACAAATTTGATTCTGGCTTCAAGGTTCTGTTATGGCAGCTCAATTCCGAGTCGACGAAGAGAACTGAACTGACGCAAGAGATGAAACAATGGTGTATTTTACGGATATAATAGTCGTAAACTAAATTGCAAAAGATACAGAATATAAACTGTTGACGACTAAACAATAAAACGTATAAACTAACTAGAAAGATGTAAGATAAACGTAATGCAAACTCAGAGAAATACAACAACGGGCCTAAGAAGTCGTGATGTAGCCGAAGCAAACGTGCAGACAGTAACCTAAAACTAACTGAAATAAATAGAAAATGATGTAAAAAGTAACTTACATATTAGTCCTGTTTGCCAACTTTAAAGTAATCTATGACTTAACTACGAATGGTTGAACGAATGTTGCTTCTAGAATCTAAACTAGCTTCGAAACGAAATAACTGATAAAGAACAAGGCGAAAACATGCCTCGTGCTAAGGTGTGAAAAAAACGTTTTAATTAAAAAATAAACTCAAACAAAAGACAATAAAGCCACTCAAAAAATCCAACAAAAGAAGTTCAGCTTGATTGCCGTTACAGGTTCATATACAAAAACATGCACTTACAAAAGAGCAATAAACTAAAACTAGTCACTTCTCAATGATATTTTTCAAATTTCATAATAAACAAGGATTGGGAAATACTTGGCAGGGCATGGAGAAAATGCCCAAGGTGGAGTACCATACTGAAATTGATAAGCAGGTGGGTGTCTATTCTGGGCTCAAGAGTACTTGCCCAAAATAGACATGGGGACTTTTCCCAAAAAAACACTTCACAGCAAAAAGTGACTAAGTTTGATTCAGAACTATTCAGAGGTCCCTGTGCCAACCCCCCTCCCCCCCGGATGATATCTCACTGGTCCTTGAGACTGGCAAGGGTCATACAGCTGAAAATAACATTCTCCAGTAAAAGTAGCAAATGGAAAAATAATAATGAAATATGAGATCTGACAAACTACTTGTGGAAAAAATTGTCATTGTCAGACATGAAAGGTTGTTCACACTTAACACAAGAACTGTAATAATTGTAAGATTTGGGATGGTTGGCCATACCAAGCATGAATATGTTTCTAGAATGTCCCAATTGTTGAGGAGGTCTACAATGTAGCTAGCAGAATGTGGAAAAGTTGTATTAGAAGAAGGGTATTACCTATGCTCCTAACTAGTATGATTTCTGTGATAATGTGAATACAGGTCCTGCCTTAAGCAAGCATTGGAGTTGAAATTATTGCACAATGTCTACATGGGACATTTTGGAGGTTAGCAGAAATGTGATGATGTAACAACATTCTAAAAGTTGAAGTTCTTTCTGACCAAAAACTGCGTGAATTGATCCCAAAAAGCTGTTACTTTTTGGTGCAAAATATACAGCATAAAAGTACTTTCCTGAAATGTGAACTGTGTAAAATTAAAAATTGATATGAAAATGTGCATGAGTGCCCAACTAAGTACAGTTCAGAAGACAAAGAGGGCTTTCACATCAGATATTTCAGATCAATTTGAAACTCATGCCTTGCTGAGTTTCAATTTGGCTGTACACATCAGTTTAAAACTTCAAGTTGGTGTGAAATTGCCATGTGAACACAATCTTTCAAGCATGGGCAAACTGAACATGCAAAATGAGAGCTAAACTACATCCAGGGATGGAATTACTAAGCAAAATACTTTATTAACGCACAGAAGTGTTGTTACTTCAGCTTGATGTGACTTCAAGCTGGTTTGAAATATCCATGTGCATGCAAAGGAAATTAGCTCACCCAAAATGAACTCAGGCCAGCATGAATTTGAAACCAGTCTGAAATTTCTCATGTGAAGGCCCTCTAAGCCTGTTTGATCCCAGAACATCAAGGAAATTTTGATAAAGGAGTGAAATCAATATCATACTTGATGGAAATATTTGATCAGCATTTTCTTGAGGTCTCTGGCAATCAGCAACAAATGATTCTACTTTCCTTGAGAGATCAAGACGATTTATTAAAGCAAAGTGTTCCTTCAAGTAAGCTAGACCACCAAGACTAGGGTTCAAATATCCATGCAATTCCAATGACTTGAATAATGATAAAGGGGAAGTTATATGTTGACTTTCACCACCTGAAAACACAAGATAGGCATTGCTTCAGTGAGACTACTTCTATCAACCATATACTTGACAATAGAGGATCATCAGATCAGTTCAAAGACATCTGTAATAGAAAATAATGTGACACCAAGCCCTACTTGCAAGGCATGAAGTGCTAATGATGATGCAATTAACTACAAAATGAAATAGTAGGGACAATGATGATGCTGATTATGATCAATGGTGAACTTTTGCAAAATTTCAGAGGGCGTATCAGTGGCAAATTTGCAAACTTTTGAAAAATAGATTTAACAAATATCCATATTTCACTTCCTATCATCATCCAACCATATGCTAAAAGCTCAACTAATCTACTAAAGGAGGGAATTATAGGGGGCAATTGCTCCTCTAGCCCCCTATAAAAATCTCCATATACAATGATGGTGATGAAGATGATGGTGGTGATGATGAAAATGCTAGTAATGAAGATGATGGATGATAAATATGATGAGCATGAGGATGGGGATGATTGTGATGATGACGGTGACAATAATGGTGATGATACTGATGATGATGATAGCGATGATGATGGCTATGATGATGGTGATGATGGTGACAATGATGGTAACGATGATGATGGTGATGTTAATAGTGATGATGGTGATGATAATGGTGATGATGATGGTGATTATAATGATGATGATGATGGTGATTATAATGATGATGATGATGGTGAGCTAGCCCATAGTAGAAGACCTCCTCATAGTGGCAAGCAGGTACGGAAAGACACTGTCCTTAAGTTGATAGTGATTCATTTCACAGAGACTCAGACTTGGGTAGATGCTGATGACCTGTGACAAACTGTCCAACCAGGCCCCTTAAGTGAAAACCAGACTCAGCAGCTTCAGGCTGCAGTTCTGCCAAGTAACTGTTGGGGTAACAGAGTGGATTGAGTGCACCAACTCAATCACCTCTTCTAAACAATTTGCATGCAATCACTGATCTCAGGTGCAGTCCAAACCCTCCAAGGGACATAATGGGAGAATGGATGGATGATGATGGTGATGCTGATAGTCCAAGGTTGGAGACCTCCTCATGGTGTAGGGCAGGCACAGAGATACACTGTCCTTAAGTTGAATGTGATTTTGCACAGACTCAGAATTAGGGCAAAGGCTGCTGACCTGTGGTAAACTATCCAACTAGACCCCATCAGTAAAAAACAGGCTCAATGGATGATGCTGCAGTCCATGGTGAAGTGGCTTGGCCAAAAGACACAGGATAGCCAAATCAGTCTCAAAGTACCTCTTTCTTCATCAGGGTAACTTTGGAAATCCAATAGCTCAGTTGTAGATTCAAGTGTCAAGCAGAGATGGCTTTTCAAGTGGCAAAGGAATTATTCTGCAGCATAAAATCTTGTCAAAAATAGCTTTCTGACAACTCCAGTCTGATTTGGGTCAGCCCATAGGGCTGGTGTGGACATGCCATAAATAAAATAAAGCCCAATTGCAAATTTATTTTTCAATTTCTAAAAAGAAGATAGAGAGTCTATATTCGACTATTTTAAAAGTGCTTATAATGTGAGTATTTAAATGTTGTGGCCACCTGCCATTTATCCAAATGTACTTAACTTAGTTTATTGCCACATGATTTTATTTTTCTTTTGAAATCCTCCAAGGTCTTTAGGTCTTTCACCTCAGGGGGAATCACACCCTAGATTGATGGACCCCTAAATCGAATGGTGTTACATCCAAGTTCCGCTCTTGGTCTACTGTGAATAAAACGCCTCTAGCTCCTTAATTCGCGCATTGTGCTGTCTTTCTTTCAAACAAATCAATCATCTGTTTAGGAACAGATTTAGTAGGTCTATGAACTTGGAACATTATGGAAGCAAGTCGTCAATTTTTCTCATCTGATTATTGGCTACTGACCAGATAAGTGTCATGGATCGTTAATATTAACGTTGAAGCATCGACTTAAGTACTTAAATGGCCAATCTGGAGGAGGGTTGCAGAAATCCCAAGTTTGTTATAATAAGGGTGTTCTAATAATAAGACAAAAGGGATTACATAGGTATATGAAATTTAGAAGGCAAAGAGCACACAAGCGTAAACATTGTTAAAATTTGGTGCAGATATGCGACGCACGAAAGGTTCTGATTCCGGGCTGGCTAAATGACTTTTCTGAATAAGTTTTACAAGGAAAACAATCTGGCATTGCGTAAGCGCTCAAGCCTATTTATGTAGGGTAATGAAAGGTTATGGCTTACGTTAGAAAACTACAAACCTGGCAAATCGGCAAGATATATCAGCTCATCTACGTTTGTCGTTGTTAGATGAGTTCCTAAATGGTGTAAGAAGGCTCTGTAGCGTGATCTGTCAATAATACTTGCATCTACCTCCATCCTTTCTGCCATCTTGGTTTCGTCGTTTTCGTTTTGCTACTTCTCCTTCTGTGCGTTTTGTTATTCCGCATTCCGTTTTCCGCCCACCGATTTCGTCTTTATGGACGCACCGAAGGCGCTAAAAAGGTCACTTTACACCAAGCGCCTTGGTAACTGACACAGAATAGAGTTAGGCAGAAGGGTCACTCCGATTAGTTTGCGCTGACACTTTTTTTTCGCGCATGCGTGAGCAAGGAGGTGAATGAAAGTGAGGCTAAGTAAGTGCGCTTCGGCAAAATTGTAAGGTGTTTGACCGCAAGCCTATGAGAAATTGTATCGTTTTTTGTGTTTATCTTCGATTCTCATCGTTGAAGTCTCGAAAATGTCGAAGAAAAGTGTAGCAGAGGCATCAAGGAGGAACAACAGATCCAAAGGTCTCTACTGTTCCGCAGTGAACTGCTCAAACAACTCCGCTGAAAATCCGGATATAACTTTCCATCGTTTCCCCGCAGATGAAAAACAGTAAGTACACATTTGGGTTGATAGCAATCGTTTTCAATAACTCTTTTACATACTACAGACACTAAAAAACACAAAGTCAGTACGATACTTTCTCTGTATTACTTGCATTTTAGCTGTAGAGAATGGCTACAGAACTGTCGTCGAGAGGATCTTCTGACGAAATCTGCGGCATATCTTTCAAAGAACTGTTGTATTTGCTCCATGCATTTTGAGCCTGAAGTATTGCCAAAATTCACGAACATTCGCAGAAAACTGGCACGGCACGCTAAGCCAACGATTTTCAATATTCCTAACCCTCCACCTGCAATTGGAAATAAACGACAAGGTCCTATGAGAGAACCATGTAAGTAGTTACACATAATTATGCCGTTCACACAAGTGATATTGATTTGTGGTAATTGTCCCAAGCAATGTATACCCAACCCTAAACATATGCCTAATTTGTGATACTTAACTCATAGCATAGTAATGTAGATGCATAGTAATGTAGATATGGAGATAGTTTGTCTAACACAACCATGTGCTTGCAGCTGAAGTTAAGAAAAGCAAGTGTAGAAAGCTGGATTTCAACCTGATCAAACTGGAGCACAGCTATTGTAAGTTCATTTATGTTTCTGCTGTTCATCTCTATGGAAGGCACAATATTTAATAGACTGATATGCATATACATATATGTACATACATACATGCATACATACATACATACATACATACATACATACATACATATATATGTATATATTATGAGATGCAGCAATTTAGTTTCAGAGGAAAGCAAACAGGAAAAGGCAGTAAATGCAGGACCAGTCAATATCAAATGCAGTAAGCTTGTTTGTTTTTCGGTTTAACTTGCTACATAAAATACATTCAATTGCATACAGATTTACTTTGATATTAAGAAAAGCAGGCATATTTTAAAGACATAGAAAACACGACAATCTCCATACAAGCATTATAACATATAGAGCATTACATACAAGCAACAATAATAGTTTTACATACATATGGTACCTATGAAATTGACTTTACAACTGCTGTTTTGATATATTACTGTATACTTGCTTTATAATACTAATTATATATGCTATTTTGAACAGATATTGATGGCTCAACCCTAGCAGTAGCTCAGACTATAGAGATTGGAGATGACACAGGAAATGATCAGGCTTGCCAAACCACAGCTCTGCTATCTTCTCATTCTCCAAGAAAAATGAAGTTGCGGGCTATTCTTCATAAAAAAAGGCAACAAATATCTTCTCTTTACTCTAAACTGAAAGTTCATAGAACAAATTTCCCTTCCTCACCAAAGAAAAATAAGCAGAAGCTTGCCAAGGCATTCCAATTACTTGAAGGGAAAATTTCCACTAACCTTTTGAAGTTTATAAAAGCCCAGGCCAATCTTATTGCTTGTAAACCAAAGGGCCATAGATATACTAACAACTTCAAAGCCTGGGCTCTCACCTTATACCACATTAGTGGGAAAGGATATAGATTTTTGGCTAAACTCTTTCACTTGCCGTCTAAAAGAACACTAACAAGAATTGTTTCAAAATTTGCTTCCAATGCTGGATTCAATGAGAAATCCTTCTTTGTAATTAAAAAAAGAGTTGAAGCTTTCTCTCATAGTGAGAAACTGTGTGTTCTCATGATGGATGAAATTTCTTTAAAGAACAACCTGTATTATGATGCTGCTAGAGATCACCTTGTTGGTTTGGAAGATTATGCTGATGGCACCTCTTCTGGTATGCTAGCAAATTCAGCATTAGTTCTAATGGTTCGTGGCATTGCTTATAACTGGAAACAGCCTGTGGCTTACTATCTAGTCAGTGAGTCTTGTCCTTCAAATCGACTCAGAAGCATTGTTAGTGATGCACTCCTCAATCTTGAAGCCATAGGTTTAAATGTTGTTGCTCTTATTAGTGATCAAGGATCTAATTTCACAAAATTTGTTAATGACCTTGGTGTCACTGCAGACAAGCCATACTTTGAGATGAGGAGTAAACAGTACTTCATAATCTTTGATCCTCCACATCTCCTGAAGAATGTTAGAAATAATTTAATGAAGTATGATTTTAGAATCGATGACAAAATTGTAACATGGGCATATATAGAAAAATTTTATGAAAAGGAGCAAAGTCTTCCAATAAGAACAGCCCCAAAACTTACCGAGAAGCACATCAATCCAAATGGCTTTCAAAAGATGAAGGTCAAACTTGCTTCCCAGGTTTTCAGCCATTCTGTAGCTGCTGGCATGTTCACCAATGTTGCCTTGTGTGGTTTGCCTGTACATGCTGCAGCAACAGCAGAATTTATTGAAAGAATAGACAAAATCTTTGATTGCTGCAATTCTCAGTCCTTTAGGGATGCAAAATTCTGCAGAAGACCACTTTCAAGTAGCACTTTGAATGTCTTAGAAGAAATGAGAGAAGGCATAACTTTCTTTGCCTCACTCAAAGTGTTTAATAAAAAGACTGGGGAAGACAAAACCAGTAGTTTGAAATGTCTGAAGGGGTGGTCACTAACCCTAATGTCATTAGTGTGCTTGTGGGAAAAACTGTCTGCAGAGAGCTCTATCTCCTTTCTTGCTACAAGGAGGCTGAACCAAGATCCCATTGAGAACTTCTTTGGGGCAATAAGACAGCAAGGTGGCAATGCAGATAATCCAACTCCTGTACAATTCATGCGAGCATATAGGAAACTCTTCCACACCAATCTTTTGTCCATAGCAACTGGAAATTGTGAACATGACAATGACGATCTACTTGCCAAACTGACAGACTTAAAAGATATTGAAAAGTCTTCAATGACTGCTGATAATGACCAAGCTACATTCAAATTTGTTGACAATGATTTCAAAGCTGAACAGATACAAGACAAAATTGCAAAAGAAAATGCATTGGCCTACGTAGCTGGGTACCTACTGAAAAAGACTTTCAAGAAACATAAATGTTCAGTATGTGAGACTGCACTTACCAATAACAGAACACTGACAAGTACAAATACCTTTTTATATTTCAAGGCATATGACAATGACAGTACAATGTTTGGAGGACTGACAGCACCATCTCCAATAATGTTGGAATACATAACCAACCTTGAAGACCACTTCGTAATTTACTTCAAAAAGCTAAATAGAGTTGATAATATAGGTAAAGAGTTACTAGAAATAATGCAAAAGGAACACTTGATTACATGTGAGAACTTTGATAGATTATATATGATAAGATTATTTATTAGAACAAGGATATACTATTGCTTGAAATTTGCAAACAGACATCTTGAGGAATCAAAACGTAAAAACAGGAAATATATAAAAGTTGTTCATTTATAAATATGGGAATCTCCCATGGTAAAATACCACACCTTCAGAAAACTATGAAAACTAACCAACATCTTATACATGCACATCTCACACTTTGCAGGGTGGATTTTTGCCGGATGGTAACAATCCGGGCAGTTGGAATTGCATATAAACTATATATCATTTTAAGTACTCACTGTGTACGTCGAGAATATGCTACAAAATATGTGGAATTGCGTATGCAAGAGAAATTATAACGAAAAACACTGAACGGTTTGCGTACAATGTTTGGGTAGCAGGTTAGGTCAATGAATCTAACAAAGAAGACATGAGGTGCCTTCTTCCCTCTGCTAGCCTTGGGGTTGTGCAATGGGCAAGCATAAACTACCTCTTAAGCCCCCCCATGCCAGGGTAACGGTGAAGAGCAAAGACTGATTTCTTCGAAATGGAACCGAAGAATCATAATCCGGTCTGCAGCCGGTAATCAGTTATCTAGCTGCACTGATGAGCCCTGATATTGGGTGAAACCGGTGGTAAACACAAACTTCAAACACATACCTTTCCCTACAATCGGCAAAATTAGAACAGGGTTCCATTTTTGTACCGTTGAATTCTATGCTCTGTGGCTCTGTCGCAGCAATATTCTCAAGCTCACATGACATTTTGATACGCCTTCTCAACAACCTCGCTCTCAAATCGAGTTTAAGAAGTTCAGCCGCATCCCCATAGGTCAATCGCTGAGAACTCGTGTCAGCAAAACATCAAAGGAACCGACACAGAGTGACCCTTCTGCCTAACTCTATTCTGTGGTAACTGATATTTGATTATTTCAAGAGTAAATACCCTGAAGGTCGTAATGAGATCAGAACGAGGATAAAGTATAGCAAGGTGACTGTTTCATTTTCGAATTTGTCAGGATTTCTTTATAGCTAGTACCCATTTTGCTGCTTTTTACTAGTATCGTTTACTTGTTGCGATATCGTTATTATCAACTGGTCAGTCCCATGGTCAGTCCATCTACACCCAAGTCGACTGGCCTCACAGGTCGGCACCAACTGTTCTATGATTTTACGACAGCATATTCTTTGCACTGTGTTATTTCTATACACTAGCTGTTTAGTTTTTTGACGTACTTCGGTGGACAACAAACTTAGGACTTCTGTAAGCCACTATTTGCCACATGTGCACAAATGCCTCCACTCTAATAACGTAGGCGCTATCTTTGACAGCTATTTTACAATAAAAAACTCTGATGTAAATACACCAGAAACAATGGCACAATGATCAATATCCCGAGGATTAATCTGGAAACAGCAAGAGCATCCTTTTACTACCAAGGTGCCTCATTATTCCACAAGTTTCCAAAAGAAATTCGAGCAGAAGATGATTTTATTTCCTTCAAAAATAAATTGAAGAGCTTTTATGCTTTAACTTAGATTAATCCGGACTTGCTTTCCACTTTCAAAGTATATTGTTAAATGCTGATTGTAAACTAATTTTTTTAATCTTACTTTTGTTTTATTTTACCAGGACTACTTGGAAAACAGTGTAAATATGTATATATGCATATTCACTACTGAAGTATTATCCTGTATAAATATTCGAGAATACTAATAATAATAATAATAATAATTTTTTTTAAAACTTTGACATATATAAACTAAACATACAAATACAAATCTCTCTAATGATAGGTAATTTGCACTTGGCTGGTCTAATTACAGATAACGTTAAAAAAAAAGAGAGAGATACTATATATATGAACAAGCTAACGGAGGAAAGAAATCTGTTAATAAGAAAGAAGTTCCGGGTTAGTCCAGGGTTTGTTGCGCATGCAGAATATGTAATACGTTGTGCGAATTATTATACTAGTTAATTTAGTAATTATGAAGTTAGTGTGCCCTGTGTTAGTAGTTAGATCGTTACACATCTGAATAAACGAATCGCAAGATTGCCCAAAGATTCCAAGGGAACTTATGGACAAGTTCACAAATTTGACGTGACGGTATTTCGATGAAAGGTCATTTAGAAGGTAACGATATTTGGTAAATTTCCTATTAGCATTATTCTTAAGGTTCGTCTCAAAGCCGACGCTCAATTCAATTACGTACAGAGTATAATAATAATAATAATAATAATAATAATAATAATAATAATAATAATAATAATAATAATAATATCTCTGCATCTGGTGTGACCTACCTCGATTCCACACTGGCCTAAGGAGTTTAGTTTTTCAGAATAGTTGACTTAAATTCCACCTTTTTAACAAGTATGCATACGTAAATGCATGCCTACATACTATTATTTTTAAAGCAGGTTTCTAGAATAGCCAGCAAATAAGTGATGTGGACCTGCATTTACTTCAAAATTAAAACAAATAGAACTTAAATTTGAGTATTGAAAGTAGATTACAGTAGAAAGAGGTATTTACAAAAGGGCTTGAATAATCTAGTGCTCTCTTAGGTGTCTCTTGCATGTTAGACAGCAATTTATCTGGGATAACTTTCAAGTAGTAAATGAAATTTCAACAATGAAGAGTCTTTACTTTTTGTATGATATTGATTCTATTAACTTTTAATAGATTGTGGCTGTGTTTTGAACTTGTGGACACAATTATTGTTATGCAAATTTGTTGAGCTATTTACTATTTTCTGGATATTAGGATTTCATGTATATAATTTTCTGTTTGCATATCAGCTGCTGCTTTCCCTCTAAAGAGAAACATCTTGCAGAGTGACATCAAGCTGAGAGTGGAAAGTTGGCTATTCACATCATCCAAGAAGCTTAAGAACTTATGATTTGTCATTGGGTTGGGGTAAAGTTTCAATTGTACATTCACTTGTTATTTTTCTTTAGTTGCACTTTTCTATGTCCTCATTGCATTTATGTTGATTGCTATATCTAGATTTCTGCATAAGAGTTAACTTATTCCATAACTTTGTACTTACCTTGCATACATGTACATTTTTAACTGCAAGCATGATTTTATGACTATATACATGTGATCTATTGTAGGCCACTATGTTGTTAAAAGCTGGTTTAGGTAAACACTGGTCCATCTCATGGACCTAGGCCTAGGGGCTCTCTCCTTAATTAGTTTATCTATTAAATGAGCTCCACCTTAAGAAATTCAACAACCTACAAGTTGCACAAAGTGCCCATTTTATTTGTATGTTCACCTATATATATCCAATTGTTGTTATTTTAATTGTATTATACTATTAATTTAGTTGAATTTTGAATATATATGAACTGAATTATACCTAGTGTTTTTCAAAAGCATCTCCAGATGTTTCTAGTTTGTTAAGCTGAATTGTTTCAATTGATTAGAGTCCAGATTGATGAAGGGGTCTGTAACAAAGCCGCAAGTACTGAGAGATGAGGAACATCTTCAGTTGAAAAATTTGCAGCCAACTCTTATAAAGACTGAGTGCAAGTATAGAGATAAACCAACTGGAAGACAACAAGCCATAGAGCGGACAAGAGGACCACCGGCCTGGAGGAATCACCTACCCCCAAAGACATTGAAAGCAACACCTATAACAGTTATCAGGAGGTTTCCATATTTCATTTTCATTTTTGAATATTTATACACGGTGGCCCCTCAGATCTAATGTCTGTGTTATGGGGACCATGTTAAAAGCTAATTAAAATAATACTTACAAATATATATATACAATTAAATGAATTTTACAAAATAATATAATCTATAGCAATACAGAAGTGCAAAAACATATGAGAAAAAAACAGTGAAAATAAATTCTTTAATTTTGTTCCACAAGCATGGCTTTCAGTTTTCTCTGGAATGACCCAAAAGTCCTAGAAGATTTTATTTCACTAGGTAGGAAGTTCCAGACTGATGATCCTCTGTAAGCAAAACAGTTTTGGCCATACCTCGATTTTAATCTTGGAGGTCTCAAGCTCTAATTAAAGCTTCATAAAGTTCTACTTGTTATACCAGAGACACTTTTAAACTGTTTTGTAATGTAGAGAGGTGCCTCAGCAGTTAATGCCTTATACACCATGCTTGCAGAATATCACATCACCCTTTTTATATTACAAAGCTAGTTGCACTTTTAGGAAAGTCCTTCCCAGTGGTGTTATATGGTCTAGGGCCCCTTAGTTCAAGAAGTAAGGATCCCCAACCAAAAGAACCCCTATAAGCTTTTGTATTGTATGGTTTTTGGCCATACTGTGCTAGAAGATCTCCTCAGACCATCCTAAAAACCTGTACTGTTCAGTACTCCTAATATAACATTGGAATCATTCATTCTGTCTTTTCCTATTCACTATGATTAATGGCCACAGTGAAGTGTTCTTGAAAGTTAAGGAATTTGTGAAAGATAACTTCCTCACATGTTATATCTTGACTGAAATGATTTGAAATGAATCCTAAAGTCCCTTTTGCCAGAGAGCTGATTGCACTTCTTGTTCCCACATGACAGTGTAAGGACACTAACCATCCCTCGGGTTTACCCCCAGGTTAATTTCAAACTTTTGAACTTTAGATAATGTGTTTTTGTAAGACTGAAAGGGGAGAGAGAGGGTGAAGGTTTAAACGATGGTTCTGAAGTGTATTTTTGACAATTGAAGTATATCTTTCTGAATAATGAGTTATCTCTGCCTTCGTACCTATTACAACAGCTTCAACTTACTAAATTCCTAGGGACACTGAGTGTCTCTGTTACACCACTGGTCGTTCTAGATGTAGTTTGTTATAGCACTTCCTTTAATTTATCTGCTTAGCTTCATTTGACAAAGCTAAATGTGAGATTCTTGCTATTTCTCCAAATACAACTTATCCGACATAAACTGCCATTGTTAGTCCATTACCAGTCATTGTTTTTCCAATTCTCTGTTAGGCTAGATAACTTTTTTGCTATAAAATTCTATACCATTCAATTGCCAGTAGTATCTCTACTGGCTGCAATAGTAGTTGTTCTTTTGTTTTTCTTGTTTAAGCATAGTAAAGATGGTTAACCTCAAATTGTGTAGTTCCTTCTCTAAGTATTCTTTTATCATTGGCTACCTTGACTTTATGGCATGCTGGGACTTGAGTACAGGCACATATTGGCCTCATGGTATCATACAGGCACATGTGGGAGCTAAATGGCAGTTACTTTTGTAGCATGCTTTTAATTGATTTAGCCAAGCCCTTTCATCTGATACCCTCAACCTTGCATACACCATCATAGACAATTTTACACAGGCATTTCATTGCCCCTGCAAAAGGCATTTATGCTCCAAAAGAAAATCATATTCAATACTTATATTAATGTTTTTGAATGTGATAGGTATCCAAATCAACTATGGAGCATACTGTTAGGACACTGATTAGCAGTTGATGGACACTTACTTTTCAATCAGGGAAAAGAATGTAACTTTAAGTGATAATAACAGAAGTTAACTAATAAAAGAAAAAATGAAATCATGTAAAGAGTCACAGACAATTACTTATAAAATAAGCTTAGTAATCACAACAGTATTAAAAAAGTGTTGAAAATTTTATGACAAATAGCCTGTACCATATTCTACTTCCAGTTGTTATCTGTCTTACTTAGGAAGAAGGAGAAACACGTCACACATAATGAGACTAGGAAACCAATCTCATTACCAGGTATGTTTGGATAAGTCAGTTGTCATTATTTCCCAATCAGTATTTTTGAAAAATTGTTCTTAATATCTGTTGAAGAAGATTTTAATAGTTATGAAATGTTTTGAATAAATGTTGTTCATTTCCTTTGTATCTCCAGTCATACTCTTTAAGCTCAAATGCTCACATTGCTGTGTTTGTTAATAATTAATCTTGTTCTTCCTATTGCTGTGGAAATACTTTGCAGGACCAATTGGCATTGATGCAAAGGGGCCATTAGCCTAATGCTAAATTGAAATGGACATTTAAAAGACCTATTTACTTTTTCAATTCTTTGAGATCTTCACATATGAAGCTGATTTTCTATAGTGTTGTGCAAAATCTTATTATTCACATGAGAATAGATTTCCTAATTAAATTTGTAGGGCCTTTTGTAGGGTTCTACTGCCATATTATGAAATTATGAGTGTTTTGCTTTTTTCAGCCATGAGAGACTGCATGATGTCAAGGCCCCCCATAAATGGTGATCTTCAAGGACCAACTGTTTACAGCTATAACATACCGAAAGATAAACCAGAGATGACATCATTTCCTGCTTACACATTTGGGTCAAAAATAGAACCAGAAAGAGGTTGTTCATGTTGCCCACTTAAGACCTGTGTTACATCTTATTTTGGCCTAAGGCTGTTACATTGTGATCTAACAGCATAACTAGGGTAAATGAAGTGGGGGGGAATAAATTGAGAGACTCAGGGGGGTATGTCCATGATAAATTCTTGGTACCCTATACTTTCACTTGGAGTATATGTCCAAAATATCAAGCTTCCCACTGACAATCAAGACTTTTGTAATTTTGTGCCAATTATTCTATAAAAAAGAGTGCTTAGAGGAAAATGGTTTTAAAAAGACCTGCTTCAATTTGATTTTAGGGAAACTCTGAGGACTGTGTTTCACCAAAAGTGGGATGAGGAATTGTCCCTTCCCTATACCCCCATATGGCTATTGTCTTAGTCTGTTTTTTCAAATTTTGAGAAAGAGTGGCAGTGCTTTTTTCTTTTAGCTTGAAGGGAGATAATTTAAATTTGTTTTGAGGAAAGATCTTCTTTTTAATATTTGATTGCAAAAATTACCTACATTGAAATGTATATTACATATTTATTTCCTGACATTCCTCAAAGTCCACATGGTAATGGAGCTTTGTTAGAGTTTGGGATGAAATATCAGAGGGAGGAGTTGCTTTTGTTCCTTATGCATTGCAGAGCTGATCTTTCATTTCAATATTGGCCCCAAACAAACAGTTTAATCTGCTTTGTTGTTGCAGTTAAATCAAGAATTAGCAGATTTGTTTGGTCTTATATTGCCTACATTTTACCAGCCTCTGATCAGTTTTTTAGTATGCTTTGTGTGTTTTTCATTTTCTTTGCTCTGCTTTCAGATGGGGGTGATCGCACTGCCTGGGGGAAGGAATGGTTTTCACACAACTACGCTTGGTTACAAAGAACAGATTATGATCCACGGGTCAGTATTTGTGTTTTTGTGCTTTGCCTGATTTTCCTTCGTATGGTATCATTCTATCCCTATAGAATTGAAATTTTTCTTTCAGATAAGCTGGCCATCTCCGGCTCACTATGATATACCCTCAGCTGTGGGTTTATCAAGCACTCCTTATCACCAAGCTCCCGCTCATTCTTTTGGTAAAAGGCATGCTTTCACGTTGGTACGAAAAGGTATGTTGAATTTGAAATCGAGGTGTTTTCTATTTTGTTAACGATTTAATGACTTGTGGGATCTTTGCTCACGTCTACTCACTTTTTTCTAAGGTCTGAACTTTTGAAGTGACAGTGATAGAGTAGTAATGAATTTAATGAATATGAAAGATAACAGAATTTATAGAAGATACCTGATTTAGTGACAGAAAGTTTCTCTAACTTTGGGACCTATTAACTAGCGTACGGATCGTTTTGGTTTGTTTTTGGGGCATTTTGGCTTTTTCTTGGCTCGTTTTTGCTCGTTTTTGCTCGTTTTGGCTCGTTTTGACTCGTTTTGACTCGTTTTGGCTCGTTTTGGCTCGTTTTGGCTAGTTACGTCATTTAGTACGCACGATTAACTAGAAATGAGATGGACGCAAAGTATCATGTAGTTGAGTTGGCTGTTTTTTTGAAAGCATAATGTGATATTGATTTTCAATTTTCATTGTGATGGAATGTCATCAAGGTATTTATGAGATAACTGGTTTAACAGATGTAGAAATATGTATCTTACAGTATTTTTACAAGTTATTTTTGGCCGTGACTCTTTCTTCATAAAGTTAGTTGAACTGTTTCAATCCCTTATGCACGGTTGGCTGTAATGGTCGGACAGCTCTGCTAAATATTTGTGATTTGCAAAGAAAACGATTCACTTAAGCAGAATCGCCTTACATTACCAGGGTCTTTCAGAACTTTTCAGTGCTGCTGCTATATATTGACGTATTGTAACTTAGGTTTCTACGAGATAACAAGACTAATTCATCTTGACAATGAAGCTTGAAATTCTTTAGTCTTTTGCCACTATATTTCTCATCCCCTGTGATATTACTTATTGCGTATCTTCCTTTTTGATTGATGAGAGGGAAGCTTAGCATTTATTGGCAGAAATAAACTATTGGAAAATTTGATATAAAGCTCACCATGTTTTTCTATAATCTGCATATTTTACGAGCTGGCCCTTAATTTGAGTAACTGTCCGTGGAAAATTATAATGTTTGACACTACACCCCACCTCCTATAAGGCAAACTCCAAGGTACTGCCCAATTTCGATACATATTTGGTACAGTATGGTGTGGAACCAACTGTCAGAAATGAAATTTACTCATTACAAATGGCCTGTTTCCAACCTCTTTTTCATTAAAAGATGGGGACTCACGGTAACGAGATTGTTTGAGATGATTTCATAAGTATAACAAATTGTCTTTGTCATGTAGCTTATATGTGTTCCATTGCTCTCCACCCTAGGGTTGGAAGATGAGCCGGCACCAACCACGTACGACGCTGGCATTTGCAAAGACAGTATTTTGAATAAATCATCGTCCTATACAATTCCTTGTGCAAGGAAGAGAGGGACTGTTCTTTGGTCAAAGCGAGGTAAATCTCTTCTTTGATGATTTGTCATCTATTTGGTTTGACCCAGTGGTCATACGATTCTGCCTGTTGCCTCGACAAGATGTCATCTTATAGTTGTCTGATGATCGTAGGGAAGATGGGATACGGTGGGGGCATGTATTATATACCAAGCTCAAAACTATTACTATGAAGGGGTGTTTTAGCCTAATGTGACTGGCCTCTCTCATGCAGTTTCAATACGTTTTGAGTGTAAATCTGTTTTTGCATGTTGACCTGCCATGTTGACAATTGAGTGAGCTTTGAGACTCAAATTCTCATGTGAAAATCAAACCATAGACCTCTCAAGGAAAGGAAATCACAGACTCAGCAATGATTCGGCTGTAAGAGGGTGAAACAGGGAGTCCAGTTTACCAATTCTTAGAAACACGAATTTCATAGTTTGCTTATATTTGGCTATTGTCACCAAGACGTATATGGACTATTTTCAGTGTGTTTTTTCCACTATCCATTGACTTGTGCCACAGTTAGTGTCGAGAGAGGAATATACACTATTGCAGATGTATTAGCTCAAGCATACTTTTTGGCGATACAGTGTAATGATCGAATTTGGAAATTTCCTGTGGGATGATTTAGTTTCATTTTCAAAATTAAGCTGAATCTTAATCAATCAGTCTTATCAATTTTGGTCATGTTGTAGCTAGTATTGCCTAAAAATAAGGGAAATTTATTTGACCCATGTTTGGTGGATGTTTAAGATTTAACCAAAAGTATGTTTTCCAAGACACACCGATTTCCCACTAAAAACCGTTTTTAGTGTAATATACTTCCGTACTCTTTTTCATGTTGCAAGAAAATTTCTTTACTGTACTACTAACTATTCTTGCACCACATATTTTCATTTCCAAGACCATTTTGTTTTAAGCCATGGTGGCTGAACAGTGCAGAGGTATTCTGTAGTGTCTTTAATTACTAGGCGACCCACCGTGAAATCAACTTAATTTACTCAGCTTCTCCCTCATTTTTACATTTTTGCAGAAAGTGTGCCAGGTCCTGGGTCTTATGAAACTTCATCAGAAGCGAACAGCATCAAGCCAAGAAGTGCTGCATTCACCTTTTCGTCTTCGCCGAGGACACTGAATTTGCGGAAGCAATGCACGTATTAAACCTAACACTGTGAGCTTAGGGTCTGTACATACTGTTTTATTCCAAAGGCTGCAAAGCATCCTTTTCATTTAGACAACATTTTCGCGTAAAGTAAATCTATTTTACACTATCTTTTTTAAGAAATGTTTTTATATCAATTTTGGTATCTTCTTTGTACAGTACTTTCCGTAGTAGCACACACTGTGCATTGCGCAACAGAACTTTTGGCTCCGTAGCGTGGCGCATAATCTGTTTTCAGGGGGGTGTGAGAGGGAAATATGTCAAAGCTTTCCTACACAAGGGACATATTAAACGCATTAGGTATCATTCAAAAAGTATGTAGCGGAAAAAATTGTCGGTTTAACCCCCCCCCCACCCCCTTGTAGTGGCTTGTCACATTAGACTTGATACCACCTCATTGTTTCGTAACATTCTTGCAAGATACCCCCGTACATGAGACAAGTTTGTAGGCTTCTCTTTTCTGTTTTTTTTAATATATGCTCATAATCAATTTACAATGCAACATAATTCAATACAACAACATAATATAGCATAACACAGAATAGAGTAATATGATATAATATGAAATAATGAAATATAATGTAATAAATTATAGAAGGGTATGCTAGAATTTAGTATTATACATATAACAACATATTTAGTTAAATAGTAGCCTATATACTCTCATATATATCTTGGGGGGGGGATAAATTCTTGAAAGTTACTCCCCCATTTACTCAAATTGCTATGTGAGCTATTGTCATCTTATATTGCTCATGTCTTTTGGCGTTACATAACTGAGATAGTCTGACACCCCCTACCTGTGACAATTTTATTGTCATAAAAATGATGCATACCATCACCCCCTTACAGTTACGTACTTTTTGAAATACCCTTTTCTAAATATAGTGTGTAATTGTTGTTAGATTAGATTAATACAAATAATATGAGTGGTATGTTGGCCCTTTGTTTGCAAAATTTAGCACCGTTTCACAATAGAATTCGTGGAAGTTTTCTTGTGCCATTCAAAAATTAAGTTAGGGGATGACGACGATGGCAAGAAAAAACACCTCAGAAGCCTCCTCTCCTGAAAGTATGCTTGACCTGATTTTAGGAATTTCGCCATTCATTTGTTGGCTATGATATCATTGCAGAGATCTAGAGACTGGACTCAGAGTGACGCAACATGTAATTAGCAATAGTATTTGATATTCATTAAAGTAAAGACCCTGTCAATTATTGCTTCCCTGGCTTATAGAATGCACCTGTTCAAACAGATCTGTATACCCACTTGCAAATTATATTTAAGACTTTGAACATATCTCGGTAAGTGTACTTAACACTTGTTAGTAGATTTTGGTAGGGCACTTGACAGTATTAGGCTTTTATTTACTAAGCTGCTTTATGTGGTGTAAGTCTCATGCAAAAACTAGTACTTTTAGCAATAGTATGTTTTGCTCGCACCCTTTTAATTACACCTGAGTATACTATTAGGTCTTTCCCTCTTCTTCAAAGCTGCAATCTTATTGTGGCAATAAGATAAGTGGAGTAAACAGCAGAATCACAGATCGTAAATAGTACATGGTATATAAACCCGTATGTTATGTCACTCTACCACTTACTTAAGTCAAGCACTCGAAGACCAGAGGTAGTGATGACGAATCTAACATGGCTTGTGATTGGTCTTTGTGCCACTTTTGCTTTATCCAGCGATCCTATGGAAGGTGAGTTGTTTTAGTACACTTTGTTGTTTCTTTTTCTTGCAGCAAACTTGCCTTGCCAATATTCCTTTTGCCAATAACATTCCTGACTAGCTTGCCCTATCTTCGATCTTGGCTTAGGATTCTTGTTTAACTACACGCACCGGCTTTACGTGTCCAGAGTTCTTACTC
This sequence comes from Mastigias papua, assembly GCA_964019165.1. Lineage (NCBI taxonomy): Eukaryota > Metazoa > Cnidaria > Scyphozoa > Rhizostomeae > Mastigiidae > Mastigias > Mastigias papua. The sequence goes on along the minus strand of OZ025273.1, from coordinate 2,046,492 downwards.
CGAATGACGCAAAAAAAACGCAATACTGAATAGAAAAGTGAAGTCGACCCAGTTGTAGATTTTTAATTTTGGAATTGAAGCAGTACTTTGACAGCATTGCCATCATTCACCTTTATACTGAAAGCCTATCCTGTATGTATATTCGTTTTATTATTACGGCTGATGCCTACGGTCAGTCATAGTCAACCTTACCAAAATATACCTTGAAACCAGGTCCAACATCTTTATTATTCTTATTATCATTATTTTTAGCTCACTTTTGTTTGTTTGTATGTTTGTTTGTTTATTCGTCATCTCTAACTAGGCTAGTCAATTCAAACTACCTGCAATAGTGAGGTTTGATATTGTATTTTAATGTAAGAAGTGCATGAATGAAGGAGGAACGATGTTTAAACAAAATTACCTCCATGTTCTTACAGATCCCAAACACTGCCAGGGCGAATCGATTAATGATGTCACTGACGTGAATCATCCAACTATAACAATGTGATTTGTTATTTCAGATCCTAACCTCTTCGAAGGGGACATGATTCTGACCGACGACCAGAAAAGAGAATTTCTCTACGGTGAGGCAAACTATCAAATACCACTCGCTGCAATCAAGGTGAACTTATGGCCAAGGACCATCCCTTACAGCATGGACTCTTCAATTGGTGTGTTCTTCTTTCTTTCAATTCTTGATCCTTAGCAAGGGTAGATCAAGCGCGATAAAAGCGGTATAAAAGGAGATTTTTCAGATTTTGCAGTATCAGTCCTGGCTAGTCTTTTGAGGCTCTATCACGGAATCAACGTGCCATTTGACAGAAATTATTAGCGACTTTTTCGACTACAGCCAGAATATTTGGGGATGTCGCACCACCACACCCCCGATAAGCCCACCCCTGATCTCTGATCCTTAGTGAATTCCAAATTGATTATAGGAGAATTAAATTGTTTCGACTGCTGGATGTATCTTATATCCTATGTTCTGAAATGTTGCGCCGACACCTACATTGCGCCGAAAGATTGAAAAGGATTGAATTACTTTGAGAAAGATGAAGCAATGAACCAATAGACGACTAGAAGTAGACTGCCCCATGATGCACAGAATATATAAATAAATATGTAAGCAGATAAAGAAATAATCGGATGCTTGAGAAGAATCTGATTAGGTGAAATTGTGCATAAACCCATAAACGAAAGAATGAATGAACAAAAAAATGAATGACTCAAAAAATGTTGATGAAATGCTTTTTAGCCCAATGAACATTAGAATTTATTTGATAATGAACTGATATAATCATTCCTTTACTATAAAATGATAAATCATTCCCCTTAGGGAACATAATACTTTTCAATTTTTTTTAGCTGCATCATCAAGAGCAAGGGCAGCTATCGATGCTGCCATTGCTGACTATCATAAGTACACTTGTTTACGCTTCAAGAGAAGGACAAACGAGGCAGGATATATGCATTTCTACCAAGGAGGAGGGTTTGTAGCACGTTTTGTAAATGAATATCAGCGCAGGCGCAAATCAAGGTCATCATCTGACTGGCGTCCTAAGATTTGAATTGAACTATTGCAGAGTATCACCACCATGTAGAGAAGAACTATGATTGCCAATGAATTGTTCTAGTAGAATACCACAATCAAGAGCATCGAAACGACTTGAAAAGTGGAAGGGCCTGGAAACGATGGTTGGGGATGTGTCCGGAATTCTGAATGTCTATGTTGGCTAGAGCGTCATTTTCAAAGCTTTTTGAATATGATCAAGTGAAAAATGGCCTTGTATAATACATTCTTCTGTAAAAATGAGTAAAAAGAGTGAAACATTATTTTTTGCAAAATAAGTGGAGGGACCAGTGCTTCCCTGGCGCCCCGGTTTCGACGCCCCGACAATACCCATAATTTCTCTATATAAATCAGGAAATGTACTGTTTGGTATAAATTTGTGAAAAGCTAGGTTTTTTCATAACCTCTAATCTTATAGGTAAAAGTTTTTCATTAGGTACCTCTAGTCTTGTAGAATGCACTGCAATTTATTGTCTGTTAATGCCAATGGTTGTCAACCCACCATAAAGGTCATGGTTAGGCCTATATACCATTCTGTGCATTGAGGAGTGCCTGTTAGAGAGGACATTTATTTATCCTGGGCTATCGGCACGGTGAGGTTGTTGTTGTTGTTATTGTTTACTTTATTTTGAGTAGGCTGTTATATCTAGCGTTTTCAGCTAATTTAGGCCTACTGCGCATGCCGCATCCAGGCATAGGATCCCAAGTTTAACGTCCCTTCCGAAGGACGGAAGGGTCAACAGTTGCTTTTCCCGTCACCTTTAACTCCCCAGTGCTGCCACCACGTACCCATTTGCTGCTTGGTAGACAATGAGTGAGCTTCCCAACTATTGCCATAGCGTTCGCCTCAAGCCATCGATGCTCCATACAGCAGTCAAGTGCTCTAAACACTCACCCACTCACTGCCACTCACCCACCCACTCACTGCCACTCACCTGCTCACTGCCACTCACCTGCTCACTGCCACTCACACACTCACTGCCATTCACACACTCACTGCCATTCACCCACTCACTGCCACTCACCCACTCACTGCCACTCACCCACTCACTGCCACTCACCCACTCACTGCCACTCGCCCACTCACTGCCACTCACCCACTCACTGCCACTCACCCACTCACTGCCACTCGCCCACTCACTGCCACTCACCCACTCACTGCCACTCACCCACTCACTGCCACTCACTCACTCACTCACTGCCACTCACTCACTCACTGCCACTCACTGACTCATTCCTCATAGCTTGAAAGGTAGTATTTATTTTAATGATCGTTTTATCTTCCAGGTGCTCATCGCCTGTTGGTTATTATAGAAGAGTTAACAGGATTTCCCTAGCCAGTGGATGTTGGCATAAGGGTATCGTTATGCATGAAATCGCACATAGTCTCGGCTTCTACCACGAGCAAAGTCGACCAGATCGAGACAATCATGTCACTATCGTCTGGAGTAATATTGCCAGAGGTATACTGTTTTGTTTTAATCAATATATTTCCTTCCATGCGTTGCCGTTATTATAGGCTAGGATAGCACAGCCCCAATTTTTGAGAGCCCTGTCAGGTCTATTTTCTCCCAAACTTATTGACCAATGATCATGCAGGATTCTGACCATGTGTGCTAAGACTAGGCCCATTTTAAATGCTGATTAGTCAATTCGGTTGGGAGAAAATAGGCCTTGTCAGAGTTTTCAAACATTTACCGGCTATGCTAGCTAGGATAGAACTTTTCCATGAATTAAATTGGTGTTTCCATTTCATTTATAATAGAACTGAAAACTCAGTCTTGCCCAACCACCATTTAAATATGTAGTCAGCCCAAATACCTTATTCCTTTTGAATCGCTAACTCTCTTGTGTGTGCATTTAAACACGTGACAAAACAACAGCAGCAGCAACAGCCAACGGAATGATGAATTAACAACATAATGCAGCTCAACAAAATACAACTGAAAAGTGCAAATATAGCACTTGATCGGGACTCTCGTCGTTTAATTTATAATCAGTTTGGGGATAAAACAGGCTCATTTCCTATAAGTTCTTGTTAAGCCCTGTCATTTTGATCGATTCAAATAGTAGAAAATCATTTTTTTACGCTGGACAGGCAGTGAAAACAGCATTGCCTTTTGTTGAAGCTTTTATCATGTCAAAATATTCCTATTAGTATTATTATTATTAACATTTTCAATTTCACTTTACGGTACCTCAATAACACGTTAGCTAATTTTTCATTTCATTTTTTCATTTCATTTTTACATATTTTGGGAGGGTGGCCCTTCAGCTTAGCTGATTTTCGAGGAGCCCTCCATTAAAAGAATATAAAATTACAATCTAATACAATAAAATACTTATAATAATTGTAGAACAAAGTAGAAATGAAAATTAAATATCAAGATAGTTCTAAGAAAGTCAATTCTTGTAGTTAAAATCAGAGGAAAAGAAAAACTGAAGATTTAAAATTACTTTAGGAGGGATTTGAAGACACGTAATGATCTTGTTTCTTTGCACTCAGTTGAGAGGCTATTCCACATCTTGACACCTCTGTATGAGAAGCTTTTCTGCCCCGCAGTTGATTTTCTCAAAGGAAGCCTTAAATCAGTGGTAGTGTTTCGAAGATTGCGCTCAGAAAGCTGTTAATGTTTAGTAAACATATTAAGCATGTATTGTGGTCCAAAATCATTGAGAGATTTAAAAACAATCATTTTCGTTTCATCAGCAATAAGTTCTACAAATCGCACGAATCTCCACAAATGGAAACTCTCACTGTCCCCCGACTGTTCTGTTTGCTTGCATCCTGAGTCTCTTCTTCATGTTGTATCAGGCTGTAGGTCGTATCTTGAAGATGGGCGCTACACGTGGAGACATAAATCAGCTCCACATTTCGTAGCATCAACATTACAATGTATTAAAAACTCTACTCTGTATGTTGACCTCCCAGGTTTTCTCTCACCTTGCATTTTGACAGGGGACCTGTTGTGTCCCGATTTGCTTCTCTGCATTGGAACGGCTACGATCTATATCGTCGAGCTTACAGTTGGATTTGAAACCAACATAACCACCAACGTAGATAGGAAGCGTAACAAATACCTGCAGCTTACTCGTGACCTCTCTTCAAAATACCGTAATACCAAATTTATCAACCTATCCATCAGCTCTATAGGAATTTTTGGGAAATCCTGTAAATCTTTTGTTGAAATGTGCAATGATCTTGGTATTGAAAAACAGCACTTAAACTATATACTAAGCCAAATTACAGCCATCATCATTGGATCCACCTGCTATATTTTCTGCATGAAAAACAAATCATGGATTAACCCTGATCTTCTTATGTACTAAGAACTATAGTTACATCTAACCCCACTGTATATAGACTTGTATTGCTAAATGCACTTGTTTTTTTTCTTACTTATTTTTTTTGTTATGGTCTTGTTGACTATATGCGTAACCTTATCTGCCAGATACAAATTACCCATAATTAGAGAGATTTGTATTTGTATTAGTAATTTGAATATACACATGAGAAGTTTAAAAAAAATTGTTATTATAAGCTTTGTTATAAACTGGAATATAAAGTGGTTGATAAGATGTATTAGTAATAACAATGATAACAGTTTTTTTATAGAGGAAATTTCCTTTTCAACATCAAAATGCTTTTGTTAGCTAGGTCCCTGCTAGCAAAATAAAAGATCCTAGATGAAAAGTTAAACAATGATTTAAGAAAAATTAGATATAATCGAAATCGTAGATCGGAAAACAGCTTTCAATAAAAGTTTGATTCCAACTTTGTGATCATGAAGACAGAGTTGTTGCCAAGGCAGGAAAGACGTTTGAATAATGCATGGTTTAAACTAAAAGTGTTATACTCTTAAAACATACTAAACATAGGCACATCAAAGCATGCTTCGACCTTTCGGTCCTCGTAAGTTGATGCCAACTTGAACTTTGCAATCATTTTGAAGAAAGTATTCTTGCAACTTGGATTTGAAAAAAGAATTCATTCTGGGAAGTGTATATTTATTTTGGATGTTCGTTATTGCAGTACGGTCCCTCCTTCTTGGAGGTGAAGGGATCTTTTTGCTTTTTCTGATTGTACAAGAGATAGCCAAAGTAACGAATTATTGCTTCTTGTTTTGTGAAGATTGTCAAAATATGTGTGCTTTTTAGGGCTTGTATGGAACTCCCTTGATAAAGACTTTTTCATTAAATCCGTCCTTCACATTTTTTGGATGTAACAACTATTGGACCTCACGAGTTTGTTCCAAGGCTCAGATTGACGAGGTTTTCCACCTGGTAGTTGGTAAAATTTAGTTGTATCGTTGTAGGCATGGAATACAACTTTAGAAAACAACCAGCCTCTAATATTGACAGTATGAACGTTCCCTATGACTACAAAAGTGTCATGCATTATGGCAAGACCGCATTCGGTTCTGGTAGGATAACAATCCAAACTAAGGATCCGGCAATGCAAAATGTCATTGGAAACCGACGAGGCTTCAGTGACTACGATATCAAGCAAATGAATTTGTTATACAAATGCTCAGGTATCAGACAATGATTTTTATTACATTTCCTGTTTATGTTTACACTACGGCTGTTGTTTTTTCTTTAAAGTGGACGGGAGACATTGATTCACAAACCCATATAATTAATAGTTTTACCACCGCACAATCTTTTGCATACTGAAAGTGTTTTTTTTCCATTGACGGACATGTGACTGTTCCTTGGTGGGAGGGGGTAGCTAATCCACTGGAGCCTGAGGCGAAGCTCCGAGGACAATCTCGCCCTAAAAATTTCACTGTTTTGAAATTTATTTGGGGAGGAGACTGCCTTCATCCTTCCTAGTCTTCACCACTGCTGTTTTGTCTTACCTATGTAATATTGACTGTTTTCATTTCCAGGCCCAATACCAACGCAACCACCAACAACTGCTCCACGTAAGAGTATTAGCTTGTTTTGAGTTTTGTTGATAAGCGATTTAACGTATGCTATTTATTTTAATAATGGATTATCTTTCAATTTTATGATTTATGGTCCTAGAATTATTTACATTTGATTTCAATATAGCATTTAGTAAGAAAAACCTGAGACTGATAATAGCTGAAAATACGCATTTGCACTTAAAGAAGGAAGAAATAATGTGATAATTAAGAGCAGAATTTGTTGGCAAAGTTTACAGTTTGCATAACATGTCAGTAGTTATCCTTGCAAAGAAGCGATTGCTATAAGTTTGCTGCAAAGTTTTATTTTAAAGTGATGAAGCTTGCAACTTGTTTCCGTTATTTTAACTTGTTGGCATGAGCTAAGCTTGCTTCTACATTAATATGCGGACGTTTTTTTGCTGGTTCCGTGCTTTCATTCGCAAATTTGCATGTGAATTTCTCGATGCCGATTTTCTTCGGATAAATGCCGTTCAGTATTAAACGTTGCACTTGAAAGTTTGGTTTGCTCTAAACTCTGTGGTGTTTACTAGAGAAAATATCGTATATATTGATGACTACGTTGCAGTGTAATTAGATACTAGGTTGGTGGCCTATAATCTTAGATCCTATTTGTTGTCTGAAACACCAAGTCGGGACAAAGTGGCTATGGCACAACGAGAGTAAATTTTATCATGAAGCTATATTTTTGATGAGTTGTACTTGTACTTGAAGTCAGTATCAGCTAATTCTAGTAAAGACAAAATGTATATTTGGTTTGTAGCTTGTGTTGACATACACGCTAGATATTGTCCAACATGGAAGAGTAAAGGATATTGTACAGACAAACGCTACAAGACCTTCATGGAAAGAAATTGCAGAAAATCTTGTGGAAAATGTGGAGGTAATCTTTGTCTCATTTAAAATCAATGTCAATCTATGGGAAGACTTGGAGAGCCTCATTGAATTTACAAAGAGACAGTAGTTCAGTTTGAATTAAGTTCAATAATAGAAAGATAGATAGATCAATAGGCAGTGAACACAGAGAGAAAGGATTCATATGCTTCTCTATATTGGTGCAACATTTAGTCCCCTCTGTATATGTGCTACACTGTATCTTTCTCTACAACTCATATGTTTAGCGGCTCGCTAGAAATCTATTGAACAGAGGGTGTAGCTAGATATGTCATTTGGATCATATTGAATATTTTGTCATCACAAGTGGATTGACTCAGTATTTAGTTTAGATAGCTTTTAGTAGGTTTGATGGTGATCATATAAGGATAAATCTTGTTTCACAGAGTTCTTGAACCATTCCCTTCCCTACCTCTTCTGCCCGTCTCACTTAAAAAAACCTTTTCGACCTTATAGGTTAAATTTATCAATTAATCACGGTAATGCGTTTTATCTTACAGGGGGACAAGTTACAACTCAAAAGCCAACTCAACCACCAACTCAACCACCAACAACATCAGGTAGATTGCAGTTATAGAATTGCTTTTTGAGATTTCAACAGTTCAATAAAAAGTTCTTGCTGGTCTAGATAGTATTAATTGCTATTGTTGTCAATATTGATAACTAATTTGTAATGGATTCTATCGTAATATTGTAACTGCTTCTGGTATAAATGTATATAAATTTCGAATTTATAACATAAATATTCTAATTTTAATTTTTCTTACTGTGATTTTCTGCAATTCAAGTGTTTCTGTACTTTTTGATGCTTTTAAAGAAACAAACCTGTAATACTTATTCATTTTACTCACTTGTAACTCCGTGGCTTAATCTCTAAACTTAAATGGTAAAGTATGAGTTGGTGAATTATGTAGTATAGAAAAGATTTATCAATGTATTTAACTTTGCAGCTTGTGGAGAAAATACAGTATATATTGATGGCTGCGTTATAGTGTAATGAGACACTAGGTTCGTGGCCTATAATCTTAGATCCTATTTGTTGTCTGAAACACCAAGTCGGGGCAAAGTGGCTATGGCACAACGAGAGTAAATTTTATCATGAAGCTATATTTTTGATGAGTTGTACTTGTACTTGAAGTCAGTATCAGCTAATTCTAGTAAAGACAAAATGTATATTTGGTTTGTAGCTTGTGTTGACATACACGCTAGATATTGTCCAACATGGAAGAGTAAAGGATATTGTACAGACAAACGCTACAAGACCTTCATGGAAAGAAATTGCAGAAAATCTTGTGGAAAATGTGGAGGTAATCTTTGTCTCATTTAAAATCAATGTCAATCTATGGGAAGACTTGGAGAGCCTCATTGAATTTACAAAGAGACAGCAGATAAGTTTGAATTAAGTTCAATAATAGAAAGATAGATAGATCAATAGGCAGTGAACACAGAGAGAAAGGATTCATATGCTTCTCTATATTGGTGCAACATTTAGTCCCCTCTGTATATGTGCAACACTGTATCTTTCTCTACAACTCATATGTTTAGCGGCTCGCTAGAAATCTATTGAACAGAGGGTGTAGCTAGATATGTCATTTGGATCATATTGAATATTTTGTCATCACAAGTGGATTGACTCAGTATTTAGTTTAGATAGCTTTTAGTAGGTTTGATGGTGATCATATAAGGATAAATCTTGTTTCACAGAGTTCTTGAACCATTCCCTTCCCTACCTCTTCTGCCCGTCTCACTTAAAAAAACCTTTTCGACCTTATAGGTTAAATTTATCAATTAATCACGGTAATGCGTTTTATCTTACAGGGGGACAAGTTACAACTCAAAAGCCAACTCAACCACCAACTCAACCACCAACAACATCAGGTAGATTGCAGTTATAGAATTGCTTTTTGAGATTTCAACAGTTCAATAAAAAGTTCTTGCTAGTCTAGATAGTATTAATTGCTATTGTTGTCAATATTGATAACTAATTTGTAATGGATTCTATCGTAATATTGTAACTGCTTCTGGTATAAATGTATATAAATTTCGAATTTATAACATAAATATTCTAATTTTATTTTTCTTACTGTGATTTTCTGCAATTCAAGTGTTTCTGTACTTTTTGATGCTTTTAAAGAAACAAACCTGTAATACTTATTCATTTTACTCACTTGTAACTCCGTGGCTTAATCTCTAAACTTAAATGGTAAAGTATGAGTTGGTGAATTATGTAGTATAGAAAAGATTTATCAATGTCTTTAACTTTGCAGCTTGTGGAGAAAATACAGTATATATTGATGGCTGCGTTATAGTGTAATGAGACACTAGGTTCGTGGCCTATAATCTTAGATCCTATTTGTTGTCTGAAACACCAAGTCGGGGCAAAGTGGCTATGGCACAACGAGAGTAAATTTTATCATGAAGCTATATTTTTGATGAGTTGTACTTGTACTTGAAGTCAGTATCAGCTAATTCTAGTAAAGACAAAATGTATATTTGGTTTGTAGCTTGTGTTGACATACACGCTAGATATTGTCCAACATGGAAGAGTAAAGGATATTGTACAGACAAACGCTACAAGACCTACATGGAAAGAAATTGCAGAAAATCTTGTGGAAAATGTGGAGGTAATCTTTGTCTCATTTAAAATCAATGTCAATCTATGGGAAGACTTGGAGAGTCTCATTGAATGTACAAAGAGACAGTAGTTCAGTTTGAATTCAGTTCAATAATAGAAAGAAAGAGTATTAGCTCAAGTGTGACAAGCCGCTGCATAGGAGATGGGGGGGGGGGGTGGGGTCAAAATGACAATTTTTATCACTACGTACTTTTTGAGTGATCCCTAGTTGCTCGTTAACAGCATTAGTGCAAACTTGACTGTGTAGCACCACAGAAAGTAGCATTTAGATTTCACAACGTAGTTTGATAATATGCTTTGAAGATATTGTAGATTACTAACGAGAATTTAAATGAAATGCCGTTTAGTATTTGAGTTTTATCTTGGCAGGTGCTGTGACCACTCAAGGACCAACTCAGGGACCAACTCAGGGACCAACTCAAGGACCACAACCAAGTAATTCTATATTGTTGAAGTTTCCTGTTTCCTCATAAGAGTATTTTGCTGTGTTTTGGGGGTGATTTCTTTATCGTTTTTCGAGACAAGCGGTTTCTTCCTAATTGATAACTTTCCTTTACAATTTGCAAGAATTTTCATTATCAGCTCAGCCACCGTTTAGCACGTTCGTTTTGTTTTTTCAGTCCTTGATTTTGGTGCTTTCTCATTGACCGTTGGAATGCCCTTAACAGATTACAGATCGTCCCTCCATTCGCTTCTCTGTGACCAATGTACTATTGGCCCTTTTTACGCTGGACCTAATTTAACGCTATCCCTTTTTATGCCGGCCCTTATAACGCCAGGAAAGAACTTTGGTCTACGGCCACCTTGGGCCGCATTTTACGCCATTCAAACGAGTACGAAATTGAAAATATGACAGAGCACTTGATTACGCACTTTTGGCAGATTTTATTTTGTTAAAATTTCTCGTCATCGATTCTAAGAACTTCATCACTCGTCCAGGTGTTATCTTTGTCAGCAAGTTTGTCATAATCTTTAAAATCAACTTCGCTTTCTTCTCCGAATTCCACTAATCATAATTTCGCTTTGTTTTCCTCCTATGTTTTTTCTTCTATTCCTTCAAGTTCCTATTCCTTCACGTTTTCATACAGTTTTGATACAGATTTGATAACGTTTACCAAAATGATTGTGTTTCGGAACGGTAACTGTACTTATTGGGATACACTATACGAAACAGTTATTCCCTAAGCACCACTGTACGTTCCTTATTTGTGGACTGATTCCGCTGCTGTACATGCTGCTCACTCGCTAGCACTCGCTGCTGCGACAATGAGTAATCTTAGGCCCCAAATTATCTATCCTTTGCCGATAGGCCCCGAAAAATCGACTACAAAAATAACGCTGCTATTTGTTTTGTCCGTCCAGTTTTTCATTTTGTTCGTAAACTGTCTGTAGATAAAATCTGCCAAAGACTACAGACAGTTTAGGAAGAGAAGGAATAATTGGACGGGTTTCATATATAACTGTCTAATTTGTAGGTAAACACCAAAGCCATTATAAATATGAAGACCAGTTCGCCTACATTAGTTTTTAACTAGATCTTTTAGCCAACTATAAACAAGTGTGTTACTATTATTATTATTGTATTATTAAATGTTATTATTATTATTATTATTATTATTATTATTATTATTATTATTATTATTATTATTATTGCTCGAAAATTGTAAATAGTCGGCACTTTTTACACCGGCCCTTTTACCGTCGGCCCTTTTACCGTCGGCCCTTTTAGCGCCGCTTCTGGAAAATTAACGCCATTAAGGACCTGCGTACAAAGAGCCAGTAAGGTATTTTACCAAATATCCTCATCTAGGTTCATGTGGAAGACCAGAAGTAGCACAAAGCAGAGTTATCTCCGGAATTAATGCCCGCAAAGGATCATGGCCTTGGCAGATACTTATGCTATACAACGGTAGAACAATGTGTGGTGGATCTATCATTTCACCACGATGGGTTGTAACTGCTGCTCATTGCGTGTCAGGACGGGAATCAAGCGCCAGATATTTCAAAGTTCGGTATGTCTTCCTGTGTTTAATGATAACTTACATTACATTTTACGAACGTTGACATTAAATACTAAATGCTGTAGATTTCTTTCCAGAATGTTATAGGTTCGAGTCTATGTGTAGGCACATTATAGGCTGTTAACGAAACCATTAAGCAAATTCTGCCAGCACGTGCCTGGCGTCAGAAAATAGTTCATCCGGGGGCCATCCAATTCGTACTACTTAGGGGGAAGGTGCCATAAAAATATATATTAGCTATGTGCAATATTGAGAGCAAAATGATCTGTGTACATTCATTTACCCTGGTTCTTGATCAATGATTGGTTTCCCATGTGCCATCAAATATAGTATCTCTCCTAACACACTGAATGCAAATGATTATTTTGCAGAGTTGGAGAACACATCACATCGACTACAAGTGATGGCCAACACACTGATATGTCCGTTGAAAGAATCATTTCCCACCCACAGTACTCGAGGTCCACAATTAACAATGATATTGCTCTAATGAAGCTATCATCCCCGATTATGTTTGGAAAGTATGTAAAGCCAGTTTGCCTTCCACGACAAGGTGGAGATGTTCCTGTTGGAACTCAATGCTTCATTACTGGTAAGAACTGCATTTTTTTTGTCCAGGCAGACGATGCCGATTGATCCTAGCTATTCCTAGATTCTAGAACGCCATACCCCTTTTCATCACACTAGCTTTTGATAAAGACCCTAAGATCATTAATTGGTACAATGCTGAGTGAAAATCGAATGCTGGTTGGAGACAAATATCGATGAAAACTATTTTTGAATAGTTGCAGTTCGTAGTCATATGGAAAGCAGATAGATTTAAGAGAACACTAGGGACAATAATTGGGATTGGGAGCTTATGATAAGCACACATTTAACAATTTGATGTATGCTCCGTTACTTTTAGGTACCATGATTTACCAATAGCCCCAGCATATAAATAGCCATTAGCATTTGTTAGCATTTTATCTATGGTATATAATATCGATTCATTTGCATTTTCATCTCTTAGGATGGGGAAAGATTAAACACCCAGGAAACATGCATCATACATTGCAGCAAGGAAAAATGCCTGTTGTCTCCAACACTGCTTGCACAAATCTCAACACAAGAAACCTTAGAATAAAAGTATGCCATTTTGGTTATAAATGTTTAATTTAGAGGCCCTTAGCATGTTGCTATGTTTCTATGTTTCCAGATTTTGTTGCTATGGCTAATTAAGGTAGGAGGGGACAAACAGTGTGCCTTACAACTAGCAGTTCTCCTATCATCTGGATTTCTAGATTCTTTACATCACAACTGTTATTTTGTGAATGCTAAACGATAGTCGTTTCAGCCAAGTCTCTCTCTTCCCTTGGCTTATGGCTGTGTCACTTGTAATCAAGACCGGATTATAATCGAGTATATTTCAAAATATATATTCTATTGCAGTAGCTACGTAACTCTTGGAGCACCATTGTAACCTATTTAAGCATATTGATATAGCCTATTTAAATATTTCGTTACATGGCATCTCTTTGAAGGAGTCTGTATGTATTGATCCATGCCAGGCACTATACACGTTCTTTTTATAAGAAAACCGCTCTCTTGTCTGAGCTTCAATTTTCTTAACTGTTCCCGATTTTGAGGCTGAGATTTTCTTAAGAATTTATTTACCTTTAATGGATTGAACTGGCTAAAAGAGGTTACCATTGTTTGTTATAAAAGTTTGATCTTTGCAAACCAAGATTACCAAAGGAGAGCTTCGATCTGTGTAAAGGAGCTTGCAAAGAATGAGCTAATATCGATTTCTGGCAAGTAAGAAAAGCGAATTTTGGAACTTGAGCCTCATGATTTTCTTAGCATTTTCTTAAGATTTTGGCATTTTGAGCCTCATTTTCTTATAACCTTTTTCTTATTAAAAATCTTGTATATATTCATCTTTGTGTGGTATTCTTTCGTTGTAGACATTGCGATATCAATCTTGGTATTTGTATATATGTCTGTTGATAGCAGTTTATTACATCTACGTATGTTGATTATATTTCCAGATCACTGACCAGATGGTATGTGCTGGACACGGAGGAACCACACGTGTAAGCGGTTGCCATGGTGATAGCGGTGGTCCATTCGTGTGCCAGACTGGTGCAAATGGATCATGGGAGCTTCACGGTGCAGTTAGCTGGGGATCAGGACGTTGCGATGCCAGTCAAGGGTACACTGTCTTTGCAAGAGTTGCTAAATTCAGGTCCTGGATCGACCAACAGATGTCAAGATATTAAGTAACTTTTGCTTTTATTGGGGAAAAATTAATGGACAGTTTTGGACGGTAATTACATAGCTATAATTATTATAGTTATTACGCTATCATATATATATATATAGATAATTGCAAATTGAGCTTTTGCATTTTATTTGTGTATTCTTTCGTGAAAGCGCTTTACCATAATACACTGCTTTGACATGACTTTCCACAGTTTTAAGAAGTATAGTGTAAGAGGAGTGAACTCCACTTAGCAAAATATTTCAATGAATTTTCCAGTTGTAGGGACCAGAGAATGATAGTAGTTCTGTAAGGTTTTCTGATTGCAACCAAATTTCAAGAAATCTTCTTATCATTTCTCTGAGTCCGTCGAAAAGTATCTGAAGTTATTTCTTTGAAGTGCAGTTTCTATTCCTAGATGATATATTGAAAGAGCTGCTTTTTCCACATATTCTAAGATGTGTCTAGCACAGTATTGAGATTCATACCTGAACTTCCATAGATGTATCCGAGCATTTTCACTCTTTATTTCATTTCATTTTCATTCCATTTTAAACGTTTGAGGAGGGTTGCCCTTCAGCTTAGCTGAATTTCAAGGGCCTCTACGGTAAAAGTTTACAGGACAAATAAATGACTTAAGTACCCAAGTAAAAGTAAAAATAAAGAACCTATTTACAATGCAATGGAATAAATGCACAAAATTATCCTTATGAAATAAATGTATAAAACAGTGAACTGGGAATCACCTCAGCGATCAAGAAACCAACGCTACTATATTTTCAATTTCAAAGTATCAAGTATCCCGATATGCGAAGCTTTTGTCAATGCATTCGTTTGCTTGGCCTACATATCATGTCGTCTCAAATGGAACGGTACAACTGACTATTCACTGTTCTCCCAATGTTCGCATAATTGTGGATGAAAAATCTCTTTTTGAAGGGTGCTCTGGTAATATTGGGAGTTTCACGTCATTGTCTGCTAGTAAACGAGTTTACAGATAGGTGTATTCTACCGAGTTCTGTGTCTGAAGAAATATACAGACTGTGTGATTGGCTAGCCTATGAACAAATGCAGACAGAGGTATTCCATTCGTGTTTTGCATTGCTCATGTGGTTTTTGGCTTGCTCCTTCAAAATGAGCAATCCCTTCTCTTTTAATCACCATCCTTTTAGGCCATGGCTTGTTAGGAGATAGTTCATCCTTATGATACCACATGTTACTAAATTAATTTCTTAACTATTTTTCATAATATTATTGCTTAAACTCGTGTTGGTTTCAAAGTGCTAGGAAAATGTTTGATCATTTTGGTGGCGATAGTTAAAGGTTGGCTGCTTTGTTCATTTACATATCTCAGGAAAGCTGATGCTTTTAAACTGAACATTCAAAAGTCTAGACCGCACTTGTGGGATCACTATATCACAAGTAACGTACTTGCTTATTCCTCAAAAATTAACAAGAACTCTCAGAATTTTTCTTCCCCTTAGCACCCTCTGCCAATGAATTTGTAGCAAAACTGTGAAAAATGTCAGCCCTCATACAACTTTACCTGAAATTTCAAGCATCGTTGAGGGCTTCTTAAGTATCATTTAAAACTTCTGCTGAAAATGCTAAAAGCCACGTGAAACAAATCATAGGTTGTGGTATAAATATGAGGCAAGGAAATGGATGCAGCCTTGCTCTTTGGCTTATGCAAAGCGAAGTCATGACTTCCACACTGCTTCTTGTCATAGGCCTATGCGCCTCAATGGTGTTGGCATTTGATCCCATGGAAGGTAAACTCCAAGAATCTTATCAGCTTTTTATTGATCATCCCTTCAATTATGTATTGTTTCTGCTTTTGATTCTTGGTAAGAAATTTTACAAATTTCGGGTATTTTGTGTTCCAAAAATTGTCCGCATTAAGTCAAGCTGGATTTAGCTGTTGGCAGGCAGAAATGAGATATTGTAAGAAAGGCTCAGATATCTAGTAATTAAAATGGACAGTTAAAATTTTAATTTTCTAAGCTTGCAAGACGAACACTAATTAATATTTTAAGTTATGAGAGGAAGATTTTTCAATCCATACTGCTGTTTCTTTTGGTCCAGTTACACTTCAAAATTATGATTTATTCATGTCCAATTGGAAACCATCTTTGTCAACAGGCCCTCTCCAAGAAGCTATTTTTAGAGAGGTATAGGACCTACGATCTGCCGACAAATTGGGCGTGCCTCTCATGATTGAAGAATGTCTGCCTAGATTCCAAAGTATTATGCACCCAGTTTACCATCAAATTGCGTGAATCTATAAAGTGAAGATGATCAAGAGCTATCTGCTACGCTACAGTATCAAATTCTTGCTCCTGGGGTCCTAGGAAATACTCACCCTTCATAATATTCTCGTAGCAAGTTCCTTTGAAAATTGATAGTTTCAAATAGAATAAAAATCGTTTTCGCAGATCCAGAACTCTTCCAAGGTGATATGGTTCTAACCGAAGAGCAGAAAAATGCTTACCTGAACGGAGAAGCCAATGCGGCAGTTCCTTTGGCCGCTGTGAAGTCCGGTCTCTGGCCAACGACCATTCCATACACTGTTGATAAGAAATTAAGTGAGTGGAATTATCTTTCCTAAATTATAGAGTTCAGATGTTAGACGATATTGAGGTTTTAGACTAGATAAACTATATGCATTTATGAATTTATAGAGTGCCAGCGACATTTTGAACATGTTTTTGTTGCTGGGAAAAGTATATTGCCTTCATGAATAATGTGTCCAACAGGCCCCGGTAGTGCATAAAAGGTTCAGTGGCTCACGCTGCGGCACTACCAAATATCTGTTTGGATAATTGACTGAGTTGTGTGTAGCCGACTCAGTCACCTCTTTGACTTAAGGAGCAACTAGATGTTTATGATGATCATGGTGATGATGATGATGGTGGTGATGATAGCGATGACAATGATTATGATAATAGTGATGGTGGTGATGATGGTGACGATTATGATGATGTTAGTAGTGATGATGATGCTGGTGGTAACGATGACGACGACGATGATGATAATGATGATGATGATGTTGATGATGATGATGATGATGATGATGATGATGATGATGTTGATGACGACGACGATGATGATAATGATGATGATGATGATGATGATGGCTAGCCCATGGTTGGAGACCTCCTCGTGGTGGCAAGCGGGCACAGAGAGACACTGCCCTTAAGTTGATAGTGATTCATTTCGCAGAGATTCAGAATTGGGGCAGATGTTGACGACCTGTGGCAAACTGTCCAACCAGGCCCCTCCAGTGAAAGTCAGGCACAGCAGCTTCAGGCTGCAGTTCTGATAAGTAACTGTTGGGGTAACAGAGTGGATTGAGTGTAGCCGACTCAATCACCTCTTCTAAACAATCTGAAGGCGACACTGACCTCAGGGACAGCCTAGGCCCCGTAAGGGGCGTACGGGAAAAGACAGACAGATGATGATGATGATGATGATGATGATGACGACGACGATGATGATGATGATGATGATGATGATGATGATGATGATGATGATGATGATGATGATGATGATGATGATGATGACGATGATGATGATGATCCCTTCAATCAATGTTTTACATCAGCGACATAACTAGCGAAGTTTTTGAGTTAAGTGGTTGTAATGCTGATGGTTTTCTTAGTGAAATACCCAAAGGCATTGACAGCAATAAACAACGCCATTGATGATTATCACAAGACCACATGCCTTCGATTTGTAAAGAGAACAAACGAGAAAGGTTACATTGATTTCTACTTGGGTAGAGGGTAAGCCATATATTGGTATATTTTTGTCTCTTAACGCGTATTTAATCAATGTAACTACATGTATACTTTTGGTAATAACGCTTCTGTCTGAGAAATGAATCGCGTCTTTAAGAATGCAATGCGTGTTTACAGTAATAACTCATGCCAACGAATTTCGTATCATATCAGATGAAAAAGTTAGCAAGGCAACCGCTCGGGTTGTAGTCGCGAATTCAACGTAACTAACAAACTTTGTGAGCGATCATCATCAGACTACATCAAGTTTTTCAAATGAAGCATGCGCCTATAGTGTTTGTAACTCAGGTTAATGTACATTGCTAGTGGTAAAGATAGGACGCCAAATGCGCTTTTACAGGGGGGAATAATTGGAATACTGTGCTGATCTTATTCAGAAAAGGAACTTGGCAGAAGTTCACATTCAACTGGGAAATAGAGGCTTTCCTGACTTACAAATTACAGTGCAGATACCAATAATCAACAAAGAATGGTCACTAATCAATGATCAATGATTTATTGCGATTTTCCTTTGATTGTAGTTGCTCATCACCAGTCGGTTACTATGGAAGCAGAAATGGCATCTCATTGGCAGATGGGTGTTGGCACAAGGGAATTGTTATGCATGAAATTGCGCACAGTCTCGGATTCTACCACGAACAAAGCAGACCTGACAGGGATCACTATGTCATCATTCATTGGAAGAATATTAAGAGAAGTGAGATTTAGTATCATTTATGTTTCCTCGTGTGTTTATGTTGTCCACCAAGCAGGATTCCTGATCAGCTCAGTATATGAGAACAACACACCACGAAGACAACAACAACCATATACATAGTCTCTCATTCATTCAAATTTGATTTTTGAGCCTTGAGAAGTTTTCGAACTTTTTCAATTGCTTCTTGACATTTCTGATTTCCTCTGAGCTTCATCGAGGTGCAGAATAGCACATTGAATTTCGAAGGACAATGTTATCTGTTTGAGACAGGTTGGCATTTGGAATTTTAAACAAATGCTCAATATTATGTAACTACGTATTAAAGATGTATCCTCCTCACACCAGATATGCAATACAACTTTCAAAAGCAAAAGGCTTCAAACATCGACAGCATGAGTGTGCCATACGACTATAAGAGCATAATGCATTATGGCAGAACTGCATTTGGCAGCGGTAAACTGACGATAGAGACAAGGGATTCATCGATGCAGAGAGTTATCGGAAGAAGATCAGGATTCAGTGAATTGGATGCTCTCCAAATGAATTTACTCTATAAATGCCCAGGTAACACTTTAATTGTTTTTTTTTCGAAAGAACCATACTTATTTTTACAGTTGTTGTCTTGTGATGCAAACTCAGGTGACAGCGCCGGAGATAGCCTCTGTGTAGGCGCTCAGTTTGATTTAAAGGGCGGGAATGTCAGGTCCATTGGCATCAGGTCCAAGCTGCAGGGAAGAAGCACTGAATTTGTATTTACAAGTATTCTGTGACTAGATACGCCACCTCGTCAGTCTTCTCATGATGTGTAATTATACATTTATGATTTTTATCAACTTATATCACTTACCACAGGATTTACAAGACCACCAAAGCAAAGTCTCCCTCCAAGTGAGTTAGTATTTCACGATATAATACAGAATGCGGTAGCATTAAAGAGTTACTTGCTTGTGAAAAGATACTTCAATTAGCATTTCTAATCTGCGTAGACTTGTCATTAATACATTTCCATTTCTGATCTATTGAATTTGGTACCAATGGTATGGTAGATACAGCATAGCTTAAATATATGCTTCACAGAAATGGATGAAACTTCATTGTTTTCATTAGGGGGTGTGACGCATAGGTACCCGACACAAGGCGTGGCTTGCTTTATGAAATGGCATGTCGTACCCGAGAACGTGAAACCAAGTTAAAAAAGATGAAGGCAAACACTATGAAGCATTTACTTCTATTTATTTTCCATAAATGTAATGGCACAAAAAGCAGCAACGAAAGACAGATTTAAGTGACCCTACTATTACACTGGCAGCTAAGAAAACTTACCCGAAAAAATTGATTGTTTTATCATTTCATATGCCGCACCTCCTAAATCTCCTTCACTAGTTATGTCCCTGCTCACTAAGCATGGCATCTTTGAATCAAATGCTTGACCATCTGCTAGAATGATAACTTATGGTTCAGTATGTCTTTTTCTAATGATAGACCAGTTGCTCTTAAGATGCAATGAATCTTATCCACCTTTCACAATTAGCAAGAAAACCAAATTCAAAGAGGCTTCAAACAAGGACATAGGAAGCGTTTGAAAGGTGGAAGAGCACAGAGTTGCTTGGCACTTGTGCCATACCAAAGTTAGGAGCCATATAAAACTCAACAGATAGAAATTATAATTCTTCATGCAATTTCACATATTGTAGTTCTGTTGACACTGTATACATACATGGAAATTAAATTCTTCTCTCTGGCAACCTAAAATTTTTTTAAATTTCTGCTAAAGCTAACGTTATAAAAGGCCTGCTTATAGATACCAGTATACATTGAAGAGGTCCTTGATATTTTCATCTGTAGGAACAAACCTGGGTAGGAATAGGAGGGTACTTCAAAGAATTCATATTCCTGCCAATATAGTGCAATGAGTGTGAATATTTAAGTTACAATAATGTGAAGCAAGCAAACTTGTTTGTCAACAGCCCATTGTTACTTACACAAAGGACTGAAAGTACTTCAAGTACCCAAGACACCTCAGTAACTTTATCTGCCTTGCCCATTCTTTTTCATTTGCCAACATAATCCTGAATCATTTAAATTGCTCTTAAGATTTGATCCCTAATTTAATGTCTTTTCAGTTACCAAAGTTGTTCCAACAACAGGTATGTGCTGTATTATGAAAAATTTTGAGAAAGTTAGTATTTCTGACTTATGCTTGTAAGTTTTGCCTACTGGTAGGTGACTAATCAATTAGAATTTTGATATATGTATTGAATATATGCACCTACCATTACCATATCAACTTTAAATGGGATTAGCAAATCCCTTTAGTGATGTATACATTTCTGCCAAGAGTAGCACTGATTTATTCAGTAATTTTTCATTAGTATCTATATCACACACACACACACACACACACACACACACACACACACACACACACACACACACACACACACACACACACACACACACACACACACACACACACACACACACACACACACACACACACACACACACACACACACACACACACACACACACACACACACCTATCTGTTATATGTATAAACTAAGTTCCCTAAATCTTTTCATGCATCAAATTTGTACTTTTTCCTTTAAAATAACTGAACTTAAATTTAACTTTGGCCTGTGTTCTTTTCCAGCACCATTTACTGGTGAGTTATTTTTGAGATATAATTTTATGAAAATTTATTCCATCCTTTAGCCTTTTTCATCATTGTGTGTTAAAGTTATATGGATAGCTTTCAAAATGACCTTGCATATATTCAAGAACTCGTGGCAGTGGACATCAATGAAATTTAAGCTTAGAAGCAGCAATTATTGTTCAATCAAACACATTTAATTTTATTGATAACTGATAAGTTCATGAGATCTGATTGCATTGAATGATATTTCTGTATATACAATATATGCACAAATCCCAGCTGATCTTTCTTAAAGTTTCCATTCTTCAGCCATGTCATCCATTGTGAAGACTACACTATTCCACCAGTATGGTGCAAAAGATGCAAATTCACAGTAAATGATAAGACCTATATCTTACATTATGAAGAACTTCAAGCTGTAACACAGAAGGCTCTCTTTATCTGATGATCTGATGGGATAGGAGATGACCTAGTAGAAACATAGAGTGTTATTCCAATACCCTTCAAGAGTATTTGTAATATCAGCTATGTGAATTGTCTGTTGCCACTATGGAATGTAAATGCCACATGAACAAATGGACAGGGTCTATTGCATACTAAAAGTACCTATTTTAATTCAGCAAGCAAGAGGGGCCTGTCTAAATGAAGACTCAAAACGCGATTCTAATTAGCTCGTTTTCTCTCTTGGGGTCTTTAGCTACAATAGGAGTGAGTAGGTGTCAATTGACCAAACCATGTGGCCAACTGAATGCATGATTCCACCTGTCACGTGAATTCTTCCGTGTCTGGTTATATATTTATTTTCACCTTATGGTCATTATCCGGTATTTCATAATCTGATGTCGGACCAAAAACGTATTTTCAGTGAGCAATAGAATGCTCCTGCTGTTTTGTGCGTTAGTGAATATTAGTCATACAGAACTGTTAGAGCACTCTTTCAGCCTTGGTATGAAAAATGCTGGCAATTTTCTGAATTTTAAGAAATCGCTGAAAAGAATTGGAAAAATTATCTAGCATATTCCGTTTAGTAAAGGAACTGCTGTAGATATTAGTAAAGACCTTAAAATTTTCGTGTTTACATGGTATCTAGCTTCATAATAAAGTCATTTGAAATAGAGAGATTTTTAATTAAGTATTAGGGTTTCTTTTTTGCAATTGCTTTTTATTAGATCTGCTGTAAGTTGCAGGTTCACATAAACCAATAAGAGGCTGCCAAACACTAACATGCATTATGAAATAAATCCTGTATACACGTATGTATTGAATGATGTGAATAATCAATCTGATTGACGTTGAAAAACGTGAAAAGATATGTTCCCATGGTTGATTTGTGGTAATAAATGGTCTCTTAGTTAAGCAGATTATTCATATTAGAATTTCAGTTTGAGACAAAATGAAGCCACCATCCTCTAGAGTTCTCATGCTACTTGAAAATAATTTGATCCAATCTTGTTATGATTTAGGAAAATGTCAGGATAAATCAAGATCTTGCAGTTACTACAAAGGGAGAGGATACTGTACAAAGGATATCTGGATCTCTTACATGACGAACAACTGTGCAAAAACCTGCGGAATTTGTAGATCGGGTTTGTAGGAATGTCTTCTAGTATAAATATAGCACAAACTTTGAGGAAAAACAGTTAATTGTTGTTGTTTGAATTGAAAACTAAAGTAATGATGACTTATTACTTTTATTAGTTGTACATAAAAATTCAACAGGTGATTCGATCTTGTCAATTTTAGAACATATGACTCCATTATAAAGTGCACCTGCTGAAGAGGTGTAGATAAGTTCGTCAGAAAGGAATGGATTTGTAATGTATGATGGTGTGATAACAATCAAGAAAGATTCTTACACTGTATGACACAGCAGCGGTAGATAACAATCTGTAATCTCAAACTTTGAAAATTAGTAGATTAAACCATTTGTCAGGAGCATTGTCAATTGAGATTCGATCCAGTGTGAAATGAATAAAAAAGTGCAGCTTGGTCTTTTTCATCCTCGTTGTCCATAGGTTCTTATCACTACTTGACTGCGATTTCCAAGTGACCTGCCAGGTTCTAGCATAATTTTTCTTTATACAGTATTACCATTCATTTGAAGCTGTATTCTTTTTACTGTATTGTCTCATCGGTATTTCGTTCCTTTACGTAAGACTCATATTGATCTTTTTCAGATGACATCGTTCTTGGCAGTGAGTTTGCAGGTAGCTCTTTGCGATTAGTCTGTACTTGAGGTCCATTCACCATTAATGAAAACGTGTAATATAATTATGTCTTCCCTTCACAATCTTCAATCAGTGAGGAATGTTACTTTTGCAAATAAAAAGAAAGTAATTCTGTGCATGTCAATGCTTGTAGCGTTATTGCAATTACCGAAATAATGTCATAACAAGGAAATGAGATCTTCTATGGAAAGGGGGCAAAGAATAGGATCTTTAGGAGAAAGAGATACTTCTACTACTCTGCTGACTAATGAACCATATGCCTTTGGTGCCCACGGTTCCAACCGCCGTGATTCATGATAACTTGGAAGTTTTTCACTGATAATACTACAAAGTTTCCTGTCCATTAACTTGCTGACTTGCTGAGAACTTAATTTTTGAGCCTTTCCATTACTGTGTATTGGTAGTTGTGCAGCAAAGAGTGGATAATGAACTTTATAGCTTGTAGCTTTAAAACTCAGTTGTTTCATACATTTGAAGTGCTTAAAGGTAATAATTAACATTTATGTGTGTGTTTCCCTCTTTCTCTCTCTCTTTTTCTAGTTTGTGATTGCATTCAGGATTGTCTAATCCCGAGTATTATAAACATTTTCCTTAGCTTATGAACACAATGCTTTCACCCACCACCTCGCCATATCAGCCATTAAGCTTCTATTCCTAATATAGACACTCTCATCATTAAAATTGTCACAGTGATTTGTATGATTTGCTATGATATCAATGATCGGACAATCGTTAATGATATTTCCTCATCATAGATGCATGC
Source organism: Mastigias papua (assembly GCA_964019165.1). Lineage (NCBI taxonomy): Eukaryota > Metazoa > Cnidaria > Scyphozoa > Rhizostomeae > Mastigiidae > Mastigias > Mastigias papua. Next base: position 2,022,072 of record OZ025273.1, on the reverse strand, counting down.
ATTGATACCATTCACTTTTGTGACTTTTACATCACGAGAGGATATTGTTCACATCCAGACTTTGGCAGCTATATGAAAAGAAACTGCCCATTGTCGTGCAAATTCTGCAAACCAGGTATTTTGCATTTGAAAGTATTGAGTCTTTAGATAAACTGTTTGAAAGATTAAAAAAGAAAGTAAAAAATCCAGTTTTATTCTTTTTTTTAGTGGAAGAGCTTGTTGTTTTCCCTATCTTTAAGTTTCATTGAATTCAAAGGTCAATTTATTATTATTTGAGTTTCTCTGGGTCTGGAACCTTTCTTAAAGCATCCCTAATGTTGTTATTCACTTCTTTTTGTCAAATTTTCTCAAGATTATAACCCAGTCTAAAGAGTTTGGCAAATGCACGCAAGAGATACTTTATGCCAAGGAGGACTCCTCGAGACAATTTAGGCTCTGCATGCTAGCATACGAAAAGAATTTTGAAAAGTGTAGAAGAATGATTGTCTTAAGGTTATAGGTGCACGTCTTGCAGCCGTGACATTTCACCCTGCACATGCGAGATCTCGTCAAGCTCTGCCATACTCTGCAGACTGAAGAATTACCAGTGTTTTCTTTACGTATATCTATGTGGCATCCTAGGTGTTGCAACACAGCCACCACTCGTTACAAAAGCTCCAGTTACAGGTAGGAATGAGCTTTACTCTTCTAAATCTCTAAAGTTTATTGAATAGCATGTCCATTTGATAAACCGTCATATGCATTTATTCACCATTAGAGTACAAGGTACAGGTAATTCAATATAGAGTATCGTTTAATTTTTTCACTTAATATTGTTTTGCTATTTCTAAATGAAATATTGAATGGTTTCACTTCTATTTTAGTTCCATTCACAACACCAGGTGAGACAAGTACAGATAAATGTCATGTTTACGTGAATTAACGAAGTTTTTTATGTTTTATAAAACGCAAAAATGCAAATATAATTGATGGATGTGAGAAGTGTTTTGTATCTGTCAGTTTGAAGACATTCTCATATCGTTCTCAGTATAGTTGATTTGTAAATCTGATTTGATTGCAAGATGCTTGATGGCTGATAATTGCTCATTTTTTCTGTGTATTATCACTTTGAGCAATATGGTGATTACGTATGTGACACTTTCTTCAATGAATACCAGCAATATTCCTTCAAATGTTCTCTTTAATAATGAAAGATCTATGGACACTTTGGAATGGACAGCTTTTTATTATTTTTCACTCGTAACATTAAATCGTACCCACTTTTTAAGTTAACTGTAAGCCTGTTTACTTGTATTATTTCACGTTTACAGATTGCATGGACACGATTCACTACTGTGATCATTATAACAAGAAAGGATACTGTAGTGACGAGAGGTTCATTGATTACATGACAAGAAACTGCCCTAAAACGTGTGGAATGTGTGAACCAGGTATGGTAGAATCTGTTGTCAATTTTGATTGGATAGTTATGATGAAGGTGTTTGAAAGCTTTTGGAGGTTATTCTTTGAATTTTCCAGAGATACTTGTGCTATAGCAGTGTAGTGATGAATCTCATAAATGGACCAATTATCAATGTCTCATTGATTTATTTCTAGGTGAAGATGTATCTGGAAAATCATTCGCAGGTAAGTGTAATTGTGTAATGTTTCATCTGCACATTGATTTGTGTTTCCTCAAATATTTACTTGTATTGGAATTGATCACGTGATTAGACAATACATTGTTGGGTCGTTGGAGTAGCAATCATTTAGCGCTTTTGTTTGAAAAGTGACAAAATCATGACCGCGCTCGTATTGTCTACTGTATTCTCAAAAGTCTACTTATAGTAGCCATAAACATAAGAATAGGAAATATATTGTGATACAACTTACACTAACTTATATCTGTACTACTGGATAGTGAAAAAGCAGTTTGGATTATTTGCTGTAAACAATTCGTGATTGAAATATTATATGCTCTTGGTATTCAGCATCATCGTTTGTTTGGAGACATGTTTAAATTTGATGTTGAATAGCTGTTGTATTAGTAGAAGATGTGTTTGACATTGTAGATGCTTGCATGGATACTATTCACTACTGCAAGTTCTACGAGAAGAAAGGATATTGCTCTCGTTCAAAAGATGGACTGATTGGAGATTATATGCAACGAAATTGTCCACGTACATGTAAATTCTGCAAACCAGGTTAGCAGCCAGTGTGTCATTGTGTTGTAGCATGTCGATTAGGCCACTGTTTCTTTATATGCTTGTAGATGTACGATTGGGCCAATGTTTCTTTATGTGATTTTTATTGTACGTTCATATTGATGATTCAATTTTTTATTAAACTACGTAAGTCACTGATATTATTATTTAATTGATATAATGAAGTGCTGTTGAATGTGTGAAATATTTGTACTCTATGATGAAATGTGTATAATATTGTAGGTGTTGCCACGCAGCCACCTCTTGTGACAAGACCCCCAGTGACAGGTAAGAGGACCTGTGGTGTTACGATGGTGTTGTCATGTATATTGAACACATTTTAAAGACTAAATGCATGGGAAGGAGGCTATGAATTTATTTCCAATAAAGCTCCATTGTGTAGTTACCTGTATTGTTATGATATGCGAAGTGTGGGCCATATCGATTAATAGATGAACAAGCTTTTGACTAAAGTGTGAATAGGTCTCTCCTTTTTAATCATCTTTGGGGTATGTCTGTTTGTTTATTGTACTTTTTTACGTGTAAGAAAGTCTGTGTCATCAGGAGCTATTTTAGTGTTTTGGTTTGAAATATCAATTGCTTTCTCTTTCATTTTAGTTCCATTCACAACACCAGGTGAGAATGGTACAGCTAAACATCATTTTAACATATTTTAGCGCATGTTTCTGTTTCATAAAGTGTAAGAAATGATGGATGTGAGAATTTTCCTTCATTTACTTATTAGAATGTATTCTCAGGTAAGTGGTTGTGATCTCGTTTAACTAGTGAATCGGAAGTGATTGCAAGACGTTTCGTGGCTATTCACTTGTTTTATGTATTCTAACCTGTATATGTAGTCATTACCTATGGGAAATTCTCTTAAGCGGATACTAACAATATTCTTCCAAATGCCCATTTGAAGCATGAAGGATCTAGTGTAATTTTGAAGTGAATGAATTTGTTGATGTATAATAGTAATAATACTTATTTAGAATTACTGATAATAGTTCAATTTAAGTTAATTCATTTATGTTTTTCTGCGTTTGCAGATTGCATGGACACGATTCACTACTGTGATTATTATGACAAACAAGGATACTGTAGCGACGAGAGATTCATTGATTACATGACAAGAAACTGTCCTAAAACATGCGGAATGTGTGAACCAGGTATATATGGTAGAACCTGTTATTAATTTCATAAATATATGGAAAAACCTGTTATTAATTTTGATTGCATAGGTATGAAGAGTATTTTGGGGGCGTTTTTGGAAGCTTTTTTCTTGAATTTCACAGATAATTTGCTGTAGCAATTTTATGAGGATAACTATAGCTGATGGATTTTGTAAATGAGACAATCACCTGCTCTGTATTGATGTATTTCTAGGTGAAGATGTGTCTGGAAAGTCGTTTGCAGGCAAGTGTAATTATGAAATGTTTCATGTACATATTGTTTACTGTTTTCTTAATAACCTAGTTATAATAACCATAAGCATCGGAATAGATAATTTTTAATGTTCCAACTTGTACCGGATTATATCTGTACTACTTGATAGTGCAATATTAGTTGGAGTATTTTTTACAGACAACTCCTGTTTGAAAAATTTTATGTTCAGTTCTTTGTATTCAGCATGGTTTGTTTGGAGATATGTTTATGTTTGATGTTGAATAGCTGTTGTATTAGTGGAAGATGTGTTTGACATTGTAGATGCTTGCATGGATACTATTCACTACTGCAAGTTCTACGAGAAGAAAGGATATTGCTCTCGACGAAAAGATGGACTGATTGGAGATTACATGCAACGAAATTGTCCACGTACATGTAAATTCTGTAAACCAGGTTAGCAGCCCATGTTTTATCATATTTCATCGTATTGGAATATGTTGATGGAGATTGTGTCTATATGCACTTGTAAATGTTTGTTTTTCTCAACTTTCTATGTTTATAATTCCTAAACTGGTAATTGAATTATTCATTTTTCTATATAGGTAATTAGTATTGTAATTAGATTGATGTCGTGTTGAAGAGCTGTTGGTTAACTACAATGCTCATAATGTGCAATGACTTGTGTGCACTATTGTAGGTGTTGCTACACAGCCACCTCTGGTAACGAGGCCTCCAGTCACAGGTAAGAGGACGTATGTTGCTACGTTGATGTTGTCATTCTTATTGAACAGGTTTCTTCGAGGCTAATGGCTTAGAAAAGAAGCAATGAAATTATTTCCAACAAGATCTCATCGTGTAGTTAAATGTGTTGTTATGATATAGAAAACGTGGACACTATCGATAGATAGGTGCACAAGCTTTTGATTGTAGTGTAAATAAGTATCTCTTGAGCATTTCTATCTGTTTATTGCACATTATCCGCGTGGAATAAAGTATGTGTCATTAAAGCTGTTTTGTTGTTTTGGTGTTTATATATTCAATACTTTTCTTTCGTTTTAGTTCCATTCACAACACCAGGTGAGACAACCATAAGTATCATATGAATATATTTTGACGAATGATTTGTTTTGGTTTCATAAAATTTAAGAAATGATGAATGTGAGAATTACCCTTCATTTGCTTGTTAGATTGTATTCTCAGGTGATTCTGAACTCTTGAGTGGTAAATTTGAAGTGAGTGAAACAGGTGTTGATTTTTGCTCACTTTCGTTGTATTTTGTAACTTCGAAATATGATCGTTACGTATTGGAGACTATCTTTCAGTGGATGCCATCAAAATTCTTCCAATTGTATTCACTAAACTTGAAATATTTAAGTGCAGTTTAAAAATTGATGATCTTTTGATATTTGATAGTAATGATACTTAGTAAAACTTGCCTGAAATTGTTACATTTACATTTATTCATTTATGTTATTTCACGTTCATAGATTGCATGGACACGATTCACTACTGTGATCATTATAACAAGAAAGGATACTGTAGCGACGAGAGGTTCATTGATTACATGACAAGAAACTGTCCAAAAACGTGTGGAATGTGTGAACCAGGTATGGTAGAATCTGTTGTCAATTTTGATTGGATAGTTATGATGAAGGTATTTGAAAGCTTTTGGAGGTTATTCTTTGAATTTTACAGAGATAATTGTGCTATAGCAGTGTAGTGATGAATCTCATAAATGGACCAATTATCAATGTCTCATTGATTTATTTCTAGGTGAAGATGTATCTGGAAAATCATTCGCAGGTAAGTGTAATTGTGTAATGTTTCATCTGCACATTGATATGTGTTTCCTCAAATATTTACTTGTACTGGAATGATCACGTGAATAGACAATACATTGTTGGGTCGTTGGAGTAGCAATCATTTAGCGCTTTTGTTTGAAAAGTGATAAAATCATGATCGCAGGCAGGCGTTTTATTTGGAGACATGTTTATGTTTGATGTTGAATAGCTGCTGTGTGAGTGGAAGATTTGTTTATCATTGTAGATGCTTGCATGGATACTATTCACTACTGCAAGTTCTACGAGAAGAAAGGATATTGCTCTCGACGAAAAGATGGACTGATTGGAGATTACATGCAACGAAATTGTCCACGTACATGTAAATTCTGTAAACCAGGTTAGCAGCCCGTGTTTCATTGTGATGTGGCATGTCGACAGGCATTCTATCCCTACTTATGCCTGTAAATGGGAGATTTCCCAACTGGTGGTGTTATTAGGTGTTGTTAATTAATAACTTAAAATTATAATAGAGAGTTGTTGGTTAACTATAATACCTGCAGTGTATGATGATTTGTGTGTACTATTGTAGGTGTTGCTACGCAGCCACCTCTAGTGACAAGACCCCCAGTGACAGGTAAGAGGACGCATGTTGTTTCGATGGTGTTAGAGTACTTATTAAGCAGATTTGTTCGAGGCTAGATACATAGAAAGGGGGCAATGCAATCGTTATCAATCAGCAATCGTTGTAAACTAAACCTTGTTGTTGTTGTTGTTGTTGTTGTTGTTGTTGTTGTTGTTGTTGTTGTTGTTGTTGTTGTTGTTGTTATGATTTAGGAAGCGTATGATTCATTGTTAGATAGTGACGCATTCTTTTGCTTGTACTTTCATTCATTTTCTTCCTCTTGAGCCCTCTCTCCAGTATTTCTATCTGTTTATTTGAGCTTGTTCATTTCAAAAAGTCTGTTTCATTGGTATTTTTTTGTAATGAAACATTGAATGCTTTCTTTATTGTTTTAGTTCCATTTACAACGCCAGGTGAGAAAAATATTACCAGAATATATTTCAATATATATTAAGATAGTCTGTTATGTTTCATAAGGTTTAAATCCAATGTGATATTGATGGATGTGAAAAATGTTCTTCATCTGTTAATTGTAAGACATTCTAAAATAGCTACTAGTAAATTTGATTTCTGAATTGGCAGTGAATGAAAGAAGTTTGATGGTTTTTCATTTGCTTTACGTCCTGTAACCTCGATAACTGATCGCTACGTGTACATACTCTTCAACCCTGAAAGATCCAATAAGTTGGACCTACTTTTAGAAGTTAACTCTAAACCTGGGCATTTGTATTATTTCACGTTTATAGATTGCATGGACACGATTCACTACTGTGATCATTATGACAAACAAGGATACTGTAGCGACGAGAGATTCATTGATTACATGACAAGAAACTGTCCTAAAACATGCGGAATGTGTGAACCAGGTATGTGTATGCGCAAGCGAGCTAACATTTATGAAAATGGCTGTCTAAAAACTGTATTATTTGGTCTGTCTCACCACAGGTTATTGTTGTAGAGTTTTCATAACTTTCGTGTTTGTTTTAAGCAAGTGATAGGTGACTTGTTGCGATTTCGCCTTGTTGGTTTTGCTGTTCAATATAATAGGTCCTCTCAAGATACTGTGAACTTAATTGCATAAAGTATTTCAGTTGTGTAATACGGATCGGTTACCTTTTCCATTATTCATTTCTAGCCTGTTTGAGAAACAAGCCAATTATCAACTCATATCTGCTTCCCGTGTTCTTCTTTTTGTTCTATATATTATATGATGTATCATACATATATTCTTATTATTTATTTATGTACTCTTATTCAATTCTAGAATCAATCCACTGATGTGGATTTATCTTTCATCTTTCAGCTGTACCTTCCGAAGATATTGTTTTTGCTGGTAACAGTATCGTCTATTCTTGTGTTAAGCCAGATCTTATTACTACGTTTACAGAAAGCTTTGCAATAGGACGTCCTCTGATCTACTCATTAATTAAGGGCTTCCCTATATTTCAATTCTTGGAGCACAACTCCAAAGGTCATATCGCAGCTGTGGATTTATTCAGCTCATTTTGACAAATCCTTTCTGTACCGCAAAGAAATTGTCCCTGTAATATCTCGCATTTTTTGTAATTCAATGAAATTGATCCAACTCTTTTATTTCATTCTTTGATTTCGAATATTTTGACTGTTTTTAACTTTCCACACTTTCCTTCAATTCTATCCAGCCGATGGGGCTGCGATGGCTACCCTGGTGTAGGCACTCCTCTCACAACAGTAGGTTCAGTGCACATTGCGATGGAGCTGTGATGGCTCCACTGTGCAAATTGGGTAGGAGAGGGGCAGTGCAACCAAATTACTTACCCTTGAGCAGCGACTTGAAAGCGTGATCCGATAGCTCAGTTCGTAGAGCACTTGACGTACAAAGTCAGGGATTGCGAGTTCGAATCCCGCTCGGGTCAGTTATTTTCTCGCAGTGTCACTTTTCTGAACTTTAAGCACTGCAATTTATTTTCATGAGTATACTATTTGTAGCTGAGTTTTGTGAGCACCAAGAAATTTATCGCTCGGTTCATTATAATCGGAATTTACTTTCGCCTTCTTTTAGATGCATGCATAGATACCATAACCTATTGCAAATATTATGTGGACAAAGGCTATTGCAATATTTCTAAGTTTGCTGGTTACATGAAGAAGAACTGTCCGCTTTCTTGTAAACATTGCAAACCAGGTAGTTTTATCCTATGAAATTCAATTCTAACTAAAAACTATTGATGTAAGCAGAGCCTTGTGAGAGGGGAACGGCGGGTTTATGGTTCAGCCCTTTTCTATTCTGGCTAATGTTAACATGTGATTTAGTTTAATAGAGTGGGCTTCTTACAAAATTAGGTTGCTACTGCTCTTCCTTATATTATTATCATAATTACGTGTTTTTGAAATTTTTAGAAACCTGTAAAAGTTTACGCTTCATCAAAACTTCATTTTGAACGCACCTTTCATATAAGGAAGGGACCTTCCTGTGCAGACTTCAACTCTACACCACTGGGTATAAGAGTTGTTCGATTTTTGCATAATGTCTCGGCCATCCTCGGTTTGATGTCGAGATATCAATGCAAATCACTACCAGAAATTATCCCATTCACATGGATCTTATTTTGAAAATTCATATTTCCGTTGCTTTTGTTCAACTACGAGCTGGAGACCCTTGGTTCCTAACTTTTTCCACTTCTGCACTCCTAAGAATTGTTCCTCTTATCTCGTACCCCCTGCAACACATATTTTCTTGAAGGCCATTGAAGTTTAATAAACAAATCAAGTAACCACACGGTAACTCTATGTCTTATTATCTTCTTTTCGATTCTTGTTCCCAGGAGAGGCGACACAGCCACCATTAGTGACACGAACTCCAAAGACTGGTAGGTTTCATGTTTGAATGTAATGATATTGAACTTTGAAAACAGGGCATGGATTAGTGAATGATTTGATAAAAGCAGATGTTTATTTAATGATTATATATAATATTTTATTATATTACATATTATCATTAATTATATTCTGTGTTATATTATTATTAATTATTTTTTCTATACAGCATTGCCTAGTGTATGCTGATCTCCCTTTTTCCCATCTCCTTCGCTTATCACTAGTGATTCTCTTTGACCTGATCTTGCCATGATTTCTCCAGACAATTCTCTTTATATTTTAGAATTAACGGTTGGATTTGAAACAAATATAAATATTAATAGTAATCGCAAAACTGTTAATTATAAGCCCCTTTTGCTCGACTTAAAGCCACAATATCATGAGATCAACTTGATAAATATTTCTATGGGCTCTCTTGGAATTCTTGAATCTTCATCTGATTCGTTGCTATACATGATGAAATAGTTAGGCATCGATAATAGTACACAAAAAGTAATCATCAAAAAGATTATGAATATTGCAGTGAGATGCATTTACTATGTATTTTGCTGATGAAACAAGGCGTGGACAAACCCCGAACTATTAAACTTTTTATTGAACTTGTCTTGTTTTTTTCATACTTATTTGCTCCTTCGTTTTCTCTGCAATATATATTCGTCTTTTTATTTTATGTTACTTCACTGCTATGCCAATTATACATTGCCTGTTAATTAGTAAGACGTATAATTCTAGTTTTTAAATTGTTCATGAATGAACTGCAGTTTTAAAAAAAGAATTATATATTATTATATGTTTAATGAGTATATTTGATAACCTTATTGATTGCCTGGAGAAAAATTCTCGTAAAACTGGCAAATACGAGTGAGCAAATACAAGTAGGTCCTGTGTGTTTGTGAACACAAACATGAATGGGAAGATTAATATATTTTCACTTTTTAGTTTTTTCTTAGTTGTTAATCAATGTGTCAGCAATGCATTTAAAAGCAAAACTAGATTTCTGAAAGATTATTGAATGAGTTGATATACAAAGGTTGATAAACACTGATAGGTAGACTTCTATAAATTATAATTTTGAAAGAATCCTTAACGTTGTTAAACAACTAGTTTAATATAGGAATGACTTTGATGTTTCATGATTCGATATGATTATCAGTTATATACAAAATAAGAATGTAGTTCAAACAAAAATATCACTTGGCCGCTTTGCAACCTTATTTATTCCTTCTAATCTCCTTCTAGTACCATTCACAACACCAGGTAAGGCAAAACAGTCATCGCAACTGCTACAGTCTTCCACAAGTTCATTACTAGCTTACCATTCAGAAGTAGCACTTGATTTTTGTACTACAACCAACAGAATGCAATCATTCAGATCAGGATGCATCAACATGCATCAAATGCTGCTCTTTGCAGTATGTGCTAGATATGTTAAGAGCTCATGTCATGCAGAATTGATATCCTTTAGCAAACAACCACGATTGCAGTCTTACATGATTCTAGTTCTAGTAATCCAGTTGATTTTGAGCTTTACTGTAATGTTTAATTTATCATTTAAAGTCTTTGTTAGCAGTTCTAGAGCATGCAAAAAACTCTTTAGGCTAGTTGAGCAGTATTCCCCTCTTCCCTTTCCCCCTGTCCCCTCCCCCTGTCCCCTCCCCTTCAAAATAATGGGATTTATGAAAGTTTTGGAAACAGCATATAACTAAATTTGTTGTGAAATAACTCGCTGGGAAGTTAAACTCACTACGATCCTTTAGAATCCCGAGTTTACTGGTTTCTATGGGGACTGTTGACAGTGATATTAATGTTTATTCTTAGATTGCATGGATACAATAACTTATTGTGATCACTACAAGAAAAAAAAGTACTGCACTGACAGATTTGTCAACTACATGAGACGAAACTGCCCTAAAACATGCGGATTTTGCACTGGTTTGTTGTCTTAGGCTGAAAAATTCCTTCTAATTTATTTAAAGGATACCCTTAGAAGTTATCATTAATTTTTGCTTAGCAACGTTTAAAATTTAATTATTATTCTTCTGTTTTTGAATATCTCCTGTCGTAATTGGCTCTACAGCTGTATATAGATAACATCTCTGCATTAAGGCGGAAAATGCTGGCATGATTTTCAGTTTGATATCTTTCGCAGCTTTTTTTATTTCTGTTTGTTCATTGATACTGATCTAGAATGTCCAGTACTTTATTTTGCAAGCGAATGTGCTTCAGAATGATTTCATGACGAATTTAATACAGTACTTCCTCGATTATCCGGTCGCACTGGGTACAAATTGTCGATAATCGGACCGGAAAAGTGGAAATGACCGTATAATAAATAAAAGAGACAAATTTTGTCTTAAATGTACGTTCAAGCACCTTTTTTCGTAAGTGAGATTTATAGCTGGAGTTTGTTGACCATACAGGTATTGAAAAAGTTCACAACTTGCAAAACCAAAACAAAGCAAAACATATAGTCAAACAGATAACAATGTTTCTTTAAATTTTGGGCAACCGGTTAATTGAGGAACGATTAGTTGAGGAGGTACTTATCAGCATACTGTCTGAATTTATGTATATATTTTCAAGTACCTCTGTACCTATCAGTATGACTTTCACGTAGAAATATCTGCTAATGTGTGACACCAGAACAAAGCATCATGACAGAATTCATTCTCAAAATTTTGTCTGTCTCTAAGGTGGCGGAGGACAGGCGACAACTGCTCCCAGTGTTGTCACAAATCCACCTTCTGCTGCTCCTGCAGGTTTGTTGCCGTGGCATCATTATACTTCGATATCATTTCGATCCTCTTAAGTTGCTTTAGCACGTGCGTTTCACCCTGCTGTTAAGAGTCTCAATTAGAGCAGCTTTAAAATAAGATGCAGTGTACATTGTGAAGAATCGTTTGAACATTCATTTTACGTAGATTGAGTGGAAATTGAGGACTCGAAAGATGCCAGCCAGGCCAAGGCCCGAAGAAATTCGTTAGCTGTGCTGTCGCATTCATCTCCCTGTGTAGCAAGATTTTTCTTATCATACGGGGGATTTTCTTCATTTAAGAAACTTTCATTAACGTATTTGATTAAATTGCCTCTGTTGTTATGTTTGCATTAGTGAATATATATGAAAGAAATTGTTGCTAAATTCTGGTCAGTTTATTTAGGATGTGTTTTATTATTGATTTTCTCTATTTGTCATATTTACCAGGTGGTTGTGGCCTGCCTGAAGTATCCCAGGGTAGGGTGATTGCTGGTGAAAATGCACCGAAAGGTGCTTGGCCATGGCAGATTCTGATGCTATTCATGAACAGTCCAATGTGTGGAGGAGCTCTTATTGCGCCAGACTGGGTGTTAACTGCGGCTCATTGTGTCTCGGGTAGGAGTACGATGCGATTCAAGATCAGGTAGGGAACTGTGTTATGTTGCATATTAATTTAAGATATAGAGACTTCTGGCGCACAAGCAGACATCGCTTGAAACCAGCTGGTTGGTGCCAGAGTAGCAAATAGAGCCTTGGTGCATCAGCAAATTGATTACTTTCTCGTATAAGATAGTACACACACACATACACACACACACACCCCACACACACACACACACACACACACACACACACACACACACACACACACACACACATACACACACACACACACACACACACACACACACACACACACACACACACACACACACACACACACACATACATACATACATACATACATACATACATACATACATACACACGCTCACCTTCACCCGATAAAATTTGATAAAAAAGATAATTATGTTTTTCCAGATTCTCTATCTTTAAAGTGCTATCAAAGTGGATCAGAAAGTTATATAGCTTCGAAAAGCAACTTTGGGAAGGACAATATTTATCTTGCAGAGCCTGATATTATCTATTGAGTTCAAGCCACTTTCTTTTAAACCTTATTTGCTGTGAAATAATAGTCCTTTTATTTATTGTTGTAGATAATCTAGATTTGTCAACTTTTCAGAGTTGGTGAGCATCAATTTACGACAAGCTCAGAAGGAAGGCACACGGACATTCAAGTTCAGAAGATAATCCCTCATCCATCATATTCACGTAAAACTCTCGATAACGATATCGCATTGATGAAATTGGCGCGACCAGCTAAATTTGGAAAATATGTAAAGCCCGTCTGCCTTCCAGATCATAAACAAGATGTACCTGTTGGAACACAGTGCTTTATAACAGGTGATCAGCTGATTTTGTTCAAACCTTGATTTTCACTTGCTGTACTGGGTTATCTTTAGCCTACTGAAACGTTATTTCTCTGCCAGTTGAGTAAAAGCAAAATTAACCTTAAAGTCGTATTTGATAAAACTCTTGTATCAAGATTGTGTATTGAAGGAAAAATTCTGTGTCCAATAATGTAAAACATTGCTGGCAGCATTGTATAGGTGGCAAAGATTTTTTAGAGTTTTCGATTCCAGACGTATACAAATGATCATTTTCGGATTGTTGGGCAAGCAAGGTCGTCACTTTCATTTGAGTATTTTGAAATCCATCTAATTGAAGACCAAACGCAGCTTTGATTAGGACAGAATGAGTTCATTTTCTCCCATGGACTATTCGGCTAACCTAGGAGTGATTAGTTGCCAATTTGCCAAACGATGTGACCAAATGTAAGCGGTATTACTCCTGTCACGTGAATTTGCCTGTATCTGGTTACATATTTGGCTTCACCTTTCGATCGTTAACCGATATTTCATACTCTGGTATGTGTCGAACCAATTACAGTAGGTCCAATGGGCTGCAGAATGTTTCTACTTTTTCATGCGATAGTGGAATTCTGTGATGACAACAGACTGTCGACTTTGCATTCCTCCTCTTATGATTTGTACCTAGCTCATAATAATATCAAAGCTGACTAGTAAACTTGGCTCTTCAAGTGCCCTCACTCTGTTTCTGCTCTCATTGAACAAAATTCCTTAAATGCATATAGATAAAGATTTAATGGAGAAGTAAAGTATGAGTAGTAGAGTGATATGAATTTAGTCATCCTATCATTGCAGGTTGGGGAAAAATCAGACACCCTGGACGAATGCACCACACATTGCAACAAGGAAAAATGCCAGTTGTAGACAATTCTGATTGTTCCAAATTGAATACGAAAAACTTGGGTATTACGGTAAGATTGAATATTTGACTGCTTCTTTATCTGTAAGCAGGCAACTGAGTTAGTTATCAAATAAATCACATGATTAATTTGAAATTAACATTTATATACAAAAAGTAAGCTGATTGTTCTCAAACCCTGAGAGAAGATTACACTATAAGATGATAGGCCTATAACAAATTTTACAGAAAGCTTGGTATTCTCATATTGAAATTAAGACAAAAAAGACAATATTAACAATGATAATGAGGGACTTTGAGGATCTAGAAGTTTAAAAATGTTTTGCAGTTTCTTATTGTTCTGTTATTTACGTTGTGTTTCTTAGCAACTTTCTTTTCGAAGTAAGTAGGTAAGTAAAGAGAGTTTATTGTACTTGGACACTCCTTCCTAATGGTTGACTGGCCTTCACTTGTCGATTGTCAACCGAAGTGAACTTACTGCTAGAGATATGTATAGCACTATCCAAACTCACCTGTCTGTCACCCAGGCCATTGTGCAGTTATTCGATGTCCCCGCTGTTCCGAAAGAGCTAATCCCGCTGTTTTGAAAGCATATTGGAGTTAGATTCGAACCTTGTTCACCCTGGTTGTAAAGCAGAGGTATATGTTACAACACTATCTGTGCACATCCGGATGCAATTCATTGACTTACAGCATAGACTTTCTGTTCAATCATGCATTGTTTTTTGCCCAGATATGACATAGCAGCCTTGGCATACCGATGAGATGTTTCACTTTGCTTCAGCGGGAAGCTTTTGCTTGCTTTTGGATGCTCCTATGCTTTTAGCTTCCCGTTTTCAGCTATTTCATCCATTTATTTTTGATTTCTTTATACAGTATAGCCCCTCAGATAACAAGATCTGTTTTCCTGGAGTTCATATTAAAAACTTATATTTAGCCCTGTATTTAGTTCCTGTTTAAATTTCGATGTGCACTCTGTAGATGTTGTTTTTTTCCATAATTCTTCCTTGAAGATAACCAAAAATATGGTTTGTGCCGGACACGGTGGGAGCACGAGAGTTAGTGGCTGTCATGGTGATAGTGGAGGACCATTTGTTTGTCAAACTGGGCAAAATGGCAGGTGGGTTCTTCATGGCGCAGTGAGCTGGGGATCAGGGCGGTGTGATGCTAAGGTTGGGTACACAGTATTCGCAAGAGTTTCAGAATACAAGCAATGGATCGACAATACTATGACAAGAAGCTAAGAACGAATGAAATCGGAACTCTGCCACTGAAGTTCACTTATATTAGATACTCAGTATCTGAATACACTACATACTGAATATATGAATAAGTTAGTAGCACAATTAGATCAGCAAAATAAAAAATGTCTCATTTCTGTCGTTCACTGATCCCCTTTAAAATGGGTACGAATCTTTCATTATTTTGGCTCTTGTAACAATCTATGCTCAAAAACAATTCTCCGTTTCGTTGCAGTATTACTGGTAAGCACCACATGTCAGTGAAGTAATACTGAGGAGATTTGTGTTCTCTAACTTTCTGCCCATAGCTGCTATACACTAAAGGCCGATCTCCACTGTACAATTTTTGTGACGCTCGTCTGAAAGCTTCTGGACGACACATGCACAGTGGGAACTAGAATCGTCAGTAAGATCGTCAAGCTCTCGACGTAAAGTAAAAGCCAGTTTAACTTTTCGTCGGACGCTTGACGACGACATTGATGATCTCATTAGCGATTCAGTTTCCTACTTTGCACGTGTCGTCGAGCAGCTTTCCGACAATGTTTATGGTGATCATCATAAAAGTCATCTAATGGAGATCGGTCTTTATAGGCTCGAAGGCTCTTTCTCCCTGAATTCTATGTCGCTATGGGAGTCTTCTTGCGTACTTGTTCATTACACGCGTCTATGAACAAACTGCTTTTACTTGTGAAGCTATAAGTTTTTTGTCTTATTCAATTTGACAAATTTGCTCCCCAAATGTAAAGGCGGCGGATATAGCCATGGCCAATTTTTTGGGGCTAAGCTTTAAGGCCATGAGTTTCTCATCCCTATATTTCAATCATTTTCAACCTTGTAAAACTGGCCAGCATTAAGAAAGTAGGTTAAAACTTGCTAAATCCGTTGGCGTTTTCATCTCATAGGTTCTGCTGAATAATGGAAAGAATGAGTGCTTATTTGTCTAAAATATCGAAGATTGTGATGCCCAGGATCAAAATGACAAGCGAAAGGTTTGGAAATTCCTTAAAGCATTAATTCAATAAACTTAAATGAAGTGTATTAACAGATAGCAGGTCTTATTTCTGATTGCCCATGAAAAATCATAGAAAATTAGCAAATTTGAGCCCAACTGCGAGGTTGCAGGCTTTGTATTTGATGCTGTGCATTAATTGAGATACCCTGGGCGTGTAAGAATGATGTTGTATTCATTATGGAAAAAAAGATTTATGAATTTTTGCGATAAGTTTTCATGGGCGTAGGAGATGGGGGCTGGGAGGACTGTAGCCTCCCCCCTCCATTTGGGCAGAAATCCACTCCATTCAGGCAATTTCTTCTGGAAAAACAATAATATTTCACGAAAGCAGGTGTAGCTCAATACGTCTAGACAGCAACTTATTCGGGCAACAGATGGCAGTGATTTGGGCAGACAACATAAAGCCCCCCCCCCAAAATTTACAGTTCCCCTACGCCTATGTACGTTTTAACAGCAAATAAAAATTTCAGATAATCGAGGACACATGAAATTCACGCTGATGCATTTTGGTCGAAAGGTAGATTATTCCAGCACCCGGTTTGGTTCTCTTTTCACGCTCTCTTCTTGAGGTATTGTTTCCTCATCTTGACTCGAGCTGTTGCTGTTGCATCCTGATCCAAGCTACAAATAGATGTTTTTCGTAAGGTAGAAGTGAATTTGCAAATTTGTGTTTGAATTTTAAGCTGCGAGTGAAGCAATCTAATATAGAAGACAACAACAGTTACGCTTCTTCAAATCCTAATCACATGGAGCTCATCACGTTCCGTAATGTACAAAAATAGACGTAGTTGATGATCAAATCACTTTTCTCTTTTTACCCGTTGCCATAAAATTAACTTAATCTTTAAATGATTAATTTCAAGTATTCAATGTTACCCTTTGCCTAAGAGAATAAGCCTTGTTCATCCGGAGCCAAAGACCAAAAGAAAACCTGACTTAATCCTTTTTATATTTTCGTGAATTTTCTGCAACGGACGAATTGTTGCAGCCGTACGATAATTCATATCAAATTATGCGAAAAATTAATTGGTTTGTTCTTGAATCATCATTTCTATTTAGCTAAGAACTACTTCGATTCAACAGAAAAAGCAAAATTGCGTGAAATTAATGTTTTACTTGCAAAAGTACTGTTTGCGCGTAAATAATCGATTCAAACTCAAAGATCTTATTCAAACAAGACCTGTGTTTATGTCCAAAAATTCGCTTTTAAGCCTAAGTAGAAACGGCGTGCAGTTGCTTACTGCACTGCTGAATTGAAGTGTTGCAGAAAAAGATGGAGAAGATTTTTCTGCTTACTGAAAGCATTTTGCAATGAGATATTTTGATCTGTTGGTACTATTTTAGGGCTGCGTGCGCTGAACTTAGCCTCCCCTTTTAAAGTTATTTTTGTGTTTGGTAGAGGTTACATGAAGTAAATAAGCGAACTTGAATGTGATTGAAAAGCAAATTCAGAGCTGGGTACATTACAATGAATCCTTTTGATCATATCGAAGGGAGTGACTATAAGTAATAGATTCTAGAGGCAATTTGTGGTAACCAATGTGCTTGTTCATGCCATCAAAACTGTAAGCATGTTCTAAGCTCTTCGGTTTTTAGAAATTTGAAGGCATCTACTGAAGCAAAATAGCAGCCTACTCACTTTCAACACTGAGAATTGTGTAAATTAGTGTACTAACTTAGAAATACTTTCACGCTGCAAAGAGGTACTATAAATTTGTTTATGTATAAACTACCATCTTAATTCTGAAACTGCAAACTGCTGAGTTAATAAAGAGTTGCCGTATCACATACAAAGCTCTTAGTCTATAGAGAATGCACATACAAAGCTCTTAGTCTATAAAGAATGCATAGAAAAACAAGAGATAGCATCTGAAGGCACTCACCAACACGAAGTTGCTAATTTTCAATGTCATACTACCACTTTTATTAGCATAGTTATTAGTGTTTTAAAATAGGAAACTTCAAATGAATCGTCTTACCATTTCTTGGAACTGTGTCCTGTTCAAGCTCACCATAAATGCTGGCGAATTTGGCTCAGCTTCATTCATGTATTTATAATTTATAAGCAGTTGTTGATCTTCAACATCGAAAAGCAGGCACTCATTACTCGCTGTGTCGAAGTATACCGTTGTGCATCCTAGCATTGTATAGCAATTGTCCAGACAATGGTACAATGCCCGATTAGAAAGTTTTAGGACATGTAAATTGCCACAGCATGCTGATGTAACATTTGTCCATGTTCTCTGGTCATTCATGAACTTTGAAACATCTAATTTACAAAGTGCGTCCACCTCTAGTACTCTGAGCTCAATTAAGAGCACTAGCACAGTGAAAAGAACCTTTTGTAGCATCTCGGTCCTTCTTTGTACGTTCTGTTCTTTTGCAAAGCTAAGTTTTTTTTAACTCATGTATCAACGGTTTCTAGCTGACCCCCCGAACCTTACTGTGAAAGATTCCACCCGCTTTCTCTGCCAACCTGATGCTGATTTGTTTCTGGTGACGCCTCTTTTTCATAAATGACGGAAGTAATAAGACTTGAAGTCATATTTGAAGGATGGAAGTTTTTCTGAAGAGCACAGAACTTCGCTTAAAGAGAATTCCACTAGCATTAAATGCAGTGCTGATTTATGGCCTTGCTTTTTCAAAAGATGCGACAAGTTGAAAGAAGAGAATGATTCGGAAAATTATGTATTG
The DNA here is from genome assembly GCA_964019165.1 of Mastigias papua. Classification (NCBI taxonomy): domain Eukaryota; kingdom Metazoa; phylum Cnidaria; class Scyphozoa; order Rhizostomeae; family Mastigiidae; genus Mastigias; species Mastigias papua. Next base: position 2,003,193 of record OZ025273.1, on the reverse strand, counting down.
CAAGCTACTTCTATGCTTGTTTCCCTGTAGTGATCACTTAATAAACTGAACATTCTGCAGAGAGATAAGGAGTTTTCTCCTTGAAGCCTGCATTTTGCAAACAAGCACCCCGATCACTAAGCCAAGATTAAATCCGGTGACCAAATTAATCAATACATGTGCGTACTTCCAATACTTAGCCATGAAACTTTTACATGCCTAGTTTGTAAAGACAACAGCGTTCATGACAAAGGAAAGTGAAAGTGCGATAAAATAACTGAATCGAGCGTGATTCGAACTCGACGTACAAAGTCGAGAGTGGCAAGCTCGAATCCCGCTAGGGTCAGTTACTTTCTCACACTTTCATGCGGAATAAGCACCATTTTTGATGGTAGTTGTTATTCAATGCTGATAAACCAGCATAGTTTTAGTAACTACCAAACATCAGACATTCAATTAACTTTGATGAATTATCAATTCTAAATAGTATTGTACAATAGTTCTTTGTCCTTTGCACCAGGCCCTTGCTTGAATCTATGGCATATGAGAAATTACAGCTGACAGATAGAAAAATATAATCTTTGTTTGCGTAAGATTGCTTTCCGTTGCTTATTTGTGTTGTCATAGTAGACTTACTGGAATTGCAAGAGATAAAAGCTAATAATTTTTATTTCCCTTGACTGTCAGTTCCGAAAGTGCTTGCTTTTGTCTAAGCTTTGTCTACTAGCAATTCGAAAAGCTTTATCACAGGAGAAAGCACTTGTAATTTTCTGGAATAGTCATTTACTAATAAATCACTGCTCCAATCAGACCAAAGTGTTATAATTATTTGCAATATTTCTTATTCAATGCTATCAACTTAATACTAACTTCGCAACGAATAAAGATAGATAAATATACAAATTAATCCATAAACATTACTCACAATTTTTGTTGAATATTAATTAATATGTTCATGAAAAGATAGGGTTACAAATGCTGCTCGTAGCTGCCAAGGTGAAGAAAGGCTCTCTTTACTGACTGCACTTCTCCGCTGCAATCTTTTTACACCCTTCCATCAGCTATAATTGAGATTATAAGAAGCACTGTTTCAGAACCATTTGCAAGATAAGGCGGTAACATTACGTTTAATTTATACTCTTTTATTATTATACACGTCGATAGTGCTTTCATAGAAAAACCCATAGTCAAGAAAAGCTCATAAGATGACATCCATGGCACCCACTTGGAATAATAATATTCTTCACTATTGAAGAGGGAGGGGGTAATGTGCCGTATATATCATCGCACATGTTTACTGAGAGCAAAATAAAGGCGATATGAGTGGTCCACATAGTCGCATGGACTTTCATTACTGTTAAAGTTCACTCTTCAAAGGTCTGATGAGAAAAGTTTAGATTTTGTAAGAGGATGCGATACAATTTACGTTAGGCAAGGGCTTGCCTATCAGTTCAATTTATAAGTATGTCTACGGGCAGACATGGCTGTTGGAAAGTTCCCAACATCGTGTTACAAATTCTATATGCTTCTTGTTTGATTATGTGTTTGTGAAGCACGAGATTTAGATCAAAAGGATTATTTGAATCTAGAAAAAATAAAAGAGAAGGTTCTTCTCGAGTATTTGTCAATGATAAACAGACATTGCAAAACTGAATACAAATACTAAAGATCATTGAAGCTGTCTTTACTTGGGAATGTTTTACTTACCATTCTATGAAATGCTTCACGATCAAAGAGGGCATAGTAAGAATCAGAGGACTTTGAAATCTTGATGCAAACATTCCATAACGATCCCGTCACATATCGGTATAGTATGCAATATCCATCCTGTTTTTCGTAGTACAATGAATGGCAGTCCTCACTCTCGTAGCACGCTTCTAAGCAGTAAATTTCAGATTTCACGAAAGCATTTCTTACCATATACTGGCCACAGATATTGTTGCGTTCAAGGCGAGCTCTTCGAGGCTCCACCATGGCTTTCATGTAATTTAGACAACAGATGTCCTTACATGCAGTCTGTTTGTTAAAGGAAAGCAAAATAGCTACCATAATTATGTACCCTCTGAAACTCATATTGAGAACTTCAGTAATCACCCAACAACCACCCATAGACTTTGATAACTGGTATATACATTTATGCATACATTTAGTTCATACAGAACTTGTTTGATTAATCGGCACCCAGCCGTCAGATTTTGCCAGTGAGGCCTTAACAAACGACACCTTCTAAGTGGGTTCGTTCCAACTGAAGCCTTGACAGATGAGGCATTGCAAAGTGAAGTTTTACCTACTTGATGCCTTGGCAATATCTCCATAAAAGCTGCAAATTTTCCTCGCTACAATGCATAGTTGTGTCGTATTTGGCCTCTTAAGAACTTTAGAATTTATGAGTCAACTATTATAACGACGACTTTTCACTTTGTCGTCTCTTCATCTTGAGTTTTGAAATTTCAAAATAGAAAACACGTGCTGTACTTTCTGTAAATTTACGTTTCAAGTTTGTTGAACCAGCTGAGCGCTACTGGGCCTTTAATTGATTATTTTAATTTGTGTTCCTCATGAAAAAGCACTGCCGCATTTGACATTGCTATTTTGAGAAGGTTAGCTCTTTAATGAACCTATCTGTTGCTACGAGCAATATCTCGCATTATCAAAGCGTCCCTGGGCAAATGGCTACGGACACAGTGAAAGCAATGCTAATTGAGCTGTTATGAAAGCTCTTTTCTGGCCAGATGGTCATTTATTTACAGAAGTAAAATTCAAGGTAGTTTGATTACTCGTTGTAAAAAACCGTTGGCAGATTTAAAGAAGAAGCCAAAGCTATGTACCGTTGTCTTGATGATTGATGATGAATAATTTTCACGAATTTTTATAAGGAGCCTAGAACAAAGCCCTAATTCTTAAAGTACCTTATTTGTGTACCACTTTTAACACAGTATGGTACTGAAAGTTCCTTAATAGTCCCTTTACTATAGCTGGACATTTCTTACTAGTATATATATATATATATATATATATATATATATATATATATATATATATATATATATATATATATATATATATATATATATATATATATATATATATATATAGTGTGTGTGTGTGTGTGTGTGTGTGTGTGTGTGTGTGTGTGTGTGTGTGTGTGTGTGTGTTAAGTGTTTAGCAAGAGAATGATGTTTGTAGTGATAAAAATATTTAGCAGGACAATTTCCTTTAAGTTTTTCGCCTTGCGCATGTAGTTTCCTTATAAAACGGTGCCATATAACAAGACGTTTTGAAACTTCATGATTTGCAGCTTGGAGAACAGTTCCTGTCACGAAACCATTCTGAATATGCATCAAACCACCTGTATATTTAAACAATTTGTCTGTGACCGGATAGAGTAAGAATCGCCGAAATAATCTCGAGTTGTATCTAGTATCTATGCAACAAGCCCATTACAACTATCAGTTGTTTACTCTAAAAATCCTCGTTGGTTTGCTTACATGCTTTTTATGAGGAACCTGGCTCATGGTCTAGTTCTTATAGGGCCTAATTTTTCGGCGTCTTTTGATCACAGTTTAGTTGTAAAATTTGCTTAATCTTAACTGCACATTCAGTACTTTATAGATATAATAAGTGCTAAGTGTCAGAATGTTATAAACATTGTAAGTTTCAACGCAAATCCCTCTATGATACACTGCCATGTAAAACTAAATGTAGTGAATGGAAACATCTTCCTAATTCTCGTTTGTTTGCAGTCTTAAAAGTATTCCAAATTGAAAATTTCCTTGGGAGTTTTGTCTTCAGTGGTACGAGTTTCTTAAATTTTCTGACGTAATTTCCTTACAAACAAACATGTATTTAACCAAATGTTAAGAGACATCCTGGCAGAAGGGAGAAAGTTTGCTTCTTATAAAAAAGCATGTAATCCAGTTCACGACCTTACAATTTGGATAGCGATCCTATTGGGCATATGCTTTTCTGGTTAAAAATATTTAAGAGACGGATGTTGTTTTCACGATTGTTTTTGAAACTCAGCCTGCCTATGTTTCTTTAAATTTCTCTTACTTTCTGCCTGATGTGATCAAAAGAGGCCGGAAAATGTGTATTAACCATTACGTCATTAGTGCCTACTACTTGTTCCTCCTCCACTGACTTCTGCATTCTTCTTCAATGACGCGCTGCGCTGCCTTGTACAGAAGCAATGTGACTAGACTCCCTGTAGACTTTGCCCGGAAGGGAGGCTCTCGAAATCCTCTCTACCCTTCCCATTGTCCGAACAGAGATAGTTATGTTGAGTTCACAATGTCGTATTGTCCTACCGATCCTACAATGTAGGCCGAGTGGAAATGATAGGAACTTACAGCAAAAGAAGAGTTAGAAAACAACATAAAAGGTGGCTAGGAACGTCGACTTAAACTCCAAGTATGTTGTACCTGCTTTAGCTCTTGGAAAATACATGATATACCCCAACTTCCGCAAACTTGGGGTGAGTGGGTGGAAATTTAGTTACTATATGATTGTGCACTCCTACAACATTCATGGGAATAGTGATATTTTCTTTTTCGGCATTGTAAGGAACACTACGTTTTCAATATTTCCTTTTCGCTTGGTAAAACGTTTCAGAACGTGAACAAGTACGATTGATGTCTTTTATTTCGGTTCTACTTTTGAGTTAATACATCATATGGAGTAACGAAGCGCGCTATGTTTTCATTCAATTATTCTTGATTTTTTAGTAACCTGTACAAGCGTCTCGTCTGAAGATATCTTAGCAATGGATGGAAAATTATATTCATTGATATTTATACTATGTGGTTCTTTTCCTACGTTAAGAGGTATTTATGGATTCTTTCATTGGCTGATATACGGCCTAGAGATTTCGATTTTAAAACCCTAATTTCTTTAACTTGATGATTGAAGTTTCCATTTTTCCCAGAATAATAGAGAGGTGGAAGCTCGATGTTATCTGGGAGTGTTGATGAGGAGTTTGATAAACAGAGCTAGACAGAATAATAGATAGAATTATGGTGAACATTTAGATACGATAAAGAAAGATCCCACACTTAACTGGAACATAAATTTGTATTGTCCAAAAGCTCTATGAAGTGTAGAAATATGTCACCAAATAGAGGCATCTAGTTATAGTACAATCTGGAATAGTTAGTAGGGAAGAAAATATGTTTTGTGGAATATTGACAGCACCAGAGCCAGACTGCAGAATAAGGCCTTTTGCAATCTTGAGTGTGCATGAGCAAAAACTTGGGTGAGCAAGTGTGCACTTGACCTCAGGTGTGCACTTTTATGTGTGCACTAGAATTTTGGTTTACATAGCAAAACCATTTAGTTATTATCATAGTAGCTGGAAAATATTTGCTGTGACCACCTTGTAACACCATGCCTTGCCCATTTCTGGGTGTGGAGTATCATTTGAGTATGGTCTTACCAAACTGCAGTCTGGCACCAGTCTAATAGCATCATCTTGCTTGGAGCAGAATTTGAGCATTGAACATTGAATGTTTATTAACTTTAATAAGTGGATTCTTTAATGTATTTTAGAGTTGACAGTTTCTTGTCTAGCTTGGATTTCAATCTTTCCAGAAATTATTTTAACATTGAAGAGCATCATAAGAGCATCATTTGTAGGCTTACTCATATGCAGATTTTTCTAAAATAACCTCCTGTCTATTAAGGCCCCCTCTCTTTTAGCCCCCCTCTAGAAGCCTCTACAATATTTCCAGAATTCATTCTTCATAATCTGCCTATATTTTTTGTATTCTAATCCTTTCTTTATTTATCATAGCCTGCAATAGTCCACTTGGAATGGAGAGTGGATTGATAAATACGTCACAAATCACACTTGGTACTGATAAATTTGCACATGTTAAGGATATGGACCGTTTACGCTACAATGATCATGATGGATGGTGTACTACAGCCCGAGACTCTGCAGAATTTAGTGAAAATGCCTTTATTCAAATAGATCTTATGGTGAACCACATTGTTTCAGCTATCCTTCTCCAAGGAGGAAGTGGTAAGAACAAGGGTTATTCATATGGAGATAGAATAAAGGTCCAATGGACAGAGAATGGTAGTAATATTATGGGATACTACAAAGACGAGAAGCATGGCCAAGAGGTGAGTTGCTGAACAGCTGGTGTTGTATATATTTGATTGAAAACATCCAGTAGACCATTTTGTACATATTCCTTATTTACAGTTACTTGGTTATTTTGATTTTTATTGATTTTGCTGCTTAATGCATTTTCTCTTAATTGAGAGGATTCATGATATCCATTTTGAATTTGCTAGATATTGCAATGTGCACCATCTCTCAATTTGCTCTGTGCATTTTTATCAGTAAGATGTATAGTCTACCAGGCTCTAAATATAATATATCTTACATATGAAATATTTTAGCTGCCGCTAAATAGCAGTACAACTGAAGACAGGATTGATTTCATCAAGCCACTGTGTGCAAGATACCTAAGAATACTGCCATATTTAAATCAAAATCCTCTGTGCTTTCGACTGGAAATACTAGGTTGTATTGGGTGCTCTCATGACCACACTACAACCCCTACCCCAAGAAAGACAGTAAAAAGCACAACTAACTTGTACACAACAAGAGAACCATCAGTGAAAACTACATCACCAATTACCAAGACCCCTACCAAAGGTACTAGTTAACCTACCAGGTAGCCTATGACTTTGTCTGTAGGGTTATCAAGAATGTTGTCATTGCACTGTTTTAGTTTTTAATATCTTTTGCTATTTACAACTGAGTAGATAGCTTGATTGTCAAAGGAGTTATGATGTTTAGTTAATTTTTTGATGATTTTATGCATTTTTATTTTACAGAAAGACCACACCCAATTTTTATAAAATTGTTGGTCAGTAAGGCCTTTTTAATTTAAGGCTCTGCTCCTTAGTAGTAAATGGTTAGCCAGTGGCAGCACTGGAGAGCTTAGGAGTTCAAATGTGTCATGAACAGTAGCTGCCCAAAATAGGGCAAGTTTTTCATATAAAGATGGACTCCTTATAGAGAATAGAGGTTATGGGTGTAATAATATGTGTGACTGGGATTGATGTAAGGTAACAGTCATTTGAAAGGCCTCAGGTCTATCTTAAATGCACTCTTCCATTCTATTCTAAGGGAAGGAACTAGCAGGCCTGCCTCTTCCAGTTTCAAGTCCCAACATTGTTTATTTGCAAACCATCCCCATGCATCATCAAGTTTTGTTAACTTAAAGGTCACTAAATAGTTGGAATGATACAGCAATTTTGACTATGCAGTTTATTTTTTGTAGGTATTTTACCAACACAAAGGCCTGGTGGAAGGTCATCACAATCAAAGACAGTGCTAATCATTGTGGTTGTTGCTATTGTTTGTTTCTTGGTGATCACTGCACTTCTTCTTTACCGATTCAGACACTGGTTTAGGTGCCTGACTAAGAATAGCAATGGTGGGAGACACACGAAGCCAAAGAAAAATACGTTTCCTGTCAAAATGGAAGCCACATTCTCTGATATGAATACAAATGGTATGCCAATGTTTTTCATTCTTTGTTTCTCGGTTTAACTTTATTACTGCACATTTGTAAATAATTAAGTGATTTTTCATAGTAACTTTAAAAATGCTTGCATTTATTTACACACACACACGCACACACGCACACACGCACGCACACACGCACGCACACACACACACACACACAGATATATATATATATATATATATATATATATATATATATATATATATATATATATATATATATATATATATATATATATATATATATATATATATATATATATATATATATATATATATATATATATATATATATATATATATATATATATATATATATATATATATATATATATATATATATATATATATATATATATAGAATAAACCACAAATATACTATCCTTTAGGTAAACGTTTCGATTATATATTCGATGTATATATATATATATATATATATATATATATATATATATATATATATATATATATATATATATATATGTATGTATGTATGTATGTATATACAAACTAATCCTAAGCGGCATCCACAACATATATAAATTACATAAAAAGAATAAATCTCAAATATACTATCCTTTAAGTAAACATTTCGATTAAAATCTTCACCAGGACTAAACGTACAATGACATTGGGCCTGCTTAAATTACCTACGTAACAATGGGGTCACAATTGATATTACCTAAGGGGGACCTACCTATTACCACCTCATGATATATTAAGAATCCATTATATGGGGAGGGCCAAAGCTGTGAAATAAGAAACAAAGGAGGATAATACAGAGCATATAAGGTGATGCAAAGAGTGCGAGAAGTGTGAAGAAAAGAAGAATATATGCTGGATAGATGCAAAATGGACAAAGAAGCAATAAACGCTGGGAAAGTACATAGGGGATTGCTAATGATCCGCATATCTGATGTTAAGCCCCTCAGGCATAAAGCTCTGTAGGCTAAACTGCCAGAATCCCACCTTATGTCTAGAAACTCCAAATACCCTATCTATAATTTGAAAACTAACATCCGCTAAAAGTCCATAATGGTTGGCGTCTGTAAAATATCTAAACAACTCTGCCTGCGTCACTGCTACTCCACCTGAAAACTTCCTACTAGATAACTTATAATTGTTAAACCTGGCTCTAAATGATGTAAAGGTGCTACCTACATACTGCTTACCACATACTTTACAGCCTAATAAATACACATACTGCTTACCATATACTCATACTAAGATGATGTGCATAAATAACTGAAGCAGACAATAAAAAGAAGGAAAGGACTAAAATATATATAGATATATATACTTACATATTTTAGCCCTTTCTTTCTTTTTATTGTTTGCTTCAGTTATTTATGCACATCATCTTAATGACTTTTATTGTGTCTACAGTAGTTGAATATTAGGCTTTCTACTCTATGTTGTCCTCTAGACCTTGTTTACATCAACCCAGGATGGCTCCAAGCTGGTTTAGAGGGTCAACCCTTTTCCAGTCTACTCTCTTCAACTTACACGAATGCATTAGCCTGGGTCAACCCGACTAAGTGGATTAGCCTTTCTCTAGGGTAGGGCTGACCCAGTGAGATGGGTTAGCTCAATCTGGAGTCATGAACACCCTTTGAAGTAGCCATCCCAGGGTCATTCATTTGGGAAATTTGGTAGCTGCGTAATAAGTTTCGAAGCATACGTTCTATGAGCTGGCCCGGGTTGGATCAAGAAGCCGTGACAGAAGCTATTCCGGCTTCATGTAAACACTAAAAAACTTTCTGATGGTGAACGAGCTACTGCAGATTGGCTTCCATCCCGGTTTTGTGTAGACCGCACCTTACTACCACACACAATTACTTAGTAACTCAACTTTTTTGTAGGCATATTTAAGAAAACATTAAACTAAATAAACGGGGGGGGGGTCGTCCTAATTAGAGAGGAGTGATCGGAAAATCGGAAATATCTTCCAAAAAATAAGAAGGGGGGCTTATTCGGAACCTGAGAGTAACAGAACCGATCTCTGTTTTATAGATGAACCAGAAAAATTGCCACTGAAGCCGACAGAGGAGTATGATGTAACAGATGATTCACAGGCAAACCTATATAGTTACGTTTATGCTACACCTAGCCATGAGTGTGTTGCATCAGATCGTTCACCACGCAACCCCCGTGCTAATGGTGACAGCAATCAGGCCGTAGATTACGCGAAGCCAGATGTCGGTACGACGCAGGAGCGATCTGTAGCAAAAGAGCCCATTTATGCTGGTTCTCAGCTCTATGAGAACCCTTACCTAACAGTGATTGGCTCTAGCATCTATGCAGACCCAAGCATCGTAGGTCAAAGCGGGCCTGTAAAAATACCAGAATTCCCACGCGGTGCATTACGATTCTTGGAGAAGATAGGGGAGGGGCAGTTTGGGGAGGTGCATATCTGTGAAGTCAATGAGTTATCTAAGCTGGTTGAAGATTCCAAGAGATTTAGTCGTTCGCTGTATTCAGTAACGAAAGTTGCCGTTAAGCTGATGAAATCAGGACAAGATGCTTCAATTGGGGAAGAATTCATGAAGGAAGCTCGAGTCATGTCTAAGCTGTTACATGAGAACGTCGTACAGTTGATCGGAGTATGCTTAGACGAACCAAAATGCATGGTTGTTGAATACATGGAAAATGGTGATTTGATGCAGTTCTTGCAAGCGCATAGAAGGTACACTGGTCCTCCGAACCCCCGGATAAGTCTCCTTCCAAAGGGCGTCTTGTTAAATGAAACCCTGTTTTACATATCAATGCAGATTGCCGCTGGAATGAACTACCTGGCATCGCAGGGCTTTGTTCACAGGGATCTTGCAACAAGAAACTGCTTAGTTGGTCATGCTTTTACGGTGAAAATCGCCGATTTCGGCATGTCGCGAAATCTGTACACTAAACAATATTATAGGATAGAAGGTAAAGCGGTTTTGCCAATAAGATGGATGGCTCCAGAAAGTCTCTATTATGGTAAGTGAGTGGTGATTTCCTTAATTTAGAAAGTGCTTGATTGGCACCTTCGTTAGTTTTTCTGGCAATTATGTTTGAACAAGAGGCGCCCTCTTAAACAGCCAAGAAGAGGGCTATGCTTTAGTTACTCCTAAGAACCACGCCCACAATCATACTCAGTATTTCATCCAGATTATTAGATTTGAATATGTTTTCTGGACAAAAATCTTATTTAACCGGGAGTAGCCTATCATAATTTGTAGATACATTTGTTTGTCTATACTTTTACATAGAGCCGGGTTAAAGGGTTGGCTCATACTGCCAAATTAGGATTTCATGAAACTAGCACACAGTCATTGAAAAGGAGGATAAGCCCCCAAAGCTCTCTTCATGTTAGCAAGGGGGATTGAGACCCCAAGTCCCCCTCCATGGTGCCCCTTGATTGAAGCATTTCTTTATTGTCTATAGAAAATCGAAACAAATTCAATGATGAAGGTAGTATTTATTGGCAGTTTTCTGAAAGGCGTCTAAGCAGATACTCTCGAAAGGATAGATATCGGAAGTGCTGAGAGATACACCCTATGTTTTTAAGAGCCACACACAAGCTTCCCAAATTGCACATTGTGCTAGGATATTTATTGCAAACAAAGAAAGGCATGGATTATTAATGTAGAATATTATACAGTGTAAGAACATTTTATGTGTTTAAAAACAAATAAAAATGGCAAGTTGATTTCAATAGGGCCTCACTGGTAGTTTTATCTACAGGTAAAGGTACGTTTTAACATTCTCCGGGCACTTTTTCATAATTTGCAGAAGTTTCAGCTTGCCCTAAATGCCATAACTGAGTCTGAATGGTGTTTTTTTTCGGAATATCAATCAATGTCGTGAATAGGCTAGAGAATTAGAAGATTGGATGATTTCACTTTTTGTTGTCGTTCTTGTCTTAGAATTATGAGAGCTTGAGTGTGAATGTCAATTGTTTAAAACATGTTATCGCTATAGTTTTTGCCCAATTTAGGTTTTGGAGCACTTGTTGTCGAGGGCAGAACAGCAGCCTCGTTACGTTTTGCAAGCACAAGCGAGGAGACTGGAGGGATATGTTTGATAGAATCCATTGACAACTTACTGTTTTATAATAGGAAGTATTGATATCCTATATAAACAGTATTTGGAGACAGCTCTGTGGGATACATTTGCACTGAATAGTCAAGTAGATATTTTGTTGAAGTTATCTTTCATTTATTTAGGGACATTTACATCACAAACCGATGTCTGGTCATTTGGTGTCACAGTCTGGGAGATTTTTACTTTTGCGACAGAGCAGCCTTTCGACAGGCTATCAGACGAACAGGTCATAGAGAATGCATTGTCTCTCGCTGAAAGACCAGGGGTCAGTTTTCAGTATCTCTCACAGCCTCAAGGATGCCCGAACGATACTTTCGCTGTACTCATGAACTGTTGGAAGACAGTACCAGAGGAGAGGCTGAGCTTTCAAGAGCTTCTTAGTTTCTTCAAAGCACGCAGTCCGAATTCTATGGAAGTATCGATTTGACAGGTATTGCTCTTTGACTAAAGTGTCAATGTATGTTAATGCTTGAGATATTCTTGATATGTGGGAAATACACCCGAGCTCATTTCTGGCAGTATCATCTTCCTTGGGACAATATGTAAAGATATGGTTAATTCTTTCAGAGTATTGTTTCCGCTGAGAAAAGTAAATAAAGCTGATACTGCCAGATATGGAAGAATTATTGTAAAACTGTTGAGACTTACGCCTTCGTATCGCAAATCCACCATTGCAAATCTGCCACTGTAGATTCACCTCTATAGATCCGCCACATCACATTTGCCCCTGCAGATTTACCACTGTATACCCGTCACTGCAAGTTTACAGTGATACGTCGTGTACTTGTCTAGACGGGGGTATTGTTGGAAGCATTTCTTACTGTAACCCATAATTAACAGAAACCTATGTGCAGAAATTCGTTGTAGATATGGTAAGGAAACCCTCATATGTTCACCTTCTTTGGTATTAGAAATTATAAATAGGTAGCCTTTAGATGTTAAAGAGGAATAAATTCTTTAGGAGAAATAAAAGTTGTGTTAATACTTTTTCACTTAGGGTGTATTAATGTTGGTATTGGCTTTTATACTATATTATTCACAGTTGTTCATGCAATTAATCTTCCATTGTTCATATTACCCAAAGGTTTCGAAATAAAGCGGTCTTCATATTTTAAAACTGGTATTTGGAGCTTATAGCCTCCAACTTTTTATAATCCACTACATTTCCATACATCCATACATTTCCATGTATTCATTCTTTTGTAATTTTACCTCTTCTCCTCTACACTCCTTTCAGTTTATAGCATCGCCCTATCATATTACCATTATTGTTTCCCACTACTTTCAGGACCTTGCACTATCAATGCACCAAATCTTAGTTTTTTTTCTTTTTCTTGATTTTTAAGATTTTGTAACTCACGATTTGAGTAGATGCTGCTTTTAGAGGATTTTTGCAACGCTTTAAGTTTTTTGTTCTTCATCAATTATAATCATTTGTTGTCGTATGCAACACATGTTGTTAAATATTGCAAATGTTGATTGTTGTTAATAGTAAAAATCTTGTATTTTATTGCTCTTTAAAATGTAGTAGCATTGTTGCCCCTGTCCCTCTACTTAAGTAAACTCATTCATCTGCATTTTAAAGGGGAATTCAGCCAAGTATAATATTTTATTTCTAGAAGTGCGGTGCTCCTTCGAATGAGCGCTGTTTCGTATAGATTTGGTAAGAGAGCGCAGAGGCCAGCAATGAAAAAACATATTTCAGACACTTGAAAATTCCCAATAGATTGAAATTGAAACGCCATTGAAAAACCAATGTGCATCATCACTCATATCAAAGAACTTTACTTCTCATAATTAGCATACGACTTAGTCTATCATAATCTACCATACTAGAAGATACATCTTGTTATGCCGTTGTAACAGGCCATGCCTCTATGACCAGCCATGTTTCTATCACCGTTGATACTTCTCTGACAAGTCATGCTTCAGCAACAGGCCAATACCCTAGATCAATAAACTGATAGGACCAAAATGACTCTGCAGAACATAACTAGGTGGGCATTGGTTTTACTTGTGCGACATGGCATTCAATGAGATTTTGGCCATCTAATGTATGCGGAATATATGCAAGGGCTCCTTAATTAGTAGACCGTAGGTGGAAGGACCTATGAAAATATTGCTACACCAAATCAATATCACCCACAGAGAATTTTCATAGATGATATCTGACGATATAAAGAATTATAAGGCTAATTGTTAATGAACTACCTCGAAGTACGTGTGCCAAGCATGCTATTATAGTCCATTCATTGAAAGGAGATAGAAATGTTACAGTGTTTGTGATACAATAGCACTAAGCTTGCTGTCGTTGACATGGCCCATACGAAAGATACAACATGCGAATTTATAGCAGAAACTTGACAGTTGCACCGCTATCTTTCCTTGGAAGCCTTGTATTTGTTTTCCCATATCTAGCTCACCAAAGGTGCCAGCAACTCTCACTGGGTTGGCAATGGATTTAAACTGTAAACATAATTTGGTAATTGATTATACTAATATAACTAATATCTATGGATTAAAAAAACTTACTTACATTTGACCAAATTAGTATACCCCAAATAAACATGACCAGATATTTTATTCCAAATATTGTGTATAGAAGCTAGTCCTTCAAGCGACCAAGTATTGCATCCCTCACTAGCAAGCTCAGCGCTGCTGATGGAACAACTTTTAAGTATGCGGCTGTGATGCCTGCATATAGCCGCGAAATCCCCCCAGTTTTCAGTAGCGTCTTTGTAACTGCAATAGATGATTGCATTGTTCTCTGTACAGTGGCGTTCTTACTCTCGACTTGCATCGTCCTTCTTACCACGTCCAGTGGGTGAACTGCCTGAAATACAAAGATACCTGTGTACATAGAGCTTCTTATGAAACTTGCATCTGATGCCACAGCTAGCTAGGTGAAATTTGCAATTTGAAGAGAGAAGATACTGTTAGGTACTTTGGGAAGCACAAGAAAGGTGCATAACACGGACGGAACGACGTTTTAAGGCTGTATCTCCCACTGACATTAACCACATTATGTGATTTGGATTTTTCCGCAAAGAGTTTAATATGAGTACAAGTTCTTTGTTGTACAGAACAGAAACTTAAGGGAAAGACAGTAGGATTTAAGGAAAATTGTGAAGTGAAAATGCGAGAAAATGAGCAGTAATGAAACTCGCGACCGTGCACTTTGTACGTCAAATAGTCTTGAGCCGGCCTTAAAAAGTGTGTGTTGAAAGTTGACAACACTAATTTTATGTTACTCTAGACCTTTGCATGTTCCGTTCAGTTAAAGCTAAAATTGTTCAGCAACTATAAAACCCTCCTTTACAATGAATCGTTTGAGTTTAAAATGGTATGTTAGTATTACGCTACTCTTTCTGGGACCATCAACATTATTATTATTATAGTGATTACGGAAACAAGGTGGTCGATGAGTGTGGTCATAATTGGCAAAGCACCCCTTTGGAAAATATTCCCCCTTGTGCTTTGTTTCTTCCATCGTCCATGAGGATGGATAGAAAAAGCTCGAAAAATTCACCGCCTTGTGCTGTGTATCGATTCATAGTTAAATTGTGTTTACAAACGAGAGTGTCTAGCAAGAGTTCAACAATAAGTGATTAGTTTTCCTAATATGTTTTTGATGTTGTACTACATTGGAGGTATCCTTGAGATTTGCCATTCTGGTGGGTAACCACTAAACATGCTTTCCATTAGTTGCGTTGAATGCCTGTACTACTCTTCCGCGCAACGAGAATGAAGTCGAGTGGGCGGATAATTAAGTGCATGAATATATAGTTTGCAAACTGTACAGGTGAGCTATAATGGCGTGTTTCCAACGAGACTTCCACAATCGGCACTTCAAATACGTCTAAACGAGCATGTTGATTTCAGCAGATATCATCAACTGGCAATTAACGCGGATTTTAGTGAGGTGATATAGCTACGATAAAATTGAATTGCGGATGGTAGTCTGATGGGCTTGAGGGATCAAATTTTCAAAAATGCACTGTACACAGCTGAAGGTTTTGATATCGTTTTAATTATTAATGATAGAGTTTTCTAGTTTTGTAAAATAGGGAGAATGTTTTAGTGAAGGAAAGGAGAAACTTCCATAAACATATTAACAGTGCATAACGAAATATGGAAATAACATTTTGAATAGAGAAGGAAAGTACTTCAAGTATGCAAGATATCTAGCATATTTGAGCGTAATTTATCATACAATACTAATCTGTGTACATTTACTAAAGCAGTATATTCTTACCAATTGGTATGGGTTGCCACTGAAACCCAGATAATTACTTGTGTACAATCAGCAAAAACTTATATTATGTTCTAAATAATTGGATTTTGTTTCAGTGAATGGAGGTTGTGCATGGAAGCTAAACAAGGGAACTAATATACATTGGGAGAAATTGTACATACCGTTTGGGCCAAGGTTCCAGCAAAAGCGCCACAAACTAGAAATGTTGAAACATTTGTTGTACTGAAACCACCATGTATAACTGCATTTTTCAAAACATCATACACACACTGTTGAATTGCCAAAAATGGTGCAATTGATACTAAAGTTGGCCCAAGCCCTGAAAATAGAAGATGGTAGTAATTAAAAAAGTTGACCCTATCTGCTGATATACATAGACATTTCTAGCTTGCTATGCTACAACAACCAGCAAAATAAATCTCAGATTCTATAGTGAATTAGTAAATTGACTTAAATAAAGCTACCTTTGTGATGATTGTGATAAAATATGTGAGATTTAATGCAGAACTGTCAGTTGTGATCTTTGCATCCTTTTTAGAAATTGTCAGGCCCGTCGGAACCGGGGGGGCTGGGGGGGCTTCAACCCCCCCCCCATTATTTTGCAACTGTTTGCTCTTTACATTTTCGAGAAAACATTGCAAGACCATACTATAAATTCGCAAAAATATTAACCAGTTCAGTTACCAGTTATCCCTTTCAATCATTTATTGCGTGTTCAAAGAACCAATGTATACTTGATCAGGAACGTTAAACAGCATGAGCGAAGAAAGTGAAATCTTGAAAACTGAATATGTTATGCGAAGATCCTGGGAGGGCGTCAGGGTCTGACTTTTATGTTCCATCATCCTTAAAACACTTCATTATCGATAGTATTGTTTGATAACTTGATTATTTGTTAAGCAGATTTTTGGACAATTTTTGAACAGGGATTTGTGTATTAAAGGTAATGTAGCACACAAAAGCACACAAGCATAGGTGATTGAAAAAGAGTGTTAAGAGGATCGTTAAATTTTGTTTTGGCAGTGTTTATGATTTGTTAAGTTGATTGCTGGCGTGCATTGCACGGAGACAGCAGGAAAGTTTTGCTGTCAATGACTGGAAAGTATTCCGTTAGCTTTTTCTGCCACAGGTAATGTTAGTAGGTGACTGCAAATACATAGATTCCAGGCAATTTACAACTTCCATTTCAAAAATTGTCTTAATTCTGTAATAGTAATTCATCCATTAAAAATGGCAATTTGTATAGCCAGGTTGCTTTCCAGCAATCTAAAGGGCGTGGCCGAACAAAAATTCTCCCGGATCCCAGTGCAGTTTGCTTTATTCACAGCCCCCCCCCCCATATCAATTTCGTTCCGACGGGCCTGATTGTTGTCACTAGCAAAGCTTATCCAAATTATTTGTCACCATCACCATAAAACGCCTTAAAATTCACATTTTCCCACCTAATTTGATAAAACCTCATGTAGAATTCTCAATATATATGTATATATCAACTGTGGCAATGAAGCCTTTGAAAATAGTAAACCTATGTATTCTGTAAACTGTATCCAGGTTTACTATATTATACATCAGGACTTCAACTAATTAATATTCACAAGACTTTTAATAGATGACACTGAAGGTTAAAATGCCTGGCTTAAAGGAACATTTGCCATGGTCACACTCAATTCCTGCAGGAAATGCTATTTTTGTGTAACTTACTCTTGTGCTGTTCTTTTTGTGAGAAAATTTCACATATACAGTACCAACTACTTCTTACACTACTGATTTTCATTTTACAGATCACTGTTTCACTATTCAGGAGCAGTATTATTGACCAAAACCACACTTTTTTAGGTCCTGTGACACATCTTGAATGTTCACAAACAATTAAATAGCTGATCACTTATTATCATCATTATTTGTTCTTTTATGTTATCCCATTATGACCCTTGCAGTGCTTGGGCTAACCCAAGGTCAGTGATCGCCAGCAAATTGTTTAGAAGAGGTGATTGAGTCAGCTACACCCAGTCCACTCTGTTACCCCAACAGTTACTTATCAGAACTGCAGCCTGAAGCTGCTGTGCCTAACTTTCACTGAAGGGATCTAGTTAGACAGTTTGCCACAGGTCGTCAACATCTGCCCCAATTCTGAATCTCTGTGAAACAAATCGCTATTGTAGTGTATTGATTGCATAATTTGTGTAATACTATATATGGTTAAACTGATATAGTATGATTGGAGACTAAGAAGAAGGAAGGGTGTTTTCTCTGAGTAGAATTCTAAAACTATCAACTTAAGGGCAGTGTCTCTGTGCCAACTTGCCACCATGAGGAGGTCTCCAACCATGGGCTAGCCATCATCATCATGAACATCATCATCATCATCATCATCATCATCATCATCATCATCATCATCATCATCATCATCATCATCATCATCATCATCATCATCATCATTATCATCGTAGCGCATTTTACAACTCATTTGGGTCAATATATTGTCACACAAGCATTGAGCTTATTCCATTTCAAATATTAACTGTCAAATTAACAATAACTCTAGAATTATCAATATTATTACAGAGAGAATCAGAAGCATAATTGAGAACCTTGTTTATACTTGAAACTAAGCACAAGTACCTTTGAATAAAGATCTGAAGCCTTCTTCCCGTATCATTGTTTTGATAGCATGGGAAATTCCTTTATACTTGATTGCCCCACCAGATGACATATCTTGGACTGTTAGTCTTGCTCGCACAACATCAAGAGGGTGTGTTAAGGAATTTGCTACAACACCAGCTGTACCTCCAGATAAGAGCCTCCACAATGGCTGATTTGGGTTCTTATCATTGTCAACTGGTGTGTACTGTCACAATAAAGTTAAAATCAATGTATGTTGTCATCAGTGAAACCCAGTTGCCATTTCACCCCTTTGCAGTGTTTGATCTTTAGTCAAACAATGCTTTTTTACATTTATGTTTTATAATGTGGGCTAAGCTCATTCTGAGATATACACTTTCTGATTATACTTAAAAAACATTCAAAATTTATATTATATAAGTAAATACTAGTAGGTAATGTACATAATTTTCTAAGCATGGCAAAAAATTGATAATGTATATTCATGATCATGACTGGCAAAGGTAGCTGGGGGCATTAAAACAATGGGACTTCACCCTCTTTGAATCTCATACCTGATGCTAGTCCTTGCTTGTTATATGCTTTCATGCCTCCATACACTCAAGGTAAATTCCAGCTAAATTGAGTGTAGCTGTGTACCCACTGTTTGCCTAAATCACTGATCTATTGCCCCTATGAGTTGTTGTCTGGCCATAATGAATTGTAGCTAATTTGGGGAAAAAACTATTGTTTTTTCTGACAATTATCCAAATAAAATGAGCTTCTGCCAAACTGGGGGCTGCAGCCCCCTGCCTCCTATGCCTAAGGACACAGCTACTTAAAGCAGCCTTTGTAGAGAATCAAAAAATTCATCTAAGTGCTTCTGTTAAAAGTTTTAATGTTCCACAACTACTCTGTTCCCTGGAATAGTGGTATATTGTCCATGTTTGATAATGTTTTTATACCTACACATACCTTGATCATTCTTGAGTATACAAGGCATACCAGAGCAGATGTTGGGAAGATCCTCAGCACATTGGTACCATTCCCTGCAAATAAGCCACCTAAGCCTTGAGTCTTCCAAATATGTGACAAGGTCCTGAAGATTCTAACTCTGTCTTTGGAACTTGATGTCTTTATAGTACAAGAACAAGGCATGATGTCAGTTCAATTCATTATGGGAAAATTTTTATCACATAAAACTTTCTCAAAACTAAAAAAATTGCAGCAGACATTTCAAAAAAATAACCTGAGCCACATCTTTCTGAGTACCACCTAAGTTCACATTAAAGCTAAAACTGAAACTAAGTAATGCCAGATTCAATGCATTATAAAAACTATGTTATTTTGCATTAGGTATTCAATAATGTTAAATTAAAAAACCAATTACAGGCCATTTTTGTCATAGATATAAAGAGGATTATGCCCTTTTCATGGTTTTCCTAAGTCCCAAAATTTCTAGCTATCCCTTTTCAAACTAAAATAACTACTTGCACTGATATTGGAGAACACAAACCCAGCATCACACTGATATCTAGCTCTATTCCCATAAAACTCTTTTCCAAGAAAAACACATCCATGATTTCTAATAATATATTTGAGTAGTTTTCCAATTTTTGTATAACACCAATAAAAATGCTATAAACAATCTTAAAATACGCAGACTTCTGTATTGGTATGCCTTCGTGGTTAACTTCTGATTTGAATATTTACCTGTGCAAGAATCTTTATTTTCTCCAATGGTGCAGTGGCAGTTCTTGATGCCACACCTCCACACCCCCCAGCCAGCATAAACCTCCACAGTGGCACTTCAGCAGGAGGTATTGAGGTGGGTACTTGGTCACTACCAATGTCAATGCCAAAGCCTCTAGCCCATTTCTCTGCAACAGATGCCATGTCAGCAGTTGGCATATCTGCAAAGAAATCTGAAAACTCTTCAAAGTCAATGACACCATCTCCATTCTTGTCCATTCCAAAAATTATTGCTTTAATTTTGCGGATTGAAAGTGGCTTTGAGAGTTGTTCCAAACATTTCTGGATTTCATATGCATCTAATGCACCATTCTGATCCTTATCTATTGACTGGAAAATTCTCCACAGACGTTGCTCCACAAATCTACAGAACTCTTGAAAATCCAGGCGCCCATCCTTACTGCTATCACACATTTTGAACGAGACATAATCTCTATCATCAAGCTTAATGTTAAGTTTTGAACAGCAATCTTTAATCTCTTCCCAATCGATTTTATGGTCGTCATTTGTATCAACTACACTGAAAGCAACTCTCAATTTATATATGGCTTTATCATGCATTCGTGTCATTTTTGCAATGCAGTATGCTCAATGGAAAGTGGCTGATTTTCCAGGAGGTAGCCAAGGGAAGTTGAAACAACAACACTGGAACTTCCTTTGTTACAATAAATTACAACGCTATCTGTCGCTGTACCCTGATGTCTTTTGAAAGAGAATGCGACAACTTCTTGAAGATTTAATGCAAAAATAGTAGAAAGACATGTATTGTGTAGCACTGATTTCTCTGTTTGAACTAGTCAAATTTCTAAAGCATTTCAACTTCTCTGGCAGTTAACAAGCCGGAAGCAAAGCTAGATAGGCGGCCTAAGGATTCATCTTGTACACGGATGACTTTCAGCGGCTACAATGACAACACCGTAGGTCGGTTGCGTCCAGACAATGAACTAAACATTGAAAATTCCAACAGATTGACCTCCTACTCACTCACGAGAAACAAAGTGATATGAACCATATTTGTTTCTTCGGGACTATCTTTGTGCAAAACAATAGAGGGACTGTTCTTCAGCCTCAATCTCATTATTTCCCGCCATTATTCTTTAGGACTCAAACAACTGTACGAAAGTAACAACTTCAAGGAGTAGAAAGGTAAGTGCAGTTTTGTTGGCTTGTAAGCGTACTTGTAGCTTTCCTTCTGGAATCAATCAGTACATGCTCCAGGCCCGTAGCGATGGGGTGGCATGGGGTGGCAAATGCCACCTCTGGGCATGAAGCTGCCAGCTTTTTGCCACCCCTGGAAATGTTTCCGTAGTATTTTACTATTTCTTTATCTAGTAGCTAAGGAGATGTCTCCTGAAGTTTGGTTGATCTCAAATTTTCCTTCATAGATGAGTCAATGTCAGCAAATGGTGTTTTCAGACCTATCAACCTAGAATTTTGAAAACGGAGATTTTGGATTGTTCCATGAGACAAACGAGGAGAATTGGCCAAAAACCGGGAGACAACCAAAATTCGCTAAAAGTATAAGTATAATTGATAAAATTGTGTTTTGCAAATAGATTGTAACAGAAATTAGCAAGAGCAACAGAATGAATTAAGTACCTTCATACTGATTCTAAGCGTCAGAACATTCAGAGCATCAGAACCAAAAACACCAGTTGTTTCGTTTCATAGGCATACTTGTGGCATCTGAGCTGAGACCGACAGTAGTTTTAGTCGTTTGCTCTCTGGGGTATCGTTCTAGTAGTATTGTAGTGTGTAGTTTTGCCAGTATTGTAAATTTGTATCGTAACTTTTATGGATATAAAAAAAACATTCATTGAAAGGTCTCCCACACGTGCATAAAGTCGACTGTAAACCGGAAACTTGTAAGGAGAAAATCCAAAAATATGGCTTGATTTTGCAAAAATCATCCGAGAGAAAATGTATAGCAACCGGGAAACCGGGAGAAAGCGGTCAAAACCGTTGAGTCTCCCTGTGATACCGGGAGAGTTGACATGTCTGGTGCTTTCTCGTCGCATAAGGGTGTGATTTAAGAGCCTAATTTGATTTTATAGCAAAATTTTTCCAGCTATCATAATTATAGCATTGAAGCATTTGTTTTACTTTCTTAAACTTAAAATACAGAAAATAACTAAGCTTGCTATACTTTGTAGGTCAATAAGTCAAGTGCACACTTGTGCACCTGACATTTTGCTCGTGTGCGATTTAGATCTCGTCAAGACAGGCCAAACTCGGCGGTCGGGCTCCTACAAACAATTTTCATGTTTGCATCATAAGGTACTTACTGTTTTCCAGTTTGATTTATCCTTTGGTTTTGTTATTCAGCTTTAATCAACTATTGTCTTTTGCATTGTACGTAGTGAAAGTTCAACATATATGAAACTGAACTGAACTGAACTGAACTGAACTGAATGATTGCTTTGGAAGGAATGATAAAATTCATATGTACAATACAAGGAACAGTCGTTCATTGACTATGCCGTGAGCAATGCCAAACAGTGGACAGCGAAAACTTCTGTAAAATGGCGTAACGTGACTACAACAAGTTGCCCAAAAGCATGAGAGAATAGCATTAAATGCTACAAATGAAAAGGTACTGTTTACAGCCACATTAGAGCACCGTTTAAAAATAATATCTCATTTAAAATGGACAAAAATAAATCACATCTTCTTTACGTCTGTATATTCATTGTTTATTTATTTGCAAACCTATTCCTCCGTTTTTTACCAAAATAATTTTGTATCAGTTGTAAAATTTCTTTAACGCACCACGAAAAACCATTTATATGGGATTGTGTTTAACATCATATCATAGCTAAACTAAACTTCTGAAAGGAAAGGCACCTTGGAGCAGGCAATTTTATGTTCCTTATGAATTTCACAAAATCCTTCTTGTTAATGAAATAGTCAGATCACCTCATAACAACTCTCTATCAAACGGCAGCTGGGTATTTACTCGTCTGTCATTTTCCGACACTACATATCTAACGAGTGTCTAGCGAAAGACGAGCATAGGCTGTGCAGATCTTAAGCCAAATACTCTGAAATCTTTGAGTTTATGATCAAACAACTGCGGTCTCTAATGAAGAAGAACCAATTTACAAAATCAAAACCGTGATATAAACACCCTTGGGTATTAAATAGCAAAGAATTTCCACTGATTTAGAAAAAAACAACTTTCCCATGAGAACCTCATTCCTTTCGGGTATATTTAATTACTGTATATTTAATTATTGTATATTTAATTATTGTTCTTGCCTTTATTTAAAATATTCTCTTATGATACCTAAGTCTTACTCACAAGTCACGCTAGCACTATAGGGCAAGATTCATAATAGTAATTTTTCAAACGTTCATTTCATTCAAAAATCTAGAGGAAGTTAGAGTACAAGATAAAATTTTGATAATACTGTTAAACTACAAGCAATTTTAACATGTTCTCTTATGATTTTTTTTTGAAACCTCATGATATTAATGCAATCTAAATATACAATCATACACCTCACTATATTAAGGCAGTGCATAATTGGCAAGTCTGCAACTTAAGTTTGTAAAAAAAAAACAAAACTCAAATTCTCACATTGAAGTAATAGCAATAGTAACTGTAATACTAGGGTAGTAAAGTCATAGTCAATAGTCCAGTAAATTAGGGCTAGTCCAAGGTTTATTTCGTCTACAAAAGATATAATAAGTACATCGTACTGCAATATTAATTGTTTTAGACAGGATTTTATGTTTGGTAGTATCATCGAAGTTTAAGTCTCTGAGTATTGATGGAAAGGACTCAGAAGACGTTCCAAGTATTCCGAGAGCACTCATGGGGAGATTTATAAGTTTTACAGTAGAATAAGAATTTTGGAGGTCAGCAATAAGAGGGAGATATTTAGTAGCCTTACGGTCACTATTTATCTATATATTTGCTACAAAGCCAAAAGTTAGTTCTAACAGGTAAACGCATGAACTGTTACTTACTAAGACTAGGTCTGGACGAAGAGAATCACCAGTTATCAAAGAAGGAGATGGAAAAAAGGGAAGATCTGCATATAATGTGCTATTGACTACTGATGAGAGAGTTTTCGCAAGATGTAAAAGGACGGAATTATGACGCCAGGTATATCTACCATCTTGAAGATAGGACTTGCAACTGGAAACAACATGTTGAAGAGTCTCAGATTGGAAGCAGAACGAGCTAATAATAGTAATAATTATAATAATAATAATAACGTTTTTTGAAACAGCATGTAATTGAATATATTTTACTATACAATCGTACACCTCTTTAATTTTAGGTAGTGCATAATTGGCTATTTGCCATTTCTACATTGACAGAAACAAAAATAAACAATAAACAACAAAAATAAGAACTATTACTACTACTGTTTCTTTTACACAGTGGCATATAAATAATAATAATTAAACTTTGACATATATGAAATAAGCATACAGTTATACATCTCTCTAATGATGGGTAATTTGTACTTGGCTGGCCTAATTATTGATAATTTTAGTTAAAAAAATAGAGACATACTATATATATGAACAAGCTAACGGAGGAAAGAAAGCTGTTAATAAGAAAGAAGTTCCGGGTTAGTCCAGGGTTTGTTGCGTATGCAGAATATGTAATAAGTTGTGCGAATTATTATACTAGTTAATTTAGTAATTATGAAGTTCGTGTGCCCTTTGTTAACAGTTAGATCTTTACACATCTGAATAAACGAATCGCAAGATTGTCCAAAGATTCTAAGGGAACTTATGGACAAGTTCACAAATTTGACGTGACGGTATTTCAATGATAGGTCATTCAGAAGGTAGCGATATTTGGTAAATTCTCTATTAGCATTATTATTAAGGTTCGTCTCAAAGCCGACGCTCAGCAAGCTGAGTTTCAAGGGGCCGTCCATTTACAATGCAATTCGTTAATCGTGATGAGGTTACTAAAAAAGTCACCATTCGGCAGGTTTCACCAACAGAGGCACATTTTATAATTAGCCAATCAAAAGGCATTCTCAACAACCAATCAGAAGCTGGATAGTGACGTCACTTTGTTTACATTTACATCCAGCGGGTTCATCAGACTCAGAGTAGGCCATCTTTTTCCCAAATTTCATATAATCTCACATGCAGGACTCGTTTCAATTCAAGGTTTTACACCTAATCACTTAAGCACCATCGACTGTGAAATCGGGGTAGTACGAGGACACGGGGACACTTTTCACACATCTGTATGTAAAATATCTCTTGCAGCCTACAGAGTTGGCCTTTTTTGCATATGAGAGTGTCCCTTAAAATGTATGTGTCTACTTTTTGAATGACTCCTACATGCTTGCTAAACACTCACTATGAAATGCTCTCCAGATATCTACCATTTTTCATATTGCTTTGAGCAACGTATTAACGCCTTCACTACCTCCTTTTGTAGAAGCAATGTTATTGATGGTCCTGAAGAGGACAAAAGTCAAAATATGAGACTGGTGAGACGAACCTTCAAATAAACAAAGTTTGTACTTTTGTAATCTTCTGGTATACTCACTAACCTTCAGTCACTACCAGAAAACTAGACTTTTTGTCACTTTTTCTCTCATACAGAATTCTAGCCGTTTGGCCACCTTGTTAGTACTTTTGATGTTTCGTTCAAAAAAATCGAATGAATGTTCAAACTCCATAGCATTGTATTGTCGCCTGACCGGTTTCAAGAATTTTAGAGTTCGTACATGCCTACTATATCGCTTTTCTAAAAATGTGAGCAAAAATTTTTCACTATATGTGTGTCACATGTTACCGAGCTCGGAATTCATTCCCTTTTTCCCCAACCTTTAAATTGCTGTTTTGAAGTGACGAAATGTTTGTTAAAACGAAGCTGGAAAATCGAGCAGGCCAGATATCAAAAATGCTTATTCGTTTGGCCATATCTCTGTATTTGACTAGGTTCGTAGAGCACAAATGTATAGCAAAAAGTCCCGAGAATAAGTGCAGTCGCTTGGCCGTAGCTGTGGTGCTGATAACATCGACACCAGCTTTATGCTGAGTCGTACAAAAAACGTGATTCCAACGTATATCGCGTTATTCGCAGTGCACAGGTGACCGACTTTGTACTTTGAGAAAAATTTCCAACTTCTTGATGAAGAATTAACTCAGTAACTGTTTCACCTACTGCGATGAAACACGACTTAGCGCTGCTTGTCTATCCGTTAAAGGCGCTTCTAGAATAGTAAGTCTCATTGATTCAACTATTTCCGCCTCAAAATAGTCTTTGCACCCGAATCAATCAGTGTTATTTCTGATCATTACAATCTGTCCATGCATTTTTTTTAATTAAGGACGTTCTACACTTAAATTAGAATTGCATATTGCTGAGGAGCCTCGATCCCAACTTCATTTTATGTCTTGTTTGCACCGCCGTAGGAGACAGTTGGCGAAGAGGAAAGGAGGCTGCATCCCTCCTAGCAGTACAAAGATTTGTTTCATGTTGGCAATTTCTTCTGAAATGCAATGGCTTTTTCATTCAGTTCAGAGTGCTCAGAGTGTTCAAAATTGTGCAGTGTTCAGGGCGTTCAGTTCAGAGTGTCCAGAGTATTCAGAGGGTTCAGAATTCTTAGAGTGCGCAGAGTGTCCTCAGTGCTCAGAACGTTCAGTTCAGAGTGCTCAGAGTGTTCAGAATTCTCAGAGTGCTCAGAGTGTTTGCAGTGTTCAGAGAGTTCAGTTGTCTATATGTTTACCATGAACCTTTTGTAAATGGATCGCTTAGTTAATAATGGTTAATAATCTGCAGTCATTGTTGCTCTGCTCTAAACAGACCCGTCTATATATTACTATGGCTATAGATATTTAGAGTTGCACCCTGTTTCGAGTTTCAGCTTCCACATTTGAATTTCTTCTGTCGACGCTGGTATATGAGACATAATATCACCGATACTCAAGCGTTCTCTTTCTATAAGTCTTCTACAGGCTCCATATTGAAGAATAATTTTTTGAACGATCAATGTTAGGCTATTGATCATCAAGGTGTTCCACTCAACAGTGTATTGATACATCAGTCAGTCGATCGGCCAATGAATCAATGAATCAATCAATGAATCACTCAATCAACCAACCAACCAGTCAATCTGCACCATATTCAGTCTGTTGGACAAGTGGTATCTTTTGATTCGTTCCTCTTCTGAGTCCTGTATATCTTGCGTACTATGTATCATCTCGTCCTTGCAAAGTTGATCTAAATGAATTCTTTGATTTTTTCTTCTCAGTTTAGCTCTCACTTAGATTTTGATTTGCAACTACTGTGTAGGTCAACTGGACTGGTCTTCCATGGCACCAAACCTTCTGCCAAGCTATCTGCTGTTAATGGATGTCAGAAATCGCAGCTAGTTGCCTAACTCAACTGGAGTTATCCTATACGCCATGAAGCTCGACAACAATGGTTGTGATGTCTTCTATTTGTTCCTCAGATCAATCTACATGTGCGAAGTTGAAATGAATAAACAAGATTGCCTATAGTGGGTACTGGATTTTTGGTGACTGATCAAACCACCTTAAGATGGGGATACTTTACTTGTATCGCTTATCAAAAAGAAACAGGAAGCAGTTCAATTCATCCCCCCCCTCGCAGGTGAGTCAGTTTGTATGTTTGAAGATCATAAAATCTTGAAACCGCTTTGATAGATTAAAAAAGCAATTAGCTATTTGTGAATACACAGCCTTGTCTTGAAACAGAATTAGCAAAAGCAAATGTGTGTTGGTGAATATCAGTGGTGAATACCCCGGTTTCAAGACGGAAGTTGAAGTTGTGCCTCAATATGCAACGGTCAGCAAAATGGTTTTGTCTTACATGGTAGCTACGCCTTCGTTCTGTCTTTAGAGGCTGATTGTGGATGGTACAATAAGTAAAATAAAGAGATTTTGAAAAACACAGGAGGATCTACGTCACTTTGCCACACATGCCACACACGAAAGTGTTTTTCACAATCGACTTCTCATCCGGGACTTCTACAAGACAATTCACTCTTTGTAGGCTGTACCGTTGATCGCTAGCCTCATTAGCATACCTTTGAATGTGATGATAATTAGTACTCTTTCAAGCAAAACACCAACACGGTGAAATTATAGAAATTGAGATGACTGAACTCGATCGAGGAAGACGTGACTTTTACAAGTTAAAGTATAGAAGTTAAAAAGTAAGACTTAAAAGGTATTTTTTGTTAGATCGTAGGACTTAATAAGCGATGCGTTATAAAGAATATTGAGAAATTCTCTATGTTTTGATCTCTAGTGTTACATGTGTTATGTCCTACTTTACCAACGACAAGCCTATCGAATGCTAGGGTTAAGTGAAAGCCGACAAAATGTGAGTTGTAGATAGAACATTTTTATGCTAGATATGAGGGTATACCATGTGAATATACATCGATGCGCTATGTTTCAATGTTGCATTTCCCCTTTGGTATTAAATTTACGTATTTTAGCGATTTTTTCCTTCTAAGATTTGGGGGGTTGAACGTGTCCAAGGCTGGATAAGCAAGCTGCAGGAATCAGTTCTGATATCGGCGCTCGTTGTTTCCAATCATGTATAGTTTCACCGCTTCTCGATATGATCATAGTTTCGAATCACAAATCTAGATTAATCTAACCGCTGGGCTTCACTGAATTGTCAGTGTTTGCCAAGAAGATGATACACAATTCACTTTGCATGTGGCCTTTAGGATAAATCTATCATTAATCAACTTAATATCAGTCTTTAGGCCATTCCAAGTTGTTAAGGCGAATGCAGTTTTGATTCAGAACATATTCAAGAAGCACGGATACTTGACTTTACTTGGTTACCCTCAATCGGCATTTTTGCTGTTTTCTGTCATCTTGGATAAGAACTGTAACACCAAATTTGCTTATGTGGTGGCGCATTTATTTGGCAATATAGCTTGTCATGTAATTTATATCAGCATTTTAATTTTGGACACCAACTATATTGCCTAGATATTGTAGGTTCTAGCGTACAATCTCAGTTCTAATGAATGTACCAGTTTTAATGTCCTAGCAACATTGAACATTAGTTTACCAACCATTTGTTGTTAGAAGACTGTTGCAATTCGGGCATTTCGTTAAATTTCTGATAAGGAAGAACGGACTATGCATAAGCACATTGGTCTGCTCTTGGAGAAGAGCTGTCTTAATCAATGAAGCTTTCTGCTATGGTGAATTCTCCTTGGAAATCGTCGTATGCATATCAGGTAGTTTTATTCAGTGCATTGTAGTTGGCGAACCTCCTACCACTTTTGGTCATTTCACAGCATCTTCTTGGGACTATCGCAAAACAAATTGCTCATTACTAACTGAACCCCTTGAATCTACTTTGAATAATAACCAAGGCTAGATTGTCCAGAAGGTGAATGTTATGCAAGGAAATTAGGCAACCCCGACAGAAATACTCAAAAGGGCGCAAGGTGCTTTCTACCAAAAACTGCATCATATTATATGCTGTTAGACGTGAAATTTTGTAAAACTCCTGATCCAAATGCCACCTCAGACTGAAGTGATGGCCGCAAAACATCGTAGTGAACTAGATCACGTTCCATTGGCTCTTTAATGTTGTTTTGGCCTTTTTTAAGAGAAATGCAATGAGGTAAGACGATGAGACCTTAGCTAACCCACAGTTTACAATCTGCAAACGTGCGCATTTCTGAAAATTGTTTTTTAAGATAGTTTTCCTTAGTAACAATCATAAATTTACCAAACTGAAGCCACAAACCAATCGTCCCATAATCGCTTTTTCAGAATGCTAACATTGCACGGAGACCCTTGTCACTGAGTCCTGAAGGGATATTGCAATCTGACTTGTTCCTAGAAGAGATATTTGTGCAACACACATCCTGGAAGGACCCATAGCATATGAAAGTATTCAAGAATGGGCTCTATATCGTAGTTCTAACGGTATTTATCCTAAAATCCATGCAACGTTTAAAACTGTTCTAACAGGCCACTAGACGCGGGCTTTGATTTGGAAATTATTAAAACTAGGCAGGTAGTCTGTAAACTTCTTCATTCAAAGAATGACATTTGGATGACGGCGTTTTCATCAAATTGAGAAGATGTGAAATTTTATTTCTTGCATATTTTGAGATAGGTTCTTTCTCCTATGAACTGACTGCTACAGAACCTTAGCAGGTGTTTGAGGCAGTCAAGCTTTAGAAAATACTCCCATTGATGCCTTTCAAACAGTTTGAAATATACTTCTCTTTTTCAAGGAATACTTTTGGATCATATCTTGTCATTGGACACTAGCGTGCTTGGATAACACAAAGTTTACTTTGTAATTCCCAGATATCGCATCTGATATTATAGGTATTAACCTGTAGAGCTAGGCAACCCTTGTATTTTCAGGGTTTAACGCCTAGACAACCAACCGATCCGGGATCCAGTTCACTCATAAAGCACATTCCAAGTTGATTTAAACGATTCTTCAGAGCTTCGCTGTAAACGTATCTCATTCTATAAGAGTTTTAGCCTTGGTGTGTTCTGAGTCATATATTGGATAGGGACCTCACAATAGTTATGGAGTTTCGTTTCCTCTTAATGGTAGGTTGAGCAATAGATGGCTTGAAAGTAAAATTGTTAGTATAGATTAGAAAGGTCATATTTAAAGTAATGAATTTGCGATAAGAGGCAGAGAGAGGTCACAAATTTATCTACTTTGGTAGCTTCAAGCTGAGCATAACCGAAAGGAACAGGACACAGTGTTGTAAGACTATCCATTCGATTCCAAATCTCGAACGAGATTCGGTCGGTAGCATTCTTCATGAGTAACATTTGGTAGGCTCTCCTTGGCATGACGTTTAGGCCCACTCCCAGACTACCGCAGTGAAATTGATTTGCAACCTAAATACATGCAGTGGGTCCGGGGAGAATTTTAAGTGGGGCAAGAGGGGTAAACAGTGAAGAAGGCGAAGAATTCAAACGAAATGAAACTGGCAATACAAAAACCTTGAATATCACTTCATCTTCTATGACTACTCTCACTCAATTTCTTTATTTCCTTCCCAATACATTCCTCAGTTAAATTTGGGGAACTGGGTAGGCCATCCAATTTGCCATTGGAGGGGCGATTGCCACTGTTATGGGGTCACTGGATGCAAGAAACCTGCATAAGTTCAGATGTATTGCAAACGCTATAAAGTCATCTTTACAAGTTATCTCTCGGTAGGCTTTACATCTATTTCTGACCTCTTTACTTTTATTATGGGTATGAATGGTCATGAAGTTAAAAATGCTCCCCGCAAATAGTGGCCTTAATTGTTTCGTTTCCGACGGTAACTGACCACTGGATCATGCGTAAGACAATACTGAATTCCACGTGGAAAGTGCTTACTTGTTATTTTTGTCTTGAACAGGGAAATTTCCTAAATTATGAACGCTATTTCCGCGAAAGCATCGCGATGATATGATCATAAAACATTTCCTTGATTATTGCACTGCCCGTGTAGCAGCTGGTGGCTACTGTTCGACACTCTACTTCTGAAAATGACATCCAGATAGGCCTTACACAACTGAAGGAAAACACATGTTGTTCGAAAACCAAGTTGAGAGAAGCAAATACGATGTCTTAGCGTTTTGGGGTGATTCCCAATTACTAATTAAAAGCATTTATAGTGGCCAAATGCATATTTTTCCAATAGATGGTTCATATGAGTTATTTAGAGTAATTTCTCTCTCGATTTTTTTATGGAAATATTTCAAAAGCAATAAAGATATGACTCATGAATAACACATCATCAGTTCTTCATTAGAGCTGTTTTATTAGGCTAGCCTTAGCTAGATACGATGGCAACACAAGGCAATGTATCAAAACTGATCAAATAAACATTGCAGTTGGTCAGAATGGTATGCAAAAGAATAAAAACATTAAAAACAAAAATTCGGTTAAAAGAGTATTAGTTATTTATAGATAAATAAAAAATAAATATGCATAATGATATATAGCAAGCCTGATCTATAGTATATATATATATATATATATATATATATATATATATATATATATATATATATATATATATATATATATATATATATATATATATATATATATATATATATATATATATATATATATATATATATATATATATGTGTGTGTGTGTGTGTGTGTGTGTGTGTGTGTGTACCAGATAACACCAACTAATCGCTAATCGCTCAGTATCTGGAATCAATGAAAGCTCTATATAGAAATAGTATTGCGTACCCATATATGCATACATACACACTTACATAGATACTTCATTATACCCAAGTCAGGCTTTGGCAGCAAAACAAGCTGATGTGGGCCTGTTGAACAGAAAATTACGAAACAAAATTATTAAACCTAATTACAAGGTCTTTATTTACAAAAGAGGCCAAATGTTAAAATTGTCTCTAAACTTGAATCTAGATTGTTCCTAGCTAGAAATTGAATATACCTATTGGCGCAATTAATCTGTCCCCAGAATCAGTTTGTCAAAATTTACTATGGTCAAAAGAAGTGAGATCGAGGTTCAACTTTAGGGATCATCACATATTGGACAGAGAAGTAGTTAGTTCCTAAAGTTAAGCAAAGAATAGGATACAAGGGGTGGATGGAAGGGTCCTTATATCCAGGCAGAATACGTTATTGCGTGGCCACCTCGCATTGATGCTGCTACACATCCATATAAGACAACGCCTCTCTTACTGGTAACTCAAATGTGCCTTGTTGGTCTTTTTTGAGATAGCAAGTCTTTTCATGGGAACTAGTCTGTTAAATATTTTGCCAGCCAATTACATGATATGAGTTTTTCATACAGACAATATTTAAATTCAGGGGTGCAATCCTGATAAGTTGAGAAGGGGGACTATGGCACAAGCTTCTTTGGTGGCCACACCGATGACCAGATCGAATATTTTATTCAAATTGCTCAAAATAAAACGCATAAATAGTTATACATAAGTTTAAGTTAATCGACGTAAGATAAACACAAAGCTTTAATAGAGGCCTGTATCATATTACTGCGTTAGGAACTCACCATATGCTTGTTGGAAAGGGAGTGAACCCCCAGAACTCTCATCACTTTAACAAAGAGGGCTGAGTTCCCCCGAGCCCTCCTCAGAGCTCTCCTGTTTAAATCCTATACATAAACTCGTGACGGTGCGGTGTTTATTTTCATACCATAGAAACAGTGCGCCTTAGAGCAATCCTTATACAATACTTATCAAGCAGCCAATTTTCGTTTGAAAAGATCCAGGCAATTGTTGTTACGCCCTTACCAAACCAGATCTATGCAAATTATTTACGTTGTGCTTGGTTACAAAATTCATCCCTGGCAACCGTTATCTGTAATGTGTTGTTGAGTCCAATATTTTCGTGTAAACACCCGCGATATGCACGCTTCATTTCAAGTAGTGTTCTTGGCATAGATCATCCCACCATGCCTGTCATTTAAAACACTGCAAAATAATTGTGGTTTGTACTAATGACACAAAGACCTCACTCTGCTTAGGCAAAGTCTCACCATTAGCCATAGCAGATGCCCAGTTTGAGTCGTTTCTTCGCTGCTGTGCCTTTACGAGAATGCATAGATTTAGTTCCTTTATTTCTGTGTCAGCTGTAGAAACATGTCTTTCCTTTCTGAGCATGTTTCCTGATCTCAGGTACATTTTATGTATGGTTACTTTCCTTAAAAGTTACCCAAATAATGTACAATGGCTCCTTTGACTTGGTTATCTATGCTTCCAGATCAGTGGCGTCGCCACGAGGTCGAATGGGGTGCACGTGTCTATCCCAGTTTCCATGGGATTGATTTTCTAATTCATTGAAGTCCGTTGAAATACGCATTTATGTTCATGTCTGAGGATCACTTGGAAAGTCAGCATCGAAAGAGATCTGACTGATAAAAATGAATTGGGCTCTTTAGTGGATATTTTAAAGATCAGCAGTGCTATCAAACTTCCATTATAAACTGAATATATCACTTTATCAACACAGCAAGTGAGAGCATTGAAATGATAATTTTGGGTAAACTCAAAAGACAAGTTTTCGTAAAAAGGGTCCTGTCCATGCTCTCTCTAAGCTTCTGAAGGGCGTGGCCCTTACATGTCTCTGGGGTAAGGTTCATTCCAGAAATGTTTTCTAAGAACTCCATTGTTCCATATCATACATGGTCCCCTTGTTGACGCGCATTTGCATAGAATAGGTAGACAATTGGCCAACGGTTGTTCGATGGTTTGAGAAATATAGACAATAGCCGTATCTCTCATATAAAAAAACATGCGTATGAGAAACATGACGCTTAAAGCAGGCAGAAGTTAATAATCATTTGCGAATGAAAAGTAGGCTGAGCTTTAAAAATAAGTTTGAAAGTTCATCCATTAAAGATAAATCATTATGTAATTAGTGTAGCAATGAATTTTGAAGCTCATGCAAAACCAAATTCAAAGGTCAATAGCATACATACACAGAGTTCTGTTTACCGTCTCACAGTTGCAGCATCAAATTTATCGGTGTTATTGAGAAAATTAAGAATTTTGACATTTCACGCTGGATTTGACAAAAGATTAAGAAACGCCCAGCTTGAAAGCGGACAGTTTTGTTTCTTAGAAAATATGTGAATGTTATCTGCAGTGAAAATGCAGTGGTCTTGTACTCCTGTTTCAATATCAGGGCGTAGGCACTTCGAATGCCATTACCATTTGCTTTCTTTGCTTGTTCCGAACAGTAGAGAAACACCTCAGTTCCTATCATGCTACATGCCACTCTAGATAGCTGCAAGTTAACTTCAGTTGGCAGCTGTATAGGCTTAACAGTCAACCACTAGGATGAAGCACCCAAGGAGAATAGATTCAATTGCTTATTTTACATGCTCACTCATTTACTCATTTTGCTTTTGCTTTTATTTGATTTAATTTGTTTTGATTGCGGTAAAATGTGCTGATTTTAAGTGCACTGCGAAATTACTTTTGAGATCTAATGGTCAATCTTTTCTCGAAGTTTGAGACCAGTTGTGTTGTTTTATGGTATAGAAATGCTCATTGTAAATGAATTATATTCGAAGCTTACTTACCAACTTATGTGCCTACATGCTTACATGCTGAACTTATTTCAACATCTTATAGCAAATCTTGTTTCAAGGTTGAGATGGATTGGCTTCTTTTATTGTATATGAATGTTATACTCTATTAAAATATTTCATGAACGTACTCGCTCAGCATTATTTGCAACATTTATGCCATGTGTCTTGAGATATAAATATCTCATCAATCCTTTTATCGCTAATCGTGATAATTGCTTGAATGTTATATTGAGTATACGTCAGTGCCATCTGCCTTCTCTATCTTTTATGCTCTTTGAATATGCAGAATAACATTTTACCATACGTGTTGCAGCTGGCAAGCCTTGGAGGAAACAGGACAAGGAATCCGGTATCCTCCATTGTTGAAAATTGCTGGGTTATCTGAGGTTCTTCTGTCTGCTCTAGTGGTTGTCAAGTTTTGTGTGGAAGATTGGAAGCGAGAAACCTGCTCTTCTACAAAGCGAGATATTCACCGCAACACAGTAATCTCTTACTTCATTTGCTTTTAGGACGTTGGAAGATATTCCATAGATACTCATAGAAAAGAGATGGCTGACACGATTCCAAAGCCACACACACAGACAAGCCTTGAATCGAGGCAAAGCCCAGCTGATTTTAAACCTGACGACTGGAATGCTGAATGCGTTTCTAATGCCGCTCGTGTATCTGTAATAACTTCTACCTACTCTTTGCCAGGGTCATCAGACCAGAACAGTGACAAAATCATCATGATTGCAAACTCAAAGCCACATGAAACCAAACTAGAGACAAGTGAGTTATTTATCATTCTTTTAGCCCTGGCTATAGTGTCTTGAATTAAATAGAAGAAACCTCAGCAAACAAGCGCCTGGAAATAAAATAATTATTCAAAAATTTCACTGCTTTTCCTGTAGTGTCTTGCATTAAATAGACAGAATAGCTCAGTAAGCAAGCGCTTGCACGTAAAATTTTGCATCGACATGTGTGGAAATAGAGTTGTAATGGTGCTTCAGCTTTCCCTGCCCTTATTCCTAAGCTCAGTCGAATAGTCAAGAAAAAGACTTGGAATATAATCCTTGAACCAAATGCTACAAGCTTCATCTATACCTTCTTGGATGCATCAAAATTCTCTTGTGCCTTGTATAGCACTGGCCATGTAGGAGGTTTGAGATAATATCATAGCTATTAGCGATTGGTATAGAATAAAACTGATAGATCTTGGGGTCTATTCGTACTCACATTGTCATAAAAAACTAGGTGTTTGGTACATTTTCTATCTATCTAACAAGCTGTTAATGTGGTCCAATATAAAAGGTTTTGTTAATATTTTAAACTTTATGAGCTGATAATTTCCCAGTAGTTCGTAAAGAAGCCATCTTTGAAAATGTTACATTGGACGCATAATTAATTTAACAAGAAAAGGAATAACAGAAACTGTTCGCTTTTTGATTTCAATGGCCATTGATAAAGATCATTAAAAATATTTAGCTATGTATTCGTACAGCATAATCTTGTAAAATCATCACCTTGTTTTCAAAAAGAAATTTCTAATCTTCAATATTGAACATATTAGTTATCATCAAATTTATTATTTGAATAAGCAACTGTATGAGAATTCAGCATGAATAGCAGTGTGTTGTTTACATGGTCTTTCACATCTAAGATATTGTATAAAGAAGTGGGCTCCGCCCTCTTAAGTTCGCGATTACTGGAGCTGAGTCCCCTGGTACCACTTGTCTGCACCACTGCTATAACAGCATGCTATTAGCACAGAGTTGGCCTATAAGCAAAAATTTCTGGTAAGAAACCCTAAATGTAAATATGATAATAGTAGATCAGAGGGGAATTCTTAAAATCAGAAGTGAGCTAGCTACAAGATACTAATATAAAGAATGACTGAGCTTGAATATCTTCGTGTCTTTATGATCATTTAGCTTGACATTTCTGTTCTGATTGCTCTTCAGAAAAGCCTTATGGTGGCAGGCCACTCAAGTATGAATGTTCTCAGTGCCAGAGAAGATTTCACGCTCCAAGCCACCTTAAAAGGCATGTTATGAGCCACAGCTCGGAGAGGCCATTCCAATGTGCCGTCTGTGGAAAAGGCTTTCTTCAGGCCTGGCACCTTGGTAGGCACATGACAACCCATACGGGAAACAAGCCTTTCAAATGTGCTGACTGCTCGAAATCCTTTGGAAGCCGGTTTGAGATGAGAACACACATAAATTACATACATAAAGGTAAATGGTGGATCTTTTCTTGCTTTTCAGAATTTCTATTAAAGAACTACTCAATCGTAGGACTATGTCCATATGTATTCGGATATTTTTGAAAACGCATATTTGTTATCCGTTTTGGGTTCCTATCCCCGTGCAGCCGACGAATTTGCTGGCCAAACAAAATCTTGACGAAGACACTCTCCTAAGTAGACCTTTTAAGAATCCCTTTTCCTCCTGTCAGGTGGAAGGGCAAGACTCATCTATTTGAAGTGCCTATGTCATAACACCTGCCTGTGTTTTTTACGTATTTCTAAAATTTTGCTATTTGTTATATACTTGTTTCTTTTAAAAAAGAAGAAACGGTATAAGTAACTTCAAAAACTAAGAGCTGATTTTTCTCTACATTAATGACGCTTGATATTATAATATGAGATACAGAAAAGAGAGTATTTTTTGTCAATAGATAAGAATGGAATTGACAAGCATATTTCCATGATTTTTCATGGACATTCAAAAATTCTATAACATTCAAAAACTAGGAGCTGATTTTTCTCTACATTACTGACGCTTGATATTATAATATGAGATACAGAAAAGAGAGTATTTTTGTCAATAGATAAGAATGGAATTGACAAGCATATTTCCATGACAACGCCTCGTTTGGAACTGTACTTTCATACATAATCTCCCTTTGATACTTCGTTGATGAGTTGTTAGTTTAGTGTTACAATAACTGATGGCTTTGACGGATATTTCCCCCATCTTGTAGGCATAAAGGAGCACAAGTGTGACGTTTGTGGGAAACATTTCACGTTGAGAAGCAATCTGAAAGTCCATATGCGAAAACACACTGGAGAGAAACCGTACCAATGTAGTTTTTGTTCAAAGCGATTTGGGCAGAGAGGCCATCTGCAATATCACATTAGAAAGCATGAGGGTATTGTTATTTAATTTCGACAACTTTATCATGCCTAATGCGCTCATAGAAATTTATGTGACTGCTTGATTTTCATCTGTCTTTGGTGAGATTTGGGCATATTGTTGGGAACATTAGATGGGAATGTTCAATGATATGCACTTTGCAAATAAGTAGTCCTACGTCCAAAATAAATGGATGGAATAACAGCGAGTCAACTGGGGCGGGTGTTGTCAGAAATGTGAAGTCTAGAAGTTAGTACACCATAAACTATGGTTTTTTCCAATTTCCAAGGAATTCGCTTACAATAAGCTGTTTTGATCAAATAGAATTGTTATTATTTCCCTCATCTTTAGCCTCTTTGTAGGTGACAATATCACCTTGGTGAAAAGAATCTCGCTTTGCTTGAGGATATCACTTAAATGAATAAATTCTGAATCCCCTTTTAAAGACAGAGCAAAGCTGTCTAGAATCGGTGAAAAATTGTGTGAAAAATGAATTGCGACTGTATGTAGTTCATTCATGAGTTTTTGTGAAAGATTAAAAAAATTTAAAATATAGTGACAGTTTGACTTAATTGTTAAACATTTTTAACAGGTTAACAGTTTATTCAAATTTCAGAATTTAGCTATCTTTTCATGGCTGTCAAATCCCTAATTATGTCTTTCTGTCCTAAATGAATGAAGCAGGGACGGGTAGAGATAGAGATAGAAGGAGATAGATGAATAGAGCGAACTGATGCGGAGGTTCCAATTCAAGCGATTTAGCTCTCGTTATTCCTGTATGCAATGGCTGCCTTGGATATCTCCTCAGTTAGAGTCACAACGAGGTTCAATAACAAGAACCTTATCGACTTGCCAGCTAGGAAGTTATGGTTTATGCAAAGATAATTGACTGAGGTATACTACAGAAGCAAAGAAAGGACAACATTGCAAAGGGAGCAAGGAATAAGTAGAGCTAGTCTTGTAGTTAGGGCCAGTTTTGGACTTGAAGCCTTAACCAACTATCATCGTCTATTCGATGTACTTCTAAAGTGCAAACAGACACTCACAGCAGCAAACTTAACCTATCATTTTAGGCAAAGATGAAACTACAAGATCGCAGCAAACAGACTCTACAAAGAAATCAACAAAAGCAAGTTCAAATGCTGTTACCAAGGATGGATCAATTCCTGAAGTATCTGAGTGCCATGACGAAGATTGCGAATGTGACAGCGGCATTGGCAGTTACGATTCCGAGGCTGAATCGAGCACTTGCTCATCCCCAGTTATCCATGATACCAACGATGAGGACCATCAGAATAAGACACAGGTTAGACCATCAAGCCCAGAATACGTGTTGGCTGAAACATGTCGACGGAGTCCACCAAAAAGAACATACGCAGAGATGCAAAAAAGAGAAATAAAGCCCTATGTTTGCCATTTATGCAGCTGCGGATTTTTGGAAGTGAACTCTCTCCGTGCACATGTAAGGCACTCCCATCCCCGAAAAGGCATCATCTTTGGTGACTACAGCTGCGGTTTCTGTTTGCAACACTTTTCAACAATTGAGACTCTGGGGTCGCATGTAGAGACAC
The DNA here is from genome assembly GCA_964019165.1 of Mastigias papua. NCBI lineage: Eukaryota > Metazoa > Cnidaria > Scyphozoa > Rhizostomeae > Mastigiidae > Mastigias > Mastigias papua. The sequence continues at coordinate 1,963,228 of OZ025273.1, read as the reverse complement.
GCTGCTCCCCGAAAGCAAGCCGTTTGCAAGACAAGAGCTACAGTTCGAGACGTTTTTCTGAAGATCCAAAATCCAAAATGTCAGCAAAATCACTTGCTTTTTCTATTGAGAACATTTGTGCAAATTCGACACCCAAACACGCGTCAAAAGAAGATGATCAAGATCGAAGTCCTCTGCTGATTGGCTCTTCATTCCATGAACCATTATTCCGACCAGTGGCAATCCCATCAATCCCCATGACATTTCCCAGAAGCACTCTTAGGGAATTCACTCCTCCTCCATCAAGTGGGAGCTTTTTCAAATCTCACGTGAGTGCATTTTGCCAGTGCCATTTTGATAGATGCTATCTTCAAGTGCAATAAATTTGGTAGTATCGTCACTGTGCATATATGTAGTATAATATTTAGATGTAGCGACACGTTTATCAGTGAATTGATAAACACGACAAGGCTCTGTCTGGTGCCCAGTAACTCCTACTGTAAAAACACTGACTAGTGATCATAGGTGATCTCAATGCTCAAAGTTCGATTGGAAGACCTGACTGCCTACTATAGGTTTATTTTAGGTCAGTCAGTGTCAATGTAATGCATATTAGTAAATCAAAACAGAGGGTTTTTATTGTTCGCCCCTTGCTTCTACAAGAGCATAGGTTGATGATCTCATTGCTCTGCAACCTTAGCCAACATGTCAATTTAACCACAGCTGCAAGAGTTCGACATGTGAGGCTGGTATTACGGTACTGTGAATTTTCAATAAAAATATCAAATTAAAAGTCATTGAGCTATGCAAAAAAGTCATCCTACTCTTGAGATGTTCAGCGATCGTTCTGCTACGTGCGTTCATATTCAGACCTACTCATGCAATCACGCGCCTGAGTTTTTAGCACATACTGATCAGCAAAATAGCCGTTGAGATGAATTCCTTCCTTTCTATATTCAGGACGTTGCCTTTTAGACTAGGAGACTGCGGGCCAGCTCCGCTGTTTGTTGTAGGTGTTGCATCGGGGAGTTCTATTACTAGACAGAGTCATTTTTGAAATTTAGTTGTAAACATGGTAGTTTGAACATTATTATAAACCTTCTCGACAAGACATCGTTTAATAAGATGCAATATCTTGACAATACGATCGTCGCAAACTTTTATCTCAGAATGACAAACGCAATTAATTGCTTAGCTACATGATCTGAGGAAAAAATACCGCACTAAGGAGCATATTAAAAAGTCGTCGACGTAGAATAAATGCCTTTAACTTACAAGTAACATTGATCCATGTTGTGGGAAAGAACAGGTAAGAAATTTGGCATGCGAAAGACGTATTATTTTAGCCAGATCAAAATTGTGGATTTTAGTGATATTTTTGCACCTTCAGACTTACAGCTGTCTGTGTAAATTTTGCTAGGTAGCCAACTAGCTCCGCATTTTGACACCTTGTGTTGGACAGGTGCAAGCTGGTGTGCGCTTCTGACTATACAGTGTGTGAGCTACAAGAGCAAGACGACTCAAAAATAGATCTATGTGCAAGGGGAATGCGGTAATACCACTTTGATAAATCAGCAGTGTGAGTTAATTGTTTTAGTGTGCTCCTTAAGGCGGTTGCTGTTCATCTGTTTAGATTGTAGATTGTACCTTTTCTGAAGTTTAAAGGAATATTGTTTAGGGTTTTTGATGGAAGTCATCCGCCTTTCTAGCGACAAAATACACATTACAATATCATACTAAAGTGCAAAATACTTCGCCATTATGATCTTCTTTATATATCAACCTGCCTGTTTATCTGGACACAACCTCAAGTCTAAAAACTCTGATAAACGCCAGCATTCTAATTTTGTGTACAAGTGTGTGAGTTTTCTCACCTTTGACCTTCCATCAACTTCGCTAAACATGAAAGTAATTAACCACTTTACATGAGACTTTCACCGGATTCGGTCTCATTTTCTATGACACTGATCTTTCACCAAGAATCTGGTATACGTTTTCCATATTATGGGCTGTTAGTTGATCATGAAGTAGTATCAGATTTCCACAGTTCAGTTTGAGAAGGAAAGTCTACCGGAGGGGTGGGCAACCTACGGTCTTCGGGCCACAATCCGGCCCTCGAAAGTAATTTTTGTGACCCTCGAGCAGATAGCCACCCCATTTTGCAACTTCTTTGTACTGTACAATAGTTAAGATTTATCAGGTTCTGACAAAAGCTCGTTCTGCTTAGTTTAGTGCACCTTTGGCCTGCTTAAGGAAAAGATTGGACGGGTCTGGCTCACCCTCCTAAAAGGTTGCCCATCCCTGATCTACAGAGTAGCTAGATGAGCTCATGCAGCGAAATGCCACCCACAAGTTATTTGCTATTGGTGAACGCTGTCAGTTTGTTTATTGTAAGTAGGATCTACCTTACTGTGTAGAAGAACGAACCATTCGCCATCAACAAATACAACAAAAAAGTTCTCGTAAATCCACTAAACGACTCTATTTCACACCTTAGTGCTAGAGGGTAATCCGTTGGTTGCAATTAAAGCATGGATACTATGTCGTGTATGGCGATAACGAGATTAGTTTTGGGACGAAGCACAGGACAACACTAAAAGTAACTGCTTTGGCATCAACCTATAGTGTCTGAAATAAAACGATCGATTTGATTTAAAGTCTAAGATTCGAGTTATGCAAGGTACCTTTCGGCACACCCTAAACAAGACTTTGAGCATGAGCAGCAGTCCTTTTAGCATTTATCTGCTAATGGGTGGCAAGAATTTTTTAAATAGTCTTTGATACATTTAGTTGATAGGATAGCAAGAAATAAAGCATTTTCTTTTTTTTCTCGGGGTATATTTATTTTCTAAATTTTGAGGTCCCTAAGAATGGCTAAATACTTTGAACTTGGCATCCTCAAAAGTCCATTTGTTGATGATGAAGACATACAGCTTAATATCGCAAACCACTTGTATTTTGTTCTCTTAATTTTGCAATTGACAGACCCCAAATCTTCATTTGTTGCAATTCCCATACCTCAAATGCTGACACGGGGTCCCCGTATTGAGAGGTGCGGAGTGCCATTCGGAGGGGGGGAGACAATATCTGATGAGAGTATTATGTATTTCACAATTTTTATTTGCTAGAGCATTATACTGATAGTTAAGACTTGCAAATTCTGCATTAACAGAGGTATTTGTCAACTTTACTAAGTAGCTTACACTGGTTTGGTGTAATCAGGACTATCGACCTTCCCTCCTCTCTCATACACACTTTTTTTATAAGAATATCGTCTATGAGAGTGTCAAGTCTCAATCCCTGGTGTTTTAGAATAATTTGAGAAAAATGTAAGGCTCATGCTTCATTAAGGACATTTGATGTCTGGGTTATTTGAGTTGTCTTTAAATAACTTATCCGGTCTGGGAGTCATTATGGTATGATACGACACAGAAACTCTTCAGGGAGTGTCCATTAAACACTTTTTAATAAAAGAATGTTGTCTATAGAAGTATCAATGCCAAAAATCGCTAATATTTAAGAATAATTTAAGAATATTGTTAAGCTCTAAATCAAAAAATTTTATGAATATTGAAATATTGAGGCTAGGCAAGAACATTAGGCATTCTTATAAAAAAGTGTGTAGTTCTTTTTCTTGATTAAAATAATCTTATCATTCAAACAAACGACGTCTTAAACACGATGATAGGTTTGGTTCCTTGGTCTGATTTTGAATGTAGTTCCATGGGACTCGAAACCATGGGTGTAGGAGGATTTAAAGGAGGGCTGCAAACTGCCGGCCCGAAATACGAAAGAACAAGAAGAGTGATCAGAATCGGACGACGGGTACCCATTTTGATTGCTATCTAGCGGTATTGAGCCGAAGCTACTTTCGATAAAAATATTGTTTTTCTTGAGGAAATTGCTCGAACAGAAAAGACTCCTACCCAACTGTTATGGCGACAACTCTCCCGCCTCCTACACTTATGCTCAAAGCTCAGGTTTTCATAAAACATGACCTACTTGATACACTTAAAATGCATCATATACTAGCTATATTAGATTAGAGGGAAACTTCAACTAAAGAGATTTAATTCTAGACGTTTGAAGTTATTGTATACTTGACTTGTTGAGCTATTCCTTGTAAACGAAGACTTTATATCCAAGTTAGTTAGTATCTACACTAGGGCTCAGATAACTTCGTATCTATTATCTCGAATATATCCTAACCGTTGGATAACCTGCAGAGATAATTTGTTTTCCATTACGATATTCTTTCCAACGAGAATCCCCAGTCCAATAGGGGTCCCTCTCGAATGAAATCACCTCTTCAATAAGAGCCCCCTCTTCAATAAGAGCCCCCTCTTCAATAACAGTCCTCTCTTCAATGAGAACCCATTATCTGAGGGCAATGTCCGAATGAGCGATCTCGGCGCTAATTAGATAGAATACCTTATCTGTTGCATCTTAAAATAATCAATTCAGTTTTGTTCGCATCCAGCTACTAATTAATTTGCATATTTTTTTTAATTTGTTCGTCATTCAACGTCTGAGTTAATCATACCAGCGACTTTAATGGTTGTATGTACGCCTTTCTAAACAATTTCTAATGACAATCAATACTGTAATGTAACGTCGTTTTTTGCATTTTACATGATGCAGAAGTAATCAAATCTCTTTGCAGCGACTTTAGTTTGCAATTATACCTAATAACAGGCCCGTAGCCAAGGGGGGACCTGGGGGGCAAGGTCCCCCTGGACTTGTCAGATTTGACTCTGTACCTCCCCTAAAAACATGAATTATATAGATATATGTATTATATATATTGACTGTGCCCCCCTTGTGAATTCAAGCTGGCTACGGGCCTGCCTAATAAGAGCACGCTGCAGACACTTAACTTATGTAGCTAACAATTATTACGAAGACAGTCTGTATTCTTTAAGGCTGTTAGTAGCATTTTGTTATCTACACGTTTTTTTTATAAGAAACAAGTATATAAGAAACACGGGACTCGAATCAGGCAAAAAATGAGAAACATTTAAGGATTCAATTTCTCGCCTCACAGTTGCCTTGTTGCTATAGGAAATTTCAAGCATTTTAAGAAACATTTAAGAAACATGTACGGTTGGATGTGACAAAAAATATCAAGAAACATCCTGACTGAAGGGAGAAGATTTGCTTCTTATAAAAAAGCGTGCATTTCAAATCCTAGTAATGCTCCCTAATCAGATACCTACGTTATTATTTGGTTGAAGTTTATGTCTTTTACGAAGTGCTGGCGTTGGGCGGAAGGTATGGTTCTCTTCAGCGCTATTATTTTTTCTTTTTCCCACCTTCTTCATTATTTCATTTCACCTCACGCCAGTGCATCATTTTGTAATTTCTTAGTCTACTCAAAAGGTTTCGTAACAAGGTCACATCACCGTTAAGATTAACTTTTAAAACAAGGCCAAGTCACACTGTAAAAAGGAGATTAATAGTAGATTTTACAGAAACCCTGATTGCACAACATTTAAAAAGAAATGAGTGCCAGATACCCATAAGTCAACCACTGGCCATTTGATTACCATTGACCAGTCACACCTCATAGGCCCAAAGTTTGCCCTTTGATTACTAATAACCTGTTACACCCTATTAGGCAACAATTTTCCTTTTGATTACCATTGACCAGTCACACCCCAAAAGTTGCCCGTTCCCCTTTGAGTACCAATAAGCTATTACACCAATAAGTCAACAACTTTCTTTTTGATTACCACCACTGATGAGCCACACCCCAAAAGTTTCCCTTTGATTACCAATAACTAGTCACGCTACATGTCAGTCACTTGATCATTCACATTTTTGACGGAAAATTCTGGTAATTTCTCGTTATACCATTAGGTAACTTGATCATGGCATGAAAATTAGATAAGAATGACTGTATTATCCCAAAGTGCCCGTAGAACCGATGTGTAAATTCTGTATATAATTACAGAAGTATAATTGAAAGAAAAGGAAAATATTTGACAACCCAGCTGAAACTCTCCAAGTTCTATTACAGCTCTCTTCCTTCCTTTTACGAAACCTTTTGTTTTATAGAACCCTCTTTCAATACTAAGTGAAGGATAGTTTACCAGATCCGTTTTACTTTAAATCAATATTGATTATCATGAGAAAAATGGGAAACGTTGTGCATTTTTATCTGTTTCTGCTATTCGTAATAATGGTTACAAGTCACTACCATTAAGTTCACGCTTCAACCAGGGCATGAATCCTCTTTGCATACAGATGAATGGCTCCTATTACATTGGCTGTTATTACAATTTTAAACAGATCATCAAGTAGCAAAATAGCTCAAATGATATCAGACTTAATTTGCTCCTCATGTTTTGCCTTGTCTAGCTAAAAGAAGGCACTGTTGGATGCATCCCAGTCACCGATCTCAATCTATATCAGCCTTTTAGGGACACATTTATTGGATGTATCCCAGTCTATTTTCAACTCACAGTCAGAGGCTCTAAACCTGGCTATTGGCACATGAGTCTGAATTCAGCAGCTATGTGTGGATTGTTGTAACCAATGGATATGCAACGAATGATTCACACTAAATGCTACGTGCAAATATTTGCAAAACTCTGAAGTCCCGCAAGAGTCTTGTCTAGGTCATATGCTCCTGATAATATTCATTAGCTGCATGTGTCTTATGTGAAAAAACTCGGATTCTCATTCTAACGGATTATTGCACTGTATATTAATGTGGGATAGAAACCAAATAGACAGCACAAGATCTCTGCAGGTTAGTTGATGGATTGAATGATCGCAAGCCTGTAAAGATTCAAGTTAAAAGTCATTCATTTGACAGGAGACCATGTGGAGGAGACCAATGCTCTTGTTTGAGAGTGAATATATGATTCCAACCTCACATTGTGAGAGCAAGGTATTTGCCTCAGGTTGTGTTAAACTTTGAAAAGCAATTTGTTGTCACTATCTACTCTTGAGTATACTTAGCATAAGTGCCAATTTACACATACACCCACACACACTCACACATACACACAGACACACACAAACACACACACCACACACACACACACACACACACACACACACACACACACACACACACACACACACACACACACACACACACACACACACACACACACATGCCCAAGCACGCGAAGCTTTGAAAAAGTGAAATAACAAGATTGATAAATGAATTTCGTAACTTGTCTTTTGAATTTCAGTTGATATTTCTAGAGGCAGTTTACTCTTGGATGCCCACCCCTAGCATTTCCATAACTGAGCTTGGTCATATGGCGTCACATCGAGGACAGACATTGGAGGAGATAAGCAAGAGATTATATTTAGAAGATTAGGAGATTATATATATATATATATATATATATATATATATATATATATATATATATATATATATATATATATATATATATATATATATATATATATATATATATATATATATATATATATATATATATATATCTATTCATATTCATGTATATATACTTATATAACCAGTTCACCGGAAGTGATTATATGGTAATATTATATCTCATTTCAGCTGTAGCCAATGGACATCGCATTTCGCATGTATTGAATCCTTAGAAGCTCCTAACGCTTGAAACTGACAATTCCCCTTTCCAACCCAAAGAAGCTGGTCAGTTGCATATTTAAGATATTGAACTTTTGAGATACATTATTTCCATGTAACTCCTTTATTTAGCTAAATGTAGTGTTTACTCGATTTGCAATATTTAAAATCATTATCTTTTGTCACTCCATTTGAACTAAGAAACCGTTATGAAACTCTTAGACTATACATGCCTGAAAACTTACGAATTTCTTACCCCTAACCCTCTTACTAAGATTCTTTCAGAGATACTCGTACCACAGGATTCTTTGTCATGGCTACCCAGGCACCTGCAAATATAGTAGTAACTTCGTGCCCTGACATAGAAGAACAATCATTTCACTAAACAACGTGGCAAGGGACTACAATCACTGTTTGTAAATAATGGCTCGAGCTGATAGCTTAGCAAGGCGTCATGTTGTAACAAATGATGGATAAACCTAGTGAACTTAAGCCAATTGGTAGTGGTAAGTTGAATATATCCTTCAAAATTGAGGATTTGATTATTTCGAAGAATCTTCACGGGGCATCTTCCTGGCAGATCTTCATATAAGCTTAGGCGTGATAGTCATAATGTTACTTACAGGGAGAAGAAATTTGCGACAGTGTAAAATTTTGCAATATGCAAACCGTTACCATTTGAAGTCAAATTATGATATTTGACTTGCTAACAATAACATTTTAGAGTTCCTTATGCTTAATATGCAAGTGTAATTGGTTTTTACATGTGCATGTTCAAAACCTATTAAGACATCATAACACGCATTCAATGAATTATCAACCAAAAAGTAAAAACATCTGCCATTATGTCAAAACAGTAAAAACATTTCTGTTTAACGTGGGAAAGCCGACATATCAAAGCATAGAGGACTCTTTAATAAACCCATGGTACCTGAGTATACTGATTACCTTTCCAAATGTTTTAGAAAGCCTTCAAACAGGCATTTACATTTAATTTAACTAAAGCATATTGTTCACACGGTTTTCACATAGTTTTCACAATTGACTGCCTAGGAGATCCTTAGAGGTGTGTTTTACAGTAGATGATATAATTCTAGAATCCAACAATTCTCTCATTCTCATATCCGCGCCATTAACAAGTCCCTGGCGTGAATTTCTCCCAGAAATAATCAGTAGCAAAAGAGGATTCTCATCCAGTCATGTCTCGCACATTAACTCTTAAGATTGACATAAATGTTATTAAGTTATTTCAGTCCTAGTAAAGATGGGGCCGGACAAATAGGCAAAGACCTGATGCAAACCTACAAGCCAGTTGGTGAACTAAAACAGGGCCAATAAGATAGACATAGGTTTCAATCCTAGACATTTACTATCCTAGATATCAAAGCATGTTTTCAACGTAGCAGAGCCTAAAACACGAAGTGTTTACAGATCTGCAATTTTCTAAGAAGTGGGTGTGCTCTAACCTTGGGATTGCACAAAAAGGTGTGACAGAAGCTAAAACTTGCAAGATGTGCAAAGAGGTAAAATAATAAATCTAAATTTTATCAAAATTTAATAGATCTTAATATATATAATCAGGCCACACGTTGATGTGTGTTGTTTTGATAACCTACTTTTACTAAATAGAAATACCCTCTTTAAATGTCTATATTTCCCCTCAGTTTCGATTGAATGCTCTACAAGGTGAGCCAGGTCCATTATTATTTTAGGCCCTGAAGCGTAGGTTTGTTTGAGAGCAATTCTTTCGAGTAATACAGTATACCACCACAATCTGACTGTCGAGCTTGCATTGCTAAAGTAAGTTATTGCTTATTAATGTAGTCATTACTACTATTATTGTAAGTAGGCTTTAAGTAGCCTTTTTCTGCTATTCCTCAGTTAGCCTACCATAAATAAATTGATTATATATTATTATATTATTACATTATTGCAATAAGAGCATCTTGATCACATTCATAGGAGCCAGTCAACAGGCCTGGAAAATGCAGATGGAGAAACGTAGTTTTTCTGTAGTTGCAAACTACTTTCTCACTTTTACGTTAATAATCTAGATTTACTCTTGGATAATGACAATAATCCTTCTTCAAATTAATCTTACTCGGATGATTTTCTCTTTCATTTCTCTAATTTTAGTAAAAATGGTAAGATACATGAAATTTCTCTCATTTTAGATGACAAGAAATACAAAGAAAAATCTCCCATCATGAACAAATCAGGTGAATATATATCAGGTGAATACATGCATGCGCAAATATACCTTACATACGCGTCCACAGACACATGTAAACACAAACATTACGCACGTACGCACGTAGGTACGCACGCACGCACGTATGCATGTTTCATAACATAGCGACAATCTAATGAAGACTAGGACTAAATAGTAAGCTCTTAAGTCTGGTTTCCATATAGCCCTAAGGTGCCTGCGACTGCCTGCGATTGCTCTCTCCCATCTGCCATCTTCCATGCTCTGGACGTTGCTAGGCAATTAAGTTTTAATGGAATCGCTTTCTTACGGTACAGCCGGCAGTTGTTTGATGCGCCGTTAAGCTACCGTAACAACAGGGAAAAAGTTGAATTTGTTCAACTTTTTTCCCAAAAGTTATAGCAGCTTCCCGGTAGCTAACGGCACTTCAAACAGCTGCCCGCTGTACCGTAAGAACCTGTTTCCATGAAAATTTTGGTGGCAGCTATGTGGGGAGTATGGAAGATGGCAGATGGTAGAGAGAGCAATCACAGGCAATCACAGGCAGTCGCAGGCACCTTATCTCAGCTCTCCTTCCACTACTCAGAGGTCATCTTGAAGCCAAATGCATCGCCAAAGTGCACTAGATCCTCGCATTTAAGAAACCACAAAACTAGTAGCCTACAGGCTGTTTCTCATGTCATATGTACCTTCAATATAAGACTTTACTATTCCAGTGTGATAAACAGACAGGTTCCTATTGCAAGGTAATAAAGTTCACTTTTAATGCGACTGACTATCTTGAAGACAAGGCTCACTGGTTATAGAAAGTTTGAGTTGTGTATGTTCAGCACATTATGCATTTCAGCATTCATTCATTCATTCATTCATTCATTCATTCATTCATTCATTCATTCATTCATTCATTCATTCATTCATTCATTCATTCATTCATTTTAAATTCTTTAAGCAGGGTAAAGTATGCAGCTAAGAACTGATTTTTATACTGTCCTGCAAGAAATAACTATATATATATATATATATATATATATATATATATATATATATATATATATATAAGAAACTATGTAATCTAATTACAGTCACAAAACAGAAATTACAATAAGAACTACATACAATAATACAATGGGAAATTAAAGAAAGAGCAATTAAAAAGTAATGGAGTTAACAAAGGATTCCTTACTGATATTGTATGCATTTTTGAACAGAACAGCAATAAAAACCTTTGAAGTCATTGCACTAATGAGGACTTTTATTGTCTGTAAAAGCCACTAGAATTCATAGTTTTCATTTTTCATACCAAGGAAAAGTAAATGAACCATTAGATAATAATCTTTCTACCCGAAAATAATCTAAGGTCAATTTAAATACGAACCTTAGTCAGTCTGACATTTCAAAAAGTAGATCCTTATATTCAGGGATTTACTGTATCTGGTAGAAGGTGCATTCTTGGGGATGGAGAAGGATCACTGCATATAAAGCAGGCGGGCAACTAAGGTGTCGATCCTGGGGGTCTAGACCCCCTGCCCTTTTTCTCAAAAAGTAAAAGTGCCCCTTTACTTGGAGAATTGTAAAATTGTCTATTGTGTTTTTGTTATGTAAACCTGCTTATAAGCTTTATTACACAGGAAAGTAACGAAATCCTGTAACTTCCCGTACGCTTTCTTTGTTTCTCCTTCTGAAAATATGATTTCAAGCTTTGTTTAGTGTGCCTTTTTCTTGATTAGATCCCTGCCCCGAGAAATTCCTAGTTGCGGGCCTATAAAAGGACTGAAAAAACGTCAGTATCAGCTTCAGAAATAAGAGCATGGTTTGATGACATAAGAAAAAACGTTAATTTGATTACAATTAGGCATTCTTTTAAAACTTTTGTGTGTAAGAACGCTGTCCACCATGATGGATTGCTTGATGGCATCAAGGCCAAACATTTGCAGGGAAACCATGGCAACAATGTGAGGAACTTGCAAGAACAGTTTCAAATTTCAATTTGAACAGATCATTAATCCAACCCAGTAGGTTTCGACAAGTTGACTCTCACCATTTCAGGAAGTAAAATTATCATCTTTTAAAGTGTAATACAATCTCTGTGGTCGAAATGTTGGAAAGTTTCCATAGCAACGAAATGCGTGAGGTAATCGTGTGGGCCTATTCTTATGGTAATTAGCAGGACAGGAAACAAATCGCAAACGCAGTTGAAAAGTGAAAAGTCGAGTGGTGAAACAAGCAATACGTTTATTGCCAAGTTTTTGCAGATAGGAAATATACCTAAGAACTTATACATTTTGTGGAAGGAGCTCTTGCAGTGCTGTGAAATTTTACAGTAAAGAGAGTGATTCCAAGATGGGGTGTTGTGGAAACAACAGGCCTACAGACGAGGGTGTTGAGATGACTGGCCAAAAGTCTGGTGGAAATAATAATGGTAAAGGTGTCGTTACATAGTATCCTTGAATGGAGAGATAACATGGGTCCTCTTTAATATTCTCTACTGTCACATGCATTGACGTCATATTCCGCACAGACTTTGCATGAAGGGATTTGATTTTGAATGTAAGGCAGACATTGCTGCCCATGTAGCTGAGTACCAACATGCCCTGTCAAAATCTGGAGTGAAGCTAGTCGTTTTTTGCCATGTATCTAATTTGGCTGTTGCAAACCATTTTCTTACCGGAGCAGTCGATGTTTGACTATGTATATTAGCATTCGGCACATTACGTGATGTCATTGAATGCTGTATTATGTTATAGTAGAAGGAGCATAAACTAGGAACTATGTACGTGAAATATCCATGCTAAATGAAGCTTAGACACAATGATCAGAAGCATTCGGAGTATGATACCAAGGCTATGGCGGTACTTTTTGGCCAAAAGTGGCTCATTCTCATTGGTTACTCTTCAATCCCCAATTTAAATCCACCTGAATGGCATAATCATAACTTGCGTTTTTGGTCACAAAAGATTTTTGCACAAATAACCGAAAATTACTTGCCGCAGTAAGAATGACCTGAGAAAGCTTGAAGCTTGACTGTGTATGTTATGCGAAAATTGGGAGAACTGTTCTCGTTTTGCAGTGTTTTCTTTAAAACTTGGATGCCAAAGTCTTTGAATCTGCCTTCTTAAAAGTATTAAATTACTGCTCAATCAAACAAAAACGCTTTGATATTTGTACACAGTTTGAAGATTTTTGTCAAATGCCACTACTGTGTTTTCTAGCAATGAAATTACTTGAGACCTCCATAGCCTTAATTGTGAAGGGAAGCTGCACTTGTACCTGGGGGCTGATGCTTCCTCTCACTATGCTAAAGGACCCCAACTTCAGAGCTGAGGAGCTTGAAAATTTTAGATGAAGTTCACAGAATGACTTATAGTTATGACATGGGAGGAAGTGTGTTTATAATTGGTTCAACTATAGGTAGAAATACAGCAAATGTAGTAGAGAAGGGGATTTTTTATGATGATAGTGACAAGCAATTTTCATGTTTTAAACTTTTGCCCATATAGTAGCAGTTCCTTAGATAGTACTTTGGAGAAATCATTCCCTTATATGCTTGATTATATAATACCATTCCAGTTTAGATATATATTATTAGGATGAAGAATGGAGAATAAATAGACATTAAACTATTCCAATAAGGAGTTGAACCTAGATCAACTTCCATGTCTTCAATAGTGTTATTGTATGTTGATAGTTTTGATGATATGATAACAACATCTCTTGTTTTTACCTAACCTCCAACAAAATTTCACAGTCATGCTAGGTTGTAATGAATACTTTGTTGTACCATTGTTTTATTCTGTCTTGCATTTCTATCCATCAGGCAAACGACAATATGATCCATCTTTCAGTGGGCCTATAAAGAACAGGTAATAATCCAAATTTGATGTTGTCAGTGTGGGTTGACTATTCAAGCCTTCAAGGCATAGTTCAATAGTGGAGAAGGCTAGAGCTCTAGTTTTGCCTTTCATTTCTCCTCATCTCAGTACTTTGTAGGAACTATGAATAATGTAGCTATGGGTAGCTCCAGAGCTGGACTGGGGATCTCTCTCATGGGCTCTCCATTTTACCTAAGTCAGTTGTCATGCTTCCTCTTTGTAGGGGCTGCCTTTATTATTTTAAGAGGTAGATGCAGTGCCTTGGGGCTAAAAGATTTTTTCAACAATATTGGAATCAATTTGATTAGCTTTAGTGTATTGTGTTTGTTGCTTTATTAGGGCTGCTCTTTTTGGGGGGTCACCAAGCAATCACCTGGTTGGTAGTCCAGTGGGCTAATTCATATCTGTAAGAGATATTTTGATTCTGTTTTCTTTTGTTCTTTTGCATTGCTAGCCTTCTACTACCAGGAATATGAGAGAGTATTTTTCATGCAGGTTGTTGCATTTAGCTTCATAGCTTTTGGATATTATGGTTTGCTGATCACTGATAGTGATAGGTACCATGGCTTGGGGGGGGCAAGGGGGCCTCAGCCCTCCCTGTTGAGATTTTTGTTAGAATACTCCTACATGCCTGCTCTGTATTAAAACATGAGCCGAAAAGATTTGTTGGACATTTTCCTTCTTGGCCCCTCAAAATCTGGAGCCCCATCATGCCTCTACTTGTGGTATATTAAGTTTGCAATGTTTTTAACTAATAGTTTATTACAATCTTTCTAGGTCATGCACTGACATTCCATGCTGCCTCTTGTTTATACTCTATGTTGCTGGAATGCTGATTGTTGGAGTCCTTGGTAGGCATTTGTACTTATTTCATTACATTTCATACCATGTAAAAAATACACACAGATATATTTATAAGCTCCTGGCAATGTATACATGTATGTTTATATATATATATATATATATATATATATATATATATATATATATATATATATATATATATATATATATATATATATATATATATATATATATATAATATATATATATATATATATATATATATATTTATATATATATATATATATATATATATATATATATGTATATATATATATATATATATATATATTATATTGTATTATATTATATTATATTATATTATATTATATTATATTATATTATATTATATTATATTATATTATATTATATATTGTAGCATGAAAAAGCAGGGACATTCTTTTAGCATACTCTAATGAGTGTCTGACGAAAAAAGCTTTCAGTATGCTAAAAGAATGTTTCTGCTTTTTTGTGCTATAGTGAAGTTCTGTAGTACCAACAGACTTTTCATATATATATACATATATATATATATATATATATATATATATATATATATATATGTATATATATATATATATATATATATATATATATATATATATATATATATATATATATATATATATATATATATATATATATATGTATAAATATATAGATATATAGATATATATATAGTGCTATAGTGAATTTCTGTAGTACCAACAGGCTTTTCATATATATATATATATATATATATATATATATATATATATATATATATATATATATATATATATATATATATATATATATATATATATTATATTTATATGTATATATTTATTACATATAGTAATACAGATAACCTAGGCCTGTATAAAGTGCTCAAATACTTACGTAGAGAAAGTTGCTACAGCGCGTTTTGATCACTATTTTATTCTTATATATATATTATATATATATATATATATATATATATATATATATATATATATATATATATATATATATATATATATATATATATATATATATATATATATATATATATATATATATATATATATATATATATATATAGGTATATATTGTGATGTGTGTTGCTGAAGCAAGCTATGTGACTCAGTTGCTGTGTAATGAGATTCAAAGATTTTCAGCACAGATTTAGCAACTTTCCGTATTAGATGTTATTTTTCTAATTCTCAATGTAATGCTGTAGTTTATGAAATATTTCATGATTTCATATTTATGCCCTTCTGCTTTTAGCATTCATTTGGGGAAACCCTATGACACTCTTTAATCCAACTGACAGTCAAGGTTAGATAGAGCTTTGTTTGCTATAGCAGGTTATGTTTACATTCATAACAGAAGGAAGCTTTATATTGTCTTTTGACATGTTTTGTTCACAAGCTTTAAACTTGTTGTGGGGGACAATTTTGTTGTAAGGTATGGCAGCTAACTCATAATTATGCCAAGGATGTGCCAGCTGGGCAGCTGTTGGGGTGTCACGTCCCTCCCATCTATTAGAGATGTAAGAACTTTGGTCATGCAACACACAATTCAACAGTCATTGAGAAGTGCAACCAAAGTTTAACTTGTTATTTTTTTCTATTGGTCATGCTTGCTCAAAGACGACTCACTTTTATAATATTGCAAATATTTTGCTATTACTAGCAACTGTCATCTTTGTTTCCTTGTGAGTACAGTTCATGAAAAATAAAAAGTTTGATCACTTTTTCCTGAAGGCCTCCCCTCAAGCAAAATTGTGTTAGCACATCTCTGAGATATCCTCAAATGTAGCTTACCATTATGTGTGAGTTGTACTTTTTTATAATTAAAACAATGGCTTTGCTGGATACAATATTAGCCATGACTCAAAGAAGTGCTCATATACACCATATTTCTTTGAATAAGCCCCCGGGGGTGCATAGCTAAAAATTAGTCTCCCAGGAGGGATGCTTATTCAAGGAGAGCACTTATTCAAAAGGGCACTACATTAAAAAGTCATACAATAGAGAGAGCACGAAGTTTATAGAGCATATATAGAGTAAACAGTAATGACACAATTGTTTTGAATTATGAGTCACTTTTCATTCTCTCTCAACGTGTTCTTCCTTGTTTTTGTGCGTATGAGTAATCTCCTGTGCAGCTCCATGCTCTTCTGATTCTTTAAGTGGACGAATGAGGAGGTATTTGGACATGAAGGTGAGAGCAAGAGTGTGGCCTTATAGCGGGTATGGAGTGCCACCCCCCCCCACCACTTTTGCAGAAACCTTCGGCAATTTGTAGCACGTCCTTAGCAGTTGGCATAATATCATGGCTTGTCGGTAATTCTGGTGCCTTGTCGGTAATTGTAAGACCTTGCTCAACATGTCAATAAATTCCTGTTTCTACACCCCCCTCCTCGTAGAGGTCCTTCGTCACCCCACTGGGTGAGATAGCCGATGCTAGAAAGTACAATCAGCTGCAGTCGGAATATTTGAAGCTATTGAGGATAGCACTTTGTTGTTGGTTGAATATTTCCGGTTGAGATATCTTTTTCTACTTCTCCACTTTTTGAAACAGAGCAAGAATACTATTTTTCTTGCATATCCTTCTTTGAAGAGATGGAGAGCAGTTGGATTTAAGGTGCCCGGCAGGTATAGCTTCTTTTCACAAAAGTGAAAGATATTCACTAACTCTCCTCCGAGAAATATTGCAAAAGGGCTGAAAATATATCGAAAGTCTATAGTCAATTTCTTTTCCTAGTGGGACGGTAGGGGCTCTTAGTCAAGAGTGGTACTTTGTAAATTAAACTCGGAGAAGGCGCGCTTTGGCAAAGGATTTACGTTTATTGATGCGAGTACGGTACACATATATGTTTATGTACAATAAATATTTTTGATACTGATTGGTATGATTTTTCTTATGCTAGGTAATGTTTGTGGAAAGACTGAGAAAGTGAAGTAAGTAATTATAGAAAAATATCATTAACAACAACAGAAACTCTCAAATCATAGAAACATTTATGGTATAATTTATACACTGCAACCTGTCCAGTAGAAAGTAAATGCCCAGAAAATGAACTTATCATGTTTGAATCATTACATACCGTTGCATCCACCGTTAGGCCATTTGTCCCAGGCCTCATAATATAAGCAGTTTGCGTAGATGAAGCGAATAGAGTGTAATTTAGCTTCATTTTCCTTGATTAGAATGCTCCATAGGATTTAGCCCTCCTATCCATGTAAATTATGAATTTTCATTCATATCTCTTTCTTATATTTGCACAGGAGTAAGCCAAATCTGTTCTATTTTGATCTGACCGAGTGTGTTCCGACAGATTTGAGTCCTTCCAAGATTCTAAGTACCGTAACAAACTGCCCAACGTATACGGTAAATCTTTTAAAATTCAGTTTTCTTTACTATTCATTGTCTTCATCATAATTTGTTAATTTTGCTATTTTTATTACTGTTTCTTTGTAATATATAATAAGTAACCAGTAGACTACTTTTTCAAGCAAATTTATGGTTATGTATATAGTTGTATTTATGTAGTTGATGTAGTTGCATGTGGTTGAATGTAGTTGAATGTAGTTGTATATAGTTGTACTCTTTGGTCTCTAGTAAACGGGGGGGGGGGGCATTTATTTATCTTTGGAATTTTTCCAGCGCCCCAGAGCTTATTGGAATCCCCCGCTTATTAATTTTTGGAACCAATGCGCGAAAGACAACGAAGATGGTGTAGACAGGAACATTTTCACGTGTTGTTTGATGACGATTTCTGAGGCTTATTTGTGCTTTGTGTTGATACTATTTCAATTTAATTCTTAATTTACAACTAATCAGGCATTATTTTCAGAAAATCCCCCCCCCCTTTATTAATTTTCAAAATTGAATTGGGAGGCCTCCCATTCATTCCAACCTCGTTTAGTAGAGACCAGAGAGTACTGTATACATGTATTCCTGTCTATGTAAATTAGTATTGTATGTTCTACATAGTGTTTTGGTTACCAGTATTGCTGCAGTTTTGCACACAAGAAAACAGGAAGTTTCGCCGCTTGGTACTACTTTAAAACGTATCAGTGTATTTTGCCATGCCTAGTATGCTCCAGTGAGTTTTATCAGTGCACACTCTGTTTCTCTGCTGAGTCAGCTCTAGGTGTCATTTTAACTGAGAGTTTGGTGCTGGACAATGAGAACGTTTGCATACCTTTACACTTCAGAGCATCAGGCTGTATCTCTGTGATTACCTGTGAGAGCTCTAGTCACATTTAAGGTTCTCCATGCCATGTTTGCCAGTTAGAGCACGTGATGCTATGGGTAATAGAGAATTAAAATGTTATTAGGGTTCTCTGCCGATCATAGTATGGAGTCAGTGCTGAGCATAGTGTCTTTGTTATTATTGATCAATAAATTGTTTATTTTTGTAGATTTGTGTTGAGAAATGTCCTTCGGAGAACACCGCAGCACTTACAGCAAGCAAAGATAAATTGAATTGCAAATACAGCTACGATACATCCCAGGTATCATTGCTGGACGATTTATTTTAGAGAGGCTGGTCTCCTGCTGATGCCTTTATGGATTTATTTCTACAATTAGATTTGAGCCCACTTAGTTTTTCGCTTAAACCAAGGCACATGCAGTTATTCAAAAACGAGAATTTCCTGCTCTGGAATTTCCAGTCCTTTCACATAAATGCAAGAATTTCACCGTTATATAGATGTATGTTATTGCTGTCTTCCAAAAAAGGGAATATTGACAATTTTTTTGAGTGATTTAAACACACGTAATATACACACATTTAGTTGTATTTACAGTGAGTAATGAAATTGGTCGTGTCACAGATCCTTGTCTAGCCTACTATAGGCTTGAGTGCTGTCATTTGAAAACATGAATGACAAAATGGCTGGCAGTCTCTGATGTTGCTGTTGCCATTTCGTATACACGTTTTTTTTTTATAAGAAAAAAGTTTATAAGAAAATGAGGCTGAAATGGCCAAAATCTTAAGAAAATCCTAAGAAAATCCCAAGGCTCAAGTTCAAGAAAATGCTAATAAAATCACAGTTCATCTATTTTACATGCCAGAAATTGATATTGGCTCACTTTTGCAAACTCTTGTGCAAAGATCGAGACTTATGGTGGCCCAACAAATACAGAGTAGCCTATTTCAGCCATTTTATTCCTGCAAAAGTTAAGAAAATCTTAAGAAAATCTCAGCCTCAAATTTTTGAAAAGTTAAGAAAATTGAGCCTCAGGAACAAAAGTGTTTTTCTTATAGTAAAAAAACGTGTAGTGAACTGGTTCTAAATCTCCTGCTTTCTTTCTGTTAGTTTCTATTTTTGATTCATTTTCAGTGGGACACCTCGTCATATAGTACAAAATATGATGTTATTTTCAAGAACAAATCCTGTGCTTCGTACACGTTGCAAAGTTCTGCAGGTTTGTTTTTTGATTTTGCTATATCCTTGTGACATGGCATCGCTTTTTTACCTACATGGAGCCCATCTACGCTATGGTACATATTTGGAGGATTTTGGTGCAAGCCTAGAGGGACCTCCCCAAATCTGTCCCAAAAGCCATTTGTATTTGTGTGAGTTTTTGTAGGTACGGATGCCCTATGCGGAAAAATGTAGCGAGAACAAGTAATTCAGTAGTAAGCTCTATGTTCTCATTTCTAGCCACGTGCTTCTTCCATTGGCTTCTTCACCTCCCTTCATACTTTTTGCTGTGCTGTATTTGATATCTTTGGGTGTAATTTTCCGAACAGTTTAGTCCTAGGGATAAGCATGATATCCTATCCTGATTCTACCTTCAACTTACGCCAAGTTCTATTATCAGCACAACTACTTAAAAGTTTTTCTAATTTGCTGTATTATCTTTGCTATTTCATTGCTACGGCATTATTTGTACCCTTTTCGTTTCATTTAGTGATATCGCGGTGCATTCCTACGGTGATTGGAACTACTCTGTCAAACTTCTTGTCAACGAATCAACAGAACATTACTGGTAGCGGGAGGAATATAACAGAAAAGGATGTTCAAAACGGAAATATGTAAGTATTTTGGATGTCCTTTCTTGCTTACTTTAATTAACTAAAAGACTTTTCTTAGACTTGGTTCCTCGAAATGGGGCGTTGGGCAGCCGATGTTCTCCAGTTGGTGCGATTAGTGACAGCCTCTTCGGCACTTTCCCAGGTGTTGTCCGAATCCAGCTGCTCTTTCGCTCTTTTAAGATCGATTTGGAATGTTCCTCTCCTCTTTTGTCGACCTCATTTGCGCTTGCCATTTACTGGGATTCACATTATCGTGGTTTTTGCATATCGAATGGTAGACGGGCGGATTGGATGTCCGGCCAGTTTAAGGTGGTGTAGTGCCACGATTTGGGAAAGATCAGGAAAGACTAAAAAGAAGATCCAATGTTGGAGATCTGTTTCCCATTCAAGTTAGGCAGAATTGCATCAGTTTTTTCTTTCAGACCATTAATTTATTGCTGCATTTGTTATATCGCAGGTAACATGCATTCTTTGGATATGTGATGGAGATTATATTTAAGTTATAGGTGACTTGTGTTTTAGCGTTTAATGGCTCCTCGAGTGTATTTTGGAGTGTTCTCATTGGTTGCTTTATTAATGTATTTCTCCCAATAAGTTCAGAACAACGCCGGCGCTTAAGAGTGATTTTATTATACTTTTTTTCTCATAACGATGAGTGGTATCTGAGAATAAAGATTTTGTAGAAAGAGAGAGGTGCTCATAGGTGCCAACTGGCCAGTCATACGGCTAACTGGACACATTATTCATCATGTCATGTGTACCCGGATATGGCTATATATTTCGGTTCACCTTTCGGTCGCTATCCGACGTTTCATACTTTGACGAGTGTCGGACGAAAATAAGCTTTTGAGTATGTCTAAAACATGCTACCGCTTTTTCGTGCTGTAGTGAAGTTCTGTAGTACCAACAGACTTTTGACTGATTTAACTGGAATTTTCGAGTGCATGCATGGTACTAGAGCTGGAGGTATTCTTCAGCTAAAAGTCAATAGCTCATAGTCCTATTCTTACTTTGGGGTCATTCCATGTTAGATCATTCAGGCCATGGTATCCTTACATCTCGGATTTTTTTAAATGCTTTTATCAATTTTTAGGTATGGTTAAGATATGATAAACCTGAAATTCCAAGGCCTCATTCTTTGCCGTTCTTGAGTTATGGGATTTTAAAGTCTCTAACCAAATCAACATTCTATCGTAAAATGCGCCAGTTTCAATTTACGTTTAACTTATTGGCGTTTTTTTAGTTTTATTTTTCGTGGTCTTTCCTTTATTCTGCATCGAAGCACGTGATGGGATTTTTTGTCTTTTCACAGCGCAGCTGCTGCTTTGCTTAACTTACAGAATCTTGGAAAGAAGGTAAGCACTTGCATGTCAATGTTTGTTCTTCACGTGAAATAGAAAACACCTGGTTTATGGCAGATTTGTTGTCATGGTCTTCCCCTTGTTTTCCACTTGTCTGACTGACATTCACATATAATAAATGAATGGCGTTACCATTGTTGGAAATGTATAACACGGTTGCCACAGAACCTCGAAAACCTGGAAAAATATCCATGTTTTAAGAGAGTCGGTGGAAACCCGGAAAAGTCAGGGAAAAAGCAGGGAACAATTTTCGGTTAGTGTTTCTCTTTTTGGTCTTGATACCATAGTCTGATTGTATGTGTTAGTCTTAATGATGTGAACACATGTTCATCATACTTTTCAAACTTTCGTCATGCCTTTATTGCACACGCCAGTAAGATAGTCAAAGTCCTTCCAGTAAAATGGGTGTGACTGTGAAGGGCATGATCCTTAATGGGTGTAGCCCGCTTAAGTCCCCCCAGTCCGTATTGTCTGGCACCACCCTTGTTGATCATGGAAAAGTCAGGGAATTTTGCTTTCTGTGTATAATGTCCAAGGTTTTCTCCTCCAATATTTTCCTTTTTTTATAAAATTTAGTCAAAATCTGTTGTAAATTATATGATTTTTAATTTACTTTGACCTACAACTGTCTTCGGTCAGCAATATGTAAATGATTCCGGAAATTGGCTCTCATTTATAACAAATTTCGAACAATTATCATTTAGAGAACGGCAATTAAAACCGAGAGTCGGTTCTTTTTGACAACCTTCTTGTCAGATGTTGGCTTCTTCTTTTTTGCGAAAGCAAAATCTGTGTATGTTCATCTGCATCTGGATTGCTCTTATTACGAATCCTAGAGGTTATGTACTCAGAATCGCCTTTTTGGATTTGTACTAGGTTATTCAAGATGTGGAAACATCGTGGTATTGGATTCTGGCGTAAGTATTCATTTATGATAAACATTTAATACCTTTTTTGGAGGTTTAGTGACTTGTATCAATATTTTCTTTCTGGGGTGTCGCTATACTTTCACTGAGCAAACTAGTAGCTTGTAGTGTTTGACAGTCTACCACGATTACCTGAATGTTGTCTCACTGATTCATTTTTCCCTAATCATCTTACCAGCAAACTGTTCATGGGTGAGTTACACTCCCATCTGGACATCATATATTCATATAGAAACAGTTCTTGATAAATTTTACCACAAACGCTAATGTAAGAAATTAGTATGCAAGGAATTTCTCAAAGAGGGGCCTTTTCAGTAGATAAACTAATCGAGGATAGAGCATTAACAGGACAATATCAATGATCTGAGATGTTTTACTTGGATTGATGAACTTATGGTTGAGTACTGGCAATAGCAGACTCTAAAGAAAGTGATATTCGTGTTGTCTTGGTCACTCTCAGAAAAACCACTCTTATGCCGTCTAACATAGTACAATTCCTATTTCTAGAGTTGTCTTGGCAAGGAACGTTCGTCTTGGGCCCCAACAGCGGTCTTAGAATTTTAGAAAGTTTTTTAAAAGTAATCGTGTAGGTGTGGTATCAGGTTATATCGAAATTATTCCGCAGATCAAGTCTGGAGAATGTTGGACATCACTTTTACCTATTTTCCTTTCATTGTCTTCAAAAATATAGATTGGGATGAAATGTAGAATCCATTACAGCTATGATGCTAGATAAATGCTTATACTGTTAGGATTCTAACGGGAACGCTCTTTTCGAACTGATGTATTCCCCATTTGATTAACTTCCAACGGTTGATTTCGCCACTGGCTTATCAACAATGATCACTTGTTGTGTTTTAGCCTGGTGGAGCTGAATTTAAATTCTGTTTTCAGTTTTAATGAAACCCAAATGATCTTTCTATCCCAGACCTGGGCATTGTAGGGCCCATTTGCCACACATCCTTCTGGTTGACTCTGATCGGGCCGTGAGCGGTTAGATAGAAATCAAGGAGTAAACATGTTTTTAGTTTCATCCCATGCATGGACTAAATGTGCTTTAATTTTGAATTTGTTTATATTCACGTTGATAAGAAATATAATTAATATTGCGTAGAAGTGAACTCAGCCTTTTTGCAAGACTCTTCACAGTGTTTTTGTTTTTCATGTGGTCCTATGCAGAAAACAATATTTCCCCGCCCCTGTTCTTTTCTGTTCTCGGTTTTTTGACCATCAAAGGTATGTCAGAATTCTTAGGAACTAGCTCCATTTTATTGTAATTGTCTCAACTTTTGGATGCAAAGTTTTCATCAGTGTGTTATCAATATGTTCAAGTCTTCTCTTTTATACTCGACTACTGTCAATACAAATGAACCCTGCTAATTTTTCTAATGGAAAGCCAATGTCTATGTCTGATTATTTTTCATGGCAAACATAAGATTAAGGTTATTGTTTGGTCAACTGTTGATAACGGATCCGAGATTGGCATTTTTGTTCTGTATCTTAGTTTTTATTTACCACCACTAAGCTCAATAGATAGACATTTAAGCATATATTCAAGTTTTGCCACCAGACAGAGCATATTCAAATTGTATGGGTTTAGCTCCTGAGAAAATTTTTTCAAATCCTGCTATATGCGATAACATTTCTTGTAGAGCCGGCAAAAAATTCCAGGCTGTCTGAAAGGATGATCAGTCCTTTCACTGATGTTCTGTCTTGTTGTTCAACTTACGATTCAGAATTGTTGGTATTCAAGTTTGTGAGAAAAACACCCATCTTTATGGACTCAATAAAGATTTGTCTATTAAATTTATAATGCGGCAGGATTTCCCACCCACTTTTTTCTTGAGGTGTGAGTTTTTGTCCAAGACAGTTGATAAACAGTCTTGTGCATAAGGCCTCATTACTGTCTATTGGGAGTGCTTGTATGAACAACCACAAATATTTTCATGACATTTCACTCGATATTAGACCCCAACCTCTTAGTTTCGCAAATCGAATAGAAACTACTGCTTTGACGTGTAAAACAGAACTTTTTAAATGAATTGCCAATTCATTTTAGCATAATCCCAGTTCAGTTAACAATTAGTTAACTGAATTGGCCAGTGTGTTCTAACTTTGTCAAGCGAATTGTTCCCTGTTAAGAATCAGGTTTTGGATTAAATATATCTGAAATTTGGTTGATTTAGCAACCTCTGTGTGATTCCTCTAAGAAGCCTACATTGCTATGTGGTACTATGAGTTCAATAGTTTTTTTCTTTCATTTAAAGTTGGCTATATAAGTATAGCTGAAGCTGACTTTAAATAAAAGAAAAATACTAAGTTCAGTTTAATCGCTTGCCAAAGCACGGATATATCTTGGACTCCAATTTCATGTGACTTGCTGCTGGATTTGAGAAGCTTACATTATTCCACTGTCTCTATTCCAGAAACCCCTTCCTCGTACTTTAACTTCATGAATCAAGTCTTGGGGTTCGATAGAGAGAGGTTCACTTCATCTTTTCATTTCCGTGCTGGAGGAATTTACTCCAGCATTTCTTGGACGACATGGACCAGATCTGTGTCTTGCTCTGCGTTTTAGTAATTATTGTATTGATGGAAGCCCTTGGGAAATTTCAGTAAGCTAACAGTCCTTATAACTGGCCGACAATTTCGGCCATTTTTGATTCTTTTCATGTGTATCTGGTTTGTAGCAGATATTTGATCGATTTACCACCGCTAATCCCTGTCGCAAATCTCTTGAAAAGAGTACGTAAATGACATTTGGTAGAGATAAGAGACTTCCATTGTGTCTCAATATTTTTGACGCTAGATCTCTTTGACTTTGGATGATTATAGTCCTTATTGGTTTCATGTTATTCTATTTGGCAAATACCTGGTATAAGACGTAAGAGACCACACATAGTATTTCAAACACGCACTTGCGCCGTTTACATTTTCTGATACCATTGTGCGACTTTACTTTTCCAGGACACAAAATCATCTTTTGTTCTGAAGATGATCCTTACACGAGACCTTACGTGTTATTGATCAAATCTTAGCTTAGTTACTCAGTTAGCCCACTCTTGACTTAGTATGTACTATATGTCAGCCTTAGCAGAAAGATGGTTATACAGTATGCTTGGCTCTGAAGAAGGCATTACACCGAAACATAAACAGTGCCCTAGTTGAGTGAACGACTCATTGGATTCCAAAGGTTGAATGACCTTTGAAGTTCCTCGGCTATTTCATTGCACCTCTGTGGCGCAGTGGAATAGCGCGGGACTCTTGGCCATGATACTTTTGTGTTTCCATGGCCATGGGTTCGATTCCTCCTGGGGTACGTAAAAAATTTTGTTCCAAATTGTGGCAGCCCACTCTTGACTTAGTATATATATCAACAAACAAACAATGGAATGAATTAGTCGACAACTGCAGAAAATAATGCCATAACTGAGCTATTGGTCTAGATCTGAAATTGCCGACTACTTTCATCCATTTTGGGTTTCCTTATTTACATGCTTTTGACCGATCTTTCCTTCAAACTTAGATATTGCCAGTGTAACATTTCAGGTTCTTTACCATGGAAGAGCAAAGGCCCGAGGACCTAGCCCCTGATGAAGCATTACCAGCTATTTTGAATTATTTCTATTCTCTTATCGACGAACTCCCTAATCGCACTAGCGTGTTTTACTGCTTTTACGATACTAGCACACCCATACTCACAAATGTCTGACAGTACGAAGAGTAGATACTCAATGAAAACAGTGACGACACAGTCAGCTAACACTGAGAGTTCCACTCACACATTCACATATATATTCACGTCATTACACCAGCAACGTAGTGTAAATGTAGTTTTAGAGATTTATTTATATCTTATTTAGGTGCAAATTAAGTTGATACTAATGTTAACTGTTAATTCTATTTCAGAGGTCTTGGTATTGCCATGGGGGGCGCTTTTCTCTACATCCTTGTCATGCAGTAAGTTCATGTTACCAGCTTTTATGTTGAACTCAGCAACTCACAGTAGACTTCTTGTCTCTATTTATTTTCCTAATAGTTCATGTAAAGAAAAACTACCATTTCTATAGTACTGAGAGTACATTCTGAAATGTTTAAAAGATCTCCGTTATATTTATCAACTACACATGAAGATCAAATCTATTGCCTTATACTTGCACTCTTCTGTTCAGCAAGAACCTTTTTGAAATACATGAGAGAATACGCGGCTTGCTACAAACAAGAAAACAAAAATTTGGGTTTTGAGACTATGATCTTGTCACTTTCTTCTGTTCTAGCAGTAATTACTGCTCGCTAAGATTTTTAGCCATCAGATAAGCAGATTCTTATTGAATTTTGAAACTTTTTTGGCTTTTGACTTTTTTGGCATCGAGCTTCGATTTAAAACAGTGCCGTTAATTCTCCCAGTGCAGCTGAAAGATTGTTTTTAGCAGCACTGATTAAGATTTATGTACCATATTGTTTTCGACTTATTTCAGGTAAACGTATCTTTTTTCTCTAATTGTTGAATAGAACTAGAATGAAAGATGATGTCTAGTATTGGCAGACGCTTGATATTAACCGTCCTAGGAGTTTAGACCCCTGTTCATTCCTCAAAAGTATAAGAGTGCCTTTGTTTAAGAAAACTTTGAAACTGTTTGTTGTATTTCTGTTCGATACTGTTTGTTGTATTTGTGTCCGATAGATCTCTTTGTAATCATCAGTAAACTTGAAAGTAAGAAAATCTTCAAATTCCCATAATATTTCTTCTGTTTCTAAATATGAAAAAGATAATTCCAAGCTATATCCTATTGAAATAATTTTAGAGTGCCCTTCTTGCGGATTAGGCCGCTACCCTCGAAAATTGCTATTTGCGTACCTGATTGAGAATGACGTTTGTGTGTCTCTATCTCATGGAGACAGTTATACTTGAGACATGTAATACGCTATTCACCAGTTAAATAAGGCTGATGACTCGTGGTATTTTCATAACTCTGTTGTTTTCTTTTTAAGATGGGTCGCCGGTATTCTAGTCTGGTTAACCACTTATGCCGTCCTCACTCTTATAGGATATGGTAAGCTTCATAATCCATGTCGTATATCTGATTCTTGCCTGTAGCAACGTATTGATGACAAATTGCTCAGTTGCATTGATTCATTATAATTTTCTATCAAAGGGAATGGTTATTCTCAAAACGTCTTTGTGTACAGATGAGAATTCTTCGCATTTTCTACAGACATATCCATAAATTAATCACTTCAAACCGCCTTGAACCGTTGCCATTCTCATTTGGCTGGATTAACGTTAATTACAGTAATTTGTGGGTTTACACCGATCTCATTTACTCAGCCATCTTGAGGTCATATCAGTGTTGTTGCCTCATTTTGCAAAAAACAGTGTCAGAATTTTGAATGTCTATTCGACATTCATGAACCTAACTTGGGAATCAGTCATAAAAATTTACCAGGCTGTGCTGTCCAATGTATGCCTTCTCATTTCCACCAAGTAGCACCCTTTATTTTGGCGGTCATTGACTCCCTGGGTACAATCCGCTATAAAACAGAATATTTATTTCTACTCAAATCCAGTTGATTTCTTGTCAACTAGCATCGAATATATTTTACATACCCTAGTTGGTTGGAAGGGACTGAAACTAGGTGAAGTTATGAATTTGTACTATGTTTCCGCTCTTTTGTAATGAAGTTCATTGAAATTTGATTGTAATTTCGCTTTCGTGTCAGTAACATCGACTTCAACACATCACTTGAAAATTTTCCATGTGCTAGTAAATTTGCCAGTAAATCTTATGACGTCTGTAGCACCCTTGTGAACAAGGCTGCAGATATCTTTCGTTGGTGCCAATGTGAACACGGATCTACTGCTGCACTAAACCTATGGATGAATTGAAAGATACCTTAGTAGATACTTTATGTATTTCACAAATGTTTTAAATCTAACGTTGTTTGATTATCTTTTGCAGGTGTGTATTATTGTTATACTGAATATGATCGTCTTAAGAATCAGGACAGCAACCAGAGTCTGGAATTTGAGTTCACAACAAACCTCAGCTCATACAAAGATAAGAAAGAAACATGGCTTGCATTCAGTAAGTGGAAAAGGCGTTTTCTATTTATTGCTATTTTCAGTCAGTGCTTGATTACCACTCACAGTTCGTCTCAAAGTAATAAACAATTTATCCCAGAGTGCTTCAGGAAATATGAGTGGTAGAGTTTGTAATAGATTCCTTGGTTTCATAGGTCTCAGTATGCAATACAGACAATTAAAGTGGATTTGGTTGCATCATTTATTTATCTTCAGACTTCATTGTTTTAAATTTTCATCTCCATCACAGACTAGTCCCTTAATGTTAAAGTTGTCAACACCCCCTTCCTCCCAATTATTGTTTAGCGAAGACTCTAGTGAACTTGTCTTCATTTTGGATGAAGGCCTTTCAATTGCCTCTAGGGCAACATCTCTTTGTTATCTGACTTTCATTCAACTTTAGCTTCTGTGTTGAACTTACTCGTCGTGTTTCTTTGTCTTCATAGATTTTTTTCAGCATTCTGCAAATAGAAGTATTTTTTGCACAAAAGTAGAATTGTATTTGCTGGCATCATTTACTGTTTATTATGTATTATATCTCATAGAACATATTTGTCTTAAACTTATTTATTATTTCATTCAATCTAGCAATTATTCTTGGTGTTGTGCTTGGTGTTCTGCTCCTCCTTTTGTTGGCATTGAGACAGCGAATCGCCATTGCCATACAACTAATCAAAGAATCTAGCAAGTATATAAGTTAACAGTTTTACAAATTTTTCAATCTGGGAATTATATGTTTCCTCAGGAAATCCTGATTCATGATACAGATTGCTCTACTTAAAGACAAAGATGCTTGAATATCAGTTTAATTGAAAACTAAGAGATGTGTCATTCTGTAGTCTTGTGTCTAAATCGCATGACTTACACTGCATAGTTTATCTGCAGTCTTGGCGAATTCCATTTATCTGGTACTGAAAAGTGAAATATGTCTCTTCTTTTCATAAAGATACCACGTAGCACAAAGACTGTAAATGCTTCTCCCAGAGCCATAATTATCCTGCTAGGATATGTGGTTTTTAGAGAACTTTCATTGTCTTTCCAACTAGCTCATGTATGCCATTCAACATTATGAAATAACTTCATAGTTAATTTAGAAGTTCTACTTCCACGTTTTTGTGTAGATAGTGCATTGTCTAAACTCTACCTAAAAGAACACAATAATTAAGACTTTTGCTAAACTACGGACTCATGATTTGAATATGCATAACAACGAGGAAAGGGGAGGGATTTCTCATCTCGTTCGTCTACCAACTTTGAGAGCAGCTCATGAAAGAGCTCTACTATGATTTTTATATTTCTTTAGTGTTACAATTGATTTTATGTTATATGCTGTAGTAGCAGAATTTGAATTGATTTCATGTTAGAAAATTGCAAAGTGTACTACTGTGCTTGAAATTTCTCTTTTCAGGGCTTTGTCACGAATGATATCGACCCTTTTCTTCCCTATTATTCCATGGATTTTGCAGTTGATTTTGTTTTCATGGTTCGTTGGAGTTCTTGTGTATCCTTTCGCATTTTGTACCATTCTAACTTTCTTGATTCTAAGCAATTCAAAGTCTTTTATCTTGAACGAGTAATTTGAAGAATAATGCAGGAATTCGATGAGTTTTGTTGCCAATCGAATAATATCCTTGATGAAATTAGTGAGATATACATCCTGTAAAATTTCTAGTCTTCATGGACTGTTTCTTTTTTCAATACAATAATTGCCCGCAGATGAGAACCTTGTGGAATCGGATCCTGCAGGCTGAAATTGTTAGGTACTGTGAACAGACTGCTAGTAGGTTTGAAGTTTGAATCTGAAGAAAAGAATTTGTGAAAACCCTGAATAAATTAAGAACCAGCCTCATTTCCCTCAAAACACCAAATACAGAAGAGGCTAGTGAGACTGACTTGCAGGATTGTATGTTTTTATACTTTATGATACATGCACGTAGAGGCTTAATTTTGTCTCAAACGTCCTTTTCTTCCCTTAACTACCCCATACTCCCAACCCCTTATTATTTGTCGTATGATATGAATAAAATGGGTCTTTTTATGTGAAGCGCAGGTTCTTGTTTTCCCCTAAAACTTGACTGTCACTATTGAAGAACACAGAGCCATATACGTCCTTGACTACTTTCAAGATTTTTGGTGACATCAGGAGACGCTTCTTTCAAGAGAGTCGAGAATGGTACAGTGACGAATATCCTCTGCTCTGCAAGTGTAAGTAATTCTTTTGTAGGTTGTCCTTGGGTGCTTCTATTCTTTGGTGCTTAGCGCACTTTCCAGAACTTTTTAGCAGATAACTATTGTCACTTAACATGTTGACCAGTGTCTCTTAGGAGATTATCCAATGAACTTTAACAGATTAGCTAGTGTCCCTTTAGAGATTTTATAATGTCCCTTGGCAGATTAGCCAATTTCTGTGTTCCATAGCACATTGCCTAATGGCCTTTAGCAGGTTGTCTAATGTCTTAAGCCCAAACAGACGTGAAAGCTCATGTCAGAGACTAATGAAATTTGTTTTCATTCAGCAGCCAATTTTTAATTATCACTAGAGAGACGAGAACATTAAACATAGTTGTAGCTATACTTTGGACCCTGACTTCCTCCGACCATCTTTAAAGTTTGAATTCGATAAATCCATATTATATTTGCGAGAAATGTGTTCAAAATTCTCTTTGCGCTATTACCTGCCATGTCTCAAGAGCTCTTGTGTGACCTGAGATTGAAAAGAGGGTGCTTAGCGATACTAGTAAGATGATGGGTTTCAAGGGCCCAAGCGCAAGTTGTTTAACTAACTATATAAGCAAACGTTTGTTTGTTGTGTGTCTTCAATTAGAAAAAATGCCAATGTGAATGGCTTTTAATTCTTAGGAAGCTTTGAATTCAGCTGGTGCAAACTTATCCTCGTGCAATTTCATTGAATACAAAACAGAAACGTAAGTGAATTTTACTTTTGGATTTTCGAACTCTTATCTTCACAGAGTTTTGCACTGTGCCAGTAGTTGCTTTGCTGCATAACCAAGGTAGTCATTGCTTTTGTTTATCTTGAGAGGGAAAGAGCGTCCTCTTTCTGGTTTATGGACCAGATGCTTCGAATACGACTAAGTATATGGACACTTGACTGGGGAGGGGGTGGAAAGTCAAATTCATTTGCTCAAATTCTTCTCTTTTAACAACAAGGATACAAAGTGTAGTACCTTAATCTTGTGCGGCGTTTAGTTACATTTCTTCCTTTGGAAGCGCCACCACTTCCACACACTTTTATGACTCCAGCCAGTTTGGTTCAAGTTGTAATAAATAGTGAAATATTGGAAATGCAGATGTATCTTTTATTATTCGGAGCTTGATAATCGATGAGAGTATTGTGTTTTGAATGACTTTGCCTTACTCCGAAGGAACCTTTTCCGTATGCAAGTCTATCATCTCTTTGGTTGGTTTTGGTTGATGAATTTTATCGTTGCATTTGGAGAATGCGTTCTAGCTGGTGCATTTGCTTCGTGGTATTGGGCATGGGACAAGAAGACGGTAAATCTTGTTACCTTTATATCTCCTAGTGCTTTTGATCCCCCTCATCTCGGTAGCAAGATTGTTTTGCAACCTTCTTATCAACCATTTGAAATAGAACCAGTCCCGTGTCTTGATTTACTTACCCGTTTCAATATTCTCAATTTTTCCTCTACAACTTTTCGGCAGTTCATTTATGAAAAGGTAAATCAGAATCACCAAACCATTTGGATTTTTCCCTTTAGTTAACGATATTTTACTTCAGACTTTTGTTGTATCTACATATGGAATATTTACCATATTTGAAAATGATTTAAGTGATTTGTTTTGCATTTATTCAACAATATTTTAGTTGTTGCTACTGGAATAGTATTAACGCTAAGTAGAACCCTTCTTATTTTTCATAAGCGGATCTCTTGTATTCCAGGATGTTCCTACATTGCCTGTTCTTGGTGCCATGGGACGTACACTGAGGTATAATTGTTGTTACTTCATCATTAAGACACCAAAAATCAGTAAAAGTCGACAATAATGTCAGTAATGGACTATCCTATTTCTTCAAAGAAACTGGCAAATAATGTAATAATTGCAAGTCCTATTGATATTTGAAGAAGAGTTTGTTTATATATATACATAAATATACATTTATATGTATGTATGTTTATCTTTATATATATGTATATATATATATATATGTATGTATATATATATGTATATATATATATGTATGTATATGTATATATATATATATATATATATATATATATATATATATATATATATATATATATATATATATATATATATATATATATATATATATATATATATATATATATATATATATATATATATATATATACAATCAGTAGCTAGCGAGTAACCAGGATATATGTATATATTTATATATATATATATATATATATATATATATATATATATATATATATATATATATATATATATATATATATATATATATATATATATATATATATATATATATATATATATATATGTATGTATGTATGTACGTTTATATTTCTAAGTCACAGCTGCATTCACTAAGTATATAACTAATTCATAGAGAAATTCAAAAATATACTGTCTTGTGTTGTGAACATTTCGATTTATTAGCTTCATCAGCTCTAACCTTACTATCCTTGTTAGTAATGATGAAGATAAATACATCGAAACGTTTACAAACTAGGCATATAGTTAATGTATGTAAATTATGAATGTATACTTATATATGTTATCTATCTATTTATTTGTCTTTTTATTTATATTAGTTTCTTAAGACTCATTAACTATCACCTAACTATGAGAATTTTTAGAGTAGTACATAAACTCTAGGAATACGCTGAACTTTTTTGACATTTCGACTTTCGTCTGTAATAATGAACAAAATTAATTTATATGATCGACCCTTGCTTTTTTAGTTTAATTCATTTTCATTTTTCATTTCATTTTCATTTCTCCTAGGTACCATACAGGTTCTATTGCATTTGGTTCTCTGATCATTGCACTTATTCAGTTGGTCAGAGTTTGTCTCGAATACTTGGATCACAAATTAAATGGTATGTAAATCCTATATTTCTAAAGTATTCTTGACATTTTACGATATGTCGTGTCGCAGTATTTAGTTAGAGATAGATTTGCACTATTGTAAACTTTAATGTTTATGTGTGTGAGAGATTTATGTATGTTTCTAAGTATCGTGCTAAATTATTGTACTAAATTACTCTTCTAGGTCCTGGAACAGAACCCAGTCCTGTAACAAAGTTCTTGATAAAGTATGATCTTTTAATAGTTGTCTTAGTATCCATTATTTGTTTCTATGAGATCTTGAGCGAGTTTCTAGAGCTAGTCAATCAGTTATCTCTTTTACTGTCTTTCTGTATTGTGTATGAGTGTATTCACTTGTTTGTGATGCAAGTATAAGAGTACTTAACACACGCACACACACACATACACACACACACACACACACACACACACTCACACACACACGCACGCACAAACACACACACACACACACACACACAAACACAAACACACACAAACACACACAAACACACACGAACACACACACACACACAAACACACACAAATACACACAAGCACATACTTAAGCACCAACACCAACGCAGACATAAATGAATAGCCATATTTTCATGGGATGAATCCTAACTGTTTGTCCCTTCTGGTGTTCAGGTGTCTCAAGTGCTGTTTTTGGTGCTTCGAGAAATTAATCAAATTTCTCAACAAAAATGCCTACATCGAGGTGAGGTTTTGTTCTGCATGCTCTCTGCCATTTTTACATCATTCTAAAATTTTGCAATAGCAAAAATATAATTCTAGACAATGTCTCGAGAAGAATAAGAATGCATTGCAACCCCAAGGCTCAACAGTTAACAGAGGCATTGTACAAGAGTATTTTACTTGCAAAACGCCACAGCGTATATCGGAACTAGGGCATGCTTTATAGTCAATCAGATATCACGAGGCTTTGTGATGCGTTGTCATTCTCACGTGTTTATTCAAAATTAGTCGGCATCAGGTGTACTGTGAGTGTATACGGAATGTTACTCACAGCTCTGTACACCACTTTGTAGCAAGAACCAGGTAATTCTTGCCATGGCTCGATATTCTGAATGTTTAATAATTTTCAGACTAATGTTTTTAGCATTAATCTTATTCCCAGAGTGATCTTTTTGTGAAATCTTTCAGAGAATTCTCAAATATTTGGGAAATTGCATCTTGCATACAGTCTACAGTTTTTGAGACATTCGGCCGAGGGCTACTATTGACAATAGTGCGATGAATACTGACTTTTATTAAAAATCTCATCAGAATCTGTTTGCGATAAGAATGTTAGTAGTTGCGTGCGTGTGAAGATTCTCTTCTGAGGCTGAGCATGTTCTAGCATTAATCTTATTTTTTTGCAAATTGCAAATAAAAACTCTGTATCAATAGGCCGTACTTCCTGCTGACTTGCTTTATTTTCTGAGGTTGTTTTATGAGGCCAATCGCTTGTTTATATTTCGTTCCATTTTCACTTTGCTAATAATTATATATAAATGTTTCATGGTTCAGATTCATTACCTCCCTAGATTGCAGTATACGGAAAGAACTTCTGCACGTCTGCAAAGAATGCTTTCTCTTTGCTGCTGAGAAATATTTTACGGTAAGAAATTATCATTGTTATTTTTGCATGCATGATTCTGAAATTGATAGTCGAATTATGACAGTAATTACTGTCATATGCTGAGCTGTGAGAATTCAAACTCTCAGCAAATCTCTCAGCATTGTTGTGGTAAACATCAATTTAATTTGCTTTTTTCACATTAACTTGTTTTTTTACCAATATTTTGAATAGCAGGCTTTATACCAAAAGAGTGTTTTCCTTGCAGAGTTGCAGTTCTCGATAAAGTTACAGACTTTCTCCTGTTTATTGGCAAGTTAACAATTGTCATGGGAATAGGTGAGTTAATTGTCTTCTTAGGTAATGCTATCAAGCTTTCATTCTTATACAGTAGAATCCCGTTATGTCGGACTCTCAAGGGAGATTGGAAATTGGTCCGAATTAACGAATGTCCGAGTTGACCTAGTTTCTCAATAAGTTTGAGTGAATCCAAAGGGAATGAGAAATCAGTCCGACTAAGCGAAAGTCCGACTTATCCAGGGTGTGATTTAAAGGGATTTAACTGTA
Organism: Mastigias papua; assembly: GCA_964019165.1. Taxonomy (NCBI): domain Eukaryota; kingdom Metazoa; phylum Cnidaria; class Scyphozoa; order Rhizostomeae; family Mastigiidae; genus Mastigias; species Mastigias papua. The sequence continues at coordinate 1,927,157 of OZ025273.1, read as the reverse complement.
GCATAATCCTTCTTGCTACCTTTCACACCTTGATAAGTATTCGTACTGGAAGGGACTCGAGATGACTTACCTTATCATGCCAACTGACAATGGGCTCCTGCCTCGCGGTCCTTGTCCTGCTTTTTTGCTGGAATGTATCATCAAATTTTCTTATTTCTACTCACAGCTGTTGGTAGCTTCTATTGGTTCAAGGATCGGAAGGACCTTAATTATTTCCTTGCCCCAGTTATGGTATGTTGTTTTTCAGAGTGGCTTTTGCATTTTCTAATCAGACAATCAGTTATCTCAATCAATTGACTAGTCGAATATGTAATTACATACTATCATATTTCTTGAACATTTTGTCAACCAATATGACCATCTAACTGGACTGCAATGGAAAAGAACCAGCTCTGTTTCTTTTCTTCTGTATGTTGTATTGTATCTGCGTTATCATTTAAATGTGTCCTTCCATCTGTTTGTGAGATAGATGTTATTTTAGACATGCAATAAGAAAGCATTCTGAAGAACTTTGTTATGGACACAGTATTTCTCGCTGATTTTTTTGCTATGCTGGTTCATTACATTTCTATTATATTTCTTTTTCTATATCACCCAGTCGTAATATTCTTAGCGTGAAATTTAAATGCATTTTTTCATCTTGTTTTCGTAGATCATAACCGTTGGAGCTTACATGATAGTATCAGGGTTCTTCAGTGTGTATGAAATGGCTATTGACACCATCTTCTTGTGCTTTCGTAAGTCTGGCCTTTATTTTACTGCAAACACCATCACAGATAGGATAATGTCTCTCTTACGCCAGTAAACCATGGATCTGTCGCAATCAGCGACTTCCTAGTTTCATCACTCGCTGAAGGGGTACCCTCCTTGAACATGTGAAATCAAATGAAGTGGAAATGAAATTATATGAAATGGTATTATGTAGGCTCAATGGTTATCTTTGTGCTAACCTCGCACCATTCTTGATTCTACCTTGATTGCATGTTATTGTAGAGTCTTTTCATATCCATAATCCACTAATGCTTAGTAGGCACAATGTATAATTTAGCTTGATTCGCAACGAATCGACAGCGAGATAAAATTTTTCGAGGATTTACGGTATATGAGTTTTACAGATTAACATTTCAGTAATGCAACAGGTATACAATGAATCCAAGGTGACATGGCTAAGGTTTAGACAGACATATTTTTGTATGCTCATAGAATTGCAAGCAAACTGACAAAGACATACATTACAACTGCAAAACAATACCATAGGGAGCATGGCAATACATAGCAACCCTATGACAAGTTAAAATTGAAATAAAGAGTTAGAGGAATAAAAATTAATATAAAATAAGATTTATCAACTACAAACAACTGCCGTGTTCACTCTCATGAGCGCTCGGAGGCACTGAATTTAAATTTATTTTGTCCTCGGAGAGGAAACGCTTGTTAAAAGGGCACTCATCAGAGAAAAACACGGTAATAAGCTGTTAAAGAAAGAGGAGAGGAGGAGAGGAAGATCTACGGTGCTCTATGGCCATTTATTCAAAGTGTTTGGTGACAATTCTTATTCTGGATATCTGTGATGGATTCTCAGCAAAAGCATGGAGAATAATGCGACCTTGTGCTAGGAATTGAGCTGCGGCCCCTCATCTTCGCTCTCTTCCATTTTTTACTGTCTTCCAAGGGATCTGGCTTAATTATTTTTATCATAATGTTGCAAATTGAACTAGTTGGAGAATTTTAATGCAAGGAAGTTAACCTTTGAAGCTTATTGAAGAAGATTACAGTCAGTTCCTTGACAAACTAATTTTAAAAGGTATTAGGGGAGTTTAGCTACTTAACTCGGCTGAGCAGCTGTTCCTTAAGTTGCACATTTATTAGAGGAGCAAGCTTATGGCATTGCTTGACCTTTTCATTTACACTCTTCACTCATTACGGAGACTGTAGTACAGAATCAGCGCACAACTGTGATGGAGTAATCTAGCCTATGGGCTTAAGAAGCGTTTCCTTACATTTCTTGGTCGTAGATTCGTCAACGATTGTACCATAAGGTAATTCATGAAAATAAATTGATAACATTGTCTGTCATTTCCATTTGACAGTCGAGGATTGCGAAAGGCATGATGGCTCGCCAGAGAAACCATATTACATGTCAAAGAAACTAAAGAAGATTCTGGGAAAGAAGAACAAGAAACCTGATGATGATGATGATGACTAACTTGTACGTGTGCACCTATTTTCTTCTATTTTTATCCTGACATTCATATGATTTGACCCCCTGCACATGCTACCAATCTCGCTCTTATTGTTTATTGATGATTGGAGTATGCAGGGGTATGTGTGTGTTTTTGGTAATTTAAATTTTGTTCTTAATATAAGTTCGTCATTACTCTGTTGTTAATATTTAAAGAATCTATTTTTACAACAGGGGAAGATTTCGCATTGTATGTTTATTCATTGGTAGTTCGTTCAAGAGACTATCGTAGCATTTTGTAATAGCTAGTTTGTAATGCACATATGCAGTTGCATTATACCCTCACCAGGCGGAGGAGGTCATATGAGGTGTTCATAGTTGGAAATTTGTTAATGTACACTATTGTAAGCTGTCTCTATTATTCATTATGCCCTCACCAGGCGGAGGAGGTCATATGAGGTGTTCGTAATTGGAAATTTGTTAATGTACACTATTGTAAGCTGTCTCTATTAGTGTTTTGATGGGTCCATCCATGTTTGGCAAAAGCAGTAATATTGTCCAACACCTTTGTAGGCAAACTCGACTCCAACGATTAACTCTGATATAATCCTGGAAGATATTGCAACACCATAGTATTTTCCAGTTGTGTTGTACACATTAGAAAGAGGATTGTGGGATTAAATTCGCACAAGCACCCAAGAGGATTGTGGGATTGAATTCTCACAAGCACCCAACGCAAGTACCAATGCGTAGACTCGATTCTCAGTCTCGTTATGAATCCTCATGACTTCCTCTTTGGTCGAGTTTGATTATTCTACTTCTTGCCTCGTCGATTTGAATTATTTTATCATCGATGTCAGAAAGTCATATTATCATATTTTACTCATTTGCTTTCGTGATTCACTTGATAATTGTTAAATAACTGAGAAACGTCGCCTTGTAATTGAGCATTGCTGATGCGTGTATCACTTAAAACTACCTCAATAAGGGTTCGACAATACGATTCGTAATTTGGAAGTAAATTAAGGAATGCACTATGCATCAGCTATTCAAATTGTCTCTAAACCCTATGGTTTCCATTCGATCTTTTGGAGTGTTTCACCTACGGAATTAGATTTCGCACAAATATTTTATTATGCTTCTTTGGAAAATTTCCTTCCCGTATGCTATTTCATGCATTCCATTAGCATTAGTACATAAGTTCTCTATCTTAAAGGCACAATGTTCCTGACCAGTCTGAGCCAATTTTACCCCCCTTTTCGTTGTAAATTTCCATATTTTTGACCAACTGATGGCCATACTTGCCACCTCTTTCTCAGAATCGGCTTTTTTTTAGATCGAATTTACTCCCTGGAAGTTTTGAATCAACTATGTTTATTAGCTAGGCTGACTGTCAGTTGGCTTCATAGGCCGTATTGCATTTGAGAGATAAAGTACCCGATGCCCATGTTTGGTTCTGATATTCCCTCTTGACTACTTATTACTTGAAACAAGAGAGCTGTTTAGTTTAGTAAAGATACTGCTCTCATTAGCAATAGCACCCTGCCTGGAATTACATTGTCCTGCCGTGTGATAGTATGGGTTTATTTTGCTTGAGAGGACTTTCTACGCGTACGATGGTCTTTTTTAGTTCACTGGTACTGTTAATAGTCGAACTATATTTTTTATCTTTTATTCATTCATTACTTCTTGGTTGTAATTGAACCGTATTGTACCTGCGTTATTCTTGGTAATTTTGGTAGTTTTATTGCTCACTGAATTTTATCTTTTTCCCTCTCTTCTGCATCGATGAAGTGCTCATGTGTGCACTGCGTGTTGCGTGCACTGCGTGTTGCGTGCGCTGTGTGTTCGTTTGTGTTTGCATAGGCGTAGGAGGCGGAAGTCTGGGAGGGCTGCAGGTCCCCTTCCAGTTGGGAAGAAATCCATTCCATTCGAGAAATTTCTTCTTAAAGTTCAAGTTTTTCCCTAAATAGGTGTAGCTCAATAAAGCTAGACAGAAACTCGTTCAGGTAACAGACCAGTAATTCGGGCAGACATTTTGCAGCCCCCTAAATTAGAAACCCCCTACGCCTGTGTGTGTGTGTGTGTGTGTGTGTGTGTGTGTGTGTGTGTGTGTGTGTGTGTGTGTGTGTGTGTGTGTGTGTGAGTGAGTGAGTGTGTGTGTGTGTGTGTGTGTGTGAGTGAGTGAGTGATTGAGAGATTGTTAGAATACTTGAGTCCAACTCCCAGTGCGTGAGAGCTAAGGACTCTTACATAGCTAGCTTATTTTGACAGAAGAAACTTGCATGTGCCAAGGAACTGCCAAGTTGTTATGTCAGGAGTAAGCCTTTGGGATGTTATTGGAAAACTGGGCAGAATTTTACGCCCCAGCCTGTCATAGTGCCAGAAAAGAAGTTCTCGAGCTCTGGTCCTTGTCAGTGGCGTCAGAAGAGATTTCTGGAGCAAAGTCCTACCTCCATCCAAAGCCATCCGATATCTCCATTCTATGTTTTATTGCTCATAAGCAAGAAAGATAGTTGTCAACATTTTCCATATATAACACACATTTATATATAAGAATGCCTAATTTTTCACCACGCTTCATTATTCTATAATCTTTTTGATTTTGAGCCTAAGAAAATTCTTAATTATTCTCAAATTTGAGCGATTTTTCAACAGTAATATTGTATAGAAATTGTCATTGTTTTCTAAAACAAAGCCCAAATCAGCAAAACATCTAAACCGTTATGACACTTGAGCCTTGCATTATTCTTAAGTGATTCTTAAATTTAAGAGAATTTGAGCCTTGATATTCTTATAAACTATATTTGTATACACGGTTTTTTTATAAGAAATCAGTTTATAAGCAACCTAGTACTAGACACGCAAAAAATTAAGAAACTTTTAGAACTACAACGAAAGAGCTAAGAAACTTTAGAAGTTTCTGTGCTATTTCAAAGTTTGGGGTTTGTGAAATATATTTCCTCCACGGATGTAACAAGTGTCAACTAAAAGATGTGAGAAAGCTCCTTTGATTGAGAGGAAGATATGCGCATTTTTGCGACAAATGGCACATTGGAGCCATTACCTAGTTCAACGCAAAACTGAACCAATAAAGTACCCTTTTCGAGGATCAAAGTGAAGATTATATAAAATTTACTGAAATTAACGATGTGGACATGAAGTTGATTTAGATTTAGAGCCGCACTAACGTCTTTTGCTTGCGATCATGCTAATGGTTTGCTATATCCAAGTGTTTTATATCGTTTTCAATGCAATCTTTGTTCATTAAATTAAGAAACTTTTAAGGAACTTTTAGAACTAAAATATGGCCAAAAATTAAGAAACTTTTAGTACTAGGTATTGAGCTAGGTTTCTTATAAAAAAAACGTGTATTAGAAGTGTGTGGTCTTCAGCCCCAATCTGGACACTATACCAACAACAACAACCCTATTTGCCTTTGCATTCAAAGAAGATGGCAGCACATTAAGATGGCGGTCTTCAGCAGAGCATTGTAACTAAATCAACAACAAAATCTTTACTTACATCGTAATGGTAAGACCAAATTAAATATTTAATTTTGTAAAATGTGTGCTTTGATGTGGCTTTTTTCTATTTGTTAGCATATCAAGGAATTGGGATGAAATTCCTATGAACGTTTAGGCACAGTTCCTCGCGCGCGCCCTTATTGCAGAATTTGACAGGCGCACACTCCAGATTTTTATTGGCAAATGGTGTTGCACACACTGAAATGGCCATGGAGATATGTTAAAAGGTATGACCAGGTGTGGTTTTAAAGCCTAATTCGGTTTCATAGCAAAATGTTTCAAGCTATCATAACGATAGGATAGTAGTACTAGTAGAGCATTTGGTTTACGGTCATATTTTTCTCATTCAACATGAAATACAGAAAGTAGCCAAACTTGTTTTACTTTGTAAGCCAAAAGTCAAGTGCACGCCTAAGACCAAATGCGCACTTGCACCCCTGACATTTTGCTCGTGCACACTTGAGATCTCGTCGAAAGGCCAAAATCTGCAATTGGGCTTCCCACTCCAATCTGGAATAGAGGGTATTACACCTCAGGCCATGCTGAGGAATATAGCAGCTGCACACATAAGATTGTTGCGTTTGAAAGTTTTCTGCATGCTAAGAAGTATATGCACACCCACCCCATCCTGTGCTGCATATGTAAACATGCATGTGCAATTCTCTGCCTATACAGTAATTGCATGTGTGCACCCACTGCAAAGTTTGTCAAGTGCACACTCAAGATATTTTAAACAGTGACATGAACATGAGCAAACATGAACATGAATATTTTATCTCAAGTGATACTGAAAGTGCCCAGAAAAGGACATGCTAGAGTGTTCAGAGGAGTGAAAGGGCATGTTGTAATTGTTAAGTTGAACTTCATACTGTATAGTAAATATTTTCCAACCATCACAACAATAATGAAGTAAAGCTCCTCTAATGTGCATGCTGTTCAGTACAGTGTTTTCCAGTTTTCATATTTGTTTCACATGTAAAGTGGATGCCTGAGACCAGTGTCCAGGTGAGCACACTTACACACCTGGTGGCTTATTGCTCATACACACTCAATACCTTATGAAAAAGACCATGCTCTGAAGTCTGATCTTTTGCATGTGCATGCTGTTCAATGTGGACCACAGATATTTGGTGTACTAAAGTCCTGAGTTTATTGTACACCAGTTTATCTCAATAAAACTAAACAGACTATGTATAGAAACAGGTATGCACGACAGTGTACTGGCATTTGAGCATTTTGCACTAATGGTGCAGATCTGTGGCACACAGATATTTCAGATTCCTGACTTCCTTTCACTATAGGAGTGGGCCTTTTTTGGAAAGTATGGCAACTGCACATTCAAGCTCTTAGGCAGGAGTTTCCTATTTTCGAATAATGGGAGTGGGGATACTTCTTGTTGGGAAATTAAAAGACCTTCAATAAAATGTCCTTGTATGATTTACCAGGATTGCATGGTAAAAAGAAGACCAGCTGAATGTATGGACTTGTATTCACTTGAAGCCACATGTTCTTATTCTAGGCAGTTACACTGCACACAGATCTTGGGGACCTCAAGATTGAACTTTTTTGTGAAGAAACACCAAAGACCTGTGAGGTATTTGATTAAACAAGAAGTTATTTTTCTGCTTGAAGTGCCTTAGTTATTTTCAAATATTAATTGTATATATTCAAATGTATGACTTTGTCAACTGTATGTATTATTAGTAGCCTGTTGTTATACTTCATCACAATGAGGATATAGTTCCATTTGTAGGAAAAAGATGTAGGAAAGAACTGAAATGAAAGAAAGAGAAAATGACAGGCCTGAGTGGGAACCAAACTGACAGCCCTAGACTTTCTATGTCAAGTGCTCTACCTGATGGAATATCTCACACTTTTGAATCATCATCTTGAGTATGCTACTTGCTTTGACTGTGCCACTGTTTTCACCAATTTGCACAAAGGAGCCATTTTAGCTCCATCACATGTCCATAATTGATTTTCCTTTTGGAAATTGTTTCATTAAGTATTTTTTTTGTTTCAGAACTTCTTGGCCCTTTGTGCAAGTAATTATTATGATGGCTGCATTTTTCATAGGTTTGTTACTTTATAAAGCAGTTTTTCTGTTCTTCACATGCCAAGTTAGTAGTAGCTCTGATTTGCATATATTTTATGAAAATATTGTCACATGTATGATCCACAATTATTCACTATTATTTCTTATAACACTGTTTTATTTAATTCTTAAGGCCATAAATAATAATAGTCATTACCTTCTTTATCACTTGTATATAGTCCTGACATGTTTGTCAAGGTTTTACATTGATCTATCCTAGGAATATTAAAGGTTTTATGATACAAACTGGTGACCCAACAGGTATGACAATAAGTAGTCTTATTTTATTGAGATCATCCCATTACTTTGCTTTTAGTAGCTGCTGTATACAAAAACTCTTAATTATAGGAAATACTATAGTGTAGGTCTGCAATCATTCTTACTAGTATTGCAAAAATTCAATCAGGTTATGGTTTTATTAACAAATGGGTCTTGTGTTGAAAAAGTACGCATCATTGATTACCTGAAGACCCCAAATGTAGGAGCACATTTTGTTTGTTGAATGGTTTTTATTGCTGTATACTTGAGATCATTAAGTCCTCCTATAATTCCCCCATGACATCTTTTGCAAATTTCACACTTTTACATATGTGGCTTCCTCAATTTCTAATAAAAAGAGTAAGATTTTTGTAGTTGAAACTGATAACTAAGCTTTTTATTTAAAAAGACTTTCCTCATGTAGAGAAATTTTTCCTTTCTTTTCTTATAGGAACAGGAAAGGGTGGAAAGAGCATCTGGGGGAAGAAATTTGATGATGAAATAGTTCCACATTTAAAGGTCTTTATATATTTCCATAGCTTATTTTACTTTGGAAATTAAACCATCCTTTGGGAGTTGCAGAATTTTTCTGCATCATCAAAAAAGGATGAATACAGGGAACAAACAACTCATTTATTATTAGGAATTGTGTTGACAGCATCATAAAGGTCTGCCATTAGTATACAATTAATTTTCACCATGTGAAACTTTGCTGGGCCTAGAGTGTTTGACAATGCAATTCATAGTGGTGATTGAGCTATTTTTGCTTGTATCTTTCTTTGTTCCACAATTTACTTTACTTATGTAGTGCAATATAACTTAAATTAAATAAGCAGAATATTTGTCAGAGTGTATTTCTCAGAAATTATGATGATGGATAGTAGATCAACCTGTTACTGCCCACATTATATGCAGAAGATCCTGGCAGAGTGACAGGACAGAGAGGGGTGTATAGCTTCAAATTGAATCTTGTAGGAGTATAAAAGATTTATCTGACATATGTTATCAACACTGAAAGCAGCTTTTTGAGAGACGATACTTCTTTCCTTTTTAGCATAATACAAGGGGAATGGTGTCAATGGCAAATAGTGGATCAAACACAAATGGGTCACAGTTTTTCATTTTATATGCAAAGCAACCACATTTGGATATGAAATACACAGTGTTTGGAAAGTCAGTTGATTTTTACTCCAAGTTCAATTTTAAAAGTCTGTAGTATTTAATCATCTTGTGGAGCATTGTCGAACTTCATTGATGAAAATTTGTGTCAACTATTGTAAGACTACAGGACAAGAGCTTATTGTTAGGGCTTTATCCCCAAAAGAAGCCACTGTTAGTTATTTTTTGGCCTATACCAAGATATAAGATCTCTGACATAGTTGCTTGGGAGAATTCTAATACTGCCTCAAATATTGATGTACATGGTGTAGGGATGTTTCAATGAAAAAGCTTGAGTCTTCAATACATTTATTTGGTTGGGCACAGTTTGTGCTGTTTTCATTGGATTGAGCTGATTGGCTATCTCCTATGACTTGTGACATATCGTGCTTCAAAGGGTATGGTCTTCAGATTGAGTGATACTTTTATCAAAATTGTTCTTGTTAACAGTTATAGAACATTGCCTTCTAATCTGGTTACTTGCTTTTAAACAGCATTTTCATATGCACTTTTCTGTATTTTCAGATTATTAAACCCTACTTAATCTGAGCTCTTTTAAATTACTAGACTTATCGATGGTCTTGAAACATTGGATGAATTCGAGAAGATACCAACCAACGAGAAAAATTATCGTCCGTATGAAGAGTTGAGAATAAAAAGTGTTACCATCCACGCAAATCCTTTAGCATGATGATCGACAGTATAACACTTACAAGGTAATCGAAAACTGTTATTCTTGGGTTTGTATCGTTGTGAATGTCGTAGCTTTTTCATGAATAGCATAGCATTTTTTCATTCATGTTTTTGCGCAAATAGTGTTGTTGCCTTTCACGTAGGAACTTAATGTATTTACTAAACGAGGTGAAGAGAAATTAGAGTAAAAAATATTGACACCGTATTTACTTCTTCATTTTTTCTAAACCAGGGTATGTCTAATAGTGGACACTATTAGTAGACTACCAACAGCATTTGAGATCTATTTACCATTAGAGATACCTCTCCCTGCCCTTATTCAGGGATGTAGTATCAAGGGGAATACACTGTACATGACTTTGCAACTAATATTATATAGGAGAAGTGTTACCTCATTTCATGCATTTAGCATTTGCTATGCATAGATAATGAAATAAAAATGTCATTAATGTTTTTACTGTCTGCGGATTATATACACTGTAATAAACGGAGCAAGTTTTTAGTTAAACCTACATTTGCATTATTCTTCTATGTTATTGAACACATTTCTGAAATGTATTATAAAAATGTATTCTGACATATATATATATATATATATATATATATATATATATATATATATATATATATATATATATATATATATATATATATATATATATATATATATATATATATATATATATATATATATATATATATATATATATATATATATATATATATATATATATATGTATTGATATATGTGTGTATGTATGTATATACATAACCACTAACAAACCAGCCCTTTTTGTTTGAGGCATTTTCAGAAACATCTCATTTTTATTTAATGAATGTAACATTTGATACATAATATTGGTGATTTGATGTATAGCAGGCGGTGGTTGTCAATAATACATAACGGGCTAGTAACTTCATTTATGGCTATGAGTGCCGCCTCATTTTGTCTTTCTGGCCGCTCTTGATTCGCAAATCGCTTCTTTTGTAATAGCCCCAAACGGCTTCCCATACAAGTGCCTTGTGCCTAAGAATGGCAAATAGAGTTTGAATAGTTCTTAGAGAAATGTGTCATCAATACAAGTACTAATGTAGATGTTCAGACCCGATTATAAGTGATGCAATATGATTTAGTCTTTTTGAAGTCTAGATTGCAAATAGGATGTGACAATTTGCCAGGTATTGAATCATGTTTCTAACCGATCGAATACCAAATATTAGTTGGCTGGGTGACCTCACAGCTGCTTAAGCTTTTGGCAACTTTAACTGTTGCCGAAGATCATGTGAAGCAATTTGCAAAGCTTTCAAACAAACGTCACACAAAGCATAAAAGAGAAGAGTAATGGTACAGTTTCCAGTGGTCAGCATTGTGCAAAATTACAATATATTACAAGTAGTTACATTAAAAATATTGAGACGATAATCGTGCCTATTTTAGAGTGATCTTTGTCACACCTTGTGGTCTTGAAAGCGAGTGTATGTTTTAGGAAATTTAAAGGAGTGGTCAATTTTTGATTGTGTTGAAATCCTCAAGCTTTTCATCTTAGTTGGCGAATATTCCATACGATAACCTTTCTGTAGCTCTTCATGGTGTGCCAGAAAGAACGTTTAGCCATATAGCATTGTATGCAAAACAACAGAAGGGTAGTGCCTGCAATTGTGTAGAGTTCCAAGGCATTAGGGGACCACTTGTAAACCAGCATATGCGCAAGGGCTACCCTCCTGAAGTCATTTGAAAATAAGAAAGTGGTCTTAAAAAGTTAGTTGTGCAGGGCGTGGCCAAGCTGTATTATGACATAGTGTGGTCTTGGAAATTTTCCTTAAAATAGGCACTGACTCATGTAGATTACCTGGTACGTGCCCACCATACTGAGGTACCATCCCCCTGTCCGAGTTGTACACGTCAGTGATATGCTGGTTTTTCTTTCTGATATTTCTATTCAAATCCAATGGTTTGGCATGTTCTTCCATGAACGTCTTCATTTCGGCATTGAATTTGCATAGAGCTCTTCTTGTGATATCTGGGTATGCCACACCTGTATCAACACCAAACATAAATTATGTTGAAAACCCGACAACATTGTCTGTGGTATCATTGCGCGATTGTAATCCCATGTTTTTTTGGTGTAAGCTATACAATTATTTGCATGGTTTTACACTTTTTAAATACTCTATAGCTTTATCTAAATCGGAACGTATATTTGAATGTTACACACATTAATATATAATATACAATATTAATATATAATATACCAGGAAGTATTTTTGCCAGTTAGAGTTTGTTGCTTGGATCGACTTTTTATCTCACTCTGATAATATTGTTTTGTGTTCTAAAAAGAATGACTAGTTGCTATCGTATTCAGAATGATATTCTTGATGGATTTTGTTCTTACATTTTAAGTAGATGTGATGGAATATATAGGAATCTCATCCAGTCGTTCGTACGCGTTGCTTTTATTCCTATCGCCCAAGTACCTTCAAACATATTCCTATAGCCCACGACATTCCTATTGCCTATGTCACGTTGGCAATATTTTTGCCCCCCCCCCCCATGATACTCCTATCGCACACGTCCCATGATTCCTTTTCCATCCAGTAGCGAACATTAGACAGGTTTCCTTAGAACTTCACCCCCTGGTTCCCGTAGTCTGCTTGCCCCCCCCCCACAACAGAAACCACCCCCATCAATTGCATTCCATTATCTGCATTATCTATGACAGTTTGTCCCAAACAAAGGGACTAATATGTAGACGTTAACTTACCCATGAACTCTTCAGCTCTAGGAACAAATCCTTGGTACCCAGTCATGAACTGTTTCCCGGGGTGATCATCTCGTAGCGTATACGGTGAAAAGTACAGGCGTTCAGCCTTTGGGTAATTCAGTGATACCTTATCAACTCTTGGCTTCAATGGAGTCTTCAAGTGCTGCTTTAATTTGATATTGTTTGTATAATTCTGTACTAGACTTTGTCGCCCATTGAATTTTAGTGCATTGAGCTGAACATCACGATCCTGTTTCTGTTTACTGAGTTTCCTCAAAATAAAGTGCCGCTCTCCAAAGAAATGCTGCCTCCTCGGTAGATATCCTGTATAGACACGAGGGAATTAGGTACCATTTATTTAACTTGTAAATATTCATAAATATTAAATATCGTAATGTTTTACAGTCCGCTTTGGAAATCAGTTTCTGACTGTATATTTTACTGTGTTTAAAGAATATAAAATAAAATGAAATGGAACCTTTAATCTACTGTGAGTTTCCTACAGTGAAAGTTATGATTAACCCTCCTAATGCTGTATCACCGTTAAGACCTATTGTGTCCTGTTGTACTTATGGTTGTGAAAGAGTGACTTACACGATGGCTCACAATGGTCAAACACTCGATGTACAAAGTCAAGAGCCGCGATTTCAAGCACCCCCCCCCCCACGTCAGTCATTTCCTCGTACTTTGAATTTACAATTACCCGTTAGCTAAAGTTCTTTGCAATCTTCGACAACCACTGCCTCTATACTATTTTACCTACTATTCTGATACATTCTCCCTTGTGATATAAACGAATTTTGTTTTGTTCCTACAACCACATTACCATTCAAAAAGTGTTGGGACGATTCGATAAAAGACTAATTCCGTCGACTTTGTTTTTGTGTGGCAATGAAAAGTTATTGTGATATGCATAGTCTTACCTTCGACTAGTGAATATCTAAACATTGCAAAAAATGCTAATGATTTTATGAAGCACTTCAACTTTCGCCTTATACTTTTTATGACATAAAATTTCATGGTAATAATCGGTTATCTTATTTGATAGGTGAGGATCAAATGCATGTTGGTTACCGCTTTTAGCATAAACGTCCTTCGAAACTTCCAATCCTCCCAACACTTTTTCAAGGGTAGTGTATTACAGTACATCATACATAGAATAAAATATTTCTCATCTAACTATACAAACACTACATAGACGATACCATTGGGAGCAATATAAGCTGACTACCCCTTGGGCAGTACAGAAAGAAGACACGAGAAAATGCAAAAGAATAACAATGATGGCAACTGGAAGAAAAAAGAAAACAGAAAACTGGGAAAAACATTCAAAACAGAACAAAAGATACTAATTGACATTCGATAATTCGATAACGCAAATAACCAACTTTTGAGTTTTGAAAGATTAAAACGAAATTTGCCACTGATAGTCTAAGAGCCTTAGGAGACCTCAAGTAAGGAATAGACATGGTATGAAGCCTACTCAAAATACACCTTTTTTATAAGAAAAAAGTTTATAAGAAAATGAGGCTCAAATGGCCAAAATCTTAAGAAAATCCTAAGAAAATCACAAGGCTCAAGTTCAAGAAAATGCTAGGAAAATCACAGTTCATCTTCTTTACATGCCAGAAATTGATGCTGGCTCATTTTTGCAAACTCTCGTACAAAGATCGAGACTTATGGTGGCCCAACAAATACAGAGTAGCCTGTTTCAGCTATTTTATTCCTGCAAAAGTTAAGAAAATCTCAGCCTCAAATTCGTGAAAAGTTAAGAAAATTGAGCCTCAGGAAAAAAGTGTTTTTCTTATAAAAAAAATGGTGTATGCAATTTTTAGGAGACTGATAACGCATTGGAATTTGTTCGGACTGTTTGATATTTTCGAAATCGATTTGCTTCTTTATTAACGTATTTAGAGGCTATATGTAAGTGCTTTTTTTGGAAATAAACGAAAATGACGCACATGTTATACAATAACCAAGGTATAACATAACACCACTGCATAGCACCGGTTGTTGAATTGCGCCATGTTCTGGCCTCCATTTCGTTCGAAATTACATACGTAGTACTTACCAGCCAACTTGACAGTTCTGGACTGAATTTAATATCGAAGAAATGCAAGAGGAGTTTGTGAGAGTTGGAGAAGTAAGTAGCATTAACTTTTACCCATTAAAATCATGTAAAGGGTTGTCAATTAGAGAAACGAACTGCAGTGAATCTGGAGTCGATTACGATAGGCAATGGGCCATACTAGACAGGGAGGGACGGATAGTAACATTAAGGAGCAAGGAAGCTTTGGCGTTAATTGCACCATCAATCGATGGTAATCAGCTCAAAATCGAAGCCCCAGGAATGCTGCCGTTGGTTTTGCCCCTTACGATCGATGAATCAAACGCTCAAGTGGTTGATGTGGAACTGTTTGGTATAGCTGGATCTGCAGTTCTGGTTGGAAAGGATGCTGACGAGTGGTTTAGTAAGTACATGGGTGAACGGCATTCCTTGGTAGTTTTCAACAAGTCATTGTGTAAGCCAAGAAGCCTTCTAGATCATAGGATACATGGTAGTAGGCCTTATGTAAGTGAGAGAGACAAGGTAGCATTTGCGGATGGTTGCCCATATTTGCTAATTTCTGAAAACTCCCTCAAAGAAGTCAACAAGCATTGCACCAAATTTCAATCCACTATGCAACGTTTTAGGCCAAATATTGTAGTCAGTGGGTGTGAAGCTTTTGCAGAGGACACATGGAAACACCTGAAGATTGGAACTGCAGTGTTTAGATGTCTGCACAGGTGTGGACGTTGCATATTGCCAAATGTTGACCCTGAGACTGGCATCAGAGACAAACAAGAGCCTCTAAAGAGTTTGCGGTCATTCAGACTTGTATCAAAAGATGATGATCCTTCATATGGAAAGTCACCAACATTAGGGAGGAATTTAGGGATTCAAGTTTGTGGTTGTATTAAAGTTGGTGATGCAGTGTTTGCATCAATGTAATTTGCATACCTGATGTTTTTGCAGCCTCTATACTGGAGTAAGGTTTATTCACAATGAAAGACCTTAATGTCCTATTGAAGTTCTGGAATCTTCTTAAGACAATAAAGTTATAGATATAGATTTGTGATGAATCATTTTGAATCAATGATTTTGTTATTTGAATGGTATACTGGTTGTTTCACTAAAAGATAGAATTTGCTATTCTTAGAGCTATGATACTTGTACTAAGTTCTTCCCTCATAACTACTGGATGCACCTTGCTATATAGGTACAATCTTTGCCAAAATAGTAGGAATGCTTTCCAGATGTCTAGCACTTTCTTTTCCATTGCCTTGTGCTTCTCCCCCCCCCTCAACAATTGTTTGTACTATGATGTATATCATTAAGCAATTAGTTTTGTTGTTATACAGTGTATCCATGTCTTATACACAAAAGTTAGCACTGTCAGGGGGCAATAAGTAATGGGTTCACTTAAAAGTTCTTTAATTTTGATAACCATCTAAGTCAGGGATATCAAGCTCATTTTGGTCAGTGGGCCTCAATAATAATACTAATAATAATAGCAAACCCTGTAATGGAGGCTTAGAGCCTTTTTCAGATCTTTTACAAAAACCACAAAAAGCATCCATGCAATTCAAAAAGTAGAATCTGAAGTGAAAATTGAAAATAATTTTGCACAGGTTATGAACAAATCCAGTATAAGAAATTTGCTGTCTATGTTTTCTGGACATCATCTAGACATGATTTACAAGTTGTTTAGATTTTTGAAATTATCACCTCTCTGTCCACTACATACTTGGTGTCCCTGATTGAATTGTATATATTTATTTTGAATAAGCACAAGGAACTATAATTGACTATACTGTTTGGTAATTTGTTCCAAATATCAGAGGTCCTCAAACTAAAAAACTTTTTGCAAAAGTCCTCTCTTTGACATCCCTGCTTTTTAATCTTAAAATCATTCCTTCTTGTTACCTTGTCATTATGGACCTCAAATATACTTTTAATGTCATAACATCCATGAATATACTTGTAGCCACCAATGAGATCTCCTCACAATCTTCTTTAAATGAGAAATGGTAACTGGAGCTCTTCCAATCGCTCCCAGTATCCAAGATTTTTCAAACCTACCATGACTCTAGAAGCTCTTTTTTGTACTTTCTCAGTTATTTCCACATCTTTTAAGTACCATGGTAGAGACCACACTGCATTACTGTATTTGAGGTGAGGTCTCTCTAACCTTCTAAATAGACAAAGAACCATTTCTTTGTCAATGCAGGTAAACAAGCATTTTATCATGCCCATTATTCTGTTTGCTTTATTTGATGCTATTTCTACATGTTTGCTAGGCTTTGAATCTGTATCAACATAGACTCCCAGGTCTCTCTTGCAGTCACTTGCTTCAAGTTTCACTAGGGTACCATTCTCTTTCATTTCATAAATTTTAATTTGGTCTTACTAGTATTAAAAATGCTAGTTAAGACCAACTTAAAATATTCAAAGACTTAGAAGGAAAATCCTCTGAAAAGGCAACTTTTACTGTGTTCTGACGATCTACTTATATGCATTTTCTGCATGTGCATTGTTCACCTCTCCAGTTTTGTTTTGTTTTGTTTTGTTTTGTTTTTGAAACATGCAAGTGATGGTTCTTGTTTTATACCACTGTCATTTCATACTACCATCTAGGGTAATCCAATGAAGAAGTTCCCCTGAATGGTAAAGATTCTACTCTGTATAATATTTTCTTTGCTTCTGGAATTTCACAAAGCATATATGATCTAATTCAATCCCAATCAGGCCAGATAGGGTGATGGACCCCCAGAGGACTTTACTTTCTTTATATATTCACAATTTATGGCTTTGCAAGTGTGAGGAGTGGACTAAATCATCTCATGATAAAATTACATGGCATTTTACATATTTTTGGCAACAATTATAGCTTGGAAATGTCAACCTAAAGATTTTGCCACACATTTCGTTTATTTCTGTGACATAGTTCCTGAAAGTTTGTTATAGAATGAACCTCTCATAAATGTTATATTTGTATTTAATCTGGCTTTTAAATATGACAGACAGATAGCACCTCATGGAAGAGATGTACGTGAGAAAAGGGATATGAAGTACAAATGCTGATGGTGAATCCTCAGTTGGTTTGAAGAAAGTCATATATCAAATAGAATTAGCATACATAAGACTCTATTGTCACGTGGCCCGGCTAATTCTTTGATTTTCGCATATGCCCTTAAGCATCAACACAGTATAAATTGTCGTTAGATATTGCTAACAACAAGTGAATTCATCACTTTATATTTTAACTTACCCATATAGCCAGGAATGGGAATGCTATATGAAGAATTCCCATCCGATGTGGTCTTTGAATGCTGCCCGTAAGATAGCGCTTTTGCCATGATTTCCTTTAGCCGTCGAGAGAGGTTCGGTTCATTTTACAATTGGTTCCTTATCAAATCCCTAGATAGAACTTTTCACTGTATGAATTGTGCATGTGACGTAACTGATAGCGCCAGATGAATTGTTAACATATGACGTCATATATTGATAATGTTCACGGTATTGTGGGTTTCATCCACCTTATTTCTAAATGGACTAAAAGACTGAAAAACTGTATGCCTTTCGCCATCTACCACTTTCCTTTTTGTTGGTAGTGCATGTGTATCTGGCTTTGATATGATTCCTCGTCATACTTCTGTTGGCGGTCAGCATTATGTAACGGTTTCAGATCTGAATATGAGGGTTGTTTCCACAGTGGCACAATGGCCTAGGAATTTTTCCGAAGCGATGCATAATAGCATTTGTTAATGCAAAGTTCAGCAGAGAGCTGATTGAACTTGTTAATTTAACTAGTCTTATTTTATTTACGAATTCTTGATTGAAACTTTACATTTTTCTGAATAAAAGTGAAAACTTTTCCGTTTCAAATCCTGTCTCTGTGATATTTAATTGTGTGACGTCTTGGCCGTGTATAAAATGTTTTACTGTCAGATCAGTGCATTCTTTATCCAGGAATACAAAGTCAGTCACAACTGTTTCACAATTGATCCTGCTAAAAAATCTTAAAGTAAAGAGATATGTATTGTTTAGTCCTTGTAGCTCTTCTTGAGTTGGAATTTAAAGGCATTGATTAAAGGAACCATTTTGTATCTGATTCAGGGGTATTCCAGATACTAGCTCCACAATAGGCAAGTTATTTCTGGCTATGCCTTTGGATTTTGTTTCAGGACTTTTAAGTGGGTAAATCTTATTTGTTTATCGAGCTCTGGATGCAGCATGCTCTGGTCCGGGAAACATGGTTTGTTTTCAAGGTAACAACGCAACCTTTTTGTAGGACGCTATCATGACCTTTGTGCTGGAGACTATACGGTATTTCATAGGGAAGAGCTACAGTTGTAGATTTAGGGTTCCTGTTTACGTCGTTAGCACATTACAGAACAATCTAGTCAGTTGGACAATTTTTTTGTAAACTTAGCTAGATGTCGCAAATTCAGGGCTTTTTGAAATTGTCGCTTTTCGACTGACTGTCATGAATGTATTGCAAAATATAATATCACTAGTGTGTTAAGAATTCAAGGAGGGGACTATCGATCCAATTTTTAACCTTAGATTTTTTCGAGTTTCAAGCCCTGTTGTCAAGGGATGCAACATGTTGCATTGAACACTTAGGTCCAGGCTTCTTTTCCTGTAGTGTGGTTAGAGAGTTCGTTTTGACGTAGGAGATATAAAAGGATTCTCGTTTTTACTTCGCCTGATATTTATTAGGCTTTACTGCAATATCCAACGTATGAAAACATGGCCACATGACAATTTTTTGTAAACAACGATTTCGATGAGCTTCTCTCTGAAACTACTCGGTAAGAACGCCGACGACTTTTTGTAACGACAGCGACTGCGTAACTCATGCAACAGCTGGACATTACTGAAGTTGCAAAACATGCGGGTTACAGATATCACGCGGAAAACATCCCCCCATACCCCCGACAAAATTAGTGCATTGAATCAATTTACTGTGGAAAGGTTTGTGACAGGACAAATACGGAACCAGCAATAACACAACATCACCGTGGTATTCAGAATAGCTCAACTAAGGACAAAGGCAACACTTATCCTCGTATATTCATTTCGTTTCATTTTAAGCATATTTACCTTGGGATACAATTCAGGTTAAATTAACTGCTGTCCATACAACGGTGTATGCAAAAATTACAGAATTATGTTGTACTATCTTTTTGTAGACGGCTGTAGACAGGCAGAATACCGCTGGCAGTATGACGAGCTATACAGATGTCGCAAAGGTTACTGGGTTGTATTACTATCCAATCAAATCCTGCAGGGGCATCGCTCTTACAGAAGCAGAATGTTCGGCGATCGGTGTTAAATACGATAGGCATTGGATGATTCTAGATCGAGGTGGTATCGTGACAAAAATGTCAAGTCGACCCGAGTTAGCTTGCGTTGTGCCCACGATGCTTGAGAATTCATTGAAGGTAGACGCTCCTGGCATGGATACGTTGACCCTACCCCTTTCTCTAGACCACATTGCCGAGAAAGACAGGAAATATTTTGAAGTCAAGTTCCGAGGGCTTGAAGGGTCAGCACTCCATGTAAGTAACGAGGCCGATGAATGGTTTTCGAAATACCTCGGGAAGCCGCATTCCCTAGTCATGTATGGGCCGTCATGCAAACCAAGGCACCTTCAGAAACATGACAAATACGGGGCGCATCCCCTTGTAAGGAGCTCTGATAGTGTGGCATTTGCCGAATGCTGCCCACTTCTGCTTTTGTCTGAAGATTCACTGGGAATTTTAAATGAAAGATGCCCGAAGTTTCACTGTGATGTGCAGCGCTTTCGTCCAAATATAGTCATATCTGGAGCAGGTGCCTTTGCGGAAGATACTTGGACATTTATCAAAGTTGGAGATGCTGT
The DNA here is from genome assembly GCA_964019165.1 of Mastigias papua. NCBI lineage: Eukaryota > Metazoa > Cnidaria > Scyphozoa > Rhizostomeae > Mastigiidae > Mastigias > Mastigias papua. Next base: position 1,906,551 of record OZ025273.1, on the reverse strand, counting down.
GTTTAGATGTGTTACGAAGTGCGGTAGATGTTTTGTACCAAATGTCGATCCGTTCACTGGTGTTAAAGACAAAGACGAGCCGCGAAAAACTCTAAATGAGTTTAGAAAGGTGTCAACGGCTGAAGAGTCTGCAATTTATGGAGAATCCCCGATACTTGGTCGCAATTTAGGAACAGATGTTGATGGTACTGTGAGAGTTGGAGACGTAGTTTCTGTAATGTGAAAGACCTGCCACAAATTCTTTTTGTTTTATGAGAATAATGATCTTGACTTGAAGACTCTTGACAAGTGAAGCAATCATTGGTACATTAATATTCCATTTTATGCCATCGTATTATGCTACTCTGCAGAGCATGACAGCTACACACTCACACACACACACACACACACACACACATACACACACACACACACACACACACACACACACACACATATATATATATATATATATATATATATATATATATATATATATATATATATATATATATATATATATATATATATATATATATATATATATATATATATATATATATATGGGGTATTTTACATCATAGAATGTGTTAATCGAAAATTTAGGCATTGCATCCTATTATACAGATAGGAGAATGATAACGGGAAGGAGCGATGAAGAAGTGTACGAAGAGATATTCTGAAACTCACTGGCACTAGCGGGTAATAAGGGAAGTTTCTTTTCCATATATGTCGATATACGTGCTAATGCATGTAATTTCTGACTTGCTTTTTTACAAAGACTATTGACATGACTTTTGAAATTTAGTTTTTTGACAATTGTCACTCCAAGAAGCTTCTCTTCATTCCTTTCTTTTATCAAGGCTCCAGAAATATTTTCAGTTGCTTCAATGCTTTTATTTCCAAGCACAAGTAGATAAAAGCCATCTATTTGTGCTTGGAAATAAAAGCATAGAAGCAACTGTAAATATTTCTGGAGCCTTGATAAAAGAAAGGGATGAAGAGAAGCTTCTTGGAGTGACAATTGTCAAAAAACTAAATTTCAAAAGTCATGTCAATAGTCATGTCAAAATCAAATAAAGAGATCAACAAAATTCACGAAAGAGCGTTAAGAATTATACACAAGGATAGTACTTCTAATTTCCAAGAATTACTTTGCAAAAGTAACTCAGTATCTATTCACCAGAGAAATCTACAGCTGCTCCTGACTGAAATCTATAAAACAGTACATAACTTAAACCCAACTTTGATGACACAAGTATTTGAGGAGAAAGATGTGCCATATAACTTTCATGAAAACAACAGCCTTACCTTGCCTAAAGCTAAGACAACTTTGTATGGCATAGGCACAATCAGGTATATTGGGAAAAAGTTATGGCAGACACTGCCAACAGAAATCAAAGAGTCACAATCACTAGAGATTTTCAAACAAAAAATTAAATTAATTAGAAACCTTTATTGCAGCTGTAGATTGTGTAAAAATTTTGTTCCAGGCCTAGGTTTCATCTAAGATTAATTAGTTTTAGTTTTAAGTAGTCTTATTTATTTTGTATAGTTGGCTTTAATTAGTACGCGGCTAGAAAACATAGCCAACTTTAAATAAAGAATTTATTATATTATTATGATTATTACTATTATTGTTTTTGCACTCACAAGTTCTTATGCTCTGCGGAATGGCTATGATTGCTTATGGATTCCTTGTTTTCAACCTTATATGAAAAACTTTAGTTCTTTTTTATGCATCAGTTGTTATGGTGGTATAATGACACTTTAAGTTTATGCTTAATTTTTTGTTGAGCTTAAGTATTTTCAAGAGTTTTTGGTTTTGAACTTTCAATTATTCTTGGATTATTCTTGAGAGACTTAAAGTGTAAATTTGCGTGATTGCTTAGTGTCGTGTGCATATACAACCCGCATTTGACAGGAGTTTTCTTAGAGTACTTAGTTATTCCATATAGGTCAGCCATTTTCATATAAAACTTGTATTCATTGGCCACGTACCGTAATTTCCGGGAGATAACCCGCGAGTTTTACGCAGATTTTTATTGTTCTACGGCTGCAGGTTATACGGTGATGTGGGTTATCTATTGAATAATTTTTTGAGAAGAGTGATCCCTTGGAAAAAATTTCCTGGCCGGATTTTTCCTTCTATCTGCCTCAAAAAACAACCCATCATTTTCAATCGCTCTTTAAAGTCATCTGCTGGACAGGCCCGTAGCTATGGGGTGGCATGGGGTGGCAAATGCCACCCCTGTATTATAGGCTGCCAGCTTTTTGCCACCCCTGGAAATTCTTCTGCAGGTCTTTGTTATTGTCCTATCTTGTAGCTAAGGAGATATCTCGTGAAGTTTGACTGATCTCAATTTTGGCCCTTCCGAGACAGTCCATTCTTTCCTTGCGCACTCATTTACCAGTTTGATTTTGACAATTGTGAAAGCAAATAAGTCTGAAATAGGCTCTCAGATTTTGTGTCACATGATTTCCCAAGACAATTTTGCCACCCCTGAAGCATACGTCTAGCTACGGGCTTGCTGCTGGAATGTTTTCACATGGACACTGAGGGGGAAGATTTCAGTGGCTTTTCTTTTGGGGATGACGGTGAATTATATCAATTGAAAATAAACAGGGGTAAGGGCGTTTTGGTCAGACGGGAAGCCTGAGGATTTCCAGGTCGGCACCGTAAAGTTGACTTCGCCTCTCTTGTATGCAGTTATTTGAGAAAAGCTTCATTGTCTTGTTGCAGTTTTTTCACATGTTTATTAATATACTTTATCTCTTCTGACTTGACGAACATGATGGAAGTATAACCCATAACACCTCTGCCATACAGCCGACAAGGAATGGGCTCCATATCATTAGATTTTCCCGGCCCTATTCGTGGAGCCACAACACTCCTGGGTGCCGGTTATACGGTGGTGCGGGTTATCTGATGAAATATGCAAACAATATAAGTCATTCACAGGCATTGTGGGTATCTGCCGTGCGGGTTATACGCCGGAAAATGCGGTCACTCACTATCCGTGAAGCAATCCACTTGATTTTTCAGCAATTTTGACCCTTGTTCTCCTGGCTCCTCTTCCTCTTCTTCTAGAATGTTCGTTTCATCTTCCTAATCTTCTTCACTCATCTGATCTTTGACTACCATCACTTATCCATAGCTGAGCTTTCACTTTCCCTTAAGGGAGGGATTTCAGCATCTATCTTGAGACACGCCCTGGATCATTACTTTAGTTCTGTTTGTGTAATTGCATATTGTGCATGTCACCCATAGTCAGAACTCGGTGACCCTCTGTCTTTTTTGGCCATGGGTGGCATAAACTCTTGCGTATCTTATTGTGTTTAGTTTTAAAAATCTGTATATATGAAAAAGACAAGTTGCTTAGGTACCACTTAACCCTCGGACCCTCGCAAGTAAAGAAGTGAAGATGGGATGGAGCCCTGAAGATTTGTATGAATGCATCCTGCTCACAAATGAGTTGCTGTTACATGTTCTCACAATGGCAGAATTGTCTCTACTTTCCTATAACGGAGCGCTCCGTATTCCAAAGCCAGTTAATTCAAACTTCTTTCTTTGTCCCTCGTTGTTAGTTGAGGATTTGATACTGCCTTTCTCCTTAAACATTTGAAGTTAACGGCTGGGTTATTCCGTAATTCTTAGCCATCAGTTGTTGGGCAATAGCAGGCTCAACCTTCTATGTAGTCATGGCTTTGAATTGAGCAGAATATGCTTTACATGAGTTGTTGCCTTATGTTCTGTCTCCTTCTCTTTCTTCTTCTTCTTCTTCTTCTCCGTCCCCTTCTTCTATTTCTCCTTCTTCCTTGATTTCTTCTTTTCCTCCTACTTCTCCTTTACGTCTCCTCCTTCTTTTTCCCCTCCTATTGCATCTCCTCCTTCTTTATACCCTCCTTCTTTATACCCTCCTTCTTTATATCCTCCTTCTTTATACCCTTCTTCTTTATACCCTCCTTCTTTATACCCTTCTTCTTTGTACCCTCCTTCTTTATATCCTCCTTCTTTATACCCTTCTTCTTTGTACCCTCCTTTATATCCTCCTTCTTTATACCCTTCTTCTTTGTACCCTCCTTCTTTATACCCTTCTTCTTTGTACCTTCCTTCTTTATATCCTTCTTCTTTATACCCTCCTTCTTTATACCCTCCTTCTTTATACCCTCCTTCTTTATACCCTCCTTCTTTATACCCTTCTTCTTTATACCCTTCTTCTTTATACCCTCTTTCTTTATACCCTCTTCCTTTATACCCTCCTTTATACCCTCCTTCTTTATATCCTCCTTCTTTATACCCTCCTTCTTTGTACCCTCCTTCTTTATACCCTCCTTCTTTATACCCTCCTTCTTTGTACCCTTCTTCTTTATACCCTCCTTCTTATACCCTCCTTCTTTATACCCTCCTTCTTTGTACCCTCCTTCTTTATACCCTCCTTCTTTATACCCTCCTTCTTTATACCCTCCTTCTTTATACCCTCCTTCTTTGTACCCTCCTTCTTTATACCCTCCTTCTTTATACCTTCCTTCTTTATACCTTCCTTCTTTGTACCCTCCTTCTTTATCCCTCCTTCTTTATACCCTTGATGACTTCTTCGAATGTTTCTGAATATATTGTCAATCCAACCTTGAATGTGTCTTTCATGTTTCTTTAGGGAGCGGTCATTATTTATGACCGGTATGGTAACTAAAGATAAAATGATGGGGTAACTGAAAAAATAAACTGTGTTGGGGGGGGGGGGTAGAACAATAATTTTTCACCACGTGTAAACACATATACCATATTTAAGCATAAGTGGACATTTGTTTTAGTGTTTTCCTTCGCTGGAGTAAAGAAAATTTGACTGAAGCAAATGGTGGGGTAAATTTTTTTTGGGGGCACATGATACTTTCTCATCAGTCCCCAGCCCGGCCATAAATAATGACCGGTCCCTTAAATCCTTGAAGATGAATCCGGAATTAATGTGCCCGTTTCCGTAAATGATGAGTTTTTTCCAGTCTGATAGTCTGGTTCTTGTTAAAAAACAGTTTTCAAATCTACTATTTGAAGAACATCCTGCCTTTGCTATTTGGCAAGTTTTTCATTGTTGATATCTTTATTTGATGATGACGTCGGTAACTCGCCTGCTAATCAAAGTTATGGGCATTTTGTAAGCACCTTAGTTATAAACACATCACCTGTTTCATCAAACAACTATATCATTTAGAACTTAGTTACTCTGTAACCCCATCTTCACACTATCAGTTTCTCTGGCAAGTTGATGAGTGTATATGACGCCAGCGAAATTTCATAGAAGAATAGATAGCAAATGAGTTAGCATGACTTTGCACAGTGCTGTGCAAGGCAGCCATTGTACTTTGAGTGGCCGCCTGCTTTTTCTCCTATAAACAATAGAATGGAATGCTGTGTCATGCACACACAGAATCTGTGATGCAGACAAACCACTTGGAGATTCCCGCATATTGTGCAATAAGCTAGGCATCTAGATTGTGAGTAGATTTACTGGGCGTAAATGGTGTAGAACCTTGGTAAACTCTGGGTATGCAACTAGAATCGTTGTTTTCTTCGACTGCTAACTTGGTAAATGCCAGACTCATTGCAGTGCTGAAGCCAGACTCTGGGTTTTAGCGTTTATGATTATCATGATAATAATTATGATCACATGTTTATTTTGACGATCTCTTGTCATGGTATTGTTGTCCTATTTCAAATCACATGTTCGTCGCGTCTACTTTATATAAAGGACAATGTTCAGATTAACGCCAGATTACATATGTTTCCAATCAAGGATGAGGTGTAACTAACGGTTCTCGGCTATCAAGAAATCACTTTTTCCTTGCATTACAGACTAAGGTAGGAGCTGTGTTGTGCTGTTGGCATTGCGTTTTTCTCTTGCCATAAATTACTTTGGTATTGCATTTCTCTTGCCACGAATTACCTTGGCAGGTAGCAATGATTTCTGTGCCTAGAACGCTTTGTAACATATTGCTGCAAGCTAGACCAAAGTTAGCAGAGCCTCAGTGTAAACAATCATATATTCCAAAGGAAGGACGTAATGGAGTGCATGGGTTACACTCTGTAGATACCCCTTTAGCTTCGATGTATGTTCCAATAATAACCACCACTTGGTACTTGACCATGTAAATAGACTCATTCCAAGGTTTAGGCCAAAAAAGTCTTTAGGAGTCAATATTCTTCATTTGTCTTTGACACAGAGATCAATCTACATAACATTCCAAAATTTGTTCCTACAGACTATTAGGTTGTGTGGAAGCATTGTTTTGAAGGCAATACCCTCCCTCCTTTTGGTATATGGCTAATTAAGCAACTGTATTGACACTTAGCAGTTACTCTCGAGGTGGAGCTATAGGTCCAAAATGTTAAGGAAAAGTCTTTCAAAAGTGCACTCAGCAGTAGAGAACATGGTGGCACTTTTAACTTAAATCTTATGCAATCAGCAGTATTACTAATGTGTTTTATACAACGATTTTAGATACATTTTTATGGAGATAATTTGTCACAGAGAGGATTGTTTTGGAGATGACTCATGCTCTGAGAATTATGGTACCAAGAAGGGCAGGAGTGAGAGTATTAAACTCTTTGGTTCAAAATGGTTTTATAAGAAGCAAGAACATTATACTACCTACCAGCATCACCTCTCTTCAAAAGAACTTTATGAGTCATGATGTGAAAAATAAATCCCAGCCAAAGAAATTGTTTACAGATGCTCGTTCACATAGCAGAGTGAGAGGACTGAAAGAAAAGCAAGAGAGGTATGATGATGTAGTCATGCATTTCATCCTTGTCTTCTCCATTTTATGCAATTGCATATATATTACTATAATATTTGTACATTTATTTATGCCAATGTAATATATATCTATATATTTTATGTATAATTTATGTAAATCTATTTCTATAATAAACTGTATTTATATATATTTATTTATATATGTAATATATAAATATGCAATATATTTATATGTATATGCATACATATAAATAAATGTATGAAATATATTTATTTGTGTATATATACATATAAATAAATTTAAGTATATAGATATATTTATATTTTTTTATTTGGGGCCTAAGTATGACTTTTATTAGGTGCTTTGAATTTCATATTTAGGAAGTCATTTGAAAGAAAGACACAACTTGATGAACCAGAGCCTGCATATGAAAGAGTCAGCTACTCAGAAGAGCAGTTCTATTCTCACTATCACCCATTTTATTGTGAACATGGTGGTATACTACAGAAACTTGAAATTGCATATGAAACTTGGGGAACATTAAATGAAAAAAGAGACAATACTATATTGCTTTTTACTGGGCTTTCAGCATCATCACATGCAAGGAGTCACGAGGTTGGTGTGAAAAATTGAATATTGCTTTTATTGTGTAGTGTGCTGCTTTGCAATATTTTTATGCTTGGTATGAGTTGTGTGACAGTGTGTTGGTGTGTATTCTCCACTCTAAAATAGAATGGGGTCACAATAAACTGAGGGTTAGAGAAAATCTGAAGGTAAATAGTGAAGGGATTGCAGTAGCCAGGGAGTTTGGAAAACATTTCCAAAGCCAGTGTTCAGCTGCATATCTTTGTTTATTTTACTTAGGGTATTTTGCCATTTGCTTCTTATGTAACTGAACATCAGATAGGGAAACTGACTGAGAATCATTGAAACATCTTGTTGAAAACAGCTCAGACAATGGGCAAGTATCTGATCATGAACTACTTTCATGTGATAACTCTGGTTCTGATTGAGACTATGTCCTCATTGCTCAAGATAGTAAATTGGGAGCTACAATAAGCAAATAAAGCAATTTTTGCCTGATTCCAGACATATGTTAAAGCTTAGTCAGCACCAGGGATGAATTACTACTTGTCAAGAATGTATATTTGTATCTCAAATGAATCATGTGATGGAAGCTTTTCTAATGTAGTGCAATATTTGAGGGCATAGTAGAGCTGAAAACACAAACTGAGCAATCAAGTTATCACAATTTGCATTTTAATTGAGATTCATTTGCTGCAGGGAGTGGCAGATTCACAGCCTGGTTGGTGGGAGAAGTTTATTGGACCTAATAAAAAAGTTGACACCAATAAATATTATGTTATATGCGCAAACAACCTGGGGGGTTGCTTTGGTAGCACGTACGTATAATTTATTATATATTTATATTGAGGAAATACCTTATCAATAAAAAAGTTAAATTTTCAATACCCTACCATTTGCAAAATATTCCTCGATGATGTTCAAAGCCCACTGTTTTACTTTGACTTATTCTTTACCTAACGTTTTTGAAAGGCCTAAGAGTTTTCCAGAACATGTGAACTTTCAAAATACGTGTTTATGCTTGAGCATATTTCCTTTTTGTGTGTAAATTGAATGCAAAGAAATGCATGCTATTTTATATATTAAAAATATTTTAAGTGCAATGACAATATATGTTTGCAATGTCAAGAAGCTTGTTTTTATTTTGATAGCGGTCCAAGTTCAATAAATCCAAAGACAAACAGGGTAAGCTCTTGTGTATTTATCAGTAAATTGATATTTTTCATAATTTATTGTATTATCACAAAATTTTCTAAAATTATGAATATTTTTAAAGAATCCTTTACTTCTCTGGTGATCAGGAGAGGACACTATGACATGATGCTAATTTTAGTGTATTATTCTCTTTGTATAAAATATAACTTGTTATTCTTTTAAATTTTCTGTCAGTTTTTCATCATAATTTCATTAGCTATTGCCTGGTTTCCTTTCTCACTTTTTAGTTATGCACTGTGCTCATCCTCCTTCTGTTTTCTTTAGCTATTTACTTTCCTCACTATCTATAAATTCATAGCCTATTAATTTATTTTGTTATAAGTTCCATCAACCAGCTTCTGGCCCCTGCATTAATTTTTGAGGTTGCAGAAGCTCCAGGACATCCCACATTTCTTACAGTTACTTGAATTCAGTGTTGGAACCAAAGAGGGGGAATGTGGGGGCTCTTCCCCCCACTTTTTCCCAGAGATGGTCCTTAAGCACCATACAGATTCACTTAGATAATCATAGGGGATGCATTTTCTTAATGTTTAGAATGTGATCTTGATGTGCAGCCAAACTAGGGACATTGATCTGAATGACAGCATACTACACTGGTAGAAGTAAAATTGGATATCAGATAGAATAACAGGGTATAGTTCAAAAAGTTTCTCTGTCTCTTGACCCTTGCTTCCCCCCACTTTTTCATAGCTGGCATTGCCACTACATGAATTATATCATGTGTTTATGTATTAGTTTATTCACTTGCTATTTATTGCATTTGTAGCCATATGGTGGAGATTTCCCAATCATTTCTGTTCAAGACATAGTTAGAGCACAGTTTATTTTATTGGATCATTTAAATATTGACAAGGTAATAATCTATCTGTCTTTTGAATGATGATAGCAGAAATATAATACATTGGAAGCATTTGAATTCCATTCTATAATTTTTGGAGTTTGCTTTTGCTATTAAGATCTTACTGTGTGAAACAGCACATCTTGTACTTTGTATTGGGGTGCTACCAACCCTCCCACAGTTGAAAAGGAAATTAACAGTTCACTTGAAAAGCTTGAATTAAACCTGAAAATGACTCCTTGCAAGAGCAGCAAATAGGCCCTACCATTAATTGATTATTTCTTTGTATACATTGCATTGCAGACTGTGATTTAGTCAATGTTATTTTTAAAAGATGAAAGGATTTGTGTATGAATAATTCAATATGAATATGAATGAGCATTCAGTGGTGCACATTTCAAGTTGTTGTTGCTGCATCTGAGAATGAAGAAAAAATGTCAAGTCATGTTTCATAAATTCAAGTCATAGTTTCACCTGAGCTGTTTTTCTTGTTTCCATCTTCATTCTTTGATTTAATAAAAATCTGCATTCACATGAGGAAGTTGTTGTTGTTGTTGTTGATAGTAAAACTTCCATTCTCACATTGGTGCAAAATGTTGTATTTAAGTTAGTTAAGTTACCAATTTTAATTTGGGGAAATGGGAATGTAGCAAATTTATGGATATCTGTATTCTATTTCCAAATGCTCAATTATATTGCAGTAAAGTTGCAATGGCAGTACACCTGCAGTATTTTCTTTCAGGTCCACGCAGTCATTGGCTCATCTCTTGGTGGCATGGCCTCTGTGATGGCAGCTGCACTTTACCCACAGAGAATTGGAAGGTTGGGGTTTTTATGCTCTAACTTTGACTGTGACAACATGATAGGCCAGTTAGCTTGTTAGTGTCATTACACAGTGTAGGAAATTGTTGCAAAGAATCTTGGCATTCTTCATAGATAAAGATTAGCCACTCCTGGCATTTTTTCAAATAACAGCTGTTCGCTACTAGTGTGTTCCCATGATAAAAGTTAATATGAAAACTAAGTTTGCTGTGGACTTAGAAAAGGGCAGAATTGCCTTCAGAGCAAGCTTCACTTACTTACACGTTATCTAAACATTTTTGATAACGTGACACTTATGCCGCACGCGCATACCATAAATCCTCGAATTGGTCCTCCCTATAAAAGGCTCTACTCGAATAACTTCCCCAGCTAGAACGTCAAATTTGTAGTAAACTCCTCCCGAATAACCCCCCTCGAGTAATCTCCCATCATAGAAGATAATGATCGCTTTGTTGTAGAGTTGTGCCTATAGTTAGCCTGTTATTTTTGTATAATAGACAGAAGATTTTTGCAGAGAAGCTTTTTGTCACAAAAGGTTATACACCCACCCTCCTCGAATAATCCCCCATCCAAAAAGTATAAAAAATAAATAAACCCCTAGAGGACTAATTCGAGGATTCAGGATATCCCTTGGGTCTGCCTTAGAAAGTGCTTGATGACATGCTTTTGTCAACAGTTTTAGAATTTTACAGTTAATGTTTTACTTTAACAGGATGGTTAGTATCTCGGCTGCAGCAGCTGCTCACCCAACAGCAATTGCATTTCGATATATTCAACGACTTGCTTTGATGGCTGATCCTCATTGGCGTAAAGGACATTATTACAACACTGGCTTGCCAATGCATGGAATGCAACTTGCTCGGTAATAATTGATGCTTTTGATATGAAATGGGCAAATTTGTTCTTTGTCTCTCTCTCTGCTTAGCTTTTCTCTTACGGCCGTTGTAGGTGGCAGCCTCTACCTAACCTGACTTAGTAAAACGCAATTCTTCTTGTCCCATTCCTGCCAGTCTTATGCAGTGATGAAAACTCATCAGGGTTTGTGTATTTAAATATTCATGCAATGTTTTATCACAGCTAAATAAGTCTACGAATACAAGCTTTACTTGTTCCATTCCTACCTACTAGTTCTTCTATCTAGATGAAAAACGTAAGTTTTTGTATGTTGAAATAAATGTTAACGTAGCGTTTATGATTCATAATGCAATACATAATTCTTATTGCAAGGCCTGATGTGTACTTTAATATTTTTATTTCGCATCACCTTCTTACTTTTAATTTGGATTTTTATAGATCTTTCTACGTCCAAAATTAGTTAATGTATTAAATGTTTATTTGTTATATTCATTGCTATTGGAAAACGCTGAATTGGAAAATCTTAAGGTATGGCTACACGGTAATAAGTTATCTTTAAATGTAGCCAAGACAACATTAATGCTCATAGGCACTAGACACTCTATAAATGATAAAATTACTGCAGAACCTTTAAGAGCAAATTTTGTGATATCTGGGGAACATATTGAGCAAAAGCCTTCTGTCAAGTATCTAGGAGTTCACATCGATAATAGGCTTAAATGGAAAGACCATATAAAAGCAGTTGCATCGAAAGTGACTCGGGCTATAGCAATGATTAGACATTCCAAAAAATTACTCCCTAAGCATACGCTAAAGATGCTATATCAGGGGCTTGTGGAACCTCACTTTAGGTTCTGCTGCTCTGTTTGGGGAGCATGTGGAGTCACTACCCGCTGTACTCTAGAAAAGTTACAAAACAGAGCCATAAGAATTATAACGGATAGTCCGTATGATGCACCTGCTAAACCGATCCTGAGACAATTAAGATTGCCTAGTATAGCTGAAATGATTCGTCAAGAGTCTGCGGACATGGTTTATAAAGCAATAAATGGCCAAGCGCCTGTCTACTTGCCCAGTCTGTTCAATAGAATATCTGTAGTGACGAACAGAATGCTTCGAAATTCCAATTTAAATCTAAGGCCCCCAAGAATGAAAACGAAATTTGGGCAAAACAGCTTTGCATACAGGGGGGCTACAATTTGGAACGCACTGCCTGATGACTGTAGAACAGCTCATACCTTTGCAACTTTTAAAGTGAAGCTAAAGCCATGCTCGCATAGCACCATTTATTTTTCTTTTAAGTTTAAGTATTAGTTTTGTAAAACTTTTTCTGTATTTTTTTGCCATATTTTATTATTGTATTTTAGCTGTATACATATTTTTTTTCTTTTTAAAGGAGGGCCCCTTGAAAACCAGCTTTGCTGAAGGGTAACCCTCCTAAAAGATGTAAAAATGAAATGAAATGAAATGCTATGTTCTTTGGTATATGTTCTTTTTAATTAATATTATTATTTTATTCTTGCATTCTTTGTTTGTGAAAGAATACCTTGCACAAAAACATTACGTTTACCTGGTTTCTTCCTGTTTTAGAAAAATTGCTACATTAACGTATAGGAGTGGTCCGGAGTGGAATGAAAGATTTGGCCGCAACAGAGTTCAGAATGGTGATTTCCGTCTGCCTCGCATTGACGGTGCCGAGTTCGAGATAGAAGACTACATACGTCATCAGGTTAATATAATGAATTGTGTCAAATTTTACTTCAATATACTTCGTCATTCAATGCGTGTGTTTTAGGCGTTTTACACCAGAAACAACGAAAAATATTCTTCTGCCCATTTACATATTGTCGCCGGTTCCCAGGCTGTAGAGTTTGGTCTGCGCGGGGAACTTTTTGCACACGTTTAGGGTCGGGTCATTAGTTACTTGTGGGGAGGGGGTGGAAGACATTCTCACATATTTGATGGAATTTTCATCCCCCCTCTCGGATTTATGTAGATATTTTGATCCCCACTCCAGGACTTCAGAAGAAACTCCATAGTCCTTCTCTTGAAATGCTCTTTACTTTTCATCCCCCCCGCCCTCTGAGTGTGCAGAATTTTGGTACCCCCTCCCAGATGTCTTCCACCCCCTCCCCTGGAAGAATTGATGACCGATCCCTTAGTCCTCAATAATAGGTATTCAAAACAAAATTTTTAAATCTCCTCGCAAATTTAGGCAAAATTTTATTTCCGCGCGTGAAGAAATATAGCATTCCCCACACATGAAGAATACAGTCTTGACGTGTGCGAATGTTTCTTCGCTGTTCTCCTCTTTCTTTGGCCTCCTTTTCCTCCTGAATACCAACCTTTTACTGTTGTTCCCTTACATAGCTCCCACCTTCTCTTAGGTCTACCAGATTTCCTTCTTCCTACCGTGAATTTTCTCATTGCTTTGCTGAATAGCATGATTTATATGTAGAAATACCTGATTCAAATTCTAGGGCGAATCTTTCTTCCAAAAGAGTCAGTATGACCCGAATTCACTCTTATATTTGTCAAAAGTAAGTATTTTACTTTCGATATTATGATATATTGAATATAACTATTCACTTTAGATTCATTTAAATTATTATTTGTCTTCTTCAATAGTTTGAGACTATTTTGTACATTACAGCAAGAAGAGTGTCTATCCTTAGCACAGACGAGATTCATAGTTTGCCAGATATCAGCTCCCATCTTTTCCTAACCATTCTTTAGGGTCTCCCCTCCTTCATCCATGTATCTTTAGTGGCCCTTCCATAACCCAAACATCTTTTGGGGGCTGGCTTATTCACAGTATTGTTCGTTAACCAGCAGTTCTTTCTTTATAAGTTCTATTATGTTTGGTTTTCCTTTTGTAATATATTCTCGACTTTTTTAGGCGATGGATTTATTCGACATGAAGGATGGATATGAAACTATGGAAGATAGTTTAGCTCGTGTCACAATGCCCTGTCTTGTAAGGCTGTTATTTTTTATTGTCATTATTAAAAATGTATAAAAAGGGTATCCCTTCAGCCTTCGCTGGTTTCCAAGGGTGCTCTCTATATACAGATAATATACAATGGATAAAATTTTGAAAACTTGATTACAATTATACTTTTGGATAATACAAAAGTTATGCATACATATTAAAATAGTTAACATAACTCTCTGAAAAAGAATTGCTTTCTCACAAAACCCTCAATTGTGTTTGCTCATGCTATTGAAGTGTTCAATTGTTGGTGCTGTTTTTATTCCTGTTGAAGGACTTTTAAAAGTTGAAGATTGTTGTAATACGACATGTGTTATCCTCCCGTCTCCCAATGAACAACTCCCGTCTCCTCTTGGCTTCTATTGGAATCAATAGTTCTTAGAATTTGGTTGTTTTACGATATGAAGACTTACTAGTCACATGATCACTTTGTATACACGTAATCGCTTTGTAGTGACTTTATTTTATTAATAGCTTATATCATTTTCATTCATTTCTACATATTGTCACATATTTACTGTTAGATCCTATATGATTACTTTGAAGTGTTTTTCATTTCTTATACACCCCATGATACGATTCAAAAATAGGCCGAAAAATTCCAGTCAGATTTTTCATGTCATTTTATCTTCCATGGTTGATGTTCATTTTCTGTTTTGGCTCCTAGGTAATGGGGGCTTCGTCAGACATACTATTCCCAGCTGATCAGCAAATTGAGCTCGCCGAATCACTTGTGAATTCTGGTAAGCCATCACTTGACTTAAGTAGAACGAACCAGAAACACACAAATACCTGGATACATTGCAGAAATATGGAACTAAAATACAATAGACATAGCGCTTGTGGTTGTGAATCTGTTAGGAATTCTTCCTTTTATTATTATTATTATTTTCCCGTTGCTTCATCATAAGGGCTTAGCCAAAGTGAGCCTTGGAGTCTAGACCCCCCAGCCCTTTAACTTAAAAGGGTGAAAATGCTATTGTTCTTGGAAAAATTTTGACACAGTTTATTGTATGGTTGTACCATTAAAGGTGTAAATCTGCTTTTTTAACTTAAAAGGAGTAACGGACTATTTCCAAGTTCCTTGATTTTAAAATGTTATTCAAAGCTATATACTCTGGGAAAACGTTTTAGTATGCCCTGTTTGTGGATTAAGCCTCTGCCCCAAAGCTTTCTAGTTGCCCCCCTGATCATTATCACAACCAGCATCATGGCAGTCCATCACCATTATTGTCTTAACAAAATCCATGTACATATTCACGATTGATTAGAACATTTGTACTTTGAAAAGCGCACGTTACAATGTTCTTGTAGACCTCCAAGGGACCTTTCTCCCCTATTCATTTACCACCAAATGCTTTTCTTCATTATATTGCTACAATTGTGTGGGAGGGACGGTACTTTTTATTCAATCAAGGCATTTGTCCGTTATAAACAGTTCAGAGTAAGAAGTCAGTCTATCGTTGTCGATTTGAATGCAAAGGATCTTCGTCAATATTATATTTCTCCAACGCAGATGACTCATGCAAAAGTTCTCGTGAACATCTTTATATACTGTCAAAGGCTTTGTTTAATTTAAACTCCTCAAGCTCTAATTCGTGATGAAAATTTGAGTAAGAGCGATTACTTAATCTAACGCCACAATTTTTTGTTAAGACCTTTGTCAATGTCTTTCAATAAGAAATCGATAAATTTAATTTGACGCAAAGAATCTTATAAGTTTTTGGCTATTAATTATTAATTGTTTAAGTAGATTCTCCATTCAAACTTAATGCTAGGATAGTGACTAATAGAAAGTAGAAAATGTTGCTTGCCTAAGCCATCATTTGCTCATTTTTTTATTCCCTAAGGTCGATTGATTTCTGTGTAGTTTTTTTTCGCTTTGTCCTATATTGCCTTCTATTTACAGTTGGCATAGGGTGTGGCTGTTTGTTATCTTAGACACTACACTTGCGTTTATTAAATTTTCATTTAAACAAGAGAACTATGAGCTTTGTGCAGATTTTGAGCAGGAATATTTGAAACTGTTTACTCGTTGTGATCGTTTTAGAACTGTTATTTGATCAAATTTAAATTGTGTTTTGTAAGCATTTCTCTATACACTGATGCTAGTGCTACAGATTTCATCTGAAGGTTTTAGTTTGCAAACTATAATGAAACAGAGAGCACCGTTGTTTTCATTGACTGAGCAAAATTCTTGAAAGTCTCCTCCATTTGGCGTCATTCGCATATTGCAATTGAACTTTGAATTGCCACAGATGACCAGCATTTATATTAATTTGCGCTATAAAGAAAATTTATCAGGCTGTCATTGCGTAAGGAGTCTTTGTATGTAATTTTTTTGCTGAATTTCAATCGAAGTCTTCAAAAACGAATTATAGCTGACAATAAAAGCAAATGCATTGTTTCTACCTAAATGATTGACATGAGGAGAATACTAGATATTACCAGATCGTCCTGTCTAAAGTTTCATTCTTGCTTGTAATTGAGCATCTTTTATTTCTCAATTTGACTTGCATGTTTCTGGCCAAAATCAATACGAAACCCAGCTTGTATCTCATTGTTAATCATTTTTGCAGCAGTATTTCAGTTATATCGACATTTAAAAGCTGCTAGTTTTTGCAGAAATATTTCCTGCCATTATTTGACTAAGTTACGAATTATCATAATTCTTAATATAAGTATTTCTACCTTGATGCCTTTTGGTTGGAATTTTGAGAAATTATAGTTATCAAATGACTAGATTTTCGCATCGAGATCCCATACCTAATACTTCTGAATTTGCATGAACACAATGTATCATGTTCTACGGCAAAATCATAACATCTCTATGAATTCATGCAAATATACTGAATGAGATATTATTTCTTCCCACTTGATTGATAGTTGGAGGTAAGGCTTTTGTTTAGTTTTGCCCGGTCTTTTTATTTATGAATTCTTTAGATGTTTGGCTGTATGTCTTAGTTGTAATTAAGCTTTTCGTATTTCTACAGCACAAGTACGTATACGCCACGTTGGTTTTTTGTCACCCTTCATTATCTGCATATATTTTGCTGTAGACCATCTACGATTTCTCCGCATTGGGTGTCTTAAAACTCCTTTGCAAAATGATCGATCGTTTCGTTTTGCTCTTTAGCCGTAGGATATAAATCGCTGAAATCTTTTCCATGCGTGAAAACCTTAGGAAAAGAAAATTGTATACATTTCTTGTGATTCTAAGTTCTTGTTAATTTCTTTTAGGAAACAAAAACGTCACTTTGAAAATTATCGAAGGTCAATATGGTCATGATACATTTCTGTTAGATGTGGATGGCATGGGTTCTTATACACAGGTATGTTGTTTTTTCTTTTATAATGACATGTTATTTTTAATGCAGATATTTTGTGTTGCCATTTATCTTAGCGTACCAAAACATCTTGAGCATCACTAAATACCATTCGCTTTGCCGTATACAAAAACATCATACTACCGGTTGTTCTTTTGTTTGGTGAAGGCAAAGTTCTATTGCGATGATGGAAAGGTTTTATTACTTAACCCAAAGCGGATTTAATTACATGTAGTAAAGCATTGTCTGTGAGAATAGGGATTGCATGTCTAAAACTTCGGACACGAAAGTGACCGTCTATAAATCAAATTACATCCAGGTGTTTAGATTATACACAATTTTTGAACGATGTTAGAGGCGTTGTTATGGCGTGTGTACTGGCGCGATTTTTCATCTCAGGGTTTTAATTGCGATAGGTTTTGTTGGTTTTTTATTCATTGATGTCGTGCAGACAACACGAAAGTAGCCCACAATTGAATGCCTGAGAGTTGACTTCGGGGAGGGGAATGTTGAAAAAGTATGGATATATACAATTCCAAATTAGTTCAGCATTTTGTAGTCTGGTGTAGGAATAGTTTTGTCGTAATTTCTCTCTTTGCTTCTATGTTATATGGATTTGAGGAATATTTTGATGGATGTAGATTAGGTTAACATGTCATACGTCTGTAGGTTCCTGGTTCCCACTAGTTACGTCCTTGTAACGACTACTTTCAGTTGTGCATGTTACTTAAATGGGTATTCTCCGAATGAGTCACATGTCTATTGAAACAATATGATCCTTATTCTACTGTCTTACTTTTTGCAACCCTCATCCTTTCCTTTCTATATCCATATTCGTAGGATTGTTACCTTTGATTTATTCCAAAGACATTAGAGTTGACGTGTTATTTTCAACTTTTTAGGAGTTCCTTGATGCTAGGCACTAGACGGAGACAATTGCTCATTGCTTTTCAAGAGACACACCAACTACACACAAACACACCACACGCAGACTTTCATAGAAGTATGCCTCAATATTGTAATATAGAACCTTTAGTTTAAAATTCAGTAGAAAGCACCTCATTTTATACCAATATAGACTCCTTACTGGTATAACCAGTAGCGACGATTTGTAAAACAGATATCTGGTTCTTTATCACGGAAGGAATTTCGCTGGCGAATCTGACCATGTTCCGTTTAGTCTATATCGATCGATTGCAGACTTTTCTACTTTTTATTTCTTAACTTTACAACCCATAGCTGTGAATGTTTGCTCAAACGGGAGGTTTTCTATTTACTTTCAATACTTTTCGAGGTAGTTCTTACACCCTTTTCAGTTTTTCGAATAGATAGGACCTATCACACTGGATTGTATAGCAAAACGTGGCGGAGCCAGTGCCCATATACTTTTGAATCATATGGATTAGTTGATTATTTGTTGATAATCGAAATGTACAGAATTATTCTCTGATTTCACAAGATGGAGACGTATTTCTATGACTCTTGATTTTGATTTGTTCGACTCATATATGCACAAAATAGGCGGTGTCCCGGTCAAATTGAGCAAACATTTCGCCGAACATTTGAAACTTTGTTTTCCTTATGCAATATAAGTATACAATATATTATGTTGGCAATATACAATATAGTGTCAGCTCAGTTGAACCACAGGTTTTGGTCACGGGCTTATAAGTTTCCCGATGTTTGATCATGTCTGTGGAAACCTAGCAGCACACTTTGTTTCCCTCTTGTTCGTGAAATGTTTGGTGAGGCATTTGATCGCGTTTTAGTTCTACACCACCTCAAATCACATATCTACAATAATTTAGCACGTTGTTATTTGCTTTTTATTCCATCATTCATTCAATATTTGTGTTCTTTCTTCACTTCGAACTCGCTTTCATAATTATCTTTATGATTAGGGCAATGGCAGTAGCACACTAGCATTCTATTACCTCATAGCACCATGCAGTTTTGCCTTAGTCTCATTTACAACCCATCTTCCCCTCAACACTTTCCTCACCTTGCCTAGTCCTGTCATTCAAGCATATTTTTGTTCATTCCATTTAGCCTATAGTTTATTTTCACTTTCAATCCCTTCGTTCCACAACCTCTCGTTAACTGTGCTGATATCTTGTGACCACATGGTTCGAACAAGCTGCCTATTTAAATTTTTGACAAAATGTTTGGCTAAGTGGACCACTGATTCGTTGCATGCAGAGAATAAAATTTTTTGTTTCGATAAATGTTTGAAGAAATGTTTGTACTGTTTGGCCGAGCTTTTTAATGACGTATAGTTAATTTTAAGACCTTAGAATAAAGGCTGTTAGTCTAGAAATAACAAAAAATTGTTTATTTCTCTATTTTTTGGCTTCTTTATATACTTTAAATCACTATATATATATACAGTAAAGAGGTTTCTTCCAGTTCTTTCCTTTTGTCAGTACCTCCGTGATGGTTCTGAAACTGTTGCATGCTGGCCTATTTTCCAAACCAGAACCCAACTCGTACCTTTTTCAGGCATCGTTTTCCGGACCGTATGACGCAACGCCATTTGGCCGATCGAGAGACAATTATGTCATCCACGTCTTCGCCTACGTTGTTGTTGTTGTTGTTGTTGTTGTTGTTGTTGTTGTTAGTTGTGTGGAGACGCTCATCTCTCGTAGCTGGCTCTCTTTGAAACAAACCCTCAGCCCTCTCCTTGTACAGTGGAATTGCTTGATAAAAATCGATATTAATCAACAGAGCGACGATGACTATAGATTTCATTGGTACTGAATGCATCGCAAAATTATCTAGGAAAAAAGGAAATTTTTTCTAAATTAGCAATATAACTCATTTCATTCTAAATTAATTAAACAAATACGTTTATGTGGCGAATTTCAACGCTTTTGGAGAGGCAATGGCTTTAAATTCTCGGAACATCCATCATTTTGAAGCAGTTAATTAGAATAGACGGCGGTAGTTCATTAGCGAGAAAAATGTGCATCATTGTCACTTTTCATTAAATTTACGATATCATAATCTCATTTTTCTTTCGTTTAACATTTTCTGATATTAGTTATTGCTATCGGCATCTTTACAAACACCGATCCCTAAAGATTTGATAATATTTGAGAAGTAGCCTACTTATTCATTTAAGAGTAAGTTTATTTTTGCCGAGTGTTAAACGTTTTAGTTTTCATGATTCCCTTATCAACACTTCTTTAGTAGAAATTTTTAGTATTTTCAACATGGGCATTAAAATTTCTAATGTATATCAACTTATCAACTTTCTTAGCTCACACACATCTATTATTGAATCTTCTTAACTTTTTTTACAGTTCAGCATTACTTTCTTATAAACCACCTCTGGTAAAAAATGTGTGTATTGAATCCCTCAGCAATTTCAGTATCATCTGAAGTGATTTCTCCATCCTCATTATTACTGATTTTTCACTCATCAGCTTATATTTGAAACTACTGCTTTTACGATCTTTGTGAGTTTGATTGCTACTTTATGTTTTTGATACACCCTCGTTAAATGTTTTCTCGGCCTTTTTAATTTAGACAAATAAATTTCTTTGTTCCCTGTGTCGTTCGTTATCTTAATTCTTTGCTTTGTTCACTTTCCTCCTAAGTTGAGGACGTAGCATTTTGCCTGTCTCAAATCCCTGTTTAATTGCTACTTATCATTACATCTTACAATTTTCATCTTAATTAGGCCATGTTGGTCAAGTTTGTCAACAGCAATCTTATCTTATTCACTGTATTCAACATGAAGGTGATAACGTAATTCCGCTCCCAGGTCAGCCTAGAAATGCTTCTCGGAGAAATCCTTGAACTGGCAGAATCTTATATTTTTTGGTGTATATTAGAAGGTGATGATCGCTAAATCCTGTTTTGAATGATTAGCTTCTAGTAAATGAGTGCCTTTTCAGCTGTCATCTCTAATCTCGCAGCTCGTTGGGTTGTTGATTAAGTTGCTCAGACTGTAATCTCCAATTAAGAAGAATCATTTTCGGATCTCTAGAATCCGTGTTAAGGTCGCTTTTTTACCCCAACCTTTCAGGGCGAGCCTATCTGAGCAATCCTCTTTGGATGTACGTTCTGAGCGAGCTTGTTGAAGGACCCTATTAGAACCAGCCTTTTCTTTCCAATCGGCCTTTCAGAGCAAGACTATCCATACGACCTTCTTTGGGGGCCTATTTTGAGCAAGCCTGTCGAACGACCCTGTCAGATGAGTTTTTACTATCAGCTCTTTCTGGCAAAGGGTTTCCTATCAGACCTTTCAGAGCGAGCCTATACGAACGATCCCGTTTAGACTCGCGTTCTGAGTGAATACATACAGTGACTTGTGAAAACGATGTTTTCCAAACGAGTCTTCCGAAGGAGCCTTTCATCAGAGTTGCCCTCTCTGGGCGACCCTCTGAACACCCTTTTGCATTGAGCCCTCGGAATAACCCTTTCCGGAAAAGAACTCCATTGATGAAATCAAACTTTCAAGTACTCGATCTGTGGATCTTACGTTGGCAACTATCGCTGAGCCCTGGTCTCACTAAACAGCACCGAGCGAATTACAATACAGACACAGACAACGAGACGAAACTTTAACAACTTTTTAATGAGCTTGAATTTTTGATGGCGACAAAAACAGCACGTGGACCTAATGCAGAGGGAGAGATGATGGTTAATACGGGCCAGTATCAGGTTAGTTATTGCTGTACATATCTTGTCAAGGAAGATTATCACGACAGATCGGCGAGGCAATTTATAGTTTATATAAAACTTTCGTATTGAAAACTGTATAATTTCGTATGCTTTTTGGTTCATTCTTTAGCGTCTTTTATTACCACTAATTTCCAAATGTCTTACTTCGTAATCCTTCATCGCCCTTTCACATACGTATTTTTCAGATAAGTATGCTTCAAATATTGTGAATTTTTTCTGATTTATATGCCTCAACTATAGACATGCACTTTTTCAATAAAAGAGACGCGAGCATAGAGATTATTTCCCAACTTAAATAAAGATATCTGTTGGAGATTTGACGAGATATTCTTTAGATCTATTTACTTTCAAAACTTGAATAGAATCAAAACGTCACCTTCGAGATAAGCTCGAGACCTAGGGATCCGTTGACGGTGAAAATGACCGTGTATGCCACCATGCCTTTGGTGTAGACAATGGTTGTGAAGATGTAACACCTACTACACAAATTACATGCACGACTATTGTATTGGTGGCTGTATCTGTAGGTAGCTAGTGTTGCCAATTACCTTGATACTACTCCAGCTACACGAGGCTGTTTTGTTTTTATGCACGTGGATATTGTATAACAGGCAATTTGTCTGTTTTTCAGCTTCGGTGATTTCTGTCACCTTTCACAAAGAACTATCACCTGGAAGCTTTTCATACTGAATGTAAATAAAATCTGATAGATGTCCGATTCCTCTGCCCTGTAAACAGCAACGGGCTTTTGAAGCTTGTAACTTATGCTGAGGGGCGCGAGAATTGCTCGAAGTTTTCATAAATATTGTTGGCAAGCTTCATGTGATGATGCTAACGTCTCTGAAGCTCAAGGACCCGCTGTGGGTGCCTGAAAAAACTTCATCTATGTAGAAGAGTATTATCTTGCCCGTTGTATACAAGTGCAGTAAGTCTTGCACTTTTGGATGACCAGTGATTAACAAACAGTTTTGTTATCTGCATTTCAATCAGGTGTACCTTCCCTAACATATTAAAGAACCTATTTAACTGAAGCCTTATTACCTTACGGCAATTTATTGGATGGATAGTCGTGTTAATAATCTACTTTGTGGTGAAGACTCATCTATGGCGAGACCTGTAAGCAGAATATTTATTGGCAAGACATAGCTTGATGAAAGCACCTGAGAAGTCTACATTAAGAATATAAGGATATGTAGAAAATACAGCGGCAGATTTAAGTTATATTATTTTTCATCTAATATTAATTTTGTTTTATTGAGTTTCATTATATTCAATAAATTATTCCTTTAGAAGTGAAATATTATATTGAGCTGCCTCATTATCGAGAGAGTGAACGGATTAAAGACCCCACCTGAATGACTTCCTTGCGCACCTTGTTGTGTTGTCCACTTCTGTCCTTTTGTCGACTGACCTTCTGCTCAACTGCAAAAATCACATTGCCAGCAGCTTGTTTTACAACCTGATTTTATAGCCATCATGATTCAATTGATTAATCACCGAAATCATTATAATCATCAAGTGAATTTCGAAACTCGGCGTCAGCGAGACACTTGCTATCACAAGCTATTGTGAGCCATTCCAGTTTTGTTCAAATAATCTCAATTGCCATGGAGATCTTGGACTGTGGAGCAGATGTTCGACCTTAAAGCTTTATAGGCATAAGACAACAATTTACTTTGCACCAGTAGTGGCTGCATGAGGCCAGGGGGGCCACAGCCTCTCTAAGGAGAGTTTTGAAATGGTGCCAAAATGACTGAGGGGCTGAACAATGACCACTGATGTTTAGGGTGCTTCAAGGACTTTTGGCAAACATTTTAGAGCCTGGAAAGTTTTATATCAGTTTCAAATCATTTTACAACAGTGCTTCAGCCTCAGCTTGTTCTTAATTTGTTCTGAATTTCCCATCAATGTTTGAGGCTCGTGTTCTTTTATCAAATCAGGAGAATATTAGCAAGTCCATCAGAAGTGATTAGAGAAATGTTATGGAATGTTTCATGTTAGCGTCTTTTTTATGTCAACTTTGATAATCATACAAGGATCTGACGTGATTTCATTTCCCATCAAATTGGTGCTAGTTTAAACAATCAGCTAGTTTCGTGTTTTATTGCAGTTTTTGGTCAGTCATGTGATTTTCTTTTAAAAGAGAAATACTTGACAAGAATATTGACTACCCTCGTAATTCCAGATGTTGAAAAATATATATGGCTCCCAGTATTTTCTTTCCATTAAAATTAAGCTTCAAATGCCCCTTTTGATGTTAAAGGTTGTCGACCCCTGGGTTATGCGAAACTAGGTATATATCTATAGAAATTTCTTTTTCACATGCCAGTATGAGCAAGTCATTGAGCCTATTACCCGTTATTCTGTATGTAATATAATTTGTGATAACTTTTAACTTGTTGAATTTGTGCTCGCCTTTGTCAGCTGACAGTGGCGCGACCATCTAGAGAAGGCCGTAACTTTAGCAGACATTTTGAAATAAAGTCAGCTTTCTAATGCAAATTTCGCAGCTTCTTGCACTGAAGCTGATGTTGATTGCTTTTGCTACGAGCAATCGAAAAGCATCAAGCTCTGCTAGAAATACATCTGAATCAATTTAAATACTAGATTATCAAATGCATAGATTACCAGCAATGTCAGTACTTGATTCTGTACGAGATGGCTGTTGCATGTGCTAATGGTATTATCACTTCCATGAATAATCTCTTGATATTTTTACAGTCGCTTCAATTAACTTCAATGTACTAAGAATGGCCAGTTCTTCCTCTAACAAATGAATTATCAAAATCTTTGTTTTTCTTGTTACGACTCTCATGAAAATGAAGACAATCAGACAGTCAACAGCACCCATTATATTCCTTACCCTTTTTCCCATTGCCTTAAATTTCAGTTATGTTTTTCTGTCATCAGCAACTCTTTCAATTGTTTTACATATGCAGCTCAGGCTTTACCTTTAATGCATTTTGATAAATAGTTATCTTGCATCATATCATTTGCTTATGATATTTTGTCATTCTTCTTTGAGCTGTGATCATTATAGACGTTTTGATCAGTGCCCCTGACAAGAAATGTATGGCACTGGCCTGTGAAGAATATCCTGCAATATTATTTGTGCATCTTTAACTGTCCCTGAGATGAATGTGCAAAGTCATATGTTTGGCAGCACTTGAAAATTAACATCGAAGTCATTGGATTCAAAAGAATTGAGAATGTATTTCTCAATCCCGTTTCAACTTTTATCTTCGCATTCGTTTAGTTCTATAGCCCTCTCTTGTGTTGTCTTGATTGCTGGTATCTTAAGTTCCATCAGCAATAATAAAAACTGTTTTGCACAATCGATTTCGTGCTTAACTCTTACATTCTGACCTTAGAGCTCAATATTTTCATCTTGAGAAGCTGGGCCGATATGCTTTATGCTGTTTGATTTCAACCATTTAAAATCCAGCTGCTGCATCAGAGAGGACAGTGCCTGGAAAGTATATATTCACAAATAGTACAAAGTTGTGATTTTTATCTCCTGTAATACCTCTGACAGCAGTTCCTTGTCTTGCCAGAGTTCTAACAACATGAAATATAATTGGCTTGCATTTATCATTGTCAGACTTCTCTTGAATTATTGTCTATCTTGATTTTTACATTAGAATTGTAATTTTCAACTGAAAAACAAGCAAAGTCTCCAAGTGATGCCAGGTGTGATTCGAATGAAAAGTGTTCAATGAGCTTTCTTTTTTCAGCCCCCCCCCACCCTCCTGACGTTATGGTCCTATAATATACTGATCTAGGGTGTTTGGTGTTTGTCCTGCGAAAAAGTGCTTCATTAGGATTTGGTGTGTAACACCCTTCTATATTTCTTGTCCCTGGCTTACCTTACTCGAGTGAGTGCACTCCATTCTCGGTGAACGGAGACAGAAAGGCCTCTGTTTTACTTCTAGCACTTGGTGATTACACATTATCCTATAAAGAAGTTCAATGGGATAGGATATATGCGAGATTGCTAGTTGAAAACTGCTATTACGTCAGCAAGAAGGCACCTCAGACTCTCTCTATTTGGGAGAATCAACAGGTCATGATTTGACCCAAGTGATATCAATAACAAAACTCATTTTCATAGCAGTAGAATTTTTTGATATGGTTAGTGGATCACATCATTTTGGGTATTAATACTTCTTCTAGTTGTATTTTGGTTCCGAATGCGTGGAGTTTTGGAAGGTCAACATTCTTTTATCTCATTTCTCTTGAATTAAAAGTTGTTTTCGTTGCAAAGTGTTTCAAGACATTTTTAGTCGATTGGCAACGAAGATGGAAAAACCTGTTGCTCCTTAAAGCTTGCATTCTTCTTCAATTAATACCTGTGAATAAATATAGCCTTTTATTGTTATCAAACTCAACACGATCTACAGTGAATGGCGAGACAGAAGCACAGTCTTTAGAAATGAATGAAAAAAATGGAAATATAATTTGAACTTTTTCCCTCGACCAATGCAATTGAAGTAAGGTACATCCTAGGCGACCTCTTTGACTTTATTTGAAAATGGATGATGTGTCCTTTTGATGGAAATTCGATTTGAGATTTTAGTAAACGTTGTTTTGATTGGGATTGAAAAATTGAATGAAATTGAAGCCAAACAGTCCCTTTACGTACGGAAAAGGGGCGAGGCTGTTTGTACATGGTGGCAGGAGAAATCCTCTGCCTAACAGATGTGTTCTCAGCATTTCCTTCTTATGCATCTCATTCTTTGCAATTTGTAAGATATTTGAAATGATTTGTGCCCTCACGAAGCACTGACAGGAAGTGCCGAAGGATGGAGGCTAGAAGAGTACAGCACCCATTGGATAAATGGGGGCGAGGCAACGTTAAGCTTTGTGTGTTTTATGACTGAATCAATTGCTTATTGAATCAACTGACCAAATCTCTCACTGATTGGATATCTAATTTACTCACTAATTCACTCATTGGCTCAGTCATTACCTGACAGATTCACGCACTCACTCGTTCTCTAGCTCACTAACTAACTGGGTAATTGACTTTCTAGTAACAGGAAGTGGAGCAGGGGTTTAGCTCTCCTTTTTCCCTAAAGAATTCAGCGATTTCATAGAGAAATTTAGCGATTTTTCCATCTCCCTTGCACGTCCTCCCTGGTTTTGTAAAATTGTTGTCATTCTCCCTTAACAGTACTGCTCCACCCGTCACTCAACGCTATACCTCCACCAGGCAGGTTGTTACTTAACAGACAGGACCAGTGTTTTTATCAACAACAGAAGGTTCTAGTGAAGCATAGCGAAGTATTACCTTGCTCACGATAAATGATCGTGATGAACCAAAACTATCCTCATAAATTTTTAATGAAAATGAACATGAACCCAAAGAAAATGATATACTCCAATCAAGGATGAAATGAATCGACATGAGGCATCAATAGCCGAGAGAGCCTAGAAGAAAATTGCCACTCCTGTTGAAGATATCGTTGAAGTCACAGTGTATTAAACCTACACAAAGACGAAGAACTTGCTTCTGTCTTAGGGATGTGCTATGTAAAGACGTTCTCAAAGATATATAGCATTCTCGCCTGCTGGTACACAGTGCTGGATGTAGATGACATATGCTCCTGTCGAGTTGCATAATTTACTCATTTATCGTCGCAAAATCAAGGAAGACAACATATAAACAAGGGTTGTCCGAACGATTCCTTTTTCGGACCACGTACAATTTATTCAGATTGACCCAACATCATCAAAAACTTTGCCTACGATATTTGATGTACCGCAAGGATCATCTCAGCTCCAATACTTTTCAATTTTCCGTAAATATTCTACAAGATCATTTTTCCTATCTAATTCAACATAATATGCTTATGATGCAACGATATCTGACGTTGTAAGTCGAACGATTCAGAAAACGCTCAGCACCTGCTGAACAACTCATGAAATTTTGAAGGAGCTATCCGATACATACCCGTTACCACCCATTGCAACAAAAACGAGCAAATAGCTAGTGTGGGCATCAATGCACTTGTACAACCACGGCAACACTTCTAAAATATACTTTTTAATCGGCTTCAAGGAACTGCAGTTTGACAATATAATAGCTTAGTCAGAATAAAAATAGGTGTTTAACTTTTTGCATTTAATTTCGCCGAAAGGTTCTTTCCCTTACTTTACAGAGTGTACCTATATACACGGGAATAAGGGACGGAATTTTCTAATAAAGCAAAATGCGAATGACTAAGCATTTGCTTCCATTTTGAATATCTATGTTACTTTTCAACAACTGAGTTAAGA
This sequence comes from Mastigias papua, assembly GCA_964019165.1. Classification (NCBI taxonomy): domain Eukaryota; kingdom Metazoa; phylum Cnidaria; class Scyphozoa; order Rhizostomeae; family Mastigiidae; genus Mastigias; species Mastigias papua. Next base: position 1,878,215 of record OZ025273.1, on the reverse strand, counting down.
GGCCTAAAATATATAAATTAGTATGCATGTATATAAAGCGAACCGTCGACGAGTTGGTTTTTTCTGCCTATCTATATATTATGTTTAAAAACGTATTGGTGAAAGGGCTAGTGATTGTATATATATATTTATATATACTAATTTATATATTTTAAGCTTCTTAATTAGTATGATAAGTTTCGATTATCGTCTTGGTAAGTAATCAAGCCTTGATAAAGATATCATGCTAGTCTGAAATGTTTAGTTCATTATCAACAAATAAATTAAACTTTTTCAAATATGTAGGCTTTCTGGACTAGTTGAAATGAAAACTTGAAGATATTCTTATGTTGATTCCCGAACCAACGTTGGAATGTAGCATAGGTTGAAAAATATCCTCACCACTACTGTATTCTTTCTTCCTTTCTTTCAGCAGACTTAGAGTACACCTCCCCCCTCTTAAAATCTAGCTGAGAATCAAGAGTACAACTCTATAGAAGCATTCCAAGTGGATCCAATTTTTAACCAGAGTGATTAAAAGTTTTCAAGGGAAATTAAAAATACTAAGCTGTTTGTCAAAAACCCAAATCCTTGCATCCTGTAATCCATTTTAAAGATAGGAGATGCTCTGAAAGCAGCACATGCTGTTCGAAGTAATGATCGGCTTTAGCATCAGAATTCTTAAGATTGCAGCTAAAAGGGAAAGGAACTATCATCGATTAGGACAATGCTTCGACTGTACAAAATCTGATCACCTGATCACCGTTATTCGTTTAACGTTATCGCACAGTGGACAAAATCCATTCAAATTGATGATTTAGAAACTCCCAAATTAGTCACTAAATAGACATATGATTGTCAGTGCTAAAAAACAAGCCCCTTTTGATCTGGGAAAAATTCCACAGCATCATGGGATGCAGAAGTAAGGGCGGTGCAAATAAGCATAGCTACGATAGGCCATCTCTCTTTTGTTCTGTCCCATGAGACATTCAGTATAAGTTCTTTGTTAGTCGGTTTTCGATTAAAACATACTATTAGTATTAAAACTGATTGAGAACTGCATCCTTTTCAATTTACTGATATTTTTCAAGCAGTGCTGCTCGCCAAAGCTATATAAATTGCTATCAAATAGGTAGATAATGTACCCTCTTATTCTTGTGATTAGTGGCTATTCAGGTCTTTTTTGTGCAACATTCAGTTAAATTTACAGAACACTCCACAAATGAACGCTGAGGAAAACATGGACTAAGTCAAAGTTTTTCGCATGGATCTATGAGCTGAGTATTGGTTCTGTGGGCTTGATTCAAGGTCTGCCTCACTCTCACGAACTGTGTATAGGAACTAAAGAGTTTGTCGTGTAAAAGTACGTTGAAATGAAATGAAAATGAAATTCTGCATGTAGCTTCTTATACCTGGCGCACACTAGCAAGGTTTATCGCCAGCGACAGAAATCACTGGCTTGTGGGGAGGAAAACCGCATGATTTTTGTCGCCAGCGACTAAAAGCGGAGTATCGCAAGTTTACGGGCTGCAAAAATATTTTGACGGGATAATCAAAAACCTGCAAAAGTCATAATTGAAATATGATCAAGGTCGAAAACATTGAAGTCTAACATCATCAAGAAATTAAGAGAATCCAGCCTCGGCAAAAATTATGTGGTTCGTAAGAGAATGAGTGTATGCCAGAGATTTAGGAGAAAAAGTTATTACCAACTGTGGTACATGGGTGTGAGAGATACCATAAAGAATGTAGTCTGTCATAGTTCAAGTTTCAAAGCCAATATGTACATAAAAAGTCCGCACATTGGACTGATCTTTCCTTGCATCAATATAGCATGGTCTTGGCATTGGAGCTATAGTCTGGTCAGTGCTCTGGTCAGTGCATTGATGATAATGGAAGAAGATAAAAGCATAAGTTATCGTATGTCAATGGGTCATATGAAGGAAAAGCATAAGGATTATGATAAGAAGAGCAACAGATAAAATCAAAGCAAGAAGATGATGAAGTTAGGATAGATGAAAGATGAAATGTAGGAAATTGTATATGAAATCGATAGAAACTAGATATAGGTTGTAAGCAGAGATTTGAACATGAGTAACTTTTTACTCAACACTAAATGAATAAGTTGTATATGACAGAATTAATAAAAGAAAAGCGTCCGTGTCTTTTGAACTCTGGATAAAACATTAAGCAATAGAGATCAGAGCAAGCAAAAAAGCTCTTTTTGATCACAAGATATCAACCAGAAGAACATCACAAGATATCAACCAGAAGAAGATGGGAAGGAACAATGGAGTAATAAATGAGGAAGAAGAGGGAGCAAAGGAAGAAGAGGGAGATATCGAATTAGCAGATGCAGGGGTAGGAAAAAACATGAATCCCATATTACATTTTAAGATAGGAAAATGGGATAGGAAAACACACACACACACACACACACCCACGCACACACACGCGCGCATACACACACACACATACACACTCACACACACACACACACACACACTCACACACACACACACACACACACACACACACACACTCACACACACACACACACACACACACACACACACACACACACACACACACACACACACACACACACACACACACACACACGTGTATTTATCAAAGAGTATCTGACTTGAATGCCCAGAGGATAACTAACGAGATAGAGAATTACGGGCATATCCATCCGACATTTAAAAGTTAAAGTTGTCAATCAATAAACCAAAGCCTGTATGTTCATTATTTAACGTCTAGACTTAAATGGGACAATCTGTCTTTTCCTCTTCAGTTCTGGTTCAGCTGACAAAATTTCAAAATTTATCTTTCTCGCAGATGACGAAATGATTCCTTAAGGGTTCAATCAAGGTATCATGGAAATTGTGGTAAGAGTACCGCTATGAAATGTCCACCATTTGATTCCAGTTTTATGAATTTTCTGCTGAAAACAGGGGATATTTGACGGAGCGCTTCAGATAAGTTTTCTGACCGCGGGTTTTATTTTCGCTTTTAATGCGAGTGATGCCATTCTCCCACAAATCATATTTAATGAATGTTGATTAGTGGTTGTTATTGATTGAGCATTGATCAGTGATTGTTAGTGATTGAGTACTGATTTGTGATTGCAAATGAAATCTCCGTTAAACTACTTTTGATGGAGTAGGTCATGTGAATAAACTTTTGAGGAATTAAGTGGTTTCATCACAGCATAATTTTTACTGTAAAAGTAGATAGGCCTGTGCTTCAAAGGTACCTTTCAAGGTGATTGTAGTAAGCACTTCAACAAACTTACAACAGAGATAAGAAACTCTGAAAATTTGTCCACATAACTCTGCCCTGCTGCGTCGTGTATCTAGCAGTACCAATGAACCCTCTATTTCATCACTATGAATATAATATGTTATATTATAAACACCTTATAAACACCTTATCTATTTTGTAGCACTTTAAGTTACTTTCCTTTGAGTCTAAAATGAAGAGCCACTATCAAGTGTGGAATTGCTTGTCGTAACAATGTGTATATGTATTAATACTTTTCACGTTCCACTCTTACAACTACCTGTCCCAGTCAATGAGAGCCTTATTTTTCAGCCATTTTCGAACAATTGTTCTTAGAGCTATGCTTTCTTAAGGATTAGTGAGTCAACATTTTTTAAGAGTTCAGGATTTTGCCATGACAAAGAATGCAAATGATGCTAATATGAAAAGGGTTTAAGACTAAAAAGTTCTTTACAATAAAAATATTATCCCGCAAGTTTCCATTGCAATTTGATTAAGGCAGAACTTAAGTTTTCTAAAAATATGTTTTCTGCTGGCATGGTGAAAGTAGCTTTAGGTCTCAAGACTAAATTAGCATTCAGTAGATTCTTTGTGTTTTCTCTTCACATTCTAATCCCTTCCTTATCGAAAAAATGGTGAAATAATCTCCAGCCCGTGTCATTCATGCGACCAAATCCATCGAGCAATATGAATGAATTGAATTGAAAGTCGACACATAACTCATTTATCCTTCTAAGGATGCTACAGTGAAACATTGATTTCTTTTTCAAATCTTGGCCTAATCCTGAATCTAACTATCCTTTGTGGGAAATCCCTCTTTTCTATCATTTGTTTACGGACAGTTCAAAGTACCACATAGTACGGAATTACAGCGCTAATTCGCTGGATTGAGAAAGCATACAAATTTTAAACTGAGATCAGATTTGCGATTGCTTTCACATAGAGTTGGATTTCCTCTAATGCAAAGGGCTATCGCGTATCTCTATTTAAAATTTGAATTCACCATGGAAAAATTGCCATTGGTCTTATAGGCCCCCAAAAGACAGATTTGCTGTTATCGTGAGCCATGTCTTTTCTAGAAATCGGCAAGGTGAAACCCCTATAAGATGGATTTAGATGTTTGTCACCTTTCAAATTTTCAAATTTGCATGGTTATAAGGAAGCAGAGTAAAAAGCTCAAGAAATTTGTACAATATCGTATCGGTGCTCATACACTTCGCCTTGAGCAAAATGTTTAAAGAATGTCTGCTATTGTGGTTCTAAGCAAGTTACTGGAAAAATGCTGCTTGCACGTACACGAAGAGCAACCAAATAAGAAGCTATTCTTTATTTAAAACGCTGGAACATGGCAGGATCGTTCAACATTTCATTGCGAAATTTAGAGGCGGCATGACTGTCAGTGGGGCTAATGTAAAATGGTATCCTGAAGCCTAATATATTGAGAGAAAACTACCGTTGTATTTGATGTTAGACAAGGTAACATTGAATTAAGGATTTTTATGGTGTAAAATTAAAAGTACCTCTCCAAGTTACGACGTTATTAGGAAAGCTGAACATTTTTTATATAAAATTGGCTTATAAGAAACCAAATACGTGGCTGGTTGTGATTTTATAGTGTCTATCTGTCTGTATAACAGTCAGTGTTACACAAACTTGTGTGAATATTCTCCCTAAGACAGACACAGCACCGGTAGGAGGCTGGGAGTGGTCACTACAGTCCCCACTTTTTGCCAGTCAGTGACTTTTCTAGCCTTTATCAAGCAATATATTTTTTATAGCCCCAAAGTTTGTGTGCAGCCTCCCCCCCCCCACTTTTTATTTGGTAGTGCCGTGCCTGTAAGAGAGTCTTAAGAAAGTTTCGGTACTGAAATCATGAGAAAGCAAAGAGAGTTTTGGTATTGCTCGAACAAAAACTTTTATATAAAATAAAAAAACAGTTGTTACTGTGTATTGCTAGTTCGTCTTTCAATAATGCTGATGGTTTCTGACATAGATTAAATGGCTAATAGAAGATTTCAGATCATGCCATGACAAAAGATAACTAATGGTATTAGACAGCATTTATTTTATTGCAAAGTTTTATGATAGGGTGTGGAAGCATAATCGTATATGCATGTGGTTTCCTCGTCAAATATCAACTTAATTCCGTCGTGTTGTTCGGTTTGTATGTTATTGCGAACTTACTTATCAAAAATGAATGCCAAATCCTGCCAAATTGCATCAAGCAAAAAACAAATCCCAGAAAAGATGTATTTCCTGCTCTTGAATCAAAGCCCAATAAAGGAAGGGTTTTTAAGACAGAGTAATTATTCATGCTTTGGGTCATCAATTTGATATCAAGACATGAATGAGAGACGCTGGCCGCTTTGACACAGATTCACATTGGATGTTGGCCCATCAGATGGAGCATTGCCCTATTTTGTGGGAGTAAGACGGAAATAGCTGACATCAACCAATTGAAATCCTGATTGCTGATTGCTTTGACATGCTTTTTCATTAGATGACTTGAACAATTTCATAACGCCATGGATGTATTTCTTTAGGTCAAATAGACCCGTAAGCCCTGTCTGCTCCTTGCTCATGCGGTCCTTTTAACCCAGGTGATTGATTTCTTTAGGTTGGTATTGGGAAGTATTTAACACAATATTAACATTTGTTGTTGCGAAGGACACTAGAAGAGTGTTGGACATGCTGAATTAGACTTCATCAAAACATACTGCAAAGTTGCATTCCTCACTTTTTCCGCAAAAATCTCGTATTCTTAATGTGATCAGCAACTTGCCATAAGTAATTGTGGTTTATACTAAGAAAAATAAAGTGAAATGGTGCAGTTATTGCTTAGGACGTGCCCAATTTTAATCGCTTTGGGATATACTCGTATTTTTTTATAAGAAACGGTAGACTCAATTTTTTGAAAGTTAAAAAACAACCCTACCCAAAATGAGTAAAGCTAAGAAACTTTTATAATTACATCAGATCAGAGTCTTGAATTTTGTTAGGGAGGACAGCAACTTTGTCTCGGCTGAGAGGCTGTCCCATCATAGAATGTCTGGAAAACATTGCTTGCAAGTTGCGTGAAGCAAAGTTGTTGAAGGAACTTAATACACCATCTTTTATCATTCTTTGAATTAGCACCTTAAATTAATTTATATCTGAATGTGAGTGAACTACTAACTTTACCTTGGAAGCACGTTTAAAAAATCCATTACCTAAGACTTGTAAGAAACTTTTGATAGCAAAATGGCCAGAAAATTTAAGAAACTGCCTACCAGCACAGTACTTTAGTTTCTTATAAAATAAAATAAGTGTACATGGAATTTTCCAGAAGTGCCTTCATTCATCTGTACTTAGGTATGATAATTAAATTGAATCGTCATCCGCCAATCGCGGTTATGCATTTTTTAAAACATTTTCCTATCACTTGACGATGAAAATAAGATGGAATTTCTAGTGGATTTTTAGGACTCTTGCTTGTCATCTAGTTAAAAAAATACCGTGCCTGTCTTGTCTTGTGTCATTTTTCTGCATGGTAGCAAGCCCAGTTTTGTTAATATATTTTCTCTAAACTCCCATTCACTTAAAGTATCGCTTGATCGTAATATATTTAGTGGATTCCCAAACATCCACGCAAATTTAATTAGACAGACCTGTGTTCACTAAGCACAGGAGCACGTGAAGCACTTTTTTCCCAAGCAAGGATGTTTTTTTCAGGGTGATCTGTTACAATATTTGTATCAGGATTAACTTTAATTGTAAATTGTATCAATTAGATAGTTATCTTGTGAGAAAATAAGACAATTATACTTAACTATCTCAGGGAGTTACTTTGATAATGCACTTATCGAAGAATGGCGACAAGAGCGTTGTTTACTTCATGCCCATGTGAACATACACTACGTCAGAATGATCAAAACAACAGTTAATAGGAAGTAAAAACTTAGGCACCACAAATCCCCGCATTAGTCCCCGGGGGGGGGCTTATTTTGTGTACTTTGGGATGGGGCTTATTCGCGGCGAGCACTTATTTAGGGGAAGATTTATAAAGTTATTGACACATGCCATATATAAAATTTATTTTCAAAATTCAGTTTCCATAGTATATAACAATTTAAGTATACGCATTGGTCTAAAAAAGGGTGATTATTATCATTTGAAATGGGGACTTGCTCCAGGGTGGGGCCTACTAGCATTTTAAAGCTCTAGCATGGGGCTTATTCAAGGATGCTTTTTCGATGGGGGCTTTTCGAAAGGGGCAACTTGGGAATTTGTGGTAAAGCACGGATAAACACGGATAGACACGGAGACAAGACAGTCGAAAAACTAGAAGATAAGAAAGCAAAAGGAAGGAAGAAATAATAGGTAAATTCTACGGTAAGAATTCTCTACATCTCTCTAAGACTTGCTTGCTTGTCACAGTCTTTAGTGCGGCAAAGCAAGACATGCTTGTCACTTAATACTAAAGCAACTGGGAAGAGGAATGAAAGGATGGTTGATTCAGTATTCTCTAGTCCAACGTCTCAAAGCAGGAGTCCTTGTAAAACATAAGCTTCCTACATTAGTGTGACGCTCCAGGTGATGACAAAGAATATCATTATTTAAGATTTCCAAATAAATTGACTTTGCAAATGTTTTCATTTTCGTGGCATAGCTCCTGTTTGATCTAGTTTTAATATATAATCCATTTTATTTCCCATCGAAATTAAACAAGATTACAAGAGAAAGAATTCCTTTAACATGAAATATTCTTTCATGGACAAAGTAGGCTTTAGGAGTAAGCATTTTCAATACCAAATGAGCTCTCACTCTTGTATCATTTTATTTGCAATTAGACTTTAAGATTTTCTGGCTCCAGAATGTGAGTTACTTCTTTTAACATTTAACAATCTGTTTCTCTAAGTCCTATTATCAGCGCTTTCTTTTAATTTTTATCACCGCATTGTTAGAATGGTTCGTCTGCTGTCAAAGAGTCCCAAGTTTTAACCACTGTTTGGGTGCTGAAGTCGCAAAGCGCAGCTTCTGACTTGGGTTTGCCTACTTGGGTGTGACTGAGTACTATGTTCATAAAAGGCAATTTGCTCGTCTCAGTTTGAGTGGATTAGAGTCAGTTACGGACGTCGTAATTAAAAGAATTCCCCCAGCAGAATATTTGGCGAAAAAACTTTCTTGTAAAAAATGTGCATTGGACTGTCCTGTCTCGTTTACGTGAACAGTTGGGCAGGCTGAATGCTTCTATATCATTAGTCAGGCTACGGCCTCCTTCCTATCCTCCTTCACATTTCAGTCATTTTGACGCAATGATATCTTTGTTCTGAAGTCAGGTTTTCTTTGTTGGTTATATCCTCTGAGGATATAGCGGTATTCCCCTGGTAATTAAGTAAATAAAGGATTTATTCAGGTATACCTATCACAAATCGACGTGCGAACTTTGCATGAAGTTCAAAAAGAGTACCAACAACAAAAGCTCTCTCCGACCAAGAAGAGGCCTTTCGCTGAGAACATTCACCCAACAGAATGGTCTCTACACTATCAGTGTTTTGCTCTTCAGAGAACCCCACTTAAGTCAATAATTGAGTTGTAAGGAGCCCAAGTAAAGGACAACAGATGTTTAGGAGCTATGGGTGTAGCTATCATGTTTTGCGGACGAGGAGATGCAACGACATCTGGATGCAACTCATCTTACGAAATCTTCAATGTAGACAATGAACATCTCATTCCATGGGAGCTTTGCAGGCAGGAAGAATCGATACTCAGCATACCATATTAGGATAATAGTCAGTCGGTTACAATGAAAAGAGAGGTAAGTGCAATCTAATTATAGAATTTTCAATATCAAAGAATTGCGTTTAAAATATGATAGGCTAAGCTCTTAGCAGGTTTTGGTAATAACCGTAAGCGGCTATGAAATCAAGTCGCTCATAAGTCTTTGTACATCTCTTATTGGATTTACCATATCTTCTATCCAAAGAGGGCATTAAAGCGTTAATTGTGGAGAGAAAGCTTTTGGCTACTTCTTAACGGAGATTACAGAAATGGTACCCTAGAAGCCCTCATAAAATTTTCATTCCTTTCTACCAATATACTTGTATATGCTATTTGTATGTATGTATATTTTAATGTGTTAATTGATTTACTTGCCACCATCTCGTGCATACTAGTGTCATACATGTTAGAAAAGCAATTATGTCTATTTTAGATCTTTTGCACGATCAGTTACGATTTTCCATATCGAGGCTATATACTAATGATGCCAAAAAGCTTGCAATGTTAGGATTGCTAGAAAGAATGCATATATCTATGAAAATAAACATATATCTATGCATACAAATATATATATAAAAGAACCAAAGAAAAGAGACAACTACTAATATATATATATATATATATATATATATATATATATATATTTATATATATATATATATATAATGTTTATTATGTATAAAGTAGAATAACTGGAATTTGGAATAGAGGGGACCAGACAAATCAACTTTTGTCTACTTCTGTACTGTGCTAATAAAGATGAAAGTCGAAACGTTAAAGAAGCTGAAATATTTTCATTGAGTTCTATAAGTTTGTTAATATTGCATGCCTGTCATTTTGTAAGAGACTCTACAATATGCTTCGGCAGTACGTTGGAGCTTTTTCATCTAGTTACAACATCCCAAATCAATGCAATGGTTGATGTATGAATGAGTTTTCCTCTCATGATTACATTAAATGATTCGAAACTTATGGAGATGACGATGCTTATTATTGCTTCAAATTCCTTATAAATTTGTGCGAGTCTATCCAATGACTAATGCCGTAAATCTTCAAATTAGCCTCCCTGAGGGCCTATTTATTTCGACACTTTTTGAGCAGGAGCTTATTCGAGGGAAGGACTTATTTGAGGGCGGCTTGCAAATTTACTCGGCACATACCACATAACAACTCATTGTCAAAACTCTTTACGTCTAAATTTAAGCATCAATTTTTATCAAGACCTTCCTCATCCTCTTTGGTGGGGGCTTATTCCAATAGGCTTATTGGTAATTTGAAATTGTAGCATGGGGCTTATTCAAGGGGTACTTCTCGAGGGGGACCAATTCGAGGATTTACGGTATCAATGTTTCCCTTGCACATGTAATATATGGAATTTTGTTCACATTGCCTACCAGTTGCCAACCAAGCGAATAGGAACAGGTTTTGAATGAAAATGTGTTTTCCCCTGTTGGGATTCTAGCATTTGACCAAGGAATTAAACCTCAAGTCTGATTCAAAAATGTACAAATCAATGACACAGGTACAAGCAGGCAACTTATTCTGGTGATTCTTCGAAGCGCAGACATAACAGAATCCATTTTAATTATTTTCTGGCATTGGTGGCATTTCATAGCTCATCAACCCAATATATCTTAAAACCATAATCTCCACCTCTAATCTATCTCATTAGGTTTTGCATAGATCATCCAAATAATTATGTTAGTGTTATGACTTTCTGGGCGGTGCTAGGATGGCTTACCTACTTAACATTAAACTCTGTTTGGTTGTCAGCCAACCAAACGTGACAAAATGTCCCCTCAGGCAGTTCCAGAGGCTGCACGCAATGTAGCCAGCTGCTGGCACGAGAACACCTCTTTAAGCGAAGGAGAGATTTAAACATTGAAAGTCAAGCAATCGATTGATTGAGCAATGACTATGAGACTAAATCACGTGGTGCAATTGAACTATGGCAAGTCTTTGTGACTGGTCTACTAGACGTGTCTCTAATGCTAAAACATTTGTGAATGTAAAAATGAAGCTATCAGTCTAGCCTGCTAGCAAAAGCGAGCAGAATCCTTTCCAACCGAATGTGAAATACAGCCTTTTCTCGTGGCCTCTCCCTGGTGATATCGATGATGATGATGATTCTGATGATGATTCTGATGATGATTCTGATCATAATGATTCTGATCATAATGATTCTGATGATGATGATCATTCTCATGAAAGGAATATTCATGAAAGATCTATACAGGTATCAGGAAACAAAAATTTCGAATCTTGTTATACACCAGTATTCGAGAATGGTCCCTTAGTGGTCACCAAAAATTTTGTACAACAGCTCGAAAAGGAACTTGTTTACATTTTAGAGAATCCATGTTTTAGAGAGAACAAATTTGTAGCCAATATGGTGACGAATAAAAGCTTACTGGAGTCAAGAAAGATAAGAGGAAAGGAAACACGATAAAATGTGAGCGCTGCAATGAGCTAAAAGCGAGCACATATATGAAAATACACGGGAAAACATGTATTAAGCAAATGTCGAGACGCGAAATCGGGCGGCAAATCCCCGATAAGGAGTGAAATCCAGTAGGCAAAAACAATGATGAGAGTAGTAGCAATAACTGTATTCATGTTGTTTGGGATGATTGAGAGAAGATTGCACAATCGACTTTATGAAGAAGCGGCGATTGTATCGTTAAACAACGCTATCACTATGTTAAGGAACCGAGCCAAACCATGTTCTCAATTTTGAACTTAGAAGTGTCTATCAGAGTCCAGTTGAAAAAAGGATTCTGATAGTCTTATTTAGTCTACATAACTGACAATGAACAATGCCCTCATTTAAGAAGGATTTTAGATCTTTTGTCTAGATTCTTAATATCACTGTTCAATCATGTCCCTGGGAGCATCCGTTGTTATCGATTTTCCCATTGATAAAGCGTACATGTTGGTATCTGTTCCATTGAAATTTATTGATACGAATCATATCGTTTACACGATTGAAATAGTGCCAAAGGCGAGACAGCAGGGAGACAAACTACATACATTGCCGCAGCCCTTTGTTGCTTAATCGTATTTTCCGTTACTCGGTTCCGTAAATTGTCAACCAATCATCGTTTTAAGATAATGAGAGACCATGCCACTCCTCAAATGTACCACAGCCGTAAATAAGGGTTCCACGAATACCCACCTTGTTTGATGAGGTAAATCATGGAATACTAGGAGTCCGTGCTTGAATGGAATGCTGGACAAAAACGTCTGCACAGTGACTAACAGGACTGGATGAAAGCAATGGTAAAAGCAAATTAAGATTATCCCTTTCAAATTGTTTTGTATTGATTAGCTCCATTCTCTACAATCTACAGATAGCGTTTTATATTGGACCTTACCAACCTATTCCACAATTCCTTATTCTGCATTTTCATAACAGACTACCTACCAATTGGAGCTTCAAAACCTCAAATAAGGGATATCTCGCATGGCAATCAATCAAACTTTTGCAAGCAGTTTATTTACTGTGCAAAGCCAACAAGTGAGGGTTGAGCATGAGATAAACGAAGGAAAAGTCTCCATATGCTTAACTTAGATGTTAAGAGTCACAGCAGACAAATCTAAAAGGAAAAACTGAATGGGACACCAGGGATTTTGTGCATCATGCTAATGAGCCATGCTACCATATTTTGCCTCTCCCCCTTGGATTTAGTCTATTCTCTAGCAAAAATTGACTAATCAATTCACAAAATGGGTGAATCATGGATTCCCTAAATAAAAGCATGGGCAGCCTATTGGAAGGACATGTATTGCCATGAAGAAACAGAGAATGAGTCAAATATGCGGGATGAATGATACCAAATATTTAATTTTGTGCATTTTCCATAGAATCCATAATCCGATGGTGCAAACAAGCAACAATGAAGGGTTGACGTAAACGAATGTTTCCAGAATATAAGAGCAGCCAGAGGAATTTCCCGGAAAAATCATCTTTAGCATCATTGAGGGTGCTGTTCCCCATACCCTATCAATAATTTGGCCCCTTTCTATGGCATTCGATGCTTAATGCCAAATATCACTTTTCGACTGAATCTCAAGGAATTTTGGTTACAACACATTTCCGTTTCTATTGAATTCCTTCATCATTAAATTTTTCATCATTACATTAATTACATACGTCAACGGAGGTACCAAAATAGCTACCTTAGCTACGGTAAACGGATTATATCCCCTACATTCAGCTTTGCAATGCTTCAAAAGACTATCACTTATAGCAATTAGGTTGAATCTATACTCCTCCCTTCATTAAAATGCCAATTGTACACGAGCATTGAAGCTGGAAGTTGGTCAAATATCAGAGCAAATTAAGATTCTGGTATGGGCAGAGGATGTATTTATGGAACAGAACCGCTGTATTATCACACTAACCCGTTCACAAAGAACATCAAATATCAGAAGGAAGGTTTCAGAAAAGAGCATTTGGAAAATTGAAGTTCACGGGAATTTCTCTGGTTCTTTTGACAACAAGATCACATTAATTGCCTGTTGCTTTTATCAGATGAGATAAAATCGCCTAATATTTACTCATTGGCATTTTCTGTTCCTTATCTGTTATTGAAACCACCATTGATATTGGCATACTACCTACAGTTTATGAAGCTGGATATCTTTTAGGAAAGAGTTGCTGATATTCACCCTTTTACTTAGTGACTTGAGAAAACATTCAAGTCAACCCTTGATAATCTCGATCGACTCTACCTCTACTAAATGTATTTTTATAACAAAGTTTCTTTTGCCCAGTACTGAAACTTTCCTAGCTTTTTCATCATTTCAGTACATTTTTAATTGAGACTTTCTTAACAAGAGTATCTGAGTTCGTGTAACACTATAGTTTACTCAGACAGACAAGCACTGCATAAACACGACACTCTAATATCTATGCTACCACAAGAAGTCTATAAAAATGAAGTAAAAGCGATGATTGCCTTACATGAATATTGGAATTTTAAAAGGTACATAACTTATCAACCTTCTTCTCAGAAATCCAGTACTGAACTTTTTAAACTTTTTAAGCAGTCGGGTATTGTTTTCTTACAAACCACTTTTTTTACACATAAACTTATAATTCTAGTTCCCACTCCAATTGCAATTGCAGCAGGCTTGAATTGTTCCAGTTAGCTACGTTTGACTGAAATCTGCCATGCTTTAGTGATTATGGAATTTTCTGCTTGGCTTATTATCCATATGAAAACCAAGATTAGCAGGGAATAAAACTTAAACGGCCATCATCTTCTGTTACATTCACCGTTTACATAATAAATACTCTTTCTTAGATAGAAGGATCCATGGTTAATCTTATGTAACAGTTCATCCATTCCAATATCATTCGGAAGTATCTATTGCATCAAATCAGGATCATTACGCAATCGATCTGCTTCTGAAAAGACACCGTCCTTGTCATACGTAATTATAAGGGACATTCCTCACTACCCATTTTACCGAATATAGGGGTATAGGGTGGAGCCCTTTAGAGATTCTCCCTTACCGCGTCCTTTAGTTTCGCTTGTAATATAATCAGTACCGGTTTTCCATGAAGGTAATTGATTGAGCATTGGTTAGTGATTGTTATTGATTGTGCATTGATTAGTGATTGTTATTGATTGACCATTTATTAGTGATTGTTATTGATTGAGCATTGGTTAATGATTGCTATTGATTTCGCAACTGGTATCTCAATCAATGCAACTTTGATGCATTTAAGTGATTCTATCACTTCACACTTTTACTATTTATCACTGCATAAAATTGTTTTTTCACTGCAGAAATTGTTTATCTCTGCACACTAAATTAACCATGGTCCTCATAGGCAAAGGGTATTTTCCTTGCCTTTGAGTATTAGAATACAAGGATTTGCAGCGCTGCCAGCTAATATCTCAATTCATGAACAAGGTTGAGGAGAAATGCATTCTGGGAAGATCCGATCGCACTAAAGAAGCATTCATTTCCAGTCCACGTCTTTCCTAAATGTAATTTATATAACAGTAGCTATGGTTACACAGCGAGAGGCATGGGCATTAAACTTGCAGTATTGGATAGAGGTGTTGCCATAAAAATTTTCCCCAAGTTGCGATATTTGCTTATTCCCAGATTACAAGAAATAATTTCCTCTACTTTAGTTTTTTCACTGTTAAATTGTTAATCAGAAGCCTTTGTTTTCATCTTTATTCATTAATTTTTGCTTTTTATTCATCTTCGTTTTTAATTGGCTATAACTAAAATAGAAGTTGCATTTTCAATTTTTCAACTAATAACTACCTACCAATTGTACTGCTCCATGGCAGGCAGGTAATACGACCATGACACAGCTCTCAATTTCTTATATGTATTCATTGCAAGTATAGATTTATGCTTATTATAAAGTTCAAGAGATACGATTTCCCAATGTTCCGACATGTGCATGTGCTGTTTATAACAAATCATATTTATGATATGATATATGGTTTACAACCTATAAATGCGGTATCCATAATTTTTCAAAGTTTTTTCGTATTGATTAAATTTATTGAATGGATCATGTTATCTAGGTGACAAGAGCAAGCTCGCACGCGCTCACACATACATACGGATGTACGCACGGATGCACGCACGGATACACGCACGGATGCACGGATGCACGGATGCACGAATGCGCGCACATGCAAATGCAAGAACACACACACACACACACACACACACACACACACACACACACACACACACACACACACACACACACACACACACACACACACACACAATCAAACGCACACACAAACACGCACAAACACGCACTGATATAATGACATGTACACGCACACAAACGTAAATGCACGGGAGCACGATACCTTGAAGTGACAGCTACTATAATATAACTCTTTCAACAAGAAGGTTTTCGTGCAGTAATTCAAATCATCATATCCAATTAGATGTATGTAGCCAGAATTTGCTATGTTATAGGGGTGTTTCACACTAATGCCAGTTTTTCATTTCCTATTTATTTACGAGTTGGCTAATTACATAGCTACTAAACTAATTCAGGCCAACACGATAATACACGAATAAAACGAATAAAACGAATAAAACGAATAAAGCGAATAAAACGAATAAAACGAATAAAACGAACAAAGCGAATACATGCATGTAAAGATACAGAAAAATGAAAGTAAAAACGTAATAGAATTGTGGATGTTTATATTAGTGAGTGTAGAATCATAGAAAGCCAATATAATGAATATACTGGTTGCAAAGTCTGCAGTCGCAGTTAATTCCCAGTCCAAGATCAAATTCTTACTTTGAATTGATAGACTGAAGTTGAGTTCTTGATTGCCTGTGAGAGGGATTGCCAAATGCGCTGTCCTCTCTACATCTAAATGTTTCAGTTCCATGTTTAACTGTATGCACCATGGAAAGTTAGAAGGCATTACAATGAACCACTTTATAAGGAACCTACAGGTAACATGCCATAATATTTAAAGTACTTATACTACAGATAGAAAATACCCTGAGGGACTTTTCAATTTCAAAAAGGTTATAACACCAAGCAGTCAAGAACTAGGGAGCTGGTTCCATTGATTTGCAGTCAAAACCCGCATAGATTGCTTGCCAGGCTTGTGTCAAGTGTTGAATGTTTCATTGGTCTTAACTTATAGCCAAAATTAAAAGCAAAATTCAGAACTTCAATGCTTAGTTGTGTCTGTACCACATTTATGGCACTACATGTGACGTGAAACTTAAGGACCTATTAAGAAACATTTAGTACTACAATTTTGATTATTGGAGGACCAAAAATAAGATACTTTTGGAACTAGGCTTTGAGCTAGGTTCCTTTTAGAAAAAAACGTGTGATATTTCTAAAATCATAGGTGACGCTTCTTTGTTGGGAAATTTCTTCCATAAAGCTGGGGGTTAAGTGATTAATGGTTTCGAACATTTAAGTCATTAGAAGTTGCAAGTTTTTTTGATGCATTGTTACAGATCTATTAATTTCTAGCAATGTTGAAAAGCTAGAAGTAAAATCTTTATGCGCAATTCGCAATGCCTTTTAATGTAACATTCTGCCATCATTCTCGCATCTTTCTGCCATCTTTCTCCCAAGCTAATAGGAACGTAATGCAACTGACTTAAAAGAGTGGTTAGTGTCTCCTGGCTTCTGCATCCGGGGAGGGGTGTGGGGTGCTCAGCACACCTTTTTGTTAGTACTCATTAGCCAATGGTATTTCATTGTATACTCTAGGGTAGAATCCCCCAATTCTATGATCATGGTTTTCATAGAGGAATTTGAAAGTTATGAATAAGTATCTTTATTGATGCATTGTGGGTTTTTTGTCTATTCCAGTTCGATTATTTCCATGACCAATTTTATCATCCAGTTAGCAGTACAGATGTGTCCATTGAATACCATGTTTCGTCATTTTTGCACCATTGCCATTGACTACCAATGCAGAAACCTGTTTCCATGTTGATTTCACTAGTATTGCAATTGCATGCCTGGCTTCCTCACTCTGGTATCCTTCAGGGTCACGTGGGTGGTAATCCTGGTATGACTTTTTTAAAAATCGTCACTGGAAAAAGTAAATGGTTTGAAATTTAGCCGTGTACTTGTCTATCCTTGTGTTTGTTCAACCTCGTGTTTCCTTATCTTTATAAAGATCAAGTGTGCGGTGATTGAGTATAAATTATTTTGTAACAAAGTGGCTTTAGTGCTGCACTGATCAAGAAGGTAAGAATGTTCAATACTGGAACACGGAAATCTAAGAAAGCTGATGAGTTTACGTGTATTTGAAATTCGAATTTTCACACATTCCACCATCATCTTCTCTTTCCAGCCCATATATATTTCTTGTATTAATCTTTGCTTTCTAGTGATATGTTTCTGTAGACCCTGCTTGTCTGTGTAACACTGTAGTGTTGCATAAACTCAAGCATTCTTGCTAAGAAAGCCTTAAGAAGGCTCTGATGTTTAAATCATGAACAAGGTCAGAAATTTTCAATACTGGGCCAAAAATCTCTCCTTTAAAAAAGGTGTGTTTGATAGGCAACTCAATAAATAGCGTTGTGAAGTAGTCTAGATAACCAGCAAGTTCGACACCCCATAACACCTAGCAGTGGTCCTATAATTAAGGGTATTAATCATATGCTCAACTATGCCTAGGCCTTAAATGTAGTACAGCATCGCTGGTATAATGGGATGTGATCTCTCCATTACAATTGGGGGGGGGGGGTTGTTAATGAAAACTAGAAGGCGTTAACGTTCCCTTGGCACTAAGGAAACGCTACAATGAAAATGATAAACCGAAGTATTACTATTAGGATAATTTATAATATTGTTCGTATACACACTTTTTTTTTTATAAGGAACCTACCTCACGGCCTAGTTCTAAAAGTTCCTTATTTGCAGACCTCAAATCAGCAAATTGTCTTACCAAAAGTTCCTTAATAGTTCCTTTTTCACTGCACATCAAGTGCCATAAAAATAGTACAGAAACGGGAAAAACTTAAAATTTTGAATGTTGCTTTTACTTGTGGCTAGAACTGAGGAGCAAAAACACAAAGAAGGTAGGAACAAAGTTTTACAAATTCAAAAGTGAAATGTTAATCAATGAATATCATGTTTACTCCATTAATGTCATCCAATGTTATATAATCTTCGCTTGAAACTTCATACAGATTCGACAGATTAGTTCTTAATGCTTGGAGTTATAAAAATCTTTCAAATCGAAAAGTTCCTTAGGGATTTCGTTTTTAGTAGTATAGTTCTTTACATATTTCGGCCTTCTACATGTAGGTTCCTTATAAATCGGTTCCTTATAGAGAAAAGTGTGTACATCGTATATAGAGTTTACGCAGTGAGACCTCCAGGTGTTCAGATAACTGATCACAAAAATATGGTAATGGAGACTGTCACAAGAGATGGAGTAGAAAATCATGATGAATGACGTAGCAACGAGTGACTTAGTGCTTATTGTGGACACTGCAACTTTTATGAAGCAGCCATTCACGGAAACTTACTTCTTTGACGAGGAAGTGAATTATCACATGACTTGTTCGGTTCTTTGTATATTCTAACTAGAAATGGCCAGTTAACAAATATTTTACACTTTTTACATATAGATGCTTACAAAGCTTTTAGTATGAAATAGTTGGGCGTCCGATAGAGGAGGGGGTCCCTGAATATGGACAATGCCATACCAAGGGGAGAGGGGGTAAATGGCCTCCAATGGAATCAGTACTTATTACACAGTGGAGCCTAAAACAAGTCGAGATATGATTCACTTAATATAAGTAGAAATCTGAGTAAAAATTCTGTGGATTTGTACTTGGCAGGGACAGCGCCAGACAACACAAACTGGGAGGAGGGTTATAAAGCATCACGACCATTGGAACTACGCCCTTTGGTGCAGCGTACATTACACTCTGGGACTAAAAGGTGATTAACAGCTATTGAAATAGCAATGTTGTGACATAGCAAGGAATTATGCTTTGCCAGAAGTCTCTCACATCGTCGAGCCTTTTCTATTCGAATCTGGACAAATTACAAATGTGATCTTGGAGAAAACTGGTAGGGGGATATGTCCCCCAAGTCCCCCGTGGCACCATCTCTGGTACTTGGCGAAGTCTGGATTTGTAAATAGGATATATCTGTGTAGGTCATCGAAGGAACACAAAGTAACATGCATGCGAATGGTTTGTGCGGGCTTGTGTTACACTCTTTGCTATTTTGTCTTTTAGATAATTTGCTAGCTTCTTGTTTCAAGCTGTGTTCTACAGCATCTTGAGTTATTTATCTATATATGATGAACTGGGCTTCGATCACTGCCTGTTATAAAATGATTTTATTTCATTTCTGTTGAGCATTGCAGTACTGAGCTTTGGAGTTTTGTATATGCTACCCTTATCAGCTTTGCCACAAGAGCAATTGTACCTTAGCGCTTTGAGGAAAGTGGGGTACATGTAACAATTGGTTAGGCTCCAATAATAAAGAAGAAAATGTTATCACAGGGAGGGGAACTGCGGAACATTTCCATTAGTTTTCTCCAGGGTTCAAGGAGGAAGGATTTGAAGATGTGGAAGATTTCAAATAAGCAATAATTTTTTGTAAAGTTTTATCATCGCTGCATGTATCACTTTAGTTGGATATTTTATAATACGCTGTATTGAAGGGCGTGGTCCAAAAGGGCGTGATTCGATACATTCCCTTCAGTCTGTGGTGGCTTGCACCTCCCTTGTTACTGATGTAGCACATTGTTGCTTTCTTGAAAGCCGACAAAGGCATTTTTGTCACTTCTTTCCATAGGCCTTCCCCAATGCTGATAATTGGAGTGCTTGCTTGCAGCATGGATCTTTATCCTGCGTCGTTAACCGTAGCCCCAACCGTGCTTCATTCATGTTCGCACAATGTTTGGTTTAGACAAAGATTTCGGAAGTTTGCAGTCAAGAGGCAAACCAAAGATTGGTCTATTTTGTTTTGGTTTTGCTTTGGAATTTTTGATGATACTTTACTTCATATCTTTGACTTCCACCTTCTATAGAGCGGATTCCGTTCACGGAACCGGTTGCTTTGGAGTAATTAGACACTGGTCAAATATGCACACAATACGGTAAACGGAGCGTGCGGCGTATATTGTTAAAGGAAGCACCCTGTTATTGATTACACATTGCTCCATTGGTCACTTTTCTATAGCAGCCACCTGATTGGTTGATGCGTCTAGGGGTTTACCTTTGGGCATGAATGGCCTCGAGATCGTTCCGCACTTTACCATTATAGCAGTGACTAACTTGTGTGCCACACTTCTCACATTTGGCAACGATACAGTGACAGAGGGCAAGCCATGGATGGACACGGGTGTTTGCGGATGCATATCGCAGTAATTCTGTTTGTCGTGTTTGTTTACATGGAAAGTGGCATATGCATTGAAAGTCATCCATTCGTGTATCTTCCAGGGTAAGTCAAGTGCTCCTATCATTGTTTTGACAATTGCATGAGATTTTTAATGCAGATAACCTCGCAGAAGTATTCTCAATAGGCGTTTGTTTTCACACGATAAAAATCCGATCCGGATATTTGCATTCCTATGGGATCTAAGGTCTTAGGTATCATGCAAGAAATTTAAAATATCCTACTCTAAATTTTGATGCATGCAAATGCTCACAATGTGACATTGAACACACTTGCTGAGCTGGCTGAAGATAAAAAAATCAAACTGATTTACTAATGGAAAAATTCATTAACGGAGGAGGGATGAATTTTCCCGTCTCCTATTTTAGGTGATTTCTCCCTAAATATGAGTTGATATTGGGTCAAAAATATTTTCTAATGTCGAGATGCTGCTGGCATAACAAACCATCGATTTGTACATTCCCCAAGCAGTTGTCTATATCTTTTGCCTTTCACGTTACGTATACATTTTTGACCCCATCAATATTCTATCGAAAGTTTTCCTAATCCAAGGCTACAGATGTGTTCTTGTTGAATAATAATCCATTGAGATAGAAACAACAATATGAGACAAGCCTGTGGTTGCTCACGTCTTTCCACCAAAGAAATGCTATATAGCACTCAATTAAGCTTGTATCTGAAGACAGCACTCAAAGTTACCGATATTGTATTCTTGAAAGCGATTTTTATTAAATTTCCTGCTTATTGCCAATTTGCCAATGATCAAAACCTACGCAAGTCCTTATGCTGTTCATATATATAGTATTATTGCCCAATCGCGACATTTAACACATCTGGAGAGCGGTCGACGAATGTTGAGTAAATACGAAATCATTTGTACCAATGGCAATTTATCACCAGAACAAAGTAAGTATTGGAATATTCCCATAGTTCGTAATATTATAGAAGGACAGACCCAAATGGGATTTTCTGCCAAATCACAAATCACATCTGTGTTGTATAGCGTCTCCTATATTGTAAGAAGGCCAAGAGAAATAGCTCTTTCAAATCACTACATTTCTTTGTTAGATGTCTGCCCCGGCTCCAATTCAAAAGCTACAAGCTTCGATAGATTTTGGAAACTTTCTCCTCGATAAACTGAATTGCAGGGACTCTCTATCTGATGTCACAGTATAAATTCATTGTGATACGAACTTAAACGTGAATGTTTGGTTCTTCAAATTGCAAGATCTAGAAGGCATCTCAGCCCCAACCGTGCACATTTCCTAGATCCTTTAATGAGATCCAATATCTTTTCCGTTAGCCAGTACAAATAACCATAGCTTTCATTGTCATTTCTACCTTCCATTGCACCCTCGCATACCACCTAATGTTAATTAGTCTCCTTTGTAGCATCTCGATGTGATTTCAATAGAGCAGAGAATAAAACAGCACGCAGTCGAAGGATTGTAGGTCACTCTCTTGCATACTACCTTAGTATACCACAAATCACTCACTTTATAACAACTATTTGACAATTACAATCCTTCGTCATTTACCAGGAGTTTGTAAACTTTAGGCTTCTCCATGGCTTTTGAGATTTGCTAGAACAAAAACGTCTTCTTCGTGTTCATTTAATATCAATTAAGAGTACCGTTTTTATATTGGATGGTGGCTTAGTCAAAACAATTAAATTAATTCGTCATTCAAACTTTCAAATGGAGTTTCTTTAACTGTGTGTCCAGTCAGTTGCTAAAGCGTACTATCTTACACGGGGGCATCAAAGTCTAGATCAAACTTTACCTTACGGGGCTTACAATGACGAATGGGATTTAGAATATTGACGGTCTCTTAAAGTTTTGTATTTAATTAAGTATTTGAAATACACACAAGCAGGAAGAGTCCATCACCTAGTGAGCAACATGCAAATAGCCAAGAAGCAAGCGGTGAATGGCAAGCGGGTAGTAAATCCCCTATCAATAAGGTGCCTTTGAAAGTGATGTTTAGGTTTCTTCATGATTGGGTCCGACGTTCATTGTGGAGTTCATAATCGAATAGATTAGCTTAAATAAAGCTTCACCTTTAGCTAAATACCTTCCAAATAGACAACTAGGAATATGGAATCTACCCACAACGAAACAGAGACCTAAAGTTATACGTGCTGCAAATACATGTAGTTTTGTTGGTAGGTCGTAAAAAAATTTAGATGAAAGAGAGTTTGCACACTATTAGCATCTTTAAACAAGAAGAAAA
Source organism: Mastigias papua (assembly GCA_964019165.1). Classification (NCBI taxonomy): domain Eukaryota; kingdom Metazoa; phylum Cnidaria; class Scyphozoa; order Rhizostomeae; family Mastigiidae; genus Mastigias; species Mastigias papua. The sequence goes on along the minus strand of OZ025273.1, from coordinate 1,855,045 downwards.
TTGTGGATAGGAAGGGGTGTATTTAACTATCCGTGACTGCTACAATGTCTGTTGTTACCAGGAGCGAAACTACCGAAGGTATAGGGGACGCAACACCCCCAATTATCGAAATACGGGTGTTTGTTGGGACATTTTTGGCTGTTGGTATAACGGTCGGGGAATTCGGGAAAATTTCATTTATCTCACTCTTTCATTTCTGTTTCTTGCACCGGCTTCAGATTTTTGAGGCATGACATGCCTCTTCATCGAGCAAGCCACGCCCTTTCGTCTGACTTGGCGATTACGTGTGATAGGGTACAGTCATTGAGCACTTTTTAAATACTTAGTTGGGCCATCTGGTCTACTAATTCCTCCGGTGAAAGACATGTCTGATGCGAATTTATATCAGTTTCCTTTCCACTAAGCCTAATGAGGGACCGGCCTAAATTATTTGTCGATCAACGCATATTTCCATTTCAGCTGTGTATTGCTAGGTACTTGATAATACCACTATCTGTTTTCTTTGTCATTGGAACAGCAAGGGAAGAAATACTACATTTTCTGTTTCATGGTTGCTTCTAGGATGTCTCAATGAGTCTATCAGAATTTGTAAAAGCAGTGGCTTGTGTGTGATGCACTTGTATCCACCATTGCTGTTCGTCTTTGCAATATTCTACATTTCAACAGACACAGAGTATATTATTTTACCCCAGGACAACTTATCATCGACTTAATAACGTATGAAAGATTTCACTGATATCAAATGATGGTTGATGTAACCAACTGAATAATATATCTCAACTACACCCGTCTTTCGCCGCCCCATTGAAAATGCTGAGGTTGACTCCTCTTTTTGGAGATTGAATGGTATGATGCCTTTCACTGCCAAGTAATGTTAGACCCGCGGAGGTGTATGGGGGGGGGAATAAATATTTGCCACTTTTTGAGACTACGGTAAGTTGTACTCCCAAATATGTCACAAAAGCTACTGAGCTTTCTCACACACTTATCAATGATATTATCTGCCATTTTCAATCTAGATTGGTCAAATAAGGGGTCTTTCCCTAAAGCTGAAAGGGCGTGGTCGTAAAAAATTGTCCCGGCGATTTGCCCCCTGAGCTCTGTTCTGTATGTACCACACCCCATTTTACGAAGGCTAGCGTTGCCATTGCTGTCAGGTCCTTGTTTAATTATTTGTTAGTTGTTATGAAAGTGGACCGCATTTGCAAAACCCAGGAAGGTAAATCCGCCTGATTTAAAACACTTACTAGTCTTTTCACGCCTCATAGCTTGCTTCAGTGTCTCGATTTCCCTCCTCTTCCCTCGTTCTGGATATAGAAAGATGGCGGAGAAGTTGTAGTATTGTATCGATGTATCTATCCAACCACTTGGGGACTTTGGAATTAAGAAGACAGGTTAGAACTAAAGATAGAATCAGGCAAGAAACTTACATTCATAAACAGACAAATTGATTTAGTACATTATGTCATACTCTGGCTGCAAAAGTGAGAACATGGCTTAATAACTGCAAGTGCCGTACAGTAGATGTGGGATGGGAGGCCTAACTGATTGTGACGATACACGAAGGAATGCCTTTTCGAGCAGTGCCCTGTTTATTGGCAATAGCAATAGTTGATGATTTCTGTAACCCAGATGTCTGATGATTGCCAGGGCAATATGAAGTAAGCAAATTTCCTATATTTTCATTGTTTTTGTTGACCATTATGCCCTCTCCGTATGAGATATTGCTTATGTCCGGTTAACCGATTTCTTATGTATCCGTTTAGGTGAAATATGACAGTTATTCTCTTTTTAAATTTTGAAAGAAGTTTGCAATTAGCCATGTGGATGAAAGCGACATTGATTACGTATCAATCGATCTTTTTCTTTCTGCGACCACATTCGCCCGCCCATGTGTACAGTTTCGCTGCGACCCACTTAGGCCCATTAGAGTTAAGCTACATCCCGGGATTATGTTAGGACATGGTAGTTCAGTTCAGTTTCATTTGAAATTCCACAACATACAAATAATTTAAGGTACGTGTAGGTACAGCATACGTCTTCTATGGTACTAAGCATACTCTATACGTGTCGATGATGCGACAGAAAGAGACACAGACGTCAGAATAATAACTTTTTACACACTTACTGCAAGTAAGCTGTTAGATGGAATGGCCATCGATATTATAAGCCTTAGAGCATGACTATGCAAATTCATCTAATGTGTTGCAATGTTCTAATCAGGGATTGCCCATTATCATAGTTTGAGAACAACTCTCATCATCTTACAATCTTATATTGTGAATGAAACATACAAAAGTGTGGGATTTGTACAAAGTCGATAGATATTTGAAAAATTCTGGATAGTCCAAAGCAGGGGCGTAAATATTTGGTGGTGTGTGGGGTGTGACACACCCCAATCACTGAAAGCCTGCATTTTGTATGGCAATGGCCAAACAAGATATCACCAAGTGTCAGGCTAAGTAAAATAATAACAATATGTTCTATAAAATTTTCATCTTGCAGTAGTCAAAATGTTGGGTAAAATCTCATACGCCCTCCCAAGCAAAAATGCTAGTTACGCCGCAGATCCATAGGCGTCAAACGATGCTGTTTGGTCCCTTTGTTACCAGTGGTGCCGTTTGAGAAACTTAAGGAAGGACAGTGTTGTAGGCAGTTGTAGGCCATTCTATGGATCCCCACACGACTACAGCCAATTCATTCTAAGCTTTTTAAATTTTCATCCAGGAAGAAGCCACATCGTATTTCCCTGTGAATTCTTTACCTATGGGGGGGGGGGGGAGGGGGCAGAATCCATACATCTCTTATGTATGTGCTATCTTATGCACATCATGTAGAGTAGTATAATCACCATTGCTGGCAGCTTCCACATTTCACGTGATGTTATGCATAAAAGCACTCTCAAGAATCCGATTGTCCGAGACACATTTCAAGAGCATAACACTACTGTTCACTACTGTACAATCTCGTAGATACGTCAGTCCAACCACTGATGCTGTGAGCAAATTAGTTTTGAACAATTGATTGTCAATGCTAGTCATGCCAGATTTATTTCGAATAGCATATGGTTATAACGAACTTTGAAATTGATCCATGCAGCAAACTTTCAAGTGGTTTTCATTCAGCATACTGATACACAGTACTGACCCATTTCCTCTCAACAACTGCAGTGTTGTCCCAAAATTGTTCGATATGTTTTCGGACGATATTGCTCAGTCTGTTCCATCTGTTCCGTATGTTAAATTGCCTGACACTGCTGCATTAAGTGGATCCAGTTATAATTTACGTGACTAGTATTGTTCGTAAACACTACAAGACCACCAAAGCTTTGCTTGTTTATTCCATGTACTGTTTATACATTTCATTCCTTATTTCATTGATCAGTTTATCCTGCTGTTACGCACGTTGACCCTTCCGGTTTAGGAAACAAAAATCCAGATTTTTGTGTTCAATTGGCCGTAGTGCCATTCTACGTGAAAATAATTGACCTTTTCCTTCTTTGTAAGTCATCAGAGGTTACCCATCAAATGTCGTCAATAATAGAAGCATAGAACGTTGCACGTTTTTCGCCGTTTCATCTGTTTTTGCAGCCAAGCTTGCTAGTCAATTAGTAGTTATTTTTGGAACTATTTCTGGGCGTAAAGTGTACTCGTCTTTGTAAAGAACCGTTTCTTTAAAGCACCTGCATGCAGAATTCCATCATTGTTAGGGGACTTGCAATGTCTATAGCGCTGAACGTGCAGTTAAAAACAAGGAATTTTTAGGGACCTTTTAGTATTAAAATGTGGTTAGAAGAGGTACTTCCACTGATAAGGAATTTTAAGAATTAGGCCATGAGCTGGCTTCTTTCTCTATAGGAAACTCAAATCTCGATTTGTAATAGACTGGGAGTACATCATATCGTATCAAAGTCAATGTGGGCACTCTGGACTTTTATATAAAGTGAATATATCCGAGATGTGGACTTGCGTAATTAGGAACCCTCCAAAAGTGAGCATTCTACGACATTTGGATTTGTCAGCCTCCCATTGACGTTTTTATCCCAAATAAATTACATGAGAGATTTTGCTTTAGCCAATTCTGTTTTTGTGAACTAATTTTCTTTCATTAAAAGAATTTTTTCTATCTCTATTGTAGTCAGCAATCTTACAAAGTTATTTCCAGTCTTTACTTGCAATATTGGTGTCCTTTTGTAAGCCTATCAGGGGGGAAACTATTGGAAAGGAACATGAAGGTGCAGCACCCTCCCCAATAATAAAAAGGGAGTTTTTTGTATGGTAATTGTCAGACAGTTCTGGCGAAGTTCGCTCTTTCATTGCTGCTCTTTTGCAATAGCAATTTATAAGGTTTATGAAAAATTGACAGAATTAGGTGTTTCATAGTTTTTGCCGCCGTCTTTTCGACTCAGATTCTGTTTTGCCAGGCACGACATGTCCTTTCATCAAGCGGGCTGCGCCCTTGCATCCGACCATGCCCTCTCAACCCTCAAGGAAACAATCAGGTTTTTGTCTGGAAGCTTACTTGTGTTGTTTGCTTTCTTTCGTTTTATGCGACAGCAAATCAGAGCAAATCAAAATCTTCTCATTTCACAGCTGATTCATTCTTCATTTTCATTCTTCAGCAATTATATCAGACCGTGTCGAGTAAATAGCATTATGAAGCGCCAAATCTATTTTATATCATAGTATTATCAGTAGAAATACATGGATTTACTTCTGATGAGGAGTCTGCTACCGTTAGTGCACCTGGTAACATTACTCAAATGAACAAAGCTCTAATATGAAAGTTTGACATTGATATATGTACTTAAAACTGAAGACTGGATACACCAGACTGACAGTAAATAGGAGATTTATTTCATGCAGAAAACAGCCACGAGCTATCAATACATAGTTGTTTCACACAAGAATTTTTCTTGACTGTGTGGATAGACACGGATGCGCAAGTACGGGCTGGGTCTGGAAATCTTGACCACGCCCTTGTCATGAAAATAGTAAAAATGTCCTTTTTGGAGAATTTTGAAACTGTTTGTGGTATTTTTGTTGACTAGAACGGCTTATAATCTTTGTTGCTCATGAATGTAACGAGACCCTGAAACTTCCCGTACGATTCTTGTTGCTAAATCAGAAAGGTATGATTTCAAGATACATTCTTGTTAGAAAGTATGTAGTGTGCCCTTTTTGTTGATTAGATCAATGCCCTCAAGATTCCTCATTGCGTGCCTGAGAACTGTACTTGTATGCCAACTGACTGATTGCATAGTACTCGTTTCTGCCCTTCGATGTAAACTGTAAATCTTTGATGTTATGATCCCTTTGGGCTGATTTTGCTCGAGGCATACCCTGCAGGAAAACATACAGCATAATTTAAATAACATGCAGTTACTTAACACGAATTATTATCTGGTAAAAATGGCACTTGAAATAGAAATTTACGCTCTTTGGAGTACAATCACCCGATTTCTCTTAACCTTTGCTTAACCTTGGAAATTTGTGGCTTCCATACTGACAAAAATCGTATTGGAGGAGTCTGTTTGCTGTAAATTAATCATATTTGACAAGCTTAGGACGAATGGATGTTCTATTCTCATTGACATAGCATCTGGAAAATGTATGATTGTAGTATATTAATCGCTGTTCAGTGCATTCTCTATTGCTTTAGATAGCTCAATATTACAGAAACATAGCATGGTTTTACACTTCAATAGAGAAAGGACCTTTTTAGCAGAATAGAGCAGATCCAATAGAGACCAATAGAGAGCAGAAACATTTTGAGTGCACCTACTAGAAGAAGATATGTCTTCTACCCCTGTTATTTCACACTCATTAAGTTCAGTTCTTCTTTAGCTAGTTGCTGTACGCCTTCATACCTATTTCCGCAAATTGCTCTTGTGAGGGTTGGCTTAGATTTACTGTATGACATCTTGTTCCGTGAGGTATTCTCTTAGCAAGTTTGCCGTTGTGTCAACTCGATTCCGTCTGTCACATTAGCCCGAGGTTATCTATCGGATGATTGGTGATTTATATTTGCCGTTAATTGCATTAGACTAATTAACGAGCAAAGGATCGCAGAGCAATAGGCGTGGCTTTGAGGAGAGAATATTCTGTTTAGCTAATCACGTCTTTTAGACATGTGCCCAGACCTGATTACAGTCCGTCAAGTCGCATCATTCAACCATTGTACTACGATTCAACATACATTTGCCACTGTGTACAATAGTAGCAGACATACATCACAACAATGCATCATTCAGGCAGAGAATCCGATGCTATGTGTGATTATATCGAAAATCCTGTTAAGTCTTAACTTAAGTAGCTTTAACATACAATCGTCCTTGTTAATTGGTCAAGCATCTCCGTTGCATAAAGACACAATCAAGCATAGAAATGGGAATTGGGCGAAATTATCTTGGGGTTTTAGCCCAGCCTTGTCATTGGCAAGTAGTTCTCTAACTGACAGATAGAGTTTGGGAGGTTTTTGCTCGCTTGGAGTGGATGATGCCGCATGCTTTGTCATAACGTAGTCCCTGAAAAATTTTTGTCTATCTGGTCTGAATAGTTGATGTTATGTTGTTCAAAAGCATGTTTGAACTTGGAAAATTGTCTTTCTTTCCCATACATCCATCTATCATAGTTCTCAGTATCTCCACCGTCCCTCTATAATGTTAGCTCCTTTCGTGGAAGATTGAGCTTTACTACCGCGAGAGAAGACACGAATTTCTACCTCATCGCTTTCTTCCGGGGAGTATACATTTCGTAGCGACAAGTTGTCCTGCTAGTGCCAGCCTTGGGAAAACATTGTACCAGGATGCTGTGCGAGGGTGCTGATGACTATGGTTTTCTCACAAGCGTGAAGTATACGCTAGAGAGAGCGTCCTTTAACCAGAGGAGCTCACAATCAGATTTTATTAGCTGTTGTGTTATATGATACGGGTTTAAATACGTTACTGAACTGTTGTGCAGTTCTAGTATGTCGATGGATCAGCTGGGTTATTGTAATTTGCTGCACTACAAATTTTTTTAATAGAACTTCTTTCTCGGGAATATACATGTGGAAGAGGCCAAAGCAACTTGTACGACTGGAGGCAACATCCCTAAGGAACTTCTCATTTCGAAAATATTTGCCACTGGAAACAATGGAGAACTAAGTGAATACATTATTTGTAATCCTTGTAGCAAGTGGTTCAGAGACAGGTTTCCGTTGAAACATGCAGTATCCAAAGTGCCCTGTCTTAACCACTGGTCTTAACACTTGACATTTCACAATTTCTTGAGTTAGAATTAGGTATGTGCAGTTAGAATTAAGGAACTCTTAAGGAAATTTTCCTACTACAAATGATCATATGAGGTCCAAAATTAAGGAATTTTAGAACGTATAAGTTTAGTCTGTTGAACTGCTTTCTATGCCTTCTTAATGTCTCCATATTCTAATTAGGTTGCAAACCTGTTCAATTGATCTTCTTTTCTTTTTTTTAAATATGATCGAGCAAGCTCGATATGATCTTTACTGCTTCTTTATTATGGATTATTTTGCAAGGCATTAATCTCTCCATGGCGGTTTTTCACTCTCAATGGTACTTTTTCTATGTTTACATAGTTTTAATAAATGAATAAAATTTTATTGTTCACTCAAATATACCTAACAGTAATCTTCAACGCCGGAACAAGAAGGATATAGTCTTAAAAGAGAGTATATTTGCCATGGATTTTAAGGTTAATCCTTATTGAATACTTCTTGAATACTTCTGTTAGTGAGAAAACTCAGAGCCAAGCGCAGATGTGAGTTATTTGGCTTTAGCCCATGACTTCATTGTTGAACTTTTAGTCAATATTAATTGAACGGGGATGTAGACTTACAGCATTTATTTTCATTTGTCCATCCAATCATATTCATTTCATTTTGAAATACTGTTCTCTCAACTTTAGCATGGAGGAAGCTACCCTCCGTCCTTGACCTTCTAGTAGCCAATTGTTCCTCACATTGCAACTATTTCTACTTTTTCACGGACAGTTTTATGGCTGTCGTACATTATTTCTTTATCGTTAGGACTCACACGACTGTAAGAGAATCATGTATGGTCATTACATGGCTTAGCATATTGTAGACACAGCTAGCATCTTCAGACTTTTCGATTTACAAAGCATGCCGGTCTTTTTGTATCCATTTTGAGTCTTTCGTATGACCCGATTACACTGGGACTTGAACCTATGGCCAATCGCTTTTGAATAGTCGGCTGAAACTTTTTAATTATTCATTGACTCGTTGAATATCAGGCAGTCTTAGTTACTGCAGATTAGAAGCAGAGAACAAGAAAAGAGGAGCTGTCTTTTTGGATCTTTTTCAACCTATATACACGGTACAGTACAATGCAGTTTTTTGAGGATCTTTTATAAAGTGCGTACACAGAGCGGGAGAGGGGTGTTGTGTGAAAGTGTATGTTTGCATACAAGAGGGAAGGGAGGATCCTGATAACATGTACGTAGGGATATTGATGGTATGCACTTACAAACCCTACTGTATCCTTATCTATCAAGGACAATTTCGTGGAGGTACGTATGGAGACAAGGGGCATTCTGAACTGTGTAGGCGTACGAGTGGGAAAGGGTAAAAATCTTCGAAAAGCTATGCGTAAGTACAGTGTGCATGACCGAATACTCTGCAATACACTTCAATACTCTGCAATACACTTCAATACTCTGCAATACACTTCAATACTCTGCAATACACTTCAATACTCTGCAATACACTTCAATACTCTTCACTACATTACAGTACTCTTCAATACACTTCAGTACTCTGCAATCTACCGCAATGTTCTAAAATACACCACAACACTTTGCCATAAGCAACGGTATTCTGCGATCCACCGCAATCCTCTGCAATATACCACAATACTTTTCAATACCGTAAACAATCTTTGATTCTCTTTTACATCTTTTGCATAGTGGTTTTCTTTTCATCTCGTTCGATATCTAAAGGACTGAGGAACTCATATTCTATTATAAGAGCAACTCTAGTCCTCAGGCAGGGCCTAAAAACAGTTGTATTGACCACATATATTGGTCTTTCAAATTCAAATGTTGATTTTGACATTTGAAGTTGGTGGTGTAGGAATTATTGAGTACTGCATCGACGGAATTTTCCTTCGAAAAGGACAGGAGCATGGAAGTATATTACACTAAAAGATTTTTCCTATTAGGAAGTGTGTGTGGAGGTGGAAAATTCTCCTTTTTGCTCCGCCTATAAACCCTTGATGTCTGTTAAATAGTGGTGTTGTAAAGTTACCTTAGTTTAGGTTCTGCTCTCAGGTGACAAGCTCGATATGTTTTGCATTGCGGTGTCATGTGCTCTGTAATCTGGTAAATTGGTCGGTGTCCTGAGGTTGGTTTAATGTTGATTAATGTTCAGCTGTTGTTGATGTGGTCGAAGAATTAATTCTTGATAGATTAATCTTGACCATTTGCTCAACCCATCATGGACTCATTGGTCAAAACGGTTTTTGCTTGGTTCCTCTTAGGCTCTGTGGCCCCTCATGTGTTAAGAGAGCCCCCATAATTTGAAGTTTTTTTGTGGCTCGTAGGTTTGCACTCTGCAAGAGAGGTTGATTCAGTTGTAGAATGAAAATTTGAAATGTTGTTTATTGATGAAATAGTTCAATTAAGTGAAGGGATGATGTAATGCCATTGATGAGCTATTACCTATTAGAAACAACCTAGTATGGGTGAATATATGTAATAATGAATGATTGACATAGTAAAAATTGTAGGAAAATTATTTGTGATCTATTTCAATTGATTATTGCATCTATTTACCATTTACGCTCTTATTATATAAGAACAAGTTTGTAAGAACACGAGCCTCAAGTGATTGAAAATTAAGAACAAGTTAAGACCAAGCTGAAGCTGAAGCACTGTCGTAAAATGTATTTTTAGACAACTATGCATACGCTTTTCAATGACATTTTGACACGAAGAATTTCTTTTCCTTGTTAGATTGAGGAGAATTGACAGCTGTCACTTCTCTTTGATTTTTGTGAATAAGTTGCCCTTGGCGAAACTATTTACTGTTAACATGGTGTACCAAGACTTTTGGCAAGGATTATACATATGTAAGAACGTATATCTTTCATCTTCTGCTGATGTTATTAAAAACAATACCTATTTCACAAACACCAACGTTGTCTTGTATATGCTAATGTATACATTGCCTACACCCCAATAATTTAAGAACAAATTAAGAGCAATACAGCCTCAAAATTTTGGAAAAGTTAAGAGCAGCCTGCCCTGAAGCTCACTTTTTCTGGTTGTTATAAAAAAGAGTGTAATGAATTAGTTAATAGAGGTGGGCAAATTAATTAATAATTGGGCTAAACATTGAGATAATGAGAATTGATTAATTATTGACAAATGATTCGTAAAAAATTAGAAACTGTTAAATTAGTGAGGAAAAAATGTACCAAGTGCAATCACTTTGGGAATCTAATCATCTGTAATGACAGAAGCAATAAAGAAATGAAGCAGATAGCTGAGAAGGGTTTTTACACAGGAAATACTCTTCGGTTTTGCATTCTTGCATTTAGGACAGGAACCTTGTTAGCTATGTGGGTTCATGGAAGACCACTACATTTTACCTATATCTTTGTTGTCTGAACACTGACCTTATGAAAAATGCCGTTTCAATTAGCTGTTGCAAAACAGATCATTATACCGTCCATGCCCGCTTCGCCACTTTTAGGCGCCTGGAGTCATTTCAAGAGTTTAGTGAAGCAGACTGAGTCTTGCTATCGATGATAAATGCTCCTGTATCTCACTACAGATTAAAGCAAGGAGATGTCTACATAATTATAACTGTCTTCCATAAAAAATGAGCTAGGATTAGCTTTATTGCTTGTCAATATTCAGTCTCTCACGAAAGTTCTCAAACCGTCCTTCATTGATTTGAGGCTTGGCATAATTTTTTTAAACTATTCTTCCTGAGCGATGTGCGATTGCTTTGTGTTTTGAGTAGCAAACTATATCACCGGGTCTCGTATTGATATATGCTTGACAACTGTCCTGAGAAAGGGAATTCTCTGTTAATCCACTGGGATATTCTTGTGTAGGAGTTAGGACATCCTTAAGAAAATAAGGATGTGCTTGTTAAATTGAGGTTTTATCGTTAACGTAAGCCAGGTGAATCTTCCACTCGTTTTTTAGCTTTTAGTATACCGAAATCATTTATCAAATTATCACGTTTTCTATCTTTTGAAAAGTCTACTCGGCTAAAATTTAGTAGGGAAAGTAAAGTGATGAAGAGGAGACCTTTTACAAGAGCAGAGACCAACTTGCTTCAATGTAGCTTTACATAAATGTGTTCCACTGTATATAATATTTTAGGTTGCCATGATGCGGCATAGATATCACCTCGATTCCAACAATCATCACTTTGACGAGGCCTGCATTACTCAGTTGTTGATTTGTCAAGAGTGTTTTCTTTGCCCTCTTATTTATGGCAATGTCACATCGATATGGAACATTCTTTTACTCATCTCTACAGCAATGGTTAGGCAGGCAAGAAGGAATTCAATTTGGTAGTCTTTCACAGGGAAGAGTCTGCCTGTAAAGACTGGTTATTAGGGAATTTGTTATCTTCTTGCTTTTGGCTGTGGACAATGAAACTTTGAAGCATGAACTGGGTTGATATCCCTATTCTAAATGCAACAATGATAAATGTCAGCGTTTGTTGCAATTCGTTTGCTGCAATCTAGTTCATGGAACTACAGTTTTGAAGAAATTATTTCGCCACATTGATTTTAAATATCTTCCGAAGCATCTCAACTTCTCTGATTGATTGGATCGTTATTAAATTGCTGAAGAATATTTCTTGAAGACAGATCTGATGGTTTATTCGAAAATGGCCACGTTGAGTCCTTAACTACCAGTGATAAAATCACAGTTAGGTAATCAGAGAAACTAAATTACAAGAAGTTAGCTATCCCATGCAGCAGAACAGTGAGAAGTAATTTTTAGGGGGGCTAACGGCTAAACCTTTCCTACAGTTTCCTAACAAAGTTCCGGAATTCCGAGAATTTTCCGATAAGGTAGCAATGGTATTGTAGTACAGAACATTCCTACAAAGAAGCAAAAGTTTCAAATTTACGGCAGATTTTTGCTGGGGACTTTGCCCCCGCTTGCCCCCTAGCCACTGCGCCACTGATCCCATGTGACAATCCTGCAGTAGATTATGCGTCCCTGTTTTTGTGAAAACATTGTATATCAGGTTGAGTTAGTGCTGTAATCTTATTTTTGCAGGAGGCACATCTGTGCTATGAAAAGAACTGAAAATAATGGCCAGCCGGTTTACCGCTCGTATTGTGCCCCACAACTACAAACGTACCTTCGCAGCTGCAACGGACGACCAGGAAGTGAATCTAGTGTCTACTGCACAGGATATAGGTATGTCTTATTTGTGTATAGACATTAAACTCGCAAAATGTCAGTCATACATATATGTGAGCATGAAATACAAACAGGTACGATTGCATGTCTTTGCTTGCAGTTACTGTTGCGTCTATGACTGTGGTTATGGTTGTGGTTCATGTTACGTCTATGGTTACGGTTACGGTTGCGGTTACTGCTAAGTTTATGGTTTAGGTTACGTCTCTGGATTTACGATAAATGTTTACTACAAAATACTGCCAACTTTTCCTCCGTATCAATATGAAAACACCTGATTTGTTATCTCGAAATTGTGCATCACTGATACTGTAGTTCCATCATATCGTAAGCCAAGCACAGCTTAGCGAAATTTTGCGATACGAGTACACAACAGTGATATATAATACCAGTGCATATACAATCATGAAATGGGACTAAGTGTTGCGCACATTTATAGAGACAGATCAACTTTATTTGTACCTGTGTCTTTCTATGTATCGTGTGCTATTTTTAGCATTTTGTAGAGAGCTTTTTTATTGATAGCAATAATAGTTTTATATTGCAACAGGGGTCAGTTTAGGATGAGGGTCGTTACTGTAAATGTTGGTGTCCCCATATGCTTGTTGTTTTGATTTAACTCTAAAATCTGCATAATGAAATGACTAAACTAGATAGAAGTCAAGACCTTCCCTCAGGTTCATTATTAATAATGTCGATCTCAGATTTTGGCCAAAAGGTTTATTCTTTGCTTGTGTGTTCTTCAAATTAATATATTCATCTGACCCCAGGTATTCGTTAAGCCCTTTTTGTACATTTGTCTTGTTAAATTACATTGTAATCAGTTTTATTTTCTCTTAACAAAATTTCCTATGCTATTTATGAATAACTTCCATGAACAATAACTGGTTTGTACAACATCAAAGACACCCTAACCACAGGTTTATATGTTAAAGTTTCATTTATTGGCCTTTAAATTTTTCTGTGATTGTCTCATTATTACCTGTCAGGTGTTCATTGGAAATTGAAGTCCCCACAGCCATAGTTTTCAAGCTGCACCCATCTGTATAGGGAGAGCGTAGAGCATAATGCGTCGTTTTCCCTGGCTATTGGGAACACAATGTACTATATCCTCCCCCCGCAGTAGATTTCCTTTCATATTATGCTGAGAGTGGAGTATCAACGCTGAATTAGCCGTCTGAATTATTTATCTGTCGATTTTGACTGAAACGAACTTGGAAGTCCTGTTAATATATTCGAGTAGCGTTGCCATTCCTTGAAAATTTTTCTCTCCGGCTTTCTCTGTTACGCACACTCTTCCTTTCTTTAAGAACGATAGAGTACCCTTGAGGTTACATGCTCATTCTATTGCAGTGTCTCGCACATTGCATATCTTTAGATTTCTAGATTTCACCGTTTCTTTGCATGTTGTCCACATACTATCGATCGCCATTTTTCTTACTTTATCTTTATCACCAATATAATGCTGTTGACAAGATGAATGTTTTCTTCTGTTGCCAGTTTTCCATGCATTCCAGCAATAATAGAGGTCTCTGTTGCTTGTCTCTTTATTGTGTGTTCAAAGAAGTAATTCACCTTCCCAATTCTATTTTCTTCTTGCATCAGATTGGTAGTGTTTGTCCCACTAGGCCCATTTATGTAACAGTTTTGATTGCAGTAAATAGTACATTTTCGGCTGTATAGTTCCAGTGGTAAATTGACCTCTGTTGCTTGTAGATATATAGAAAGTAACAAATTGTCAGTATGGGCAATGGCTAACTCATGTTACTCACTTGGCCACTTACCTATGTCCTTACCTGCTTACTTGCATGGTTTCTCTTTCCATCAACTCTTCCTCCTTCTGCTCCTTTCCCTTCTCTCTTCTACCCTGCTGCTTTCTTCTTTCTTCCCTCTCCTCTCTTCTCGTCTCCTCTCTTCTCCTCTACGTGCTCTCTTGTCTCCTTTCTTTTCTGCTCTCTTTTCAGCTTTCTCAGGTTCTCTCCTCGTCTCTTATTTTCTGTTCCCTAATCTTCTCTCCTGGTTGCCTCTCCTCTCCCCTCGTATCTCCTGGTTGTTGTTCTCTTCTTCCATTCTTCTTTTCTTCTGCTTCTCTCGTCATCTTCTATCCCTTTTCTCTCATCTTCTCTCCTGGTTACCTCTCTTCTCCTCTCGTCTTTCCTTGTTTTCTTCTCTTCTCCCATTTTTCTCTTCTCTCCTTCTGTTCCTCTACTCTCATCTACTCCTCTCCTCTCATCTTCTCTCCTGGCTGCCTCTCCTCTACCCTCTTCTCTCCAGGTTTGCTTCTTTTTCGGTTTTCTTCTCTTCTCTTCTCTTCTCTTCTCTTCTCTTCTCTTCTCTTCTCCTATTCTTCTCTTCTATTATTCTTATCTTCTTCTGTTCCTCTCCCCTCATCTTCATTCTTCTCTCCCACATTGATCTTCTTATCTTTCATCTTCTTTTTTATGTCTCGTTTTTCTCTATTTGTTCCTGTCGACAGGAAGGTGTCCTTTGCTCTCCTTTCCTGTCATTTGTTTTTTCTTTTCTTCTTACTTTTCCCTTCCTTCTTCTTCACTTTTTTCTCCTCTCTCCTCTTCTCTTCTCTTCTTTTCTTTTCACGTCCTCGTTCATCGTCCTTGTTCTTTCCTATTCTCTACTCTTGTCAGTAGTAGTCGTACTAGACAAGGGCAGCGTAAGCTTCCTTGAAGAGATGTCCAGTTTGAAATATAGTGCTATTGAATGCATCATGTTATGGAAAGTTTTGATAATCGCACGTTCTTGATATACACGTTTTTTTTATAAGAAAAAAGTTTATAAGAAAATGAAGCTCAAATGGCCAAAATCTTAAGAAAATCCTAAGAAAATCACAAGGCTCAAGTTCAAGAAAATGCTAAGAAAATCACAGTTTATCTTCTTTACATGCCAGAAATTGATATTGGCTCATTTTTGCAAACTCTCGTACAAAGATCTAGACTTATGGTGGCCCAACAAATACAGAGTAGCCTGTTTCAGCCATTTTATTCCTGCAAAAGTTAAGAAAATCTTAAGAAAACCTCTGCCTCAAATTCGTGAAAAATTAAGAAAATTGAGCCTCAGGAAAAAAAGTGTGTTTCTTATAATAAAAAACGTGTAATTCATGATGGATCTAATTGTTATTTCTGTTCGTAATGAACAAATAAACAATAATAAATTGATTTTGTAGTGGGTTTAGTTGTCGAAAGTACTTCTGCTAGTCCTTTGCAGGCAAGCAAAAAACTGCGTCACTCGTTTTGCAAATGTGGAAGCGGTTCGTTCAAGTGTTTCATTATCACCGATTTCTTAAGTGAATTTCATGGGTTTAAATGTAGTGGCAAAGATTAGCAGGGTAGGATTAAACCTTCATAACGTCTTCTGTTTTCGAAATCTTCAAAGAGACATCCCCAGGGCTCGTCGTGTGAAACCGTTGACAAAAGTGTCTGGTAAACGTATTAACAAGGAACAGACCCAAAAGATCATTTGCATTCTATCACTTTCAAAATCTAGACTATAATCGTCAGTGTTTCATGTAATCGTCTGGTCTGCAATGCTTCGTTCTACTCTTACACAACTATTATCCAATGTCTCTTCCAAAGAACCTCAGCGCCAACACAGTCTTGGAAACCTTGTTAAAGCACTCCAGTTGAGAATGATAATACCTAATAACCTTTTTGTGCTCAAACCGGAGGAATTTAGCTTGGGTTTTATGGGAATTACGAATCCCTACCTCATAAAGTTCTGGTTTCAACTCTTATTTCAAGCCATATCTATTTGAAAAAGTATTTTGTCTGAGGCCACAGTCATGCCTAGCTTAAGTATTTAACTGTGATTTTCTCCACATTCACCGTGGGTTCATTATTCCTATCTTTTAAACCTTTCCCAATTTTAGACCTAGTATGGAGTGTAATGTTCCAACTTTTATTGGTTTCTCGCTTTCACTCTATCCTTTCATGCTGTCACTTTCCAAATGATGTCCTATTTATTCCTATTATATCTTTGCCACAAATGATTTTAAATCTTCCACATTTTTCAATTTATTTGTGTATTATGTATATGACATTTATTATTTTATATTTTGTTAAGATAGTGCTCTATAGCCTAACTTCCCTTGAATCTTTGAACCTTCTTCAATTTTCTAAATTAATGGAAAATACTGTTCTCAATTGCCTGTTCATTGAATTCTTCAGTTTTGGGTTGAAGTATTTCTGTTTTGCAGAGACGCTTATCCATCGTAAAACGAACAAAAGCACTGCTCGAGAGTTCCACATTTTTTAAGTCGAAATGCAATAGATCAGAAGCTCTTTGGGTCCCTCTCGCATCCTAATGCCAAATTTGGATTTGATTTGTTCGCAAAGATGGGCTTGTGAATGATTGCTGAATCTCCTGGTATTACAATGTCTTTGTATGTTAAACAATTGCTGAAGTTTTCTTCTGTTCCTTTGACTAAATACAGTAGAGGTTCAAGTGAAACTTCTATAGCAAATTTATTATTGAACCCAGTGTTTAATTTCTTTCACTCATATATTCTCAACATTACCGCTTTGGCGTAAAATCGAATACAACTGTCTGGACTCTAATGCCAATAGATTCGTGACTTAATCATATTTCAGATGAAAAAGTACACGACGACGAGGAAATGGCATTTGTACTTATAATGATCACCTTTATGCATTTTACAAAGAATCAAATAGCCAAATTGCTGACAAATCGATGGAAAAAGTGTCATTATTTGAAAAGAAGTCGGCGAAGGCAACTGACGCAATTTCGAAATTAGGCATTGACACAATTTCGCAGTGAATTGTGAGCTCAATGAGAGGGCTAGCCTTCCTAGAAGGGCAAATCCTCTTGCAAGGCCTTGATATCTTTTATTTGATTTTGTTACTCAATCATATATTTTTGATGCTCCATTGCTGCACAAGATGGTACGAAATGGTAATCAGAATGAATTTAATCTTGAAGAACCGCCTCCCCCCCCCCCCCCCATCTCCTACTACCACATCTTATTAGAATGTCAATAGTCCATACACTATGATAAGATCCCCTTGTATCTAGTACCCATGAGTAAATATTCAGTGAAGAAAGAGATATCAAAACGAACTGGTAGCCAATCTAGCAAGTTACAAGCTAAAACTGCTGTTAAAATTGCTCCAGGAAGACGTCTTTTGTGGGAATAAGGCGGCGGCTTTCTTCTACTGCGGATTTACGAGGATTCGACAAATCAAGAAAGAGCAAAGGATTCTTTCATTAGTAACTGTGCTCGTCTGTTATTTCATATCGTTATTTGAATCGCAATTGAATATTATAGATTAGCCGTAGAGCACAGGAATTTAGCTGTTATTTGGGCTTTTGAGATAACAGAAAATGAAAAGTAGTCCAGTTCTCAATGTTAGGAAGCATTGTGTGGGCAACCAGGACAGAGATTTGTTCCCTTGGCTCGTAAGCGGGCATTTGGATTCTAACAATTTAGTTTTCTCTGTGACATGAGAAGAGGCGTAAAAGTGGAGAATTTCAAAGAGGGTTTGGGGACTGAGCGAATATTCCAACCGAAAGATTTAAAGAAGCTTCATATTTATATTGGCTTGCATGGTCCTTTTTCGTATAAATTGTTCAGCACAATTTTCTTAACTGCATGTAACGTACAGTGAAATCCTGCACATAAAAATAAGGTTGTTTGATTTCAGTTACTTAGACCCTATTCGGCCTGATATTCCAGCTAGGTCCTCCTAAGTGGTGTCATTCTATATCCAATGAGACAAATTCAGCCTGTTTGCCAGCCAGCCCCTGTCTGGATGCTCCAAAGACTAATTTACATATGTAACTGTGATAGGCAGGAGATGCAAGGAAAATATTGATGTGAAGAACCTGCACTTTGACTACTGGACCTATATCATCACAAGTAGAACTAAGAACAGGCTCATTAGAAAATAAGAACAGGCTCATTTCAAAGTTGTAGGTTATTATGTGAGTTGTTTTTAGTGCATGATAAGTTTTTTGCTCTTTTACCTTTTGTTATAGTTGCAAATGCAGCAATACAACCATTGCTATAGCACCTGGTGAAATTATTTAGTTGCATAGGCTCTCAAGCTCAAAATTCTGCTCAGGCATAGTGCACTATTTAATTTTCTTCATCATGATCAGGCAGCGAAATAGTGCCCCCCCCCCTTTATGTCCAGTAACCCACTCTCTATATCAGTATTGCACGTTTGAATACGTAGCACTTAATACAAAACATCCACTAGTGGGGACGTTTCTCAAAAAGGGCCACAAGGATGGGGAAAAACTTCATAACTATGCCCTGTCGACACTTTGGTAGAAGTAGGCGGCACCCATTTCTCGTTCACAATCATAAATCGCAATATCTTTTTAAAATGTTGCTAGAACAACCCTTAAATGTATGCTGTCTCTTTGAAAGAGTTGTTTTGAGCAGACCCAAACAATTAGGGAAGTTCTTTGATTTTACTGGCCACTACTGGGGGAAAGCATTTGGTCTACTGATGACTTCTCTCTAACTTGAATATCTCATTATATCCTCTTTCATTATTGTAAGTCAGTATTTGAAGAAGCCACCGACTATCTGTACTTCTTATCAAATATAGCTATGCACCTACCTTGGCTTCGTTCTTGCTGCGGCACGTGTGGTTTCTTTTTAAACTACTTGTATTTCCTAGCCAATACAAGTAAGTGAAACTTGTCGTCTTTTCATAGATACATTTCTCCAAAAAAGATCGAGGAGGGGGTGCATGATGGATCCCTAGGGAGGGACAGGGAGTTTGCTAATTGCTACTTTTTCATAATAGACAGCCAAAGTTGCAAAATGCAAAGATGTGCAAGTATCAGATGGAGTTATTGCTTTAGAAAGGATAGTTTCTAGAGAGATTCCACGTATAGGATTTTTCTCTCGCTCTTAAAGCTACTTTCTCTGCCATGAATGTGACATTGTCTGTTTCTTGTCGAGTGAGACAATAATTTCTTTTTTCTTTCTCTATGTTGCTCCTTTACGCACATTTTTTATACGCAAGTGCTTTATAAATAAGGTATTACTCTGATAGGCAAAAATTAAGGAATTACTAGCACTGGACACTGGACAGGCAACAGGAGACTGCTAAGGACTGTTAATGTTTCAATTGAAAGAGATGAAGTTTGTTGGGTTGAACCTTCACATGTACGCACAGATTCAACAACACCTACGTTCAATGCTTTTCAATTATTTATTTTTACTCGTTTTCTGACGCTTTTATGGCACTATATTTCCTTGTCTCAAAGTATACCGCAGAGAGATGAAAAGTAAACAGTTAAGGAGTTGCCAAGGAATTTGAGTATTACAATTTTTTTTGCCAGTCGTGGAATTTTCAGTGCTGAGCCTTAGCCAAACTTATTAATTTTGGAAGTTTTTTCGGACCCCCCGGAGCTTATTAATTTTTGAAGTTTTTTCGGACCCCCGTTTGTTAAATTTCGAGAATGAAAATTGGTTTGGACGTATTTTCCTTAAGGAAAGAAACTTCTTCTTTCACTAAGTCATAGTGCTTTTAACCAATTGAATGCGTCTTTTGATGTTTGTTAGAAGCGCAATAGACAGTTAAATTTCCATTAGCTGTTAAAAATATTTCCGATACCCCCGTTTATTAAGACCCTCCCCCCTTTTATTAGGAACCTAAGAGTAACTGTTCTCATTCATGTTATTGGTCTGTAGTTCTAGTTACCATTTTGTTACTTTTGACGCTCATTGCATCCATGCATTGGACACACAGAGGCTCAATTAGCTTTTCGATATTTCATCACTATCCTCTCAGTTAAAGGGGGCGTGGATAGTTTTATTTATTTGAATGAATTTCAGTCAGGCTATTGATGTTTTTCCTGTTGTATTTATGATGACAAGTTTTTTTGGTATTTGCCCACATGAGAATTCAATGAATGGAGTAAAAAGCATCTTTATTTTGATATCGCATTTAAGAAAGCATTCGGCCTAAAGCGTTTTTTAATTTCCGTTTACTTTTTCTAAGCTCATCTGTTAATTCATTCCTGTTGCCCGAAGACGTGAATGTGGTAACTGGGATTCAAGGACTATTAATTTTGCGCTATTTACTTTTAACCCACAACAGTAGAGCGAGCCAACCTCAAGAGAACGAGCCGGTTTCCGAACAGATAAGAGACCCATGAAATGTTATCTTTGATTAAATTGATACTTTAGTTGGTTTTTAGGAGCCTTCTGTACATTCTTTGGCTGCAGGCAATTTTAGCCATCTTGATTAACTTTTTGAGTGAACACCGCAGTCAGGGTCTCTCTTTTTTCCAAAGAAAATACAGTATAGTGTTTTATCAGTTGCTGCTCTGGAACTCCTTCCCATTTGGTCTTCAATGATAGCTCGTCCAGTTTTTTTATTAGCAAATTATCAAGGTTATCTTTCGTCTATTTTGATAAGACTGCTCAACAACATAATCGGCTCTTAATTATGCAGTTGCCATTATAATCATTATTTATTATTATTATTATTTTTGTTTTTCTGGCCTTTTGTTGACTATATGTAACCTTGTCTACCAGATTATCTACTACTAGAGAGATTTGTATTTGAATTAGTAACAGAAGTATGCACATGAGTAGTTTATTATTGCAGCATTATTAATGCTATCACTGTTTGATTTATAAGCTACACGTGAATAACTCGTTTTAGTGTCCCCTCTGCAGCGTTTCAGATTTTCTCCTGAAGCAAATCGGAAACTGTACTCGAATGCCAAACCAAGCACAGATCATTAATGTTTCTTGTGTTTTCAGTCGTCCATAATATAAGTTTTTGTTCAATTTACGTGATATATTCAATTTCAGATTTCCATCGCTTACTTTTCCATCCCAGTTGATTCAGAGAAATCGCTGTCGAAATATATATTCTACAGCTAATTCGAACCAACAATGCAGTGCCTGGTATTCCTACTGCATTCAGGCGCTCCTTGCAGACTGTCTTACAGCTTAGTTGTGCAACTCTCGTTTGTAGCATTGAATTCTGTTTTCTTCGTTGGTCTTTCTAGACAATTGGTGCAGAACCGCGATGAAGGCTTTGACTGGGGGCTTTCTCACTGGTATTCCCATGTGCTTAGATTCCATACTGCTCAGGTCATTATGAAAGTCAGATAGCAGATCAGTAAGGCCCCTTTTTGGTACCCTAATGCGGCTCTGTACGAAGCGTATGACAGTCTAGGAATACTTAAAAGAAGTAAATTTCATTTTGTGAGAATGTCCATGTCTTCAGCTAGCTTTTTTTTCAATTTCAGAACCATTTACAGAACTGTGTACAAGACCGTGTACAGAAGAGCTCGAAGTTCGAAGATGCATTTTGTGTGTTGCCCTGGATGGAAGAAGAAACCTACCTCATTTGGCTGTCTAATACGTGAGTTATTTCTCATTACGTCATTTGATTCAGAGCCTTTTTGGCACTAGGAGGAACCCAAAAAGAAATGGCCTAACTTCGAATTGATCCGCTCTTTTCAAGTATTTCGAATGGTTCCAATATAGGTCGACGTGGTTTTGTGTAAATGCGAAGCTTTCACGTATTAGTTTAAGCACCGATCCACGTGGATCTTTTGTACATCAGGGCGATCCTATTCATTGGATGTGAAACTGTGGGACTGTATAAAAATATTGTTTTCATGCCCAAGTGTATCATAATTTATCTTTGACTGTACCCAAATATCATGTTCCACCATTTCATATTCTGTCTTTTCAAGATTACCAAAGTTCTAATGGATAGCACTTGGCTGCGTTCTTGTGATTTTTGGTGACTTTGTCTAAAATGCATTTTGACTAGGCCCAGTCTTGTTTTTCAACCTGTTTGTATAGTAAAGTGTGAGGGATTTCTCTGTTTGGTTCACTGCCTGAAGCTGCTTGTGATCTTACTTTGTATTCATTTGAAAACTCAAAGTAGCTAGAACAAAAGGTAAGTATTAAGTATGCAGAATAATAAGCAATTGAAGAGTATATTCCAATTCGATATTCGCGGCCTCGTTGTCAAAGCGGAGTCAGGGCACGAATTAAGGATGAAAAATATAACTATTTTTTGATAACTATTTTGAAAATGTTCTGCCTACGATGAAAGACAACGAAAAGGCTTCACACTATCGTTGTCATCTACAGTTGGTACGTGCAATTGCGTTGATAAAGAAGATGGTTGTCTGCAACTTTTAGCTCCTAAGTCGTGTCTAGACTCTAACATGAAAACGAGGCTGCAGATATTGAATTGGTTTATTGAAGTTGGCCGTGTTGTCTAAGTAATAATTCAAATAAGATATGAATTTATTTCTAATTAGCATTTATAGTTCCGTAAAAAAAGAGAATCAGTTGCAAACCTTGAAATTACATGGGTTATAAAACATGTAAACATATTGTGGCAAAGCAAGAACAAATAATTAATCAATGGACTTTTTGAGAATCTAAAAGTTTCAGAATGTTTTGGAAATTTTACTGTTCTGCTTGTTAAAATTTCTTGTTAATTGTTGATGTAACTAAGGCCCGAATGAGTTTCTGAGAGTTAAGTGTGCTTGGGTACCACATCCTTTTCGCCTAGCTATTCTTTACTCACCAAGTGTGTACCACTAGAACTGCATTAAGGCTTATGCGTGTTGCCAGTCTACCGTTTAGGCCGATTGCACAGCTGGTTAGTACTTCCGAGAATGAACAAGATTGGACGAATACACTGCTTCGAAAACGAGCAGGAGTGGGATTCATCCATTCACATTCGTTAAAAATCAGAACTGGAAATTATTAAACCCTTAACTGCGCAATTTAATGCCAGGATCAAAACTTATAACACCGCCTTGACTTTCAAAGCAATTAGTTCTCTTATATATTTTGGTGTGTTTTGTTCATTTATCCAAATGATTTATCTTCTGCTCTGTTGTTATTATTGTCCACTGCTTTGTCAGTTATTTTTTATTTTGAATGCGAGGAAGGATATATATATATATATATATATATATATATATATATATATATATATATATATATATATATATATATATATATATATATATATATATATATATATATATATATATATATATATATATATATATATATATATATATATATATATATATATATATATATATATATATATATATATATATATATATATATATATATATATATATATATAATGAAGTAGAGATAGATTTCTTATTCAGTGAATTTTTGTAGATAGTACTGTTTCACTTTCACATCTGAGATACCATTAGCCAACTTGCATTTTCGATTGCTTGATTCTCACCATCAGATGTTTTGTAGATAGAGTTTATCTACGGATTTCTTTGATTGCTTTAATATTAAGTATAATGGCCTGTAGGTTCTGTGCTTTTAATAGGTACTTATCCATCAAATTCTAGCATTAGGTTAGGCTGTGGTAAACCGCTTGTGAATCAACATTCCAAAACCGAACGAACCAGTACTCTGTGCTAGTAAGTACGATAGGGTAATGTATTTCAGAAATGTCAACGGTATTTTTCACGCGTAAACCACGATGTATTTTTAGAGGTATTATCGGTTAGGAATCACTTGATGTAGAGTCTTTCTTACGTAATCCGAAGCATCTTTAACTTACTGTTTTCTACAGTTTGTATCTTGTTCTACAAGAGAAGATTTTCGTGTGTAAAACGCCCTGTACACTGAAAAATGTTTAATCTTTAAAATTCTCTGATAACTAAAAGGGTTTGGTTCAATTGAATATTTTGTCCTTTGATTCAACAATATTTGTCCCTGTAGAAACTAATCTTAGCAGGCTCATAATTCACTCTGTATTCAGAATTTTTTAAAACACTCATGGTAAATTAGGATAACGAATAGCCTTATCCTGTAGGCCAGTTGACTTCTATGTTCTGCATTGAAACGTAAGGAATCAGCTATCTAGCTATCTTAAAACGTTTCAAAACGATTGGATCATTGGAATGGATTATAACTCTATATTTGAAATAAACTAGTGTTGTCTCTCTTTTATTTTGTAGCAGTTGGCTTTATTTTGCAGTTGCAGAGAGCTTTATCATACGCGGCCAGCTTTAAATTTTGTGTTTATTAAGATAGAACAATTACAGCCCTTGGCCTATATTATTTTTATAGTGGCTTATTTGTGTTTCATTTGTTTTTTCTTTGTTTTTAGTGATCGCTCGTACTATGCACTTGCTAATTCCCAGTCGAACTACATCTTGTATTTTCTGTGTTCGATATACAGATTTGGACGATCATAGATAGGTTTTATATTAATGGTATTTTGTCGCCTAAAGTTTAGACGTTTAGTATCATTTTTTATATACATCCAAGTAGCTATATAAACTGCATTTCTAAGCGTGGTTATATACTTGTATTTTAGCCTGTTATTCAATATTATAACTTCTAGGTTTGTATCAGGATAGTGCCCGCTAGTGTTCTTGCATAGGCCGTTTCCAATTCAAAACATATGCTCACGAATCCTAGCTTGAGATCAAGTTGAGAATTCTGCTACCCAATTAGTGTCTTCTTTGCTGGATCCTTAAAAGCTGGTACATTCTATAACCTATCGCAAATTTTTTGCATCCAAACTGGCATGAATTTACAACATCGTTTGTGGCCGTGTCGGTATGATTATTACTTAGTGCTGCCACTTGGTAGAGTGGGTATTACACCATTAAATGCCGCAAAAGATCTTTGCTGGAGACACACTGCCGCCCTATGATACTAAATTACCATGCCTTTCAAAAAATGGCCAAATTTTTATTGCAATGAGATCGTAAACTGTTTGGTTGTGGCTTCCGTTGCGAGGTATTGGCATATATCAATGTGCATTATTTCACTTACATAGCCATGCGGTTTCTTGCTTTTCTACGAGTTTACCCATTCTATTTCTAAAGAAATTGCTGCACATCAAACCAATATCAAGTAATACAGACAGTGCATTATGCAAGGTATTCTAACGATCGCCAACCAGAAATAGCAGGCATTTACTTTTGGATATTAAATCTTGCTACGGGCACAAGACTGAACAATGACGTGCTGCTTTGCTGGGTTACATGGCGGATTCTCTGATCGGGAATATCTTATACAAAGCATTTTAGGCCCATGAAAAGATGAGCTCGAATCAAAAGGCATTCAAGAAGTTGATTGTCTATTGTACTATACTATACTATACTATACTATACTATACTATACTATACTATACTATACTATACTATACTATACTATACTATACTACACTATACTATGCTATGCTATGCTATGCTATGCTATGCTATGCTATGCTATGCTATGCTATGCTATGCTATGCTATGCTATGCTATGCTATGCTATGCTATGCTATGCTATGCTATGCTATGCTATGCTATTCTATGAGCGTCTTCTGTGAGCACAGCCACGATCACGCCCAATTTTTTTTTTTCAGTGAAACGTAACTGATGGAAAATATGCATTTCGCCATATTAGGAACTCGCCTGACTAGGATACATTTCGTATGAAGGGGACTGACCCCCTTCCCCCTCAAATTACCTCTGCCGTCTCATGTATTGATAGCACAGTGGAGTTTTACTCTGCTTTACAACCAGGGTATTTGTGGTTCGAGTCCCACTACAGTACGCTTTCAAAGCAGTGTATGTATTAGCTCGTCCGGAAATATCGACTAACTACACGATGGCCTGGCTGGCAGAGAAGTGAGTTAGAGTAATGCTTTATGTAACTCTAGCTTGAAAAGTCTGTTGGTACTACAGAACTTCACTATAGCACGAAAAAGCGGGAACATTCTTTTAGCATACGGAATGCTTTTTCGTCCGACACTCGTCAGAGTATGAAACGTCGGATAACGACCGAAACGTCAGATAACGACTGGTTCACCTTTCGGCCGTTATCCGACGTTTCATATTCTAAAGAGTGTCGGACAAAAAAGCTCTGACGAGTGTTGGACGAGTGTTCCCGCTTTTTCGTGCTTTAGTGGAGTAACTCTAGCTGTAAGTTATCTTCGGATATCGGTCGGTTGGTAAAGAATAACCAGTCATTTGTATGGAATGCCCAAGGACAATAAACATGTCTTCCTTACTTACTTACTTACATTACAAGAAAATTACAGATTATATCGGTCTCAGGAACTGTGAAAATCAGGAAAACTTTTATGGGATTCAAAATGCAAAATCGAATCTAGAACTAATGGATGTTTCTTTTCTTCTGTAGCCTTACTTTTTACTTTTTAATTTTGAAACATTTATTTGCTCTGTCCTTGTTCTATTGTTTAGAAACGAACTATATTTATTGTACATACTATTGTAGTAATGGAATATATTCAATGAACTCTTACTTACTTAATTACTTTCTCCAAGCCTAATATGTGTGTGCGTGTCTTTTTGGAAGTTTCCTTGACCCAGAAATTTACCCCCCTACAGATATTGCAACAAATAACACTTTCCATAAGGTTTGGCAAAAGTAGCAAGTGATCCAGCAGCAGACAAACATTTAGAAATAATGCTCATGTTGTTTAAGCAAATATCCCTATTACTTTTTAGCTATTTGTAAAAAGGAATGTCATAATGGCGGCAAATGCGTTGGACCTGATCGATGCAAATGCGCAGGAGGATTCTCTGGAGAGACATGCGAAGAAGGTATGTTTCTCCTAATGGGTATCATCTCATTTCTTGCTGAAAGAACTTTGCTGTCTCCACTAAGGTATTGTGCTTCTTGTTGACAGAAATTTGTGTTGTTCGTTGTCATCATTGTATCCATCCACTCATCTTTGTATGTCGTTGTTTTTGTTTTGGTTTTTAGGAAGCCTGATTTGATGCACGGCAGATTATTACTTGACTTCACTCCCTCCACAGTCCAAATATGTCCTCCGCAATAGCCAATAGTAGATGGTTTTCTTGCTAACAGTTTCAAGTAGTAAATAGTGTGTGTGTGTGTGTGTGTGTGTGTGTGTGTGTGTGTGTGTGTGTGTGTGTGTGTGTGTGTGTGTGTGTGTGTGTGTGTGTGTGTGTGTGTGTGTGTGTGTGTGTGTGTGTGTGTGTGTGTGTGTGTGTGTGTGTGTGTGTGTGTGTGTGTGTGTGTTAGATTAAAAGTGTGAGGAATTTGCCATTTAACCTCATGATATTTCAAGCTCCTTCTTTTCAGCTATCTAACCCTCCAATCACTGGGCTGTACATCCTCCCATTCGCCATTTCATCTTCGATCCTTCTATTCACCAATCCAGCCACTCACTTACCCATCAATCAATCAATCAATCAATCAATCAACCAATCAATCAGTCAATCAGTCAATCAGTCAATCAGTCAATCAGTCAAGTAATCAATCAATCAATTAATCAATCAATTAGAGAAATAATCATCCTTCTTATAATCAAAATCACTTAAATCACTCTCCGATTTTTGAATCTGATTTTGCAGACCCCTTCATTTACCCTACCCCACCCTTTTCACTATGCATTCTCTTTACGTCCGTACCAAACCAACTAATAAATATGATATGCCATCTGTGATTGCTTTGCTGTTATTTGCTCACCATTGTCTCCCTTTCGTAGACCGAAATGAATGTAAAATAGAAAATGGTGGATGTTCACAGAAGTGTGTCAATACTTTTGGCTCGTTTTCATGCGAATGCGCTGATGGCTTTAAACTTTCTGAGGATGGCAAAAAGTGTATTCGTGAGTTCTCTGTCATGTTTCTGTTGTATTCTTAAACTTACATGTATCATTGCTTTTTGTTTCACTCTCGTGAAATGATTCTATCATTACATCTAGTTTCTCCCCCAATTTGCCCCAACCCCTTATATGTATTGGCCACTGGGTGTGACATAGATAATGCACCCATTAGTTTCGTTTTCAATGTGTTGTAGATGTTGTGTAATTTTTATTGATCTTGTATTAACAGAAGTGCATTGAAGAAAAGATTATGATTATGATTATGATTGTATCGATTATTACATTCACCAGTACCTTGCTATTCCTTTAATGAAGAATGCCCTTGTGCATAGATACTGTAAATCGTCGATTTGGTCCCCCTTGAGGCTTATTTTTTGGTGCTTTTTAGGTGAGGGTTTTTCGAGGGGGCTTGTAAAATTACCTGCTCCTTTACTTCATAACATTGAAAGATGCCAAGATCTTCAATAACTTCTGTGGTGGGGACTTGTTCGAAGGAAGGGCCTATTAAAAATTTGAAGCTTTAGCGTGGGAGCTTATTCGAGGTGGTTTTTCAGGGGGGGGGGGGTAATTCGAGGATTCACTGTATTGTTCAGCTCTCGCAGTTAGCAATATAGTTACTCTTTTACCAGTGATTACATCATTTAACGACAGACTTAACTGGGATAATTATTTGTCTTGCTTAACAGGTATTCTTCGTATTCTTTATGAGCGATAGATAAAATTATGAAGCTTTTTGTTTATGCATTTTATCAATCCTGCATTTACTTGGATTCATCTTTTCCTAAACCTTTTTATGAGAGCCAGGTAATTTTGGCTGCATGCTACTTTTGAACATTTTAGCAACGAATGCAGACGCTTATTGTCAACCTCATTGGAATATGTTTGCCAAAAGAATGCCTATACTTGAGTGCTTGTGAAAATTCTCATCTGAGGCTGAGCGTGTTCTGGCATTAGTCTTACTTTTTTGGTATATCAAATCTCAGTACTCTTATACATTGTATGTTATAATGAAAAAGCGGCGTGTATCCTACGAAGAAGTAACTTGTACCGACACACATGAGTCATTGTAGGATTGTTGTTCAAGAATGTACTTTACTTCACTACAGCACGATAAAGCGGCACCATGTTTTAGTATGCCTAAAACATGGTGACGCTTTTTCGTGCTGTAGTTAAGTTCTTTTGTATGAACAGACTTTTAATGTGCTTTCCATTAGATGGCCTCTTATATTCTTTTATTGAATTTTTTTATAGCTTGTTTGGAATGTAGTACTTCTTGGAAATACCTCTCGCTGAAACTAGAAGCAATGGAGAAAGTAACTTCTATTTTCACTGTTTGTTTATCATCATTAGTTGTGTGCAAATGCCTTATTTTGGTAACAATACAGCAAGTATTTTTTCGCCCTATCGTTACTCCTCATTATACGATTAGCAAGGTGATAATAGCCCACCTATATCTATATGGGCGGTCGCTGGATACAAACAATAGTATTTGTTTTGGCTGTGACAGTTATTTGGACAACGGATATGTTTTATATCGTTAAAGGACAATTTAGCAATTGTTGGAAGATTATTGTGGAATGTTAATTCTGTTGAGTGTGCTGGGGGAAGGGGGGAGTGGGCCATACTTCTCAGGCTATCAGCAGCTTTAAATTTGAAATAGTTTGATATAATTTCCAAGGAATTATTCAGTAGGCTTTGACAGAATTGACACCCCGCCTTATGCTGTCTGATATTTGTTTGTAAGTTTGTAATTAATACCTCGTTTTAGTACCCAACAGAACATGAAGAAGTTCAAAAAAGTCTGTAGAAGTATTTATTCTCGGATGATTTATCAATCATGTTCCTATTTCGTTAGACAAGTAATCTAGAAATCGTTATCTCATTTGTATATTTATGTTTCAGGTAGTTGCAGGCCTTTCTTCTGTGATTCATAAGAATGCTACCCAACAATCCGAATCGGTACTGTTGCATTCCAAATACTTTTGTACGTCAATCTAACTGGCCTCTTGGGGGCCAGTCATTAATTCTTACAGGAGAGGGAGTGGAAGATATCTGGGAGGGGGGGACCAAAATTCTGCACTCTCAGAGGGAGGGGATTAGAAATAAAGAGTATCTCAAGAGAAGGACTATGGAGTTTCTTCTGAAATCCTGAAGTAATGATCAAAATATTTACATGAATCTGAGAGGGGGAACGAAAATTCCATCAAATATATGAGAATGTCTTCCACCCCCTCCCCACAAGTAATTAATGACCTGTCCCTTAGATGTCATTTTAAGGCTTTTGTAATGTAATTTGTTCATAATGCCTCGGGCTCTCATTTGAAAGGGCTGTTGTTTGATATGGTTCCTATTTCATGGGCTATTATTTAGAAAGACTCGTATTTGGAGGGACTCTTATTTAGAAGGAATGATAACGCACTCTTTTCTAAGAATCCCTAATTTTTCGCTGAGCCTTAGTATTCTTACATTTTTTTGATTTTGAGCCTAAGAATATTCATAAATTATTCTTAACTTTTGGTGACTTTGAGCATTAGTACTCTTATAGGCTAAATTCTTATTATGAAAAGTGTATAACTGACACTCCCCAAAGAGTTGCTGTGTCGCATTATTGTGTAGTGATTCAGAGACCCGGTATGTGGAGCTCACATTTGTTTTGTTTTCTAATGAAAACTCAAGCAAACAAAATATCTGACCTTTGATGAATCTTGAGCCTTGCATTATTCCTATAGACAATTTTAACATACAGAGAAAAATGTGAATTATTTGCAGTGGGATATATGAATTTACTGTAATTTGGAAAGGCTCATATTTAGAAGATTCTCATTTTGGAAGGAACTTAAAGTTTTTCTCATGTCCTTAGCAAACTTATTGAATTAATTTGGCTCTTTAACTATTTAGCGATAAGTTAGATTCACATTGCCTTCTGTTTTCTAGCTAATCAGCTGTATCCCTTTGTATCTTTTAGTTTGCCCTACCAAGGTTATCATCCATCCCACAAGATGAACCAGGGTTCGAAGCTGAGGTAAGTAAATTTGTCATCATTCCCATTGTACTATTCTCATGAACTGTGTTGGGTAGCGTACGTACACAGCTTTACGACGTAGTTTTTTTGGTCATAGTCGCAAGCTGCAATGAAACTCGCACTTCATTTATTAAGAACCTGCAGTCTGAATTTGTCTATTTTGACTTCATTTGCTTAGAACCATTTCAGCTTGACCTATGGCTTGAGGTTCAAACCAAGTTCTTAGGGACCGGTCATTAATTCTTCCAAGGAGGGGATGGAAGACGTCTAGGAGGGGGAACCATAAATCTGCTCACTCAGAGAGAGGGGAATGAAAAATAAAGAGTACTTTACAATAAGGAGTAAAGAGTTTCTTCTGAAGTCCTAGGGTGGGGACCAAAATTTTTACATAAACATGAGAAGGGGAAGATAATTCAATCAAATATATGAGAATGTATTCCACCCCCTCCCCACAAGTAATTAATGACCTGTCCCTGATAAATAGCTGCATTCTTTATCTACTGAGAGATAAATTCAGCCTACTTGGCAATCAACCCCTTTCATGTATGCTCCAAAATATTACATACGTTAACTGCGACAGGCAAGGTAGGGAGGGATGAGATTAATCTTAGCACCTTGCACCCTGGTTACTGGGATTACTTCATTTGCATATGACCATCAACAGGTTCATTTCAAAATCTTACGTTCCTATGTGCGGGGTTGTACTGTATTTCATCCTAACTGTAACTAAAGCTGAACTCTCATATACAGTAGTCATTAGTAAGCCAATCTGATCATTTGTTGCCTTCGAAAGCTCGGTTAACACGCAAGCTAATCAACATAAAACTAGTTTTTCTCCTTGCTTGTGTCAAGAATATCATATTCCCATTGATTTGGTTTGTTTACACTGCTTCAAAGTCATTACTGCAATACATATCTGTTGGAAGTCTTTCGTAATCCCATTTCTTCTCTTTGTTTTGGGAGATCAAATCAAATGATCCCAATGATTTTCACTGATGCATTGATATCATCTAAGCCACAACGATGGCCGCCTAATTCAGTCGATAATATCCTCTTCATGGTGGGATTTGATTATCTTAGATCTTGACAAGAAATTGGCCATGCTTTCGCCTCGTATGTCGAATTATGTTACAATACAAAGGAAGAAATGACATCTTTGATTGAGTTTTGGGTGACGCTTAATTACATATGTCACGATAGCTAATGATAAAATTCAATTCACAAATTAGTTAATTTATTGGATCGTAAAGTAGAATTGAAATCTTTGTGTGCAGATTTGATGTGGTTTTACAGTGCATTGATTTGCTCATGTATTTCTCTGCCGATTGCTATTAAGCCATAGTTTTTAAATCCTGGCTTCGTGCTTCTAGTCTCATGTCCCCTTGCCTATTACCTCCTAGTCTCACGACTCCCTCCCTCACACTCAAAGCACATATTACACAACTTGCGAAGGCAAATGTAGATGTTCAATTTGTCACTAAAGTCATTTGACAGCTTTTTATGAGTTCTATCTTTGTGTCCTTGAATGAATTTCAAAACATGTTGCGTCAATGTAGGAAAATATTTTTACTAAAGATTTTTGCTAGATATCCCCTGACATGCAAGAAACAGCATTTTTAGTTTTCTTTCTCTGCTTGGCAAGTATACTGATAACGTACTACAGACTGACTAAATTCTAATTTTTTTGCATTTTTGAAGAGGAAAGAGTTGGCAGAATTAAGAGGAGAGAAGGTTAGACTGATATCTTCGTATTAATGTAATCTCTTATTATTCGACATTTGAGCAAAATCGTTGTTGTTTCAAGTTCTCATCGCGTCAATTAGGATAATATAGGTATATGTACGGTAGAAGAATTCCCCACATATCAATTTTACGTCCATCCATCTAAAGGCAAAGGTATAGGTTGATTTTTACTGTACGTATAAGTACATTAAATTAAAGAGCATACTGGGTTACAAAACCTGCAGACCCTAGAACTGCTGATGCCTTTCGTCTATTGTTGACACTGGGTTTCTGTAGTCTCCATCTATCTTTTCTTACGTTGATGTTTGCATGTAGTTTAAATTTATCAAAGGAAAGATATACCTCTGCCTCTACAACGAGAATACAGTTGCTATGTAATGTTACAGTCATTTATCCTTTGATTGTTAGCCGGACCTCATTCTGGTGGTTTAGCTCATATAGTTAAACAACCAATTTTGAAGAGGTGGGTGAATTTTCCTTCTCACTCTAGGCCTGATATGCTTATTAACTTTTGGTATAAGGCTAGTTTGCCTTCCATTCAGGGTGAGCCTGGTGACAGAGGTGCAAAAGGTGAGAGGGGTGCACCTGGACCTCAAGGACCCAAAGGATTGCAAGGCCCACAAGGACCAGTTGGTGTACTGGGGGCCAAAGGTTTCGACGGAAGACCTGGAGAACCCGGAATAAAGGTTCGTGAGATTTTGAAAGGATAGAGATTTCAACATAACTTGTGATCTTCTCGCGTAGAAACTTTGCACCCTACCAAGCGAAAAAGTGCAACCGTGACACAAGAGAAAAGTTACTTGCCATACTATCGATCCTACTGGATGCTGCAGTACTTTAATGTCATATAGCTCTGGTATATTGAAAACTGAGCATCTGCTGGTGTAGCTATTCTCATAAGGCCGTACACCTTTTGATATTTTCTGTATTCCTAGGGTGAAAGAGGTTCTACTGGAGCTCCTGGAGTGAAAGGTGAAAAGGGAGAAAAAGGTGATAGCTATTCATTGGTGAGTGTATCGTAATTCCTCGTGATGTCCTATATTGGTTTGGTCTCTCTATTTTATTTACATGTTTTACATCTAGAATTTATTGTGATGAGATTTGTTTCTTGCTACGTTGGTAATAGGCCATATTGCAGAATTTGAATCAAACCATAGCTTTCGATTGAAGTGATCTGAATGTTATTGTCCTAATTTTCCATCCTCCGAATCATTCAGAGAAAAAAGCAAATGAAAAAATTTCTTAATTTACAATGATCTATGCTCCATGAAATGCGAACTGCAAAAAGCTATTGCATTTGTGGAGCCTTTTGAAAGACTATGGATTCAAAATGAGGTAGAAGACATAGAGTTCCTGTTTCTTAGCTGAACTCTGCTTACCTCTGTAAATTACTGGAAAAAATAAACAAAACTTCGCCTCTTCTTTCTTGAGAGAAATACTTGGCTTTACTATTTAAAAGTGCATCCCATTTCTCTCATGAGATAGCTTTTCCAAATATCTTCTTTGTGTTTCCCACTCAAAGTGCTATGACCCATAATCCTCCTCTATGGAATTAAAGCCTCCATGACGCCCTTTTGTTTTGTGTCCTAATTTTACGTGTAGCATCCATAACTTATTTTCAGATGTAGCAATTGTTATGTATGCCTTTCAACGAATCTCTTTTCACTTCGAATCTCACTGGCTTATTAAATTAGCATTGCTCAAGACATATATAGACTATAAGTCTGTTAGACAAGGGTTTCTCAGACACCAAACAGATGCCGACTCAGTTGCGACCAATTGATCTCCCTGTAGAGGCTTCAATTTGAATTACAATATTGTATTGCATATGTTACTGCATAGGATTTTCAATAGCATTATTCGATATTAGGCCTGGATGGCCCGTGAAAGAAAGTTGTCCGCTAATACGAATATATGAACCACGGAGAAATGGCAGTATATTGACAGTTATACCGAACACCTCTTATCATTCTCCCATACTAAATAGGAAATTTCTCAGAACCATATAAATTGCCGACGCGCACTGATTCTATAGTTAAGTATCCAGAGTAATCGCTAGGTATGCGCATGGCTGTTAATCGCAGCTTTTAATCTGTTACCGTGCGGATATTTTACTCTATTATTGGTCACACCAGTGAGTGAGTATGATCTAAGTGCTCTATGAAAGTATGATGGTTCTTTCACCAGGCCTGCTTTATTTCGCCTATTCATCATCGGTATATATGCGGTATATCTTACCTAGTAACGGCATGCTGCTAATAGTTTTCTGCAAGCTGTGCGAGTTGAGGCGAATCTTTATCGATCCACGAAAGAGTTCAAGAGTGATCTTCAACCAATTGCTCTGCGCGCTTCCACTTACGTCAACACTAATATATCTAATATATATATTTGTATTTATTTATATATACATGTACATTTGTAACCCAAAACATTATGTATACTTTGACTATGTTAGTTTCGATCAAATTTTAGCAATTCCATTCTAGCCTACTGTTTGCTCTTATTGGTGATAAAAGACCAAGAGGCTTGGGGAGGGGAGCTCATTTTGTTATTTTTCTTGGCCAGTAGCTTTGATCCCCCCCCCCAGTTTATCTTACAAATGACCTTGCTGTAGATAGTTTGGAGACAAAAGGCTCCATCATCTCGAAAGATCGGAGGGTTCCAAGGGTGTACTATATGCTTGCACATATTTCACTAGAAGCCGTCTTGTGAACGAGGTTGCCTTACACGCGCCATGTATTCATTCTCATATATTTGATGGAATTTTTGTCCCCCCGCTCAGATTTATGCAAAAACGTTTGCCCCCACTCCAGGACTTCAGAAGAAACTCCATACACCTTCGTTTAAAATGCTCTTTATTTGTCATCCCCCTCCTTCTGAGTGTGCAGAATTTTGCTCCCCCCTCCTAGATGTCTTCCATCCTCCCCCCTGGAAGAACTAATGACCGTTCCCTTAGAGCTATTATTATTAGTAGTATCAATTTTAGTACTATACTTATTGGTCAGCTACCCCCCTGGAATATGGCATGGCGCTTTTTTGCTGTTGCCCCACTTTTAAAGAGGTCCCCTGCTTCTCATGTGCATCAAGCCTGTTGAGGAGGATTACTTTCTCAATGTAACCCGACCTTATTTGTCTAGTTTAAATTAAGGCCAATGA
Organism: Mastigias papua; assembly: GCA_964019165.1. Lineage (NCBI taxonomy): Eukaryota > Metazoa > Cnidaria > Scyphozoa > Rhizostomeae > Mastigiidae > Mastigias > Mastigias papua. Next base: position 1,819,073 of record OZ025273.1, on the reverse strand, counting down.
TCTGGGTAGTTATGTATTTGCAATCGTTTGATTTTTTTACAAAGACATCTTATGTTTCTGCGTGATGGAAAAGCAATCTAGAACGAAGCAACATCAAATATTTCATTTTCGAGTCAAGTATCTTATTCCACAATTCCGGGAACTAGACTGGCTTGCTGGTGTTACCAAGTTTCCACATCTTGTGGGTTATTTTTCGAGGGGCGATTCATTTGTGTAGCTTGGCAATTTCGTTTAACAATGGGATATTTGCCCACATAGAGTTGAATTCCTTGACAGGATATGAATGAATATTCTAGTGAATATAATGGCCTGGTTTGTGATGTTATCAGGCATAGATGTTTCCATCTTTCATAATCATCATAACCGCCGTGATATTAATACTGTTTATTATCCAATCATTATCAAAACCCTCGCTTGTCAGTATTTAGTTCCTGCAATGTCTTTCTTCGTCCCATAAAATAAGGTTGTCAAGATTAGGCTTTTCAGGAACTCGTTCCTTAGGCTCATACGTTCACTGCCTTCCTCAGGTCAACCCTGCCGACGTAAACGATCGGTGTCGTCGTGAAGAAATTTCATCGTCACTCGAGATACGTTCAAGAGCCTGTGGCTTTTTGCTACTTTAATGCAGATTTAACTGCATGGGCTCGTTAATACTATCTGTACCGATATGTATTGGACCTAAGTGCTTAGCTCGTAAATATTGCTGCGTCATAAGAATGCCGGAACTCATGCGGACATAACTTCCACGAATGAATCACGTTCACTGATATGTGAAGAGTTATCCTCGTGCCATCACCACATATTTTTTCTACTCTTCTTATCCACCTCTTTTCATCTGATTTACACAAAAAGGAAGGGACCTATTTGCAACCAGCGGACTGTTGACCCCATTCAAAGAAGCCAGGTAGCAAATTATGAGAATTACTCTAAAGTATGCGATGCAGCCTCTTGCTCGTGCAATACCGTGCCACAAATCAGTCCCTGGGAGCTTATTTACTTTTTTGTACTTTTTGGGTTGGGGGATTGCTCGAAGGGAGGACTTGTTGTAGAGAGAGAGTTCATAAAATTATCTGAACATCACTGGAAATTAATTGCAAAAATTCAATTAAAATATGAGCATCAGTTTATAACAGCAGACTTATTAGCAATTTGAAGTTGGTCATTGGGCTTACTTGAGGGGAGGCTCTTTCAAGGGTGGGCACCAAGGATTTACTGCAGTGCAGAGTTGGCTTGGCTAGTTTTTGACTTCATTGATTCAAGACCAATTGAGGCAGCACTTTTTGACAGGGAATATGTAATTTCAATCTAATAGTATCAACTTAACGGAAAGAAAAGATCACAAAATACACTGAAATCCATTTCATATTCAACAGTGATATAAGGAAATAACTGTGATCATATGAAGAATGCAATTTTTATATAGAGCCTAGTGCAAGGCATACACATTTTTTATTTTATAAGAAACCTAGCTCAAGACCTAGTACTAAAAGTTTCTTAATTTTTGGCCATATTTTAGTTCTAAAAGTTTCTTAAAAGTATGTTAAGTTAAGTAAGAAAGATTGTATTGAAAACGATATAAAACACATGGATATAGCAAACTATTAGCATGACAGCAAACAGAAGACGTTAGTGCAGTTCTAGATCTAAATCAACCTCATGTCCACATCGTTAATTTGGGTAAACTTTATGTAATCTTCACTTTGGTCGTCGAAAAGGATACGGTATTGGTTCAGTTTTGCGTTGAACTAGGTAATGGTTCCAACGTGCCATTTGTCATAAAATGCGCACATCTCTCTCTCAACCAAAGGATCTTTCTCATATCTTTCTCAAGCAATTCACTTTAGTTGACACTTGTTAAATCCGTGGGGGAAATATGTTTTGCAAACCCCAAATTTTGAAATAGCACAGAAATTTCCAAAGTTTCTTAGCTCTTTCGTTGTAGTTCTAAAAGTTTCTTAAATTTTAGCGTGCCTAGTACTAGGTTGCTTATAAACTGGTTTCTTATTGAAAACAAAAACGTGTAGCTCCTTATTCTTATTCAAGACCCCTTTTGATGGCTTGTTGATGCTAAGAGTTCCTTATTACACACTTTTTCATGAGAATATAATCTTTAAGAATACTGAGGCTCAAAATCCCCTGAAATGTAAGAATAATGCAAAGCTAAAGCTTCATCAAGACTTAGAATTTTTGTTTATCTGAGTTTCCTTTAGAAAACAGAACAAGTGTGAGCTTCATTTATCCTGTCTGTGGTGTCATTATGCTATGATGTGTGGTGTCATTATGCTATGATGTGACACAGAAACTCTTCAGGGAGTGTTGGCTATGCACTTTTTAATATAAGAATATTGTCTACACAAGTATTAATGCTCAAAATCACTAAAATTTAAGAATAATTTACGAATAATCTTTGGCTCAAAATCGAGTAAAATTAACAATATTAAAAGCTCAGCGAAAAATTAGGTATTTTATAGAAAAGCCGTGTGGTACTGTCGTCTGGTCTCCATGAATAGATATAGCAGTGGACTGTGTGACACCTTTTGCTGAAACACTTAACTTGAGAATTAATAAGATGGCGAGGAGGTGGGAGAAACCTGAAAATTATTAAGCACCCGGGAGTATGTTATTTTTGTCAAAATACATTCACAGTTTGCATCATATCTACTTGGCTTGCCTCACCAATCTCAAAAGGTCACTCTCGTGAAGTAATGTAGTCCTTGCGCATGGATTTGAGCCAATATGGAGAGACTCGAAACATTTCAAATCTTTTTTATAAGAAATGTGACTCAAGGGCTTGTAGCAGAAGTTTCGTAATGTTTGGTCACGTTCTAGTTCTAACAGTTTCATAAAATTTTCTTAAGTCAATGAAAAACATTGCAGTGATAATGAATGCAAGAAAAAAACATTGCCTTTTGTCGTGCCCATAACGTATGTCACATAAAACATACTGTAGAAGAAACTTGTTAAATCTGTGGAGGAAAAAAGGCATTTCCGAAACTGTGAAAGATGGCTCAGAAAGTTCTAAGGTTCCTTAACTCTTGCCTTATAGTTCTAAAAGTTTGTTAAATTTTAAGGTGTCTAGTATTGAGCTTCTAATATACCTGTATTTTTGTTATAAAAGAACGTTTACCATCTATAAAGCTTTGTTTCCTACAACTTTACTGAGGCTTTTTGCTTACCACACTATAAATCCTATTACTTGAGGCTCAGAGAGATCTCACACTTTTATGGAGAGCAGTATCGTATGACACAGCAAGAGTATAGGGAAGGATGTAATGACAACTGCAGAAAATGCACCTTGGCATAGCCTCCAATGCATGGGACCTCGAACGCTGCAGAATATCTTGTTTTGCGATAGCCATTTAAAAACATAAAGTGTTCTTTTCAGCTGCCCGATGTAATTATTAAATGAAACTTTATAATTCAGGCGCCAGTGCAGGTTTTTCCACGCTCGCATGTCACTGCATTTAGCATTGACACCTTATGTAATGTATGATGTCATTAGATTGAATTGTTCACGGATTGTTATCAACATCCTACTTTCAGCAAGAATGTCTCAAGTCGCCTAAACCCTTCATTGCCTTGTCTTTCGCCAGTTATTCTACCCAACCCGCGCACTCTATTTGCAACCCTGTTGCTACCCAAACCCTCGGGTTTACATAAATGATATGATTAAGTTTGATATATAGTCCTTTTGCTATTTCGATTTTTCGGTCTTATCTGTTTAATCTTTTCTCCTACTGTTACGCCTTCATTTATGGAAACATTCTATCCAGCTACAAGTAGAATGTAGACCCATTTTAGTTTCCATTTCCAATGACATTTTCTATCTGTCTGGTCATCCCTTCGACTCCATCTGTTTGTTGATTTAAATTGGAGAAATGCAGGCTGAAAATGAAAATGCCTCCGTGCTTGCATACCGATTAAGTCTTACGCTCAGGGGAATTCAATTGGACGTGGAACATTGCAGGCTAGTCGTTGACACAATAGTCGATGACCACCGTTCATGAATTCATTCCATTATCTTCATAAATTAAGTTTGTAATTAACTCGATATTAGTTAACGAGTAGCTACGAATTGATCTTCGTTCATGACTTCTTTCGCAGCTAAGTGGATTTGAGCTCCATTGTTGGGGAAATACAACATCAATATATGATGATTATGGCCGTGATAGCTTTGATGGTGACGATGATTAAGCTGATTATGTAGTGATTATGATGATGGTGATGATGATGATGATGGTGGTGGTGATGATGATGATGATGATGATTATGATTATAGTTGTGATTGTGGTGTTAGTATATTATTGTTTTGATTATTTAAGTATTAAGTTCTAATTTTTTTTGCATTTTTATGCTGTTAGTGCAACAAACATGCGTATGAATTAATAAGGAATAATAAGGATATTTTTAATGGATTTCCTTCAATACACTTGAACTTTTCAAAAGTCATGAAGAGGCGAGTGAATAGAAGGAAACGTGTATCCCATGTCTGCTTTGTCCTATTTCTTAATTCACAGTCACAAGCTCGTTATATTAGCTCGCCATCGTGGTTTGCAAGGTTGATTTGATTGAATTATACCATTGCTGGAAAGAACTTTGTTTACAATTCCCGGTAATGATTAGGCGGTTATTTTTAGAAAGATAGCGAAGAGTCTACTGACACCGATACGACTTGTGATGTCATTTGCCTTTATTTGAAACTGTGCTCTTCCTAATTAAGAACATCTCAGAAAATATCAATGCATTCGTAATGAGACCTGAATGCTTGAAATGAAATATTACAAGGACGGAGCACGGTTATTCAAGCGCGATGATTTTTAACGTGCCTTTTAGGTTTTTGTTTTGCAAAAGGGCCTATATCCTGGACATTGGGGAGATTAGATTTTAGTGAGTTTGAAAGAGCTACTTGTTAAAATTTATAGTTTATTCTTCAGAAGTATCTTCAAATCAACTGACTGTTTGCGGAGAAATTTGAGAAATGCTTCGTTGATGTGACTGATGCCATGTAATGATCCAGTGAAAAAAAGCAGCGCAGACTATTTGCTTTGCTAAGAGGGGACGATAGGCTACTCAAACATGACAGATTCAGACCATGTTCAGACCGATGCGTAGAGTCTGTTCCCAGGTATCTTCTGACATCACATAATCACAAATATCAGTTGAATTTATAGGCGCTCCTTGAAAGAGAGGTCCATATAAGGGCTCATGTTCCCAATCCTCGTACCTACGCTCAATATTGCAGGAAAGCTACTAAGTCTTCGCTTATGGTTTTCATGAAATTGTGTGCTACGTGGGTGCAATGACTAATGGGCATTCCACCCGGAGTTGCTGCAAACAGTTCCATACAGGCTTATTTTGTTATGTGCTGATGAAACTTGCGAGTTGCTGAAGACCTCTCATAACGATCTTCTAGTTCTTCACATATCATTGGTTCAATCCAAATCAGAAAGTTTTTGTTCTATTTGTGTTGCCATGGGATTGTTGCAAAATTTGCGGACGACTTTGCTGCTCGACTTCCAGGTTATGAAACCTGCCTCTAATATTCTCTCTTAGTGCTAGAAGGTCTTAGCACTGATAACACTCTCTTGTTGTAATGGCATTCATTATCTCCCATTGCAAGCGTTTTCAATCTGAGATATGCAAGAAATTTCTCTAACAGAAAAACAAGATACCGCAAATGTGGTGCAATTATGTTCATAATGATGTCAAACTGCTGTTGTTACCAGCGTCATTGACTACAAATTTAGTGCGTTATTCGCCCTTTGTCATCTTTTGTTTGTTGCATTACGAGGTAGGAAATTGCCTTTTTCCTCCTCCATTGTTACTCATTAGGATATGATGGCTGTGTAATGACCTGTTATCCAGTTGCATTTGTGTGAAATTTTATTCTTCACAATGCTTATAGTCCTGATCCAGCTGCCAGATTTTTACTCGAATTTCCATGTCCAGGTTTGCTGTGACCTGGTAGAACCTAAAGGCTGTAGTCTTTGAGTTTTTTTTGTCGTTTTAGATTGTTATCAAAGACTATCGACTTTTTAGAGGCCTATGTGGTCGATTTTCGCTGTCGATATGAATTTTTCGGAAGAGGCAAATTAAAACTATTTTTTTCATTTTATTCATCACATTGCAAAGGGCATATGTAAGAAAGATTTGGGAATTTATATACATTCATGTGCATTTTTGATACCCTTTTATGTACATTCCATGCAAGTTGTATTCATGAAATTTGAAGTTTTTGGTGTTACTGAACCCAGGTTTTTGTTTCCTTCAATATTTTATTGTTTAATATGCTTGTCACCAGCATTCAAAAATAATCTTCATTTGGATTGCAGCTGCGTCAGCTGCGTTTTGCACCTGTCTTCATAGCCCCCGTTCCCAAATTTCGTGCTCACCCATTGCGAAATTTTGTAAAATAATTTCCTTCACTTGGAAATTTCCATTGAGTCAACCTCTTTCTATGTTTCACCAGTTTCTATTCTTTTTTATGTAGGTTAGGGGTGTGCCTTTTTCAATGGGCTGCTGTGTCCTCCCTCCATAACTCTTTGCGAGGGGGCTGCTTTTGAGTAGAAGATAGGCTTTTAATCTCGTGTAGAAGCATGACGAAGGAGCAGCAGAAGCTCTGGCAAGTGGTTTGATCATGCAGCAATTTTCTATTCTATGTCTTTTGTCGTAATTTCCTCAGTAGCTACGCCCGTTGCCTTTCAACATTGCCCAATTGTATGAGACAGTTCATTGTATGTTTGATAATCCAGTTTTGGCCTCTTTTGAAGATAAACTACTAAAGTGCAGTTAGATGCGGTGAAATTATCGCAGGACATTGCCCACTATTGATACTGAAAAGTAGATTATACGATAATTATATACGTATCATGTTGAATTTCTTTGCTAAAAATGATTAGCATTCAAGTTAGTTTGAATGAATGATCATTGTCGATAGACAAGTACGTCCATTGTTCTTGTGTTCCCTTCAATGAGCTTTTTGATACCTGGCTTATTAGCGCCGGATTGCTTATACGTAGGCTGGTTCGAATGCTACAAAACGATCTTTGAATCCTTCTTGTTTAACATAATATGTCTGTGAAGATTTATCAAACTTCGTCGAAAAAACTATCCCACTTTAGGCCAGATTTTTTATCCAAGATGCATTGCTGCAATGGGCTCTCACTGTTCTTTTCTGCTCTTCCTCGTTTCCCTGTATTTCAGGCCTTTCATTTGCCCGTTGATGATATATCCCTGCGCAGCTAGGCAAGCTGAGACTACTTACATATCTTTCTGTCTCTTAGAATTGCCTCTTTTTCTCGGTACAACTACTAGAGGGCCGGGTTGCTTGCACGAATTCAACTTTAGATTGTTATGCGCCTTCACATCAACCTAGTGGCATGGTGCGCAGTTTCTGTGCAAGTATCTGAGTGCTAGCTAGCACTTGCCAATCTGATGCGGACAGTAGGGAGGAGAAATTAGTGAGAGGAAGAAATGGTCAGCCAAGTATCTTGACCAGGGATGGTACTTTCAGTATTAGGCGGTCCCAGTTTACGAACTGTATATGGAACAAACCTAAGTGTGTTTACTCGTTCAAGGCTATGGCAAAAAGAGTTTATAGTATGCAAAATCCTAACAAGGACAAATAATTTTATTGCTTATTGCACATCTAGAGTTGAGCATGAACGATACAGAATTTGATTTTTTTAGTGCTTTGTACTGGATATCCTTTTGGTATTCTTATAGTGCCCCCAATTTTAACATTACTTATGTTATTCTTGTTGGCCATATTCCCACTGATCACTATTCAATGTGACAATTTAGCCATTCCGTTTTCCAATTTTTCTAAACAAGATCCTCTTTCATTAGGGGCTTTTAGGGGGGCCAGGGGGAGCACGTACCCCCGATGCCCCTGAAGTGGACTAATAGGTAGTTTGATGAATAATAAGACAATCCTAGTAGATAAAAATATGGATGGTGGGGAAATCTATTTTGGATTTAGGAAAATCTACCACTACCCTCATTAGTAGTTGACTACTTTTAACATGGTTTCTCATCTCTCTGTTTACTTCTTTATTAGTGATAGACCATCTGTAGAGAAGAGTGCTGCATTTTTGTTGCCATGCTTATGGCATTAGTCACCTTATAGAGGAGGTGCCTACATATCCGCACTTTCATTTCACAAGAGCGAGCGATTTCCTTCGTCGAGGCTGTGTTGAAACACTTGCCTATGCTTTCCTTTCTTTCCCACGTGATCTGATCCAGATCTGCTGCGTATCAACCATTGTATCAACGAAATCGCAGCTCAATGACACTTCAAAGCAGGAGAGGTACTAAATCCCTGCCCAAGATGTCAACAAGGTTCAAGTAGGCGGAAAGCTTATTTCTTCAACTGGTTTCCTTTAAATTGTTTACAACTCCTCTTTAGCAAATGTCCTGCGGGTAACACGGTGCAACCATTACGCCTTCAGATTGAAGTGAATTTGACCAACCTCTCCTGTCATCAGTCAGATCTAGGGGCCAATGGTTTTTAATAAGCTGCAATTAGTTTCTGTCGCCGGTCTAAAGTTACCTCAAAAGCTGTAAAGTCCAAAGGCCAAAAAATACATATCGGGATTGGATGCACTAAAGAGATCTTTTGATTTCGTGGCTCATTACCAACCTACTCATTTCAAGAGTTCAGAAGTCATAAGTCATATCAACATTAAAGGTGAGTTAACACTTTGCACTATGTATATATTTTCAGACTTTATTTTTACGTTGGCAGACGAGGCCTAAGAGAGGTGCACATATTGTCTCCGCCTGTTGTGATACTAAGAAAGAGCTTATATGTTAAACACTGGCCATTTGAAGTCCATTGTAATGATTGATTTAGCTACTACGTTCTGCAGTAAGTAATTTTCTTTGACAAGAACTGCAATATAGTTGCACATGGTTTTATCTCAAGTCACCTCAGGTTCATCAGGATCCTTGTTTAAACATGCGAATTTTTGGCCTCTATTTTTGAGATGGTGTAATATTGGTGCATTCTTGGAAGCAAACACCGTTTCGTAAACAAAGAGTGTAATACCGTCTTGGCACGCCCATTGCCATCCATGAGATTTATGTTAGGGAACATGAATTGGTTATCATTTGCTGCACACTACAGCCTTGACAACCCTATTATCAGTAGTAAATTACGGGAAAATGCGTGCATTGTTATTGCATACTCTGCTATTATAAGACTCTTAGATTTGACGAGCTTCCTTCGGCCATGTGGCCTCGTAGGTGGTAATAAGGAGGCAGAACTGTTTGTACGACTATTGATATCTTTCTTGTTATTATAACTGTAACATTCATGCCATACAGAGAATGGTAGGAAACTTAAGAAATCCTACTACCAAGGTAGCCTTGAGGTTACAGTGGATTAAATTCGTAAAGATGCAAAGGTCTCTAAGCAAATTTCCCCTTTTGCAGTGATCTCCACACAACACTCGTCAGGTTCTCAACAAGTATTGTAGGCCGTATGACACATGTGTCTTCATACTTTAGGCTTTTCCAAAGGTCTTATGCGAAGACAGGAAAGAAGTGCTGCAAATTAAATCCAGATATATTTTCGTAGAAACAATAAATGATATCAATGGTGAACATTAGGTGTGGAAAGGGGCGGTCGCCCCTCAATACTGTTCAAGAAAGGTGACAGTTCTATGATTTGATCATTAGAAGTTTTCGCTGGAGCTGCACCCCCAGGCTCCCGTGGTCGGAGTATGCCCCCCCAATATACCCGAAACTAGTATGCTCCAGGTATATAGCGTAAAAGGCATAGAGCTGTATATATCTTCTTTTAAGAGTTTCTATTGTATTTATATTTGCAAACTATTTGATAGAAATATAGTTTATAATTAAGCTAATGCTCAGAATCGCTGAAATGTACAGAATAATTTAGGAATAATGCAAACCTCAAACTTTATCAAGATATATATATTTTTTATTTGGCTTTTTCTGGAAACCAGAATAAGTTTGAGTTTCACACTAAAATGTTTTGGATTCTTATTAAAAGCTTCAGTGTTTGTGTCACATCTGCATACAGAGTTTTATGTTCAGATGGTCTTGATGATCGCGTTAGAATTTATGAGACAGGAGTACAAATTGTACTTTTAGAAAAAAGTGTTACTATTGAAGATAGCAAATGTATTATTCTTTTCTGTACTCACTCTGTTCTTGTAATGAATTAACACATTAATAAAGATATGGATTTTCCCTTTCATTTTGTCGAAGTCAAAATATTTGATGAATATTATGGCGCGGCAACAAGTTAGGTACTCGTTTAGAAAATGTGCACAAGATATGTATCTGTATTTACGTTTATGTATAGTATGATGCTTGCATGCATATATATTCTTATGTGGACTTCTCTCAGTTAGCCTTGATTGTTCATATGTACCTGGGTATAATGCAGTGATTTTTATTAGTGCATACGTGTTTTTCGTATGTAGTCATGCCATCTTTTATCTCTCTTTTAATGTCTATTGCAACAACAACCACTGGCCCGTACTTCAAGAGACACCATGCTAGAGCCGATCTCTACCTTTATACTATACGCCACTAAAATTAGCTGCAGTGCAGGAGCTTCAGATTAATTTCAATTTAGTCTTGTTCGTTGCCAAGTGTTACATCCAAATAGTTAATCGAGGTTTCTATATTATGATAGTTACCCTAAAAGGTATAGAAGAAGCCTCGTTATGGGAGGAGGTTTCCTTAGTCGATAGATGATACTGCAACTATTGTGGGAAAAGTCCTTGAAAATCAAACAGGAAAAGCTGTGCATTTTATCTCGAACATTCCACAAACAGATGTCAACTTTATGGGTTCAACATTGTTGTCTACCAGAACAAATTTGTCGACGTTATCTAATTGTTTGCCTAGTTACATCGAGGTCATATGTGTCAACGACTGCATTTTATTCTTCCTTGCGCGTGTTGCATTACGCTTAAAAGTGTAAACTGGCCTTGTGCTATTTTACGAGCTAAGGATATTCCTTGTTTGCAATGCCTTGTTTGATTCTGTCATTAAAGTTTCGCTTATTATCCCGGCCAAAATATGCCCATTGAGGTTTCGTTTTTAAGTGCGATAATAATACGGCTTTAAATCATCTGCTAATGGGTTCACAAATAAGTCTGAGCTTTCATTCTTTTGTCTTTTGTCCTCTTTATCATGCCAAGTCTTGATTATGTGAGCAGTGGCCCGCCCATAATCGCTCGTTCTATTGTTCTTGCTGTCAATAATCTTACTGTCAAATTCAACAAAGGGTTGATAAGTGTGTTTTTCTTTTGTCAGTTCCAGATATACGCAGTTTTTCCTGTGGCATTGAGCAATACAGTTCACAGATCTGGTCGCTTGGAAGAGCAAAGACCCACAAAGTTCAAGGTCACAAAGATCAAAGACTATAGGTTACTAGAGGAGGAAGGGCAAAAGCCAAAGGACTTAGAGGAGATATCTTAAAATCGCTTTAGCGTTAATTTTCTCAATCCGCCTCCTTTTGATAGAAAACTGGATAACTCGATTATACTTCAGAGAATCCACCTTATCGCGTCTTACAGTATTGGATTGAATGTGTGTTCAATTGCTCACTGCTGTTCAAGGATCATTTGGGTTAGTCATAGCGCGGTTGTTTTCTAGCGATGATGTTAATGAACGAGGTGTACTTTGGCGTTATATGACAAAAAGCAGAACGTTTTGAGCACGGACATACCTTACGAAACAAGAAAAATCGTCGTTGTTCACATATACTGCCATCAAGAATTTTGAAATATAAGGAGTAGAGGCCGTTGTAGACTTTTTATCACCACGCAATGGACTGCACACGTAACACCGTATTTCCTTATGACAATAATGAGAGTGTTTATGGAGATATATCGGCAAAATACCCCCAAAATATGGGTAGCTATTTTCGTAATATCCCGTTTAATAGCCAAAAAGGTTACAGTTCACCGCTAACCTTCAATAAAAGCAGTCTTGGGACAGATGCTGGAGCAGATATTACAGATGGAAGCTTTCCTTTCAGTCATGGAGAACCTATTGCTAATGAGAAGTGCCATTTTCCTGGAGACCACTACCTACATACGAACACTACTTCAGATTTTTCTTCTTCAAATCACGGTGGACACGGTTACCTTAGATTGCCTGGCCAAGACGCTCGCTATATTCAGCCGTCAGCCGATATATATCAATCACCTAACCACATGGATGCGTTTGGTTCCATGGTCAACGGCAATATCGAGCATTTCCCGCATTCAGTTCGATCGCTTTCAAGCCATTTTTACTCGCAGGACGTGAAATTCAACCCAGAAGCTTTGGCCAACCAACTGGCGCATGATTTTGGAAAATTTGGACCATACGGGCACGGAAGCTCGTATCCGTCGCACAGATTTGGATCTTCTAGTGAGTATAGTCAGCGTTATTACGGTAGCCCTGGTTCGGGAATGACAACTCAACATTCTACTGGAAATAGTATCAGTTCTTCTATGCCCCCACTGGCCCAGAACACATCGCCACTTGTGCCTGCAAAGCTGCCCGGCAATATCTTATCCCGCAATTCACTTACGCCAACAGGAACTCTCTCCAAAGATTCGGATGTTGAGCAAGTGGACGAAACGCACAAATGCAAGAACACGATAGAGGGTACAAAGACGTCCGTGCGCAGATTCAAAAAGTGGTATCGAGAGAAGTACAGTAAAAATATCGATATGAACACGATAAACAAATTTACCGCCCCGGAGCTTCTAAAAGATTTCTTCACCGAGATTCGAGACACGAGACCAGGGCGTGTTGGCAACGAATATGAGCCAGTTACCCTTACGACTTATCGCAACGGTTTGCGACGATACTTTTTGTACAGGAAAGTACCACCCGCACCGGACAATTTCGATTTGACGGACAAAACATTCGATATCGTTAACAGGAGGCTAATGACAAAAAGAGATGATCTGAAGCGCAAAGGGAAAGGTAACCACCCAAATGCAATTGAAAGTATCACCCCAGAACAGCTCGACAAAATGTGGGCCTCTGGAGCAATAGGAATCCATGCCCCTCGACCACTACTCAGACTTCAATGGTGGCTCAATACGGTGTTCCACGGGATCAGAGGACGTATGGCTCATCATGATCTCTCGATTGAGGACTTTAGGCTAACAAGGGGTCCAGATGGCAAACTTTGTGTTGAGTACATTAAAGGAATGGATAGATTAAACGGACTTAAAGCGGAGCCTAGAGGGAAGCGACGAGGAAAGGGAAGGATTTTTGAGACGGACGGAGGTGAACGAGATCCTGTCAGGGCATTCGAGACTTACAAGGCTCACAGGCCACCATCTATTGGATCTTTTTACCTGACACCCAAGCAGAAGCCCAAAGGTAACATTTGGTTCAACAAAGTACCAATGGGTAAGAACTCTATAGGGAGAATAATGCGAGAGATCAAAGCTATTGCAGGTATAAACTGAGTTAATGGGCTGTTTATGTAACCATGTGTGTATATTCGGCCATCTTATACAAGGCAGTCTGCCCATTGATTTGTGCATGTATTCGCGAATTTTTCTTTTCGAACGAAAATGAGTTCTATCGCATTTGTTGTTTCTTCCCGTAGTTGCAGTAATTTTATGTATATGAGAATTATTTAATACGTAATATTGCAATGTCGATTATGCAGGTTGTTTTGTCTCTGTAGCCTGGAAGCAGGGGGGGCTACCCGTCTCATTCATTCTCAACCACGCCTTTAAGTCAGAATGAATGAAAGATCGCTCCTTCACACTTAGCCGAGGTCCTTCTGTCTAGAACAAAGAGGCACTTGTCTCGTCTACACTTCTTGTCCCGTCTACACTTCTTGTCCCATCTACACTTCTTGTCCCATCTACACTTCTTGTCCCGTCTACACTTCTTGTTCCAGCAAAAGCATTACTTCTGTGAATATAGTGAAGGAAACTTCAATAGATGAAGAAGACTTCTGAATTGTTATTTTTGTATCTTATTACAGCGCGAGGATGCACCACCAGGACATGATGGTTTAATGCGGTTCAAATAAAACGATATAACCATCAGTTGAAATTAAATTTATTCGTGGACTTAACTCAATTTAATTGATACCTTCGTGAACGGCACTTGCAAACATATTTAAGTAATAGGACACATTACATGCTTTGCCCCAGTCTTGAAATGTTTTTCTGCTGACCTAAAACAAGAATATGTACCTTTCTGCTTGCTATACATGATCGTTGTCATGGCTTTGCCCTCTGAAATCATGTTTATCAAACAGTTGGTCGTTTGTAACTTTAATATATAGTGCCTAGTTTGTCTTGCAGGTATTAATGCTCTAGCTATATGACTTTTGATTCCTTTCATTTCCCTGGATTGCCATGCGGCTTGCAAAAGACTATCAGTTTCTGGTTTGAGTGTTTTGTTCGACGTTTTTGGATTCACGCAGTGTGTCAGTTATCATTTGAGATATATTCTTTCAGGTGAAATGTAGAATAGAACACTGAGAGAGATACTGATAGTTTGTTTCAAGGAACACTGGGGGTATGTTGGAAAAACTACTCCTACCTAACTACTCCTACCTGGGTGTAATGCTCCATACATTGGAAAATTTATTCACAGGTTGAAAGAGCTATTTCTAGATGTGACATCGAGACCTTGCCAAATAGACTGAATCTGTTTGTCTCGAAACAATGATGAAATATCAGAGTTAGTGTTTCTTTATCCCACGGCCTTTCTGCAAAGCATCGCAGAACTGGATGAGATCTCGCGCGTTCAAAAGGAAAGTTCGCGCGTTCAAAAGGAAAGTTCGCGCGTGCAGGCGGTGCAATTAAGCACTCAGAATATCTCCGAGCTCACGTTTCTATTGTTTCACCATCATTCTTATGTGTCTTTTTGAGTTTTTCAACACATTGGTGTTTAACATTTCAAGTTTTCGCGTTCAGCCTTCCCTTGATGTAAGCTGTCACGCGTATTGCGTGATGATTGTGAACGTTGTCCTGCTACAAGTCAAACTCTCTTTAGGGCAAATGTCTGTAGCCTACGGTATTGTCTCTTTAATAATTCAGTCATTCGTTGTAAACTGATATTTGAATGATTATAGATACCTCTGTTGGACATAGTTTAGGTTGCAAATTCAAGAATGAAAGAGGAAATTATTGAACGCGTTAGTGTGTGTCAATTTTGTAATAATGCCCAACTGATGTGTACTTTTTCATCAGGGTACATTTTACAAGCAATGAGGCTCGATTTGCCACAATTTAGGAACACCGTACTAAGTTACATGAAAGACAATCTTCTGCTTTGAATAAATAGCAATCTCTCAAATTAGCAAGAAATATCTGTGGATCCGAGGTACAAAATTATGTTTATGGAATAGTATATTGACTTTTTATAGGACCATAGTCTATAAGAATATCAGAGCTCAAGATCACTGAGATTTAATAATAATTTAGGAATAGTGCAAAGCTCGAGTTTCATCATAGCTTGGAAGTTTTTGTTAGTTGAGTTTTCTTTTGAAACCAAAACGAGTGCGAGTTTTACTTATCCAGTCGTGGATTCATCGTGCCATGATACAACACAAACTCTTTGGTCAGTGTTTGTTGCACACTTCAGTATAAGAATATAGCCTATGCAAGTATTAATGGACAAAAACGTTAAAATATAAGAGCAAGTCAATAATATTGTTTGGCTCAGAATCATAGAAAATTTTAAGAATATTATTACTCAGCAAACAATTAGGCATTCTTATTGCAAAAAGTATTTATTGTTCCGTAAGTCCAAAATCGATGAACTTTAAGAATAGCTCAGAAAAAATGAGGTATTCATATAAAAAGTGTTTATTTTAAGGAGGAGTCAGTATCATGTATTATTTCAGAATATGAAAAATGTGTATTTTGCAACCTTGGAACACACCCGTAGTACATAGTTATGTAAATATCAATGCAAAATTCAGAATTATGAGGAGTTCTGTCCCCACTTCGCTCACATAAAAATAGAAAAATTACTGTGGAAAAGACAACAGTTTTTGAAATTATTCTGAGATTGTTACCACGGCTAAAACCAATCCTTCAACACTAAAGACCAGAGTTATCCAGCAAATTAAGAGCAGTAAACCTCGAAGAAACTCATCTGGTTTTCATAAAAAGAGTATTAATAAGAAGGATGAGTATTACCCTCTATTCAAAAAGCTTAAGGATGTTTTTGTGCAAACGTTTTTTTTTTAACTCTAGATAGCTCCAAATGGTATGTGCCTCAGTCGATAGAAAATTTGTCAATTGCTTGACTATAATTAACAGTCGGACATGGGGCATTGCTCGACCCGTCGTTCAATTGTCCGCCAACATAGAATTTAATCAGACATTCAGTTAATTATAGCGTCCGACATGCCGACTGAAATCTAAACCTAACGGACATTTAGTATGACTAAATCATGTTATTTGAAGTGCTGTTGTCTAGTTTATATTCTGTGTTAAGAAAGTGGTTGAGCAAGTTAAATGTGTTATACAAAAGATGGGCTGATTCGAAATGCCAGATTTTACTGGAAATAGTGCCTTTTCATTTCGAGAAAATTTTGCCTCTCTCTAGTTTTGAAGTTTGTTTTAAGAAATTTGAAAAGTTCTTCCATTCTGATTGGAAGTCGTTGAAACTCTAGGTGCCTTTTAGCGCTAGCCCATAATTCATTGCGAGCTAAATGTAGCGCCCAATAAATGCCAGTGTAGAAATGAAGGGGTGTGTACATTTTGTGTCATTTTATGTTTAAATTTAATTGTAGTTTCTCTTTTGCAAATCATAACCTAAAATTATCTTTAATTGTTTCCTGGTGTCGACTATCTAACAATCATCATGTTTGGTATGTTTCAAAGCAATCTCTGAATTAATTACATCTTCCCATATAGTTTTTTTAGAATGTGTGCACGTGGTTTGATGAAGATGATTGCACGCTCTTACCCTGTAAATTCCTTATTCAAACGGCTGATTATAATCACCGGAAGTTGAATGATAGGCCTCTGTGTAATGCCAATTATCCCTTTTGTTTTAAATATCCTGGCATCATTTTGTAAGATCTAAATTTGTTAGGCCATTAACGTCATATCATGGTCTAAATGCAGATTTCTAAAAGACGCTTTCAAACGTATTTCCCTTTCAATTGAACTTGCAACATGCGCATTACGGTCTGGTGTTTAGCACCGTCCGACATAGTCCATTTCGGTTTTCTCAGCCCCGTTTCCCATCAAGTGAGTAATGATTATGAGGCTCTGTTCATGTTCTGAGATGCGCTCCTGGCCTAAATCCTGCATTGCATAGAGACCGGTCATTAATTTTTCCAGGGGAGAGGGTAGAAGACATCTAGGAGGGGCACAAAAATTCTGCTCAATCTGAAGGAGGGGGATGAAAAATAAAGAGCATTTCAGAAGGAGTATTGAGCTTCTTCTGACGTCCTGGAATGGGGACATAACTTTGACATAAATCTGAGATAATGGACGAAAATTCCACCGATATATAAGAATGTTTTCCATCCCCGTCCCTTACTAGGTACTCTAAGGATGCAATTGGGTTCTTTTAATCTCAGGCCTCGGTAGACCAGAAAGAAGTCTAAATAGTTATAAAGCCAAGTTCTGTTGGTCATAATACAAACATAATAACATTGAAACTCACTCATAAAATGCATATTACTGTACAATCTTATACCTCAAATAACTACAATACTCGCCAAAAGTCCTGGGACACTTTGCACTTTTTGTATTCTGCAACGAACTTTCATTCCCCTCTCCCCCTGAAACAATGTTGGTTTTCTGGAGAAGTACCTGCAATAATGGGAAAATTTCGCGTGCATGCCAACTTCAACTGTCCCACAAGCGAACCAACATTATTCTAGGGGGAAGGGGGTGCATGTTTGTAGCAACTATGACAATATATAGAGGAAAGTGGTTTTTTATCTGTTTCTTCTAAGTGCCCCAAGGACTTTTGGCGACTATTGTAGGCGGTATATAATTGGCTATCATAGCAGCTGAATACAAATAAATAGAGAGAGAAAAAGCCACAACATCAAAATTTAAGAGTTAACATCAGGAGTACAGTAGTTCAGGAGAGTTCCAAGGCTTGTTTCTACAACAGAATATATAATGCATTGTTTGTAATAGTCATATTCATCATAATCATTAATATCATTGTTATGATGCACCTTTTATGCTAGCTACACAATGGCTTTTCAAACGATACACGTTAAATGGGATAATCGAACAGATTACAGGCAAATGCTGGACATTACGATGTGGAAATCTAAAGTCGTTTCATTCTTAAGACGCTTTGAAATTTTCTACCAGAAGACTGCACTCTTCCAATTTAAGGCAATAATTCAGTCTGTGTTAAGAAGCAGGCTTCTTGCAAAGTTTCTCCTTGGTTATATTCATAAACATTTGGAATTGTTTGAAGATGACTGAGGATTCAATCGAAACCTGTATTATAAGTTAAAATCCGTTGTCGTTTTTTTAAAGTTGATCTATCACTTATTATTGTTAAGAAACTTTGGTAACATTTGGAATTGCGTTTATCATGGAACATTAAGCCCGTTAAGCCCCAATTGAACGAGTTCATGCAAGAAAGTGAATATTTGGATGATGATCCCACTCGAATTGGGGGGCTATGCGTGTTATGCTATTTCTCGCAACACTTCATGTTCAAGATGTAGTTTATATTATCAGTAATATTTACTACATATCATATTTGGTTTATGATAAGCAGATAAACTTCCTGACGAGGGTGAAGCGCTGATGCTGTTTGATATATATATATATATATATATATATATATATATATATATATATATATATATATATAGAAAGGATATACAAAAAATACATTTGTCTTTGGAGTATACGTTTCGATTAAAATTTTCATCAGTACTGATGAAGATTTTGATCGAAACTTACTTATACTCGAAGGACAAGTGTATTTTTGGTTTATTCTTTCTATGCAATTTATATACTCCCTGGATGCGGCTTTGAATTAATTTATATATATTTATTAATTTATTGGGATCGGAAGTTTGAATCCCGCTCGGGTCAATTATTGTCTTACATTTTCACTTTTCAAATATTTATTTGTTTATATGTATATTTATATGTTTATATGTATATTTATATGTTTATATGTATATTTATATGTTTTTATCTACATGGATGGACAATATGTGCACCTTGCAAGTCATAAGTGCATACTCACTTGTATATTGTGGCCTTTTCATATCCCCACTATTGTTATGGTGTGAAGGACGGGGCTAATTCCTGATGGTAATTTTAGCTGCATTGATGCTTAGAATTGTTAAGAGTGAGAGGTTGAGATGGTTATCAAGCAGTAATTGGTAGGAAAACTTCGTTTCAGAGATTCAACTCGTTGTTTATTCAACAAAACCCATTCCAGAATTCATGGTCTTATGTTCTCATTTGAATGTAGGAGCAATTAAACACCCACATCTGATCAATTTCCTTAATTATTGGTAGCCATTATGAAGCATGCATGAGGAATTTAGACTGCCCTTCATTTCAATACATGGCAAAGTTTGCGGTGCTTTTTCGGTGGTAATTCTCGTTTGTTCGCTTTGAGTCCTCTTACGCGTAATTGCATGTAATCATAACCCATAATCATGTGTTTGCTTATAAACACAACTGCTGTTTTTCCTCATTTTGTTCCATTCATCCCACAACAATATATTTTTTCGACTGAAACCGCTTCAAAATTTAGATATATTGAATTTGCGGACAAATGTGTTCATAGGAGATCTCTTCTTAGGATTTGAAACGTTGTTTTTTTGCTCAATGATACGTTGTTTTCTCTACTTTAATACCATTCGCTATGCTAATCCTTCAGTGACGTAGCGTGAACACTTCTGAACCCAAAGTGACTTTCACGTTTGCTCTTACATAGAAAAAAAATAGTGGTTGGCTATTCATGTTCCGTGGTGAAGGCGTTTTCGTAGAGTCTGTAGCCTTCTACTGTCTGATTTTTCATTGTGGTTTATTTGAACGAAGTGAATATTACGTAGACGACCGACTTTCGAAAACTCCTATTTGTTGCATTCACTTTAACCTCTTAATTTGGGACCTTCTTACCAAAAACTCTATCTTACCCTTACGGTTTTCCAGTTTGAGCAGTAGGTACAGAACTATTCAATTCCTTAATGTGCAGTTGAATACTGTATATGGTGCCAAAGAATCCTTACAGCTTCTCTGTCAAAATGGAATGGTTGATGAAATAAGGGAACCTGGGAAACAACTGATACTGTAATTTTTTCTGTTGTGTATCATTATTTCCTTTCTGTATTGCAGGGCTTATCCAAAGTGGCGATGAAAACATTGGTAGAACGTGTTGCCTTGTTAGAAGCGTCTCTTCTACGATGTAAGTTGACTTTTTCATCCATTTCATTTAGGAGTCTTCGATTTGAACTTCAACGTGGGAGTTCTCTGCATTGGCAATGTTTGATGCATGCGAATTAATTGCGCATTACCTCACTTACAAATTTTCTTAATTTCAGTGATTTTGAAAAGGCGATCAAACGTCGCCTTCTGTGTGCTACACATTACATCAAAGATAAATGGCTGTCGTTCTACCACCAATACTTACCATCGTTTTACACTCAGCTTAGGGAGCAGTCATTATGTATCAGGGAGGGAGGTGGAGGCAAATGATAAAATACCTCCAACAATTTTGCCCCCCAGTGAAAAAATGCAACTGCTATCTTGAGCCCAGTCTGAGGACTAGAATATTTTAACGCCCCAGCTATGCAAATAGGATTGGATGCAAATGTTGAAATTATTACACCCCTCTACAATAATGATAGTTTGATATATTCTCCAGTTACCTGGCATCCTACTTCTAGCCCAAACATCATCACTAATCAACGGTTAGATTTAATAAACTTAAAAGTACCTTGAAATTTACATTACATTACAATACACTACATAACATTACACCACATACTGTATAATACAAACATTGGTGTCATCCATCCGTACGTACCCTGATATGTAATAACTGTTCCCTTAGAAGCTTTTATTTGATGTACAAGACTGTAACTATACAAGAAATGCTACCTAATCGCTTAGTAAAGGAACAACTTCCAAACATTTTGTTTTGGTTTATTAACTATGGTGGTGAAGAGTACAGCGCGCAGACCTCGTCTTTGTTCTTTAACTTCTCATTGGGCATGAAGGGAGTTGGGTTTCAAACTATGGCTTAAATGATGTATTTGTCAGCAGAATATTGAAATCATTGTAAATAAGCTGTTGTATAAATATCAAATATCTTAGATATGCATCTATCCTCCAAAGCGTTTCCAATGTGAATGTTCACGCATTTCTTTGTCAACATTCCTTGGACCTGTCTGTTAGAGGTTGCAATTTTTAGTGAACTATTTTTGAAGGTGGATGCGAGTCGATGACTTCTGATAGCATCTTTCAGAAAAGCCTGAAGAACACTAATGGGAAAGTGACTCGAAAATTGACTCATAGGGAAAGAGAGAGATTAAATCCAACTGTAAAACTTAAAGGCGATATGTCATCAAAAGACGAAGGCCTTGGAAATGGAGAGCCCAGTTTTGAGCCAATGGAAGTCTCTCCTACAACGACGGAGGTGGTAGATGATGCACACAAAGAGGTTAAAAAGCCTTTCAAGGGCCAAAAGCAAGCTACTAAAGGTTATGTCAAAGGACACTTGCAAGGTGAAGCCTGACTGAAAAGCATAGGTCAGAGTTCAGAAGATAGCCTTTAGAATGTAATAACAAAATGCATGCAGAAGAGAAATACAGTACGTCTTGTTGGTTTATTACATAGCAGATTTGCTCAAGGGTTTATTTATTAAACGTGTTTTTTCAATAGATACAACGTAAGATAGTTATATATGTAGACATTTAAATTTGATAATAATCATCATTGATTAGCTTATGTTCAAAAACTTATTTGCAAGCTTAGCCAGTTAACTACCTTTAACTTTATCGCTTCCTATAACAGAGAAAGATTCTAGAAACCTTCAATTGAATTGGAATCCTTAAGGGTACTTACCAATGACGTCGTAGAACTGTTGCTCTCGCCCTATTGACGATACCTAGTATTTGTCATTAGGTTTTCAGGAATATGCCATTTTTTCTATATTGCCTTAGGAACAGATGTACTATAGAGCTAGATCCGTAAGGCCTGGTTTCCATATTATCTGCTTCATATGTTCTTTAGTCCGAGCAATACATCGAGTACATCGAATAGCTACATTATCTATGATTTTTTTCATTTTTGCCGCGCGGCCTATTTATTTTGCATCGAGTATCGTGTATAGTACGTTGCTGAATACATTTTTGTACTTATTACATGTATAAATTTATTATTTTTAACTATCACTGTTGTATTTTTTGAGTTTAAATGATCGTTTTTGCTTACTAGAAATCATTTGTTTGTTTACCCAAGAGATTTTTTTATGCCTATGCTAAATAATCAAATCACAAGTGAAATATCAAACGAGCAGCTTTGATTAAAGCAATTGATGTTTGAGAGCAGTGTAAAATTGCTGTTCTTTTGTCCACAGAAACCATTTATACGGTGTTTGTCCATTATTCGCCCTTTTTTAAATAACACAAGGCTATTAAATGTTTCTACCTTGAGCCGTGTTCATATGCCAGGCCCTTTCAACAATTCTTTTCCTCTGGATAATATCTTATCTTTAGAGTACTTTAAATACGCCATTCTCTCTTTCAATTATGTCTACCGTTTTTATAGTTAGTTGCCGCAGTTTGCTACACCGTTTTTTTAAAATGGTCACGAGGTAAGTTTCGAAGTTATACAGAAGATTATTCAATCTGACTAACAACAACAGTTGTGAATTGTTCGTTCAACTACAGGAAGAAGTGTTAAATGCATACCTGTCCAATTACACTAAAAGGAAGACATAGAGCGCAGGCAAACAGTGATCACTGAAACAGGCACACAGTTAATTCCATTTTTACATATCTTCATAAACCACGATAAAAAGATTTTAAAAGCTTAGCAAAAATGTCTTACGACTCTCACTATTAGTATAAATCACTCTACATACGATCAACGTTTTTTGATTAAAGCGCATAATTAATCTAATGTTAATATGTGTATTTTTCACTTGTGGGCTCTTCACTTGCTAGCAAGATTTCAGCGATTACGTTAAATAAAATCAGAGAGCAATATTTGAGGAAGCTGATACGCTGTTTTTCAAAATCAGAATTCACCACCGACATTCTTCCCTATACTTGACAGTAGGAGAAGGTCGTACTTTCCAGAGATGTGGCAGGATTACCAAATCGAGACTACAGTTAACTGAGCTCAATAAATGTACTTAATTGACTCATTTATTGTCTGTGAGCAGTATTTCCACACCCTGGAGCATTGCGCATACCGGGCACATTGTGAGAGCTAACACTTGTTGTGTGATTATTACATTGTACCACTCTTGAGAACTTCCTTATGAAGTGCGTTTTGCATAAGGTGCGCTAAAGATTCACCGTACAAACTTCCCACATATATTGGCGAACTAAGTCAAAGGCGTGCTTTAGTTTTGTAAAGTGGACGATTGCTTTCACTTGTTTCAAGATACGTCATGTGGGCAGCTATTGAACCATGATATCTCTCCTAGGATTGCGTGCCTCAAGGCTACTTTGATCTTGGCAAGTATCATGAGAAGCAAGCCAAGAGTTTAGTCATGAAAAAGTGTGGAAGAAATACAAAAAAACACGCCCAACTACTGTACTTTTATTTGATGATAGTTCATCCTGCTAGTTTTCTCATTAGGTTTAGGATTCAAGTTAACTGGGACCATGTTTGAGTGTATTTCTTCTAAAATTCATCTAAAAATTAATTCAAACAACAATCTCTAATAAAACATTCAAAAGTATAACGCATTTGGTCAGTATTCTTATAGGCTTTATCATACACTGACCTGCTAGTCTACAACTGGCTCTAAGTTTCCCCATGTCTAAATGCTGTTCTGCCATCATTATCTAGGAGTTCATAAATAGCAAAAGAAGTAGTTGCAGTGAAGCTCAAGTTCATGGGTGTAACCCCCTACTAAGAACTAAAATAGCGCGATACTGACTACCCACATTATAACCTATATGCTTGTCGCTTTGAAGCAGCTGAAGTTGCTTACTTCGACCTACCCTCTTTAGCTGCCATTCAAATATCTGTGCATTTAACACTATGTACAATGTGTGTGCAGTTCAAGCTTTATCACGTTTCTTCTTCGTACTTTTTGGTCTTCTTCTCTTCAATGCTTTCTTGTGATCTTTTGAGGCAGCCTCCATTATTTCCTTTTCCTGTTTCTGCCATTTAGTGACAAGAGATTTGTGTATCTTGTGTTTCTCTGCCACGTCAACCGGTCGTGTCCTTCCACGTTTCAAATCCTTTAAAACAGTTGCTTTAAAATCAATATCATATGAAACCCTTCTCTTTGCTCCTCTCCTCCCTTTCCCATTTCCACACTGTGTATCTGTAAAAAAGAAAGCAAGCAAATACTGATGATTGAAATTAGTACAGTAGCATGTAGGTACTAAACTGTCTATCAGTTCTGAGTTTTTATCAATTCTTCTATTGTATTCTATTCTTATTCTTCTATTCTTCTATTCTGATTGTATCACATGACAATCCTAGGTATACAAAAAAATAGTAATAATAAGAGAGAAAGGAAATTCATTATGATTGACATGAGAATACCATATGATAGGAATGTATCAATTAGAGAGGTAGAGAAATTGTTGAAGTACAAAGATCTCGAGATTGAAGTAACAAAAATTTGCGAAATGAAGACATCAACAGTTCCAATTGTAATGGGAGCACTTGTACTAGTAAAGACAGACTTTGAGGCATACATAAATCAAATTCCTGGACGCATAAGAATTGAAGAATTGCATAAGATTACTCTCCTTAGAAGCACCCACATCCTGAGAAGAACTTTATCCATCACTTAAGCACTGCTGCTGCCTTAGGATCATGTGCTAAGCTTGGTACAGTGGCAAGAACTGTTCAGTAGCACAAGAAAAGAACAATAGTAATGATAATAAAATAAAACATGGTATTGACAATCGCAGCTTGTATTTTACACTAGACACTCTATTTAGACTTCAGTTCTGTGTTGATTGATGTATTCATTTCTCAGATCTTTGCTAAACTAAGATCACTGGGGTGACCCAGTCAGCAATGGTAATAGATAGCAATTTTGAATATTAGATAATAATAATAATGCTTGAAAGAATTACAAAAGTTATTACTGAATGGGATGACTACTGCTACTGCAGCTTGTGCTGTCTATTTGACCAACTACTCTCAGGTGTCAAATAAACACCCCCCACTTACTAATTTTTCAATTTTTTCCAACCCCCAGACCTTATCAGGACCCTGTTTATTTATTTTAAGGATCAGTTGGACAATGCAGCTCCTCCTAACTTATTTGACACCCTTTTTAGTGAACAGTCCTAGGTAGATGGAAGCTTTGCTACATAGTTTAGTTTATGTTTTTTGACAACCTGCTTTTGTTGTTTCCCTTCCTCTATAGTCATCA
Organism: Mastigias papua; assembly: GCA_964019165.1. NCBI lineage: Eukaryota > Metazoa > Cnidaria > Scyphozoa > Rhizostomeae > Mastigiidae > Mastigias > Mastigias papua. The sequence continues at coordinate 1,793,519 of OZ025273.1, read as the reverse complement.
TAAGTCCATTTTCAGATTCTGATCCCCCATTTATTTTGACTCCCCACTTACTAGAATTTAGATTTTCTGACCTGCTGTTTATTAGGACCCCCCATTTATTTGGCACTTGAGAGTATAGTGCTACAATCATAAAGTTCTTGAAATTTACCTTCATGTGCAATAATATTATCATTCAGCCTATTGCTACTCACACAGAAACATTGCTATGGAATTTTTTGCCAAAATGCACTTTCTGGCAGTGTGAACAATTGTGGTGTCTCATATTCTTCCAGATTAAGAAATGCTTATCATAATTTTTGGCATTGAAAGTCATGTTACTTATTCTAATCTGCTTTTAATGCTTAGCGACTTGCCTATGAGGGAACTTCTAATAAACTTCTAACTAGGCCACAACAGTTAAAGAGTGTATGTAAAATTCAAAATTACTTAATTGTGAGTACACTACCTGGTTCCTTTTCTCCATCAATCTGGGCCTCAACAGCACCTATCAAGTCTTGAAGAACTGCCTTGACATCCTCTGTCAATGCATTTTCATCGTCAATCGATTTGTCAGTAGTAGTGCATTGTTTATTCACAGGGGGGCAAACTGTAGTACCTAAAATATCATCATCAGCATCATCTTTTATCAGAGAATTAGGCTGACTACTGAATATCCAAATTTATGAACTGCAAGTGGCTTTACTTCATAAATATCACTTTCCATCATAAGTTACAAACTTTATTTCTGTAAATCAGAGACTTAGTAAACTAAAACACTGTTATTTTTCATTTTATGATTACTATTTATGGCTTCTCAGATAAAGACCCTTGGGTTTTCATTTGATAACCCATAGACAACATTTCCCTCTCTGCTAGTTCATTGGGATATAGTTCCAACTAAGTCTCAATCAGTGCAGAGCAAATGGATTCTACAGATGATAATCATACAGTGTGTCCCTTTCTCCACTACAGAAAGTTGTTCTTCAAAATTTTCATTAATATACAAGGAGGATTCAAAGTGCTAGTGAGTAGAAACTGACAAAGAAAATGACAAATGATGGGCAATAGTGAAAATCTGAGACAAGATAAATTTGATGTATTTTGCAAACAGAAATAAGAGCACTAAACTTAAGATCAATGTACTTCTTTACGTTTGAAATTAGATTTCCATATGCTGATACAATTATTCTCCAGTCTGGAATAGACATCTCCCCCAAATATTTATTTGTTCAAAAAATGCATACCAGGACATTCTTTTTGCAAGTCCCTGCTTACTAATTTTGAGCCAAGAGGACATCTTCCCAACAAGACCAAGAAATATCTGGCAGAAGTAACTCGTGGTCACTGTTTGCTGTTTTGACAAAATTGTTGCTTGAAATGAGATATTGCTGTCAGAGGCACGTAGCTGAAAGTTGCACTGATGATGATGAAATATTGAACAAAGATGAAGGACACCATTTTTTGTATGTTAGAAAAATATGCAAGAAAAGCAAAAGGTACTTTTCAAACTGCTGAGGTTTGTTATCCCATGCACATGTTTGCCTTCTCTCCACCACCTGTAACAGCCCACCTCATACACACTCACCATGCAAATTTCCAAACCCTCCACTTATTACAGCCCCCTGTTTATTAGATTTTAGACTTCCAACCCCCCATTTATTGCCACCCCCTTCTATTCTGGCCTGGAGAGTAGTCACTCTGTGCTCATACCAAAAATGATGTAGAAGGCTGCAGAATATGATTCTTCACAAGTGAAATTTCAAACTGATTTACTATCTTCTTATACCATCTTTCCGGACTGGGCTACAAGGAAGATGATGTATCTGGAGCAGGGTGTAAAACAAAGATTTGCCAAAAACATGGAAGTGGGAGCATCCAAGGACAGGTGTGTGGTTTCTGATAGTGCAGCTAAAATGTTGTACTAAGCTTCTAATAATGCCAGAAATATGCTAGATATCAATTGGGATATCTGTGAAAGTTGCAATATGTGCTGACAAGCCGAATTAATTATTGAAAAATCACAGTGCTAGCCAATACAAGGCAAGTTTTGCCAATACAAGGAAAGTTAAGTGGGGGGTGAGACTCCCCATACCCCCTAACATGGCTGGACTTTTTCTAGAGTTCATCAAAAAAAAACAATAATAAGTCAAGGAAGCAAACTTAGTACACTCAATAGTATTACTTTACAAAGTTTTGGGATCTGGGATATAACATAGAAAAATGTATTCAGGAATGGCATGCAAAATTATTTCAAATTCATTAGAACTACATTAAATTCTTATACAATGTTAGTAAATCCGCTATCCATCAGATGCTCTAAAAGTGTTAAGAACAGAAGCCACTGATCCTTTCAGAGCAAGAAAACGTTGGAAAATATTCACATGCTCAAAGTGAGCCAATGTGGAATAGTACACTTTGTACCCCACAGATCGGCGCCAAATGTACAAATGTGTATACCAGTATACTATTTACACACATAAACACATAAATAACCTCTTTTATCTTATTGAACTACGTCGGTGTACAACAAACACAGGGTTTCTGTACGTCACAAATCTGTGGCGTGGCCTCCTCGATTCCAAATTGGGACGCGAGAATCTGGCCTATCTTTGAAGTATTTTTGTGACATCAAAGAAAGTTGTCTGCTCGAATGTATTGCTTGCCTTTCGAGCTTGCATGTACTTCAACTACTATACGTTTGGTCCACACCTAAAAAACCTGCCCCTCATACATTCTAGCCTCATATAGCAGCTGATAGGTAGCTAGAACACATCCTGGGAATCAACACATTTTCCAACACAGGCGCAAGTATCGGAAATCCCATTATTCAAGAAGCTGTCACCCAACTTTACCTTGCTTTGAAGACTTCTTTCTTCTTTTCGATCTACTTCTTGCTCTGGGCTTACTATTTTCTGAACTTGCCATTTTCTACAGCTATCCCTGATGCATCAAATTTCTGATTTATCCGCCATTTTTGGTTCACTTACAAAGTTTGCAGACTCGTTTTCAAGTTTGGAGTCTACTTTCCCGCCATATTCGAAACATAATCATTTAAGTCTTGGTGATAGTGGTGATAACGAAATAAAATGCAAAGCAACGGAAAAAGAGACAACTACACAGCAGATGACAAGAGAGAGTGAAAAGAAAGGGGACACGATGAAATCTGAGCATTGCAATAGAGTAAAATCTAGTTCAGTGGTGGTAATGATGGTGGTCACCAAGGATGGCTCTATGGGGCCAGGGTATCATCCGTAGACGTAACATTATCATTTTGTACTTTACTCTAATATTTGTAACCACATGCAAACGATGCATCATAGTCATATTCATAGCTAAAGCAGCAAAACTGTCACAAAATCTATTGAAATTTTCATACTCATATCATTTAGATCATCTCTAGTGTGCTAGCTAGAGTGGGCCTACCATTATATTTACAAAGGGTGTTTCCCTAAAATCGAATGTGTGTGATCCTCAAAATTTTCATTCAGGTCCCCACTCTACTGTACTATCTCATTTATGGTTGACATTGTATATGCGACAGCTTTATTGGTCAATAAATCCTACATATCATTACACAATCTTTCAAGCTACTCCTTCAATTTTGAAATTAGAAAACACAGATTGTCATTTAAGGTCAAAATGAAGTAGTACAAAATTATGTCGGAGCTTCATTTTCAATTTTGTCGGCACCTAAGCTATTCTGGATCTGTCAGCTAAGCACATCAAGTTTTCTGTTCTATCGCCACCCCTGATGGCGATGGTGGTGATGATGATTATTAAAATGTACCGGAAGTATGCCACCCATTGCAACAGATAAGCAGCTTACTTTGCTGCTGTCTTTACACGGAAATACTGTTTCCAATAGATTCAAAAGTTGGAATGTAGATTTTAAAATTCTTTTTGATTACATTTTCTAAAATGTTCTGGTGTTTTTTGATGTTGCTTTCTTATTTTGCTCAAAGCGTTATTGTTCTTTCGCCTCGTTTTGAAATTTGGCCTAATGTAGATTTATTCCACTTTCTCTTTCACTTTAAGTGATTTTACGGACCTGGTAGCTCTTCCATATCCAAGAAGCTCAAGTAAGTGATTTTTCCTGCTAGTTTTCTAACTCGTACTGTTAATATTGTAATGTATGTATGTAATTTGCATGTAAGTAAAGGCGTGTTAAGCAAGGGAGATTGTGTTTATACATGAAAGTTGAGAAAGTTACCGTCAACAGTCGTCTTTATCGTTTGTGAATACCGACCGCCCTCCAGTTTACGGATGGCTAACTCTTAGTTTCCGGATAGTGTGTTTTCTTAGTTAACGGTAAGTCTCCTGCAGCTTCCCATGATATATCAACTGCATACCCAGATATATATTCAGGAAACTGGCACCACACATTTGATGAAAAGGGTGTTCCGAGATCTGGCGCGGGCGTGGTCCATTATAGGGCCTTACTATTTTGTATTGTGCACTATTGAGCCAAAAAGCGAGGAGAAAATTTTTGAGCATACTGAAGATCCTTTTTCGTCCGTCACTGATCAGAGTATTTTTTAATTTTAAGTAGAACTAGCTACAACAAATAAATAACTAATATACTGTGCTGTCTATGACGTAGGAAGACACAAGGTCATCGAGCCTCCACCAAGGACAGCACTTACAATCTTCAGAAATATGCGCTCTTTTCCCTATAGGACTAAAATTTATTGAAAATTGAAAATTTAGGCTCAAAAGAGCATTGAAGCTCAGTGGAAAATAGCAGTCTTGGTTAGGTATTTCTTGAAAGAAAAGGACTTATCACTCACTTACAGAACATTAAAAGGAAAAATACTAGAGGAAAAGAACAAAAACATGAAAGATTAACGAAAAAAGAAGCAAGAGCAGCTAAGTTGATAAAGTAAATCCCTAAGATTGCCTTGATCTGATCAAGTTAATCTGTTTGTTTTTTGGATATAGTCAATTGTTGCTTCTATAATCACCCTATTTTCGACCAAAGTCAAATTATAGCTACCATAGAGACGGAAGTTGTATGAGGTTACTGAATCCAGGTTTACAATATCGGAACCCAAAACCTCTGCGATAGTGTCCGAGAGACCCCTCCGAGATTGCACTCATTGCCCTCATTATTATCATGATCAGAGTATGAGACATATAGCGACCGAAAAGTGTGCCGAAATATACATCATTAGATACATATGAATTCACGTAACAGGAAGGAATATTACTTTTTCCGGGCAGTTGGTAGGCCACCACTCGCTCCTACATCAGTTCATTTGTTGAAGGGTCCAAGGAAGAAAACAAAACATATCTGTCTATATAACACCGGCTCTTGATTCTTTGTGAAGAAAGATTCGAAAACACTTCAGTGAAAAGACCATCTCCCTTGCTCAATGATCCATAAGTTATCGTATGTATATGTTCAAGAGCATTATTTAGTTTTCAGTACCATGCTATCCTATGGCCCAATCATATTTTAGTTCAACATTAGAGCCTTTACGCTTACGAGATGGCTGTTCTCTCATTGCATTGTTTTTCTTTCTGATGCTGGAAGGAACATGCCATTCCATTGTTTTCGGTAGTCTCTCCGTAGTGCGTCCTTCTAAGTATCGAGCACCACATCGTCACGTGCCCTCGCAATTTCTATCAGCAGATGATAGTGAATGGAGTAAATCTAAGTACACTCATGAAGTGCACAATTGGTGATCTTGCACACTGCACTTCCAGAAGTTTTTACGCTCGAGATCTCAGACAAAGGTATTTGAAACTCCAATGTCGGTTTTTGGTATGGCCTGAAAGCTCACCTATCCATAAATACTGCTCTTCTTCAAAATATAATATTTTATCTAGAGCTGTGTTTTTCAGGGCGATTCAATGCGATTTGAATTCAACACTAACTCATCCAAATAGGCCTACTTTAAATGATAAGTGATACATATCGACATATTGCTTTTTTTATTTATTGTATTTTAAATTTTAAAGAATTTTAAGTTAATGTCTGTGAAGTGTAATTCCCTCTGCATAAGCTTCAATCATATTAATTGCTATGATTGGCATCATCAATCACTTAAAATTAACATAACTAACTTGAACATTAGAAAAGATCAACGTGTATTGGAAAGGATGAATTGCAAGGAAAGACTTTTAGCAACTGTATTCGGGAGGAGCCTTAAACATTTGCAGGGCATGTCATGAAGAAATCGAATCTGGAAACCGACCCTTTGCTGGGATCAGCGTATAGGAAACTCGAAAGGGGAAGACTAAAAGCAAGATTTTTAGATAATATTAAAGACCATTTAGGCAGCAGTAGGCTTGTAGACATTTATGATATTATGGATCTTTCTTGGTTATGGTGACATAAAATAATTTTCATATTATAGTCTTGCTTTTGAAGTAACTTTGAGCTTTCGACTTCTTGAAGCTAGAAGGGTTAAGTCTCTTATAGTAGTTATCATTAAAAAACTTTTACAGTAAACTGTTCATACGTGATCAGTGGTAAAACAGATAGCCTTACGAGATCTTTTAAGCTCTTCTTCCAATGCTAGCCCACCCTAGTCCACTATAACATGAATTATTTGTGAACAAATTGTTTTAGGTTCACAAGGATCACAGGCGTTAAGATCTTGATATCTGTGAACGTTATTATTGACTTTGGAGCCGGGGGGGGGGGGGCGCTCTGGCTTTATTGACCATTAGTACTTCATTCTTCAGGTATCAGTGGTAAAGATGGAAGAGCTGATACGGTTGATACTCCATGGGTTTGACATCTATAAAAATTATGCAAAGTCGGAACAAGATGCATACGCATTAATACGTCGTACGAACGAAGAACCTGGCAACAACCAGTATATATTTACTGGAAGCTTTGCCGAGGGCTATCCAGATGTTGTAAGAAGTGATATTGACATCATGTTACTTCTCAATGCTGATGAAGTGCTGACCACTGCATGGCAAGAAAAAACATTTGTTCACACACGTGATGCACCAGCGCATCTGAAAGTAGTAATACCAGAGACATCTGTTCCTTTATTTGCAAAATCTTTCCCATACTTATCCACCTTTTATTCCCTCATACAGAAGGAAAATGGAGAGTCATATCTATCAGCAGTAAAAGCTCGCCAGCTTAATCAGAATGATTTTCTTCCCGAAGGTCTTAAAATTCAGAAACCTAGTGCTCCATGGCACAGTGACAGTAACGAAACTACATCTCCATCCTACTGCTTGCAGTCCCGATCAGAGAAACTTGTAACATGTGACAGGGTTGTTGCCATAAAGTGTGAAGGATGGCCAAAAATTTCAAAAGAATGGGCAACCAGGACGCCTAGAAATTGGCCAGCTAGAGATTTAGTTGACAAGGTTTACTCCAGTGGCTTTGCTCTTGTAGGAAAGCCTGCAAGCGCATCTGGAGATGTAAGTAGGGAATGGCGCTTATCATTCTCTATTGCTGAAATGACATTAATTCGAAATTTCAATGATTGCCAAAGCAAAGTCTATTACTTGATACGCTCAATCTATGTGCAATATCTGAAAGAAAAAGTAAGTGGTATTCTTTCTTCCTACAACTTGAAGACCATCATGTTTTGGATCTTAGAAGAAAAACCATCCACATATTGGTCTACTGAAGGAATTCCAAAGATCATCCTGGATATATTTCAAAAGTTGAATAGCTCCCTTAAAAGTCGATTTTGTCCTCACTACTTCTTGCCAGCACACAATCTGCTCTACAAAGTTGCCGATACAGATATTTTAAGAGCTGCTAGAGAAGTCGATGTCATTTTAACAAATACCGAAGATATTCTTGTAGATATCTCCAATAATGGATACCTCGGCCTTCTACCAAGATTTGGATTATTAATAGTTCAGACAAAAACTCTGTTGACAAATGAACTCTTAAAGTTGCCATCAATTGAAGCACATCTTTTACTGACATCTGGTTCTGAAGAAGGGATACAGCAAAGTAAGAATATAGAAACTAAATGTCTCCACCGAGTATTAAATGATGTTGCCACTGAACTTAAACGAACGCCGGATTTACAGTTGTATCTCGATGTTTATCTACCGTTGACAGCACATGGCTTTCATTTAGCCATGGCAATCAAACAAGATCAAGCAAAAATTTCAATCGACAAAGCGGTGCTTTCTAGAATCCACGAGAGCTTTCTGCATGCTGACGTACAAGACATGAATAGCTGTATCTTGTTTTGGATCAAGGTGTTAAGTGTTGCTTTGAAAGATATAATAGCGGGAAAGAAACATGTCCTAATTCAGCATTTCCAAAGGATGACCAGTCTGTGTGACGAAATAGATGCCTCGGCACCTGAAGTGAAAATTTTCTTAACGCTCTCTTCAAGAGCCGCAGACGTGCTCAATGGTGCAAGGAATAACCTGGAACTAGTTGATTTTTCAGTGGTTCTTGCCAATCTTGAAGAAAGCCTTATCTTATATGGCAATAATGTTATCAACTTTGATGTTGATAATGTCAAAGAGGCGACAGTCTTCTTATTGGCTGGAGCAAGTTACCAAATGATGCGCAAGTAGAATTAAGGTACTTAGGCGTGAAGTAGAACTGATTTTGGAGACCATCGTTTATACAACTCTTATTCAGTAGTAGAAGGGCCGATCTACACTGTTTTCCTCTAGGTCAATGGATGTATATTGATCAATGCTTTCCTCTTCTGATTAGCATTGACATTGATATTATTCTCTGTATGATATTTAATTTTGCTTATTATTTCCTTCACTTCACGTCGACGTAGTGGATATGGTTAGCAAAGCTGTTGTGTTTGGTTTCCCTCAATTAGCAATAATGATGGAGATAGATTGATTCTCCATGCTGCCGGTACCTGCGATTTTCTACCGCCCCGAAGGAAGAGGAGGGGATAGTGATATCGCAAGGGAGAAATTTCAAGTTCCCAATCATCTTACGTTGTTGCACGTCTAGCAACCATGGAAGGCCAATGAGTTAGTGACTTGAACATTTTCTGTAGAGAGTTTGAAAGTAACCTGTAGGACATTGTAACATGCCACATTAGTAATAGTTAGAAGTTAATGGTTTCGGCACCATGCCCATGATCATCTCTGTCTGTTTCATTTTGTATCTGTTTCTGCTTCTTTTTTTGTTCCGTTCTGTTCTGTTCTTCCCGTTACACTGTAAATTGTCTAAAAGAGGTGATTGAGTCGGCTACACTCAATCCACTCTGTTGCCCCAACAGTTACTAGGCAGAACTGCAGCCTGAGCTGCTGAGCATGATTTTCAATAAAAGGGCGTGGTTGGACAATTTGCCATAGGTCATCAACACCGGCCCCAATTCTGAATCTCTGCGAAATGAATGACTATCAACTTAGGGGCAGTGTCTTTCTGTGCCCACTTGCCACCACGAGGAGGTGCCAAACCGTGGGCTAGTGATCATTATCACGATGATCATTATGATCATGATACGATGATCATTATGATCATGATCATGATCATGATCATCAGTGACTAATCAGTGATTATTTGTTCCAAGCTAGTATAATCAATGATGATTTTTCACATTTTCAATCCTCAAATTTCACATGTTCAGCAAGTTTTCAATTCTAGTTTACAGTTTGCTTTTTTTGATAAGACGTGAAAAGATCTGATTGCCCTAGGTTAGCCCAGAATGCGACATGAAACGAGCCTAAGTATTTATTTGTAAAAGTCATTTTGTCTCTTTATGTGTATTTCTTATAGCTGTGTTTTCAGTTTTGATTTGTTTTGTTTTGTTTTGTTTTGTTTTGCTACATGTTCCTCATGTTAATGGCTGTGGAATTGTCATGGTATCTTGCACTCCATGGTATTGTCCTTGTAGTGTAATCAAGTAGGTTCTACGTAGTATATCAAGTAGCTTGTATTTATCATATTGAATATAGAAAATAATCAAACGTAACTTTATACGCTAGGTTGAAACACGTGCTTCTAACATAGCTAACCATACAATGCTCAGTGCCAAGCATCCTGGCTATATGCATTATTGTATAAGATAGACAGCATTATGTGAAAAGCCTGTTGGTACTACAGAGCTTCACTATATCACGAAAAAGCAGGAACATTCTTTTAGCATAATGAAAGTTTTTTTCGTCCGACACCAGACGTATATAGCCAGATGCGGATACACATGATATGATTATGCACGACACATCATTTATCATATCACGTGTATCCGCATCTGTCTATATATTTCAGTTCACCTTTCGGTCGTTATCTGACGTTTCATACTCTGACGAGTGTCGGACAAAAAAACATCCAGCATGTTAAAAGAATGTTCCCGCTGTTTCGTGCTATAGTAAAGACAACATTATCGTCTTGATCCTAATACCATCATAATACCATTTAACCGAAATCTGACCGTCTTCACGAGTATCACAGATACTTTTCGAAGAGTTGAAGGCTACACACCCCCCAACCAAAGGTTTCTCGCGACGCCCCTGCCCGTAAGCAAGTTGGGAATGTGATTAGTCCCAATGGCATTGCAGGGCATAGTTGCACCGTTTGAAATAGACCTGATGCATTTGAAAACGATTTATTTAATTGCGGAGATGACTGCAAGACATCTCGTCTTCCTCTGATGCTCGCCACTAACTATTTTCTGTGTCAATTCGTTTTCATTTTTACTGAAGTCATGAAATTAGTTTAAAGGCTATAACATCCTGAACTGGCTGATGTTTTCACTCTTCTGAGGAAATTCATAATCTAACGCCTACATCAACAATACATTTTGTATAAAACATGCAGTCACAAGTGTGCAGGACTTCGATACCTTATTGGTGACAGGGAAATATAGATTTTGCACAGAAATGTGATTGAGATTTGCTAGTGTGGAAGCCCTATGGGAAGCCAACTTTTATTATTAGTATTGGTATTAGGCAGCCTCGTTTATGAAATTGTTCTCTTTTCTTGACAACATGGCCGATGGCGGAAAGAGATTTTGTCTAAATCCTTCACCTGAAGAGGGTATTTGGACATGGTTTTACCAGGCAGCAGAAGATCTTGAATGGCATGCAATCGGCCTTACACATGTTGAATACCCGACTGGTAAGTTATATTGTTTATCATATAAATATTTTCTTGAAAATGTACGACATAGTGATCAGATTACACACAATTTTTGATACTAACATTTGTTCTCGGTCTCATGACGGATTCTTTGTATGCCAGCCTGGAAGCACAAACTTTTGTACACCCCAGATCTGCACCGATTGTTTAATAATTTTCGACGGTATATTCTTTGTATTATGTTATTTGTATAAGTAATCTTTGTAGCTTTATTGGAATGCGCCAATATGCAACATATCGAGGATTTCTATACGCGACATCTCTTGTGTGCCTTGCATAGCTTAAATAACAAAACAGAAAGGTTTGCTTTAGTGTTATTTGAATATTTTACTCATCAGTGCAATTTACTGGCTCCTAGATGTTTATGATAAAGTAGTGAGTTGTGTTTATATATTAAATATTTTCACAGTTGTTCTATATGAATTTCAAGTTTAAATTCAGTAGACTGTAGTATGTGTTTTATGACTTATTCAAATATATTCCATAGTTAATTAGTGTATTTTAATTGATAGAAAAAAGAAGAATCACTGAATAACATATAAATATATCAAGATTCTTTTTCACTTATAATCCCTCCACCTGAATGGTGACTTTTTAATCAAGAGAGACCCCACCATACATATGTGGCATATGCATATGTATTTAAATAGAATTAAAGAGATTATGTGTAGAAATAAATATGCAAATAATATCCTGCATAATTGCTCTGACCCATTGGCACAGATCTGTGGTATACACAAGTTTCCAATTGCAGATTAGCTTCTACCTTAGTAATATACAGTGATTATATCAGACAAGGGCCTGTCATCACTTTACTCGCATTTCAAAGCAATACTTGTAATTGAATATGAATTGAATATGAACCATAAGTCCCAAGATTTTTCCAGAATTGACTCCTTTGATCAATCTCGTCTCCCATATGATCATATTGACATCTTATCTTTCTTTGTTTACTTGCTTTTTTGTTGCATTTCCAGGTGCTTTGTTGTTGTTGTTTTGTTTCTCTTGGTTTTTTTCTAAATCAGTCAAGGGGATATCAATGTGTATTTGCTCCCTATGGTATCATCACAGTCTTTGTATAGCAATTTGAAAGGTGTACAAAGACTTTACGATGCATTGTAATAGTTGTATGAATAGCAAGAATATTTGGCAATACTGCCAGTCCTTTTCATATTTAGAAGAACTCCATAATCAATCAAATGCTTCTTTGTTAGGAAGACATGAGGGAGTTAAAGTAATAAAGTGGGACTTTTTCTTTGATTCAAAGTGGATTTATTTTTGTTATTCTGTCTCATTAGTTAGAACTGAAAGTTATGCAGTAAAATAACACTTTGTGTGTTGCACTACATGCATGTATGCAGATAATTTTCTTGTAATATTTCTTTAAATTACTTCTTTTTAGGGGATCTTATTGGTAAAGGATTAGCATGGATTAGTTTGGTCCCAATTTTTTTGGTTGTTTCTTTTGTTACTCTCATCATTTTCAGAAGAGAACTTCATACGGTATTTGAAGCTACAATTTTTTGTCTACTTTGCATTGGTACTTAATTTGTAAATGTGAAAGTGCAAGAAGATAACTGACTTGAGCAGGATTGAAACTCGTCACCTCAGACTGTGTACACCTACCACCAACTGAGCTATCAAGCCAAACTTTCAAATCACTACTGACATACAAAGTCAGCAGGGGTTGTGAGTTCACATCCTGCTGAGTTTTGTTCTTTTCTTCCACTTTCACTTTTAATTTATCCTAAATCCTGTTGTTTTTACATACTTAATTTTTCTTCATCATGACTGTAGTTTGTTTACTTTTACAAGCAATAATCTAATTTTTAATTTTTGTAGATAACTTTCTTCATTGGTATTTTGCTAAGTGAAGTGACCAATCAGATTCTCAAATACACTATTAGGGCACCAAGACCTTGCAGAGGTGAGATGAATTCATCTTTTTAATTGATTGATTTTTTATGCTGTGTTTACTGATTCCTTGATAGTTTGTGAAGGTGAAATGTCCATTTTTATTTGTAATATACTCATTGTAACTTGTAATATGAGGCCAATAGACTTGCTTGGATTAATTTCATCACTGGTAGATAAGTTGCTGGATTGATTTGGCAACTGAATTATGTAACTTTTCAATTTCTTACTATTTGTTTTTATATTGTATCTCATTTTTGTACACATTTTTTGTAAAAGAAACAAGTATATAAGAAACATGAGGCTCAAATCAGTCAAACATCTAAAAAAATTAAGAAACACAGGCAGGCTGAGTGTCAAAAGTAGACTTGAAAATTTTGTTTTTGCATGAAAATTTTTAATTGAACTGGAAACAAAATACAAACAACATCCATGTCTAAAATGTTTGTAGCTAAAATTTGATTTCTCATCTCACAGTTGCCTTCTTGCTATAGGAAATTTCCCAGAATTTTAACTAATACTTAAGAAACATTTAAGGCTGGATTTGACAAAATATTAAGAAACATCCAGGCTGAAGAGGGAAGGTTGTTTCTTATATAAAAAGCATGTATCTCAAATGATTTACTTTTCGATTAAATGATGTATTGAGTTCTTGAATGATTGACTGGTTTACTGATTGGTTGATTGATTGACTGATTGATTGATTGACTAGCTGAGTGATTAAACAATTCAATAATACATATTAGAGTCACAGTTTTGTTTGTTTAAATTATTATCCCCAGATTGAATATCTTTTGTTTCCCCATGATTGAATCAAAATTTGACTTATAATGTAATGGTTGATTGATTTCTTGTCAACTCATTGACTGACTGGTTAGTTGTTGATTAATTGATTGATTGATTGATTGATTGATTGATTGAATGATTGATTGATATACTTCAATGATGAAATTCACGTTTAATTGAATGACCATGGGATTCCTTTTTTCGGTGCATGACAATTTGACAGGATTGCCACCAAATCAAGGAATCAAGAAAATCATTAAATATCAGGGGAAAGGGAAATTTTTTGAAAAATCAGGGAAAATCAGGAAAGTTGTCCCCATGTTTCACAAGGAAAGTATCATATTTCAGCGGCTCCTATCCCTTTGGCATATTTGACAACTCCTACTTCCACTGATTGTCACTGATTCCACTGATTGCTTGAGTTTTAGTAAATGATAACACCGTTCCTATTTTATTCAAAATATTCAAACATTGTATGGGTTGATAGTTTAGAGTTGAACTACACACTCAGGAAATGTTTTTTTGTTTTGATTTTCAACACTTTTTGCTGTTATTCATTCATAAATGGGGTAGAAATATGTCAAGCATTATGATGTTTGGGTTTTTCCAATGATTATTGGCAATGTGTGATCTATTTTATTTTGGGGAAAATAGTTTTGTAGTGGATTTTGGTGTAGTCCCAACAGAAGGAGGAATTTTCATGTCAGTTTTCATGTAAGGGCCAAGGAATGCATCTCTACATTTGAGTAGAAATTAAGGTTTTATACCTCACAGCTACACAAGCCTATCAGAAGCTTCTTTCCACCTCAAAACCATTACTTTCTTGGAACTGAAATAGAAGAAGACAAGCGTAGCTCTGTGTTTTATGAAGCCAACAGCTGGAACGGCGAAGAAGACTCCTTAGCCCCATTTCTGTCCAAAGAAATCATAGAATCCTAATTGAGGGTTATAAGAATATCACGGAAAGTCAAGGGAAATTGAACAGCATTTCACTGAAAATATCAGGGAAAATCAGGGAATTTTCTACTCAAATAGTAGTGGCAACCCTGTTTGACAAGTAGTAAGACTGGTTTGTTTGTTCCCTATCTGATTTTCTCATTCATTCTTTCAGCTAGTAACATGTATGATGTTGTCTATGGCATGCCATCAAGTCATGCACAGTTCATGGCATTTTTCTCCTCATATATAGCTCTCTTTGCATTCATCAGGTGAAGTATATTCAAATGTTATTAGTTTGTTTAACCGTAATGAGTCTTTTTATAGACCCTTTAGGTATTTCCTGCTATGATACCGTCCTGCCAGGGCTCTCTAGCTCTTTGTTTTGTTGACGCTGTTACCCACATTAATAGTAAAAGTACTGAAAGGCTTTTCAGAAATATGCATCTCTCTTACTTAGCTTTTCTTACAGTTTTATTTATTTTAGGAGAATTGAAATATATTTGGGTTTTGTATACAAATAAATTCTCTGATTCCTCAAGTTTGGAAGAGGTTTTCTGACTTCTCTGCTCAACATATTCTTTTTTCCCAACTCCTAGCTTTCTTTGCTTTTTTCTATTATTGAAACAGAAATACTTCGTGCATGATATACCAAGTAGTTACTTTTAACTGAAGTTATTTTCATTTACAACGTAACTAGTCTTAATACGAAATTACTAAATATTTTTAAGGCTACATAGTCAATATGAATCTCGAATGGATATTATGTGGAAATATGCAGTATCAATCGGTTCTTTAGTCGTCGCATTGATTGTTGCTTATAGCAGGTTTGTTGAGCCTAATTCACTTTATTTTGACATAATAGATACAGAAATCTTAATTCTGTTCAACCCTATCGCATAATATGGAGTGTTTATAGCAAGCAAGTGGAAAAATCAAACGTCAGTTGTGTTTACAACTTTCTTCAAGGCTTTGATAATCTCCTTTTATTCTTTTTAATCTCACATCAGACAACTGATATCATTCCTTGTCATGTGCTATGTGGCGAACTATCGAGATTCTTTGCAATCAACTTCCTCGTGGCTACCAAGTGAGATGATTGAAAAGCTCATAGGAGTCTGAGTGAGCTAATCAAATGATGAACTTGCTACGTGATTGCACTTTTTTTATAGGAAAGCTTTATTTTCTGAGCTTTTTCATGATTCCAGCACTGAAACTTTCGCGAGATTTTTCTAGCAAGTACAGTTGAGTTTGTGTATCACTGCCGTGTTTCGCAGATAGTAAGGCACCACACAAATTTAACACTCCACTACATAGGCTACAATAAGAAAACTATGCAGATTATGTAAAATCGACGATTGTCTTTCATTACTATGTGCCAAAATATACATAGACGATGATTTTCGAATTATTGAGTAATTTCGAATCATCCTTTCATTTTGAAAAGTGTTTTTTGAATCTTTGTACACAAAGCTCAATACCCGGTTTTATGTAGATAGAAAAGATTCGTTTTTCCCTTTGGGCTCTCCAACTAAACTATGAATGAATGGGTTCGCTTTGGGCACGTGATGTGACCATGAAGTCATCTGATTATGTAGTGCACCTCATCTTTTGGCCCAACGTTTACCAACTCCCTTTCGCTTATAGGATTTATCTCCGGTATCACAGTGTTGAACAAGTATTTTATGGTCTCCTTGTTGGTTTCATTCTTGGAATTTTATGGTTTA
Source organism: Mastigias papua (assembly GCA_964019165.1). Lineage (NCBI taxonomy): Eukaryota > Metazoa > Cnidaria > Scyphozoa > Rhizostomeae > Mastigiidae > Mastigias > Mastigias papua. The sequence continues at coordinate 1,777,124 of OZ025273.1, read as the reverse complement.
TCTTCACTCAGAGATTTTTGTCACCATCGTTCGATGTCATCGTTTCGTGGTAAGTCTCCTAGCTGGTTTTCACACCCAACCTATTTTGTGAATAATCTTTGTTTAACTTGTTTTCACGAGAGTTTAATTTGGTGTTCTTCCAAGCTTATTTGTTATGTTGGTAAAAGGTTTTCCATATTTCAAAATCATCTATGTAGAAATTCTTGTAGCATAGCTAAGAGACTGCCATGCCGCAGAATGGACATAACGTTAAAGTCTCCTGAGTGTGTTACTTTGTAGTAGCAATTAATTTGCACTTTTGCTTAGTGCGCTAGTGTGGACAGTGCGTGTTATCTCTTTATCCCTGGATGTTTTGCTGTAGTTAAGAAAGGCATTGTGCTGAGAGATTTACAAACTGTATCATTTATTCCTATAGCTTTCAGGACAACAAATGTAGAAAAGTTTGGTGTAGTAGCCCCCACTCTGATTTGCCACTGATATCTGCGGGGCCCTTACGAATCTCTGCCTAGCTATTGATCTTTCTGTCAGTTTTATGCTCGGCAATAGTGGTTTTTAATGCGCCTGTCATTTCTTTGGTTTTGCTTGATCTTCTTATTTTATTCCAGGCCAATCTCTGAATTGCTCTTAATAAAGGATTCTTCAAGAATACCAAACGTTCTATGGTTTGAATATGTTGAATCAAGAAAAGAATCAAGGTTTGTTTTCTGAGATAAATGATGTGCTGTGGAAACTACATCTGAAAGCTCCACTTATGATTCTTGATAAAGTCGGAATTTGTTTTTAAACCAAAGTAAATTTAGGCGCTGTATAGGATCTTATCTTTAGGGAAATAAACTGCGACATCAAGTATTCATGGGCATAGTGTGTGAAGAAAGAACAAAGAAGACAGTGCATTTGTTAGATAGGGCCTGAAATTCATAATCGAGTCCTACTTTTACATATTGGCTCGATACATCACGTTGATGAGATTTTTAAAAAATCATTATGGTTGCTTCACTTATGTCTTGCCTTTTGAAATGTTCTTGAATGTTTCAAGGTTTGAAGCATCTCATTCATAATTTACCTTTCTAGAACTTTACTTGCATACTGTATAACTAGGGAACTATTTTATTTAGCATGGTTCATGCATCTTATCATCTGTATCATTAAATGAATGGATCGTAGTTATGCTGAAGGTCAGAGGCAGCACCAGAGGATTCACGTTATAGGAGTCCTTGCCATCACCCAATCAACATTTGTTCATTACATACGCTTTGCTTTGTTTGGCGATGTCATTCATGTAACTTTTATGTTATTCAGACAGAGGCAAAGAAAACTGGTGAAATCAAATTGAAGATATGAAACTTGAAAGGCTAGAATAACTACTATGCAAGCTGACTCTATTTCATCACTATTTGATAACATTCGCTCAAATGAGTCCTACATAATTTTCTCTTTATTTGCACCATTTTTGAAAACATCCTTACTTATCGAGAGATTTATTGCTATCAATAACGTAGACCCATTGATTATTGCATTTCCTTGTCCAGAAAACTCAACAGTTTAGGGTTGCATAGTCATAAGTTTTTGTTATTTTACTCATTGTCTACATTTCTTGATATAATGCCAAGGCATAGGGAGACCACACTTTTCCACATGTCAAGAATATTGACTTATATTTAATCTATCTATCTAGGTACCTGTCTTGCGATGTTGGCGACCATGAATCCCCACTTCCTTTTATCTTCTGCAATTCTAGCTAAATCTACTAGTTGGTACTCTCTATCCATTCTAACGGTTTAACTTTCAATATATTTCAGTCTTTGCCTTCCGTTAGCTCCCTTTCCATTCATTCCTACAAGTAGGCAATTCAAAAGCCACGTGGGATACTCTTGTCAGCGCATTCAAGGAGGTTTTGAAGCTTTGCCAGACAATAATCCGTTTGAATAGCCCGTTTCAGGTACCTATTGGTTATTAAGAGGTTAGGTAAGTTAGAATTAAGTAAAAAATTATGCAATTTGATGCCAGATTGTAGAAATATGTCAACGATCAATAGTTTAAAAAAGGGAACAAAAGTATATATATACACCTTTTTTTGTAAGAAAAAGTTTATAAGAAAATGAGGCTCAAATGGCAAGAATCTTAAGAAAATCCTAAGAAAATCCTAAGAAAATCACAAGGCTCAAGTTCAAGAAAGTCCTAGGAAAATAACAGTTCATCTTCTTTACATGCCAGAAATTGATATTGGCTCATTTTTGCAAACTCTCGTACAAAGATCGAGACTTATGGTGGCCCAACAAATACAGAGTAGCCTTTTTCAGCCATTTTATGCCTGCAAAAGTTAAGAAAATCTTAAGAAAATCTCAGCCTCAAATTCGTGAAAAGTTAAGAAAATTGAGCCTCAGGAAAAAAAGTATATTTCTTATAAAAAAATAGGTGTATATAAAGGTAGGTTTACACGATCAATTTCGCAACAGATTCGCGTCATATTTTTAAGTAGAAAAACATTTGATGGTCCTCTTTGATCGTGTAAGCACACTAAAATTCGCATCATATTTCGACTGTTTGACTCTAAAATTCTCATCATAGTTGCATTTTGGGGTAAGAACTTTTTGAACTGAGGTCAAAAAGTTTTTTAGGGCTTCATATTTCTTCAAAAAAGCCGACTTATGGCAATATAACCAACAATTTGAAAGATCTCATTAGCTATGTAGAAGTGAGGAAATTCATCATAGCATTGCAATACCAAAAATTGGAAGCGAAGTCAATGCACTTTAAAAAGGAAGATCAATGCAAAAACTTGGGGGCTGAGCCCCCAAAAGTCAGTAAAAACGTTGACAAGGGGGACTCTGCTCCCCTGAGCCCCCCTGGAAATCACCCCTGATATAATAGCTCTGAATCATAAGGAATGATAATGCTAATCTTAAACTGCTAAAAGCGGAAATAAGTATATTGGATTTGAAATGCTGTCCATTGATATTGCAATGAAATGATCACTACCTGGTTATGTGCCAGTATTCTTCCTCAAAAATCGCCTAAAATCCTCCGTATCGTCGAGTTTTAGCTCCTGCACAAGATTGTCATGCAGCCCTTTCTCTTTTCTCGCGCTACACAGCTCTGCCATCCACTTGCGTCGTTTTCTTCGCCTACAAAGCTCTTATTGTTTAATAGCAGCTCCTATTAAAGTGAAGCATACAGCAACTCTTCTTTGTTCATCATCACTACTGTTTGTATCGCTTGAAAATTCCCTATAATTTACATTTCTAGCCATTGCTTAACATTCAAGGAAGTTAGAAGGTGGGAAGAGGTAGCGCATCAAGGATCTAAGCAGAGGGAAATTTGGAACCTCAATATAAAACTGAGCCTTCGAAATGGGCTTTTTTGAAGAAGTATGAAGCCCAAAAAACTTTTTGACCTCAGTTCAAAATGTTTGTACCTCAAAACGCAACTATGATGAGAATTTTAGAGTCAAAGAGTCGAAATATGATGCGAATTTTAGTACGTTTACACGATCAAAGACGATCACCAAATTTTTTCTACTTATTAATATGATGCGAATCTGTTGCGAATTTGATCTTGTAAACCTACTGAGTTCTTCGATATCATAATACTATTTTCACCTAGTAGAACTCGATCTGACATCCACAAGAAGTGGAATTAATATTGTTGTTGTTGCTGTTCACAAAGTTGCCCAATCAGAACACGTGGGAGCGAATGCATTTTTCTCAGTTAGTTGCAGTGTTGCAGTCGCAGGTTGCATTGGCCTAGTCAGTTTACATCTTTACGTCTTGTCACAAGCATCTGAGTCGATAACAGTTGATAGCAATATATGCGTTAGTTCAGGAGCAATAATTGCATGTTTTGACCCAGGAACGCAATGGAAGCAGAAGATAAGTTTGAGTCATTTAACGGTATGAACTTGGATGACAGATTGCTAAAGAGTATATCAAAACAAGGGTGGTCTTGTCCGACCCCAGTTCAAAGTAAAGTTATTCCATTAGTGCTCGAGGGAAGAGACATCGTTGCCAGGGCGAAAACTGGTTCTGGGAAGTCAGCCGCTTACCTTATTCCAACCATCCAAAAGATAATTGAGAATAAAGAAATCGGAAATAGGCCATTGCAGTGCTTAGTGATCGTGCCTTCCAAGGAGTTATGTAAGCAGGCTTATGACCAGATGGTTCTGCTTACTTCGTATTGTTCTAAGGATGTACAAGGACTTGACATTGGCAATAAAACAGTTGATAATGCAAAGTTACAACTATCTAAATTGCCAGATATTATATTTACAACACCGAGTAAACTACTTGCAAACATACACAATAAAACCATGAAAACAGACACTTTTGAACTCCTTGTGATTGATGAGGCTGATATAATGTTTTCGTATGGCTATGAAAAGGAGCTAAATGAACTTCTCAATCATTTGCCAACTTCATATCAGGCGCTTATGCTATCTGCAACAATATCAGATGATGTTACTACACTAAAGAAGAAATTTCTTACCAATCCTATTGTACTTAAAGTTGATGAGACAGACCTCCCTGCTGAGGCTCAGCTTGCACAGTATTTGATTAAATGTGAACCGAATGAGAAATTCCTCTTGCTAGTGTCTTTACTGAAGCTGAATTTATTACATGGAAAGACTTTGCTTTTTGTTAATAACATAACAAGATGCTACAAAGTAAAGTTGTTCTTAGAGCAGTTTTCTGTTGCATCCTGTGTTTTGAATTCAGAACTCCCACAAAACTCCAGGCTTCATATTGTTGACCAGTTCAATAAGGGCATGTATGACATAATTATTGCCACAGATGAAGCAACAGAGGTAACCAAAAGTGCTGGAACAGCAGAAGCCACTGTAGGCAAAAGAACTTCTTCAAAGGCAAAAAAGGAGAAAAAAGACAAAGAGTATGGTGTATCAAGGGGGATTGATTTTCAAAATGTTGATAATGTATTGAATTTTGACTTTCCTGCTAATCCTGAATCATATATTCACAGAGTTGGTAGGACAGCTAGAGGGACGAACACTGGAACAGCATTGTCTCTTGTGACTGCAGAAAATGAAGATGTGCTGCAAAAAGTAAATGCAAAACTATCTGGCTCACAAACTGAAGTTGAAGATGTACTAAAGCCATATTTGTTTAAGATGAATGAGATTGAGGGTTTTAAGTACAGGGTGAATGATGCTTTACGGGCTGTGACCAAAGCTTCTATAAGGGAAGCAAGATTGAAGGAGATAAAAACTGAAATAATGAATTCAAGTAAACTGAGAACATTCTTTGAAGAGAATCCTAATGATCTGAAGGTGCTACGCCATGACAAGACATTGTTGCCCACAAAATGCCAGCCACATTTGAAGAATGTCCCTGAGTACCTTGTACCAAGTACTCTAAAGCCAAGGTTGTCAAGAAAGAGAAAGAGTTCAAGGGCAAGAGCATTTAACAGTTCTAGCAATAAAACTGCCCCAGGCAAAAAGAAGAGGAAAGATGATGATCCTTTAAGGACTTTTAAATTTCAAAGACCTAGCAAAAAGAAATAATTATTTGTTGCTCTTTCATCCTTTTTGAGGGATGAAACCAGTTAGGTTTTTTGAGATTATGATCATGTGTTCCAATTGAATTTGGCCATTTTTATGTTTTAAATTTTGGACTATCTGCATTTTCAAATTTTGATGTTTGAAAGAAATTCTCTCAAGTACTCAGCTTGTATGTTTATCATCACCTCAATGATGCAGTGTTTAGCTTTCCAAAGCTTTGTCAGAAATTTAAGGATCTTTATAGTCTTTGTGATCTCTACCAATGTAAGTGCATGATGGAAACTTATCACACCTAAATAGCTTTTTTGTTTTTTTTTACCATTTTCTATGGCCATTCTCCTGGGGTGTGGGTTGGGAGGAGATCACCCAGAGGTTTATTGTGTACTGTTGGGTGTTACCAGATTGTATGCTATTACTCTAGTTTATCTTGCTATTACTTATACAATTTACAACCTCTGACTGATAAATTTGTTTGTCAAACCACAACAGGAAGGGAGTAGCTAGGTGATGGTTCCAAAGCTACCGTTCATAAAAAGGTGTGTTCACAGTTTCTCACAATCCAAGGAGCATCATAGTGAGTTTATATACTTGCAGCTTTTGGCAGCACATTTGGATACGTATGTTTTTGTATCAAGTTCAAGATAACATCATATTCGATATGTAATAATAGTTGCAGTCTCTACTTTCAGAGACTAAGTACAGTAAAACTCACCTAAGTCGGACTGACCTAAGTCGCATATTTCACAGGTCAAACAGAAATGCGTGGTCCTGGTCCGCTTCTTATAGATACTAACGTTTTTCTATGAGTATGTCGGATTTTATAACTCGGATCCTCGCATAAGTCAAAGTCGTTCTGAAGTTTGGTTGCAAAATAGCTCGATATTGCTATTAGTCGGGCATTGATGTTGATTGTAATGGCAAAGTTGAACAATGTCACAGCCAATGGACCTCGAGCTCTCAAATGGTTTAGGAGCCAAGTAGGTGTAGGTGTGGAGCTCATAGAAGGCATTTCTATCTTGCAAAAATGTCGACAATGGTGGTCAACAACCATCCAAGCTGTGAGAAAGTGCACTATAGTGTGGTTATTCCACTTTCCATCCCTAATGGGACAAGCGTTTTCCAGCCAAATGATAAATTTTGCAAGTATATCATTAGGGGCTGTGCTTTTTCCATTTACCCTGCGTACCATACAAGCTCTGGGCGGGCCTTGACTTACTTTGTGTAACTCGGACTTCGCATAAGTCGGACTACTTTATCTGGTCCGAAGTGATCCGATTTAAGTGAGTTTGACTGTATTACTAGCTGTAAAATCTGAGGCTTGCTATTTGGTATTATCTCCCTCCTTCCCCTGAAAGTTTATTGTTGGGGGGCATCGGTGATAGATTTAGATTCGTGGATTATTATTTGTATACCAGGCAACTGCAATGACCTTGTCATTTTGACAAACGCAGGACGTGCGCGGGTTTGTCTAGATAAGCGCAGACAATGTATAAGAATGTAAAGGAAAATGTTAGAATACAGAATAGATGGCGTAGTGAAATTCTGGTGCAGAGGATCATTCTGACAGTCAGCTATGTTGTAAGCACTGCACATTTATTTATTCTCTATTGCAGCATATTAGTTTTTTTGGAAACCTTTCTTCAGGGTCCTTTGAGACTCGTGTTTTGTCCAGGTTATGCTGAAAAGGAGGTGTTGCCTCTCCACTACGGGCCTAATAAGTCATATTTGTGACAAGGCAGACCTTGTGCAACGAAGCTTTTCCCATACGTGCCCTCTTATATAGGAAGAGCTTACTATCTTTAATTGGTTACCTTGCTTGCATAGTTGTTATGAACCATATGTAGTGCAAAAGTGCTTTATGTACCGTTTTCTGTAAGACTTGCACCTTATGTATTAACTTTGACGTAGAGTGAAATTTTGCGATAGCGAAGGTCATTTTGAGATACAAGTTAACAGTATTGACTAAGTAATAACATGTGTTGATGAGCCAAGAGCCCTAGTAAATGATAACTATATATATTGAGTTTAATTGTTTGCCAATATTTGTTTATATGTGAAGGGCTTTCCCCGGATATATTCTTTAAACCAAACAAAGGGATAAAGGGAATTAGTCAGTAAGTTATGAATCAGTAGGGATTTATCATGGCTACCAAAATTGAACTGGAGTCTGCCTTTATGTCGCAGATTCTGTCTTATAAACTTATTCTCACCTTAACAGTTTTAAAACGATTTACCAGTTTCCTTATTTTGATAAGATGTTACGACATCCCGATGTTTGGTGGAGGATACAACGTTGGAAACTATATTAACTCTCTTTCAAATTCAAATTGCATACTGACAGGGGGCTAGGCTTCAAGTTCACATTGTAGTTTGATTGACTTCTCATTTTTATGGAAAATAAAGATTATCTCTTCCACAATGTATCCCATGTCGGTGGTAAGCTAGATCTAGCCAGCCTTTGTCAGTAGAAAGATAGTTTGTGCTATTTCCAAACTTAAAGACTTGTGTATTTGAATTTTGCTATTAATATTAGTTACACACAATAAATATGACCACCAATAAAATTAAAAGCTCTCCTGTTTGAACCTTGCTTTGGCCAGTTGTTTTCTTTCATTTGCACTTTAGTCAATATATCAGCATTTTTTGTTTGTTCAGTCAAATAGTTGCTATGCATAGATTATATCTGTACAATTCTCTTACACCTAATTGCATTTCAAGACTCTGTGCTAGACATTTGGATTTAACAGCATGGAATCAACTATTGTTTATTTAAATCATCACTGAATGAATAAGTTGTCACATAATGTTTTATTTTGAATTATTGACTATTACTTTCATTTTAGTTGTCATGTTTGAAGAGTTTTATTTGCCATATGCCAGCATGTTTAGATGCCCATAAGAAGCAATAGATATCAAGTAATGACACAGCCTAAACCAGACCCTGTTATCAGTTGCAATATTGACAATGCACAAGTTTCCAAGAAAGAAGCTTCTAATGGCCCACCTTGTGAGTGTGGAACAATTTCTGATGCAAGTATATCTTCAGCAAGGAATGACATGCCTCCAACAAATAATTCTAATTGCAAAAAGAGCTACTCTCAGTTGAAAAAAAAGAACTCTAAAAAGAAGAGAGATAGAGGAAAGCAAAATGATGAAATTCAACCAGTTGAAGTTACAGCAGTTGCTAGTCCAACTCTACCAACACCAAAAAGTTCATGGTTGCTACGTTTATTTGAATCAAAACTCTGTGACATGGCTATTGCTATAGCATACATGTTTAACTCAAAGGAATCTGGAGTTCTTGCATATCTTGGAAATAAGTTGTTTGTAAGTTATTGTTTTTTCTATATTAGCTATAGTTTTATGTATTTTATACATTGTTTTAAACCCAGGTGAATATTTCATATCAAATGTGAGAGTCTTAGTGTAATCCTCAATCTTAAATTCTATGTTATTTCCTCACTACTTCATGTAAATGGGTTCCTGGGTCTTTTTAACCTGAGAGCCTGTCTTACTCAACAGTTTGATTTTTAGTTGCTTCCTCTTGAACTCAGAATCAATGGGAAGGATCTTTCTCATGTGCATCAGAGCTTTCAAAAATGGATGGTGTATATAGTATAATTGCACAATCTTATCTAGTATAAGGTAAAATGATAAAGGTTAGTCCCATATAGGATTCCATGTGTTGGGGAGTGCCTGTTAGAGAGGACATTTATCCTGAGCCACTGACATGGTGAGGTAGGGTAGCCAGTTCCTTTCCTCGCTGCCTTTATCTTCCCATTTGACTACTTGCCCATATCTAGTGTAGGCTGAAGTAATAATTTACATGTGCAGTTGTAAAGTTATGCTCATTTTTGTATGCCCACTTGGTTTTTAGAGAGAGGATATCTCTGAGGACTAATTTTTAAACTTCGTTTGAAATTTGAAGTTAGAGTAAGAATATATAGATCTATATTCAGTGATACTTGATGCTCAATTATTTTTGCAAAATGCTATCACTTAACGTGTTATCAAGCAAAATTTAAGAAAATTAGACATCTTTACCAAAGACCTATTCATTCAATTTTTACAACTTTGAGTCATGACAATGGCACTTTACTATGTTTTATCTGTCATTGTCATATCTCCACAGTCCCCCCCCCCCTTACTACTATTAATCACCTCATGTCTTTTGCAGAGTTTTCCAGACGATGAGGTTGACTTCTACCTGCCAGAGTTAATGTATGTTTTCTCATGCAATTTGATGTTTATCATTATTTGGTATTGTGGAAATTGTTTGGTGAAATAGAAGTCATTTGATCAAATAAATGTTCTCCTTTGAGCATTTAAATACTTTTGCCTACCTGTGGCTTTAAGAGACCATCTTTGTCATAAACAAACAGTGTAATTTTGAATTACATAATACATATTATGGGATCATTGTTTGTCTAGTCTTATATTTATAGGTTTTTCTATATTGTTGAACTTCTTGCTTTGCATTTGATGTTAAAAAATACTTTATCTTGCTTCTTGCATGTGCACAGATTATTCACTTCATAGTATTCCAGTGAAATCATGAAAGTAGTTTTAGTCCTTACTCTTGAAAAATCTCAGGTGATAATTGTCTAGGTGTGTTGTGCTAGTATTAGGTGCTCTTGAGATAGTGAAGCAATTGTGTGGGATTATGTACCTCTAGTATGTAATCAAAGCATACTCTTGTTCAAACTTGCCACCCATGTAAGTTAATTGCTTAGTTTCACCCCTGTTAGAGCTTTAAACTGATTGATTGATTTGTCTGGCTGGGATGCCAAATGGAACCCAATTGAGTTGAGTGGCACCGACAGAGCTATGTTGTATGTAGCTATAGCAGTTAGCTTTCATTGGCTGTTGGCACTAGTAGGATATTCTAACAATTACTGAGAACAGCCCAGGAACAGTAAATTCTCATTACTTACTCCCTAATTTACTTGCATGCAAACCAAAGTAGATGGTAGGAGGCATAGCATTTCAAACATTATGGTTTCATTTGTACAAAGACATTGGATAGCATTGGAGAGGGCATGGAAAGTTTCAATACAAAGGGTACTGGACTGGAAATCAATGTTCAGTTATAAGGAAATATTGGCAATCACCCTTTCCCTGCATCTCTTCCTCCCTCTCTGCTCTACACCCTCTCTCCCCTCTCCCTCTCTCCTCTTTCCTCTGTCTTCCCTACCTACCCTCTCTCCCCCTCTCCTTCTGCTCTCTCCTTCCTTTGCCAATCTCTTCCTTACGTTTCCCCTCTTTTCCTCTCTCGCTCACACTCTTTTTCTCCCTCTCCCTCTCTCACCCACTCTCCTCTCTTTCACTTGCTCTCCCTCTCTCTCTTTTTACTAGATTACTAGAATACTTAATTCTATTTAACAGTTAAGGTTTAAAGTATTGTATCATTATTTCTACTTCTGCTCTTGTTTTTGCAGTAATATGTACATTCATATGCCAGACGTAGCTGATGTAATCAGCCCTTATTTAGTAACTCGAAGTAGGAAGAGCACTTATTTTGCACTGCATGTGAGTCAAACTTTTCATTTGAATCTCTTAGGTATATTAGTTATTTCCCATTCTATCTTGTACAGTCACGTCATCCCGGGGATTTGGAAACTTTGAAATACTTTTGTATAGCATGCTTACAAGTATGACTGTATTTATTAGCAGCATCTCTTCAAGCTGCAATCTACAGATAGTATTGGGTTTTTTGTAGTGCTTAGCAAGCATAATCTTATATTTGAAGTCCGAGTGAGGTTATGTCATAAGCCATAGATTGACCCCTGACAGCCTTTCTTCTCTCCTGATGTTATCTACGTTTCATGGTCCAAAACCATAGCAGTATTTCACTTGGGAAATAGAAAACTAAATGTGATGATATGTAGTGCTAATTCCCAAGTAATATGACATTGCAAAGTATTATCATTACTTGTTATTTATTCACAGGCAACGTGGCACCTAGATTCGCACCTAACTGATGGTTGGCTTCTCACGAAAGAGTACAACAGAGGAAAGAAGCTGTTGGATCAAATCACTGCAGAAGGAAAAAAGCTACGGTATAGTTTCAACTTTATCTACTTGCAGCGATTCTGCAGTCTTAGAATATCAGTCATTTTGCTACATGTCTTGAAATGAAACAATGTATTCAATTGAATGGTTTCTCATTGATGCATAATGCAAGAATTGCTTTGTAGAAAGCATGCAAAGCAGGGATTTATTCAAAACTTTTTCAGTCGATTATATTCTTAAGAAGGCCAGTTCAAACACTTTAAGTAAATTTTCGATCCTGATTGCTTTGTTTCAGCAACCCTGCTATAATTGCATTAGGATTATGTTTCATGTTGCCTTTGTTTGGTCGCTTTGCCAAGTGGTCATGGCACAGCGCTACTGACGTACTTAGTCAAACTTTGCTTTTCGAATCGTGCACTGGGTGGTAGCATTCGCCACTCAGTTGTCCGTGCCCTTACTTGTCAACATATGAGTGCCTATGTAAAGTCTGCGGATGAATACCATAGGCTGGCAACTCATATCATTATGTTAACTACCATGAATGCATTTTGTTTGCAAATAGAAATAATTACCTAATTAAACCCGATACTGTATTTGACATGTAATTGTCGATGTTGAAAAGAGAATTCTAATGCTGTTTTTTATAGGCAGAAAGTTGCTTGTTTCACTACTGCCAGCCAACAACAAGCAACATCGAATTCGCCTCTAAAGAAAACACATCAGAGATCAAAATCCGAAGTAACATTTGGCAACATCCAACATCAAAATAAGAATGAGGTATTTGCGCATGCGTACATTGGTAGACCAGTTGACGTTATAATATACCATATTTCACAGGGTGATTCAATCAGCTATAAAGATAGCTGCTATGAAGAGAAGCCCTGTAAATGTTTGTGGGCTACATCTGGGAAATTTTCATTCTCCGTTTGCATTAAAATGCCATTAATATTATTGATGATAGCTGATTTTCGGCTACGGCATAAAGGACAACCACAGCAACTCGGGCCTTGCTCTGGAACCTTTTCGTTATAACCTATGATTTTCGTTGTATCTTTCATATTACATCATATATTCTGAAAGTACTGTATCATAGAAATAACAGGCCCTAAAGAGTGTAGGTTGAAAAAGCTGTAAGTTGATTCTCTCTTATCCGTATGTTTTAAAGCGCAATTTTCATTTGTTGCACCATTAACAAATTTTTCATATGCTTTTTCCAATGCAATAGTTTTTGTTGTAAGACCCCTAGGGAGTAGTTACTTGTCTTTTTATCTATTACACGATATAAGAAGATTAATCTGTAACTGAAGGTGATTGTCGAATCAATCATAAGGCGTGTTATAAACTAAAATCCATTGTCGGTTTTTTGAAGTTTATCTCTAATTTATTATTGCTGAGGAACTTTGGTGTCATATGATTTTGTTCGTAAGGAAAGTTTATATGATATTTAGAATCGTTATCCTATGTATTATTCCGTCGTGTCTTATCTTTACAGCATTACAGTCACAGCCAATCAACTGACAATATCGATTCAGGAAACCTTAGACTCGGTCTGGCTTTTGGTAAATGTACGCTGCACACGCCCGTTATTAACTGCGCAGCATCATCTCCTATGTTAAATAACCTGTGCGATAGTCAAAAATGCAGCTGCCAGGTAAGCTGATTCGATTGCCGTCGTTTGTTTACGTTACTAGTTTCAGTGACTTTGAGCTATGGCACATTGCAGTAAGTTGACATTGGAAGAGTATTCAGTAGTCTAGTTTGTATTTCAACGAAATAGAACTGAATGATTTTTGTGGAGAAAATTTCGCATTTGATAAGCGCAAGAAATGATAGAAATGACATTTTTTATGATTAATCACATCTGAAAGTTCGTATTAGAGAATCTCTCTTTTGAAAATTAGCAGTTTCTATTTCAGGAGTGACGTAATGGAAATAACTATAATTTTTTTGAGAGGTTTTTCTAGAATCTAAGGGTGAAAGTGTAATATGTGAAAATTTACGTATAATATGTGAAAAGCGTCAGAACTCCCGGCCCTGTTTCTTAGTTTTCTTTGCTAGCCCATCAGATGATTGTTATGTCCATGGCATTTGCATTGCTCCACCGCAGTGAAATGATTCCTTCGCATAATTTACTAGTAGCTGTGTATTATGAGCCGTTTAATTTTGTATACTTTGCTATTGTTCATGTCTTGCGAAAAGTCTGTATTTTTGTGCTATGCGTGTTATGGTGGAATTCGCTGTCTACACCTAGATATCTTCAATTGCACCTTCATATATTCATCTTCATCTACAAATCTTCAACTGCACTTACAAATCTTCAACTGTGCCTTCAAATCTTCAAATGCACCTACATATATTCAGCTGCACCTACAAATCTTCAACTGCACCTTCATATCTTCTATTGCACCTTCAAATCGTCTACTGCACCTATAAATCTTCAACTGCATCTACAATTCTTCAACTACACGTACAAATCTTCAACTGTGCCTTCAAATCTTCAACTGCACTTACAAATCTTCAACTGTGCCTTCAAATCTTCAGTTGCACCTACATATATTCAGCTGCACCTAAAAATCTTCAACTGCACCTTCAAATCTTCTACTGCACCTTCAAATCGTCTACTGCACCTTCAAATCGTCTACTGCACCTACAAACCTTCAACTGCATCTAAAATTCTTCAGCTGCACCTACAAACCTTCAACTGTACCTTCAAATCTTCTATTGCACCTTCAAATCGTCTACTGCACCTACAAATCTTCAACTGCACCTACAATTCTTCAACTACACGTATAAATCTTCAATTGTACCTTCAAATCTTCTACTGCACCTTCAAATCTTCTACTGCACCTTCAAATCTTCTACTGCACCTTCAAATCGTCAACTGCATCTACAATTCTTCAACTCCACCTACAAATCTTCAGTTGTACATACATATATTCAGCTGCACCTATAAATCTTCAACTGCATCTACAAATCTTGAATTGTACCTAAAAACTTCAATTGTACCTACACATATTTAGCTGTACTTACATGTCTTCAACTGTACCTACAAATCTTCAACTGCACCTACAAATCTTCAACTGCATCTACAAATCTTCAAGTGCATCTACAAATCTTCAACTGCACCTACAGATCTTCAATTGTACTTGCATACTTTCAACTGTATATAGAAATCTTCAACTGCACCTACTAATCTTCAACTGTACCTACAAATCTTCAATTGTACTTACATATATTCAACTGCATGTAAAAATCTTCAACTGTACATGCAACTCTTCAACTGCCTCTACATATCTTCAAGTGCACCTAAACACCTACAAAACGTCGTAACTATTTGCACCTCAAGCATTTAATGCCACTTAGTATCAATACTTTATTATTCTTGTTTTGCAGATACCTTTGTTCACAGCAGAAAGAGATTTTGTCGAGGCTCTGCTGGCTATAGGAGAGAGAATGAGAACTTTAACTACCAAGGAACTTAAAAGTGAGTATCATCGTTTTACTTTTTATTTGCTTTCTATTGAAAGTTGAATCAATATTACAGAGAGAGAGACCATCTAGTTTGGATTTCGAAGTAACATATGGTAATTAAATCTCTCCTGATGGTTGATGTGTTGCCATCAGAGGGAGATTTAAGTAGTTTTCGGATGAGAAATTTGTTTCATGTTATTTCTGGAATGTTGAACAAAGTTGACCTACCGAGTAGGCATTGCTGGTGATTGCTCAGAGGTAAACGTAGACATAATTCCCATGTTTTATCTCAGCATTTGTTATGGGTAGCATTGATGGGAAAAGGCTCAGAGACAAAGGCATCTCTATGGAATCTTTTAATTCCGTGGTGATTAGCACTCTCCTACTCAAGCCAACTTTTTACCTCCCAAATATTTGTTATATCTTTTTAGTCTACATAGTTGACTCGTTTGATCGATACTATGTTCATTGTAACTTTGGTTCTGGTTTCCTCCTCCTGTGCAAAGAAGCAGTATATTTCATGGAATCTGTATGGCTCTCTCTTTTTTCATATTATCATCTGTAGTATTTTTGTTCTTTCTTTGTCATAGCTCAAAGACTATACGCAGAATTATCTTTGCTAAATCTGAACTTACCTGCAAGGGTGTTTCTACCGTTTCCTGACCTGAAGCCGCACTACATTCTACGGATCCCACAAGCGGCAGCAGTTGTGCTAAATTCAAAAGATAGGGTGCGTTGTGTCATTTCTCTCCAAATTAATCCTTGCTTTCCTTATTTCTCGTCGTATGATGCGTATTTCTGTTTATGCTTTTGTTTTTGACTTTGTAGTAGTCAATCTGTAAAAGATTCTTTAACGCTATTGATATACAGATGGAAAAATGGAAATCTCTTTGAGACCGTAATTTGTTCTCCATTCCTTAGCTACTAGCTCCATTATCATTAGAACTCATCTGAGTTTTATGGATCGTTCGTTTGTCATATTTTTAGTTACCTGTTACTCTTGAAGATCTCGTCATATTTTATATAAAATTAGCATTTCTCTCGACCTAGGCGCCTTACATGATATATGTTGAAATACTTGAAACTGAAGAAACCAAAGAAGAGACGACAGTCGGCGAATTGGTTGGCGAAAATCCGATCCGTCAAGTCAGGTATAGTCACGTGTGTTATGAATTGTGTACACATGCCAATTTCAAATATCCAATGATGCATTCTAGTAGAAAATGGACTGTTTTCCAATCATACTCAATGAAACTCAATAATAGTGATTCCAACAATGTTTTAAATGTATAATCATGATAGAGTTGACAAGAAATCTTTTTTAAACAACATTTACAAGTGTTTTTTTCCATGAATATTCAATTCATAATCCTTTTCTAACGCATATTACGTTGCTTTTGTTTTATTCTAGATCTGAGGAGTATCTCCCAACTTACGTAAGAGACCGAGATAACGCCAGTGTGGAATTTCATGTGAGTAATCCTTGCTAGATTTAGAAGCCACATCTAAGAGATTTTCAAAACAATTATGTGATGGGATGTTGTTTTCAGGCCTATACATATTACTACAGCAATGATTTTAGCTTAGTCTATAATATTTTATGAATTCGTTTCTAGTTTTTTCTAGGGTGCTTATTTCTCATCTCGAATATTTATTTCATTTTCAGTTCGTATTTACTTTCCTTTACTTTTTTGTCTCGTATCTTTCTCTGAGTCTCCTTAATGTTCGCTTTTTGACTCTTTCCCCTCAGTTGTTTCCTTCATATCATCTTTTCCCTCTTTTGACTTGTCTGACATGTTCTTGGCGTTTGTGTTGCTGTCCTTTGTTTCTGTGATTTTAGCCATAGCTTTTTTTCCCTCAGTTGTTTCCTTCATATCATCTTTTCCCTCTTTTGACTTGTCTGACATGTTTTTGGCGTTTGTGCTTCTGTCCTTTGTTTCTGTGATTTTAGCCATAGCTTTGTCTTTCGTTTCCTGATTATCCTTCTTTCTGTCTTTCCCATCACCAGCATTCTCCAACTTACTGGCCTTTTCTGCTTTGGATGTCTCATGATGCGCTAGTACACTTAGCTCAGTTTGTTTCTCTTTTTTCTTTCTTTCAGCATCTAATGCTATTGCATTCTCTTCTTTTTCTTTCTCATCTTTGTGTGATGTGTTGTTTTCTTTCCCGGCCATTTCCTCTTTTTTCTTATCACCATTCTTATTACTTTCATCTGCTTGCTTTATTTTGTCCTCCGATGGTCTGTGGTTCTCTCTGTCCCCTCCTTTAAAGGCCGACCCCCTTTCCTTTCCCTCATCTTTGCCTGTTTTCTCAGTTTCGGTGTCATTGCTGTTGCTTGTACAATTCTGGCCCATTTTTTCTTTCAATGTATTGTTGCTTGCTTTCTCTGCCAACTTCCCATTTGTGTTGTTTTGAGAACTGGCATCTACCCCCTCATCCACATCGCTGAAGTACGAATCTCTATGTCCATCGTCTTTGCCATTACTCACAGAAGTATTTCTGTTAGCATTTCCAGTGCTATTCTCAAAACGTTCAGTTCCCCCAACATGTTCACCATGCTTTCTTAGCGGTTGCATCTTTGTTATATCGAATGAATTCCAGGAGTTTTCTTTGCTATCCCGTGTTGGTGTGCTTTCATTTTTATTTTGTTTCATATTTTCAATAAATGAACTGACTTCTTTGTTTTCATTCATTATTTCTTCTCCCATACTTTTCATATTTTCATTCCTAAGTTCTACTTTCTTCTCCTCCGGTAACTTCATATGACTTTCTTTATCATGTCTTTCTTTGTAGTTTTTTTCAAATTTCTCATCTGTTTTATTACTTGTAGTATTTTTTTGTACATTCTTGACCCCATCCTCTCTTTCTCCCTTTCTTTCGTCATTATCAAACGCTTCATCTTCATTATTTTCATGGTTTTTAATTTTTGATGCCGCCTCACTTTGCACTTTTTTCTCATTTTTATTTTCTATTTCTTTATCTTCCTTTGAGCTTTCTTTTGTATCATTCTTAATTTCATGTTTATCATTGTTTTTGCTTTTTTCACTTTTAACCGTGGTTTTTCCTTTTCTTACATCTTCACCTTTCAATTTTTTTGTCTCTGAGTCCTTTTTATCATCTTTTGACATCTTTTCCTCTTTTGTCTCCTCAGCACCCTTTTCATTTTTTCTCTCTTCTTCTTTAGACCCTTTCTTGGTTTCTGTTTCTTTATCCTTCTCTTTGTTCTTCTCATTATCGATTTCAGCCCTTTCATCTGATACACGCACCACGTTATCCAGGTATTCCCTCGAGATTTTCTTATCATTGTTTGATTCTGCTTTTGATATCTTCTCTTCATTTTCATGTGAGACTCTCTCTTTTTCGACACTTTTTTCTTCATGCAATGTATTTTGTCTCATTTTTTCATTCTTATCTTCGTCTTTTTCGGATCTTCCATCGTTCTTCTCTGCAGCGGGTTTCTCTCCTTTTTCTGCTGGATTATTTTTATGTTCCTCTTCTTTTTTCTCATAATTTCTCCTTGCCTCTTCACGTTCCTTTTCAATAGCTTCACTAGACATCTCTCGATTTCCTTCCAATTTTGCGGCAACAAACAGCTTCCTATTTTTGTGCGTATCCACACGAGTTTCCGTTGCATCGTTATTTAATATATTCTGTTCTCTTGATCTCTCCTCTTCATAGGACGACTTGGCCGAGTTCCCAATTCTGTTAATATCCAGCATGCTCTTGCTATTCCAGTTACCCGCTATTCCAGCCTGGACTCTGTCATCATTTTCCGCTAGGCCGGGTAGCATTAGTTTGTATATGCCGCGTTTTACAGCACGATCTGTCGACGTTGTAAGTTTATTCTTGGCCTGTTTGTGATAGTTACTGAATTGAAGGCTTGGCCAACGAACTGTCTTGTGCTTCATAGGAAGACCTACCACTGAAATCTTGCCTACGAGCCCCATGAAAACTGTTAGACTTAGCATAACTGACCGTGCGAAATTCATTCTCATTGCCACTGTACAGTTTGACTTCGAGTAACAATTGCCGTATGAAAGGTATTCTGCTTTTAAGTTAAATATTTCTTATCTTTCCTCCCCATTTTTGCTTCTGACGCTACTCTCGGCTGTCGCCGCAAACCAGGTTGTATCTTGACCATTGAATACAGGTGAAGTCTTGCCTTTGACTTGTTAACGATTAAGATTACTCGCACGAAGGCCTTAAATTCAGGGTGGGATACTGATAAGGAGAAAATCACTCCAAATTTCGTCAGTGTTTTTGTCTCTGTTTCTGAAGAATTTTTTACATTCTTAGTTGCTGCCAGGTTTCTTGTATACATTCACGTTGTATGTTTTGTCTTCATAGCATTTTTTGCGCGTAAATTTAATGTTTTGTTTTGTTGAATGGTTTTACGTCTTTGGAGCTCTCATACAATAATTTAATCGTATGATAAAGACCAAGACATCTATTTCTACCGTATTCTCTTTTGTATTCCCGCCCTCGCTAATATTCACACCTCTATCTCTTCACCCCGCCTTTGGCCTAATCTTTGAAAAATTAATCCCATCTCCCTAGTAATCCCGCATGCAGAGTTTATTTCAATGCACAAGAATGTACGATCAAATCTAAAAATGAAGTTATCTATTCGTAGAAGAAAGTGGGAAGCAGTTTTTATTGGATTAAGTAGAAGCACAAAAAGATTTACCATTTACTAGTTTAGGGAAGCCTAGAATGACACCACCGACCAAAAAATTGCCTTGCTAAGAGCTCTATGTTTCGAGAAAATGGGTCAGATTAAAAGCCATGGGACTTTCCAGGAAATATTTCAGCACCCTTGAAACATTATCCCCCCCCCACTTATAATCTGACCTCTCTTATAATCCCGCATTGTATTTAGAGGTTAAATCAGTAAGCCCGGGGAGGTAATGCAAGAAGGGATGCTCTCTTCCCAAACGTATCCTAATTTGTTGCATCCTTTTTTATACACCAAGGATTAAATCAATGTAAAACAAATGTGCTTTGATAAAGTCCAGTTATTCAAGTTCGGTTTAGTTTCTTATAATACCTTGTGTTTTATCAGTTGACTGAGGACGATTACAGCGAAGAGTCAACAACAACAACAGTCAGTGACAATTTTTCCGAAGATTACGATCCAGAACAGGTTTGTAATTCTTTCTCCATTCGTCTAAGTCTGTGTCTTCCACCCTTTATTGAACTACGATGCATTTTTTATGTTGAAAACTCTCAATCGTAGAATAAGCTTTCCTGTTTAGAACTATTGGCACGTATCTCGTCTACGACCATTTAGGCGGCCTGGTGAATCCAAACGCAATACTGCTGTAGTTGCACTGTGTTACGTTCACATGTTTTACTTTCTCCCGACCGCTCTTACTCGGGCCTTCACCTGAGCAAGAATGCTCTTCAGGAGCAAAGAGACATGTTTCAATACTTTGCTCGTAAAGACAGCCCAATTCGCAGAATCACTAATCACCCTGCTGTTAAACAGCAGCAGGTAGGTACATGGGTTAATTTCACTAGCTGTTGCTATCTAGTGCAAGTGCATTGCATCTATCTACCTTCCACTTCCTTTCCTGAATCCTACAACTTATCTTGCTTCAAATCTAACATCAACAAACTGGATCTCATATCCCTATCTACTTAACTTTCCTTTCTCTTTCTTCCTTTGTCAAGGCTTTGTTATGGGCTCTATTGGCCTTTCCCTGACATTACTTGCTAAAGAAATAAAAATATCTGTTTTACTGCATGTTGCCGACACAAATAGATATGCACAAACTAATGATCTCTCACTAATGATATCTCACGGTGCGCTAAAGTGCTGCGGCACAACAGTTGGGAAACACTGGTCCAAAGCATGGCTGTGCTTATGTTGTACGGTATCATTTAAAGTAAATAACATTTGTCAACTTTTGAGCTATTCAGTATGGTACTGGCTAATTTCCTCTCAAGCCTTTCTTCTTATTTTCTGTACAGAAGTCGCACATTGTTTGTCATGCGATTAACTGTATACCATTTTGCCATTTATTGCAGTATTGATTCCCACACACAGTTTATAATTGAATAACTGGACTTCCCGATAACTCGGAACATTCGCTACCTCGAACAAATCTTCAATTCCCGTTAAAGTTTCCAATAGAGATTCTGCCCGACGACTCGAACATTCCAGAACTTGTCGAAATTTCAATTTCCCATTGCAGTTCTAGTTATCGAATGTGAACTGTATTCACATCTCTCCAGACCTCCCAGACGTCACAATAGAAAAGAAACACATTTAGATTTAAAGCAGAGTTTGTTAAATTAGTATGTTGGTAATACAACGATTGGATAGCGTAGAATGGCATGAAATCTTAAAGAAAAGATGGTTGAATAGCATAAATTTCATTAGACATTGACACAAAACAGCATACAATCCGGCATAAAAATGGCCTATATTCACAAAACAAACCAGGAATTTTGGCTAGGAAGCTTGTATCCCACGTATTTTCCTATACCTGAGCAGCTGTATTTGGTATTGGTCTGCCATTTGGATTTATATGACTTCATTTAAACACCCTATTGTATATATTTAGATCTCTTCTTGTATTTCATGCTAACGACCATATGTGAATTCTTCACAGGCTTGAACTGTCTCGTTCATCGGCGTATAAAGTAGTTTCAAATGTTTTTTTATGAGAGTTTTGCTGTGTACTGAATCTTAGCATTTTCATGACTTCATTACTGAAACATCCTTCAAATAGGCTTCCCTTGGAATAGTCCCCGACTCTCAATTCATTTGCGAGAAATGGGCACCCGAGACTTAATCGATTTTTACGATAGTGGTGTTTTATGTCACCAAAGCTGGCCTGACATTTCACTGATTACTTGTCTCGTCCTTTTTTCAGCAACAGTACATTTCACCCTCAGATATAAGGAAGCGATTGACAGATTATCTTGCTGCTCCAAAAGCTTTGTTCATGGTTAGAGATCCAGACGATCCCTCAGGTAGGCTTTGATCTTTTATCTGTGTCTTACAATAGGCGATATGGCAGCTATAAGGTAGGATGGTTCAAAGAAACAGAACTTTTTCAGGGGGGGGGGGATAATTTAAAGGTTGAAGAATGCTATCTTTAATTTTGATTTTGAAATACTAACAAACTTGTGTATACATTGTTGTTCTAGGTGGTAGAAGACTAAATATCTGCTGCCACCGAAATCTCTTCATTCATGAAAATGGAGATAATTTTGATAAGCAAATTCTATTTGTGAATCAGAAGTTTGCGCCTCATTTTCTCATGAAAACACGTTGTTATATTTGTAGTGACAATACGGGCACTTCTATTGCATTGGCAGGTCATTTTTCTAACAACATAAATATCCAGCCAAAGACTGGTGATAAAATGCTGATATTGCATCACTCTTTCTTTCATTGTTTCATCGATTTAATATACGATAGCTTGATTGCTACAGTTTTAAAGAAGGCAGGGAGTTCGCTATTAAATTAAACTTAAGGTTTATATATAAAATTGATTAAACTGACTTGATTGACGGATTTGTTTTCGTAAACAGATCTAGCAATACTGCTAACGAGGTTGCCTCTAGTGTCATATATTTGATCATAGCTACCATATTACTTCTAATAAGCGTCGCGAGTTTACTGCAAATCCCAGTCTTTGAATGTGGTGTTTTGTAGAGGCCGACGCTTATCAGAAGAAGTATGGTATATGTTTAATTATGATACTATATAGAGTTTCCAAACCTTAATATTTAGTATTTCGTAAATTTTTAGCAACTGCACTGAAAGAGCCATGGGAAGACAAGGTTGAAAGAATCCGCAATTCCTCTCCTTATGGCCACCTTCCATCATGGAATATCTTTTCATCATTTTGTATTTAGTTGTTTTGCTTGTTTTGCAATGGAAACTCGTTCAAGTTTTTAATGCCGGCATACCTTCTTAGATCGTCTCAAAGCCGATTTATACAATAGATTAGACATCCTCGTTCATACATATAGTATCAAAAATTAGGCATGCGGTTTAGCATCCAGTGCGTAAGCTGAATCTAGCAATGCTTTGTGAACAGGGCATCAATGGAACGGAATTTGCTCTCGTCTTTTGGCTAGTTGCCAGAAATAATACCGATTATTGGCCTTGGCAGGTTTCTCTTGTGTCTGCTTATATTTGGTGTGCGTAGGTGCAAACAAATGTTCAGAACTGCCGGCTGTTCAATTATTTATAATCATAAGCTATTTAAGTACGGCTACGATCTAAATCTTAATATGCCCAATCTTGCTTCAATAGATATTTTTATAATCTATGGGCAATTGACTTAATTATTAGCTCAAAGGCTCTGGTGCCTACATTAAATGTGATTAACGAGTTAGTATGTACAACTCAATTAAGCAAGTACATTGAATATATATGCACGACAGGGTAGTTTTATGAGGTACTCAGGAAACGAGAAGTTCATGTTTTGCGTAGAAATGTTTTAGTATGATTATGACACCTTCTCATCAATCCATCTTCAGAAGGATACATGTTCTTGTCCATTCTTCTTCATGTCTGTTCATTTCCTAGTCTATTGTTATGTTGATTCATTTTCTATTCTGTGCTTCTTCATGTCGATCCATTTTCTTGTCCATGCTTCCTCATACCGATTTATCGTCTTCTCCATTCTTCTTCACATTTAGTAAGCTTTGATGAATGAAAATGATCTGATTTCTTTTGTTAAATTAATTTTTGGTGTTTTAGCTCAATGCCAAAGTTCTTTTTGCTTTGTTCCACTCATTCTATCTTCAATACAATATGGCAATTTTAGTTATTAGATCATCATGTTTAATGAAAATTTCTCATGGAATTTTGCCCTTAACTTGTACACGGCTGCAACCTGCTATCGTCAAGACTGGTGATGATTTGCGACAGGAATGCTTGGCGTACCAGTTGTTGCAACAGTTTCTGGTAAGTGTTGATATCATTCAAGGACCATTATTCATTACTACTCAACTAATGAAGTACTGTTTCTTTTGTTGTACTGGAAAGTGCTATCAAAATATTGAGGAATTTTTCTCACCAAATGGTAGGATTTTTCTAACCAAATGGTAGGATTATTCTCACCAAATGATAAGATCCTTCTCACCAAATGATAAGATCCTTCTCACCAAATGATAAGATGACTCTCACCAAATGATAAGATGACTCTCACCAAATCATATGCACCTTATATAGAATCACAGTATTGAATTATGCCTTATGTAAATTAGACGAAATCTCCCCTGAATTGGTGAATGAATGTAGATAATGAATTTTTTACACGCTGTGGTTAGACAGAAAAGATAGCCATATTAAATGTAATTTTGAATGCCGCCTTACTAATTTACCTGGAATTTGTATGCAGTGCTTGCTTTGTTCCAGGCAATATGGCAGCAAGAAAGGGTGCCATTGTGGATTCAACCGTGAGCTTTATTTTCATTTTTATAAAGAGAGCCTAAGCCTATTGTGTTTGTCTTAGAATCACACTTGACTATGAGGATTATGAAGATTGTCACAAATTGGATTTTCTTATTGGTTTTCTAGAGTACACTAAAGGGCTTTTATCTTACTTCTTTTGTGTGTGGAGAACTTTTCGTGGCGATGAAATGCTCAATGGTAAATCAACCAGTTAATCCATAGAGAAAGCTATATACCAGGGTAGAAAGGGGAGATAAGAGGGGCTTGCGGGACACAAGACATCTGATATAATAATTAGCAAGTTACGACAGATTAGATAGATGATGATAAAGTTCGAACAAAGGGGAGTCATAGAGCTAGAAATTTAGAAAGCAGGGAAGAAAGAGGAATAGTAGCTAATAGTAGGCAAAAATAGTATTGAACAAAATGGAATCTTGGTTTGCAAATTGGAAGGAAATTTTTGACATAAAGCAAGAGGTCTGATTACTTTATGGGACTGTTTGTTCTCGTATTTACGCCTTGTTTTTTAGATACTCGGTTTTGGTGACGTCGAATGAAGGTGGCCTAATCGAGCCTATTGTCAATGCAATATCACTTCATCAAATAAAAAAGAGAAGCAAGTTATCGTTACTTGGATATTTCCACAAGGTTTGTCACATTGGCGTAATTGAATTTGTAAAGACTGCATGGACGGAATGCTCCACAGCTTCATTTTCATCCCGAATGACCTCGGATTTAGTTTAGGCCAAAATGCCCACTTGCGATTTCCTCACTTACCTAGTTAGCAATTCATGCAGTATATACAATGTGAAATATTCTAAATTGAATAGATGGAGTTTATGGAAAGCTCATGTTTGGATGGTTGGTTGTTAAAATTTGCTAATTTTTGCTTGTATATTAATAGAAGTTATTCAGTTTTGAATAAATTGGATCTGCAAAAAATCTTTGAAATAGTATTCTTTAAGTCCTTGTGGTTGTAGAAGCAGTTGGTTATTGTTTATGTTGGTTGATTGCAGGAATTCGGAGAGAAGACAACAGAGGAATTCCTCACAGCACAAAGAAATTTTGTAGAAAGTTGTGCTGGGTATTGTTTGGTATGTTATATCATGCAGATAAAGGATAGGTGAGCAATTACCTCTCATTTTTTGTCATCATCCATTGCGTTTAGTTGATTACAATTACTCTATGCTTTTCTTTATTCGTGGGTGTCACACATTTATGTTCAATTTTGATATTGTTTTGTTCGGTTTGCTTTTTGTTTGTTGTATCGTTTTGTGCAGTGTTACATTTTGGTAAATAGGCAGACAGCAGGAGTTTATTGTCCTCATCCACTCCATGCTAAAAGTTGGTTAATCGTTACCTATTAGCTGTCAACAGATGTTTACTTACTGCTAGAACAGCGTATAGCATTGCCCTATCTTGCATATCTACGGCATAAACTATTGTACAAGTAGTTAATAATTCTGAAGGAGGCATCCCGCTGCTATGAAGGCGTACTGCAGTGGTATTCAAACCGTGGGCACCCTGTTCAGTGGCACAGGCAAGAATTGTTTGAAGGAACGAAAGATGAAAAGGGTGAGGAATTCTAGCAAGGGAGACCTAGTAACATTGCATCATTGATATAAGTTTGTCCTCAAAGAACAGTGACATTAAAAGTCTTCAGTAGATTCTCTGTATACAAGATGTTTGCTTTTGTTTGGACTGCTACGTCTTTCCTTGCTGACTTTGAGCAAACTTGTTGAGCCTTCTGTCTTGGCGTAGGCGCATTTGAACCAGAACCACAGACCGCTATACTATTGCTCCTTGTGAATTTAGGGCAAAGACCTCTTCGTTTTCAGCTGGAAATTTTCCCTTGCAAAATTTGACCATCTCTTGCTGGAGTCGTCAATTCTGTAGGTTTTTTATTTGATCTTTAGATGCAAGTACATGTTCTGTTTAGCTTGATATAGAAAATGCCTTGTACCAGATTGATTCTCTTCCCAGTGGTTTGCTGGTTACTGGGCCTGTTGTTTCTGTGCTTGATGTAACATTCTATGAAACCATATAAACTGATCGTGGCTCTTTGGTCGTGATGGCCAATGATCGTGGCCTCTTTGGTCTCTTTTTTGTCGACTTGGATGATTTTGGATAGGAGGATGCTGTGATCCTGAGAAGATTCCAATTTTTTGATTCTTCGACTCTTTGGATTTTATTGGTTTAGCTTGCCTTTCTATTTGATGCTGAAGATATTCTGATTTAGGCCTTCGAAAATAATTATTGTCTATTAAATTTCGTTTGTTTGTTGACCATTTATTTTTGTAAGATTTTAATTTAGAGGACCCTTCGAAAATCAATGGTTAGACTCAAGGGTAAACGTCCTTATATGAATTATGGAAATATAGAACACTTATTATAAATTTGTTTTAAATGCGAAAGCCGAATACAGAAACCATCCTTACATCTAAAGCATTGGCTAATCCTCATGAGGATTGCATTATTCAACATAATGTTGATGTAGCGCTCGATGCAACCAGCAGATGTCCTGCGGCGTTATTTTATTTGCATATGTGCTACACAATGTCACCGTAATGAAGGCTTTTGAGCCGATTTGATAGTTGCTTTAAGCCGATAATTATGTTCAACAATCTGAACAGTGCCTTTTTATACAGATTGTTTTTGTATAGTAATGTTGTCTAAGGTTTGTTAGCATGAACTGCAACAGTGGATTCAATTTTCAAAGTTGCATATGTGACATGAAGACTGGTTCGTATTGAGCACAGTGAATTTTGCTCAGCATATTGCAGTTTGCAGTTCATTATTTAGTGGCGAAACCAGAAACCCTAACTCCTAATGTTGCACGAAGTGAACTTGGTAGTCCCATACTCTCTTACATTTTGTCTTTTGTTTATAGAGAATCAAACCTAGTGCGGCATTCAATGTTGTCACTTGGGATCACTTCTTGTAAGGAGCCATTCAGAAAATACGTACGCTCCGTAGGGGGGAGGGGGTACGCAAAACAGCGCCGAAAACGTACATTCGCCCTAGTAATTATCAGACGCTAATTACTTGCAAAACATCCTAAATAAATAAACTATCTTTTAAAAATTATAAACGCAAGATCGTCCTAGTCATGAAAATCCTTATTTTTAGATTTGAGATTTCTCGGGTATGCGTTAACTTTTGTGAACTTGAAATTAGTGACAGTAGTAGATTCAAATATTTAGGATGTGGGACGATGACTTAAACGTACATACGCTCGGGGGAAGGGGGTACCTCAACAGCGTACAAAGGTGCACTAGGAGGAAGGGGTTCAAAATCGATGAATATTGACCTTGCATACTTTTTGAATGGGCCCTTACTTAGTACCCTGTTAAGTTATTTGATTCAAGCTTCTAGAAAAATAGTTCCCCTTTGTTGTAACCCTTCTTTGCTTGAGGAATAATTCTTCCCACAGAAGTAGATGCCTTGAGCAGCTAGGTTCAGGGTTTCAAGTGAACCTTATAGTTTGTTTCTTCTAGCTTTTATGTAACAATACTGAGTTTTATCCTTCACATTTAATTACCTTTGTTTTAAACCTCCATTAGGCACAACAATAACATCTTACTGACTGCGGATGGACGTATAATTCACATCGATTTTGGCTTCTTTTTGTCAAGCTCGCCGAAAAACCTCGGTTTTGAAAGCTCACCCTTCAAACTTACTGAAGAGTTCATAGAGGTAAGCAATGCTTTGCAGCCTAAAGGGATCTCGGGTGTCAAGATGTAAGATAAATCGACTTCCATTAATGATTTGCTACATCCAATATAGAAAGACCGATCACTAATAATCACAAATGCATGTATTCGGCGCATCGCTATCTGTTGGGTCTTCTGCTAAGCGCCCGTAGGCGCATTTGATTTGCAACATGTTCAGAAGCGTTTTTTCAACGATTTGGTGACTCTGTAGCATGCACAATTGAAAGTAAATTCTTTGTAGTGCAGTTTTTTGTATAGTATTTTATATATGAATGTTGTATAAGTTATAAGTTATATAAATGAATGCATGTTAAAATATATATGAAAATTTTATATATATATATATATATATATATATATATATATATATATATATATATATATATATATATATATTTGTAGTATTTGATGTATTAATATTAGCAGTGCTATGGTGATTGTAATTGTTTTTTCTTTTTGTCCTATCAGATAGAATATTGTGACGCTTATCTGTTTGGCCCAACTTCAACTATGTTGTTTTTTATTCTACTGGTCTTGTCTTTAACCTCCATTTCCATCCCTTGCTTGATTCTTGATTTATCCATTGAACAACTTTCTGTTATTTAACTTTAAATACTGATATTTTCAGGTGATGGGGGGCGTTGATAGCGACATGTACAACTATTTCAAGATTTTAATGTTACGCGGATTTTTAGCGTCACGTAAAAACATGGAGAAGCTTCTTCAAATTGTTGAAATCATGAGGACAGGTTTGTTTGATGATTTTCATTCCAAACTGAAACTATTCTATTCATACAGAGTGACATTCGTATTATAGTAATAGTTTGTTGTACACGGTTTCATAATTGATAAGAGGTTCCGCGCATTAATATTTGTGCTGCTTGAATATCTAGAAATTGTTTAATTTTTAAAATTTGATGAATTATTAATTAATTATATTATTTGTAAGGTCTTTGATAAATTATTAATGCCAGTTGATGAACAGACAATATAGAATGCTATTGAAGTTATTTTATGCCGAGATGAACTGATGTCAGGTGTGAGGTACTGCATCGATATGGGTTAGTGTTGCATGGATATTGGTTAGTGTGGTGTTACATCGATGTTGGTTAGTGTTTGTATGGTGTTGAGTATTGCTCCATCTATGTTTGTTGGTGTTGCAGTGGTGTTAGTTAGTGTTGCAGTGGTGTTAGTTAGTGTTGCAGTGGTGTTAGTTAGTGTTGCATCGATGGTTATTAGTGTTCCATCAGTGTTGGTTAGTATAGTATTATATTGATATTGGTTAGTGATGTTGGTTGTAGTATTATTGCATTGATGCTGTATTTGCAGCTGAATCGATTTTAATTCAATTTTGCGTCCATATTGCAAAGCATGGACTATACAATGCGGATTCATCCTTACAATTTTGCTCCTGACCTCATTTGGTTATTAGAGATTGGTTGTTCGAATCGCATCTTAATAAGAGAACGAGTGCCAAATGGCGTTCTCATGGTCTTCCCTTGCGCACTGAGGATGACTGTGAGGTGTGCTGTAATTTTCTTGCTAATCTATCACTCATTCTAACCCGGAGAAGTTGTGTTTTGCTAGGAAAAATGGCTGTTTTTGTTGCATAGTGTGGATAAAGCTACGTAGCTTATATCACCTTAGGTAAGTCAAAGACCATGCGGTGAAATGGCCTCTTAATCAAATACGCAGGATAGCTATAAAGGACGTAGCGAGATCTTTTCATTCTTATAATTCATTAAACATGTTTGAGAAGATCTTAGCACATTTTACTGACCTATTGCAACACATAATCCAGACAAGGTAATGAAATGTTTATTGTTGTTATAGTGTTTATCATTTTATGGGCAATTATTATGGCTGCTTTGTTTTAGGCTCCCATCTGCCCTGTTTTAATCAGGGGATGTCTACTGTTCATGCAATGAGAGAACGCTTTCATTTGAATCTCACTGAAGAGCAACTAAGCAGTTTGGTGGACAAACTTATCAGTGACAGTGTACAATCATTATCCACCCGGCTATATGACAGTTTTCAGTATTTTACAAACGGTATACTTTGACATGAATTATCTCGTGTTTTGACATACCTCCATGCCATCGTATGGGTGCCATGTTTGGTTGTTTCCTTACGTGCTTTAGATACAATATTCAGCCCCAACCCTCTTTCCGGTTTACCCTCACCAATTGCTGTCCCATGCTAGAACAGAGCTGCTTCAAGCTTTTCGCTTGTCGTTACTTTGCCGCTGTTCCCACCAAAGCTCTCATCGGACCTGGCGACATCGTCTCCTATTGACTATTTCGGTACTAGTTAAACCAGTGCATTAGTAGCAATTTGGTTTATTTTGCTATTAAAGCTCCGTTAATGTGGTACACAGTCACATTGGATGATTGGATGTTTTTCAATGGCTACACAGATCACGCTATTGCCATTAACTTGACCATGAAATTTTTGCTTTAAATTTTCATTTCATTTCGTTATTTGTTTAAGTGTATTAGCCCATTAGACATTTCTGGTCTACACGGGATAATGCATAATACCAAGGAAAATTGCAACATTAATAACTGTAATACGTATGGATAAACATGAAATTAAGATAACCTGCTTAATCTCGACGCTATCACGAAATGTGCTTCCCTGCCCTACCCTATCATCCCCATTCTATTATTCATGATACAATACACTTCTGCACTACAGATAAGTCTACAATTCGGCATAGACTGTAGGAAAATGCAATTATTGCTCGTCTGGTTACCAAAGCTTCTAATTCATGAGTCATGCCGGCTTACAGCTACTATTAGTTTATTTTGTCTCGTAAAGCCTTTCTTCTAGAATCATATTTCATCTTCGTCTGGAAGTGCCACCAATAAATTATCGAAAATGAGAATTGTTTCGTTCATTATCGTGGATTAGTTTAATGTAATGTTTCTTATATCATATTGTAACTCTTTGAATAAAACCGAAATGCTTCTGCCCTCTTCTCACGACGCAGACTGACCTAGGTTCAACCCAGATTAGATTTTATCGTGTGTAGATATAGCTGAGGCAGATTCAATGTAGGTTAGACCTAGCCCATGATCAGAGGTGGACTCAACCTAGCTTGGACCTGGGTTAGTTCTGCAATATTGACTTGTAAACGTAAACGCGGTTACACCTCAGTTATTTTTTGCAAACCCATGGGTAGTTATGCTCATCCATTACCAGAGTATGGTGAACTGAGCATGCGTTGCACGACTAGCTATTCAAAGGGGTTTTCAGAAAGCAGCTATGTGAACGAAGGTAAGCAAGACCCGGATTGGAACTAACTTGGGTTGAATCTAGGGTGGTTTTTGTTGTGTGAATGGTGCTTTATTCGCTATTAGAATGGATGTGCCGAAATAGGGAATGTGTTGGGTGTTATGTTCATTGTTTTAACATTGAATAGTAATGTTTTGTCCTGGCTCTGTCAGCATTAGATTCGCGATCTCGAATGATCTGAGTTCGATTTAATGCTGTGCCATGACGTAGAGGGGTCGTTTGAAGTGTGGTTTGAAGCCGCGGGGGGAGAGGGCATCAACTACTTTTTAATGATTTCTAGAAGAACATGGCATGACGATTTAGAACGAGAGCAATCCATTAAGAACTTCCCACCAGAATTTCACAATTTTATTTCAATTTTCCCTCTGCAATATTCTCCGGCACATCATTGTCCCTGACCACTGTTTATGTAAAGATGAAGTCAGCTGTTTTTTTCTGAAGCTTTTAATTCCCAAATCTTGCTTCTTGTTCGTTTGTTATAGCAAGCAAATCCTTCTAATCCAACTTATAAATTATTTTATTTACAGATAGAATTAGAATATTATGGATAAATTTAATGAATTTTACAGACGTACCAATGGTGTTTATTCGCAATTAATTTTTACTTGTCCATTTGTGCAAGGTGGTGTTTGGTAACGGGCATAACTTACTTTAAGCAGTTAGTATCTATAGAAGTGATTCAAGTCTTCTAAAGGGTGGTCCAAGCTATTTTAGATTTTAAATTGCATTTCTGGTATTGAAAGTGCAGCCATTAGGTTTTTAGATATGGTGCATTTTTGCTGTGAAGTGATTATCTAGGAACCCCAGTTCGTAATTTTCAGAAAACACAGATGACAGTAGCCCGAGTACAGTACTGAAATTTATTTCTAGATCATTGCGTTAGCACTTGTTCTATTCCCTAGGATTTCCCAGTTGGATGAAAGATTGAAGGGGAGTTTGTGACTTCATCACTTCTCCCCTTTTTACTTTCCTGCGGATGAGTTCTGCTTGCAGTTTGAATGTAATATCTGAGCTGAAAACAGAAATGCCATGGCTGACACAGGAAATATCATTTCACGAGCACTTTCCGTGATTGAGTGCTAAACAGACCTGGTGTAAGGGGCTCTTAAAATAATTACGTCACGCCTAGGGGGTGGGTAGTTCTCATAGAGACTGGCCTATCTCTATGGTAGATCTACACGTTTTTCGTGATTCAGAGCGTGACGCTGGGGGATAGGTGGTTCAAAAATTGCGATTTCAACGTGAAGTAATTATTGAACAGCCCCTAATCAATCACTGGCCAGCCTATTAGTTATAAGGGAAATTGAGATATTCTGCTGGGGAGTGCTAGTACCTATCATCTAATGTGTTTCAAGTTTACTGCCCATAAACAACTTTTAGGGTTCAAATTCGTGTTATTTTTGCGCCGTTTTGAAGACTGATCCTGAGTCACGTTTGCAACTTATAAGAAAAGTGTTTCCATGTCATATCATTGCAACTGGCTTTAGGGCCTGATAAGGTTAACACCTCGTAAGTCTCATATAAGAGAAAGGGTTGTGTCTGGTAGAGTAAATTATTATGCATTTAAATTCCAGAGTATTGGAAAAGTGTCATGTTTTTTTACGTTAAAAAGCGTTTATTCCTTTTCACCAACTGAAGAATGAATTTTTCTTCGTGTTGGTAGGCAGTGAAGGATTCAAGTATAGCAGAAAAGCATAGGTTGCAATATAATGCAGATGCGACTACTAGCAGATTTGAGTATCTTATAAATTGCTCACCCACGCTGGGAATTTCTCCTATTCGTACTGCATTAGGGAAATTTCACAGACTAAAAGTCAATAGTGCTACTCTCCAGTCCGAAATAGAAAAGGGGGTGTCAATAAACGGGTTGGAAAAAGGTCTAACAACGTGTGCATTGGATAAAAAACCTCCACGTTTTGAGAAATACCTTATTGTTTTTCTTGCATATTTTCTAACATACTTAGAACGGTGTCCGTCATCTTCGTTCATTATTTCGCCATCATCGGTGCCATTTTCAGCTGTCTTGGTATGCACTTTTTGAAAAATAAATAGTCGGGGGGGGGATGTCTACTCCGTACTGGAGAGTAACCGCACTTTGTTGGAGCTTTTAAATGCATTCGCCAAGAAAGAGAGTTTACTGATGGCGATTGCTTCGCCTGTGAAATTGCCCTTCTCTTTGCTTGATAGCTCAGTAAGTTACCGGGATTTCCATTCGTAAGTAGTTTTGAGACTCAAGACCCTGTGGAGTTATGTAACACTTCTACAAAGTAGAGGAAAAGCTCTACTCTTCTTAGTTATTAAGTCGGAGGAGAAGTTTGAAACTGGGTGGTAAGAGTTTGCCTTGATTTGGAATGAAATATATTGGGGTGATTTATACATTAGATCTTATTGCAAATGGCTTCATGTGTCGTTTTTTGAACTTTGTATATGAGGAAGGGTTCTCTTACTGAAAAACAGAAGTCAACAGCTTTATGTTATAGTGCTAAACGGACAGTGCAACTTTGTTGTTTAATAAGCTTTGCTATTTGTTACGGTACATTTTTTCAGACGCTTTTACAGAGCATTCCCTCCCTTATTTCAGTGCAGACTTAATCTAGTTTGTTTTACAGTATGATTAGTTTGATTTGGAGAACATCTAGCCAAAACGACGTCCTTTACCAGGAAGTATCGTGCAACAACAGCTATTTTGTCAAGAGACCGTTTACGATTATATAAGGCGTCAAAAGGTCCTTATTAAGAAAGAATACAAGCCTCGTTGATCAAATTGTGATAGAGTATGAGATCAGGAATGCCTAGTAAAGAAAATAGTGAGAAGAGCAAATGTCATGTTGGAAGCATTACACTAAAAATATGAGTGAACAAGCGTCACCAAAATGGGGTCAGGAGACCAGACTTTTATTTTATTTATGAAAACATCCTTCATAGCAACGCATTCTTTGTGCACATGCGCATTGAAATGTACGAATTCTTGGACAAGGAGCAGTCAAGGAATTCACAGAACAATCATTTGGTTTGGTAGAATTTACGATAACTGTCGATGAATACAATAAATTGATTCACAGACCGAGCAAGAAGCACTGGGCAAAGCAGGAATTGTCATGGTTGGTCGTTAGGCCGAGTTTTGATGTTGGAGTCGCATCGTGAAACCCAATCTGCTGTGAATAGTATGTACACACATGTTTATTCGCTTGTTTTCTTCATTTAGAGCAGCGTTCCGTTGTCACTACTCGTGAGTGGTGATTGTCTCATATCAGAGATGCAAAGGTGCCTTTGTTTCCCCCCATTCCCCAAAGAGACTAGCAGACACGTAATTAGCTTGGTCGTCCTTTTAGATTTCTTTTGCCTCGTCAAAGCGCACACACATAGCATATACACAATGGTAATGCATGTGTGTTTATATCTAGTCCTTTTCAGGCTATTTTCTCCTCAAAAATGTTTGTCAACTGAAGCTTTCGCATTGTTGATTCACCATGTAATTCACGAAGGATCTTTCGTTGTTAGTAGCTTGTCTTATCAAGCAGCCCTAACTTCTTTAGAAATTACGATTTTGAAAACAACGACTTACGAAGGTCTTTAGCATATACTTTGAAAGAGTTTGTTTTCAGCCATGTCTTCGATATTTTCCGTTTCAGATGTTCATAGTAAAATAATTAGTTCCATATTTTTGTCCTTGCCATGGCCAGCCGATATAGCATTTTTAGAATGTCAAAGGGTAGGATACCGGCCCTCTAGTTCGTAGGGGCTAGGCCAAATAGACAACAACCGTTTGCTAGTGGAAAGGTATAAGTTATTTGGAGGCTACTGTCTTCTGTAATGCTGGCCCCTATCATGGTTTAAATCAATGCAAAGCCTCAAAATTCAAATTGTATTAATGAACATTCAATTTTCTGGAGAGATTACTCATATCGTTTGGACCTTTGATTTTGTAATGTTTTATTGCTAGCTGATAATCTCCAATGCAGCTAGGAATCAGCATGAAAAATCACGCCTTTTAAAACTGTCTTTTGATGGAACAACTTCAATTATCATGCATTTACACTCTGAGGCTATGTATCATCCCTGGAGTGTATGTGCAAAGTAATGTAAATTGTATTGTGCAATTGCAGTCAAGCATATTGACTATTGAAAATAATCTTTGATGCAAAGCAATATCAGCCTTTCTCAACAATACAATCCTTTAGTTCTTTCAAAGCATCAGCTTATTGTGTTGGTGATCAATGAAATGTGAGGTTTTGATCTCTTGTCTCTCAGTGCATTGTCCCACTTGGTACAATGCAAATAGGCTTTTGTAGCACCTATCTCAGCTCTAGTGGCATAGCCTTTATATTGCCTGCCATGTTAACTATAGGGATTTTTCATTGTGCAAGTGGCATGCCATTATTATCAGATGAAATGTAGTAAGCGCCATGATTGGATTGGAGACATATTGGCACAGTGAGAAATCAACTCTGCTATCTGTATGCTTACTAGAAAGGGGTCTCAAGCGTGCAGAGTTTGTCATTATTAGGGGGTATTGTAGGCTAGTGGAAAATTGGAAATTGGGATAGGTTGAACCTTGCTCAATACTATTATGCTGGCCAGAGAACTTTTGTTATTGGCTTGACATCTTTATCCTATTTTGCAACCTGAGCTGACAAATGGCAGATTTAGAGCAGTTATATGACATGAGAAAGAATTATAACTTGCTAGGAATTACACAATCCCGTCAACTTTTTCTTCTTGACTTTTGATATAGTAGAAAAATGATCTTGGAAAAACTGGGCCATTGTCATCTCTTGCCCCCTGTAGTGCTACCACTAACCATTCCATTTGCATAAGAATACCTCTGGAGAGTACTTGAGTTTTGGGTCAGCCACCTTGGTTACATACTAGGCAATTGCAGGATCAACCATAGGTGCAGTTGTGGGCAAATAGGGCCTCAGGGGATAGAAAGGTTACATTAAATTGGCATACCTGGCTATTCAAAATTATTGATTTTCTGGTTTGGAGAGTAGAAAATTTGCT
Organism: Mastigias papua; assembly: GCA_964019165.1. Taxonomy (NCBI): domain Eukaryota; kingdom Metazoa; phylum Cnidaria; class Scyphozoa; order Rhizostomeae; family Mastigiidae; genus Mastigias; species Mastigias papua. Next base: position 1,740,694 of record OZ025273.1, on the reverse strand, counting down.
TGGTAAATTCAATTTCAGGGGTCAGTTAGCTTGCCCAATTCTACTGAACATCAATTCCTTAGTATTCTCCAAAGTAGTTTCAATGTCAAACCCCAGCTTTTGTAGTTTTCCTGCATCAAATCTCTAACTCTGAGAATATGCTTTCTTTAGTAAAGGAAAAGATCAAAAGTATATTGTCTATGTGTAGAGTGCTCTCTTCTTGAGTAATTGGCTAGCAATATTTTGATAAGTCCAATAGTCGTTTATTATAGGGATTCAACTTCTCAGAATGACATATTTAAGACATCTTGTTAGCTGCTATAGAATTCCCCAGAACCAACAGAGGGGAAGAAATTTTGATTTTCAGAATGCATTTTTGTAGAAAACAGTCTGATTCATTGCTCAGGCCTCAATTGGCATTTGCACCTTCACATTTGCAGGCAGTAGCACAGTGGATATGGAGGCAGTCTACTCTAGCACAAAATTTATTAGAAATTTGAGACTTTCCTGTTTTATCAGGATTGTTATACTACAGTTACCATTTCGGGAAGGTGGTAAGTAAGGAAATTTGTTAGGAGAATGTTGCCTATACAAGGGTGGTGGAGCAACATTTGGGGGGGCTGGAGTGGACAGATTAATGTTAGAGGGATATAGAAGGGTGCTAAAATGGGTACTAAATTATATTTGCCATAGAAAGTGGAGGGGCTATAACCCCCAGCCCCCTGCCTCCACTGCCCATGCTTTAGCCCCACAGGATGTACCCCCCACTGCTTCCCCTCATTCTTTTCTTTTGTAGCATTTTGGTGATCATCCCTTCTACCTTAGCAGTGCCACCCCTTTGCACTCTGTGCTGCTGCTGTTTGTTGCTATTTGTCCAGAAGCCTGAATGTTTGCATTCATCTCCTTGATGACATTTTTCAATTTGTGCAAGGCAGTTTTGTTAGTATGTAGCTTTTTATGCAATAGTTAGTGCTTTGGGGCAGCACATTTACTTTTAAAGCATGACATAGTTAGACTTGTGGCAAATCCAACTGAGCTTTGTTTTGTAGTTGCTATCAATTTTTTTCTGAGCCATCCAGATAAGCATTTGTTTCAAGCTTTATCATGTAACATCAGGGCAGCACCAGCCACCACAGACTGGAGAGAAGGATTTTATTGCCCATTTGTGACTACACCCCTTCAGGAATGCTTTTAGTGACATAACCGAAGAGTGTCCAAATGCTATGGAAATGGCAATGAAATGGTGTAACAGAGAAGTATACCTTTGCTAGAATTCCCCCTAACCTCCTCAAACCTTTCCTCCTCGAAATCAGACGAAATGCAAAATTGACTCTGCAGAAAACTTGGGGGCATGCCCCCTGTGGTCCAATTAGGTGTTAAAACCCCCCTAGTCTCGTTTTAAAGGTTTTGAGTATCAAATTAAACACAGTACAAACAAAGAAACCCGTAATGCATGTCAGCAACACAAGGTCACAATTGGCATAGCACAAGCTGAGGTTTATAGCGGCTCATAAGTCCAGGAATTATCTTGGCTAAGGCTTTGTCTGGCTTTGACTCAGAATCCTCTGAGTAATCATGCCTACGGGTTCTCTCACACCCCTAGAATATCAGTAAGCTGTAGTTAAGTATTGAATATGTGTCTTCTATTCATACTGCCTGACCTCCCCTTACAAATATATTAAATTTCCGTTTACGTTTGTCAAACAAAACCTTAGTCATCGCTAGAAGGCACGGTATTTTATGCAACGCAGCCATGACGACTCATAACATAGTATCGTATACGTGCATTTTATAGGAAAGCAGTACTCGACGGCTCAAACAATTATGAAAGTTCAACATTGGATTTTTGAGACCTGAGAAAGTCGATAAATCATATACATTTAAAATTCCAATATTCATGCAAGTCCATCATCCCTTTTGTTTGATTTTTTTATAGATTGCTTGTGGTAGCCTATGTAGTGAAGTGTTATGTTTGTGTAATGCCTGTCTGTTTCTGTAACGCTGTAGTGTTGCACAAACTCGGACATTCTTGCTAAGGAAGTCGTATGAAGGTGATTGTGTTGAAATGTTAAAAAAGCTTAGAAAGTTTAGATATTAGGGGAAGGTGTATACGGTGATGCGGGCAGGAAGCCATTTGAAATAGAGTAGGCCATGATGAAGCTGTGCTATCCAATTACTACATAACTTTAATATCGACATTTGTGGTTTTATGGCTTTTTACTTAAAGATATTCATCTTAAGTAATATTGTTCTTTATCACATTTACATTTAAAGGATAAATGGCACGAAATCCACCCTCCAAATGCATAGTTGGGCAAACGATTTAAATAGAGACGGACTTAAGGGAAGCCTAAGAGAATTGTTACACCCTCAACTTCTCACTGGCTTTGAATTGGGTATGCGCATATAGAAGTAAAATCCACAATTATTCGATTTATATTCCTAGGCCTACCCAATAATTTTGTTTTCCTTAAATCATTGTATTTTCATAGACCCGGGGAATAATATTACTTTGCTTTTGGGATCATTCATGGTATTATTCTATACATGTTCTTGGTCCTATCGAATAATATTTTCTTTTAGATTATTAATGATATTATTCTGTACGTATTCTTGGACCTATTGAATAGTGTTTTCTTAAATCACGAATGATGTTACTGGATATATATTCTTGGACTTATGGTGATATTATGTTTTTTAATCATTAATGATATTATTCATTATACATTCATGGGCGGATCGAATAATATTATTGTAATATTCTTAGGTCAATATTTTGCGGTTTGTTGGACCTATTAGCGTACTACGCATCTATCCATTAAGATGTGTCTCATTTTTTGTAGCACCTGCAAAATATCTTGTCTTTGTTTTAAAAACTTCTGTTCCAAGCAAACAACTCTGAAATGTTTTCTGTGGAAATTATGTGACGTTCATTTTTAATTAGGAAAGTCTCAGTCGACATAGGCAGTTAGTATTATATCTAATGTTGTAGCAAGTAGTGCCTAGATTCTCTTGATATTGCAATTTCGATAATCTACTCGTAATGACACAACCGTATTCTCATTTAATTTGGCAGGTTGTTGCTTGCAGGTCTTTCTAGTTTTCGTCAATGAGTTATTCTTATATTTCTTCAAGGTGTAAATTTTTCAGAAATTTATAATGGAAGTATAAATATATAGCGTTTATTGTAGGATGTTTCTGTTGATTAAGGCCTTTCTACTTCAAAGGCTAATACCATCATGAATCAGATTGCTTAGATCAGATATCTTGATCTTGTGTTAATCTGGATTTGTAGTACCAGCTTGAAGCATTATCCATTCCCAAAAAATCAGGACGTATTCTGGTTTGGTTTTCCCCACATTTTGTGGTATCGGAAGTGAAGAGTTCGATTTTGGAATCTAGAAAGTATGATGTATAGTGTAATCTATATTATCCGAAGTTACAAATATTTTACAGTTTAACAGTTACTGATTTGGGGTCTTTTTGCATAATGGCACTAAAGCCAAAGGTCTTTTTAGTGAGTGGCTCGACAAATTCGACTTCATTTAATGTATGTGGCTGATGACATAGCGCGCAATTATGATAGATTTAACAAGATCTCAAAGATTTCATTATCAGTCTTTGCGTGAGCACCTCGTTTGTTTGATAAATTTCATTATGAAAAGGGGCGTGAGCGTTAGAATTTTTGAATATCGTTTCTTGGAAATGTTTATTGAATCAAGCCCTCCAAGAAATAAATGCTTGATGGCCGCTGCGTTAAAAACTTACAGATATGTCACGACGCTAAAGCCTACCTTCCATACGATCGCCATGATGATTGAGAACGTGGAAGTTTAAATGAATGACAGGATAATGTTACATGAACTGCAATCTTCCTTTTGACACTTTTACTTAAGATCAGAATTCCTGTTCTAACCGGAAGATACTGGCGATTTTGAGGTGAATTCTCCCCAGCGGAAACACCATTTAGTAATCCTGTGATATAGATGTCTTGTGGAAACAAGCCTGGAAATTTTATGTTGATGAAATGGTTGGATTCAAATCGAAACACTTGTGAGACAGAGTCCTCTCCTGATATGAAATAAGACAATGCCGCTCTTCCTACTTCTACGACCACCAATCCTCATTTACTATGCCTTATTATAACCAAGAGCTTCCTTTTCTGACATTCGTGTTTCGATATTTTATAAGCACTGCTCAGGGTATAAGCCCTATGTTACAGCATTGCCTACCCATTAATATTCTCTGCTTCACCGCAATCTTTACAAATTATGATCGGGTTAACATGATTTGCACATGACCATGCGTTGATGAACTTTAATCAGGAATAGAGAGAACAAAAAGGATTCCTCTTGAATATTTATAGCTAGATGCTAATCGATTATAGATTGGAATCACCCTGTTTTAGCTACATTAGTCCTCTATAATGTATCATCATTATCCGATGTTATCCCATCTTAGTATCGGCCTATTTTTGCTCTGAATAATTTATCCATATCAAATGCAGTCACACCCTATCTGCACGTTGTCAGCAACTGAAAACTAGCGCACTCTTTACATCATGGTTTTTAAATTTTTCCACATTGTAATAATGCTATTGTAAAAAGTTTTGCCGTCGAAGATCTCAAACTTGAAAAGCGATTGTTGTTCAAGGGCATCTGGTAGTTTTATTTCCATACAGAATTTATCTGAATATGATTCATTTATTGTCTTCTTCATTGTTTTATTTATAATGTTGTAGTATATATATTGATAAAACTCCATGCAAAATCACTTGCCGACACTGTTGCTGGGAGAAGAAAATGTTTCTTTTGCGTGAGCATTGCTTTCAGACAATAGCAGGTATGTTTCACGAGACAGAACACACCTAGGACAAAAACCTGCTACTGTAGACATAAAAATATTTACTAAGAATGAGCGATGAGGTGGTATGCGGACAACCTTATGGTGTATATTTGTAATAGGACCTTTTCTACGACAACTGTAACATAGATTCCAATTTGTCTTTTAGGAGCTGGAACTTGTTTTTGTGTAGTACTTTTACTTAAATCATCAGACACTCAGTCTGGATATATTATTTGAAAGATGGAAATGAACAATATTGACTTGTGATCTTTGGATGTATCAAGCTTTTGACATTAAAGCAAGGAGCTTTGGATTGGAATTTAGCTGGATATTCTTCTTGTTCTAGGGTTGATCTCTGTTGAAGCTCTTAATCATATGAAGCTGAATCTCATCAAGCTTTGGGAGCTCAAGTCTGATGCCTTCAATTTGAATTCAGCAGGACAGTATACCCCTTTTTGGCTAGTCAGAGGAGTTTTGTGAGATAACAACAGGCATCATTGAACATTTTCTGACCATTGTCACAGTTTAACGCATGCCGCAAGATCTAAGTCAAGTTACGAGGAGATCTAAAGCACTTGTTTGTTGCATATTATTTTAGAGACCTGGTGGATACCTTGCCGTGGAGAAGGCTCTCGTATGTTCAATTGATTATTGGCAACAATAGGAGATAGTCAGCCAGCAACACAAACAGACGAACAGCTTCTTGCAGCTGTCCATCGTAACACAAATTTCGTCCATCGACTCTCTGCTAATGCATTATTAACAAGCTGGTCACATTATTACAGTGAACATGTTGATGTACTTCGCATAGCCTTGAGATTTCAAGGAAGGGGAATTGTTGTTCGTGTACGGTATTGACATTGATTTTATTTCAGCTGCCTAGCAGTACTGATTGCTATTAATGGGGTCTTGACATGGGATGCACTCTTAGCAAGCAGGTAGATGCTTCACGAGAAGACAGTAACGGAAGTAAACACGGTATTTTTTATCTTTTCTTATGCCACACTCCTTTGATACCATATGATGTTATCTTCCTCAATGGCAATGCTTATTAATTGGATCTTCTAAAGTTGCTTGATGCCCAAAGCAGCAACCTGTGGGCAGAACCTCGTGAATATAGTAATTCTTCGGGATGGGGTGTAATACAAACATTTGCCAACAGTATGGGTGTAGTACCTAGCAGCTTGGTGTAGCTTTAAAGATGTTATCGATGCGTGTAAGTATATAGTGAAATAATTAAGGGTTTCCAGACTGTATAGGGCGGAATGCTAGCATTGTTAAGCAGGCAGTTGTTAGTTGCATTTATAAAATAGGTCAATTGCAAAAGTTGGGAGTATCAGCATCCAGGAGAACTTGCCGTGATACCAGCAGGATTTTTTTGTGATTAAGCTATCTCTTTTTAGTAGAATGGTATTGGTTGTAGTCCAGGTGTATTGGCAATACTGGTATGATTTTATTTTCATCAATGCACATGAATATTGAAAACAAATAGAAACTAACAGGTCGCTCTGTGCATGGAATGAAATACAAAAAGTCTTTTTTTGTATTGAATGCTGTTGATATTTGCATCTATAGAAATAACATAATTTTGTATTTATATAGACATGAAATTTCAGTTAAACGTCGTCGAGAAATTTTAATCATTTCCTTACTATTATGAATGTGATTTTTTCAGAAAATATCATGATGTTAAGTGAATTAGGATACCAATTAGTGGTATTTGGATTAATGAAAATTTTTTGCCATGCATTAGAAAAATGCAGCTAGAAGAGGATGGTGAAAGTCACATTTGGCATTTTCAAAAGAAGTCAAAACTCATAAAGCATGCCCGATTGCATTGAAAGATAGCAAGTTGCTACCTTAATAAAATAACCTGAATTTCGGTTGCTATGGAAGTAGAGATATTGAATTCATTGATGTCAGCTTGTCTCAGTGTAAATCTTTTTCAATTGTCTAAATGCTTCAAGACAAATGTTTGAGTGATTTAGTAACTAAAATATTCCAAACGTCTTCATAAATATATAATCAGGCAAAAACGTCTAGTATTTCAGACCTTTTACAAAAAAGTAGTTTAATACATGCTCACGAGATAAATTTATATCTGATGGTTGTAGAATTATAAAAACCGATTCTGAATCCAAATTTTATGAGATGAGAGGATGTGCGATCGAAAGTAAAAATTCTATCAGGTAAGATCCATGGTTAATGAAAGACTGTCACTTCAGAAAGGATATGGAAGAGACAACATCAGCAAGCTCACAACTAGGAATTTTCGAGGGCAGTGGCCTACCATGTTATAGAGGGCACACTCAGACATTTTTTAGAGAGGTCATAACTTGGAAGACTTATTTTGAGATTTAGAAAAGGATCTGGCATTACAGGAGTTTGCATGATTTCGTAATTTTCAAGTTTTAGGATGGTTATTGGGAGTTCTACGTAAGAAAAATACAACAAAAATTTCATATTTTCCCGAGAAATGGGGGACTGTACCCTTTCATGATGAAAAAGGCATGGGCCTAGACCCCTAGGACCCCTGAAGTTGCGCGCCTTGCCAGATGGTCAGATATGCAAAGTGCTGCAGAGGAAGCTAAATAATGCAAGAAAGCATTGCAATTTCAAACAACATTTAAGTGGAAGATTAGTAGGAATCCAGCTGAAGGATATGGAAAGATTTTTTCATCAATGATAGGGAGTTTTATGATAATCTTTATAAAAATGCCTCACTTTTCGTTTGCTCAAGTTAGCTCAATTCCTGGATTAAATATTGTTGATATTCGATAACTAGAACTGTCATGTGAAATTTATATTTGTTCAAGTTATCGAATTTTCGAGCTAATGGACAGTATTTCTATGGTATTTCCATCTCGTTTACGTAAACGAGGTGAATTGAAATAGTCGATCGCGGCAGCGAATGTTCGATTTATAGGAAGTTGCCGAATGTCAAATGTGTATCTATACATGGAATATGAGTTAACAACCATACCACAAATAGCCGGAGAAAGTTGGCATTTAGTTGCAAATTGATATGTTCTAGTTATACTCGAGATTTGGCCTTCTGTTGGGCATATCTTATTGAACTTTTGTGTATTATCACGAATACCTGCCTTCTAAAGAAAAGCTAATCTGTAGTTATATCATTTGTTAAGTTTCTGCAATACAGCGTCAAATGATATATGATAAAACATATCTCTCTGTCTATTTTGAAGTGAGTACTTGCTCATAGTTGTCTGAAAAGAATTTTGCAATCAACAGGACGCTCCGCTTCAGATACATTATTACTTTTTCATCATGTACTATAAAGCGTAACCCGCCCTCCCCCCCCCCCCCACCAAGTATTTGATAGGCAGTTCATAAAATCACAGATTGACCGGGGTACAATCTGTTGTTGGTTGGTGATGAGAAGGGAACGTTGGCAGAGGTCGACATTTGTTGAGTACACCTGTGATAGAATTCCGCCTCCAGACCTATGTTCGATCAGAAATGGTGCATATTATCAGGTTACGAAGATACTTGAGTGTTCTTTCCAATGTTGAGTGGTTGCAAAAACGCCCTAGCTTGGAAAGTCTTCTGAAGTTCGTAGCTGTGTGTGTTTGTTTTGTTTACAGCCGCCAATTTTCTTAATTTCAATAGTAGATTAGTCGGTAGATCAGGGCGTAGCGACCGGAGGACTTATGGGGGTGACACCCCCCCCCTGCAACTTTTTGAGCATAGGAAGATTCAGGTAAAATCCAGTCTTTACATCGTTAAGATCAAGTACTTTTGGAAGAATTGAAGGCTACACTCCCCAAATCAAAGGGATCGCGATGTCCCTGCAGTAGATATTAAGTTTTGTGTTTGCAGATTTGCCAGTTCTATATTCGTTTGTACTGCAGAGGTTTTGCAGTGTAATACATATTATAGGACATGTTATTTGATTACTATGACCTCTCTACCATCCCAAAGATCACCAACGTCATCAGAAGTACTTCATATTAAAAGCATTCTGTCGCCATGATAAAGATTTGGATTATCCAGACTTACTTGCAAATTAACACTTTTTGTTCTTATCTTATCTTGTGCTTTAATGTCCAGTCAAATTGTTTAGGTATTACGAAAGTGATATAAGTCTAAGTAGGCAGATTTAGACAGCTAAGTAATGATTACAACCTGGTTGCTTGTTTTAATTTTAATTTATGATGTTTAGTAGTTATAAGTTTTTATTTCTCTATTGCACAAAAAAGTGGGAACATTTTCGTGCAATAATGAATTTCTCCAGCAAACTATCGATTTTCCTTGTTTAGTGATTGTTGTTGTTTCTTCACAGATGCTTCCGCAACAGATCAGGGCTCCAACAAAGATAGCAATATAAATTCAAATGGAAACTCGAAGAACAATACTTCGAATGGTTCTTACACGGACAAAAATAAAAGTAATAAAAAGAATTCGGTACGTTTTTCCTATAGTTTCAAATGGTTTCAACTGATTTTTATTCTTTGCCCTGATTCACTTACTGTGCTGTTTGCAATTGGTTTCTAAGTAGGTCAATACACATCTCTTATACGCAGGCTTTTTTCGTCCAGGAGTGAAACCTTCTTAGCTTTTCCATTATTTCAGTATTAATCAGGCCCGTAGCCAAGGGGGGGGGCCTGGGGGCAAGGTCCCCATGGACTTGCCAGATTTGACTCTGTACCTCCCCTAAAAGCATGAATTATATAGATATATGTATTGTATATATTGGCTCTCGTGTACTTACAAGCCAAAATTATTTCTGGCTTAATACAAAAACTTCGAAGACGCTGCATGTCCAGTTTGATTAGTTTTCTTAAAAGAAGCCCCTGTTGTAGCTAGTGACAAAGTATCATAATTTATATAAATCTACTATAATTTATTTTATAAAATTGTCTGAAATGGCCATAAGTGCAATGTCAGTGTTTTAATAGATTCTTCGCTCTCTTTCTTTTGAATCAGTTGCAACTCCGTCATTTAGGTATCAAATTTTTGTGATGCTTTGATTAATCGAGTTTCACAGCTTTGTTGTCATTTATTTTGCCAACTTTGGTTTATTATTTGCGTTGATGGGTGCAAAGCGATAATCCAATTTTCAAAAGCGAATATATCTTAGAGCGATCACTCTCAGCTGCCCAACATTATTTACCCTATGTCACAGCCAATGCAGAGCAAAAAGTTCACTTAAAACCTAATAGCTTATAGATCCAGCAGCTGCATTTATTGAATTCTAGCCTCATTTTCTCATTCAATATAAAAACTGTTGGGTACGCCATTTTCACCCAATCCTGTAGGAGGGTCCTAGCTTAGCAAATAACTAAGCAAGAGTACAAGGTGACAGCTTTCTTTTCAGACCGTCCCGTATTTTCCAGCTGATTCTCCTGTGAAAAGTTAGTTCTTGTCTACAATTTTAATTTATTTGAATTTTTATTTTATTCATTATTTTTACCATTTTCATTTACAGAATATTGAAACAAAAACAAGCAAAGGGAGGTAAGAAGTATTTTTTATCGTTAACTTATTCGTTTCACTGCTATTTTGTATAATTCATGCGTATCTTAATTTTTTTCTGTTATTTTATAACTTAGACAGATGATTATAGCCAATCTTAATGTTGCGTTGATGGATTTTGGCTCTGTTATCGTCTTCTTTGAGTTTTATATTCATTCAGTTCCTTTTCTCCTTTTGACCTTTGGCTTTCTTTTTGGAATGTCTTTCTGATACGAGACATTTGAAACTTATTTGCAATTGTTTTTCTCACAATGTTCAGTTATTTCTCTTCATTATTTTGAGCACATTTTCTTGCGTAAAGTATGTAGACTTCTATTTTCCCTCTTGGTTCCTTTCAATTTTCATCCTTTACTAGGACTTCCCTCGACCTATTGTATTCATGTCTGCGTATTCTCTACATTGTCAAGCACCATGTTTCATTGGCCTCGTTCCTATTGCCATTCATGCTGGCACTTCCTTTCATGTCTTATTTTTATCCTTATGTTAGTTCTATACAGATTGTTTAATGCAAACTTTAGATATATAGTTTTGATCGATTTGAGAATTTTTTCTAAATGATATTGTCTGTTGCTAGACTACGTCTACTTCGTGCGTGAAACAACCTTTTACTGTAATAACCAAATGTATAGATTGTCTTGAACCCAACTTGCTCATCTTTCTTATGTGGAGGAAAATATACCTCACCAATCGAACCCTCAAGGATTCACTAGTGCATGCTTCTGTGCTCAATAATTTTGCCTTGTTTTCGCTTAACTCAAGGCAGTGTAGGATTTCTTCTGGCTAAATTTGATATTGACAATATTCATTGTGTATTTAATTAGCCTGTTTATTCATGTCTACGAGTTTTCTCAAGGACACCAATAAAATAATCCTTAATTATGTTTATAACTTGCTTTATAACAACTTTTTATGATCTATTTTCTAGGCCTGTATTAACAAGCTCTAAATCAGAAAAGTAAATATTCAATTCATGTTTAATTTATGACGATTAATTTCTAACAGTTTTTTGCTTTTTTAATTCTTCTTTACTCAGCCAAACTGTAGTGTTTGGAAATACAGTGCATCCTTCTTGTTTAAATTGATACCACTGAATTCAGAAGCTTTATAACAACTCCCACATTTTTTCAGGCGAACCCCCCTTCTTCTTTTTTTATATCAGCCTACCTAATGAGTGATATTGTATATTGATTTTATATATTGTATAAATCCATGGCTGCATTCGTTGCTTGTATTTTAACAATCGGCGTTGCCGCTTCGTCACAATAGATCAGTACATTCATTGGTTATAACAAACATTTTTAAGTGGGCTGACTTTTGGTATCAATACGGCATAGGCAATTGTTGCAGCATTTCAAGTTTTGACCGCCTTCATGTGTCTTCATGTGAGTGTCACCGCGAAGTAATTAGCAGGTGACGTATTTATACATGCGAGAACACGACTCACAAATTTATCATCAGGCGAGTTTTGCAATCTCTTCATTTGTCCCATGAGCTATAAGCCATCTACCCTTATCAGTATTACTATTAGATGGTGCAAACATTTATGACATTGTAGTTAGATTGAAGGATAGTGTACAGTCATCCTTCTAGTGCTATAGCCCCGCTTAAAATATTCAATATTTCTTCCAAAATTTCACGCAACAGGCCATCACATACCAAAAGCAATGGGACTGTTTAGCATTTTTCTGACATGGAACAAATTTCACCCAACATAAGAATTTCAAATGTTGAATGACCAGAATTTGTGTGCAGGCAATCCAGCGTTTTGCTAAACATCAACGGTTGTTAATTATTGTGTTATACTTTTATACAGATATCATACTGCATACATGAGATTAATTTCTTTCTTCCAGAAAATGTACACAGTCTCAACTGGACTTCTTTGAGATGCTGGATCGCAAAATTGATGCGGTAAATACTCTCCTATTTTGCTTTTTTTGCTGCAAGTGCATTGGATTTTTGGATAATGCTGAGTTGTCAGGGCGTTCGTTTGCTGTTTTCAGTGCTGAAAGCTCGATGTTTTTTGTGTCCCATCGCAAGCTATGAATTGTATGCGTGTCCATTACCCACCAAACGGCTAATGGATACTTGGTCACTACACTAGGGAGATAGAAATGACGATGAAGTAGGATTTGCCTTCTTACCTCATGAAGCTGATAGCTCTTTGCTGTAAGTCAATCCTTAGATTGATTTGGCTACCGTGCCTAAAGAATTTTAAATCAATTAGTATATAGATAAGTAAATAAATATATCAAAAGCCCAGAATAATTGTCCGCTATGGTAGGCCTTTCCGAATGTACGAGTCACACATGGGGAAGGACATTTAATTGAGCACCTTTTGATTTAATCACTGCAGACCTGAAAGGGCATTTCTGTACTAGAAGGATGTACGGATATGTGAAGATAACGGTCTCTCTACATCATTTTTATCTCAAACTCCTTTGCTTAATATGGGCGATGACTGGTACAGTGGGCTTTGTCTTGGTAGGCTCTTTCGGTTCGACTTTATTGATCGGAACAAGCATGTGATTCGGTCGACCATGTTTTTCTTGCAATGATCCAAATTCAACGAGAAAAGGTGCTAGGAAGGGGTAGTGGTATAAAATGATAACAACGTGCGTGAAACGTTTTAGAAACACTGCTTATAGCAGATGGATGTTTTGCTAATAAAGCCATATTTCTTGTTCTATTTGAAAAATTGTTCGACCTTTCGCCCCCCTCCCCCTTAGATGAATCTTCCCGGCACATTTGCAAGAGGGATGAAATGAATAATTTGAGGAAATTCTTGCAATTTGCATAAATATTTCAGAAATCAAGCTATTCGGAATCAGATGTACACTTGACAGTTATGATTATTATGTTGGATTTTGTCAAAGTCAACACACTGTTTGATATCTTCCATCTATACAAAAGAAATCGTAGATATTTGGCGCTGAATGAACCTCTGCCAAAACCCGGTTCACAAGATGAGTGATTTCAAATCATCTCTTTTCAATATAGGATTAGCTTTGCACAATGACAAACCTCGAGACAAATGCAATTTGGAATGGTCTAATACTGTTTATTTTGAAACTGGAGATTAAACTTAATCGGCAGCTGGGAACTTTGTATAAATGTTTTGGAATTTTCACTAGATGTTAGTCAAGAGAAAAATTGAAAAATATCTCGAAGTAGAGATTTTCATATCTGTGGAATTATTACGTACAATTAAAGTCGATATTAAGCTCCAAACCGGTGTGTTTGGAATTGGTGAATACATCGAAGCAATGAAACATCACTCTGCTGGGAATATAACCCCTACATACCAGCTGGGTATATCCTCCTCAGTAACAGTTACTGGATGTTTAACTTTCTTCATCCATGCATCACGGATCCAAAGTGGTTTTGTTATATTTGCTTATGAAGCGTTGTAGGGTCATTTTAACTTAACAACTACCGTCGAGTCCTCATACAAATGATCTAGTGATATCAGCTATGGCAAGTTTTGTCCCACTAGCAATACTTTATAGATATTAGACATATGCAAGAGGTACTACACTCTTTTTTAGACGAGCCAAGTAAATTTTGTTAAGGCTCGATGTTCTGAATTTTTGTTAATTTTAGATTTGCGTTATTCTTAAAATTATGCACATTTCAAGAGCGATTTTTGACAACATCTGAGGAACTACATGTAGTACTCTTGAGTACCGAATAATTACTCCCCACCGATTGTTAATTTTTGAATTTTTTCAACCCCCCGCACTTATTCCAACGCCCCATTTGTTAGTTTTAAAGATTTTTTCAGTGAAATTATGTTTTTCGCAGGGAATATTTTTATTTACTTAGAGACTAACCAGAAATTTATTTAATAATCGCTTACAGTACAACTTAAATGTCCTTTGCCTTGCTGTTTATTGACAATATTTGATTAGTCATTCTTCCTAAGTTGTTCTTTGCAATAGCCATGTGTTATATTTTCCAACGCCCACCATTTGTTCGAGCCCCCAAATTATTATTTTTCAGAACATCTTTCAATCCCCCATTATTCTCACCCCCACCCCCCGTTTGTTCGGCACTCAACAGTATACAGTTCTTAGGACATTCAGCCTGGCAGCTTTTGAATACGGAGCAATGAATGCTACGTTTAGTAACAAACATGCATGCTGTAGCATTACGACCATCTATCACTGAATGAAGCAGAGGTTCTTGAGCAGCATTCATATCTGTATTGTTGGGCTAGCTTCTCTTTTGAGTAACACTGGATACTTCATTTTAGGGCCCGGATTACATCTCCGAAGATGAAAGAGTAAACCGTGGTCAATCGGAATGCAGGTAATATTAGCTTTTTAGCTTATTAATCACAACTCAAATTGATTTAACAGGCTGGAGCTCTTGGATTTCCTCTCTAAGAAAAATTGTATTTTTCAGCGCTCAGAACAGCTATAGCTTTGTAAATATATTGGATATGTGAGCTAGACTTGTGGCAACTTAGCATATTAATTGAGTTTCAATATAAAGTAAAGAATTGTACTGAGTTCAACTAGTTAAATTTCTTGGAGTTGTAATACAAAGATGGCAAAATTTCCCCTGACTTTTGTACGATTAAAGTTGACATTGATACCAGTTAAAGGCTACATAGGTGTGGGCTCGTGTTTGGCACGACCAGTAGAGATTTGATCGATATTTCATAATATGCGTTAAATACTTATTATCTAAAGACCAGTTTGGACATGAGTGCTTGCACTTGGTTGTTGGGAACTCTCTTTACCTACTGTCTGGTTTCCCGTTCTAGGGACAGTGGTATTAGTTAGTATATAGGGGAGGGTGAACATTTAGCAGGTCTGGTCAGTACGAAGTTTGGAATGGAGCGGAGTCTAAGTACTTTTTATCTTATATAAATGTAGGAGTGGCTGGTAAGATTGAGGAACACTTTGAAGTTAAAAGGGATGCATAGCCATAGCAAGATGTTTTACATTAGAACTAGCATGTTTGTGTAAAGTGCTCTAAGAAAACGAGTTGTTGCTTTTAGCACATCTTCAATTCAAGAGGTCTTCAAAGTGTTATTCTGTTCTATGATGAAAGATGCTATTCTGTGGCTGTTCTTAGTTAATTGTATCAGGACGACTTATGAGTTTTTTTCTGTTACCTAGCTGATAAACAAGCTGTCAGATGAAGCCGAAGAAGCGTCACCGTTCTTTATTTAGCTTAATAGGTTGCCTTTGGCCTTTCAAAGTCATTGAAATGAAGTAATTTACTGATGGACAATGAAAATGTGAAATTATCTTTAGAAGTTTAGTATCTGCATTAGAGATAAGTAGCTTTACTTAGAATTGTGAGCTTACTTCACTGAGTATTTTTTTACACCTAAGAGAAGTCACTTTATAGTAATGACGCTTTCTCCGTCATGACATCCGTGCTTTTCTCTGTTCATATTCCGTTTTTATGTAGGTCAGAAAATCAGAAAATATGTACACAAAATATTTATGAGGATTTAGTATGTATATGTCAAGAATGTACAATTTCGGTTTGTTGTATTTCTTCTGTATAGTTTATGTTTAGGCGTCTCTCATTTAACAGTTAGTAGGTAGGCATCATAATCAGCCGTCATCAGTTTATGCAGAGTTAACAAATTCATCTAAATATCTGTTTCGTTGTTTAGGTACAATGAGAACAACCCCCCTTTCGAGGGCCAGCTCGTTGACGCCTGTAGAACAAGCATAACGTAATGGACCGAATTGTTATCTTATCTTTTATGGTGGTAGGGTGGGATTATTGTCATAAATTACAATGTTTTGGCTGGTATAGTGTAGATATCTTTATGGTTGTGATTTTTTGCTGGGTAGGTGAGTGTTAGTGCTTACGATTAGATCTATATCAGGAAATAGATCGTTTACATATAGATTGATAGTATTGGTAATGGGGGCCGCGTTGAGAATCTTTCATAAACATTTTCGACTCTTGTTACCCTAGATAGAGGGACTAAGTCGTATTCTTAAAGATACTCCCGTATTTGCAGTTTTATGTTCTAGCTAGCACTAAAATTGGTCTATCAAGCATGTTGGATACCTTTTTTCTGGTGTATGTGTGTAGAGGTACACTTTCGATGATATTAGAGTCAAGGCCCTAAGTAATCCTGTCGAATTAAATGCCTATTGTGTTGAGAAAGCTCTGTTTCCCTGTTCATGAACACTTGCTATTAGAATTCTCGTATTAAATGCTTCGTGGCAAAATTTCAGGAAGCTGTATGGTTGGTCTTATAAAATTTAGGTTTTCATTTGCCCGCTAAGATAGAGAGTGGCGTACACATATCTGTCATGCCTTTACTTTCTCTTTATTTTTCATATTGGTAAATATAGGTGTTGAACCACGATCAGATAAAACCCAGCATAGCTCAGTTGCTAAATTGATCTATTTCGATTCACTGCTAGTTTGTTTGGATAAGCTAGTTGATTTGGTTAATTGATTGGGCCTATCTACTTCTTATTGTTATAGTATAGGCCAGCTGCTTACTTTCTCGTCTATATGGTATTGGATTCTAGCCATTAGTCACTCTGTTTGTTACACTAGGCTTTCAGTCTATTGCTTCTGTTGTAAGTATTGGCAGAACCATTTTCCATGCATTATAAAATATTGTGCTTATGGAGTATGGCAGCGATTTGAGAACCGCTTGCTGTGCTCCCATTAGTGCAATCTTTGTATTTTTCCGTACCTGCATTCTCGCCTAGGCTTTGTATTTTACCTTTTTGATATACGATCAACTTTTGAACTATGCTTGTTCCCTGTTTGTGCATCAATACATGCCTTGGGCTTCCTGGCGCTCCTTGCATGGTTTTTTGACCCAGGTGGCTTGTTGGACATTTTATCAGGAATACATTTTTGGTGCCGTGACCCATTTAGTTGGATGTTATTTCCTTCTGTTCCTTGCAAGTTCTTTGAAGATTTTTGTCTCTAATAAATGCATTGCACTATAATGACAATAACTATAGTAGTGTTTTGCTACTACTTAAAAGAATTATAGTAAAATTGGTTATGCAGAGTGAATTTCTTCATCTTCTCATGTGTTCTTGTCAATCTTGTCTCTTTGTAGTACCTTCATTCAATCGATCTTAATCATTCTGGTTTTCATTTCTGCTTTTACATTGCATATTTCTAAATTTCCATGCTGGGATACAGTATCGAATTCCCAGTTCTAAGGATAATATCCTTGTACCACTTATTGCTTTCTTTAAATTTTGATTCTTATGAAGTGTATCAGTTATCCGTTATTGATGACACTTTTTGTCATAATTCGCCTCCCAAGTTGCGGAAGACATGAATCGATGTTCGTTTAGATTTAAACAGTAGAGTCTCGTTATAGTACTAAGCTTTTTCAACCTCCATTTTGACCTCGGTTGGTACGGTAGCTACCTCGTTTGTATACAACAGACAGTTCAAGTAGTATTGTAAGGGTTATGTATGAAAAATGCAGGAGTTTTATTACATTTACATTTCTCATTCAAACAATAGGAGCCATTCATTTTTATAGTAAATATGTTTGTGTAGTTTATTTGTTTACCTTACGTTACAACGTTTTTAGTGAACATTGCCACCGTAGTATGTGGTATAAATCATTAGTAAATTGACACAAATAACATACGTAGATACTAGCATGTTAAAAGTGGAATTTCCTCTGTCTATCTACATTCTTACACCTGGTCACTCTTGCGCTCCTTTAAATGTGCACACCAATTTAGCCGCAACAGCTTATTTGTCTTACAAATCAACTAGTACATTTTTCATGCCACTCTGCTCTTGTTTTTGGAACCGATGAAAGCATTGAAGTGCAGCCGAGCCTGTAGAAATGTTGGGGAATGTCTAGATACTCTAGAAATCTATTTTCGCTATCTTCCATTACAACATCCGAGAAGTTGAAGTGATAAAGATTTGGAAATATATAATATAATAAAGATATTAGGTAAATTTTTCGTTTACATGAAGTTTAAAATGGGTTTTATGTCCCCTCTGGTTCTAGCAATAGTTAGCTCATGTATCAGAGCTAACCTGGAGCGTTCTTTTTCATACTAACCGTCCATGAAAATGTCACTACCAAGTACACATATCAAAATTAAGTTCATTTTTAGCTTTCTTTACAAAATCATACAATCAAAATTTATGAATTCCTCCACGTTACCATAGTCTTACTCAACGATGTTAAAGGAAGCCTCTCCCTCTGCTCTGCTATGTATTCTTTTGGTGTATGGAACGGATTCTAATAAAGATATGGTCCACCATTTGACCATTTCTCTTTGGAAAGTAACAAACATAAAAGACAAACACGTCGAGCCAATGAGCCATCCTCTGTCCATAGAAGTTTTTAGAGAGGGCGTTCAAATGAGGGGGTGTCCATTTGCATTGACTTTTTAAATACGAGGTAATATGAAGGGCTGCTACAAAGGAAGAAAAGAAGGGGGCGTTTTCTTGACATTATACTAAGTCCCCCATACCTGAAATGCCCCCTACCAGAACAAGGAAGTCTGTGGACGTAATCATGTTGAGTCATCGTCGATTTGCCGCCTTAATTTAATCACAGGGAACAACAAATCTCGTATCATCATGGAGATGTCATAATGGCCGTTCTGCAGAAACAACAATGGAAAATGAACTGATAGATAAACACCAAGCCATCAAGAGAAGAAAGACATTTAGTAGCAGGTTTGATTTCAATGGGTTGTTTCTGCTTCATCTTTGTTCTGAATTGTTTCTTTGTTGATTTTTGTTTTATGTTGCTAGTGAACCCGTGCAGTGCGCCACTTTGCAAATCGGCCTAACTGTAGATCTATATGCAAAATCAATTGGTCGTGGTTTCTTAACAGCACATAGTCGCATTACGAATTCCTTCGTGCCATCATGTAGAAACTGCTGCTAGTGAGTAGCCAGAAAATCATAGCAAAGAAAGATTTCATGCGTGCACTTTACGAGGAAATAGAAAAGCATCATGTGAGACCGTCAGTTTGCTCGGTCGTACTATACTTTCATCTATATTGTGTAATCTTGAGAGTTTTCAATAAAAGATTCTCAGAGGTAAATGATATAGAATGGAAATGTGGCTATCATTTGTTGGGCCAAGAAGGCGTGTTAAAAGTTCAGGACACTTGAGTAAACTGAGCAGTGAGGTTGGAAGGAACCAATGCAGTTCATTGCAATCAAGATCAGATTTTGCTGACAGTTGGTCTTCTCGAGCAACGTATGGACTGTACTACTCTTTTCTTTGCAGGATCCGATGAACTTTTCTGTTTGGAGAGCTTTGACTCCCCAGTATCACTGGCTGTTAGTAAAGGGGCTTAGTTTAATAGCAAATTACATTCTTTTTGTCTTTTTTGATGGGAACAATGCAAGATACAACTGCAAGCAGAGATTATTTTTTTCTGTACATCGTAGCATAGATGCTATGAAAGTAATTGGTCATATCTAATTGGCAAGGACAAGTTAAGTTTAAAATTTACAGTTTGATGAAATAGACAGTACGAAATTATAAAATTTAACATTTAGGCCATAGCAGCTTATCTTGATACTTATTTATGTCATTTATAGCTGTAGTATTTTGTCATCACAAGAAGTATGACAAATTTTTGCTGCTGCATTTGTTTTTCAGATCATATACATTTCTGTCATGATTCTTCAAATAAATTCAATTAAACTCGGCGTCATGTACATGGCCTATAAAGTCCCATTACTTTATTTAGGTTATATTTTTTTGATTATGATTTGTGACTTTCATAATCTTTTGCTCAGTTTCAGGGCACATGGCCACTATCGAACAAATAATTTACATCGAAAGTATTATTATGGCTCATTAGATAAGGTATTTATGATCTTTTCAAGAAGCTTTTTAGCATAACATATGTTTTATTGACTAAAATCAGTCTATTTCATCTCACTAAAACTGCTTTCTCATGCAAATCTTATAATACTGCAAAAATCTTTTTCTAAAAGTGGATTTGCCTAAGGAGTGCAGTAAATGATGTAGTTCTAACATATATATATATATATATATATATATATATATATATATATATATATATATATATATATATATATATATATATATATATATATATATATATATATATATATATATATATATTTATATATATATATGATTATATATGTATATATTTTTATATTTTATAGTCTTCTTATTTTTGTTCCATTACATGTGATGAAGAGTGTTCCATGTCTTATCCTGATTGTGGGAGGGAGGGGGTTGTACTTATGATAGAGGCTCTAATTAGCTCCCTACCATTTTAGTCCCCTTTGCAATAGGCCCCCTTCATATAACTAATTGTTGCAATAAACCCCTCTGTTTTTAGCACTTAACATTGTTTACCAGAATGAATGTGTGATAAAATACAAATGTTAGCCATTAATAATTTCATTGTGTTTTTAGTACCTCCTATTTCTAATTTTGTGTGCTTTAGAGTTCACAGTTTCTAGACTAGCTCTGATTTGCATCTTTCCAATAGTGGTCTTGGTGATGAATAGCACCAAGAGAACATCATTTACAGAATACTAAATAGTTTGTTCATATTGACTTTTCTGAATTAGCCCCCTCCTCTATTCAGTCCCCTATATTTTTTGCTCTTACTCTGAAGACTTAAAATTTAATATGCCCTTTAGGGGCTTATTAGAGCTTTGATAGTAGATCCTTGATTGAAGGGGTTGAGATTTTTGGGAGTTGGAATTAATGGGCAATGATGACATTGAAAAAACTTGAATCAAATAGGGTATACAGCAAGTGAGGTTGGTAGTATCATGCAGCCAGTGAGTAGATATATTTATCATTAGATTTAGAGCATAGAACAGCATAATATAAACAAACAAAAATATACTTAATGAAGAAACCCAGTGAAATCAATGAACAGCTAAAGAGTTTGTCAATATTGCTCGTTTTGGAAATATTTCATTTTTCCGTGATTGCTTGATCAAATGATTAACTTGTGCTGTAAGAAAATCCAAAGTCCATAATAGCTAACTTAATTTTGTAAAATGGCAACATGAGTAAGTACACAATACAACAGAAAAAACAGAGTTTTGAAGAGGAACACCTGAAGTAGATTACCATATTGGCCCTTTTTACACCAGCCTTTAGTGGCATTAATTTTCCAGAAGTGGTGTTAAGTGAAAATGGTTGATGTAAAATGGCTGGACTTTTTGCAATTTTTGACTAAAAATTGGCATTACTTTTGTAGTTCATAATTCGGAAGTACTGGCAAATTTTAGAAGCCTATTGGGAAGGGATATATGCATTAGGACACATGCTTACTAACTATTCTAGCAATGAGTATCAGCGAGTGAGGAGTACATACAGTAGCAGAATCAGTTCTGAAATAAAGGATATAAAATTGCAGTTATATGGAGTAAATATATTTCTTCTAGTGCATACAGAATGCTACCCAATGTGATGGCAGGCCAAATATCGCCCCTGGCATTATATAATGGCTGGCAAAAAGGGGGCCAGCAGTAAACTAGGACCAACATAAAAAGGGCCAGTAATGTAGCTAATGGAAAGGAAGCCTCCTCCCACCTCCTGGCTCCCCTTCCCCCCTCAAAGTATAATAGTATCTATGGTCACAGTTTTTAGTCATAATTTATCAAAGATTGCTGCAACCTTCGGATATTAGGAGTAATTTTAAATGTTAGCTAGGTAAACCTCAAGGATGTAAGTGGTATAAACAGAGGTTTGTTTAATGTGAATTTGGAAGAAGATTTTCTCATTTCAGTGTACAGATCTATTCGTGTTTCTTAGGCCTTGAGATACAAGCTGCTGATTGGAAATGTCAGTTATAAAGATTTTGAAGACTAGCAATATCAAGGCCTTCATTTTTAGCACTAGGATATTTATTCTGGTACTGATTACCACTTGGTTTTCATTTTATGCCAAGTTGCTGAACCTTGTGATTCTCCTCACAAACAATGGCAACTGCTCCATAAAGACATAAACACATATAGGAAAGGATGTAGAATGTAGATATATATCAACTTCCCTGTCTCCTCCAATGCTGTGGATTCCACCAGTTGCAGCTGTCTGTGAATTCACATATCAGTTAGGAAAGTGTGATATTTGATTATTTAAACTAAGGTATCATCAGTTTTGAGAGCAAAAAATTCTTGGAATAGTTTAATTTGAGGGTGTTTTGTAATCTCCATGCATTTTCGTGATAATTTTGAATTAAAAACTGAATAGCATTTGTCATGCAGAGTACAAAAGCAAGTGCTTGAATGGGGCCTTCATCAATATTTAGCTGGATCTTAGAAGGATAAAAAATGTATAATTAATGAGATCTGCAGCAGAAGTGAGCATAAATATTTAATGTAAGGAAGTACACATGACCTTTATTTACCTGTGCACACTGGTACTGTAAACATAACAAGCTGCTGGTATGCTGCTATCCAAAAATAATGTAGATTGTATGGTGAGGTCCAGTGTTGTTGTTATAAATAGCTCAAATATATGGAAATGAATTTGATGTATTTGTTTATGTTAAAGGAACAAATCTACCTGATAGTGATACAGCTGTTATTGAGTGGCAAACATGTGGGAATGCCTGTCACTTGATTATACAATTTAAAGTTAAAGAATACATTTGACTGTGGCTTAATTTAAGATTTTCCAAGTACAATAAGCAATTTTAATGTAATAAAAGCTTTGCAGTTAATTTAGGTTTCAAATTAATTTGTTGTCATATGATTCTGAAGTGCTATTCTTTGAGTGATGAAGAAATAACCATGTGTCTGCCATAAAAATGACAAAATATTCTTCAGATGCCAGAATATTTCATTGCATAAATTCAAACTACTAATCCAATTTATTTGAAGAAAATGAAAAACTTCATATAATTGTCATTATCCAGCTTTTTGATGAATCAAAAACAGAGGAAATCCAGTTATCACCAGGGAGGAAAATTCTAAGATTCAGAGTTGAGCCAAGTCAAACTGATGTGAGTTTTGTTAGGCACTTGTATATTGTTTTGCCTGTTGTTTTCAAGAATCAGTATAGCACTAGCATTATAACTTTCGTATACTCTACCATAATTCATGTAAATGAACCCATGTATTAGTAGAGAGTGCAGAAATGGGGCAAAGGAGCAGATATTTGAATATGATGCTACTTCATACCGTATGGTCGAACGGGTAGTTCATGAATAGTCAGTGTGCACTCAGCGGATTTGGCCGATTTTATGTTGATAAATTATATAGGATCAAATGAGGCCAAGAAAATGATATATATTGAATGGATTGAATATTTGTATTTGGTAATCCCAAGTAGAATGTAATCTGTGAGCCTGCAAATCTGTGAGATATCAATTTAGGAGCATCAATAAACGCGTCTAGGATTGGAAGCCTGCAGGCCAACATGACATCTGCTTAGAAGTACTGGTGATTGCAATTACATTGCATCAGAAATATAACAACATGTATAAAAATTATCATTTTTCGTGACAAACATTTATCTTCTCCTTTACTATGTAAACTTCAAATTCTTTAAATATTACATTTTCAGTAGAAGATCGTAATTTTTCACAGCATTGTTGTTGATTCGTCTGATATCGTATGATACGTGTTCATTGTCAGCAATGTGTCTTATTGTTTTATTTTTCAGCAAGGTGGTATACCCCTTCAATCCTACGCAGCGCCACATTTAGAAAACCCAGAATTCCAAACAAGATGGTATTTTAAGTATTTCCTTGGTCAAGGTATGATCTTTTTCATTAAAATTACACTACTGCCTTTTGTTTTTCGAACTTTTGGAGACAAAAATATGAATAGGTCAAGTAGTTCGCTATTGATTTGTTTATTTAGATTATGAAGTAGCAATTAACTATTATATATTATGAATGGGCTCGAAGTTTAGCAAGAATAGAAAACCACAGGTGTACATAAAGCATTAGAGAGCCCAAAACAGGATGGTATGGAGGAGTCTGTGAATGCAATCTACCAGCAAAGGCATGATATTGATGATGATGGTGATGACGATGATGATGATGATGATGATGATGATGATGGTGATGGTGATGATGATGATGATGATGATGTTGATGATGATGATGATGATGATGATGATGATGATGATGGTGATGATGATGATGATGATGATGATGATGATGATGATGATGGTGATGATGATGATGATGATGATGATGATGATGATCAGCTCTGTCAGGTCTATTTTCTCCCAACCTGATTGGCCAACCGTTGCCACATGGAGGCCCAACCTCATTTGGAAGCCCATCCTTCTCATGTAATATAAAAACCCATCATTCTCTTGTTATATAAAGACACATCGTTGCCTTATAGGGGCCATTGTTTTTTCTGTGGAGGCACCTCGTTTGACCTTAATGTCAGTATACATACGACTATTGATCAAAGGATATTTTATTGCAGTCCACAGTAATTATATTGGTTTAAATGCAAAGAAAGAACCATATGCACTGTCAGTATGTCTCACTGCAGCAGATAATCATGGCATACCTCAATACCGTGGCATACTATGGAAAGCTTCGGTAAATATCTTTTAAATGTAGCTCTGGACTTTTTTTGATGTATCTCAGATGACTTGTTTATTCGGAGGACTTTCTTTGACCCTGGTAGAAT
Source organism: Mastigias papua (assembly GCA_964019165.1). Classification (NCBI taxonomy): domain Eukaryota; kingdom Metazoa; phylum Cnidaria; class Scyphozoa; order Rhizostomeae; family Mastigiidae; genus Mastigias; species Mastigias papua. Next base: position 1,715,764 of record OZ025273.1, on the reverse strand, counting down.
GTTTGGTAACAGCGTTAAAAATCAGTGTACATTCCCAAATCGGTAGATTTACCGCACGCTCTGCTCTAAATTGTAGATTTCGATTTTTTCTTTTGAAACAATTGGTGTGCTTTTTGTTATTGGTAAATCAGGGTCGCCACCAAATCAGGGAAATCAGGGAAAATCACGGAATTTTATATTCGATCAGGGAGTATCAAGAGAAAAGAGAGGTTTTTCGAAAAATCAGGGAAATCAGGAAAGTTGTTTCCATTTTTCACAAGAAAAATATCATGTTTCAGCTGATCCTATCACTTTGACACGCTTTACAACTCCTAGTTCCACTGATCATCACTTTATTTGAATTTTAGTAGGTGATAACACTGTTTTATTCAAAATATTCACATACTGTATGGCTTTGGAGTTGAGCTACAAATTCAAAACATTTTCGTTTTATTTGATCTTCAATTCTTTTTCGCTTGAGTGTTGTTCAGATTCAATTGGGGTAAAAATGTCAAACATTATGATGTTTGGGTTTTTCCATTGATTATTAGCTGTGTGTGATCTATTTTGTTTTGGGGAAAGCAGTTTTGTGGTGGATTTTGGTGTAGTCCCAACAGAAGGAGCAATTTTCATGTCAGTTTTCATGTAAGGGCCAATGAATGTATCTCTACATTTGAGTAGAAATTAAGGTTTTATACTTCACAGCTACACAAGCCTATCAGCAGCTTCTTTCCACCTCAAAACCATTACCTTTCTTGGAACTGAAATAGAAGAAGACAAGCGTAGCTCTGTGTTTTATGAAGCCAACAGCTGGAACGGCGAAGAAGACTCTCCTTAGCCCCATAACTGTCCAAAGAAATCATAAAGTCCTAATTGAGGGTTATGAGAATATCAGGGAAAATCAGGGGAAATTGAATAACATTTCTCTGAAAATGTCAGGGAAAATCAGGGAATTTTTTACTCAAATAGTAGTGGCAACCCTCTTAATTCAATTATATTCACTAAGCACAGATTCAGACATTCGGAAAAATTAGAATCCCCTACCGAAACACCCGTCTTTGGGAATTCCTGTAAAGGGATCTCTTTCCTGAGAATCCTGTACACTAATTCTTATATGGAAAATGTTTTGCATTAATTCAAGGATCTTTGGATTTTGCTGTCCAGGGTCTCGTTAAAAACTCCCTCTTAAAAGATTTAAGATTCCTTTTTAGTTTTTGTAGAAATTTATGTATAGAAGTGCTTTCCAACCTTGGTTAACCTTTGTTTTTTCATACTTTTCCTCTCATAACTCACTCTTGTCTTTAGTCTCAAATGTCATCATACCACATACAGTTTTTAGTAATCACTTTACATTTGTAGTTCATCATGTTATAGGTAAATTTTATTATATATTTTGTACTTGATTTCAGGGCTGTCAACGTCTTTGCTTTCCATACAAGCCTACAAAGATTATGTCACCACGGGAAGTTCTCAGGTATCAACTCTGCCGTTTTTTGCTGTTTAGAATGGCCTCATTAATTCTCATTTATTTAAAGATTTTATTCCGACCCGGGAGAATGAGAGCTCTACTGCTATTTAGTTGTGTTTTGAAGATAGCCTGGTTTCAAGGCTATTGTCAATAATAGAAATTTAATCATTTTGACGTTGTCATTATGTGAAATTGAGCAGCCAGAGAAGGCCAAAGTGTGCTTTCAATACAATGTTGAATACGACTTAAGAGAACTAGAGAGCAGACGGGAATTCTACCTCAGAAGATGGCAGTAGTAATCATGGTGAATAGGTGGCCATTGACCAATCATAGGCCAACTGGGTGCATTATTCGTCACGTCACGTGTATCCGTATCTAGCTGTACTTTTCGGTTCACCTTTGGGTCGTTATCCGAAGTTTCATACTCTGAGGAATGTCGGACGAAAAAAAGCTTTTCGGTATGCTTGAAGAATGGTCCCGCTTTTTCAAGATATAGCAAAGATATATTTCTGTTTATATCTACGTTTGAACACTTCCCTTACTAACTGAGGATGACTCATGTGAATCCAAACGTTTTATTAGTGGATTAGTTGTAACCAGACTTGTACCAACTGGACTATATCGAATCCTTCTGGATGTGTCGAAGCAGTGCTCTCTCTCTCTTTTTATTGTCACATTGATATTGAAATATATTTATGTTGATGGAGAGAAGCCTAGTATTATCACCCTTGGACATGACAATCCAGTGAGTCTCACAATCATCAATAGATCGTGATGAATGAAACCAACAATTTCAGATTGATCCAAGGATGATAGCTTCTTGTGAGTGCATATGTATGGAGTAGTATTGTCCTCAAATGTTGTAATGTCACTGTAAATAGAGTAAGAAAGGTCTTAATTGAAAGAAGAAAGGAAATATGGCCTAAGGTGGAGTCTTTAGCGACAGTAGACTTGATATGGAAGTTGTAAGCTTACTATGTGTCCCTATATGCATACTGCCCGGGGACCACCATCATGAAAAAATTGCAAATCTGCCATTTTCTCTCCCGTATGTTTAAACTGTACAACTCTCTTCCATCCTTTTACTTTTCTGTTGAGTATGGCCATCATGTAGCGTCATGCCGTTCTGTTCTAGCAATAAAGCTTTCTATTAACATTCAGTCACATCTAATCTACCTTGAGACGCCTGAGCAGGTACATATCGGGTCTATTCTAATTTTTGTTCTTTCTTGATTTTATCACTTCTAGCTTACGCAATCGTTTCGATTCATTTCCAGATTGTTTTCAGCCGATGTCGAAAAGGCCCCCTATGAAGTAACCGAGGCCGAAATTCAAAAAGTAAGTCGACAACACTCTGTGTGTGTGTGTGTGTGTGTGTGTGTGTGTGTGTGTGTGTGTGTGTGTGTGTGTGTGTGTGTGTGTGTGTGTGTGTGTGTGTGTGTGTGTGTGTGTGTGTGTGTGTGTGTGTGTATGTGTGTATGTATTTACATTTATATAGAGAAGTTCAAAAATATACTTTCTTGTGTTGTAAGCTTTTCGATTGATTATCTTCATCAGCACTGATGAATACTGATGAACTGATGAAAGTTCATCAGTACTGATGGAGTTAATACATCGAAACGTTTACAACAAAAGAAATCATATTTTGGAATTTCTCTATGTTTTACTTATATACTTAGTTAGTGCGGCTTTGACTTATATTATATATATTATATATATATATATATATATATATATATATATATATATATATATATATATATATATATATTATATATATTTATATATATTTATATATATTTATATAGTTTTAATATATATATTTATATATATTTATATATATTTAATATATATATTTATATGAGTAACCGAGTATTTATTTATATGATATATTTATATGAGTAACCGAGTAACCCCTATGAAGTAACCGTATTTATATGAGTTACTTCATAGTTACTTCATATATGAGTTACTTCATATATTTATATATATTTAATATATATATTTATATGAGTAACCGAGTATTTATTTATATGATATATTATATGAGTAACCGATGTATATTTAATATATATATTTATATGAGTAACCGAGTATTTATTTATATGATATATTTATATGAGTAACCGAGTAACCCCTATGAAGTAACCGTATTTATATGAGTTACTTCATAGTTACTTCATATATGAGTTACTTCATATATTTATATATATTTAATATATATGTTTATATGAGTAACCGAGTATTTATTTATATGATATATTTATATGAGTAACCGAGTAACCCCTATGAAGTAACCGAGGCCGAAATTCAAAAAGTAAGTCGACAACACTCTGTGTGTGTGTGTGTGTGTGTGTGTGTGTGTGTGTGTGTGTGTGTGTGTGTGTGTGTGTGTGTGTGTGTGTGTGTGTGTGTGTGTGTGTGTGTGTGTATGTGTGTATGTATTTACATTTATATAGAGAAGTTCAAAAATATACTTTCTTGTGTTGTAAGCTTTTCGATTGATTATCTTCATCAGCACTGATGAATACTGATGAACTGATGAAAGTTCATCAGTACTGATGGAGTTAATACATCGAAACGTTTACAACAAAAGAAATCATATTTTGGAATTTCTCTATGTTTTACTTATATACTTAGTTAGTGCGGCTTTGACTTATATTATATATATATATATATATATATATATATATATATATATATATATATATATATATATATATATATATATATATATATATATATATATATATATATATATATATATTTAATATATATATTTATATATATTTAATATATATATTTGTATATATATACAGTTGAACCTCGATAAGTCGACTACCGGTTAAGTCGAACTCCTCTGATCTCGAACATTTTCTTATTTCCCTTTATGTACAGAAAATAGCCCGGATAAATCGAATAGCTGAATAAGTCGAACAAATTGCTAACTACTTTCAACAGACAACTCTGTTTAAGTCGAACAAAATCGGTAGGCTCAAAGAAAATTGCGATGAAAGAAAAACCCTTTCAGCAATCTTGATCAACATTTCATTAATTTATCTTAACAAGTAATTAATAGATAGCCAGTTGTTCTTTAATAATCGTCACAAAATCCACACGACCTTGAAGCCTGAATTGGCACAGGTCTTGCATTCCATCTCCGTCGCTCAAACTTACTGTTTGCGTTGTCACTTTAACCGTTTATTTGCTTCTTAAGGGGTCTGCATTCAGTAAGTAAAATATAGTGTTTGCATATTTTCTATTGCTATCCTTCTTCAAATGTCACGATCTTTTCTCCAAGCTTGACACAACGCAGCTAGTCGTGCATGGAAATATCAACTGGAATAAATGTTGTTCTGATTGAGTTTGAAAACAATTTTGCATGGATTTCAATACATGTCAACTCTGGGGGCATTTGGAAGCAAAAGTCAGCTTCCAGAGTTGTAAACCTCAAATATATATAATATATATATATATATTTATATATGTACTATAGTTAATAGATTAGAAACAGACAGTGCAATTCTCGCAAAATGGTTTTCAGAGAATTACATGAAGCTTAACGAAAACAAATGTCACCTTATGATATTTGGTAACAAATGTAATGACTCAGTAGTCACCATTGGTAACTCCATAATAAAAGAAAGTGATTACGAAAAGCTTTTGGGAGTTACTTATGATAAAAAGTTAAGTTTCACAAAACATGTCGAAGATTTATGCAAAAAGGCAAACCAGAACTTGCACGCACTTGCTCGCCTCTGTAATTACATAGACCCTGTCAAATTAAAATTGCTGATGGATGCTTTTATTAACTCGCAGTTCAATTACTGTCCGCTTTTATGGATGTTCCATGACAGGAAGATCACTTCTAAGGTGAACAAAATTCGTGAAAGAGCAGTGCGAATTGTATCCAACAATAGTGGAAATGGTCTTGTAAATAATGTTAACAGCTCGGCAACCACGGCTGTAAGAGATTTTCAAAACAAAGAACGATCTCAACCCACCTTTTAAGAAAGGCATTTTTGCAGAAAGATACAGCTCTTATAGTCTGTGGAGGGCAAATTATCTGCAACTGCCGAAAGTAATGCAGAGAACATTCAGTATAGAGGCTGCCTTATATGGTCCTCACTTCCAAGTTTGTTTGAAAGACTATATATATTTATGTGTGTGTATATATATATATATATATATATATATATACACTCAAATAGCTCCAATCATAAAGAAATTTTTAAAGACATAAATAGACCCTCAAGAAAAAATTCCAACTTTTAAAACGTTTCGGCATAAGCCTTCATCAGGTATCAAAGACTTAACCAGTTGATAACTGATGAAGGCTTATGCCGAAACGTTTTAAAAGTTGGAATTTTTTCTTGAGGGTCTATATATATATATATATATATATATATATATATATATATATATATATATATATATATATATATATATATATATATATATATATATATATATATATATATATATATATATATATATATATATATAGGAAAAATCAACCAAAAATACACTTTTCTGTAAGTAAACGTTTCGATTAAAATCTTCATCAGTACTGATAAAGATTTATATATAGTTATAATATCTGATAATCTTATATGAATTTGCTTTCAATGGACAGATTTTAAAAGTTTTATCCTCAAATCGTCTGAAATAAATTGGATTGAGGAATACGTTTTCAATTTTCGCAGCTCACTTTATATTATAATTTTTATAGTATATATATATAATGAAAATTATTATTCTTTAGTACTGGACATTTGAAATCGTAGATAGGCCAATTATCGAAAGTACCCTGCATGACTTTGCATTGTTCATTCTGTATCTGTATGATAAGATATTCCCATATAAATTGTTTGAAATGGTTGCATAGCTGCACCTTGTATTATCGGGATTCGTACACAATGGTTTTAAGAATAAATGAGTATTTTGAGAATTTCGAGAGGAAAACTGTAGATTGTAAGATATTATTGACCACTAAAAAAAACCAAAGCAAGTTTGTTCATGTATGCGACAGTAGACAAACGTTGTAGAGTGTAGAAAATAATATATAATATCGGAGAGTATTAGCTGATCGCAAAGATATTAATAATTTGTGTTTTGCATTTAAGGAACTAATTGTTTTAGAGGAGCAAGAGGTAAGCACCAAGGAATTTTGTAAATTGTCATGTCATTCACTTAGGTGTTTTTGAACGGAGGGAGTTCTATATCTCCTGTGTGTATGACCATATACCAGCTTTTAGGATCATGCTTTTTAGATCAATGTTGAACAGTGGCCCTTGGGACACATGACATCTATGTTGAAAGTCCACAGGAAATGTCCTGCTATTGAAACTTCTACACTTAATACCTTAAAAGGCGTTATTGCTATTTCTATTGTTGTCAGGTGCCTTACTGACCAACTACTTCACCATTTTAGGGCTCTGTGAATTTCAAATTTGGTGTCATTTATGCAAAAGATGGTCAAATAACAGATGACGAAATGTTCAGCAATAGTAGGCTTGCTTTTTGTAGCTCTTTTGCAATTTGTTGTGTTAATATACCATTTAGTTTTCATTAGCGTACTTGCCAAATGTGTATATTCATCAGTTTGACAGAAATCATTCTTTGTCAATTTAAAATAAAGCACCCGGAGTTTTCTTTGTGTCTTCAATTGTATTATAGTATTTGGGAAGATTTCTTAAAGTAGCGACCTTCATGGTACCATGAGAAATTTTTGTAGCTCTTATAGTAGTGACCCTTGTGGGAATATAATGGAAGATAATATTTTATGGACTATAAGAGATTTTGATAGTTCCTTGCGTTGCGGTCAGTTTATGTTAAGAATTCCAATGTCATACGTACCCTTGTAATATCAGATGACGTCATGAATGCACTAGATTTGGACAGAGGAAACTACAAGCCACTTTTTCTGTCACTTCTGTAGCTTCTGTCTCATAAGTTTCCTTCATCATTATCATGTGTCAAATTCTATTCTCTCTCGCATGAATGGCCTCATTTACAATTTGTAAGAACAATAGGTCATTTGTTACTTTTAAGATACTTGAGCTGACTATTATTGTAGATAAAACTTATGTCCTTTTTCAATCTTTTGCAGCAAAAAGTAGTAAGAGTTTCGACCACTTTCTCTCGTTGCTTGGTGACAGAGTAAAGCTTAAAGGATTTGACAAGTACAAAGGAGGCCTAGACAATAAAAGTATGTCAAATTTCGACTTTTTATTTGTTGAATTTAATTTTACGGCAAACACTGTTAGATTAAATGGAATTGTAATGGCTCAATATTTGCCATTTACTTAGCTAGTTATAGCCATTATTATAGATAAGTTGTAAAAGAGGACGTTAAAGTAAAAGAGGACGTTAAATTTAGCTATCGCCAGCGATCTTCCAATAAGTGTATTGTCCTTTTGGTTCGTTAAAGTTATCGGCTATTTATTTTATGAGAACCATGAATGAGGTATAATCAGGCACTGTCTTATCAGGGTGAGCAGCGATCAAGAAATTCATGGGATTGTTAGGGAGTTCAATTTCTATTATGAAAGTCAAAAAAAGTCAGGGAATCTAGTAATTTGTACTTTTTCCAAAGTAAAACTCCTGTTTTCTTTATTGGAGTGAATACAAAGATATTCAGTTACAGTAAAAATGCCTGGGAATTTAACTCATCACTTTATCTTTTTTGTGACAAAGTCTGTCAGTTCTGTCTCATCTTTTTGTCTTTGAATATTTTTATTGTATCTTTTGATGTGAGAATTTATCTTATTATCATATTGGTAATGCAGTGAACATTTTATTGCATAAGGATGTATCGTACACATTTTTTGTAAGAGACAAACTTTCTGCTTTCAACCTAGGTGTTTCTATATATTTTGTCAAATCCAGCCTTAAATGTATCTTAAAATTCTTGAAACTTCCAATAACAACGTCAGTCCATAGAAGGCAAAAAGTCAAGCGAAAAGTAGAATATCTAGGCTCTGTGAAGTTTATTTGTATTCTATTTGTATTTTGCTTCCAGTTTGATAAAAAAAATGTCTTGCAGAAGCAGTTTTTGAAGCTCAGCCTGCCTGTTTCTTAAATGTTTCTTAATATTTGTTTGGCATCAGCTTCGTTTTTCTTATATACTTGTCTCTTATTTGGAAAATGTGTATCACATAATTTAATGCAATTTATTGTGATACTATGTAACTGAATTTTTGAGACTGAAAACACTGTTTTCAAGAGAAGGATAAGACCAAATTTTCAATTAATATCATACAGTGGTGAAGATTGCAGCGTGTTGAGTGATTCATCTGCTGATAGGATTTTGTGTTTTGCCTAGTACAGTACCAAACTCTGTCATTCCGTCATGTCATGACACCAATGTTACACCATAGCCATAATGTTTATGTATATTTTTATACTAGTTTTGTGCTGTGTAACGTATGTAAGTTTGTGTAAAATAATGCAGTTGAATACGACTTTTGGTTTTTTTTGTTTTGCAATGTATATGACGTAAGAGAGGACTGAGTAGCAAAGGAAAAAGGCTTTAGAATCTACATTTAATACTCTCTTTTTAGACAACACAACTGGAACAGAGTCTATTTACACGGTTGTTGAAGGACATGAAATCATGTTTCATATTTCGACATTACTACCGCATTCAAAGCATGCGCAACAGGTTATCTGATCGTTTTTCATTGTATTTTAGCTTTGGTAGTTTTCAAGGTGCATTCAGACATTAAAACTTCCATCATTTTTTAATGAACATAGTTTTGCCTCTAATAATCAATTATTTGTTGCTCTTTTTAATTTTCTACTTTGAAATCGTAAATTCGATTTGAATGTTACAGTCAACCTCCTTTGCAGGTGGAGAGAAAACGCCATATTGGTAATGACATCGTTGTTGTCATATACTTCGAAGGTCGTGGAGAAAAACCTGTCTTTAGTCCATCATTTTTTAGATCAAAATTCAATCGTATCCTTTTTTCTATCGCAAGCCCTTAATGGACTCTGTTCTATGGGCTGAGTATTCAGACTTTTTGGCTGTCTTTCGTTGCGGAGTAGCAAGAGTTCAGAAGGCAGTTGGTCATAAAAAGTGGAAAAGTATGTAGCAATAATTTCATCGCAGAAACCTTTTAGATTCTCATTGGTGGGAATTTTTCTTGTGGTCCACCAGTTTACATATTTGCCAACATTTTTGGGGTGAGTGTTTTTCAGCCTTAAAATGAATGATCGTTGTCGTATTGTTGTGACTCTTGAAAAATAACTTGTTATTTTATGTGAAATCTTGTATTTTGAAACCACAATTAATCTTCTTATGTGAAAATCTCCAATATCAGATTTGTACGGAATTTTGTTTTATTTTTTTCATGTTTTGTGCTTTTTTGTGTTTTCTAAACACGTCCAAAGTTCTTTGATCATTTTACATCCACTTATTTGTTTTTCCAAACCTGTTAAGTTGCTGTTTATAAAACAACATTAATCATCTTACAGGGCAGTTTTGATTTCTTTTTCTACCGCTTTTGCATTCTTGCCTCGAGGTATCTATAAATAGAGATTTATGCACAGCATCTTTCTAGTCAATCTATTTTTAACACTGAATCCTATTTGTTTTGCTTTTATTTATATACTCTTGCCTTCCATGGCGGTTTTGTTTTGATTGTCATCTCGATTAAAACCCCTTGACCTAACCCAGGTATTTTTGCAGTTGTTTACTTTAACAAGATTGATTCGTCCTATTGGTAATACCACACAACCTCTTCTGAATGTTTTCCTATTTACACATAATCTGATGTTTTTCCTTTTCCTTTCCCACGCATACAATTTACTGTTGATTAATCGTGTTAACATGAAGATCGTCATTGTTTCTTATTTTCACATCCAAGAGGCTAAGCACCTTTTTATTTGATGATATTTTGGTAACTTTTGCCCGCTCTGCTACAATGTGTGGTCAGCTTTCCTGTCACCCACTCGTTTTTCTCGCATGTAGAGCTAAAAAATAGTTTTTTATTATATGAAGCGTGACCTATGGTTTCCATCATTAATTCAATGGATCGATTTCCCTCACCGTAGAAAGCCCCATTGCAAGATTGGTGTTTAATTCCGCTGAGGCTATTAAACAGAATTGGTTTCATAAAAATATCAATATGTACTTTTATTTTTGACAGTCTATTTTCACAAGAGAAATTATTTGTTTCTATGATTCTTCCTATCAGAATGAGGAGAAAATCTCAGGTCCGCTATGCACAAACCTTTATTATGCCTGTATTAGCGGGAGTCCATCCACTCCCTCAGATTGCTCAGTTCCATTTTGCCATTCTATTTCGTATCCTTGCTGTCTTTGCTGTCCTTGCTGCCAGCGTAGATGCATAGTTTATTAGCATAAAGACAAACTATTTGTAAATGTATCCAGTTTTGTTCCTGATTGACCAGTGCGACCGCTATACTGACCAACATGTTGACAAACACATTATTTTGCTCACTCTGACCAACTGATTTCTTACCTTTCAGGTTCTATGTTTATTCTGAAGAAAACATCCCAGCCTTCGGTCCCCCTCTTCCTGTTCCACCTGTTTTCCGTGATCATAAGGAATTTCGATCCTTTTTATTAACTAAATGTGAGTATTCTTTTAAAAGTTAAACGACTTTTTCTGCTCTAACATGGGTTCAATTATAGGTTATGGCTCATGCTTCTCTATTCTCAATATATTCCTTTCATTTTAACATGTAATTCATCTTCAATTCTTTCAAAACCTCTCCTTTCATCTGCTTTTACAATGGAAATAGTATTGGCTGATCAAATATAAGAGAAGCTCAGAGCAGCACAGAGTTCGTGGGAGAATATTTTTATTTATTTCCTCCAGTTCATTTCTAGTGCATCTAAATGTTTGACTGTTCTTGAACAAATCTAAACTAGCAAATTGAAAGCCTCTTTAAACAATTTGAATTACCAATTTTCTTTCAGTAATGAACGCAGAAAAAGCAGCCTATCACAGCCCAGTTTTCAGCCAAAAGAGGCAACGGACACTGGAAGCACTGCTTCGAGGCTTGCATACTGACCATCTAGGATTACGTGAGGTGCGATCGCAATACCCCTTTAATTAGCATCGTATGCTCATCAATTGTTATATGATGATTAATCAGTGATTACTTGATCCTTCGATGCTATGGCAGCTTGTTCGGATATCGATGCACGTAAGTGACCTGAAATCGGGCAGTGTTTATCGGGCAGTGTTTATCGGGCAGTGTTTATCGGGCAGTGTTTATCGGGCAGTGTTTATCGGGCAGTGTTTATCGGGAGACATTATAAAGAATGATAAGATGGGAATCGGCAACAGTTCTTAAAATATTCAGGGGGCGGCAGCATTTTTGAGAATTAAGGCCGTTTTTACAGTTGATGGTTTGAAGCAGTGTAAAATTGACCCTACACAGCGCCACTGTTGTCCATTTGTTTGGTTGGGGTTGGTTGTTGTACAAAAATGCCATTGGTTTCTCCATCGGTTCTAATTGACGCATTTTAGCCTTTGAAAAGAGTGTTTGTTTGGAATATGTTATCATTCCGACGTCAAATCTTCGAAACAGTATGCAATATGTGTTTCAGTGCTATTTTTGCTTCAACCTCTCAAGACTGTTAAAAAATTCTTAAGTATTCACTAAATTACTTCTCATTGTATATAACCAGCTATTAAAATATAATCTTTTATTCGTCTCACAAAAATAGGGGTTTTAAGCATCAGAGTTGTAAGTGGGCTCTATCTCAGAATGAATCAACTAGAAGTCTCTGGATTCAAGTTAAAATCTTTTTGCCCCTTGGTTCAGCCCCCTTGGTTTATCTCCCTGGTTTAGCAATTATCACCCCTTTATTTACTGCTGTTCTATTTCAGCGTTTTTCAATAAGAAGATCCTTTAGAACCTCTCAAAGATCTCCAAGAAGACCACGTCGGAAAGGTGAGATGCAAAGACGGGCATTCGTGGAGGCTGGCCAGGTACAAAGATACAGTTTTGTGTGATTAATTTTGCACATTCAAACGTCTGATACCGTAGAGCATAGAAAGTCGTCTCGGAACTTAAGATGCGTTTTTTGTTTTTTTTTGTTTATTTGTTTCTTTATTTGTTTGTTTGTTGGTATTGTAGCCTTTTTAGCTGTCTAATATCTGTTTTGCAACAGATTGATATGGGAATGGGACACTAAGATCTATGTGCTTGGGACTCCTCATAAATACCAATTTACTAGCCGCAAATGGGAGGACACACCAGGGTTGGATCAAGTGCCTGTGAAGAGGAATGGAAGCAGCTATTTGAAACGTAGATTAGTAGATTCATCAACAGTACTTCCCATGTAATTATCTTCTAGATTTTGTCCCGTACCCATCCATTTATTTTTGTACTTACTCTGCTGGAGCTGCCTTATGTACGGTATTCACGTGATTTTTATCCTTTCTCCTCCCTGAAGTCTCGCACAAATGTCGAGCCTGATTTGTAGATACGACACCCTTGTATGACTGCTCCTTATATGCTATACGCTAATAACTGTCAAGAGTGATTGACTAACATGTGACTGTTATAGACCGTAAACATCTTCTAGTAAGCATAACGTTTTTCTTTCAAAGCTTCTGAAAGTGAATAAAATTCTCCAAGGCGACGCTCCAACAAGTTTGGCGAATTCTGGTGGAATTGTAACTACTCGGAGTTCTGTAAGTCCGTTTGGTCTCTTTGTTGCGCACGTGTGCACTCACTGGACACATACGCGCGCGCGCACCCACGTGCACACAAACGCGCGCAAGCGCAATCGCACACCCACGCGCACATTTACAGATACAACATATTTGGATAACGCCCACTAATAATTAGCAGATAAAGAAATATCATCATGAAATGTTATTATTGCTGTTGTTAAACCTTAATTTTGTTTAATGCCATGTTGTATTTCTGTTGCTATATGATACTTATAATAGAATCATCCATAGTTATGACGCACGTTATTCTCGTAGCCATGGGAACCAGACTGCATATCATCGATATTTCCGTTGAAAATCATTTGCGGTGATTCGTTCGGTAAAACAGTTTGTTTTTATTACTAATTGAAGTTATTAATGATGTAGCAGGAGACTATGAACTCGGGATGGGACATTCAACTTTAAGGGAGATTTTTGAAGAACAAATCTACATACTGTAGTTGTTAACTGAGATCTTCGAATGTGTTACAATCCTGCAATATGGATACTGATCCTTAACTTCTAGGACGCCCCACCCTTTATGTTCAACGCTTATTTTACTGAACAGTTTTTGCCATGAATCTTTCTGAACATCACAAACAAGTGAATACGAGCGATTTTGTTTCGCATTTAGCCTAATATGACTGCGTCAATTTGAAATATCTTTCCATCATCCTCTGCCTCAGGTGATGATCTTCTTCTTGCAACTGATCGTGGACTATACACAGCTCAAGGTAAGACACTACTCCGACCTCAGGGAGGCCTGAGGCTTATGTTGTGCCAGAGCATTGTAATTTTCTTGCACCCTTTATGCATTGTTAAGCTGCAGAATACAACATCCCGCACTTTCTCTGAACAACGATCCTATTTCCAGATCTTCCCCAAACTCCATAAGCGTGACAATAGACTTACAATTGTTTTGTTACCAGATTCGCAATTCATCTATTCTTTTATTTCTGTTCACTCTTTGTATAATACAATGATTTTAATTGAGATCTTCATCTCATCCTTACTTAGGTGACACTTTCCATCATATTGTGGATGCCAGCTTCAATATCGTTCAAGTAAACGTTCTAGAAGCCCAAGGAATTGCAATCCTACGAACAAAGAAAGGAAAAACGGGTAACTTAATATAATTTGTTCGTCAATTATAGTTGAGTAGATTTAAATGTAATTGGTTCGTTAGACAATTGAGGGGCAAAACCACCAACAGGGAAGTAGAGTTCTTTGCATTGTGATGATGAATTCTATTTGTTGTCTCTAATGAGTAGGAGTTTGTCCCATGTGAATATCATTGTCCCATGTGTATAGGAATAGTTACTTTGTCTGTTTTCATCATCTTTTGTCATAGTCCTAATACTTATGACTGTATTGAGATTTATATTTACATTTCCATTTCTCAATCTCTGAAGTATTTCAACTTCTTTTGAAACAGAGAGCAAAGTCTACGTTATTCCTATTGGTGAATTGGAAAGGAAAGGCAAGAATCTTCGTAGCAAAGACGAATTCAGTAAATATAAACTTTCTAGGAGCAAAGGTGAACTTGCAATGTTATTTTTCAATTGTTATGATATTGTCAAAATGCAATATCACTTGTACACAATGCAGTGGAAACTTAGCACACGAATTAAAATGGCATTGGAACATAAGACTAGATATGCACAAAACTTTAAATTTGGAGATTAGATGTATTGTTGAGACATCCTCGTAAGTCTGCATTGCTTAAGCATGATGAAAGCTCTTGTGTGGAATATTTTCGATAATCTTATATAGATGCTTTCTCGTTGCAAAATTTCACTTATTGATATTGTCTCGTATCACCACAAAACCATATTAAGCAAAGAAAGTCCTTTTAGTACTATTCGACATATCAACTTGCAATTTTATAAGTTCTTCTTTGTAATTTAAGGGTGTCATTTATATGCCCTGAATCGACCTGGTTCTCTAGAAGTACTCCTTGCTGTTGCTGTGCGCAAAAAGATCTTGTTGTTTGTCTGGAGAGTGGCACCATTATGGTCATATCCAAAAGATGGCGATATTCCTGTTGGCTTTGAGTTCGAAAGGGTACGAACTGATATTTACTTTTCGCATCGAGCACTCTTAATTTCCCTACTTAAGTTTATTTTTTTGACCATTGTCTTTCTGTTAGTAATTTAGTCTTACTCTCCCACCATTGCTTGCGACAGCCAGCTGAGGCAAGTTGATATTGGTAAGTGTTTATAAATTCTTTAACTCTTCTCTTAGTGACTAACCATAACATAGTTTTGTCAATCTTTCTATACCTTACTATAGGGAAGAGATCTAGCCTAAGCTAAATGTTGGCAAAGTTAAACGCTTATTAGAATATTGAGAGTAGGATGTTAGTGACGAATTTTTGCAGACCTTTAAAAGGTGGTTAAATTTGCCAACTTTTGTTAAAACGATTTGCCTACTATCCTTATTGTAATTCCTAGAGGCGTCCCACTATATGCCAGAATACCGGATAATCTATTTTAGAGAGGAATTTGTCCCTTAAGACCCTTTAGAAATCACCACTAAAGGATGTATTGCTTCATTGACAGTTGATGGAAAGAATGTTCTTATGGACATGTTTTTTAGGAATTTAAATTACCCGAAGTTCCACAGTTGCTGAGTATAGCCATCGATGCTAACAATGATGTTCTGGTGTGCCTCGGATTCAAAAACAGATTTGATCTCATTAACATAGAATCGAGGGAATCAAAGCTACTTCGAAAGATAGAGAACTCAAAGGTACTTCTTCAAATGCTATTGGCTTAGATGCCTGTTAGATTAGAATAAGTACGACACATGGAAATTATATGTAAGATATTTAGTCATACATAGTGATACTAAACGAGAAGTTACTCAGAATATAAATTCTGTTGTGATCATTTAATGCCTTGAGATGCAGATTCTGATCTCAGCTTTATGTTATATTTAAAACCATAAGGGTATAAGAGTTTTCATTTATACCAACAAGGAATTACAAGATGTAAAATACGATCAATCGAAATTACAGTTAACTAATCGAAGCAAAAAAAGAAAAAAAGAACAATTTAGCAGAATATTTTCCCAGGCGGTTGGGAAGGGATCTTTTAGCAGAGCTAATTCATAGACCCAATTCACGTGATTACAATATGACAATTCTACAATCATCGTTTTGTACTATTTTAGGATGTCAAATTAGTTTCAGCAGTCGATGTCTACGAAGATGATAGTCCTGAGTTATTGCTGACATACAATCGTAAGCATACTAACGGAAAACTTACCTTCCGTATAGTCCGTCTCCCAAATTAATGTTAGTAGGATTCAGTGTTTCTTTGTGACTTACTTGTTCCCTACAGTTTCGCTGTTATTAGATCGGCCAATTCTCATTTATGTTATCGTTAGGAAGATTTGTAGCATCATCATAGGAGACAAAAATTGAAACTCCCATTGTGCTTGATTTGATTAATCATGCCTAAAGATGCGTGCTTTGTCCAATATTCGCGATTCGCATGGTTTCGCTATTGAAAAAGTTTCCTTCTAAATAAATTTGTCTACTTCTGTGGGTTTCAACTCTGTGAATAATACTTAAATAAGGAGCCTGAATGCAGTTTTAATCTGCGTCAGGCATTAATTTCCAGTAATGTAATTAATTATTTGTTTTGGGGTTTCTTTATCAGGGAACGGGAGCAAAGGTCCAATTTTTTATATTTTAATTATCATGTTTGATTGTAGATTTCTCTGTCTTTCAACACTTGAGCCCAACTGATGATAGAGATGTTCAGTTTTATTGGAATTCAACTCCACATGCAGTTGGTACGTATAGAAAGTTTTCATCACCTTCAGTTTTTGTGGTAGATTTTTTACTTTCAACCGAACCAGTTGAGTGTGTACATAGAGTCGTCCTCAGCTAGACTATAAACTATAGGGAACAGTGAATCTTTCCAAAGTAACCAACAAATCGCCTCAGGTACTTCAATGTTGCATTAGGCGGATCTAGTAGTTATATGTTTGTTAATCATCCTCCTCTGTTCGCCTGTATGCGATTGCCTTTTTTCATTGTAGCACCGTTTGTTTTGCCTTTGTAGTTTGTGCATTTCCATATATAATCGGCTTCACATCCAACCACATTGAAATTCGATTGGTGGTTAATGGAAATTTAGTGCACACAATCGCCATCCCTTGCATTCACTTCATAACTGGAAAGGTAAATATTCTACATTCAGAACGCATTTCTAAATATTATGGATATGAACAGATATTATTTTCTGTCTACCACATTTGAGTTGCCGTATCGTTGTGTGCAATAACACAAGAAACATCCATGATTTCGAAGTTCCTCGCTTTCAGCACTGCATTTGTTCTTGTGGACAGTAGGAAACAAGTGCCTTAACGAGATTCCGAAATAAATAAGAGATGCTACGCCATTTAGCTCCTTTTAAGTAAGATTTTAGGGACTTCTTGAAGTGGAGCGTCAAGAACCAGAAACCCTTGAGAGAACAGCTTTATTTCTCTAGATCATGTATCTTTTGTTTTTTACTCGTAGTATAGGGCATTTTGTATATAAGAAAATAACTGAAGCGAAATAAATAGATTGCAAAATTGGATTATATTTACTTGATACCCCACCTCTGAAGGTATGTTGATTGCTGACCAACTTGAAGAATTCAAACTTTTTTCTGTTTGTTGTTTTAGTCGGATATTTACTTTAGCTCTACAAAGCACCGCGCAGACGCCGAGGTAATCGAAACATCGCATTTGAAGCGAATAAGAGGTACGAGGAAAGAGAATCATATACACCCAACGTCGATTTATCGCTTGACGCTGAATAGCCTTGTCGGAACACAGCTATTTGAATCAACAGGCCTAGCCACAAATGATCAAGTATTCTCTACGCCAGCACGTTGGATGCCAACAGAAGACTCTACCAATAGCAGTATCAATGTTCATTCCACACCGCTGTCTTCTTTGATCAGAGCCACTGACGAGGAGAAAGTGAAGCTAAGAAGAAAGTACTCAAATGCTGCTGCAATGGCTACCCCGGTTTTATCGCCAATTTTGAAAACAGTTATGAAGAGAATAGATTTTGGTGAGGATTTTAGTGGATCTAACTCGGACGTGAGCACGACAGATATGTACACAGCTGTCCGTCATATGTCGCCAGTGGCAGCAAGTGATCCTGACTTAACAAGAGCGCGATCCCTTAGGGAGGTCAGATTGCGCTCCCTGTGTAGAAGTGAAACAGATTCAAGAAGTTCATACATTAAACAAGAAACTGTCCTGTAGCCAAGCGATATATCTAATGTTGATTCATTATTGGACTGCAGATTATCTATCGCTGTTTTTGACGCAACTCCATTCTTGAATGAACTCTAGGACCACTTAGCGGTTACCGCAAATATGCTGTTTCAAGACTTTCTGGAAATATTTATCAGTGAAGCGTCTTACATTATGGAGGAAGCCAAAATGCTGATTTCTGAGTTACCATGTAACAAATAGCATTTAGTGAGAGAAAAGTAAAAGAAAACCTAAGAGCTATTATAGTATCTAAAAATATGCAAAAGTGTCTTAGGCCTATTTACGTTTAAAACGCTATGCACCGTGTATATCATATTTATTCTAGCTATAAACAGTTAACTTCATTGAAGTTGTAAACATCCATTTATCGCGCGGCAACATTTTTTAGCGCAAACAGGCATTTGATTTTAATGTTTTCGTTTGGGAGATCATCGTTGTAATCTATTGAATTACCAGGAGAAAGAAAAAAGACATTTTTCATCTTGAATATATGGATGGAAAGCATTGTAGATAATTTTGTTGATGTGTTTTATAATGCAATGTTTTATTTCAGTTTTTTAGTTGATATTTGATAGAAAATGTACCGTAATTTCTCTTTTTAGTTCCCCCTCTCAATAAGGCCCCCCTGTGCAATAAGCGCCCTCTAAAGTGTTTGAGATGAATAAGCCTCTGGGGGGGGTTGAGCCTAAGTCTTCCAACATACATGCTATAGGTCGTTCCCATTTGTTTATGGGAAAGATTTTTCACTAAAAGTTATCAATATTTTTCATTGCATTTAACTTTTTAGGCCATAGGGTAGGACTAAAAGTTTGTTAAGAATTCATTGGCACTGCTTTCTTGAAGACGAAGATTTTAAGGGTAAGATGTGTTATAAAGCAATGTGAAAGCAACACGTGAAATTGTGATAGAAATGTAAAGATATAATTTTGCATTTGTTTTTCATTGAAAGTCTACCCGGAATCATCGATAATCTGGGTACTGGGCAAGAAGCCAATGGATCCACATTGATCCAAAGCAACAGCCTTAAGGAAATTTCTACACGACAATAGGCTAACTAAATCTGAGCTGACCAGACGGCTATCAAATATTTTATGAAGATGACCTGTTTGGTTCATTTGTAGAACACTTCTGTGTTTGCCATGTTTACCATAATTAGCTTGATCCGGTAGCCTTGAACCAATACCCATATGCCCTGAACTTTATAACATTTGTATTGTGTAGAAATAGCTTGATTGGTCACGTATGTTTTAGTATGTAATTTTACCAAACTATGTATATTAGCCAGCTCAACCTATATATGTATATTAGCTGAGAAGCAACTTTTAAGAAATTCACGCTTTTTATTTCCACTGTCATGAAGGAACATCCAGGTTCAAAGTTCAGGGACGCGCTCGTGGGTGTGGGTGTGGGCAGTTGTGGGTAGGTGTGGCTAGGTGTGTGTGTGTTGTGCTATATGACGTCAGAGGTTTTTAAGATTACAAGTGTGCACTGAGAGATCCTCCTTTCGTATGTGCATACCCTTACATATGTTCGTACATCAGTGAACCATTTTTGTGCCTAGAAATCGTGGTTAGTCTTACCTCACCATTTTGACATGTACGTAGTCCGTCTTCATCTACTCACGTTTTAAGTGCAAATTTTTGACAAGTAAAAACGAACTGCAAGCATTCATATTAAGTGAAATTTTCTTAGCAAACAAAAACTTTTAATGTTCCAAGAACATTTGATATGAATGAACAAGTTGTTTGTATGGGCAGTTGATATATTGTAAGATCATATGTATTAGCCTTTCCCCTATGCCGCAAAAGTATGGCTTTTGTATGAAATGATCTTCTCTTTACTCACAGTTCAATTTGCACCAGTGTATTTGAGCTGCTGCCTTTGGAAAACTACGCTATATATAATTGTGTAGTTTTTCTATACTGGGTTACTGTCCTTTTAGATTCCGAAAGCTCCTGCACATGAATGATCTGACTTGCCCTTATTGTATTTGGAAAATGTTCATGTTGCCTTTGAAGGAAGATCTAGCTGTGTTTTGGTATTGCCGTGTAGGATGAAATCTACGTGAGAAAATAATGAAAATATCTCATTAGTCGAGCATTTCCTCTTTCACCTCCTCGGCAATTTACATAAGCAAGACTTTAGTTTCAATTTGAATAGCCTCGATTGTAATGCCCTACCTCGTTTTATGACTTGCTTGCAGGGAACAAGTAGATTTCACCACCTGTAGAATGTGGACCGCGAATTGCCCACCTATGAAAGGTATTCATCAGTTATCCACCACGCATGTTAAATCATGTTCTGTTAATTTTAATCTTGACCTTGTTGGTTTAATAAGTCGAGAGTGACGCAGATTTGTTCCAGAAGCTCAATGAATTGATTGACTCTGTTTGGATAGAGTCCCTGACACCTAATTTCAGTAAGGAATAAGTTCGAACAAAGAATGATAGGAACTGAACCGTTTTCAAAGACACTTGATCGCACATTTGTGTTTAGCATACATACTCCTTACCGTAGCATATTAAGGTTAGATTCTAGACTTCTTCGCTGAAATTGGTTGTTTGTAGAGGTATTCTGTGATGAGCTTTGGGCATTTTCCCTTCATCTTCCAGGCATTGTTTCCCTATACTGTGAAGAAATTCTAGCTAAGGGAAAGTTCACTTTTTATGCTAATGAGAAACGTATATATAACCTTTATATTTAAGAGAGGACCCATGATATCTTTAATTGATTGACCAAGCCAACTCTTTGATTGATCAGTAACGGCTATTATCCTTTCAGAGTTTCTAAAAGTTCTTATGAAGGGAAAGTTGGGCAAAAGAAACAAGATTTGGATTTAAGAGGGATTCGAATCGGGTGAGTTTGTATAAGATAGATTTGTGCGTACACTAAAGACCAATCGCGATATACTGCATGTCTCCGTGATTACAAATGAATTTGTTGATAATGACACTTTACTTGTTGCTAACGGACACTAGTACACTGTACAATATAGATCATACACGTTTGCCATTACAATGCATTATATATTGGTTACAGGCATAGGTATAGGAAGCTGGGAGGCTATAGTCCCCCCCCCCCCCCCCAGTTGGGCTAAATTTAACTCGTGCAATTGCCTCAGAAGAAAACAATTGTTTTCTCTTGAAAATAACTGCAGCTCAGTACAGCTAAACAAATAATACTCATTTGGCAAATAGATCTGTGATTCGGGCAGACAGTTTGAAGCCCCATAAATTTTAAGCACCCCTGCTTTTGGTTACGAGGTGATTATATATAATAGAGTGTGTATTAAAAAGTGTTTGCTCTTCGCTGGTTTCTAAGTAGTAAATATGGATACACTGGAACGCTGTGTGCCCAACCATCCAACCAACTTTACCATGGTCTACTTCATATTTGCATAATTCGCTATGATTTGAGTTCTTAAAGGAACAACTGCAAAAAATCACTTCACGTGAAGTATTCTCAGTTTTTGCTGACCAAGGAACTCGAGAGTCCTTTGCGAATGAACTGACACCAGGCTCTCGACAGCAGAGTATTTTTGTTATTTAACCGCTCTTAGTAAATCAGTTGATCTATACTGCAGAAGTTCCCAAACTTTTCAAATTATTTTACATGACGGCCCCCTACAGCATGCTTTTCGAATCAGGGGCTCCCTGGAGGGAATAATATATGTTATGATCAATATACAGTGCTACAGGCTAACAAAATGATTCTATCAAGCGACACGACAACCTCTCGCGGTTTCCTTCGCGGTCCTCTTGTAGCGCTACGCAGTCACCCAAGTGACCGTGGACCGCAGTTTGGTAACCACTGATCTATAGATTTCTGTATGAAGGCACATGGGTATATTCTATTTGCTGTTAAATCTTATTTAACCACACCATCCATTCAGCTATACTTGATATCTTAAGAAATTGAGTTACAATAACACCGGAAGAAAATTAAGCTACCATACTAGTAAAATAACAAATGTAAGATTAACAACTACAATACGAAGTATATTAGTGCTGCTCTTCCATGGATTTGTGCAACAAAAGTAATTTCGGAAGGTGATTAGCATCTGCTAGCTCCGCAAAAAGCGAGATTTCAATTCTTTTTTAAATCATGCGAGGGTCTCGGCATTTCTAATGGAGTGAGGAATACTTTTCCATGTTTTCGGACCTGTTTACGAAAAACTTCTTTTGGTATGTTCTAATTTCAGCTTTTCTATAATTTGAAAATGTGTACAGATCATGACCATAGTAATAGAGCAAGTGGACTATACCATAAGAACGTTAAATTATATAATATGAAGCAAAAAATGTTGTATAAGTTAACTTATTCTGTATATCACAACAAGTGTTATATAAAATAGCAAATATTGCATAAAGTTACATGATGTAGCAAATGTTGTATGATGTAGCAAATGTTGCATGATGTAGCAAATGTTACATGATGTAGCAAATGTTGTATGATGTAGCAAATGTTGTATGATGTAGCAAATGTTGTTTGATACGCCTATGTTATATGATGTAGCAATTGTTGTATGATATTAACAAATGTTGTATTGTGTAAATAGTGCTGACTGTACAGTATGACAGATATTGCATAATATAGCAAATATTGTATAGTCTTGTATAATATAACAAATATTGTATGATATATCATATGGTGTATATGTATATTATAAAAAATGTCGTCTAATATAACAAATACCGTATAATGCAACAAATATTGTATAATTTTGTATAATACAGCAAATATTGTATAATATAGCTAATATTGTATAATATAGCAAATATCCTATAATATAATTAGTATTTTGTAGCGAGATAAATTGTGTATAGCATAAACCCTTGTAGGAAATAAACTTATCATGACATGAAATTTATGCTGGCAAAATAAGAAGTATAGCATGGTGTTGTATTTTAGTTTTCCTGAAGAGTCCTGGACGGGATCTACGGCACGTTTGCTTTCCGGTACAAGTGCATTCCTAGTTCTTCTGTTCTGGATTTTAGCCTCGGCCCTAGGACACCCACTATCAGAATTTTATTTGAAATTAATTTATAAAGAAACCCTCTTGGGTGCTATCTATTCATATTCATATGTGTGCGTTTACGCGAAGTTAATCGAGCTAGCAATCAAACTGTTTGAAATCACGAGAAAAGTATTCATTTTCTCCTAGAACTCCAGCATCATTATAAAAGACTGTTAAGGTGAGGGAACACATTTTAGAATTTGTTGACCTTTATTGAAATTCTCAAAATCTAATTTCGATAATCCTTAGTCAATAGACTCTGGCGTCCAATAGATTTGAAAACTAGATTACATATTATCTATCATAATTTCCATAAATAAATGACTTTTATTGGAACATACTTTTTTGAATACATCATTACAGTTAAGGGGGTTGACTCATAAAGGTACCTCAAAAACTATAAATGTTTAGGCATTAAGATTCATATCTAGATCATTTAAATTGATCCATTGAAAAGTAAATTATGAACTTACGCACATGCATGTTTTCGAAGCTATTTTGAGATATGTCTCACACTACCCAATCTGCTGTAGCCCTTGCTACCATTTGTAATTAATGAGGGTTTTACGAAGAAATTATCAGAAAGATCGTAAGCTAGCGCCTGCAAAATACTAGCCATGGTTTGCATGTTCAATCAGCGTTAACTAGGACGCAGTTTGAATTTTTGCATTATGAAATTGTGCTGAAATTTAGCTGAAAGTAGAAGTACTCGCTGAAAGATAGTGTCAACGATGCTTCCAGACAGAGACGTCGTGAAGCTCTTTAGTTGTGGAAGGTTGTTCGCAATCAAATTTTGTTATTGTCTTGTGTAGCAAGCAGCAGCGCAATACAATGAAAGGAATAGCTTCTCTCCCATTGGCATATTTAGAAAGACCACCATGAATACAAAATTCCGTACTCATAGTTCATAGGACACAAAAAGTAGTTTCGTTGGGACACAGATGTATGGTTTTACCGGGCAGAGCAGGCTAGTCGTAAACAAACCCAGCTACGCAAATGTAGAACTCTGTAGGATTTTTCTGTAAAATCATGTCAAAAACCATTTTGATTCACTGATGACAATTCAGTTGAAGTGTAGGCGGATGGAATTTGTAGATCACGCATAATGGCAAACAGGAAGGCATCTGGTTCGGATTCTTGTGATACTTCCAGTCCATTCTAATTGAAACGTCATTCCATGCACAGAAAAGATTCCATGTATTTAGCTAGAGTAGTATCATTCAATCATGTGGCTGACCAAGTAGAATCTGTGTCCGTATTACCTGTCAATATTCTTGGATTGTTGCTATACTATGGTCGTCGATGCTTGCTCTAATCATATTTTGATTTGAAGTGCTGTTTGTTGCTGTGTTTCAAATATACTTACTGTTATATGTGCATTTGGAATAAGGTGCTTTCATTCACTTCATTTCCAAATAGAAACTCTATAGATTTGTTGTTTGTAAGTGGGGAAAATGGCCCAATATAGTTCAAGGTGGATCTTATTTATCACAAAATATCGCTGGCATTAAGAATGCTCGGAGAGTTGTTTTTTTGTCACAAAGCTTTTCAATTAAGGGTTGCTGCCCCATGATGTCATGTCTGCTTCATTACGAGGCAGTTGATTAATGTAAGTTAGTTTTGAAGGCTCTTTTGCGTACATAGTTAGCAGTCGCTCTCACTAGGTGCCTGGGAATTTCCGTAGCAGGATGTTAATACCCAGCTGGGAGACTCCTGGACAGAAGTAGGCTTAAGTATTGAAGTATCGTTTTCAGTTGAAAAATAGAAGTAAAGATAAGAATTGAAGTAAAATAGCCCTCCAGTATTTCTCACCTTAAGAGTATAATTTCAGAACAATCAACCACCGGAAGCACTTTGAAAGTGTGTAAGTAGAGATCTCCACTTTCAAATGATCCCAGATTAGAAATATGAACTTCAGTTACATAGAATTTTTAATGATTCAACCTTGACCAGGTATCCAGGGATAACCTGTATACAGAAAGCATAGCATATTAACAAGCTGCAATAGGCCTTTTCGCATTCCACAACCTTGAAGCGACGGCTTTCGATCACTTTTTTACAGAATGGCGTGTGCTTTACTGTTAACATGAGTATTCGAATTCACCTTGAAGGTACATTATGCTTTTCCCATTCTACAATCTATAGAAGTACTGCAATATTGGACCTAACACAGTGTATAAGAATCGCTTTGGAACAGTCATACGGATGCATACTTTAGTTTTTGGTGTTCTAAATGATGGAGATAGGTTCGAATAAAGCACAACTGCTTGTACTCACTTTCCTATTTCTAACGTAACTAGATACGTGGTCCATTATCCTGTACAAACCTGACCAATTCCATTTTTAAAACTTGATTTTAGTACTGATATGTTAGAAAACCATCATTTTTGCATTAAGTATAGTTTGCTGTTCAGCACCCATTATTTTTATCTGTGAGAAGTTTCTGAAATGAAATACCTCGCCTACAACCACCCCATTGTCATTACAACTGCGGCCAATCGAAATACGAAGGATTGTACGTTATTTTAAATAGTGTGTATGACATAGGTTTCTTAGCCAATACTTTGAAATCTTTAAGAAATTCGTACGTTTTAATGGCAGCAATTTGAAACTTTTCTTCGAATGCAGAGAGTTGTCCATTACCTTCTATCGCCATAAGGAGTTGAACTTTCCAGCTCCCAATGGTGCATATTTGGGACAGAGAAATTGTTTGATTTTCAACTGATTTACTCAACTATGTTTTGTGATTAACTGAATGTGAAAAACAGCTTTTCAGTGGCTTAAGATAAGAAGTCTTATAGTTCACAGTGGCTCGCAGATTCTCATAGCTCCATTGGATAATGGATACAGTTATCCATTTAGAAGTGAACATCCCTCATGAAAGTTAATTGAAAAGTAATTGTCAAGATTAGCGCTAACCTGCCTTATCAGAAGCATTATTGGAGTTAAGGGTGTTTTGAAAGAGAGCACTGGGCGTGGGTGTGCCTCATAAGACCATGTTTGAAGAATTGTCGAAACCTCAGGAACTTAAAAAATCTAGCAAATGCACTTGCAACAGTAATTTGCAAAATAGTTAAGAGGCTTTTCCATTTGATTAGAATTACATATGAGCTCCTAGAGTCAATACCTTGAGAGCTGTGTGCCTTGTTTGCGTGTTATACGTCTTAGAGAACGTTCTATTGATCAGATAGGAAATTAACCCTGATCAGCATTATCTATGTCATGGCCCCATCGCTAGATCTTTCGAGGTAACACTACTGAAGTCCCTGGTTGTTTTAAAAAGAGTTCTGCGCAAAACTCCTTCACATTTTGTCATTGCTATTTGTTATCAGTATTCGTATAATCTCCCATTACATTCTTCTTTTTTCTATAAGAATCAGTAAAATTGACGTTCAGGTTGGCTGTTCTTAATTTTTCCAAAGTTTTGATGCTGAATTGTTCTGAATTTGTTCTTAAATTATTGGGTTGTTAACAATTTAGACATTAGACAATATACCAAAGAACAATGGATGTTTATGAAACAGGTAATATTTTTAATAACATTAGCAGAAGACAAAAGATATAGGTTCTTACAAATGTATAATCCTTGCTAAAAGTCATGGTACACTTACGACTTGCTTTACACACTGATGATTTGGATGTTTCGAGGACTTTTAGCAAACATTGTAGAGCTTATAAAGTTTTGTATCAGTTTCAAATAATTTTACGACAGTGTATCAGCCTCAGCTTTTTCTTAATTTGTCCTTAATTTTCCATAAATTTTGAGGCTTGTTTTCTTATAAAATTGTTCTCATAAAAAAAGAGTGGAGTGTATTAGATGTCCTTTGTTTTATTTTAGTTTTAGAGTGCATTGACTATTTTTCCTTTTTATTCCTTTCGCCGTAGTATATAACTAATGATAACGACCCATGTGGCATTGTTAAATCACGTTCAAAGTCGATTTGATCTGATTGTTATGGAAACATCAATAAAAATCAAGGGACCTTTTTGAAAATCATGCAACATCTACTTCGTGCTAGAAGGCTAATTCTCTTGTTAGTATTGCATGGTCACATTCACCATAGAACGAACGAAGGGTAGAGCTGCTGAACAATTACAAGTTTCTGATTTTGTAAGAAACCTAGGAAAAGGCTCAGTTCTAAAAGTTAATTTTATGAACCTCTTTTGACAACAGTTAACTACACATTTAGCGCTAAAGATATTTTGAGAGGTCGATTATGTAAGACTTCAGCCCGGCCTATGATCTGAGCCCCCCTCTCTAGTAATCTCTTTGTAAAACTGAGTTTGCGCTTACATGAGAAAATTCCAGCCCGGGAGAGAATTTCAGCCCTCCGTCGACTAGAAAGGCGGAGATTTCTAGCCCGGTTGAAAGTGATGGCATTTGTCGTGTAAATGCAATTTTTCCAGTCCGGGCTGAGAATTCAGTAAGCGCACGCGTATTTTGTGCATAGTCCTGGCCATAACAGATCAGTACGAAGTTTATAGCTTTAAATGGCTCCTTTGTCACTGGAATGATGTCTGGTGGTCCAAGATTTGAGAGATTATGATTGTCGTAACTTTTTGAGATTATTGTGATTTTGGTGACTTTTCATAAAGTGTACGAGATTTTTCCGAGTGATATGCTCCTCGTTGTAGGTTGCCAAACGTTGAATGAGATAAGCAATTTTATCTCAAGCTTGAAAACTCTCGTATAATAGCTCGCTAATTTCACCTCAGCTAGACGGGCTGAGATTCCAGCCTGGGCTGAAAACTTTCATACAGGGCACTTTAGGCATTGCAAATTTCAAAGAAAACCCTCATATGAATCACTTGCTAAAAGGATTTCACATAACCCACTCGATTGTTTGCACAGATCAAAGTGTTGGAACATGAAAGTTTTCTGAAGTATTTTGTCTTTATACCTAGTATTAGACATTCCTTATACTTTTTGGCCTTCTAGATGTTGCTTCCTTGCAAAAGAGACGTGTGTAGCTTATGATTAGATTATGCTTTTGGTTATCAAGTAACTTTAGCTTGAAAAGTCTTTTCGTACTACAGAATTTAACTATAGCTCGAACAAGCGGGAACGTTCTCTAGGCATATGCCTAAAGAGTGTTCCCACTTTTTCGAGCAATAATGAATATGACCTATACAGCGAGCATCTTTTTTTGTGCTTTACTGTTGATGCAAAACGACGGGTAGTGCTGAATAACCCATCACTGAGTATGTACGAATTTCTAATATGGTACCAGCTTTCCCAATTGTAGATATATTATGCGTGGGTGGCCTCGTGTAGGGTTATGGCAACCAGAAGCCAGCTGAATTGACCCATGCTATGTTCATTAGTACGGTGCATACTGCTCAACAGTCTCAGTTTCAATATTTGAATACCTTAATCACATTTAAGAAAACCACTTGAAGCTAAATTAGCACAAATACCCCACTGGGAATTTTATGACCCTAAAGAGGCAGTTAAATGTCTCTGGAGAGCTTATTATACAAAGATATTGGGAACTTTACCACACCACAATTGAAAATGCATTGAAAAGGACACGTGATTGGTAGTACATAATGAGTACAGTAGACTGTGTTCGCTAGGTCATCATAAATTTATCCTTCTGCATCAGCTGGTAGAGAACAGGGTATTTGTTGATGACCTGTTTTTGTCCGTAGACTGAAAGGAACGTCTCTTCTTTTCAGACAGATTTCATAGCATTGACAGAGTGTTTGAGAAGACATAGGAGTTCAGCATTACTCTTGGTATTCTCCAAGGCACGTTTTATTTCTGTAAGTGGATGTTTTTTTCTGAGTTACACTTTCATTTGCGCTAATTTATTTGATTCTCAACTTTTTTTCGATTATCAAGTTTATTTAACTTAATACCTAGAGATGTATGTAATATGTTCTACGATGAAAGAAGATGCTGTTACGAAAGAAAACTTTAGTTTCTAGTAGTTTTCGCAGAGGGAAGAGTTCAAATATCAAAATGCTCTCGGCAAATACATTTCAGTGCTGGCTGCTGCTGATTACACTTAGCTTTATAAATATGATGTTGACTTGTCCTGGTGCTCAAGGACTAATAAATAAGTAAAAGCTATGCAACGAAAAGATTAAAAGCAAATGGCTTGCACCTAAAAAGTGGAGATTGAACGAACCACCTTAGAAACTACCAGAATGGTAGCCGTAGTTCTGTGCTGCACCACAACACTATTTGACATGCCACTGCGCAGGAAGAGGTGTAGTGCAGAGTCAATATACTTATCTGTGCGTTATCAACGTTTAATCGAAATGGCTATTCACCATTTGCCACAGGTCAGAAATGTCATTGATCAGGGAATCTAGGCTATTCCCGTTATAACAGATAAGCCATATAAAACAGCCCACGTGCTAATCAAAGTTGGGCCTTTCCTATCATGTAGTATAAACAATTTATATTGTCACTAAACAGATTTCTCTATTCTGTAGTGTTGTGTTATTGGCATCGCTTTTGCCGTTATATTCTGGGCCGGTCACTTTCGACTGACAGACTATCGAAAGTGATGCGCCACCCATGATATTCAGCTTTCTACTACCATAACCCTTTAAATCATTCGCACTTTGGAATTTCGTTATTTCTATACCGCAAAATGCTTCTTATGTTTGCGACCTCTTTTATGTCTTTATGTGCTTTTCACCGGAGTTGTGGCATAGTGGTTAAAGCACGTGCCTCACAACTGGGAGGTCGTTGGTTCAAGCCCAGATTCATACCAAAGACTTTACAGATTGTACCAACTACTTTCTCGTCTGACGTTTGACTTGTACGAATTCAGTGGGAAAGTTAAACATATACATCTACGAATGAACTACCCTGCTGCTGTAGTTTTCACTGCATCAGCAAACGTGTTGCCTAGGGCTACAGAAAATGAGATAAGCGCCGCCCTATGCGCTAATGACGAGGGAAGGGCTTTGACTTTTGACTTTATGTGCTTTTGGTCTGTGAATGGGTTGTGTTAAAACTGTGTTCGCCACACTTGGCTAATCATTTTACATGGCAGCCCCCTAAGTGGCATGCTTTTTTGGATTTGGGGTCCTCTGAAAGAAAAAATATATATTATGATAAATAGTTTCACGGGAAACAGATATCAACAGTGGTAAACATTTGCAATTAACCGTTGCTTCTAAAAGTGTTCATATGCTGTTATTTTGAACATCTACTATAGAGGGAATTCGAAGCATACACACATAAGTTGCAGGGGATCTTTTTTGAGGAATTCTCACTTGAATGAAAATACTGAGACGAAGGAAGAAAAAATAATTCGACTCCTGAGCATTGTGCGGGTAGTATTCAGAATTAATTTTCAAAATAGCTTTTTAAAAAGGGGACTTGGTAGTGGGGAATTATAGGCCTACTAGTTGGGAAATTTAACGGTCTTGAGGGAAATTTTCCCTCTAGTTTGTATGTTAAAAAACAACTGATAGTTTGGTAGCTACGTGCATATTCAATTGCAATTTTGCTGCACTATCATAAATCACTTTCAAGTGCTAAAAATGTTTTCTTTCTTGGCCAACTTTAGAGGATTACCAATTTGACCCCCCGTTTACGACTGTAAATGTGGACCGGTTTATGGTTAAAAGATAATTGCAACGGGAGGAAGATTTAATGTGAAGTACAGGTTATGAAGGATAGGAGGTGGTGCAAAAGCTAGATTTCAGCTTTCTGTCGTTTCAAAATGTGATAGAAGAATACAATTCCTAGTTTGGCTTTCATTTTGCTTGTTACAGTGGAACACGTTATTTGTTTTATTGAAGCTCTCAAAAGTAACTTGCCAATTGACCGATAAACAAAGAGGAGTCTATCAGTACGTGTGTAAATACTCTGAGACATTTCTGTTTCAAACAAGGACTTGAGCTTTTGATGTGATATCCAAAAGACCATTAGCTATTTCTTAGAGTTAAACCACAACTATATTTTCAGCTTTTATCATCCTTCTTTTATTAGTTATTATCTGTCCGTCAAATTTGCTAGCATCACTTTCTGAGAACTCTAGATATACCTCCTCACTAGTATAGGTATGGAAATGTACCTTTGACTGGTAAAGTTCACCCCACCCCACCCCCCATCTGACGTATATTGAGCACCCATTTAAGTGACATGATATCGCAAAACTTTTCTCACAAGAAGCTAATAAACTTTGGCTACCCAGCGACTTCTAAATCCCTCATAGAGAATGAGATTAACATAGGTTTTCATTTTTAATGTCTAAACTTTTGGCAGATTTCCATACCTTTTGTAAATATTTGATACTGGGATGCTACCGCGAAATTTAACTGTAGTTGAAAACAGAGGAGGAAGGGCTTGAATTTGTCCAGAATTGGCCCAGTTGATTTCGGCTAAAGGCGGATGTAAGCCAATGCGTATTAAATGATACAATACTAGTCAAGATCTCGAATTGAAACACAGGGCTGTATCTCATTAATCTAATTCAGCTTTATCATCTGGTGATTGCATGCATTTTTGGTTAAAATATGTTTTCAATTTTGGACAGTATGACGTAGTTCGTTTTAGGTTCGAATAATCATAGGTGGGAAATTTGCGTAAATTGATAATGATGAATACAAATGTTTGCGTGAGTTCTCGTAGTCACATAAACACATCACTTTACAATTCTAATGTAAAGAAAAATGTCATATGTGCCCAATTTCCTTCTTAGCGGTACTTCACAGCGTCTTCTGAATTTCTACTGTCTTCCTAACTAATGGGCTTCATCCTTCCCCATCAAACCTTATGATTCTCCTGTCCTGATTAACCTTCACTGACGTCATGAATTTCATGCTTTTACCATAGATTTAAATGTCTTTTGGTACAAAATAATACTCAAGATATCCTGCGGAATCTAGATTTCATTAAGTCCTCTGCGTTTAATTCCGTGATGGGCTTCTTCATATATAAATATATATTGGTCTCCGATGGAATGGCCTCGTTCTTGTTCTAAGTTTGTATGAAATCAATTAATGAAAGTGATAAACTAAACTATTCCCTCCCCTTTTCCGGCAATTTGAGCAATCAAGACCAACAGGACAGCAATCCAAGATGGCAGCCAATCTCCATGTTGCTGTACCCTGTCTTAGTTCTGAGCTGATATCACAACCTGAAGTTTTTTGGCCGCAGCCGTATTCCATCTATCATCCTTAAATTTGTCTAGTTGTTTACTTCGTAAATTTTGGCTCCTACCAGTCACTGACCCTTTTCCCTTTACCCTGCCATTAATTTTTTGTGCCTTAGTGCAGCAGAAAGCCTTATGTGGGTATCAAACCACCTTTTCAGTAGCTATCTAGGTATTTTTTCTAATGCATTTGCATAAAAATCTTTTGTCCATTTTAATTTAGCAATCCCCCTCTTTGTAGAAGTAGCATTAACGTATTCATTTGGCCTAGATAATTACTCTAGAAAGAGAATTTCATTCATGCATTTGAAAGCGCTAAAAATCCTAATAGGTGCTTCACAAGTTAGCTATATCTACACAATTGAGAGATATTGAGTAAACCGAAAGGAATGAATTCATGTTGAAATCCATTGCCGTAAAGCGACGGCCTTGCCAGCACGTTTAAATTCATCAGAAGTACATGTTCGGTTTGGGCATTACATAATGCCTACGGTATGGACAACTAAGGCCAACAACCCAGTGCAGAGATATCTACGTATTTAGATCTATTTCGGGATATCTACTTAACAATACAGAGTTTTTGTTCGCATTTCCAATTAAAGAAATCTTTTGAAAGGTCCTTTTAGAAATAAATTCATGCCAGGCTAACTGCTTTAGCGATCGGGCATTTAGTGTCAACTGAAAAGTCTTAATGGGTTCTATAGACAGATACACCCCGTTTGCATCGGTAATTTATCCTATTAAGAACGATTGTCGTCGGAGTAGATGCACTGGACTGAGTATACAATACTGTAGAACATGGCCTTTTGATAACAGGCAGCTCAAGAATTAGCAAAGTCGTATAGATATTAAGCAAAAATGATTTTTGTACTTAGTTCGAGGTTTTTTGTAGGGTTATGGGAGTTTGAATTTATGTTGGAAAGCCCTTGTGATTAAAAGATGTCAAAAAATTTATTTTTAGTTATCTGAATTTTTCTCGTGGTTCACTTGAAAATAAAATAAAACCCAATTTTAATCCTAATTGCAAAACTTTTGAAACAAGTTGCACACTTTAAGCTAATGATTACGTAAAGCAGTGGCAAGATTTCGTACTCTACCTCCCTCCTATGTGACGTTGCATTCATTTAAATTGCAGAAGCTTCTAGGCGTGTAAGTAATAATTCTTGAGAAGTTAGATGCATTACAAAGGTCTATTATTATTAGTCATAAGTAGTGTTGAAGAGGTATTGCAAAACTGCAACGTCACTGATTCTCCCCCTTCTGAGATCTTGAATTGCCTGACAATCCTTCAATGTTCTGAATCGATTGTCTGAATTGGAAGCTGGCCGTAGATGAATCATAACTGATTTGCTAGAATAACAAATGATTCATCTTTCCTTTTGTGGAGCTGTGTTCACAAGCACTTATTCTCTCTTGATTTCCAAACCAAGATTGTTCACTCGTTTTTGCGGTGATAGAGAAATGTATCGAACTCATTACTGGTTTGATTGCAATTAGAGATTTCACATCTTACCATAACATCGTGGATTTCTTGGGCAAAAGCCAATGCGTTTGCTCTTTTAGCAACTCAAGATATCCTTTTATTCTTTCCATATGATTTTCATCAGAATGGGGGAAATTGTTTCTACTTTCCTCCCTTTCATGCTTTGTTTTGCGATACAGAATGTTGGCGACATGAACTTCCTGATGGAAAAAGAAATTATTTGCTGCAGCTGTTTCTTGCTGGGTTGTACGAAGCCTTCTACTAATAATTACCGCCATAGTATTAGGTTCTCTGCTACTAGCAGAAATTGCCTGTATAGAAGAAATGCTGCCCAAAAAGTACTTTTCGATACTTTTACCTCTGGCAGAAGAACAACAAGGGGTACTAAGTGACAATCTACTAGCATGGTGCTGACTTGTAGTTCAATTTTAGTGTCAGTTTTATACAATAAAATGACACCAAAGGGTACTTACTGCTAGGTTCAGACCACTGCGAAGGAGGGTAATACCGCCACCGTCAATCTTATGCATCTAGGTTTTGTCGGTTCTTTGTAATTTATACACCTGTTTTTGAGACTCATCTGTTACAGCACGGTAGAAAGATGACTCTTTGTTTATTGCCTTGTAGATTTAGTTTGTCAATGTGTTGCCTTGTTGCGAATTTTGGCCAGGAAAAGAGCTCCTGCCATTCCTTCTTTAGTTCAGTTGAGAGTGTTGATCTAGTGTAGCCTGGACAATCTTTCCGCTTCAGTTATGAAACAGTTCGTTTGCCATAATCTGTCCTTTATATTCAAGATATATCACATTTACTTCCATGCTTCGTTGCCGCAAAGCACAAAATGTCTCATTCCGAAGCTGTGGCACTTTCTCTGCTAGTCTGCCTTGCTAGCTTGCCCCCAACCTTTCCACTTGAAAATTCTTGATAATGTCATTTTCAGAAGAATACTACGATACTCTTAGAAGCGATGCATCTGTTGTTACCTATCGACCTCTGTCACATTCCAATATACATACATTAACAAGACACCAAAATCTTGCATGTAGGTGTGGCTGTCTTGTCTCTTGTCTTAATCAGGCTACTTTCCAACATTCTTAGATAGCAAATGATAAGATTACTTTTGGGGTTACTTAAAAACGATTTGTTGATATGGACGATGTCCAAACGCTGCCAATTTTTTACACAATTGCTGTTGTTCCTCATCGCGTTTCATTGCCCAGGTGGTCATCTGTTTCTTTTTGCTTCTTTGTATGAACCTGGATTTTCAGAAAATTATTTAATTTCGAGCATAGCACTGAATTCTCTTACAAAAATAAACCAATAAGATTTAAACAGTATTACATGTAATTACATCTAGACCTATGGAAATATTAAACCTCTTCTTAGAATCTGTGACAAGTAGATGTGAAACAGATATTATCCTTTTAGTCATGCTGTCTTACTTAGTTTGCAGTTCTTTATTTTCTGAGAGTATTGAAGACTAAAGAAAATCACATATTAGCTCTTTGAATTTATCACAGATGTGAAATTTAGTCAGATGGACATTCAAATAACAAGCCCCTTTATTGAGACATATCCATGTTTATGACCTATTACGAGACCCGTTAATACATATAAAAACACATGTAACTATATAGCTGTTCAGTGTTTATATATAAATATATATATATATATATATATATATATATATATATATATATATATATATATATATATATATATATATATATATATATATATATATATATATATATATATATATATATATATATATATATATATATATATATATATATATATATATATATATATATATCTTTCGCTCTCAACACAGTGGTAATTTCTTCACTTATTCCCTGCATGCCAGTTAGTTCTACACTCTGGCATTCTCTTATCACATTTTCTCTGATCCATTTCGCTGCAAACTTTGCTTCTTATCTATGCGATTAGTAGTTACCATGGTATATCCTCAAGGTCTTTAGCTGATAGGATATCTTTCCATGCCCTTAATCTTTCGAAAATGTCGAGGTACGAGATTGTCTATCAATAACATAAGGAGGTGAACTAGATAACTGACGATGTATGTTGTAATCACAGAAACCTGAATACACGGAAACTCATGACTGATTCAGTCCTTCAAATAGCACTATTTGAAAGGGAAACAGCATGCTGTCAGGATGTCTACTTGTTTTACAGTGTCTGAAATCTAGATTACAGATCCTGATTGTTCGAACCGTCTACCAACTGTTTATCTACTGTTGGTTCCCTACCTCTTTTTAGAATTCTATTCTCATTTCCATTGAGATTTCGTGTGTAGATTCTTCTCGGTGAATATCGCTTATCCTAGATTTGATGAAAAGTTCGCATCAGTTAGGCACTCTTATCAAAGTTTCTCCAAAATCTCCGTTTACTTAAACATATCGCTATCGCACTATATTTTGCACGACTTCGCATCGAAGCACTGGCTGCAAAGCTCACACTTTCGCATCTTACTGACACCATTAATCTGATGTTCATACTAGCATAGATGTAGCTTTAAGCCGGATTTTATGTCTCTTTTGATCTGCAAAATTGAAATCTGTTTGATATTATACAAAGACAATCCGCAGTTCCAATTGAAGGTCTTGATTTACATCATCTCCGAATTTTTTCGCTTCTCTGTGGCTATGTGACTAATACCACCTACGTCTTTCGTCTTGAATTTTGAATGTTATCCAACCTTTCCACTGATTGGGAGAGATATCTCATATTTGCCTTTAGCTACAAAGATTGCATGTATTCTTTTTAGCTGGCCCATGTTGAATATCAATTTACCCATGAGCTAAAGATACTCGCTCAGTGATAGTAATAGAGGTGCGTATCCAAAATAGAGGTTTTTGCTGTATGGCTGTCCTGCAGTCTTGCTGTCTTGCAGTATTGTTGTTTTGCTGTCTTGCTGCTTTGCTGTGATTCATGTGCCAGAACAATTAACGAATGAACTTACATGCCAACACCTCATTAGAAACTCGAACCCGGTTTGAAGTTCAAAGCTATAATGTTGCATTTGCCTGGCACAGAGATGAGAACAATTTCATGTTTCTTTCTCTTTGCTAGAATAGTATACAGAATCTCGTTGTTCCCCACGATACAAATCTTGGACGCTTGCTATAGTTCCAAACGAGCAAGGGTAATTTTAAGGGGATCTACAAGTTAGCACCTTATGGGCAAAAGCCTCATGGAAAGGTAGTATAACCTTGGTATCTGCATTCTGTTAAACTAGGCAAGATTTGGTGATATGGTAACGATGAGAGGTGGTTGGCTTGGAGTCCCAAACACCACGCCATTTTTTTCTATCACCATTAAAAGTTAATCACAAGACATACAATAAGTATTACATTTGGCTGTCTCAACCAACGCGGGAAAGGACACTTGGTCATCTAGTCCCCACTTTGGATGAGACTTACAATTTCAGTACCTTACTGTACATAAAAAGAAATGTACAGAGAAAACATCTGAGATAGCTTGGTGCCAAGTAAAATAAGAAAAGCAACTACAATAAAATTTTTCATCATATGAGTTCCCCTTCTTTCTTTCTTTAGAAGCCCTACCTTCTAGCGAGGATGTTTATTAGATGAAGTTCTTGGATATACATATAGGTATCAACAAAACTCGTCTTCCTCAGAATTGACAGCCAATCTAATGAAGAGTGGCTCATCTCATGAAGCCTGTAATTTCGAATAAAATCCAACCTAAATAGTGACGAAGATTAATCCATTTTATGGTTTTTGGTGACATTTCAATGCTTCCAAATGTTCATGTTTGGATAGATATATCCTTTATTCTTTTTTATTGTATTCAGTAACGTGTTTCAAGAAAATTTCATTAATTTCTAACTTATATTTAAATGCTAGCTCATGTTTTTAGATCATATTAGAAGTTTTTTATCATTATACACCTGAACTTTCTAAATACTTTACATTAAGTTTTAATTCTTTTATTCTTTATCTTCTTGCTATATCCATATATTTTCTCAACACTACCTGATAAGAAGATGGGTTCTTCACAATGGATTTACTTTTAGACATCCTTGATTGAAATCAGGCACTTGACATATGTTCAATAAAACAGCATGCATTCTTTTGTATAAGTAGAGATCGTCATGATCGTGCAAGTCTCTCGCAAGCTTTTGCATGCACGAATGTTTCAATTCTATCTTTACAGTGATCGTAAAAACATGTCGTATGATTTTGGACCCAGGGCTGCAGTTAGGGGCTACAACTAGACAAGGTAATAGTCGACTATAGAGGATGTCAAAAACTCATTAAAATGTGTATACGCAAGATGGCAGACGTAGAGACCTTTAGAATAGTTTTAATGCCTCAATTCAGAATTTTACAGCTAATTGTCTATAAATAGATGCTGGTAGGCGATTATGTAGTAATTTCTGCTGCAGAGAGGACCATGCTACGTGTAAGAAACCATGAATTCTAAGTCTAGTTTCACTGTTTTATCTTCATTACTTGATCGTTATATCACAGAAGCCTAGGATGAGTAGACTTATTAATTCATTCGAGTCAATTGGTTTAACCACAGGCAAGGAATGCAATTTGTGCTGATGCCTATAGCATTGCGATGGTGCTACCCTTTTGACAAGATCTCAAATGAATGCAGTTTTAGTAAACTGTTACTGCTTTTCTCTGTGAACATCACTCAAGCATTAATACCAACGTCCTATAATTTACCATATGAAATTGAAAGACAGTTTCTTGTAAACTTAATCGGTTGGCTGTAGATGGCCGTTGGCTACAAATCTTCTTTGGGGAGTGTAAGACCTACAATTTGCGGCAAAATGGCCGTGGCTGCCATGATTGAAGAACATCTGCTTAAATTTTTTGAGTATTATCCTTTCAATTCGCCGTAAAATTGGGCAAATCTGTCCAGAAAGTAAATTCATGAGCCGTCTAAGTCTTCCCATAAACTTTTTTCTGAGTGATACGATACCCCCCCCCCCCCCACACACACACACATACACACACGTACACACACACATTCTCACTATACGAACGATCCTTGCCTGCTGTGTGCCACACTTTGCACGTCTTTTGCATTGGTATTTTAGATATTTTTCGTTGTCTCACGAAGCTAGTAAACTATTGTTGTTAATTGCTGAGAATTAGAAGTTGGTGTTGAGTTTGTAATATGCGTATACAGGGTGCTGGAGCAATAGTAAGGCAAGGGGGGGGGGGAGAATGAAAAGCATTGAAGACCACAAATGTGCGAAGCAAGCCATAGAACTGGAATGTCGATTTGATTCTGGTAAAATTTTTGTTATCATCCGTTAACATGACACATATACCACATCTACTATTTTCAAGCAGAGAGATACTTCTGGCCCATTTGTTCCCTTAGGGGAAAGTAGGAGAGGCTCTTTCCTCCACAACAAACCACCAATCTAGTACCTCTATGCATAGACTTACTCATCGCAAATACTCGATGTAAGTGGACATAGTGGAAATGTGCTAGTAGGTTGATTAAGAAAACAACATTAGGGCTATTGTATATCTTGGCTATTGTGTATAAAACATCTGCGGCTTTCTCGTGAAAGTCTTTATGTTCCTTATCGGCTGCTTAATTAGTCAACATGGATTGCCTAATGAAAAGGCTGGATTGAGTAAAGCCCAATGCTAAGTGATGAGAATTGCGTAGGCAAATCATGAAAGGAAACACTGGAAATTGGCAAATTAAGTAAGATCTATGGCATATTTCAAGATGAAATTGGATTTTAATAGTACCTCATAAGGTAAGGATGTTTCCCAATTAGATATCATTATCACTTCCCTGATTCCTCTGATTTGAAGTCCTCAGTAGTCTGGATGGCATTTTTAGATCAAACTATCGTTCCTTGCGTAACATGTCTAGAGCGCTTCGTGCACACTTCTATACATGTTAATTCGTGCGCAGACGGTTTGTCAAAGGCATTGCAAGAAATATAATGCATTTGACATGATTTAAGTCATTTCTCTCTCTCTCCCTCTCAAAGTTATGCATCTACTGTCGTAATAACTCTCAAATACTGGTTCCCTATTCGAACAATGGCTAGAAAGAATTCAGTATTTCGTAACCTGATTTCGTTAACTAGGAGGTGACTGCAAAGAACAGAAGATGCATGGAAATAATCTGCACTTTAGAAATAACATAAAAATTAAGCTGTGTACGCATTCGAGAAAGTTGCATAATTTTGTCTCGGGCTAGTTACGATGGATTGAATATCGAAATTTATGGTTGATAGAAAGATTCATAATGAAGCCTCCATACTCTTGCATCGGCCATTTACTACGCGTCGACCTTTACACCACTATTACACAGCATCACGGAAAACCGAAATCTCTCATTCATTATAGCTCTGTTAATTTCTAAGAAAATTCTTAAGCTATTTAACAGAACTCATCTTGATTTGTGGGAATTAGCTAGGGTTGCACGTACGACCAATAAGGTTAATCCCCACAATAGATACTGGTACACGACTTGATAAGTGTCTAGTTAAGAGCATCAGGACACTATACACACACATCACTTCTGGCTATATTCCTATTCCAATCCCCCGAATCGTGTATCGTCAAACGATGGCCCGAGCTCAAATCTTATAGAGAACCGGACCAGCTTTCTCAACTCTTTTGAATTGCTCACAATAGTATTTGCCTCTCTGCACAGGTTGTGACGTCAATCGGACAATCTGACATTCTTCAGCCGTGATAAAGTGGCTGATTCTTTGGCGATAGCTCAGTTGCAAGAACACGAAGCGCGAGCCGGACGCAGTTGGTAGATTGCAGAGTTGCGCAAGAAGCAAAATGAATTCCAGTCATTGGCATTTAACATTACTTTTTGGTGAGTTTTTAGCTTGTTTTCATTTACACAGCTAACTTTCCAACGCCTCATCTCTTATTTCTGAATTGATTTTCACTTTTTTTGGACATCTTTCCGTGCTTCCTAAGAGAAGCGTCTTCTTTAACGAGCCATTTTGCACAGCTGAATGTATCATCAGTGCCTTGTATGTTCACAGTTTATAAAAAGATTTCTTATTCTTTGACACCATTCAAATACGATATTCGAATCAGCAATTATTTCCCGGGACAAGATAGCCTATTATTGCAATTCCCCATTCATATGTGAACCAATCGGGAAAGTAAACTGTTAAATTAAAGGTCGCCTTATCTAAATGTTACAATCACGTCTAGACACCTAATCCTTTTTTGATAGGATTACATATCATATATTAAAAACTCCTTAGTTAATCATTACAAGATGAATACAGAACAGTCTTCCTACCATCACTGAGTGGTTAGGTAGACCCAAATCGGTGTACCATTAAATCCTAAAATGCAATAATAACATTCCACCAGATAGGGACTAAAATGGAAGCTCTCTATATCCATCTGCGCCATTGAAAACCAACTTATACCTAATTTTTTGGCAAAATCCATTGCTTTGCTAAATATGATCCTTCACAGTTTTGCATATGCTTGATAGGTAAACAGTACCTCGTATTGCAACGAAATCTGCAAGCATTCGTCCATAGGACTATATGTTGATATGCATTTTTCGCTCCTAGATTTCCAAATGCATTTAGTGCTGCAAAAGTTAGCAAGAGAGTTCGCTCAGCGGTGCAATAATCAATTCATTTTTAGACAGTAATATATTTTGCTATCGAAACGGAATTTTATTACTTTCAGTATACTGATATGAGCCGCTGTTATATCTTAACTATATCTCCTAACTACTTCCTTTTCCTAATCGGGATCAATAGGCAATTCATGTAGGCGGGCCGTTGTTCTTCCATTCCAACAGTTCCTCTTCCTACGAGAATACATGCTCCATGTTTTCCACTTTTTGTAAAGCACCAGTTAATCTATAAAACCACTCTGCTTGTACGAGACCGATTATTAATATATCTGCCAGATTAAATTCTTCGATTCATAAGTTCTTTGTAATCAGGTGCAATGACTAGAAGTTTGAGGTGCAAAGCTCTATCCCCCGAAGCATCCAGGATGAGGTCATGTCCTATGATCCAATAACAGCCTCAGTGAAGCGTCAGTTGAACGCAGTTGAAGATTCATGTAGCTTATGGGAATCACGAATTTTGATATCTATTGGGAAGGTTTTTTGCCTTATAGGGCGTGTAGAGTAGAAATCGCATTGATATTAGTGCTAAATAGCTAAAAAATTCTTGATATTCCATTCTCTTTGATATGAGGGTGGTTTTCAAATGGAAAATGCCACACCATATAAGCGTTAATTTAGAGTGGAGAAGAGGTATCTGTACAGATTGTCCTTGATGTTTGCTTTGATTGGCAATATCAATCTTCAAGGGCCATTTGTAGTTTGCTATAGAAAAGACCGAATGTTCTTGAAAACGTCCTCATCTGTACGTGCTAAAGGTGTGTCATCTCTCACTATACAAACCATGCTTCTTTTAATACCTTAAACTGGTAATTTAACCTACGACCGGTAATTTAACCTACGACCGGTAATTTAACCTACGACTGGTAATTTAACCTACGACCGGTAATTTAACCTACGACTGGTAATTTAACCTACGACTGGTAATTTAAGGTGCAGCATTACGGATTTTCTAATTCATACCTCAGGCTGAATACCCACACTGGTGTAAATCATCCACAACACTTCTGCATGCCCGCACATAAAAAATAAAATGATGCCTGGCCACACATCTACTAAAGATGAATAGCTACTACAAAATCTGTGCTAGAAAATATACTTTGCCTCCCAATTCCTTGGTTGCTGCAAACTTAATCCATTGCTTTTTCCTCTCTTACTTCCTTGCTGTCTTGCTGTCTTGCTGTCTTGCTGTCTTGCTGTCTTACTGTCTTACTGT
Source organism: Mastigias papua (assembly GCA_964019165.1). Taxonomy (NCBI): domain Eukaryota; kingdom Metazoa; phylum Cnidaria; class Scyphozoa; order Rhizostomeae; family Mastigiidae; genus Mastigias; species Mastigias papua. The sequence continues at coordinate 1,672,841 of OZ025273.1, read as the reverse complement.
CTTACTTTATTTACTGAATAATTTCCTTGATGATTTATGTTTGCCTGACCCTTCAAGATCTTCTATCAAGCTCTCATTTGACAATTTCCGAACAAATCTGTTTTATCAACTCTTGCTGCCTTTGAGATATTCCCATCAAAGATGCTTAAGAGATCTCTCCTTTTGTCACTTAAAAATAAGCCTCTGCGGTATGTTATATTTCCAATTTAAAGGCTTAATTACAACGGTTTAAGTTCGTCTGATTCTTGTACACAGGTATGTTACTTCTCACATAACCATCAAAGATACTTATCATTTCAGATACTTCTTTGCCTTTTCCAGCAAAAATAGAGATGCTGGGAAGGAGAAACTTGAGGCAAGAAAGAACTACAGCTTCTAATCAAGTAGATTGTCAGTAGCCATATATATGCCATGCTTCTCCCATTCATTCAAAAAAGAACCAACACCGTTAATTCAATAAGTAGAATCAGCTCTCATTTAACTCAAGAGGTTTACATTGCGCTTTCTGGGAGTGCTAAGATATGACATAGATATGCTGAATGAGAAGGGATTCGTAAGAAAGTTTAGAAAGCAAATGACATCTTTATCATTGCTACGCCAGTATCCTAACGTCCTGTTTGCACTCCCTAACCTAAGCTGGGCTAGCTCAGTTTAGAATTAACAAAGGTTAGCTTTTCTTGGTATAAATGCGAACTAACCAAGGTTCGCTCTAGGTCGAAGCCAGATCACTTGAATAAGAGAGTGGTTCAACCATGACAAGAACAAACGTGACAAACCTGGGCTAGTTTTAACCTGGGACGTACCCAGGCTTGTTTTTGTGACTTAAACAGAGGATGTTTGCTGTGCCCTTGGCCCAATTGCAGAATGTAAACGAGAATGGATAAAGGGATTTACGAGTAACTTGTAGTGAATAGTGGACCATTATTTCATTCACAACTTTAGGTGTAACCATTTGGCAACAATCCTTGGTATTAGAAAGCGGATTATTCACATACCGGCAGAATCCTTCTGTTGTGAGCAACGGGGTACCGAGCAATCCCTGGCAACGTAAACCCATACTGTGCAATGGATTGCTCTGCAGTACATTTTGTTTTCTACGCTTAGCCGTGTTTTCTAACCTCTCATCTGGATTTACTATCAATTCTTCATGCCGGACATGAATCTTATTGGTAGAAAGAATCACGGAATAATCGTCACAGGCAGGACTTCACCTGCACTGGGTGACCTAGAAATGTATGTTAAATTCCTCGTTCGCCTGGGTCCCGCTGTTTTGCGTTCACTGCATTTCAAAAGCATACCTTGCCTTGCCTGGGAAAAACAAGATATCTCTCATATTAGACCTTCCCTGCATAGTAAGAAATTTATTTAACGATTTGGAAGAGTTCTCACTATTAAAATTCAAACTTGATTATTGTGATTAAATCAAAAGTTGGAGAATCACATACTAGCTGCTGCAGACGTGCAAGACTCTTTTTGCTTGATAAAACAAAGTTCCGATTCTTCTCATACTACCTACACAACACCAGAGTGAATGCAGGCTAAAGACGAATGAGAATGAGTCGTAATTGAAATGGTGTTTCTCTCCGCTGAAAATTTACTAACTAAAAACAATAATGCATGTTCATTAGAAAGCTTAAAAAGTACTTAGTCACACTCACCTTTGGCTGTAAACAAACTTTGTCGAATTCTTTTTTCATCAAAAAACCGAGAGACAGACTTTCGAGAATTTGTCTGACTTCAGAATTTAAGAAAAGTTGGAAAGAAGCTGAAGTTACGAGCAAAGTTTTGCTTGATAAAAAGGATTCTATGTCTGGCAGAACTGAGATGTTCTTAATCGTACATGGAACATATTTCTACTTCCTAACAGATTAAGTATCCACAATATCTTATCTCATTGTGTGCACAGAGAGCATTGAATCAGTCCTGCTGGACCACACTTAACAGAAAATGCTATCAGGGGTTATCTCTTCCTTTTCAAAAATGAGTCTCAAGACCTGTAATGTTTGTTCTGTAAACATTCCAGTTCGGTTTATGTGTGGGTTGCTTTATTCACATGACGGTACTTCATACCATTCGTAGTCATTTGGTTGAACTTCTTTTTATTTTCATTCACTGGCATGTTAATAACAATATTTCCACCATGTTCTAATCTAATTCAGCGCCAGAACAATCTGATATATAGTAAATCAGAAACAAGGTTTAGTTTGTTACTGTTGTTTTGGTACATACTTCGCACTGGTGTGTGTGCGTGTATGTGTGTGTGTGTGGCCCTTTTCAGCTCTTCGCTACAAAGCATTCCATCTATAAACCCTTCCTTACAATGATGTAAAGTCTTTAGCCCTTCTTTGACCAACATCATTGTTAATGTTTTTATCAATGAAATTTGTTGATTGAAGAATTTCTCAAATTACATTTAAAGTGCAATTATCGGCTCGTGTGAAGTTGCCTAGAATAACAATACAACAAGTCCCTAATCTTCTATAAATTCCCAAGGCTGCACACCCCTTACCGTTTCCACCGCCGATGTATTTGAATTGCAGCTAATAGCAGCGATTTCCTTTTGATAATTCCTTCTATTTTTAACAAAACTCTCTCACGGCTTTTTGGGAAAGCAATTTGCCAGACAGAATAGAGATTAAATTCACAGGAATTGTTTTTGACAACCTTAAATTGTTTATTAATCATGATATCATCTCCATTACAGCCGAACAATTAATCTCAAATCATTGCATTTTGTGCATATGAGTACACTCCATTTTTCATATCTGCTACCTCTACAAAACTCAGTACTGAAAGTAGTCTTCCTTTCTTTTCCAGTTCTGGCATTCTTGACAATGGCACTCTTGGCAAATGCATCTAAGCCTAACTACTTCAAAGTTTTGATGGAATTTCCATGCTTCAAAAAGAAGTACAATCGGCTAAGGTTCAAGTGCAAAAACGATTTCTTTCTATCATTCAGGAGTAATCCATTTCAAGTTTGTTCGTAAGTTTCAGTTTTTCTGTATGCATACTTACTATAAACACGTTCTCCCAGTTCTTCATTTTGTGGTCTGAATCTATAGGAAGGTATATATTTGCTTAGAAGTTAGACTCGTCCAAAATTCACTCGCTAGTATAAAATATTGTAGCTATGGCCTTGATTTGTGGAGTTGTGAAAGATTCGGTATTCGTAATATCATATCTAATTGTTCACTCAAAAGTGAATTGAGTTTTTGGTTTTTTTAATATATCCTTTTTCATAATTATCAAATCAACATGCAAAGATCTGAATCACTGTTTTCAAATTCATATTGATTAGTAAATATTTGCATTGTGGATATATGCTATGTGGGTTCTGTTAACTGATTTTGATTTGTCCTGTCCAAAAGTGGACACAGATTCTTACGAAGCCTTTCATACTTTCCACAGAACGCAAGCTAAAGCGTTGGTAGATTGTAGACTTGCTGTAGATCAACAGTGCTTGATGGAAGCAGATAAAACATCTTTGGTTTACAAGAATTATGTGATGCTTAACATGAAACCGGAATACAAGAAAGCAATCAAGGTGAATAACTAAGATTTACCATTGGCAAAATATTCACGTAAACTTTGGAGTTCGTAATGCTTATCCGTAAAGAGTACTTTAATCAGATTATGCCAACTACATGGGATATTATTATACGACTGTATACCAGATAAAGCAGGTTACTCGTTGTGCATAAGCTGCCTGTACATATAAATATTACTGAGGAAGACGAAAGTAGAAGTGTTTAAGAAGCTGAAATTTTTTTAAATTCTATGTAATGTTTGAAATATTTTGGTCAATAGAAAACTTTATATAATCATGGAGTTGATGTAGAAGTGTCTAAATTGGAGTTACATTATTGAACCTTGAAGATCATGTTTCTAGTTGTATGAAAATTATTTCAACTAACGACAAAAGAATTGAAGGATTGACTATGGGGAAATTTGAGACTTTCTTTCGGGTATTCTGGTAACCTGTCAGTTCTATACAAAGGAGACTTCTCGTTCGTTCATCAATGACTTTTTTTACCATCATTTCAAATGTCATCGTATTCTGTATGCTTCGTAGGAGTACTGCCATGATGCCGGATTGTATTCACCGTTCATCGAACCAGCAGCCATGAGACGAATCGGCTGCTCAATGAAAATGTACATTGCAAAATCGAATTGTATCAGATCCTTCCAAAGAAAATGGCGACACAATCGAGGCAGCAAGTTGCTATGCAAGTGAGCAATATTCTACTGCTTTTGCTTAATTTTTAATTTTCACCTCATTGATAAGGTATTAACATTGACAATTTTCCTAACTGACTAGAATACCAAAGTTGAAAGATTCCTATAAGGACTTGAGCCTACGACTTTCTCTGGTCACATCATTTTTGCTGTATGCTAGTGAAGGTCTCTTTGTACAACGTGAACGATGGAGAGCAATTTGATGTATACTTTAAAGTTTATTTAGCTATAGCAATCATAGAACACAATAAAAGAATCGTCACATTGTTTACATTAGGACTGTCCAATGCATGTCCTGCGGGTGACAGTATGGCACATCATGCTATCTAATGTGTCTTGCGGTCAGGTTATGATAGGGCTATCCGTCTAGACCCTATATCTAGAAGTGGCGCTTTTTATGCATGATAGAAAATAAATTTTCCAGATGAAATATTCGCACTCTATGTTCTGACAGAAGGTACACCACCAACCAATCAAACACACACACAAACACACACAAACACACACACACACACACACACAGACACACATACACACACACAATTACGGGCATATGAATTTCAATCAAAGTGCCTCCTAAAATTTTTCTAATTATTTCTTTATTGTTCAACATCCCATTCTGATAGCATTTTCTTTCTCTAGTGAGTATGAGGCAATGGAAATTTGCACTAGAGAGGCAGCGGTTTCTCATTGCACACAGGCAGCAGTAAAGAAAATGAAGAGTACTACCAAGGTATTGGCCAGCCTCGTATCTGGGCGAAACCCATTCTGTAAGAGAAAGAGAAGTTAACTTTTATCGATCAATGGGTAAAGGGATGCCAACTAATAACTGAAGCATTGGCCCTACGTGTTATTGCACGAATAGACTTCACTGTGAGGAGGGTCAAAAGCAAAGTATGGACTTAACGCAGGGAGCTCTTTCAGCTGATTCCAAGCCATCAAAAGAAGTGAAATTTGCAAACTTTCGAAAATGAAAATAGACTTGGAATGAAAATAGAATGGAGTAATATCTGGTCATTGGTGCCAGTTTATCAGCAATGACGGAAGCAAATTACCAATTACATGTACAAATATACAGACACAGGCTAGATTGTAAATTTTCCTCTAGCATTTCAAGTACTCAGTTGAAATCGTGAGAAAATTTCGTTTATTTTCAACCAATTCGATCTTTCATCCTATACAGATAGCGATTAATTTGTCGAGGCAAGACATGTACACACCACTAGCTACTTAGTCCAATCAATTTTGTTTCATTTTTAAACTATATTATTTATCTGTATTAAATTACTCCAGAGATTGCCTTTGTCGTTGTACATCAATTCAAAATTGATTCGTTACAAATTGTTCACACAGCAAAACGAGACGTTTATTACCTCGTCGGTCTAAGTACATCCTTTCTTTCTCTTTTTCTCCACATGTCTTATTCATTAGAAAATACTCGCGTGATAGCATGATGAATTGTGGCAACTTCCTAACCTAAAGGCACAAATTAAGACAATGTATTAGCTTTCCACATCGCTACCTAGATTTGTTATTAATCTTAGTTATTTGATTCTATTATATAATAATTTGTAAATAGTTGTAACTAGTTGTACACATGTTAGTTTGTCGTTGTATTTAATGTTGACAGTTATGATAATGAGGTAACAGTTGACTTATTGCTAAATTTGCGGATTTTGAGTACAGAGCCACCACTTCACTAAAATATATTTCCTGAGTATAAAACTTTACCGGAGGTCTAACACACCTCTGGTTCCAGTATCTGCACGAAAGACAAATTACATTTTTGACACTTTCAGGCAGATGACGTATGATCTTGATGGTGAGGCATAGGTCAAAGAGGATTGTTCTAAAAGCAGCAAAGAGACAGGCCAACGTTTAGCGATTCTCAAAAATGATTCAGTTATAAGCAAGTTGCTATGATATCCCATGCTCAATTTAGTTGGATAGGTACACACAACGTGTACGATACATCACTATATCTAACGACGAATGCCTTACCATCACGGTCTGGTTGTTCATTAGCTTAATTCAAGAGAAGTCGATCCATTTTCACATTCCTTGATATGGCCATGCTTGTAGTCCAGACAAACTTGGACCACTTTTAAATTCCGTAATCTTCATCTAAATTCCAATAAAGACACGAAAGCCCATTTTAATAGCCAACACGGACAAATATACACCTTCTTTCACTTACATAAAAACCTCAACCCCTTTTGATCCTCTCTCCGCTAACACTCATGCGTGAACTGAAGTATCTAAAGCGCAACTTCATTTCCTTGATTAAAGATTACTCGTAATAAACGGTGCTGATCATCACAAACCTAAGACAAAACCGTAATGCTACAGCCTTAACCTTCTCCTAAAACGTGACTAGAACTACAATGTAAGGATTTCCAATCCACATTACAACGTGACAAAAATAAGGCATTTTTGGTCAAAAGTAAGGCTATAACCTTGGCATTTTGCCGACAAATGACCAACCTTGAAATTGATTGATTTTGATTGGAGATTGAAAAGTGATGAAAATGAGCGCCTTTTGGCCAAATAGTAAGGCTATAACCTTGGTAGTTTGCCGACAAATCACCAAAATCGAAATTGATTGATTTTGATTTCAGATTGAAAAGTGATGAAAATGAGCGATTTTTGGCCAAATAGTAAGGCTATAACCTTGGTATTTTGCCGAAAAATGACCACAATTGAAATTGATTGATTTTGATTGCAGATTGAAAAGTGATGACAATGAGCGATTGTTGGCCAAAAAGTAAGGCTATAACCTTGGTATTTTGCCAACAAATGACCAAAATTGAAATTAATTGATTTTGATTTCAGATTAAAAAGTGATGAAAGTGAGCGCTTTTTGGCCAAAAAGTAAGGCTATAAACTTGGTATTTTTGCCGAGAAATGACCAAACTCGAAATTGATTGATTTTGATTTCAGATTGAAAAGTGATGAAAATGAGCGATTTTTGGCCAAATAGTACGGCTATAACCATGGTATTTTGCCGAACAATGACCAAAATCGAAATTGATTTTGATTGCAGATTGAAAAGTGATGAAAATGAGCGATTGTTGGCCAAAAAGTAAGGCTATAACCTTGGTATTTTGCCAACAAATGACCAAAATTGAAATTGATTGATTTTGATTTCAGATTGAAAAGTGATGAAAGTGAGCGCTTTTTGGCCAAAAAGTAAGGCTATAAACTTGGTATTTTTGCCGAAACATGACCAACAGTGACAGTGATTGATTTTGATTGCAGATTGAAAAGTGATGAAAATGAGCGATGTTTGGCCAAGAAGTCAGGCTATAACCTTGGTATTTTGCCGACAAATGATCAAAATTGACATCAATTGATTTTGATTGCAGATTGAAAAGTGATGAAAATGAGGCATTTTTGGCAAAAAGTAAGGCTATAGCCTTGGTATTTTGACGTAAAATGACCAAATTTGACATTGATTGAGTATGACTGCAGATTGAAAAGTGATGAAAATGAGCGATGTTTGGCCAATAAGTAAGGCTATAACCTTGGTATTTTTGCCGACATATGACCAAAATTGAAATTGATTGACTTTGATTGCAGATTGAAAAGTGATGAAAATGAGCGATTGATGGCCAACAAGTAAGGCTATAACCTTGGATTTTTGGCGACAAATGATCAAAATTGACATTGATTGATTTTGATTGCAGATTGACTAGTGATGACAATGAGCGCTTTTTGGACAAAACGTATGGCTATAACCTTGGTATTTTTGCCGAAAAATGACCAAACTCGAAATTGATTGATTTTGATTTCAGATTGAAAAGTGATGAAAATGAGCGATTTTTGGCCAAAAAGTAAGGCTATAACCTTGGTATGTTGCCGAAAAATGACAAAACTTGAAATTGATTTTGATTGCAGATTGAAAAGTGATGAAAATGAGCGATTGTTGGCCAAAAAGTAAGGCTATAACCTTGGTATTTTTGCCAAGAAATGACCAAAATTGAAATTGATTGATTTTGATGTCAGATTGAAAAGTGATGACAGTGAGCGCTTTTTGGCCAAAAAGTAAGGCTATAAACTTGGTATTTTTGCCGAAACATGACCAACAGTGACAGTGATTGATTTTGATTGCAGATTGAAAAGTGATGAAAATGAGCGATGTTTGGCCAAGAAGTAAGGCTATAACCTTGGTATGTTGCCGACAAATGACAAAAATTGAAATTGATTTTGATTGCAGATTGAAAAGTGATGAAAATGAGCGATTGTTGGCCAAAAAGTAAGGCTATAACCTTTGTATTTTTGCCAAGAAATGACCAAAATTGAAATTGATTGATTTTGATGTCAGATTGAAAAGTGATGAAAGTGAGCGCTTTTTGGCCAAAAAGTAAGGCTATAAACTTGGTATTTTTGCCGAAACATGACCAACAGTGACAGTGATTGATTTTGATTGCAGATTGAAAAGTGATGAAAATGAGCGATGTTTGGCCAAGAAGTCAGGCTATAACCTTGGTATTTTGCCGACAAATGATCAAAATTGACATTAATTGATTTTGATTGCAGATTGAAAAGTGATGAAAATGAGGCATTTTTGGCAAAAAGTAAGGCTATAGCCTTGGTATTTTGACGTAAAATGACCAAATTTGACATTGATTGAGTATGACTGCAGATTGAAAAGTGATGAAAATGAGCGATGTTTGGCCAATAAGTAAGGCTATAACCTTGGTATTTTTGCCGACATATGACCAAAATTGAAATTGATTGACTTTGATTGCAGATTGAAAAGTGATGAAAATGAGCGATTGATGGCCAACAAGTAAGGCTATAACCTTGGATTTTTGGCGACAAATGATCAAAATTGAAATTGATTGATTTTGATTGCAGATTGACTAGTGATGACAATGAGCGCTTTTTGGACAAAACGTATGGCTATAACCTTGGTATTTTTGCCGAAAAATGACCAAACTCGAAATTGATTGATTTTGATTTCAGATTGAAAAGTGATGAAAATGAGCGATATTTGGCCAAAAAGTAAGGCTATAACCTTGGTATGTTGCCGAAAAATGACAAAAATTGGAATTGATTTTGATTGCAGATTGAAAAGTGATGAAAATGAGCGATTTTTGGCCAAATAGTAAGGCTATATCCTTGGCATTTTGCTGTAAAATGACCAAATTTGAAATTGATTGAGTGTGACTGCAGATTGAAAAGTGATGAAAATGAGCGATTTTTGGCCAAAAAGTAAGGCTATAACCTTGGTAGTTTTGCCGAAAAATGACCAAAAGTGACAGTGATTGATTTTGATTGCAGATTGAAAAGTGATGAATATGAGCGATTTTTGGCCAAATAGTAAGGCTATAACCTTGGTATTTTGCCGTAAAATGACCAAATTTGAAATTGATTGATTTTGATTGCAGATTGAAAGGTGATGAAAATGAGCGATTGTTCGCCAAAAAGTACGGCTATAACCTTGCTATTTTTGCCGACAAATGACCAAAATTGACATTGATTTACTGTGATTGCAGATTGAAAAGTGATGAAAATGAGCGCTTTTTGGCCAAAACGTAAGGCAATAACCTTGGTAGTTTTGCCGAAAAATGACCAAAATTGAAATTGATTGATTGTGATTGCAGATTGAAAAGTGATGAAAATGAGCGATATCTGATCAAAGGTTAAGGCTACAGTCTTGGTACATTACCCGAAGGTTGAATAAATGATGGCAATGAGCCAACATTGGTCAGAAAATGTTTGAGCAAATGAAAATGAGCAAATTTCGGATTATAGGTAAGGCTATAGGCTTGATATTTTGCAAAAAAATGGACGAAAGCAAAATTGATTGATGTTGATGGACGATTGAAAATTTATGAAAACGAGCCAAATTTGGTCAAACTGTAAGGGTATAGGCTTTGTAGTCTGGTCAAACGTAACAGACCATAAAGTTGATTGATGTTGATTGAAGATTGAAAAGTGATGAAATTCAGCCAAGGTTGGCCAAAAAGTAAGTTTATAGTATTCTGACAAGCAATGGTAGTTGTGACACAGAAATAAAATAAAGGATACGTATGGAAAAGAATTTTTTTAAGGACCAAATGAATATTTTAGCAAACAGAAAGATCAAATTAGATACGAGGAAAAGAATACTTAAGTGTTATGTGTGGTCAGTGCTTTCATTAGGCTGTGAAGGTTGGAGTATTAGCAAGAATATGGAGGAGAAATTAGCATCTTTAGAATTATGGTTTTATAGGCGAATGTTAAAAGTCTCATGGATGGATAAAGTAAGCAATGGGGTAGTGCTAGAAAAAGTGGAGACATGCAGAAGTCTGATTAAGATGATTACAAAGCGTCAAATGTCCTTCTTTGGCCATATCTTCAGGAAAGAATCTTCAGAGTACTTGGTCACTACGGGGAAGTTTGATGGAAAGAGAGATCGTGGCAGGCAGAGACAAGGATGTGTTGCTAGTTTGAAAAGAAGATTGGGACTGTCATGGACAGATACTGTGATAATACACAGTACGAAAGACAGAGAACTTCGGGGCACTATGATCGTGAACGTCGTTGGACATGACACGTACATATATAGATAGCCTAGGTATTATTCTCAGATAGATAGCAGATTGAAAATTAATGACAATGAGCGATTGTTGGCCAAAAAGTAAGGCTATAACCTTGGTATTTTGCCGTAAAATGACCAAATATGACATTGATTGAGTGTGACTGCAGATTGAAAAGTGATAAGAATGAGCGATTTTTGGCCAAAAAGTAAGGCTATAACCTTGCTATTTTGCCACAAAATGACTGTAAATTTGATGTCTTATTATAGATCACGCAGGAAAACAAAAAACGAGTATGCTTAGGCCATGCGGCTTTCTCTCGCCAACAAAACTTGTGTATATAAACGATTACGTAATAATTCCCATAGAGAGTCTGGGTTTTAGTTCATGCAATGTCACTTTATTACATCACTCCCTTTTCTTTTAGCGTCCTTAACTTGGCAATATGTTGGAAGGTATTGCACGTCCGAATCTATCAGGTGGATTTCTTTGTCTTGTTGATCTCCGCACTATCGCTGGTGAAGAATGTCCTTGGTCTCTTTGTTCAGAATTATAACTTGGCAAATCATCATCATCATCAGAATCTGTATCCCAGTTTTCTGGTTTTGGTATTCTTTTGAAATGTGATATGTTGCGCTTGACTTTACGTTGATCTTTATTTACTGCAATTACCTGTGTTCCTTTCCTTTCAACGACAATATACGGGTTTGTATCAAATCGTGTGGTCAGCTTGTTTTTCTTTTGCTGTTTGACCAATACAAAATCTCCGACTGCTATATCGCTATCTTTGACCCGTCTTTTGACATCACTGTACTCTTTGTTGTAGTGCTGTTTCTTTTGGTCATTATTGCAGGCTTCTCTATGTCTATCAACGATCGATTTCCTTGGTAACGTTGGCAATTTACCACGAATAGTACGATTGAAAAGAAGTTCTGATGGTGGAACTTTGGTGGTGCAGTGTGGCGTTAATCTGTATTGCAAGAGAAAACGAGACAACTCTTGTTGCCACACCCTCCCTTCTGCTCGTGCTGTTTGAATAGCTCTGCCAAGGGGCTGCATAAAGCGCTCAACTTCGGCATTGCCTTGAGGCCATTGAGGAGTTGCAGGGATGTAATCAATGTCCAACAGTGACAGATATTTCTTAAATTCGTCACTGCTAAATGGGGGCCCATTATCTGTTGTTATTTGATTGGGTAAACCATGAACTGCAAAAGTTTTATCTAACTTTGGAATTATGGTTTTTGCTTTGGTTGATTTCACTATTTCTACAATTGGAAAACGAGAATATCGATCAACAATTACTAACAGATATTCACCTGTTGGCATAGGTCCGTAGAAATCAATGTGAATCTTTTGCCAGGGTCCAGTGGGCATTTCCGACATTTTCAGAGGTTGTGGGGGAGCTGGTTGTCCTACAGCTTGGCAAGGAATGCAACGATCAAGTGTATCTTTTGTAAGCTTGTCAATATCTGGAAACCAGACTTTCTCTCTCATCAAGGCTTTAGTCTTTGACAGTCCTTGGTGAGACTCATGGGCAATGTCGATAGCTCTTTGTCTAAGTGGAGCTGGTAGAACAATTCGTGTTCCACGTAATATAATGTTGTTTGGACCGATAGTTAGTTCATCTTTGACACTTTTAAATGGCTTGACAGTGTCCATGTCCCAGCGATTTAGCTTTATTGCTGCTCTGAGACCTTTCATTTCCCTATCATCAATACATGCTTTGAGGATTTCCTCCATGGACATAGCTTTAGGGACGGCATTCATTGCGAGAAATTGAACATATTCTTCTGTGATCTCTTCTTGCGCTGAAACGCTTGCTTTTGTGGGATGCCTGGACATGTAATCAGCTGGGTTTGATGCACCTGATTTATAAACAACCGAGAAATCATATGGTTGTAGGCGAAGAATCCAACGTTCAATTCTGGCAGATGTCTTGGCTTTATTGTGTCCATATATTGTCTCTAGAGGCTTATGGTCCGTTATCAAAGTGAATGAATGACCAAACAAATATAGGTGAAAGTGTTCAACAGCCCAGACAATACTGAGAGCTTCTTTCTCAGTTTGAGAATATCGTTTTTCTACTGAGGTTAAAGCTCTACTGGCATAGGCTAAAACACGATAATCTCCTGAATCTTTCGATTGTTGTGCCAAGATTCCAGAAACTCCAACTGGGCTTGCATCGACAGTGAGTATGGTATCTTTTGACTTGTCAAAATACGACATCACTGGAGCAGTTGTGAGGGCTGCTTTCAATTTGTTGAAGGCGTTCTGATGAATTTTTCCCCATTGAAAATATGCATTTTTCGTTGTCAGCTCACGCAGAGGGCTAGTTATAGTTGCAAAATTTGGTATATACTTGGCGCTATAGTTGGCCATGCCAAGTAAACTACGCACCTCTTGAATGTTGGTTGGCACTGCAGCATTGCTGAGATCTTCCACTCGCTTAGGGTCTGGTCGTGTGCCCTTTTCTGAAAATATTTGTCCAAAAAAGGAGAGTTCTGTTTGAAGAAAACTGCATTTGGAACTGTTCAGGACAAGACCCTTTTCTGACAATCTCTCTAGGCATGCTTCAAGTGCTCTGTCATGATCTTCACGTGTGCTACCAAACACAAGAATATCATCAGCTATATTCTTAACTCCTTTGATACCCTGCAAGTGTTGTTGTAAGGTATGTTGGAACAACTCTGAAGCTGCATTCGTGCCATAATTCAAACGAGTATACCGGAAAAGGCCTAAATGAGTGCTGAAGGTTGTTATATGTCGACTTTGCTCATCAAGCTCAAGCTGATGGTATGCTTGAGAAAGGTCAAGTTTGGAGAAGAGTTTGGCTCCATTTAGCTCATAGCTGATATCTTCGACAGTTGGAATCAAATGTCTTACACGTTTGATGGCCATGTTAGCCATTCGCATATCCACACAAATACGAACTGACCCGTCCTTTTTTGGAACTGCTACGATTGGAGAAATCCAAGGGGTTGGCTGGGTGTCAGGAACTGGTTCTATAATTCCGTCATTTTCGAGATCTTTTACCGCTTTTTCTACTTTGTCACGTATGTGATATGGAATTCTCCTTTGAGGCTGCGCTTGGGGAATCACCTCTGGATCTATGTTTAATGTCAGGGAATGACCCTTGAGCTTTCCAATACCGGTGAAAACTTCTGGATACTTGTTGACAATCTTTTGCACTGCTTTGTCGCTTGTCGTAGCTGAAAGTTTCTTCTGGATTTCATTCAAATGAAAACTAACAAGTCCTAAATCTTGAACTGTTTGCGAAGATAATAGGCATCCACTGTTGTGGTTATTTACGACATAGAACGTGCATGTCGTGTATCGTCTGGGTGTTTCCACGAGGGCATCGAATTTTCCGAGAAACCTTACTGGCTTGGTCGCATTGTATGTGTAGGCTTTCACGTTTGTTTTGTGCAATGAAATCCCTTTCAATTTTGAAAACGTCTCCTGATCCATGACATTTATACTTGCACCCGTGTCAACAGTAATTGCAAACGTATGACCAGCAACTGTAACCTTTGCTTTGGGTGTTTCCTTTCTGCGACTGTGTGAACGGTTTTCAAGCGAATATAGATAATCGTCAGATTTACTGGAATCACTTTCATTGTCAGCTTCAAGTGGTTTGATTTCTGTTGTTGTTCTGTTTTGTCGTTTGCGGGGTTTTCCCCCTCGGCACACACTAGCATAGTGATTTAACTTTCCACATTTGTGACACTCCTTTCCCTTAGCGGGGCATGGGCCTTTATGAGGAAACGAACCACCACAATTACCACAGCTCTGTTTTTTAACTTTGTCCGCTGGAGGTTGAGTTTTGACTTGATGCGCTGTCGCGGTCGGGGCATCTTGTGATTCGATTTCACGAGCTTGATATTGGCTAGTTTCAGAACGACGACCATCGAGAAGCATGTCCTTTAACGTGTAGTTAGGATCCTTAAGAGCGTTTTTACGTATCCGTGAAGACGTACCTGCGATGATTATTTGTTCCTCGATCGCAAAGTCAGGATTAGCGAATTCACATGTTTCTGCAAGTGACCGAAGACGAGTGTGAAACTTGTCTAAGGATTCCCCTTGTTCTTGCTTGGCCTGTCGGAAACGAAACACTTCGTATCGACGGTTCTTCTGGGGCTCAAAATACTCTGTGAGCTTTGCTTTAGCTGTATCAAAAGCGTCTGCACCGCCAGTGTCAGGTATTTGTTTGAAAATCTCCCTGATACGTGGGCCAGCTTGATACAAAAGAAGTGCACGCTGTTGCTTTGTATCGGATATACCGCTTGCTACTAAGAAAGTATCAAAATCATCGAGCCACGTTTTCCAGCGTGTTGCTAAACTTGCACCTACAGCCGTATCTGGATCAAACGAAGGCAGAGGTTGTAGAGGTAGCTGTGCCATTGTGTATCCTCGTCGCCAATGTAAATTTGATGTCTTATTATAGATCACGCAGGAAAACAAATAACGAGTATGCTTAGGCCATGCGGCTTTCTCTCGCCAACAAAACTTGTGTATATAAACGATTACGTAATAATTCCCATAGAGAGTCTGGGTTTTAGTTCATGCAATGTCACTTTATTACAATGACCAAAATTGAAATTGATTGATTTTGATTGCAGATTGAAAAGTGATGAAAATGAGCGATTTTTGGCCAAATAGTAAGGCTATAACCTTGGTACTTTGCCGAGAAATGACCAAAGGTGAGAGTGATTGATTTTGATTGCAGATTGAAAAGTGATGAAAATGAGCGATTTTTGGCCAAATAGTAAGGCTAGAGCCTTGGTATTTTGCCGTAAAATGACCAAATTTGAAATTGATTGAGTGTGACTGCAGATTGAAAAGTGATGAAAATGAGCGATGTTTGGCAAAAAAGTAAGGCTATACCCTTGGTATTTTTGCCGATAAATGACCAAAATTGAAATTGATTTACTGTGATTGCAGATTGAAAAGTGATGAAAATGAGCGATTTTTGGCGAAAAAGTAAGGCTATAACCTTGGTATTTTTGCCGACACATGACCAAAGGTGACAGTGATTGATTATGATTGCAGATTGAAAAGTGATGAAAATGAGCGATGTTTGGCCAAAAAGTAAGGCTATAGCCTTGGTAGTTTGCCGTAAAATGACCAAATTTGAAATTGATTGAGTGTGACTGCAGATTGAAAAGTGATGAAAATGAGCGATGTTTGGCAAAAAAGTAAGGCTATACCCTTGGTATTTTTGCCGATAAATGACCAAAATTGAAATTGATTTACTGTGATTGCAGATTGAAAAGTGATGAAAATGAGCGATTTTTGGCGAAAAAGTAAGGCTATAACCTTGGTATTTTTGCCGACACATGACCAAAGGTGACAGTGATTGATTATGATTGCAGATTGAAAAGTGATGAAAATGAGCGATGTTTGGCCAAAAAGTAAGGCTATAGCCTTGGTAGTTTGCCGTAAACTGACCAAAAGTTGAAATTGATTGATTTTGATTGCAGATTGAAAAGTGATGAAAATGAGCGATGTTTGGCCAAATAGTAAGGCAATAACTTTGGTATTTTTGCCGACAAATGACCAAAAGTGACAGTGATTGATTTTGATTGAAGATTGAAAAGTGATGAAAATGAGCGATGTTTGGCCAAATAGTAAGGCTATAACCTTTGTATTTTGCCGAGAAATGACCAAAAGTGACAGTGATTGATTTTGATTGCAGATTGAAAAGTGATGAAAATGAACGATTGTTGGCCAAAAAGTACGGCTATAACCTTGGTATTTTGCCGAGAAATGACCAAAGGTGAGAGTGATTGATTTTGATTGCAGATTGAAAAGTGATGAAAATGAGCGATGTTTGGCTAAAAAGTAAGGCTATAGCCTTGGTAGTTTGCCGACAAATGACCAAAGGTGACAGTGATTGATTTTGATTGCTTATTGAAAAGTGATGAAAATGAGCGACGTTTGGCCAAAAAGTAAGGCTATAACATTGGTAGTTTGCCGACAAATGACAAAAAGTGACAGTGATTGATTTTGATTGCAGATTGAACAGTGATGAAAATTAGCGATGTTTGGCCAAAAAGTAAGTGTAACGTTACGGGGTTCAGCAGAACATAGACGCAAGAAATAGTACACAGAATTTAACGTGATCTTTTCTCTGATTATTCTGAATCTGTTTTATATATTGTTCATTTCCAATTTTATATTGTACAGTCACATGCTCCCGATACCATGAGGCACGTGGCACTAGTGTCACATGCGCATGATATCAGAAGGCACGTGAGAATCACTAGCATCATAATTATTAATGTAAAATGTCTATGTTCGTTACACCACCTCCCCCATAAAATTTAGAGATTAGCAATTAGTGAGTGATGTATTCTCCAAACCTCAAAGGGGGTCTTATATTCTGCCTAAGGTGGGCAGGACGGCTGAGGGTTTGAAGGTCTTGTTGCTGTTCCCGTGGGACCCCCTGGTCGCCAAGATTCCCCGTAGCTACGCTAATCTCGCCAGTTTCAGGAACAGGGCAAACTGGTTCCCCCTTGCCAAAAGGAATGGTGCACAGTTTGACATTATTGTGGTGAACTACAATATCTTTCCCTTTTTGTGGTCGAATTTTATAATTGACACCTTGAACAGAAACTATTTGGTAGGGCCCGATCCATCTCATACCAAATTTCCAGGACTTGGGACGACGTAGCCATACGGCTTGCCCCACAGAAAAAGGCTTCCAGTTACAAGAAGAGGCATTTTGACGTTTCTGGACGTGTCGGCTATGAGCTAAATGTTCTTGTGCAGTCTGCTTAAGGCTGTAGAGTTGTTTTCTTAACGTGTCAGAGTATTCTGACTGCGTCTGGGGGTCCTTCAAAGGTAGGCCTAAATCTACTTCTAAGGGTGTCCTAGCAATGCGACCGAAGACCAGTTCATAGGGACTGAAACCAGTGGATTCGTGACGGCTAGTGTTATATGAGTAAACAGCTAGATCAACCCATAAGTCCCAGTCATCCCTATGCGAAGACACATATGCCGAAAGGACATCCTGTAATGTCCGATTTTGCCTTTCAACAAGACCGTCGCATTGTGGATGATAGGCGGTGGTGCGCGATTTATGGATGCCCATGAGATCACAAATTTCTTGCATGACATTGCTTTCAAAATTACGGCCTTGATCGGAGTGCAAGACAGTAGGTGGACCAAATCTGCTGAATACCTTTGAAACTAGGATTTCTGCAACGGTGTGAGCTTTTTGATCCCTTGTAGGGAACACTTCACACCATTTTGTGAAGTGGTCCATGAGGACAAGAAGATGTTTATTGCCACGACTTGTCTCAGGCAAAGGGCCCATATAATCCATGGCCCAAAATATAAAGGGCTCATTAACTTCGATGGGGTGTAATGGAGCCTGTTTGTGTGTGGAATCTAACTTATACTGGGCACATGTGAAACAGTTTTTTACAAATGCTGTAATTTGTTGTGTCATTTTAGGCCAATAAAATCGCTCACGAGCGCGTTGAAGAGTTCTTTTGACACCAAAATGGCCGGAAAAAGGGCTACAATGAATACCATCTAGGACAGATGCAACAAGGGCAGGAGGAATAACGAAAGCATATTTGAGAACAGAATTCTCGGCACTAAGCCGTTTAACTAAGAGACCATTATGAATAAATAAACTATCCCAGTCGTGCCAAAATACTCGTAAGTGAGGATCTTGGGCCCAGACGAAAAAGGGAGGCTTAGGCAGACCAAACGATTTAATTTCAAGAATTTTGCTAATGGAGCGATCATTCATTTGAGCTTCTTGAAGGCTTTTAGCTGGGAATATAGACGTGGCACAGTTGGTAATAAAATCGGTAGGCAAACGGGATAAAGCATCGGCATTTTTATGTGCAACACCAGCCCTATGTTTGATGTCAAAGGAATGCTCTTGAAGTTGCATAACCCAACGAGCAATCCTACCTTTTGGCTCTACAGAATGCAGCCAACGTAAAGCACTATGATCAGTCACAAGAGTAAACTCACGGCCGAGCAGATATACACGAAAATGATCAACGGCAAAAACTACAGCTAGGGCCTCTTTTTCAGTGGCAGAATAGGCTTTCTCACGTGGCGTCAATGGTCTACTAGCATACGAAATAGGGCGTTCGTTACCAAAGCTATCATACTGAGTAAGTACTGCCCCTAAACCTAAATCGGAAGCATCGGTCTGTAAGACGAATTTTTTATGAAAGTCAGGATATGCAAGAATTGGTGCTTGACACAATAAGGTCTTGAGTGTAACAAATGCATTGTGTTCAGGGACCCCCCAATGAAATTTTGTGTGTTTTGTTGTTAAATGGACTAAGGGCGTTGCCAGTGCTGCAAAATTAGGAATGAATTTGCGGTAATAACCGACAAGGCCAAGGAAAGATCGGAGTTCTTCGAGATTTTTAGGATCCGGGAGTTTGAAAACAGCTTGTACTTTGCTGGGATCAGTATGGATACCTTTATTAGATACAACATGGCCTAAGTACTGGACACTAGTCGCGCCAAAAGTGCATTTTGAGGCTTTAACACGTAAATTATGTTGGCGAAATCGTTCTAAGACAAGAGATAAACGTTCACATTGTTGACCTACAGAATTGGAAGGGATAATAACATCGTCAAAATAACACAAACAGGTTTCATAAGTCAAACCAGAGAGGACAATTTCAATGGCACGCTGGAATGTAGCACAGCCATTGGAAACGCCAAATGGCATACGAAGAAACTCCCAAAGGCCCTCGGGTGTCGTGAATGCTGTTTTTTCTCTATCCCGGGGTTCCATGCTTAGTTGCCAATAACCGGACCTAAGATCTAGGGTGCTAAACATGGAGGCTCCTTGGAGGGAATCCAATAAATCATCAACCCTCGGTAAAGGGTGTGCATCTTTTCGTGTAACCGCATTGAGTTTACGATAATCCACACAAAAGCGAAATGAGCCATCCTTTTTTTTAACTAAAACGATTGGTGAAGCCCAGGGGGAGTGACTAGGTTGAATTACACCTTGGTTAAGCATATCAGAAACTTGTTTACTAGCTTCTTCCCTGTATGCATACGGTAAGCGCCGGGGAAGTTGTCGTATGGGTCTAGCATCCCCCGTATCAATTTTATGGGTGATAACGTCCGTATGACCTAAGGTTTTATCATCAAAAACGTCACAGTACTTTAACAATGTCTGCAATAAAACATCCCGCTCTGCAGGGCGCAAAGATTTACTTAACGAATTTTCCAATTGTTCTTTGACGTCATAAGAGGAAGAGGCAGTCAAGGCGTGCACAAGGCAAGGTGAATTGTCAGGAAAGGGAATCGGGGCTTCGAAAAGAGGGCAAAATTCGCTAACTTTTTGACCTGCATGTAGTTGAACATCAAAACTAGCAGTGTTCATCAAACGAACTAAAATAGACCGATTATGAGCTGGACTCACTGAATAAGCCGGGAGAACGCTACCTGTATTATTGGGGATGGGAGTTATCATACCTACCTGATCCGTATAGTTCTTAGGTAAACGTGCAGTAACTATTACTTCCGTACGTCCAGGAACGTTAAGGTTCTCTTTTAAAGTAACTGGGACAGGACCTTGAGAGGAAGACTGTACAAGCAAACAAGACATAGAGGAGATGTCACCCCCCGACCCATCATCCCAGGGGGCAGATACAGGCTTAGTGGGCAAAAGGGGGGTTTTACCATGGGAACCAAGGAGGAAATAGTGACCGGTCCCGTTACAGGAAAGGCGTAACTTATTAGAAGTTAAAAAATCCCAACCTAAAATACATTGCAATGGTTGAAGCAGGTGGTCAGATACGAGAAAATCACCGGGGTACAAAAGTAATGAAGTAGTTGAAAAAGACAATGTAGTTCGCACTGTCCCGTGCACCGGAAGGCATTGACCGGTAATGCCATAACATTTTTGAGAAGTCGTAGCTAAGTGTTGTTTGGGCCTAAGTTGTTCATAAATCTGGCGAGTAATGAAGGATTTCATTGATCCTGTGTCAATCAATGCGTGGACTTCAACACCACCCAAAGAACAGCAAATAAGGGGCTGGTTGGAAACTGAAGGAGAAACAGTAAAAATACGGGGGTGACCTTCAAGCCCGCCCATCATTGAGGCACCCCGTTGAAGTTTAAAGAATACATACCGTTAGCTGGTTGCATCGTGTTGTGTCCTGGAAGGTGGCGATTATTGGCGCACTGGGGCTGAGTGTGGCCCCATCCTAAGCATAATGAACACTGTGTGTCCCAAGGGCATTCACGGGCGAAATGCCCCAGCATATTGCAATTGTAGCAACGTCTGCGAGTGCCAGCGGTAGAAGCTCTGGAAGGAAAACTTGACGGCTTTCCCCGTCCACGGACATCTGAAGGAGCAGCGGCGCGAGAAAGGTGCCGATGCGGCTCTTGCAGAGCAGGCGGAGATGCCAGTGAGGCACGCAGCTCTCTTTGGTCAGCCGTGAGAGCGGCCACAGCAGCGGTTAAGTCTGCAATTGAGGAGGCCAGGTGGTCAGAATTGGGGTGGCTGACGGATTCTCGGGATTGTATAGCATGTGTTGATGCGACGTCTACGTCAGACTGGTGAACAGCACGGAAGCGCTGGACAAATGACAGCATTTCAGCTAAAGAAGGTGTTGGGTTGTGGTCCAGCAAGCGTAGCCGTAAATCAGAGGGCAAACCCCTCATAAATTGTCGAGACAGCAAAGCATCCCGGGCATCCACAGCAAGCTGAGGGTCCGCCTTGGAAAGGAGGTCCTTCAAATCCCACAGGAATAGAGATGGATCTTCATGAGGCCGTAGACGGCGTTGCTCGAAGATAGTATAATGCTTTTCGCGGTCGACGGCAGGGCAAAGTGCCGCACGTAAGTGCTCCACCAAATGGGCAAAAGAATCCTTTTGATCTTCGTCCAGGGAGTAGTAGTGGGACGCGGCGGGGCCACGTAGAAAGGCCGGGAGAATAGCCAACTTTTTGGCATCAGTCCATCCATTGGCAGTGGCGCAGCAGTCAAACTGACGTAACCATGAAGAAAAGTCTCCAGACTCAAACTTTTCAGGAGTGATCGAGGCCATAATGAAGAGCAGGCAACTAGCACAATAACAATACAACAAAAAAATCCAAGCCTCTGGTCTGTACCTCTGTCACCAATGTAACGTTACGGGGTTCAGCAGAACAGAGACGCAAGAAATAGTACACAGAATTTAACGTGATCTTTTCTCTGATTATTCTGAATCTGTTTTATATATTGTTCATTTCCAATTTTATATTGTACAGTCACATGCTCCCGATACCATGAGGCACGTGGCACTAGTATCACATGCGCATGATATCAGAAGGCACGTGAGAATCACTAGCATCATAATTATTAATGTAAAATGTCTATGTTCGTTACATAAGGCTATAGCCTTGGTATTTTGCCGTAAAATGACCAAATTTGAAAGTGATTGATTTTGATTGCAGATTGAAAAGTGATGAAATTGAGCGATTTTTGGCCAAAAAGTAAGGCTATAACCTTGGTACTTTTGCCGATAAATGACCAAAATTGAAATTGATTTACTGTGATTGCAGATTGAACAGTGACGAAAATCAGCGATTTTTGGCCAAAAAGTAAGGCTATAACCTTGGTATTTTTGCCGAAAAATGACCAAAGCTCACAGTGATTGATTTTGATTGCAGATTGAAAAGTGATGAAAATGAACGATTGTTGGCCAAAAAGTAAGCCTATAACCTTGGTATTTTGCCGTAAAATGACGAAATTTGAAATTGATTGAGTGTGACTGCAGATTGAAAAGTGATGAAAATGAGCGATGTTTGGCCGAAAAGTAAGGCTATAACCTTGGTATTTTTGCCGATAAATGACCAAAATTGAAATCGATTTACTGTGATTGCAGATTGAAAAGTGATGAAAATGAGCGACTTTTGGCCAAGAAGTAAGGCTATAACATTGGTAGTTTGCCGACAAATGACCAAAAGTGACAGTGATTGATTTTGATTGCAGATTGAAAAGTGATGACAATGAGCGATGTTTGGCCAAAAAGTAAGGCTATAGCCTTGGTAGTTTGCCGTAAAATGACCAAATTTGAAATTGATTGAGTGTGACTGCAGATTGAAAACTGATGAAAATGAGAGATGTTTGGCCAAAAAGTAAGGCTATAACCTTGGTATTTTTGCCGATAAATGACCAAAATTGACATTGATTTACTGTGATTGCAGATTGAAAAGTGATGAAAATCAGCGATTTTTGGCCAAAAAGTAAGGCCATAACCTTGGTATTCTCGCCGAAAAATTACCAAAGGTGACAGTGATTGATTGTGATTGCAGATTGAAAAGTGATGAAAATGAGCGATGTTTGGCCAAATAGTAAGGCAATAACCTTGGTATTTTTGCCGACAAATGACCAAAAGTGACAGTGATTGATTTTGATTGCCGATTCAAAAGTGATGAAAATGAGCGATGTTTGGCCAAATAGTAAGGCTATACCCTTGGTATTTTTGCCTATAAATGACCAAAATTGAAATTGATTTACTGTGATTGCAGATTGAAAACTGATGAAAATGAGCGATTTTTGGCGAAAAAGTAAGGCTATAACCTTGGTATTTTTGCCGACACATGACCAAAGGTGACAGTGATTGATTATGATTGCAGATTGAAAAGTGATGAAAATGAGCGATGTTTGGCCAAAAAGTAAGGCTATAGCCTTGGTAGTTTGCCGTAAACTGACCAAAAGTTGAAATTGATTGATTTTGATTGCAGATTGAAAAGTGATGAAAATGAGCGATGTTTGGCCAAATAGTAAGGCAATAACTTTGGTATTTTTGCCGACAAATGACCAAAAGTGACAGTGATTGATTTTGATTGAAGATTGAAAAGTGATGAAAATGAGCGATGTTTGGCCAAATAGTAAGGCTATAACCTTTGTATTTTGCCGAGAAATGACCAAAAGTGACAGTGATTGATTTTGATTGCAGATTGAAAAGTGATGAAAATGAACGATTGTTGGCCAAAAAGTACGGCTATAACCTTGGTATTTTGCCGAGAAATGACTAAAGGTGAGAGTGATTGATTTTGATTGCAGATTGAAAAGTGATGAAAATGAGCGATGTTTGGCTAAAAAGTAAGGCTATAGCCTTGGTAGTTTGCCGACAAATGACCAAAGGTGACAGTGATTGATTTTGATTGCTTATTGAAAAGTGATGAAAATGAGCGACTTTTGGCCAAAAAGTAAGGCTATAACATTGGTAGTTTGCCGACAAATGACAAAAACTGACAGTGATTGATTTTGATTGCAGATTGAACAGTGATGAAAATTAGCGATGTTTGGCCAAAAAGTAAGGCTATAGCCTTGGTATTTTGCCGTAAAATGACCAAATTTGAAAGTGATTGATTTTGATTGCAGATTGAAAAGTGATGAAATTGAGCGATTTTTGGCCAAAAAGTAAGGCTATAACCTTGGTACTTTTGCCGATAAATGACCAAAATTGAAATTGATTTACTGTGATTGCAGATTGAACAGTGACGAAAATCAGCGATTTTTGGCCAAAAAGTAAGGCTATAACCTTGGTATTTTTGCCGAAAAATGACCAAAGCTGACAGTGATTGATTTTGATTGCAGATTGAAAAGTGATGAAAATGAACGATTGTTGGCCAAAAAGTAAGGCTATGACCTTGGTATTTTGCCGTAAAATGACGAAATTTGAAATTGATTGAGTGTGACTGCAGATTGAAAAGTGATGAAAATGAGCGATGTTTGGCCGAAAAGTAAGGCTATAACCTTGGTATTTTTGCCGATAAATGACCAAATTTGAAATCGATTTACTGTGATTGCAGATTGAAAAGTGATGAAAATGAACGATTGTTGGCCAAAAAGTAAGGCTATAACCTTGGTAGTTTGCCGAAAAATGACCAAAAGTGACAGTGATTGATTTTGATTGCAGATTGACAAGTGATCAAAATGAGCGAGTTTTGGCCAAAAACTAAGGCAATAGCCTTGGTATTTTGCCGTAAAATGACCAAATTTGAAAGTGATTGATTTTGATTGCAGATTGAAAAGTGATGAAAATGAGCGACGTTTGGGCAAAAAGTAAGGCTATAACCTTGGTATTTTTGCAGTAAAATGACGAAATTTGAAATTGATTGAGTGTGACTGCAGATTGAAAAGTGATGAAAATTAGCGATGTTTGGCCAAAAAGTAAGGCTATAACCTTGGTATTTTTGCCGAAAAATGACCAAAGGTGACAGTGATTGATTTTGATTGCAGATTGAAAAGTGATGAAAATGAACGATTGTTGGCCAAAAAGTAAGGCTATAACATTGGTAGTTTGCCGACAAATGACCAAAAGTGACAGTGATTGATTTCGATTGCAGATTGAAAAGTGATGAAAATGAACGATTGTTGGCCAAAAAGTAAGGCTATAACCTTGGTAGTTTGCCGACAAATGACCAACAGTGACAGTGATTGATTTTGGGTGCAGATCGAAAAGTGATGAAAATGAGCGATTTTTGGCCAAAATGTAAGGCTATAACCTTGGTACTTTTGCCGATAAATGACCAAAATTGAAATTGATTTACTGTGATTGCAGATTGAACAGTGACGAAAATCAGCGATTTTTGGCCAAAAAGTAAGGCTATAACCTTGGTATTTTTGCCGAAAAATGACCAAAGCTGACAGTGATTGATTTTGCTTGCAGATTGAAAAGTGATGAAAATGAACGATTGTTGGCCAAAAAGTAAGGCTATAACCTTGGTATTTTGCCGTAAAATGACGAAATTTGAAATTGATTGAGTGTGACTGCAGATTGAAAAGTGATGAAAATGAGCGATGTTTGGCCGAAAAGTAAGGCTATAACCTTGGTATTTTTGCCGATAAATGACCAAATTTGAAATCGATTTACTGTGATTGCAGATTGAAAAGTGATGAAAATGAACGATTGTTGGCCAAAAAGTAAGGCTATAACCTTGGTAGTTTGCCGAAAAATGACCAAAAGTGACAGTGATTGATTTTGATTGCAGATTGACAAGTGATCAAAATGAGCGAGTTTTGGCCAAAAACTAAGGCAATAGCCTTGGTATTTTGCCGTAAAATGACCAAATTTGAAAGTGATTGATTTTGATTGCAGATTGAAAAGTGATGAAAATGAGCGACGTTTGGGCAAAAAGTAAGGCTATAACCTTGGTATTTTTGCAGTAAAATGACGAAATTTGAAATTGATTGAGTGTGACTGCAGATTGAAAAGTGATGAAAATTAGCGATGTTTGGCCAAAAAGTAAGGCTATAACCTTGGTATTTTTGCCGAAAAATGACCAAAGGTGACAGTGATTGATTTTGATTGCAGATTGAAAAGTGATGAAAATGAACGATTGTTGGCCAAAAAGTAAGGCTATAACATTGGTAGTTTGCCGACAAATGACCAAAAGTGACAGTGATTGATTTTGATTGCAGATTGAAAAGTGATGAAAATGAACGATTGTTGGCCAAAAAGTAAGGCTATAACCTTGGTAGTTTGCCGACAAATGACCAACAGTGACAGTGATTGATTTTGGGTGCAGATCGAAAAGTGATGAAAATGAGCGATTTTTGGCCAAAATGTAAGGCTATAACCTTGGTAGTTTGCCGTAAAATGACCAAATTTGAAAGTGATTGATTTTGATTGCAGATTGAAAAGTGATGAAAATGAGCGACGTTTGGGCAAAAAGTAAGGCTATAACCTTGGTATTTTTGCAGTAAAATGACGAAATTTGAAATTGATTGAGTGTGACTGCAGATTGAAAAGTGATGAAAATTAGCGATGTTTGGCCAAAAAGTAAGGCTATAACCTTGGTATTTTTGCCGATAAATGACCACTATTGAAATTGATTTACTGTGATTGCAGATTGAAAAGTGATGACAATGAGCGATTTTTGGCTAAAAAGTAAGGCTATAACCTTGGTATTTTTGCCGAAAAATGACCAAAGGTGACAGTGATTGATGTTGATTGCAGATTGAAAAGTGATGAAAATGAACGATTGTTGGCCAAAAAGTAAGGCTATAACCTTGGTAGTTTGCCGACAAATGACCAACAGTGACAGTGATTGATTTTGGGTGCAGATCGAAAAGTGATGAAAATGAGCGATTTTTGGCCAAAATGTAAGGCTATAACCTTGGTAGTTTGCCGTAAAATGACCAAATTTGAAATTGAGTGATTTTGATTGCAGATTGAAAAGTGATGAAAATGAGCGACTTTTGGCCAAAAAGTAAGGCTATAACATTGGTAGTTTGCCGACAAATGACCAAAAGTGACAGTGATTGATTTTGATTGCAGATTGAAAAGTGATGAAAATGAGCGAGTTTTGGCCAAAAACTAAGGCTATAGCCTTGGTATTTTGCCGTAAAATGACCAAATTTGAAATTGATTGATTTTGATTGCAGATTGAAAAGTGATGAAAATGAGTGACTTTTGGACAAAAAGTAAGGCTATAACATTGGTAGGTTGCCGACAAATGAACAAAAGTGACAGTGATTGATTTTGATTGCAGATTGAAAAGTGATGAAAATGAGCGATTTTTGGCCAAATAGTAAGGCTATAACCTTGGTATTTTGCCGAGAAATGACCAAAAGTGACAGTGATTGATTTTGATTGCAGATTGAAAAGTGATGAAACTGATTGATTTGTGGCCAAATAGTAAGGCTATAACCTTGGTATTTTGCCGTAAAATGACCAAATTTGAAATGGATTGATTTTCATTGCAGATTGAAAAGTGATGGAAATGAGCGATTGTTGGCCAAAGAGTAAGGCTATAGCCTTGGTATTTTGCCGTAAAATGACCAAATTTGAAATTGATTGAGTGTGACTGCAGATTGAAAAGTGATGAAAATGAGCGATGTTTGGCCAAAAAGTAAGGCTATAACCTTGGTATTATTGCCGATAAATGAGTAAAATTGAAATTGATTTACTGTGATTGCAGATTGACAAGTGATGACAATGAGCGATTTTTGGCCAAAAAGTAAGCCTATAACCTTGGTATTTATGCCGAAAAATGAACACAGATGACAGTGAGTGATTTTGATTGCAGATTGAAAAGTGATGAAAATGAGCCATTTGTGGCCGAATAGTAAGGTTATAGCCTTGGTATTTTGCCGTAAAATGACCAAATTTGAAATTGATTGAGTGTGACTGCAGATTGAAAAGTGATGAAAATGAGCGACTTTTGGCCAAAAAGTAAGGCTATAACATTGGTAGTTTGCCGACAAATGACCAAAAGTGACAGTGATTGATTTTGATTGCAGATTGAAAAGTGATGACAATGAGCGATTTTGGCCAAATAGTAAGGCTATAACCTTGGTATTTTGCCGAGAAATGACCAAAAGTGACAGTGATTGATTTTGATTGCAGATTGAAAAGTGATGAAAATGAGCGATGTTTGGCTAAAAAGTAAGGCTATAGCCTTGGTAGTTTGCCGACAAATGACCAAAGGTGACAGTGATTGATTTTGATTGCTTATTGAAAAGTGATGAAAATGAGCGACTTTTGGCCAAAAAGTAAGGCTATAACATTGGTAGTTTGCCGACAAATGACAAAAACTGACAGTGATTGATTTTGATTGCAGATTGAACAGTGATGAAAATTAGCGATGTTTGGCCAAAAAGTAAGGCTATAGCCTTGGTATTTTGCCGTAAAATGACCAAATTTGAAAGTGATTGATTTTGATTGCAGATTGAAAAGTGATGAAATTGAGCGATTTTTGGCCAAAAAGTAAGGCTATAACCTTGGTACTTTTGCCGATAAATGACCAAAATTGAAATTGATTTACTGTGATTGCAGATTGAACAGTGACGAAAATCAGCGATTTTTGGCCAAAAAGTAAGGCTATAACCTTGGTATTTTTGCCGAAAAATGACCAAAGCTGACAGTGATTGATTTTGATTGCAGATTGAAAAGTGATGAAAATGAACGATTGTTGGCCAAAAAGTAAGGCTATAACCTTGGTATTTTGCCGTAAAATGACGAAATTTGAAATTGATTGAGTGTGACTGCAGATTGAAAAGTGATGAAAATGAGCGATGTTTGGCCGAAAAGTAAGGCTATAACCTTGGTATTTTTGCCGATAAATGACCAAATTTGAAATCGATTTACTGTGATTGCAGATTGAAAAGTGATGAAAATGAACGATTGTTGGCCAAAAAGTAAGGCTATAACCTTGGTAGTTTGCCGAAAAATGACCAAAAGTGACAGTGATTGATTTTGATTGCGGATTGACAAGTGATCAAAATGAGCGAGTTTTGGCCAAAAACTAAGGCAATAGCCTTGGTATTTTGCCGTAAAATGACCAAATTTGAAAGTGATTGATTTTGATTGCAGATTGAAAAGTGATGAAAATGAGCGACGTTTGGGCAAAAAGTAAGGCTATAACCTTGGTATTTTTGCAGTAAAATGACGAAATTTGAAATTGATTGAGTGTGACTGCAGATTGAAAAGTGATGAAAATTAGCGATGTTTGGCCAAAAAGTAAGGCTATAACCTTGGTATTTTTGCCGAAAAATGACCAAAGGTGACAGTGATTGATTTTGATTGCAGATTGAAAAGTGATGAAAATGAACGATTGTTGGCCAAAAAGTAAGGCTATAACATTGGTAGTTTGCCGACAAATGACCAAAAGTGACAGTGATTGATTTTGATTGCAGATTGAAAAGTGATGAAAATGAACGATTGTTGGCCAAAAAGTAAGGCTATAACCTTGGTAGTTTGCCGACAAATGACCAACAGTGACAGTGATTGATTTTGGGTGCAGATCGAAAAGTGATGAAAATGAGCGATTTTTGGCCAAAATGTAAGGCTATAACCTTGGTACTTTTGCCGATAAATGACCAAAATTGAAATTGATTTACTGTGATTGCAGATTGAACAGTGACGAAAATCAGCGATTTTTGGCCAAAAAGTAAGGCTATAACCTTGGTATTTTTGCCGAAAAATGACCAAAGCTGACAGTGATTGATTTTGCTTGCAGATTGAAAAGTGATGAAAATGAACGATTGTTGGCCAAAAAGTAAGGCTATAACCTTGGTATTTTGCCGTAAAATGACGAAATTTGAAATTGATTGAGTGTGACTGCAGATTGAAAAGTGATGAAAATGAGCGATGTTTGGCCGAAAAGTAAGGCTATAACCTTGGTATTTTTGCCGATAAATGACCAAATTTGAAATCGATTTACTGTGATTGCAGATTGAAAAGTGATGAAAATGAACGATTGTTGGCCAAAAAGTAAGGCTATAACCTTGGTAGTTTGCCGAAAAATGACCAAAAGTGACAGTGATTGATTTTGATTGCAGATTGACAAGTGATCAAAATGAGCGAGTTTTGGCCAAAAACTAAGGCAATAGCCTTGGTATTTTGCCGTAAAATGACCAAATTTGAAAGTGATTGATTTTGATTGCAGATTGAAAAGTGATGAAAATGAGCGACGTTTGGGCAAAAAGTAAGGCTATAACCTTGGTATTTTTGCAGTAAAATGACGAAATTTGAAATTGATTGAGTGTGACTGCAGATTGAAAAGTGATGAAAATTAGCGATGTTTGGCCAAAAAGTAAGGCTATAACCTTGGTATTTTTGCCGAAAAATGACCAAAGGTGACAGTGATTGATTTTGATTGCAGATTGAAAAGTGATGAAAATGAACGATTGTTGGCCAAAAAGTAAGGCTATAACATTGGTAGTTTGCCGACAAATGACCAAAAGTGACAGTGATTGATTTTGATTGCAGATTGAAAAGTGATGAAAATGAACGATTGTTGGCCAAAAAGTAAGGCTATAACCTTGGTAGTTTGCCGACAAATGACCAACAGTGACAGTGATTGATTTTGGGTGCAGATCGAAAAGTGATGAAAATGAGCGATTTTTGGCCAAAATGTAAGGCTATAACCTTGGTAGTTTGCCGTAAAATGACCAAATTTGAAAGTGATTGATTTTGATTGCAGATTGAAAAGTGATGAAAATGAGCGACGTTTGGGCAAAAAGTAAGGCTATAACCTTGGTATTTTTGCAGTAAAATGACGAAATTTGAAATTGATTGAGTGTGACTGCAGATTGAAAAGTGATGAAAATTAGCGATGTTTGGCCAAAAAGTAAGGCTATAACCTTGGTATTTTTGCCGATAAATGACCACTATTGAAATTGATTTACTGTGATTGCAGATTGAAAAGTGATGACAATGAGCGATTTTTGGCTAAAAAGTAAGGCTATAACCTTGGTATTTTTGCCGAAAAATGACCAAAGGTGACAGTGATTGATGTTGATTGCAGATTGAAAAGTGATGAAAATGAACGATTGTTGGCCAAAAAGTAAGGCTATAACCTTGGTAGTTTGCCGACAAATGACCAACAGTGACAGTGATTGATTTTGGGTGCAGATCGAAAAGTGATGAAAATGAGCGATTTTTGGCCAAAATGTAAGGCTATAACCTTGGTAGTTTGCCGTAAAATGACCAAATTTGAAATTGAGTGATTTTGATTGCAGATTGAAAAGTGATGAAAATGAGCGACTTTTGGCCAAAAAGTAAGGCTATAACATTGGTAGTTTGCCGACAAATGACCAAAAGTGACAGTGATTGATTTTGATTGCAGATTGAAAAGTGATGAAAATGAGCGAGTTTTGGCCAAAAACTAAGGCTATAGCCTTGGTATTTTGCCGTAAAATGACCAAATTTGAAATTGATTGATTTTGATTGCAGATTGAAAAGTGATGAAAATGAGTGACTTTTGGACAAAAAGTAAGGCTATAACATTGGTAGGTTGCCGACAAATGAACAAAAGTGACAGTGATTGATTTTGATTGCAGATTGAAAAGTGATGAAAATGAGCGATTTTTGGCCAAATAGTAAGGCTATAACCTTGGTATTTTGCCGAGAAATGACCAAAAGTGACAGTGATTGATTTTGATTGCAGATTGAAAAGTGATGAAACTGATTGATTTGTGGCCAAATAGTAAGGCTATAACCTTGGTATTTTGCCGTAAAATGACCAAATTTGAAATGGATTGATTTTCATTGCAGATTGAAAAGTGATGGAAATGAGCGATTGTTGGCCAAAGAGTAAGGCTATAGCCTTGGTATTTTGCCGTAAAATGACCAAATTTGAAATTGATTGAGTGTGACTGCAGATTGAAAAGTGATGAAAATGAGCGATGTTTGGCCAAAAAGTAAGGCTATAACCTTGGTATTATTGCCGATAAATGAGTAAAATTGAAATTGATTTACTGTGATTGCAGATTGACAAGTGATGACAATGAGCGATTTTTGGCCAAAAAGTAAGCCTATAACCTTGGTATTTATGCCGAAAAATGAACACAGATGACAGTGAGTGATTTTGATTGCAGATTGAAAAGTGATGAAAATGAGCCATTTGTGGCCGAATAGTAAGGTTATAGCCTTGGTATTTTGCCGTAAAATGACCAAATTTGAAATTGATTGAGTGTGACTGCAGATTGAAAAGTGATGAAAATGAGCGACTTTTGGCCAAAAAGTAAGGCTATAACATTGGTAGTTTGCCGACAAATGACCAAAAGTGACAGTGATTGATTTTGATTGCAGATTGAAAAGTGATGACAATGAGCGATTTTGGCCAAATAGTAAGGCTATAACCTTGGTATTTTGCCGAGAAATGACCAAAAGTGACAGTGATTGATTTTGATTGCAGATTGAAAAGTGATGAAAATGAGCGATTGTTGGCCAAATAGTAAGGCTGTAACCTTAGTATTTTGCCGAGAAATGATCAAAAGTGACAGGGATTGATTGTGATTGCAGATTGAAAAGTGATGAAAATGAGCGACTTTTGGCCAAACAGTAAGGCTATAACATTGGTAGTTTGCCGACAAATGACCAAAAGTGACAGTGATTGATTTTGATTGCAGATTGAAAAGTGATGAAAATGAGCGATGTTTGGCCAAAAAGTAAGGCTATAACCTTGGTATTATTGCCGATAAATGACCAAAATTGAAATTGATTTACTGTGATTCCAGATTGAAAAGTGATGACAATGAGCGATTTTTGGCCAAAAAGTAAGCCTATAACCTTGGTATTTATGCCGAAAAATGAACACAGGTGACAGTGAGTGATTTTGATTGCAGATTGAAAAGTGATGAAAATGAGCCATTTGTGGCCGAATAGTAAGGTTATAGCCTTTGTATTTTGCCGTAAAATGACCAAATTTGAAATTGATTGAGTGTGACTGCAGATTGAAAAGTGATGAAAATGAGCGACTTTTGGCCAAACAGTAAGGCTATAACATTGGTAGTTTGCCGACAAATGACCAACAGTGACAGTGATTGATTTTGATTGCAGATTGAAAAGTGATGACAATGAGCGATTTTGGCCAAATAATAAGGCTATAACCTTGGTATTTTGCCGAGAAATGACCAAAAGTGACAGTGATTGATTTTGATTGCAGATTGAAAAGTGATGAAAATGAACGATTGTTGGCCAAAAAGTAAGGATATAACCTTGGTAGTTTGCCGAAAAATGACCAAAAGTGACAGTGATTGATTTTGATTGCAGATTGAAAAGTGATGAAAATGAGCGAGTTTTGGCCAAAAACTAAGGCTATAGCCTTGGTATTTTGCTGTAAAATGACCAAATTTGAAATTGATTGAGTGTGACAGCAGATTGACAAGTGATGACAATGAGCGATGTTTGGCCAAAAAGTAAGGCTATAACCTTGGCATTTTTGCCGTAAAATGACCAAATTTGAAATTGGTTGATTTTGATTGCAGATTGAAAAGTGATGAAAATGAGCGATTTTTGGCCAAAGAGTAAGGCTATAACCTTGGTAGTTTGCCGACAAATGACCAAAAGTGACAGTGATTGATTCTGATTGCAGATTGAAAAGTGATGAAAATGAGCGATGTTTGGCCAAAAAGTAAGGCTATAACCTTGGCATTTTTGCCGTAAAATGACCAAAGTTGACATTGGTTGATTTTGATTGCAGATTGAAAAGTGATGAAAATGAGCGACTTTCCGCCAAAAAGTAAGGCTATAACATTGGTAGTTTGCCGACAAATGACCAAAAGTGACAGTGATTGATTTTGATTTCAGATTGAAAAGTGATGAAAATGAGCGATTGTTGGCCAAATAGTAAGGCTATAACCTTAGTATTTTGCCGAGAAATGATCAAAAGTGACAGGGATTGATTTTGATTGCAGATTGAAAAGTGATGAAAATGAGCGATGTTTGGCCAAGAAGTAAGGGTATAGCCTTTGTGTTTTGCCCTAAAATGACCAAATTTGAAAGTGATTGATTTTGATTGCAGATTGAAAAGTGATGAAAATGAGCGATGTTTGGCCAAAAAGTAAGGCTATAACCTTGGTATTTTTGCCGATAAATGACCAAAGGTGACAGTGATTGATTTTGATTGCAGATTGAAAAGTGATGAAAGTGAACGATTGTTGGCCAACAAGAAAGGCTATAGCCTTGGTAGTTTGCCGAAAAATGACCAAACTTGAAATCGATTGATTTTGATTGCGGATTGAAAAGTGATGAAAATGAGCGATGTTTGGCCAAAAAGTAAGGCTATAACCTTGGTATTTTGCAGATAAATGACCAAAATTGAAATTGATTGAGTGTGACTGCAGATTGAAAAGTGATGGAAATGAACGATTGTTGGCCAAAAAGTAAGGCTATAACCTTGGTATTTTGCCGAGAAATGACCAAAAGTGCCAGTGACTGATTTTGATTGCAGATTGAAAAGTGATGAAAGTGAACGATTGTTGGCCAAAAAGTAAGGGTATAACCTTGGTAGTTTGCCGAAAAATGACCAAAAGTGACAGATGTTGAGTTTGATTTCAGTTTGAAAAGTGATGAAACTGAACGATTTTTGGCCAAAAAGTAAGGGTATAACCTTGGTAGTTTGCCGAAAAATGACCAAAAGTGACAGTTGTTGATTTTGATTGCAGATTGAGAAATGATGACAATGAGCGATCGTTGGCCAAAAAGTAAGGCTATAACCTTGGTATTTTGCAGATAAATGACCAAAATTGAAATTGATTGAGTGTGACTGCAGATTGAAAAGTGATGGAAATGAACGATTGTTGGCCAAAAAGTAAGGCTATAACCTTGGTATTTTGCCGAGAAATGACCAAAAGTGCCAGTGATTGATTTTGATTGCAGATTGAAAAGTGATGAAAGTGAACGATTGTTGGCCAAAAAGTAAGGGTATAACCTTGGTAGTTTGCCGAAAAATGACCAAAAGTGACAGATGTTGAGTTTGATTTCAGTTTGAAAAGTGATGAAACTGAACGATTTTTGGCCAAAAAGTAAGGCTATAACCTTGGTAGTTTGCCGAAAAATGACCAAAAGTGACAGTTGTTGATTTTGATTGCAGATTGAGAAATGATGACAATGAGCGATCGTTGGCCAAAAAGTAAGGCTATAACATTGGCATTTTGCCGCAAAATGACCAAAATTGAAATTGATTGAGTGTGACTGCAGATTGAAAAGTGATGAAAATGAGCGATGTTTGGCCAAAAAGGAAGGCTATAACCTTGGTATGTTTGCCGACAAATGACCAAAAGTGACAGTGATTGATTTTGATTGGAGATTGAAAAGTGATGAAAGTGAACGATTGTTGGCCAAAAAGTAATGCTATAGCCTTGGTATTTTGCCGTAAAATGACCAAATTTGAAATTGATTGATTTTGATTGCAGATTGAAAAGTGATGAAAATGAGCGACGTTTGGCCAAAAAGTAAGGCTATAACATTGGTAGTTTGCCGAAAAATGACCAAACTTGTAATCGATTGATTTTGATTGCGGATTGAAAAGTGATGAACATGAGCGCTTTTTGGCGAAATAGTAAGGTTATAACCTTGGTAGTTTTGAAGTTAAATGACCAGAAGTGACAGGTTTTGAATTTGATTTCTGATTGAAAAGTGATGAGAATGAGCGATGTTTGGCCAAAAAGTAAGGCTATAGCGTTGGCATTTTGCCGTAAAATGACCAAATTTGAAATTGATTGAGTGTGACTGCAGATTGAAAAGTGATGAAAATGAGCGATGTTTGGCCAAAAAGTAAGGCTAAAACCTTGGTATTTTTGCCGATAAATGACCAAAATTGAAATTGATTGACTGTGATTGCAGATTGAAAAGTGATGAAAATGAGCGATTTTTGGCCAAAAAGTAAGGCTATAACCTTGGTATTTTTGCCGAAAAATGACCAAAGGTGACAGTGATTGATTTTGATTGCAGATTGAAAAGTGATGAAAGTGAACGATTGTTGGCAAAGAAGTAAGGCTATAGCCTTGGTATTTTGCCGTAAACTGACCAAATTTGAAATTGATTGATTTTGATTGCAGATTGAAAAGTGATGGAAATGAGCGACGTTTGGCCAAAAAGTAAGGCTATAACATTGGTATTTTTGCCGAAAAATGACCAAATTTGAAATTGATTGAGTGTGACTGCAGCTTGAAAAGTGATGAAAATGAGCGATTTTTGGCCAAATAGTAAGGCTATAACCTTGGTATTTTGCCGACAAATGACCAAACTTGAAATCGATTGATTTTGATTGCGGATTGAAAAGTGATGAAAATGAGCGATGTGTAGCCAAATAGTAAGGCTATAACCGTGGTAGTTTGCCGAAAAATGACCAAACTTGAAATCGATTGATTTTGATTGCGGATTGAAAAGTGATGAAACTGAGCGATGTTTGGCCAAATAGTAAGGCTATAACCTTGGTATTTTGCCGAAAAATGACCAAAATTGACATTGATTGAGTGTGACTGCTGATTGAAAAGTGATGGAAATGAGCGATTTTTGGCCAAAAAGTAAGGCTATAGCCTTGGTATTTTGCCGATAAATGACCAAAATTGACATTGATTGACTGTGATTGCAGATTGAAAAGTGATGAAAATGAGCGATGTTTGGCCAAAAAGTAAGGCTATAACCTTGGTATTTTTGCCGAAAAATGACCAAAGGTGACAGTGATTGATTTTGATTGCAGATTGAAAAGTGATGAAAGTGAACGATTGTTGGCAAAGAAGTAAGGCTATAGCCTTGGTATTTTGCCGTAAAATGACCAAATTTGAAATTGATTGATTTTGATTGCAGATTGAAAAGTGATGGAAATGAGCGACGTTTGGCCAAAAAGTAAGGCTATAACATTGGTATTTTTGCCGAAAAATGACCAAATTTGAAATTGATTGAGTGTGACTGCAGCTTGAAAAGTGATGAAAATGAGCGATTTTTGGCCAAGTAGTAAGGCTATAACCTTGGTATTTTGCCGACAAATGACCAAACTTGAAATCGATTGATTTTGATTGCGGATTGAAAAGTGATGAAAATGAGCGATGTGTAGCCAAATAGTAAGGCTATAACCGTGGTAGTTTGCCGAAAAATGACCAAACTTGAAATCGATTGATTTTGATTGCGGATTGAAAAGTGATGAAAATGAGCGATGTTTGGCCAAATAGTAAGGCTATAACCTTGGTATTTTGCCGAAAAATGACCAAAATTGACATTGATTGAGTGTGACTGCTGATTGAAAAGTGATGGAAATGAGCGATTTTTGGCCAAAAAGTAAGGCTATAGCCTTGGTATTTTGCCGTAAAATGACCAAACTTGAAATTGATTGAGTGTGACTGCAGATTGAAAAGTGATGAAAATGAGCGATGTTTGGCCAACAAGTAAGGCTATAGCCTTGGTATTTTGCCGTAAAATGACCAAATTTGAAATTGATTGAGTGTGACTGCAGATTGAAAAGTGATGAAAATGAGCGATGTTTGGCCAAAAAGTAAGGGTATAACCTTGGTATTTTTGCCGATAAATGACCACTATTGAAATTGATTTACTGTGATTGCAGATTGAAAAGTGATGAAAATCAGCGATGTTTCGCCAAAAAGTAAGGCTATAACCTTGGTATTTTTGCCGAAAAATGACCAAAGGTGACAGTGATTGATTTTGATTGCAGATTGAAAAGTGATGAAAGTGAACGATTGTTGGCCAAAAAGTAAGGCTATAGCCTTGGTATTGTGCCGTAAATTGACCAAATTTGAAATTGATTGAGTGTGATTGCAGATTGAAAAGTGATGAAAATGAGCGACGTTTGGCCAAAAAGTAAGGCTATAACATTGGTAGTTTGCCGACAAATGACCAAAAGTGACAGTGATTGATTTTGATTGCAGATTGAAAAGTGATGCAAATGAGCGATGTTTGGCCAAGAAGTAAGGGTATAACCTTTGTATTTTGCCGAGAAATGACCAAAATTGAAATTGATTGATTTTGATAGCAGATTGAAAAGTGATGGAAATGAACGACTTTTGGCCAAAAAGTAAGGCTATAACCTTGGTATTTTGCCGAGAAATGACCAAAAGTGCCAGTGATTGATTTTGATTGCAGATTGAAAAGTGATGAAAATGAGCGATGTTTGGCCAAAAAGTAAGGCTATAGCCTTGGTATTTTGCCGTAAAATGACCAACATTGAAATTGATTGATTGTGATTGCAGATTGAAAAGTAATGGAAATGAACGATTTTTGGCCAAAAAGTAAGGCTATAGCCTTGGTATTTTTGCCGATAAATGACCAAAATTGAAATTGATTTACTGTGATTGCAGATTGAAAAATTATGAAAATCAGCGATTTTTGGCGAAAAAGAAGGCTATAACCTTGGTATTTTTGCCGAAAAATGACCAAAGGTGACAGTGATTGATTTTGATTGCAAATTGAAAAGTGATGAAAGTGAACGATTGTTGGCCAAAAAGTAAGGCTATAGCCTTGGTATTTTGCCGTAAAATGACCAAATTTGAAATTGATTGATTTTGATTGCAGATTGAAAAGTGATGAAAATGAGCGACGTTTGGCCAAAAAGTACGGCTATAACATTGGTAGTTTGCCGACAAATGACCAAAAGTGACAGTGATTGATTTTGATTGCAGATTGAAAAGTGATCAAAATGAGCGATGTTTGGCCAAAAAGTAAGGGTATAGCCTTGGTATTTTGCCGTAAAATGACCAAAATTGAAATTGATTGAGTGTGAGTGCAGAGTGAAAAGTGATGAAAATGAACGATTTTTGGCCAAAAAGTAAGGCTATAACCTTGGTATGTTTCCCGACAAATGACCAAAAGTGACAATGATTGATTTTGATTGCAGATTGAAAAGTGATGAAAATGAGCGATTGTTGGCCAAAAAGTAAGGCTATAGCCTTGGTATTTTGCCGTAAAATGACCAAATTTGAAAGTGATTGATTTTGATTGCAGATTGACAAGTGATGACAATGAGCGACTTTTGGCCAAATAGTAAGGCTATAACCTTGGTATTTTGCCGAGAAATGACCAAAATTGAAATAGATTGATTTTGATTGCAGATTGAAAAGTGATGAAAATGAGCGATTTGTGGCCAAAAAGTAAGGCTATAACCTTGGTAGTTTGCAGAGAAATGACCAAGATTGAAATTGATTGATTTTGATTGCAGATTGAAAAGTGATGAAAATGAGCGAT
Source organism: Mastigias papua (assembly GCA_964019165.1). NCBI lineage: Eukaryota > Metazoa > Cnidaria > Scyphozoa > Rhizostomeae > Mastigiidae > Mastigias > Mastigias papua. Next base: position 1,633,659 of record OZ025273.1, on the reverse strand, counting down.
GTTTGGCCAAAAAGTAAGGGTATAGCCTTGGTATTTTGCCGTAAAATGACCAAATTTGAAAGTGATTGATTTTGATTGCAGATTGAAAAGTGATGAAAATGAGCGATGTTTGGCCAAAAAGTAAGGCTATAGCCTTGGTATTTTGCCGTAAAATGACCAAATTTGAAAGTGATTGATTTTGATTGCAGACTGAAAAGTGATGAAAATGAGCGATGTTTGGCCAAAAAGTAAGGCTATGGCCTTGGTAGTTTGCCGAAAAAAGACCAAAAGTGACAGTGATTGATTTTGATTGCAGATTGAAAAGTGATGAAAATGAGCGATGTTTGGCCAAAAAGTAAGGGTATAGCCTTGGTATTTTGCCGTAAAATGACCAAATTTGAAAGTGATTGATTTTGATTGCAGATTGAAAAGTGATGAAAATGAGCGATTTTTGGCCAAAAAGTAAGGCAATAACCTTGGTATTTTTGCCAAGAAATGACCAAAATTGAAATTGATTGAGTGTGACTGCAGATTGAAAAGTGATGAAAATGAACGATTTTTGGCCAAAAAGTAAGGCTATAGCCTTGGTATTTTGCCGTAAAATGACCAAAATTGAAATTGATTGAGTGTGAGTGCAGATTGAAAAGTGATGAAAATGAACGATTGTTGGCCAAAAAGTAAGGCTATAACCTTGGTATGTTTCCCGACAAATGACCAAAAGTGACAGTGATTGATTTTGATTGCAGATTGAAAAGTGATGAAAATGAGCGATTGTTGGCCAAAAAGTAAGGCTATAACATTGGTATTTTGCCGTAAACTGACCAAATTTGAAATTGATTGAGTTTGATTGCAGATTGAAAAGTGATGAAAATGAGCGACGTTTGGCCAAAAAGTACGGCTATAACATTGGTAGTTTGCCGACAAATGACCAAAAGTGACAGTGATTGATTTTGATTGCAGATTGAAAAGTGATGAAAATGAGCGATGTTTGGCCAAAAAGTAAGGGTATAGCCTTGGTATTTTGCCGTAAAATGACCAAATTTGAAAGTGATTGATTTTGATTGCAGATTGAAAAGTGATGAAAATGAGCGATGTTTGGCCAAAAAGTAAGGCTATAGCCTTGGTATTTTGCCGTAAAATGACCAAATTTGAAAGTGATTGATTTTGATTGCAGATTGAAAAGTGATGAAAATGAGCGATGTTTGGCCAAAAAGTAAGGCTATGGCCTTGGTAGTTTGCCGAAAAAAGACCAAACGTGACAGTGAGTGATTTTGATTGCAGATTGAAAAGTGATGAAATTGAGCGATGTTTGGCCAAAAAGTAAGGGTATAGCCTTGGTATTTTGCCGTAAAATGACCAAATTTGAAAGTGATTGATTTTGATTGCAGATTGAAAAGTGATGAAAATCAGCGATTTTTGGCGAAAAAGTAAGGCTATAACCTTGGTATTTTTGCCGAAAAATGACCAAAGGTGACAGTGATTGATTTTGATTGCAGATTGAAAAGTGATGAAAATGAACGATTTTTGGCCAAAAAGTAAGGCTATAGCCTTGGTATTTTGCCGTGAAATGACCAAAATTGAAATTGATTGAGTGTGAGTGCAGATTGAAAAGTGATGAAAATGAACGATTGTTGGCCAAAAAGTAAGGCTATAACCTTGGTATGTTTCCCGACAAATGACCAAAAGTGACAGTGATTGATTTTGATTGCAGATTGAAAAGTGATGAAAATGAGCGATTGTTGGCCAAAAAGTAAGGCTATAACATTGGTATTTTGCCGTAAACTGACCAAATTTGAAATTGATTGAGTTTGATTGCAGATTGAAAAGTGATGAAAATGAGCGACGTTTGGCCAAAAAGTACGGCTATAACATTGGTAGTTTGCCGACAAATGACCAAAAGTGACAGTGATTGATTTTGATTGCAGATTGAAAAGTGATCAAAATGAGCGATGTTTGGCCAAAAAGTAAGGGTATAGCCTTGGTAGTTTGCCGTAAAATGACCAAATTTGAAAGTGATTGATCTTGATTGCAGATTGAAAAGTGATGAAAATGAGCGATGTTTGGCCAAAAAGTAAGGCTATAGCCTTGGTATTTTGCCGTAAAATGACCAAATTTGAAAGTGATTGATTTTGATTGCAGATTGAAAAGTGATGAAAATGAGCGATGTTTGGCCAAAAAGTAAGGCTATGGCCTTGGTAGTTTGCCGAAAAAAGACCAAACGTGACAGTGATTGATTTTGATTGCAGATTGAAAAGTGATGAAATTGAGCGATGTTTGGCCAAAAAGTAAGGGTATAGCCTTGGTATTTTGCCGTAAAATGACCACAATTGAAATTGATTGAGTGTGACTGCAGATTGAAAAGTGATGAAAATGAACGATTTTTGGCCAAAAAGTAAGGCTATAACCTTGGTATTTTGCCGAGAAATGACCAAATTTGAAATTGATTGAGTGTGATTGCAGATTGAAAAGTGATGAAAATGAGCGATGTTTGGCCAAAAAGTAAGGCTATAACCTTGGTATGTTTCCCGACAAATGACCAAAAGTGACAGTGATTGATTTTGATTGCATATTGAAAAGTGATGAAAATGAGCGCTTTTTGGCCAAATAGTAAGGTTATAAACTTGGTAGTTTTGCCGTTAAATGACCAGAAGTGACAGGTTTTGAATTTGAGTTCAGATTGAAAAGTGATCAAAATGAGCGATTTTTGGCCAAATAGTAAGGCTATAACCTTGGTATGTTTATCGACAAATGACCAAAAGTGACAGTGATTGATTTTGATTGCAGATTGAAAAGTGATGAAAATGAGCGATGTTTGGCCAAAAAGTAAGGCTATAGCCTTGGTATTTTGACGTACAATGACCAAATTTGAAATTGATTGAGTGTGACTGCAGAGTGAAAAGTGATGAAAATGAACGATTTTTGGCCAAAAAGTAAGGCTATAACCTTGGTATGTTTCCCGACAAATGACCAAAAGTGACAATGATTGATTTTGATTGCAGATTGAAAAGTGATGAAAATGAGCGATTGTTGGCCAAAAAGTAAGGCTATAGCCTTGGTATTTTGCCGTAAAATGACCAAATTTGAAAGTGATTGATTTTGATTGCAGATTGACAAGTGATGACAATGAGCGACTTTTGGCCAAATAGTAAGGCTATAACCTTGGTATTTTGCCGAGAAATGACCAAAATTGAAATAGATTGATTTTGATTGCAGATTGAAAAGTGATGAAAATGAGCGATTTGTGGCCAAAAAGTAAGGCTATAACCTTGGTAGTTTGCAGAGAAATGACCAAGATTGAAATTGATTGATTTTGATTGCAGATTGAAAAGTGATGAAAATGAGCGATGTTTGGCCAAAAAGTAAGGGTATAGCCTTGGTATTTTGCCGTAAAATGACCAAATTTGAAAGTGATTGATTTTGATTGCAGATTGAAAAGTGATGAAAATGAGCGATGTTTGGCCAAAAAGTAAGGCTATAGCCTTGGTATTTTGCCGTAAAATGACCAAATTTGAAAGTGATTGATTTTGATTGCAGACTGAAAAGTGATGAAAATGAGCGATGTTTGGCCAAAAAGTAAGGCTATGGCCTTGGTAGTTTGCCGAAAAAAGACCAAAAGTGACAGTGATTGATTTTGATTGCAGATTGAAAAGTGATGAAAATGAGCGATGTTTGGCCAAAAAGTAAGGGTATAGCCTTGGTATTTTGCCGTAAAATGACCAAATTTGAAAGTGATTGATTTTGATTGCAGATTGAAAAGTGATGAAAATGAGCGATTTTTGGCCAAAAAGTAAGGCAATAACCTTGGTATTTTTGCCAAGAAATGACCAAAATTGAAATTGATTGAGTGTGACTGCAGATTGAAAAGTGATGAAAATGAACGATTTTTGGCCAAAAAGTAAGGCTATAGCCTTGGTATTTTGCCGTAAAATGACCAAAATTGAAATTGATTGAGTGTGAGTGCAGATTGAAAAGTGATGAAAATGAACGATTGTTGGCCAAAAAGTAAGGCTATAACCTTGGTATGTTTCCCGACAAATGACCAAAAGTGACAGTGATTGATTTTGATTGCAGATTGAAAAGTGATGAAAATGAGCGATTGTTGGCCAAAAAGTAAGGCTATAACATTGGTATTTTGCCGTAAACTGACCAAATTTGAAATTGATTGAGTTTGATTGCAGATTGAAAAGTGATGAAAATGAGCGACGTTTGGCCAAAAAGTACGGCTATAACATTGGTAGTTTGCCGACAAATGACCAAAAGTGACAGTGATTGATTTTGATTGCAGATTGAAAAGTGATCAAAATGAGCGATGTTTGGCCAAAAAGTAAGGGTATAGCCTTGGTATTTTGCCGTAAAATGACCAAATTTGAAAGTGATTGATTTTGATTGCAGATTGAAAAGTGATGAAAATGAGCGATGTTTGGCCAAAAAGTAAGGCTATAGCCTTGGTATTTTGCCGTAAAATGACCAAATTTGAAAGTGATTGATTTTGATTGCAGATTGAAAAGTGATGAAAATGAGCGATGTTTGGCCAAAAAGTAAGGCTATGGCCTTGGTAGTTTGCCGAAAAAAGACCAAACGTGACAGTGAGTGATTTTGATTGCAGATTGAAAAGTGATGAAATTGAGCGATGTTTGGCCAAAAAGTAAGGGTATAGCCTTGGTATTTTGCCGTAAAATGACCAAATTTGAAAGTGATTGATTTTGATTGCAGATTGAAAAGTGATGAAAATCAGCGATTTTTGGCGAAAAAGTAAGGCTATAACCTTGGTATTTTTGCCGAAAAATGACCAAAGGTGACAGTGATTGATTTTGATTGCAGATTGAAAAGTGATGAAAATGAACGATTTTTGGCCAAAAAGTAAGGCTATAGCCTTGGTATTTTGCCGTGAAATGACCAAAATTGAAATTGATTGAGTGTGAGTGCAGATTGAAAAGTGATGAAAATGAACGATTGTTGGCCAAAAAGTAAGGCTATAACCTTGGTATGTTTCCCGACAAATGACCAAAAGTGACAGTGATTGATTTTGATTGCAGATTGAAAAGTGATGAAAATGAGCGATTGTTGGCCAAAAAGTAAGGCTATAACATTGGTATTTTGCCGTAAACTGACCAAATTTGAAATTGATTGAGTTTGATTGCAGATTGAAAAGTGATGAAAATGAGCGACGTTTGGCCAAAAAGTACGGCTATAACATTGGTAGTTTGCCGAAAAATGACCAAAGGTGACAGTGATTGATTTTGATTGCAGATTGAAAAGTGATGAAAATGAACGATTTTTGGCCAAAAAGTAAGGCTATAGCCTTGGTATTTTGCCGTGAAATGACCAAAATTGAAATTGATTGAGTGTGAGTGCAGATTGAAAAGTGATGAAAATGAACGATTGTTGGCCAAAAAGTAAGGCTATAACCTTGGTATGTTTCCCGACAAATGACCAAAAGTGACAGTGATTGATTTTGATTGCAGATTGAAAAGTGATGAAAATGAGCGATTGTTGGCCAAAAAGTAAGGCTATAACATTGGTATTTTGCCGTAAACTGACCAAATTTGAAATTGATTGAGTTTGATTGCAGATTGAAAAGTGATGAAAATGAGCGACGTTTGGCCAAAAAGTACGGCTATAACATTGGTAGTTTGCCGACAAATGACCAAAAGTGACAGTGATTGATTTTGATTGCAGATTGAAAAGTGATCAAAATGAGCGATGTTTGGCCAAAAAGTAAGGGTATAGCCTTGGTAGTTTGCCGTAAAATGACCAAATTTGAAAGTGATTGATCTTGATTGCAGATTGAAAAGTGATGAAAATGAGCGATGTTTGGCCAAAAAGTAAGGCTATAGCCTTGGTATTTTGCCGTAAAATGACCAAATTTGAAAGTGATTGATTTTGATTGCAGATTGAAAAGTGATGAAAATGAGCGATGTTTGGCCAAAAAGTAAGGCTATGGCCTTGGTAGTTTGCCGAAAAAAGACCAAACGTGACAGTGATTGATTTTGATTGCAGATTGAAAAGTGATGAAATTGAGCGATGTTTGGCCAAAAAGTAAGGGTATAGCCTTGGTATTTTGCCGTAAAATGACCAAATTTGAAAGTGATTGATTTTGATTGCAGATTGAAAAGTGATGAAAATCAGCGATTTTTGGCGAAAAAGTAAGGCTATAACCTTGGTATTTTTGCCGAAAAATGACCAAAGGTGACAGTGATTGATTTTGATTGCAGATTGAAAAGTGATGAAAATGAGCGACTTTTGGCCAAAAAGTAAGGCTATAGCCTTGGTATTTTGACGTACAATGACCAAATTTGAAATTGATTGAGTGTGACTGCAGATTGAAAAGTGATGAAAGTGAGCGATTTTTGGCCAAAAAGTAAGGCTATAACCGTGGTATTTTTGCCGAAAAATGACGAAAGGTGACAGTGATTCATTTTGATTGCAGATTGAAAAGTGATGAAAATGAACGATTGTTGGCCAAAAAGTAAGGCTATAATCTTGGTAGTTTGCCGAAAAATGACCAAACTTGAAATCGATTGATTTTGATTGCAGATTGAAAAGTGATGAAAATGAGCGATGTTTGGCCAAAACGTAAGGGTATAGCCTTGGTATTTTGCCGTAAAATGACCAAATTTGAAAGTGATTGATTTTGATTGCAGATTGAAAAGTGATGAACATGAGCGATTTTTGGCCAAATAGTAAGGCTATAACCTTGGTATTTTGCCGTAAAATGACCACAATTGAAATTGATTGAGTGTGACTGCAGATTGAAAAGTGATGAAAATGAACGATTTTTGGCCAAAAAGTAAGGCTATAACCTTGGTATTTTGCCGAGAAATGACCAAATTTGAAATTGATTGAGTGTGATTGCAGATTGAAAAGTGATGAAAATGAGCGATGTTTGGCCAAAAAGTAAGGCTATAACCTTGGTATGTTTCCCGACAAATGACCAAAAGTGACAGTGATTGATTTTGATTGCATATTGAAAAGTGATGAAAATGAGCGCTTTTTGGCCAAATAGTAAGGTTATAAACTTGGTAGTTTTGCCGTTAAATGACCAGAAGTGACAGGTTTTGAATTTGAGTTCAGATTGAAAAGTGATCAAAATGAGCGATTTTTGGCCAAATAGTAAGGCTATAACCTTGGTATGTTTATCGACAAATGACCAAAAGTGACAGTGATTGATTTTGATTGCAGATTGAAAAGTGATGAAAATGAGCGATGTTTGGCCAAAAAGTAAGGCTATAGCCTTGGTATTTTGACGTACAATGACCAAATTTGAAATTGATTGAGTGTGACTGCAGATTGAAAAGTGATGAAAATGAGCGATTTTTGGCCAAAAAGTAAGGCTATAACCTTGGTATTTTTGCCGAAAAATGACCAAAGGTGACAGTGATTCATTTTGATTGCAGATTGAAAAGTGATGAAAATGAACGATTGTTGGCCAAAAAGTAAGGCTATAAACTTGGTAGTTTGCCGAAAAATGAACAAACTTGAAATCGATTGATTTTGATTGCCGATTCAAAAGTGATGAAAATGAGCGATGTTTGGCCAAATAGTAAGGCTATAACCTTGGTATTTTTGCCGTAAAATGACCAAAATTGAAATTGATTGAGTGTGACTGCAGATTGAAAAGTGATGAAAATGAGCGACGTTTGGCCATAAAGTAAGGCTATAACATTGGTAGTTTGCCGACAAATGACCAAAAGTGACAGTGATTGATTTTGATTGCAGATTGAAAAGTGATGAAAATGAGCGATGTTTGGCCAAAACGTAAGGGTATAGCCTTGGTATTTTGCCGTAAAATGACCAAATGTGAAAGTGATTGATTTTGATTGCAGATTGAAAAGTGATGAAATTGAGCGCTTTTTGGCCAAATAGTAAGGTTATAAACTTGGTAGTTTTGCCGTTAAATGACCAGAAGTGACAGGTTTTGAATTTGAGTTCAGATTGAAAAGTGATCAAAATGAGCGATTGTTGACCACAAAGTAAGGCTATAACCTTGGTATGTTTCCCGACAAATGACCAAAAGTGACAGTGATTGATTTTGATTGCAGATTGAAAAGTGATGAAAATGAGCGACTTTTGGCCAAAAAGTAAGGCTATAGCCTTGGTATTTTGACGTACAATGACCAAATTTGAAATTGATTGAGTGTGACTGCAGATTGAAAAGTGATGAAAATGAGCGATTTTTGGCCAAAAAGTAAGGCTATAACCGTGGTATTTTTGCCGAAAAATGACGAAAGGTGACAGTGATTCATTTTGATTGCAGATTGAAAAGTGATGAAAATGAACGATTGTTGGCCAAAAAGTAAGGCTATAATCTTGGTAGTTTGCCGAAAAATGACCAAACTTGAAATCGATTGATTTTGATTGCAGATTGAAAGGTGATGAAAATGAGCGATGTTTGGCCAAAAAGTAAGGCTATAACCTTGGTATTTTTGCCGATAAGTGACCAAAATTGACATTGATTGACTGTGATTGCAGATTGAAAAGTGATGAAAATGAGCGATTTGTGGCCAAAACGTAAGGCTATAACCTTGCTAGTTTGCCAAAACATGAACAAACTTGAAATTGATTGATTTTAATTGCAGATTGAAAAGTGATGAAAATGAACGATTGTTGGCCAAAAGCTAAGGCTATAACCTTGGTAGTTTGCCGAAAAATGACCAAAATTGAAATTGATTGATTTTGATTGCAGATTGAAAAGTGATGAAAATGAGCGATTGTTTCTCCAAAAAGTAAGGCTATAACCTTGGTATTTTTGCCGACAAATGACCAAAAGTGACAGTGATTGAGTTTGATTGCAGAGTGAAAAGTGATGAAAGTGAACGATTGTTGACGAAAAAGTAAGGCTATAGCCTTGGTATTTTGCCGTAAAATGACCAAATTTGAAATTGATTGAGTGTTACTGCAGATTGAAAAGTGATGAAAATGAGCGATTTTTGGCCAAAAAGTAAGGCTATAACCTTGGTATTTTTGCCGACAAATGAACAAAAGTGACAGTGATTGAGTTTGATTGCAGATTGAAAAGTGATGAAAATGAGCGATGTTTGGCCAAAACGTAAGGGTATAGCCTTGGTATTTTGCCGTAAAATGACCAAATGTGAAAGTGATTGATTTTGATTGCAGATTGAAAAGTGATGAAATTGAGCGCTTTTTGGCCAAATAGTAAGGTTATAAACTTGGTAGTTTTGCCGTTAAATGACCAGAAGTGACAGGTTTTGAATTTGAGTTCAGATTGAAAAGTGATCAAAATGAGCGATTGTTGACCACAAAGTAAGGCTATAACCTTGGTATGTTTCCCGACAAATGACCAAAAGTGACAGTGATTGATTTTGATTGCAGATTGAAAAGTGATGAAAATGAGCGACTTTTGGCCAAAAAGTAAGGCTATAGCCTTGGTATTTTGACGTACAATGACCAAATTTGAAATTGATTGAGTGTGACTGCAGATTGAAAAGTGATGAAAATGAGCGATTTTTGGCCAAAAAGTAAGGCTATAACCGTGGTATTTTTGCCGAAAAATGACGAAAGGTGACAGTGATTCATTTTGATTGCAGATTGAAAAGTGATGAAAATGAACGATTGTTGGCCAAAAAGTAAGGCTATAATCTTGGTAGTTTGCCGAAAAATGACCAAACTTGAAATCGATTGATTTTGATTGCAGATTGAAAGGTGATGAAAATGAGCGATGTTTGGCCAAAAAGTAAGGCTATAACCTTGGTATTTTTGCCGATAAGTGACCAAAATTGACATTGATTGACTGTGATTGCAGATTGAAAAGTGATGAAAATGAGCGATTTGTGGCCAAAACGTAAGGCTATAACCTTGCTAGTTTGCCAAAACATGAACACACTTGAAATTGATTGATTTTAATTGCAGATTGAAAAGTGATGAAAATGAACGATTGTTGGCCAAAAGCTAAGGCTATAACCTTGGTAGTTTGCCGAAAAATGACCAAAATTGAAATTGATTGATTTTGATTGCAGATTGAAAAGTGATGAAAATGAGCGATTGTTTCTCCAAAAAGTAAGGCTATAACCTTGGTATTTTTGCCGACAAATGACCAAAAGTGACAGTGATTGAGTTTGATTGCAGAGTGAAAAGTGATGAAAGTGAACGATTGTTGACGAAAAAGTAAGGCTATAGCCTTGGTATTTTGCCGTAAAATGACCAAATTTGAAATTGATTGAGTGTTACTGCAGATTGAAAAGTGATGAAAATGAGCGATTTTTGGCCAAAAAGTAAGGCTATAACCTTGGTATTTTTGCCGACAAATGAACAAAAGTGACAGTGATTGAGTTTGATTGCAGATTGAAAAGTGATGAAAATGAGCGATGTTTGGCCAAATAGTAAGGCTATAACCTTGGTATTTTTGCCGAGAAATAACCAAAATTGACATTGATTGATTTTGATTGCAGATTGAAAAGTGATGAAAATGAACGATTGTTGGCCAACAATTAAGTCTATAACCTTGGTAGTTTGCCGAAAAATGACCAAACTTGAAATTGATTGATGTTGATTGCAGATTGAAAAGTGATGAAAGTGAACGATTGATGGCCAAAAAGTAAGGCTATAGCCTTGGTATTTTGCCGTAAAATGACCAAATTTGAAATTGATTGATTTTGATTGCAGATTGAACAGTGATGAAAATGAGCGACGTTTGGCCAAAAAGTAAGGCTATAACATTGGTAGTTTGCCGACAAATGACCAAAAGTGACAGTGATTGAGTTTGATTGCAGATTGAAAAGTGATGAAAATGAGCGATGTTTGGCCAAATAGTAAGGCTATAGCCTTGGTATTTCGCCGAAAAATGACCAAAATTGAAATTGATTCATTTTGATTGCAGATTGAAAAGTGATGAATATGAGCGAGTATTGGCCAAAAAGTAAGGCTATAGCCTTGGTATTTTGCCGTAAAATGACCATATTTGAAATTGATTGAGTGTTACTGCAGATTGAAAAGTGATGAAAATGAGCGATTTTTGGCCAAAAAGTAAGGCTATAACCTTGGTATTTTTGCCGACAAATGAACAAAAGTGACAGTGATTGAGTTTGATTGCAGATTGAAAAGTGATGAAAATGAGCGATGTTTGGCCAAATAGTAAGGCTATAACCTTGGTATTTTTGCCGAGAAATGACCAAAATTGACATTGATTGATTTTGATTGCAGATTGAAAAGTGATGAAAATGAACGATTGTTGGCCAACAATTAAGTCTATAACCTTGGTAGTTTGCCGAAAAATGACCAAACTTGAAATTGATTGATGTTGATTGCAGATTGAAAAGTGATGAAAGTGAACGATTGATGGCCAAAAAGTAAGGCTATAGCCTTGGTATTTTGCCGTAAAATGACCAAATTTGAAATTGATTGATTTTGATTGCAGATTGAACGGTGATGAAAATGAGCGACGTTTGGCCAAAAAGTAAGGCTATAACATTGGTAGTTTGCCGACAAATGACCAAAAGTGACAGTGATTGATTTTGATTTCAGATTGAAAAGTGATGAAAATGAGCGATTTCTGACCAAAAGGTAGAGCTATAGGCTTGGTAAGTTGGCCAAAAATGACCAAAAGTGACAGTGATTGATTTTGATTTCAGAGTGAAAAGTGATGAAAATGAGCGATTTTTGGCCAAAAAGTAAGGCTATAACCTTGGAATTTTTGCCGAAAAATGACCAAAGGTGACAGTGATTGATTTTGATTGCAGATTGAAAAGTGATGAAAATGAGCGATTTTTGGCCAAAAAGTAAGGCTATAACCTTGGTATTTTTGCCGACAAATGACCAAAAGTGACAGTGATTGATTTTGATTTCAGATTGAAAAGTGATGAAAATGAGCGATTTTTGGCCAAAAAGTAAGGCTATAACCTTGGTATTTTTGCCGAAAAATGACCAAAGGTGACAGTGATTGACTTTGATTGCAGATTGAAAAGTGATGAAAATGAACGATTGTTGGCCAAAAGGTAAGGCTATAACCTTGGTAGTTTGCCGAAAAATGACCAAACTTGAAATCGATTGATTTTGATTGCAGATTGACAAGTGATGAAAATGAGCGATTTTTGGCCAAAAAGTAAGGCTATAGCCTTGGTATTTTGCCGTGAAATGACCAAATTTGAAATTGATTGATTTTGATTGCAGATTGAAAAGTGATGAAAATGAGCGACGTTTGGCCAAAAAGTAAAGCTATAACCTTGGTATTTTGCCGTAAAATGACCAAATCTGAAATTGATTGAGTGTGACTGCAGATTGAAAAGTGATGAAAATGAGCGATTGTTGGCCAAAAAGTAAGGCTATAACCTTGGTATTGTTTCCGACAAATGACCAAAGGTGACAGTGATTGAGTTTGATTGCAGATTGAAAAGTGATGAAAATGAGCGATGTGTGGCCAAAAGGTAAGGCTATAACCTTGGTAGTTTTGCCGAGAAATGACCAAAATTGAAATTGATTGAATTTGATTGCAGATTGAAAAGTGATGAAAATGAGCGATTGTTGGCCAAAAAGTAAGGCTATAACCTTGGTATTTTGCCGACAAATGACCAAAAGTGACAGTGATTGATTTTGATTTCAGATTGAAAAGTGATGAAAATGAGCGATTTCTGACCAAAAAGTAGAGCTATAGGCTTGGTAAGTTGCCCAAAAATGACCAAAAGTACAGTTGATTGAAGAGTGAAAAATGATCAAAATGAGCCAATGTTGGCTGAAAAGTAAGCCTTGGTGTATTGCTTAAAAATGCCCAGTATTGATCTGGACCGGTTTTATTGATGCTGTAAACAGTGCAGGGCAGCTACAGAAAATGAACCATTTGTAGTTTCTTTACAATATTAATAACAATCCTTAACATAACCCACTTAACATGATGCTAGCTCCAAACTATCTGTACTCTCTAAAACTAGTTGCTCTAGAATATAAAGAGGAATGGGTAAGAATATGCTAAGAGGTTCCGGCTGCGCAAGGGAAGTGGCCCCTAGAGAGCTGGGCCCAAACTTCTCAACAATTGAAAAGTGATGAGAATGAGGCCATTTTGCCCAAAAAGTAAGGCTTTAGCCTTTGTATCTTGCCCAAAAGTGATAAACCATGACATTTACTGACGGTTATTGAAGACCGAAAAGTGATGAAATGAGACACTTTTGGCCAAAAAGGAATGATCTAGCCTTGGTATTTTGCCCTATAGTGACCGAAAGTGAAATCGATTGATTTTGATTGCAGATTGAAAAGTGATGAAAATATGCATATTTGATCGGAATGTAAGGCTATAGCCTTGGTATTTCTGCCCAAAGTGACAGGCCATAAAATTGATGGATTTTGATTGAAGATTGAAAAGTGATTAAAGTGAGCCAATTTTGGCCAAACAGTAAGCCTCTTTCCTTGTCAGTATTCCCAAAAGTGACCGAACGTGAGAATGGTTCATTTTGATAGAGGATCAAAAAGTGAAGAAAATGAGCCTAATCTGACTAAAGAGTAAGGCTGTTGCCTGGATATTTTGCCCAAAAATGACCGAATGTAAAGGTGAATTATGTCGAATGAAGATTGAAAAATGGTGAAAGTGAGTGCATTTTGGCCAAAAAAAGTAAGACAATAGAATTGATAGAGTAGGTATCTTGCTCAAAAATGAGGGAAGTTAAAATTAATTTGTGTTGATTGTAGAGTGAAACGTGACGAAAATGTAAAACTATGGCCTTAGTGGTTTGCCTAAACAAGGCTGACATTGGAATTTATTGATGTTGATTGAAGACTGAAAGTGATGAGAATGGATTAGGTTTGGCCAACGTGTAAGACTATAGTCTTGGTATGTTGCCCAAAGGTGACCGAAATTGAAGTTGATGGATTTTGATAGGAGATTGAAAAGTGATGAAAATTAGGCAATTTTGGGGAAAAGGTAAGATCATAGCCGTTGTATTTTTCCCAAAAATGACGGAAATTAAATTTGATTGACTGTGATAGAGGTTCTAGTGGTTGTAGAGTCTGGATTTAAGCTGTTTGTGGTTGTTTATGTATGGTTTACCATTGGATTGTATACGTACTTTGTTGTTGTAATAAAAATAACTAATTTTTCTTAGATGAAGGTGCAATAGTCTTGAGTTGTTTTGATGTGTAGCCTACGAATAGTCTTATGGTATTCTTAAAGTTGAGCGAGGATGAGCAGCAATTCTCGTATAGACTGCTGTCTTATAATGAAGAATGTAACTGACTCTCTCTCAAGAGTTGGTGTGTTGGTGAGTGCAATGAGTTCCAGTCAGACTGGTTAAGTGCGGCTCAAGTTGTTGTGTTTTCTAAAAAAAGGTCAAATCAGCAGAAAATCTAAACCTTGATGAAGGTTGAGCCTCGCATTATTCTTGAATTATTCGTAGCTTTCAGAAAATTTGAACCTTGATATTCTTAGAAACTATAGTCTTATTAAAGAAAAGTGTGTAAGTGAGGACGTGAATGTTTGTGCCTCTCGCATCGAAGTTCTGCGGAGGAGTCCCTACTAGACCTTTGGCACTGAGCTCAAGCCGCTATTGAATCTGAGTTATTGTGTAGTTATGTTCCGGGTTGCTAAACTTCCGCTGTCAGACCGCAGACTATTTAGAAAAATCGTATACATTTATATCATTTTAACACGAAGATGAAGGTAAGTGAATGTTACTCAAATATCATTAAAATATATGTATAGATATATGATTATACGTTGTGTATACGTTGTGAAAACCTATCGCTGATTATTCGTGTTTGTAAATTCTGTGCAAACTTACGTACACTTATCTCTGAAGGCCGCTTTCCACGGTCATCTTCCGAGACCATTTGTCAGAATGGCGGCTTCTCAAATTTCATGTCATTACAGAATGTGTGGCCTGGTGTCAATGAACAATCTGTGAGAGACAATTGAACTTGAAATGACATTAAAGAAGCCAACATTCTTCAAAAGTTATCAGAAGATGACCATGTACACTGACGGTAATCCAGAGGTGTTCTTCTTGTCGTCTTACAACAGTTGATTTTTGGCTAAATATCTTCGATGTCTAGCTTGTTGATTTTACGAGGTAGGCCAGGACGGAGAAATCTTCCTTTAGGTTTCATGCAAATACTGGTTGAACAAACTGATAGACAGCATTTACACACTTTTCTTTATAAGGAACCTACATGTAGAATGCTGAAATATTAAAAGAACTTATAAAAGAACTTATAAAAGAAAACAACGCTAAGGTCAGGCATTATGAATATAAGTCAATTCGTACGATATTCATAATGGCGGACATGAAATAACTAACGCTAACCCTGACCCTAACCCCTACCCTGACCCTTGCCCTATGGGGTAAATGGGGTAGCATATGAATGCACAGATGAAGAGCTATCGAATGGTGTATAATTTATGGGGTTAGCCCCCTGTTATCGATGAGAGGTGCGAAAGTACATTAGCGCCCTCTTAGACTCCCTAAGGAACTTTTCAATTTCAAAAAGGTTTTAATACCAAACAATCAAGAATTAGGAATCTGGTTCCATTCATTTGCAGCCAAAACCCGTATAGATTGTTTGCTATGCTTGTGGTAATTCTGTTTGATCACAGGATCATTGGAGGTCCAAGAATAAGGAACTTTTGGAACTAGGCCTAGAGGTAGGTTCCTTATAAGAAAAACGTGTATTTCGGTCGGTGTGATAAGTAACATGCAAAACCTTCCCTGCAGATCGCAGCCCAGTATACTCTTGCGTACTGAGCAGTTTTGAGGGGGTAGGGAGAAACTGCTGAAAAATGCTTTGAAGTTAACAATTGGAGAGGCTGGAACAGATGGGGCCCTGGAAAATAGAAGACATTGTGATTGCGAGGAACAACGTACGATTGCGAGCACAGACCGAGATCGTACATTTCTCTAGGCCGAAAGACAAGGTTTTAGCGAAATATGATATCAATAGTTTCCCAAAAGAAATAAGGGATTGATTATGTGCGGATAGTTTATATCCAGTGAGGGTTGTTGAAAGACTTCAATGCATTGCACTGGATTGATTTCAAACAGTTTCTAGTAGGCAGAAGCTAGATCAATCGGGAAAACGTCGAATCATTCGTGAAAACTGAAGTTATGATTCAAACGACCTTTTAAACCAGTGTTTCCCTACCTTTTTTACTCCTGCAGCCCAAGAACCATTTTGTTCGGATCTCACACCCCCTACAGTATATATTTTGTTCAAAACCAGTACTAAATATATCAAGTCCCTGTCAAACAGAATAGTCTCACTCCCCTTGGAATGATGTCTCTCGCCCCTGGTAGGCAATCCCTATTGTGAAATGTAGGTCAAAGAGAAGCATAAGAAAAGTATTAATTCATAAGAAAAGTATTAATTCATAAGAAAAGTATTAATTCATAATGAGCCCTTGACCCCCAACCAAATATCCGTTAGCAAATTTACCAACGATGATCCTCCCTAGGGGTTACCAATCTGCCAATGATTCGAATAATATCTACGATGAAGTATATTTAAAACAAGGATTGGCCTTGGGTTTTTAAATCCATTGGTGCTAATTCTTTATGGAAAAGAAATCATATCAAATATATATTATGAGGTCACAAATTCCTTCCACAAATGCTTTAGATCTTGATGTATGCAAAGTTATCCATCTTTTGTGCTATATAGCTCTTTATTGTCATTTGGCAATTTGCTGCTATAGCAAACTTTGACAATACAAATAGTGAAGAATTTATCTCCTGCTTTCATTTGTCTTTTAAGTTACATGGTATTATAATTGTTGCTGCTGTTGTCCTGTCTGCCACAACAGGACTGGAAACTAAACGGAAGGGACGACGTATGTATTGTTTTTGCCTTAATTAAGTATATAGTTGTTACATGCGAAACAACATCGATATGCGAAACAGCTATCGATTAAGCCTCGTTTCCATAAATTTTTTCATCTTCATCATCATAATTACCATCGTTCGTTCGTTCTCCCGTTACGTCCCTTGCGGGGCCTGGGCTGACCCTGGAGTCAGTTATCACCTGCAAATTGTTAAAAAGAGGTGATTGAGTTGGCTGCATTCAAGCCACTCTGTTACCCCAACAGTTACCTATCAGAACTGCAGCCTAAAGCTGCTATGCCTGACTTCACTGAGGGGGCCTGGTTGGACAGTTTGCCACAGGTCGTCAACAACTCCCCAATTCTGAATCTCCGCGAAATGAATCGCTATCAACGTAAGGGGAGTGTCTCTCTGTGCCCGCTTGCCACCACGAGGAGGTCTCCAACCATGGGCCAGCATCGTAATCTTCCCTTCATCATCATGAACATAATCATAATTATAATCATCATCATAATTATAATCATCATCATAATTATAATCATCATCATAATTATAATCATCATAATTATAATCTTCTTCTTCTTCTTCCTCTTTTGTCGCCGTTAGGCATGAGGTGTGCAGTTGATTGTGTCACTGATCTGAGGCCATGCAGGCCCTCGATTTTTGGTGTCTTGCCAGATTGGTGGCAGTTACATTTGCACCTCAATATGTGCATATTGTTCTCTTTGATACATACTTTCTTGCAGTCTGTGCACTAGCCTGATCTGATCTTCTATTTTGGGTTTCTCTCTCTTTTTGCACATTGTTCCTCTGTTCACAGCTCCTTACATGCCTTGCATAATTTGCCCTTCCGGCCAAGTTATTACAAATCCTGCATTCCTTTCTTTCTCCTTCTATTCTTCCACCTTTGCATGCTTTGGAATGGTTTTTCCATGTTGGTTCTTGTCTAAAATTGCTATTGCATTTTTGGCATCTAAAAGTTGTTGCATTTTCCATTGTTCTGTGAAGTCTTTTCTGATGAATGACCAATCCAGCTTTCGTTCTGAATGCTCTGCCACACCCTTCGTATTTGCATTTGTTGTCGTTCTGTACCTCGTACTGTGATCTTCTCTCAATAATTTCTTCATCATCATGTCTTCTATACTGGTGCCCCTGTTGCTTCTCGAATTGTTCTATGTATCTCATTCTACTTTCGACCACATTTTTCCATTTCACTCTATCCATCGCTATTCTTTCTACTTCATGGACTTCTATATTTGCTTCCTTCAATAGTCTGTGCCAGTAAGCAAGCGTTGTCATCTTTCTCTTCCTTGGTTTTCTCCCCATCTCCATTCGTCTGATCCAACCAATCGTCGCTTGTTTTACTAATCTCTGATCTGACATTCTTGCAATGTGACCAATTCTTACTAAGTGGCTCTTCTCTATTTTGCTTCTGATTGTCATAACATTTAGCTCGTTTCTTACATCTTGCATATTCATGTGATTCCTCTCCATCTGCCTCAAAGGTTCCTCTTTCTTGTTACTCCATATGTATCTATACCTCTTGTCTATCCAACTTTGAATTCTTTTTGTCTCCGATTTTGAAAAAGGTCTCACTGCAGCATTGAACAAAATGGTACTTTCCACGCGGGTTTCTACTACTTTGGCTTGCGTTTTCTTGCTGAGTTTACATTTCATAAATCTCTTCTTTATTTGCATCCACGTTATTGCTGCTCTCTTTATTCGCATTTTAGTTTCATCTTCATTTCTCATATATGTTCCTAACATTCTGATTTCCTCACTGTCTCTTGCTCCGAATTCCATTTTCTCCTCCTTTGATTCATTGGTTCTCTCTTCAAACTCCCCCATGACTTTCTGGATTATTTGCTTGCCTTCGTCTATTTCGTCATTCATTCCAGTGATAGTGGTGTCATCAGCAAACAAAGACATTGTTAGTGTTGTATTCTTGGCTTCTGAGTTGAACGTGTTCTTTACATTCTTCGGTGGAAGTGAATGGCCAGGCATGAACGACCACTCAATGCCTACTTTTTTGTTCTTTTTCTCTGCTTCACATGCTCTTTCCTTTTCTGCAACTCGAATAACCACCTGATGGAATATGTTAAAAATAACCGGAGACGTTGCACATCCTTCTCGTAGTCCTCTCTGTGGAATGAACTTCGTGCTGTCTCTTTCTTCCCCCCTGACTCTGTACGATGTAAACTCGTGTAGGTCTTTCAGCTTGTCAATTACTTTGTTTGGTAGTCTATATTTCTCCAGTATGGCCCATAGTATTGGTCGACTCACCCTTGGGTATGCTTTTTTTAGATCTAGGAGTATAGCCATCTCTTTTCTTTCCTCTCTTCCATTGCCTATTACTTCCATATTTCTAACTACTTTCACATCTTCTTGGATTCTTACAAAGATTTGCGTTGCATCAGCCGTCGATCTTCCTTGTCTAAAACCTGCTTGATTCTCATCTAGTGCTCCAGTAGCTTCTGCCCAATTTCGTAGCCTTGTCGCCAAAATTCTGGCTAAGATTCTGCTCATGATTGGGAGTAAGCATATTCCTCTGAAATTATTCATATCCTTTTTATCTCCTTTCTTATGTAGTGGGATGATTATTCCAACTTTCTGTTCCTCAGTCCATCTGTGTGCGGGGTTTTCCCACAACCACTGGATCTGTCTATACATACTTTTTCTGCTCTCATCTCCTGTTTCTCTAATGTACCTCAAACGTATCTCGTCCTCTCCCGGTGCTGCATCTTTCATCTTCGCTATTTCATTCTTTATTTCTTCAAAACTCGGAATCTGGACAATTAATTCGTTGTTTCTCTCCTACGTCTCTTCCTCCACCTTCAGTTCCACCACCTTTTCAACTGTCTTTGATATTTGATCCGGACTGTTTTCATATCGCACATGAGTGATTTTCTTGAGATGACCTTTAAATTCCTCTTCGGTAAAAAGCATTATGGACTTGCTGTTATTGTACTCCCCTCTTCTTTGCAGCCTCTGCAGTATTTTGTACATCGTCCCAATTTGTCCCATTGGGCATGCTTGTCGGCACTCTTCTGCTAATAGCTTCCACCAATTTTCCTCCCATTGTCTTAACTCTCTTTTGTATTTTGTTCTTTTCTCTGTCAGCCTTGTTTTGGCTATAATGTACTCATTGCTTGTTCTGTCTCCTGTCTGCCGTATCATTCGATTTCTCTCTCTCAGTGCTTCACGTATCTCTGCTTTCAGTCGCATTGCATCTTCCTTGTGTTGGTTCATCCATGGGTTTGTTTGTTTCTCTCGTTTGCCACATACTTCCTCCGCTGTGGCTCTAAGTATTTTACCCAATGTTTCCCATTCTAGGTTTTCCATTTTCACGCCTCTTCTTGCCGCTTCTTGACTCGCTCTTTCTTCTGTTCTCTTTCTGTACAGCTCTGATATTTCTCGATTCATCATTTTCTCCCAGATGATATTTGGTCTTTTCTTCTGTCTCCTCTCATTTAAATGTCTAGGTGTTTTCATTTTCAGCTTCATTTCTACAATCTTGTGGTCGGATAGCATTTCATTGCTCTTGATTTTAAGAGCTTTTACAATTCTATGTCTGTCCTCCTCTTTTGTTATAAATCCATCAAGTTCATACCATGCTTTATTGGCACGATTGAACCATGTGCCTCTTTTCTTCACTTGGAAAAATGAGTTAACCCAACATAACCCTTGTTCTGTGAGCCAGTCAATTATATCTTCTCCTTGCGGGTTGTTCTTCTGAATCCATAGCTTCCCACTGTGGTGGATTTGTCATACGCTCTTATATTTCTGCCAATCTGTGTATTAATATCCCCCCCATTAACGATAACCTTCTTTGCCGTACCCCCGTGTATCACTCTTTCTAGCTCTCTCCTCACTTCCTGTATCTGTTGTTCATATTGTACACTCCCCCTGACTGGTTGATATACCGATGACAGAACTGCATCTCTGAATTCCACTGTTGTTACTCTGTCTGCGGGGTACCACTTTCTTCCTTTCGTTTCCCATTTTCTGAACCATTTTCCTCTCATCAGTACTGCTGTTTTCGTAGTATGTAGAAGGTACATACTTTCTCCATCTATCTCATATTTTTTGATACCATGGCTAAAGGTGTTTAGCTCCGTCATACAGGTAATATCCATTCCACTCCGCTTGCATAGTTTCACTATTTCTCCAAACCGTCTTCCGTGTATATTGGCCCTCTGTACATTCCACGTTGCTATTGTTTTGTTTCCCTTGATCCATTCCTTCTGCAAAGTTAATAATTTCTTAATTCTCCTTCGTGCTCTTCTCCTCTTTCTTCTGGTGTTTCTTGCTTGTCTCTGGGCTTGACTTGTTGGTCCTGGGTTTTTCTCCACATCTGTTTTCAATTTATCTTTCAAAAGAGCCCTCATAGCTCTCGGGTCAGTGACACAATGCACCGCATTGTAAGCCGACGATAGCTTTAGCTCCAGACATTGGCAAGGTGACTGTCCCTCCGTTGAGATCCTCTTTCTACGAGATCAAAGGATTGATACCAGTATGATTCTCGCTTCTTTGAGGCCCCCTTTGACTTCCTTTTGTCAGAGATTCCCCTGTCCGCTCGGTACCCAACGAGAAGGTATGAAGTCATGACCGAGCCATAATCATAATCATCATCACCATCATCATTGTCGTCATCATTATCATCATCATCTTATTTAAAGTTGGCTTGATTTTGACTTGGCAATGTTTGTTCTGTAATGTACATTTCGATCAAGGACCTGAAGAACTCTATTAAAAATAGGCCACAGCATGCTGAATTATGAAATTAAAAGTCAGGAAGTTTGTAAACTGAGAAAAGGTACAGAAGGACTAATTGCCTCCTTCATGAAACAATTTTCCCTTATTGGGCAATTGTATCAACACCCGAGGTACATTGTATCAAATTCCTCGAGGTATCAATACCCTTCAGGTTTGTAAATATGAATCTTTTTCAAAGTTCTACAATGTTACTAATTTTTATGATGATGAACATCACAAGAAATGCAGAGTAGCAGATAATGAATTTATTTTCTCCAATACTCTGCTATTTAATTGTGTACCTCTCCGTTCCCAGGATGCAAAGCTGCTGTTTATAGAATACCTAAGCCACGAAATGGAAGAATGTTTGCATGTTGTCGATACAAACGAATAAAATTTGAGTGCAATCCAGGATATAGACTTATCAACGGAGATCAATTTCTTAGGTGCAAAAAGGGCAAAATATTGGGAAAGCTTCCAAAGTGCACTTGTGAGTATCACTTCTAATACTTCCGATGAAGATTTGCCTTTTCAAAGTATACATACCTTGCAGAGTGGACAACTTCCTCATTCTGGTGACGAGTTTACACCAAAAGATTCCGTTCCTATTTTCCTCAATTAAGCAGCTTGGCCTATCATTCCCAACAGCTTTGGTTTCTTTGTTTCATTTAATTATTGAGTCGTTCTTCTTTATTACCATCTTATTCTCTCTTCGATTTTTCATGCTTTCCACTAGTCATCTGTCATCATTCATCAGTAAATTTAATGGTCTTGTTGGTTCATTATTTCTTTGGATATTCACTCTGTTACTGTTGCATGTCTTTCTCCTCACATCATCATTTTTGTTCTTTCCCTCAGTGGCATCAAACGGGGAATGTGGTGAGGCCGGTTATAATCGCCACCGAGGTCGAATTGTTGGCGGGAAACGTTCCGCGGAAGGAGACTGGCCGTGGATGGCTGCAATACACAGAGATGGTATGTTACATACGGATCGGGTCTAGAATGCTGACAGATTGCATTTAGTTAACCGAAGAGTATAAAGTCCGAAAGGTTAACATAAACGTTGAAGATATTTGTAGCATGTGAGAAAGCAGTGTGGATACCTTGGGTGGGGCACTTTTTAACATAATATACACGGGAAAGTCCCTAGTAGGCCCCCATGCTCTCTACAGTAGTGGTTGCCAAAATCAAATAGTTTCTCCCAGTTGTTTTGGCTCATTCAAAAACCTTTCAAATGACAGAGTGATACTCTTTAGGGTTGTTCTAGAGTCATGTAAAGGGATGGTGGAAATGTGAAATGGCATTGTTCACTTTCTATGTACGTACAGTGCGTGGTCACAAAGCTTTTCACTTTGTTTGAGGCCCTCCCCACTAGTGGAAATTCGTTACAAATGCTATGGCCTTGGGTATGTATATGATATGATGATACGAAACGAGTCCTTTGGGTTATGACAACTAGACTTATTAGCTAGTTTTTCAGTACCTCTATTGCTCCATCGAATACTGAGTGAATGTTCTCTTTTGCCAAGGCAAATTTCTTTGTGGTGGCTCTTTGATTACTCCGACACATGTTCTGACGGCAGCTCATTGCTTTCACACAATATTTCGCACGCTCAACAAACCTGAGAGGTAAGACGGTCATTTAATGCCCTTCAACATTTTGTTACATGATCATGGTGATGTAGAACTGCGCAACGATACGCATTTAGGAGGAGCAGGATCATCTGTATAGAGCAGTACTTAGCAGAAGCAAGGTTGCATGTGAAGCTATGAAATAAATGTCAAGAAACAAGTATGATAGAAACATGAGACTCAAATCAGGTAAAAATTAAGAAACATTTGAGAAAACACAAACAGGCTGAACTTCAAAAAGGAAACTAAGAGCTGTTCTGGTAGCAAATAAGTAAAATGATTTAGATAAGAAGTTGAGTGACGTTCCTTGCATTCAGTTCTTGACGAAACAAATTCACAAAAGTTTTCAGTATTACTCGCCTTTTCCAAAGCAATTTTCTAGCTTCTATGAAAAAGGTTCTTTTAATCTGGCAAAAATAAGATTCAAGATATAGGGAGTGATGGACATTGTATGATTCAACTTGTAACAATTGGCAACAAAAATGCAATTGCGTGCTTTCTAAATGATAGTATCCAATCTCCTTTCCACTTCGAAAAATTAAAAATTCCTTTGAACTTCGCTGGGGAAACTCACCAGATTCAGTTGATAGCATTATGAAATCATAACTTTAATGATTCCCAACAGCAGGACTAATTAAAAGCGTTGCACATGCGAGCACATATCTGAACATCAAGTTGTGTCTGCAAATTAAAACAGGGTTTTACGTATGGTTGGATACAGCTTGCTTGCAAGCCTGTCTTCTATTGAGTAAGTTCCCAGCTGCTCTATCTGCCGTTCAAATATTACTGGGCCCGTGTATTTGTAGTGGCAGAAATTTCCCAGTTGGTCTGAGACTGTCTTCAATCGAGTTTATTAATTTATTTTAGGTATGGAGTTTGGTTGGGAAAGACAGAGCTCCATAGCCAAGCTCACACCAAGAAGCAATTTCGTAATGTCAAACGCATTTACATTCATAGCAAATTTCAAAGGCACAACTTTACTAATGATATCGCAATCATTCAGCTGTCATCACCTGCAAATTTTAACAGCTTCATTGGTACGCTGTGCCTTCCGGGAGCAGGCGCTTTACGGCCACGCAAGAAGATGTATGCTATGGGCTGGGGTGGAACTAAACAGCATAGTGGATTGCGTCGGCCGGACAGGTATTCCGATGTCCTTAGACATGTAATGCTGCCAATGGTCAGAGATGAAATGTGCAAGAAGAGCCTACCCTCTTCAGCTTCTTTTGACAAAACAACTATGCTATGTGCCGGCGATGGAAGGGGTAAGAGAGATGCATGCTTTGGTGACAGTGGTGGGCCACTGGTACATCAGACCAAAGAAACTGTGAAAGGAAAAACACATTACAGGTGGCGAATTGTCGGAATCGTAAGCTGGGGCGATGGATGTGCCAAAAGGGGCAAATACGGTTATTTTACTCGCGTCTCTTTTTATAAGGATTGGATTAAGAATATCATTGGATCACGAATATAATGGAAGTTCAATTATTACAATCAGGTGTTTTGATTTATATGTTAGTGCACTTATTAGTTACAAAATGAAACACAGCTATGAAATAAAGAGTTGTATTTACGACCAGGGGTGGACTGGCTAGGGATGTGGGACCGGGCATTTTTTATTCACTCTCCTTCCTTCTTTTTACGGAAGTTTCACCACGATAAGGTGACCATGTTATGTGACGTGACTATTTTTAAAAACTACTGTACACAATATTTGAAGGGGGCCAAAAGCGGGAGTTTGCCCATTGCGCCCGACCCAGCTAGTTTGCCCCGTGTACAATGTATTTTGCGTATTAGATGAAGTCTTAAGTACAAAGGAAAGGCTGATCTTGTATCTAGGCTGATATTCTGTTGAATAGAAAGCTTTTAGTTCTCAGTGAGAGGGTTGAGAGAAAGGACAGAGAGAAATGGCAAAAAGAACATGCAGGGAAAGGGGAGAGAGAAATGGCAGAAAGAACATGCAGGGAAAGGGGAGAGAGAAATGGCAGAAAGAACATGCAGGGAAAGGGGAGAGAGAAATGGCAGAAAGAACATGCAGGGAAAGGGGAGAGAGAAATGGCAGAAAGAACATGCAGGGAAAGGGGAGAGAAAGGACAGAAGGCCAGGATAGAGCCACAATAATCTGAGCGCTTCGACAAGCGTCTAGAGCCGTATGTTAAGGTAGTAGTGGTTTAGGCACACCAGCCCATCAGAAGGAACATATACACATATTGCATTACTCCTTATTACCACATTGCCACATTCTATTGGCTTATTTAGCACCAGCTTAATGATGCGCAATATCACGTGTTTGTCAAGAACAGATTGAGCTTGCTAATCAGTATTATCTCACCGATCAGACATCCATACAACAATATAAGAACTACCTTTGTACAACACATGTTCCTAACGTATCGCATATGCACGCCAGACGATTCTTGGTCCGATAAATTTGGTGCACCAGACAAATATTGGAGCTGGGTGTGGGTTGAAATATACCAGGTGTAATCTCCTTGTTTAGAAGATCACAAGCTGGACTTGCCTACTGCAAAAACTGTCCTCCGGGAGCTTGTTAACTTTTTGTTCTTCTAGATGGGGGCTAAATAGAGAGGAAAGATGAGCTGAATAAAGAGGACTAATTTGAAAATTTTGTCAGTATCAGTGAGTTATTTAATGCTTTTTATATTATGCTGTTCTAGCTCTCTTCAATGTGATGAAGTAATTTTGAATAGACCTAAATCAGTGCTAATCAAAAAAGAATGTCGTTATTCATGGCTAAATATCTGTTTACCGTTGCTCCTGGTATGCGATAATGGGGAAGAGGCTAAAGAGGAGGCGAATTGGAGATGGGCATTAAAGAGAGAGGGTCTAACTAGAGAGTTTTATGGTATGGAAATACTTAATAAAGAACTCATGTGTCATAATGTGGAACCTCATTAGTAGTAATACCATGAGTACATTCTGTTATCCAATGTCGTTGTCACCATAAATTGTCATGAACTTTCCTTTCCATGCCAAATATTGGTTATCCATAATTTTCACTTGCCTAGCATATTGAACATTTTGTAACCTATTGGCTACTGGGGAGGAGTCCCCAGCAGCAGCAGGCAAAATCAAAGAATTTCCCCAGTTGTTTGGGTCCACTGCAAATGAGAGAATGGAAGGTCAGGAGAGAGGATATAAATCCCATTGGTATGCAATAAAAGTTGCCAAAGTAGACATGAGATACTTTGGCAGGTGTTCCTTGGAGGCCGTAAAGACAGATTTCAGGGTCATTCCATCAATATTCAATGTTAAAGAATATATCAGCTGTCACCAAAAACCTACATTTATAGGGGAGGTATAGACAAGAATCTCACAATGGGCGTCCGTCTCTTATGCATGGCTAAGTTGGATTTTTATAATCACAGACCTCTGTCTACCTACTTTGGGTGCAGATTTCCTTACTCACCATTACTAAACATGAATCATTACTCACCACTAGTGCACTGACACATCAATACCAATCATATTAATGGAGCTCAAGCTTCTGCTTCACCACCCAGTCCAATTAACTTCAACAATAATGCATCCTCAACACAAACTCACCAAGATTTTCAGAATATTTTGTCCCAAATAATCCTGTGCCTGCCACTAAACATATCATCAATGATTGTATTTGTGCTATTGGTTCTCCAAGCTAATTAGTCCTGTGTCTTTGTCTAGGTGATTTCCAAGTGACAAAAATGGAGTTTAGCCAAAGGTTGCAGCTTGACAGCATAAAACAATCCAAAATTAAATGACCCATATCTCCACATGGTTCTGAAGCTTGTGCTAAGTGACTAACAGCTATGTGGAAATTATAGCGCAGTCATCATTGCCACCTGAGAAATCCTCTTTCTCTTGAGTTGAAGTGGTTCATCCTTGTCATTAGACAACTGTGGGCCCAGCATGGTCCCCAAAACAGCCATCACCATGGATTGTCTTTTGCATGAATCTTGCCCAGTGGTTGACTATTGTACATCTTTAGCAAGACATCAGTGGTAAATGCTCCAACTACTGTAAAACAAATTTGCTGACTATCCATATTTTTGTTCCTTGAATCCACCCACTATATGCCAAAATGTCAAATAATAACATTTCCGGGGAACTTGCCTTCTCTTCTCCCTTAAAATCCGCCACTGCTCTCTTCCATAGACATACTGTTCAGATGATCTGGATTTCATCTTCATCTACATTGATGATCTTCATTGAAAAAGTTCATCTACATTGAAAAAGTTCATCTTGTTCTTGTAGCTCTAAATTTCACCATCTAGCCAGATGCACTCAGCACAGTTTGTTCACCAAAGCACTCATAGATTACCAAGACGATGGCCAAACGCTCTCGACTTTCACTCAACTTTTTACTTTCCTGTCCTCTGCACATGTGTAGACTCTGAATTTCTGTGCATAAAGTCGAGCGTAAAGTCGAGTACCTGGCCAAACGCTCTCGACAACACTCGACAATACCTCAAACGATACAAGTGTCAAGCACTTCTGCTGACAATTTTGACCTTGATCAAATTTGACTCAACAACTCTCGACATCACTATACAAGGTGGCCAAACGCTCTCGACATTTCACACGACAAATATATAGAGCATCGTCGAGTGAAAAGTCACGAGCATATGGCCAGGGCTTAAGTCTTGCTCTTCTGATATGTTTTCAGTTGCCTTTTAAACGCATTTAGTGTTAGCAATTCATGTATATTAATAGGCATATTATTCCAGTACTTAAGAAGATCTGAGTAAAGGAAACTCTTTATAATGTTCAGTCCTATTACTAGGGATCTGGAGAATCTTGTTATTTATCGTATAATAAGACGAGAAGCTAGACTTTGGTTTGTGTTTTTCTAGAAAGCTGTCCAGGCAAAGCTTGTACATAATTTTATAAGTCATATCCAAGGACATGACCAAGTATCTTTAATTTTTGCACTCTTGATTATTATGAATGCTTGAGTTTGGAGGCACTGAAGGGCAGCCAGTTTTGTCTTCTTTGCTTGGCTGCATCAACTACCTCAATGCAAGGGCCAAAATTCTAGATGGAGCAAGCTTTGATCTTGGAAAAACAAGTTTCTATGTTTCTACGCGATCGTTAATTATATCAAAAGATGCAGTCAAAAAATGGAAATAGGTAAGAACTCCAATCAATAGTAGAATAGCTAATAGCAATACTTATTTACAATTCTGACGAGAAACAATTTGGAGTACTAGCTGGAATATGCAACTACTCTTGCGTCCCAAATAAACATCCCCTGAGTATTAATTTTTTGAAAAAGATCCACCCAGAACATCCTTATTCCATACCCCCCGCTTATTACTTTTGTGTCTGTAATTCGATCGAGTAGTAAATAGCGTGAGAAATCGTGACTTTAATTTGGCTTACAGTTGAAATG
The DNA here is from genome assembly GCA_964019165.1 of Mastigias papua. NCBI lineage: Eukaryota > Metazoa > Cnidaria > Scyphozoa > Rhizostomeae > Mastigiidae > Mastigias > Mastigias papua. The sequence continues at coordinate 1,605,150 of OZ025273.1, read as the reverse complement.
AGCTGTGAAACTCACTCATAGCATTACAACTAGAGATATTATCCACCCACCCCAGCTATTCCAAGCCCCCCATTCATTAGGAAATTTCCAATAATCCCCTCTATTATACCCACCCCACCCGTCTATTTGAGACTTAAGAGTAGGAGCTTTCAACTGCATGCTAAATGTCAATATGTTAGCCAACTTCCCAATTGACATGCAAACAGTTACTAGAACAAAGGGGATATTAATTAAGATCACTTAGAAACATGCAACACAAACAAGCACACCCATATAAACACAAGCTTAAACACATGCACTTACAAAGAATGTTGGCTAAGAAGAATAAAAGTACATGGCAAAAATTTGAGTACAACTAGACGACATTCCGTAAATCCGGAAATTAATATCTTTCTATGCATACTAATAAGATTGAAGTTTATTTAAGAAATAAAGATAAATTGTAAGCGGTAAAGTAGGCTAACTGCGTATGGTGCTAAAGAATTAATATCAAGCGTGCAGGGGTGTTGAAAATGTAGTTTGATACAAAATTTATCTACAAGTTCTTATAGCCTTTTGTGCAGGTCTAGAAAATAATTAGTGCATATTTTATCATAAACTTATTTACAAAGATCCTCTTAAAAATAAAGTGAGAGAAAAATTTTCCTATATGCATAGGAACAAAGTATGCATAAGTTTGTCCATCTTCATCTGCGCTTCAAGTGCATTTTATATATATTTATATGAGTAGATATAAGACGAAAAAATATATTTATATATATATATTTATATATATTCATGAAAATCAAAACTTACTCCTAGACACCTAATACCTCTACAAATAACTTCAAGCTGTAAGTTATCATCAAAACAAACCCTGAACACGTGATATTTCATTTAAAATACTTCAGCCAATGCAGATCTTTCTGATATTTTACCTCAAGGGGCTCTCCACCTAAATACAATAATAATCTCAAATAACAGCGTTGGTTGAAATATTCTAACAAAAATCAACCTTTGCAAACACAAATCAATACTATCCACCCACCAATAACTAGGATTTGTGCATTAAAGCTCTAGAGTAGTGTTTCCTAATGGGTGCGGCACTGGGGCAGGTGCTTTACTAAAGAAGGCGCGAAACTCAAAGCGGACGGCAAAGGGCGCTGAACGATTCGCACATGATTACTTGAAAGATAACCAGTTTCATATTCATTTTACATTTTTATATAGCTATGCGGTAACCTCGTCAGCTAAGGCCTTGTGGGGGAGCTACGGGGAAATCCGGCAACTTACATTGCAGAAAATCTGATTGTTAGCCGAGGAAGAGATGAAGAAGGTCCAATATAGACATGCTCGAAAAGAAAAGAGGAAACGTGATCAGGGAAAGCAAGAGAAGTTATCTATGAAAGGTATGAGAAGCCAGTTTTAAGAAGACACCTACAGTCAAGGACAGGATATAAAACCTGGTTATTGAGACCATGTAAGAATGGCACAAGGTCAAGAAGAATTGAAGGGCATATATTCAACTTGCTGCGAGCAGAGGAAACGAGAAGAAGACAAATGACGCACATAAAATACTGAAACGTGCAACAAGAAGAGCAAATGTTGCACCGCGTGCTTAGCAAACAGTTGAGCAACGTGTTCGATTCACAGGGATTCGTTTTCATTATTGCAAGCTATATGCATAATTTGTGTTGTTGTCGTCGCATGATTCTAAAGATTGATTTCCATTTGCAAGTCTGGCGCGTGCGCGTGACTTTTTGTGATCGACATGGGATATGTGGGCAAGCGTATTTACAGCAAAAAAGTACGTGAATGCGATCGCGCAGATACATGTTTCACTTTTTCAAGGGATCACCAGCAATAGCCAATCAAACAAGATTCTGTATGGGACAAATTAGGAATCGGCGTCCCTGGTGTGTCAAACCTCAATGTTGATGAAGCTGGAATAGAAATTGACAGATAATCGCAGAAAGTCGCGCGAGCACCAGATTGCAGCGAACGTGAATCAAGCTTAAGCAGGGGAAAGAGGCGTTGAAACGGAAAGGTTCAGAAACACTGCTCTAGAGTGTGCTATTATCAGCGTTTTGTAGAGAGCTAAACTTGTCCAATCAGATACTAATTAAGTATGACTATTTGCACCCCGAATGCTTATGCACACCATAATCTGGGCAAAAGTTTGAAAACGACTATGATTAATAATAACTACGCCTAGAGACAAATTCACAGCTACTATGACTACGATGAATTAATATTATACTGTGAAATTTACCAGCTATTGATACTTAAAGTGACTACTGTTGACTGCAATACTGAACTGCAATAACACCGTTTTCAAATTTTCTGCAAAACACCTCTGAAGATCGGGTAGATGATTACATTCTGGCTAAACAGAACTTAGTAGACATTTCTAAGATCAGTGTTCTATGCTTTATGACCATAAGATCATAAAGGATCTTACATTCTTGTTTAGAAAACAAAAATCAAGTAATATTTGCTTCTGCTTCAGGTGTGCTTATTTTGAGAAATCGATACGTTTGCTACAATGAGAAACTTATTCAACATTCATATGAATAAGACATGCTGTCTCTTGAACATGTTTTTGTCTCTTGAATTGAATCCTTTCCCTCCTGCTTACTTATTTCAATGTCTGAGCCTCAAGGCTAATGCTTAATGCAATTGCTGTCTTGAAATTTGCACAGCATATGGTGAATATCTCGAGTAATTTCAACCTCGATACGCGTATAGCCTCGATATGCTCATTGAAAACAAAAGGTGTACTGTACCCAACCCCATCCTGCCAAAGGAAAGCAATTCAGTAAAAACGGGAATCAAATGGCACAATGATTTAAAAAAAGGTATGCAAGAGGGACATGTCACAAGTAATATGCCTATTACCTCCCATAGAAGACCCTCTTCAATTTTATTTCAAATCTATTGCAAGTTCAACAACCAGATATAATAGGCCATTACATGGCGTTATCACAACAACATTACAACTAAAAGACAACAATGTTTCATCTCTTGCTTGCGAGTCACATATATAGTAAGTACGCACGGAAAAGTCAACAATTAGACTCCCCTTGTGGTGTATATGCATACCTTTTCTAATCTAATAACGTATGTAATCCCAAAAGTTTCCCTACGACTCTGTTGCATAAACGACACATTCAGTGTGTAATCTTTCATGTTAGTAAATCACATTTCATTCATAGATTCGCACATGAAACTTTGTAAATTCCTTCTTCATTAAACTGAACTTTATTTTATGAAAATTCCCACTTGAAGTTTCGAGATGTAGCGCTATTTCGGCGACACTTTTTACGCGCAGGGAAACAATAGGCAAAGTCAATAAAGCCAATTTATTAGGTGTCAAATAGAAGTTCGGCTTACTTCCTATGCTGTGTGTAAATATTTTAAGAAAAGACATGGAAATGCGCAAATATATTTTCCCCATATATATTCTAATTCAGGAATATATATTTTTTATACTTTGATAATTTTCATGCCTATTTTTTTATATTTTCATATTTTTAGATATTTACTAGATGTATGAAAATACAGAGATAGACAACTAAAAAACATCTAACAATATGAAAATATAAAAAAAGTAATGAAAAGTATGAAAGTACAAAAAAAAATAAAAATCTGAATTAGAACATATATGGCAAAAATATATCTGCGCATTTCCGTCTTTTCTCAAAATATGGAGATATATATATATATATATATATATATATATATATATATATATATATATATATATATATATATATATATATATATATATATATATATATATATATATATATATATATATATATATATATATATATATATATATATATATATATATATATATATATATATATATATATATTTATATATATGTATGTATGTATGTATGTATGTATGTATGTATACACAAATTTATTTATATTATACATACTTTGGAGCATATCTTGACTTGACCTAGAAGACAGACTCCTTTGCCCCCCCCCCCCCCCCATAGAATGCAAATACACACAAGTTAGCACAAACTTCTCCTGTTGTGCGTACGTGCTATATGGATGACGTATTGAAAATATTCTGGTAAACTTCGTATGCATGATTCTTTTATAAGAAACTGATGACTTGATCAGATCTTAAGTTGCTTATTCTTTAGCCAAAATCTGCATATTAAGTTGCTTAATTAAAATGATTCCTTGATTTTCAACTCAGTTCCAGTAGTTATAGAAGAGGAGGGGAAATACAGAAAAGAAATAATATTTTCCGTATACATTGTATACTTATTTAGGGGAAAGATGTCCTCGCAGATTCCTTTTTCTGCAAATATTGAAAGATCTAAATTGTTTTGGTTGGAAAGTGATTGTAAATACAGAAACGTTTTCTACTATTGTTAAGTAATATTTTTGTAGCTGCTCATGTTCATGTCTTTACAGGAGTAAAGTTGTATAATAGCTCTTTAAATCAAGTTCAGTTGCTTATAAAAAAATAGTGCATCATGATCTTGAAAACGGAACAAACGTCAACCACATATATATATATATATATATACAATATAAACCGCGGATAGTTCTTGGTCTTGACATAGAACACAATCACTACCAGGCATTCTGATTTGTATAAAGGCATCCAAAATCACAATATGACATACAATCATAGCCAATTCTCCACTCACTGGGTGTGAAACTAACCATCAACTCCATTTTGCTTTTTCCATCCCAGTGATGTTTGCTAATTGGTGAAATCCATTATTACGGTGAAATCAATCGTCTTCTATTCCCGTCGAAACGCCACAAATCTCTCAAATGTCACTCTATGAATTTTTCATTGTAATGCCAGAATCAATTTTCAAGTTGCAAGCGGTCAAAAGGTTTTCATATAAGCATGTGCTACGCCCATCAGGAACAGTAATGAGGCCTTATATACGGTGCTGGGCCAACAAACGTGATATATAAGCTAAATGAAAGATGCAGCTAAACAATGTTGGAACACGTGAAAAACGTTAAGAATTGAGTATTGTTTTTCTTGAATAGTCCAAATGTCTAATACCAAGTAACAATACCTCATCAGTAGTCAAAACTTACATTGCAAGTATGGAACCTGTGTGCGAACTGCTTCCAATTCTCAAAAACCTTTTAAAATAGCGAGTTCACACTTCAGTAAGGGTCTGAACTTCAAAACATGGTTCCACAGCATTGGTAAATTCTTTGTAGTAGTCAATTTTTGCATTTAGCGAGCAAATCGAAAGATCATCATCAAGTTATATTTGAGGAATAACTGAATGAAATTCACTGTTTCTATAGGAAAATGAGTATTGAATTGAATTGCGAGGCCACATTCGCGTATCTTTAACATTGACCAAAAAGGTTCCATGTTAACATTCACTCTATTCTCGTTAAATTAGTTATAGTGATATCAGTCTCCGATATTAGCGGGCAATATCAGTCTCCGGTAATATCTCCCATGCAAATGCAGAGAAAGTTCCCAATGCTTTGCATGCATTTGTGCAAAACAATTTTAGAAAAATGTTTTTTATCAGATAAAGTATCAATTCGCCAGTCATCAGCAGTTTGTGTGCATACTGAAATTATTCAAAAAGATCCAATCTCGTAATATCCCAAGGCGCAACCTTATTTCAATCCAAACACAAGCACCCACAGTGGTATAACAGCATTGAAACTATTTATAGGTGGAAAATGATACATGGCTGCGAGCTCTCCCTGTTCATGGCATTCTGTTCTAGGTCTCTAACGATCCATGAAAAGCAAATACATCATCTCCAAACTCGAGCGTGTGTAGAGGCCGGGAATGTAAAAGCCTACCGCAATTGCAACCAAGGACATTAATGATGATGGATGGATCAAAGCATGGTAGGCAATGGCTGATTCTGTCACCCTGATTCTGTCACCGGCCCATCAAATTATAAGGAAGCAACAAAGACAGTCGGTTACATACCACAAACTCTTAAAAGACAACCGTTAGAATTTGCCTTCAATGCTGTTGGAAGAAACTGGCATGAAAACCATTCAAAATATGGAATCACAAAGAGAAGAAGAAGGAAACAGCTAAGAAACTACGGCATGTAGAAGTAGAAAACATAAAATCATCACAAAATAGCGCAGAAGAAAACCACCTTATGTGAACCACCTTATGTGAAATTCGTGTCAATCTCTAGCTAGAGGCATCAATTTCAGCCTTGAAGAAGACGGTATCATCGCGTACATAAGCATCTTTATCCAACAGGTTCAGGGGCATAAACAACGGACAACCAGATGCGATATTCATGGATTTCTTCGGTTTCTGGAAAGAAGAGCTGCTAGGATCAGGTTTGAAGGATTCCACTACATCATTGTTATGATCTTGATCTAGAATCATCAATTTCACCTTGTGTCTGAATGGCCATGGCAGTAACGCGTCATAACTTCCCATGCAGAGGACAAAAAACAAACTGATATGGGTACCCTTTCCCATGCCATCACCATTAAGGTATACACGAAGGCGCATCTTATATCCGTGCGGACCAGTGTAGAAATAAGGACTATATAAGGAATTTCTCTTACCCACAATTGCATCATGTCGTTTTGCTGTGAAACCGGTTACTGGCCATATTAACACACCACTATAGTTAGCACTCTCCAGGTTGTCAAACTTTTCGCTCAGGTCAGCCATGTTCTGAGATATACTCCTTTCCACGTTCTCATAGCTTGTAACTCTCCTCTCCAGCCTCTTAACTGAATCCATCATAGCATCAAAACTACGCCGTAACCTTTCTAACTTATCTTCAAAATCCAGTTTAATGGCTTCTATTTTACCTGTTATATCGTCTATAACCTTGGAATAATCGCCTTCAATCCGACTAGAACTTGGCATCTCACTTGGCAAACTAGCATACCTTTGATCAGGAGATGAATCATGGACAACTTTACCCAAACGCTTTCTAGACGCCAGGGCATGCTGTCGCGTGGGTTGCTGGAAGTCAGTTGGCATTTCCTGAAGTAAATCCACTTCCATTGACTCATGTGCTTCTTGATTGCGACTTCCAGCCGTTTCTAGAAGACTAGAAATCTTCTGACTAAGACTCCAGGAAAAATTCAACAGGTATATAATATGATTCATGAGCCCACTTTCCATGTGTTTGCGTTTGTCATTTTTTGTCATTTGCTGCAAAATAAATGATTTCAGGTTGCTGGGCAAAATCCTACGATTTTCAGAAACCAACTTATGATTTACTGAAGAAAAATTTCATTTCATTTCAATTTCATTATACACAGCAAAGTGTACAATTTCAAAATAACTGACTTACACACTGCCCTGTCCATAAAACCTAAAATCTAATAGGACTATATATGTATATCAAATTAAACCTATAAAAATAAAAGAAAGTTATGAAAAAGAGCTCGGATGCCATACTCCTATGGTATTGTTCATAGGTGATAGGTGATAGGTGATAGGTGATTGCCACTTAAGCATCTTCCTTTAGATTATTCCATAAACGAAATGAACTGGGCACATGTGATGACAACTCTAAGTCAAAAATATTTCGCGGGATGAAATTCCCATTTGTTCAAAAAAATCGATCCCACTTGAACTATCCTAAAACATGTTATTCACAAAAGACTACTATCCAATCACCATGATTCCTTTTGTGCTAGCGTTTTGCGTCATAAGTGCTGAGAATTGAAACAAAAGGGGTTGTTTTCCTCCTGCATCACAAAAAATACGAATAAGTTGACAAAGAGATAACTTAGCTATGTTTAAATAAAGGTACTCCAGATTCTATGGTAACAAAGACCGCCAAACTGCAGACAAAGTATCATGCCGTGCTAACTTAAATAGTTTTCCTCTTGCGAAAATTTCATGCACTAAAGGAGAGTCAAATTGCTATCTGACAATCAGACATGAATGAACCTACTTATTTAGTCCTTATTGGGGACGAAAAGGCAGAGCACTAGGTTAGCAGAAGAAAGGAAAACAAACCAGCTGGGAGGATATCAAAATGATCTTACCCTTGTCGCAGCACATCCTATCTTTGCAAATGGACATGGAGCGGGTACTTCGGTACATTCACGTTCCAAATGAGTGTCAAGCTAATACGTAAAAAATTACAATCAATGTTATTTAGCGACTAAAACACTGCGCAGCTGCATAACAGCATAATAATAATACAATAATTATCAATCTATTTAAAGTTGGCGCTACAGTGTTCATTGAAAAGATACTACAGCCAATCCATGTCAACTTTTTAAGCTCAATAACAGTACATACAAATTAATTAAGTAAATTCATAACAGTACAAAAGGCAAACAGATAGCATAAAAGACGTAATGTATAGAAGTCTGAAGTTGATAAAGGTTTCAGCAGAAGTTCCAAGCTATGCATGCATAAAGAAAATCTCATTACAAGAATCCCAATTCTGACACGAATACCCTATATAATCTGCCTCTACAGTCAGTTCCCCTCCAATTTTCAATTTTCTTCTTAAGCCCATTAATAGCAGGGACGGATCTAGAACGGGTTGACCGGTTTCAAAAACTCAGTCAAATTTTTAAAATTGCATTTCAAGTTATGATGATTATTACTATTTCAAATTTCGACTAGGTTTCTGGTAATCGTATGTCAGGCATGAACTTCGACAAAGTATGAGTTTTTGTCATCTTTTCTATCATCTATCACCATCGTTTCTCTCATTGTAATTGAATGTATAGCACAATAGCAAGATTCCTATAGCTATTATTTTCTATTCCTAACCAAGCATAACACATAAGTGACCAGAAGATTGTATATCACTTACACGGTTTTCATTTTATAAGAAACCTAGCTCAAGCCCTAATGCTAAAAGTTTCTTAATTTTTGACCACATTTTAGTTCTAAGAGTGTCTTAACTTAATAAAAAACATTGCATTGAAAACGATATAAAAACACGTGCATATAGTAAACTATTAGCAAGATAGCAAAAAAAAGAAGTTAGTGCGGGTTCTAAATCAAAATCAGCCCCATGTCCACATCGTCAATTTCGGTAAACTTTATGTAATCTTCACTTTTGTCCTCGAAAAGGACACGCTATTCGTTCAATTTTTGCGTTAAACCAGGTAATGGTTCCAATGTGCAATTTTTCATAAAATGCACATATCTTTCTCTCAACCAAAGTATCTTTCTCATACCCTTTTCAAACAACTTACTCTAGTTGACACTTGTCAAATCCGTGGAGGGAATATGTTTCCCAAACCCCAAACTTTTGTATAGCACAGAAATTTCTAAAGTTTCTTAACTCTTTCGCTGTAGTTCTAAAAGTTTCTTCAATTTTAGCGTGGTTAGTACTAGGTTGCTTATAAACTGGTTTCTTATTAAAAAAAACGTGTATACACAATCCTATATCACTTAGCACATCTAGTGTACCCATTAATCCTATTTAGTCTCTATTGAATATCTATCGCTCTTGAATAAGGTACTTGCAATGGTCACATGACCATTACGTAATCTCGATTATGATTGGCCAATTCGTTCTGGTGGGTAAAACAACTTGTTGCAAAGAAAGGCAATGTCTGAACTGCAAGTAGTTGGCTGTGAATAGCTGAGCCGCTGCTATCATTCACCGGTAATTTATCAAGTCTTGAGTAATTTCTAAATATCTCAGTTCACATACTATTTCATTCACATTGTATCAGCATTTTCTCATGCAAACAAAGGACTCTGAATGCGTTTATGAGTTCCACTTTTAACTCCGCAAAGTCAATCAAGTGTAGGAAAGCATGATCACAGTCATGGTCAATAACTTGATAATTTTAGTTGTTTGCCTATCTGAAATGTGACGACAGGTTTCAAAAGCTGTAAGCCTGGTTCGCACCGTGTCAATCTGCGGCTATCGTGTCTATCTGCACCTAAAAAGTTGATGTTAGACACGATAGACACCATGTGAACATGCCGTGTCAATCATAAAGTGGCATTTTAGCACACTTTAATCCATTAAGCCTGGTTCACACGGTGTCGATCTGCGGCTATCGTGTCTATCTGCACCTAAAACTTTGATGCTAAACACGATAGACACCGTGTGAACATACGGTGTTAATAACAAAATGCCACTTTGGCACACTTTAATCCAGGCGTCTAAACGCGGCCAAATATGAAAAAGATTTGATATTTAGACACGGGGGTGTTAATTGGCGCCTAACTTTCCTTTGTGTCTCTTTTGTTTTAAGGAATGTAAACTATTTTCACACTATGACACATACCAATATCACAAATTTCGTTGAAAGTGGAAGTGGATGAGGTGACTGCAACCCGCCCAACATTCGGTGAAAATCTTTCTGAATCTGTTCGCAATTATCCTGCTCTTTACGATAAATCGGACCCTGGCTTTAACGATAGGCACAATAAAAGTAATGCCTGGACAAGCGCTGCAAGGGAACTGAACATTGAAGGATATGCTCATATAAAGCAAAGAATTGCATAAATCCCCACGCTGGTTTCTCCTCGGACATGTCTGTTTACCCCACTGCTGTGTGCACTTTCTCCCACTGGACCACTCTTCTTCTGTAGTATAAAATTACCAGCAGAAGGGGTGCAGCGGCATACTTTCGACGAATCTCTTCCATATTGAGCGCTGCAAAGGCGCAGATTGACGCCGTCCAACTGGACACGTTGTTTACTTTATGAGACATTTTGTTATTAACACCGCATGTTCACACGGTGTCTATCGTGTCTAACATAAAAGTTTCAGGTGCAGATAGACACGATAGCCGCAGATTGACACCGTGTGAACCAGGCTTTAGAGTTCATTTTCCCACTTGGACTCTTCAAGTAAACAATGGTGAACAGGTGCTAATGCTAGGCGCACACTGGAGAAATTTGCTTAAGAAAAGTGCCACTCGTGCCATATTGCTTAAGCAAAATTCTCCAGTGTGCGCCTAGCATAATTGGCCACTCTTTGAGCCAACTAGACGTATTAGAGGGCCTTCACATGAGAGATTTCAGACCGGTTTGAGACTCACGCCGGCCTGAGTTCAGTTCGTTGTATGGTCAAATGCCTCTGAGTACTCACATGAGTAAGGTCAATTAAAACTCACGCCGCCGAGTTTCAATTCGGCTTTTCAAACCGGTCTGAAATTTCAAATCGGCGTGAAACTATCATGTAAATGCGATTTTGTCAAACAAATACTGAGCTGCATCCTGGAAAAAGCAGTATTATTGTTGGTGTTGCGTGATCCGAATTCAAGCCAATTTGAAATATTCTTGTGAATACAAAGGAAATAAGCCCACCCGAAATGAACTCAAGGCGGCGTGAGTTTCAAACCAGTCTGAAATTTCTCATGTTGAAGTATAACTCACTTCATCTAAGCAGTTCGACTTCAGTACAACACAAGAGACACACTCAAGCTGAGGATGCAATGTTATTCATTCTAATTCACATCTTTCCACCAATCAGCTCAAACTCAACTCTCAACTAACTAAGTATAAAACGAAGATATTCGACAAATCAGTTACAAATATCAACCAATGAACACGGAGATAGTTATAGGAACTATGGTTTTCCTATCATTATGGCTTGCAGGGGCGGATCCAGGAATAAAACTGACTGCTGCACAACATAGGAAACATTTAAGGCAAGGGCGTGGTTCAAAGCTGGCTAGTTGCCACGCCTAGTTTTGTCAGTATCATGCATATATTTCAGCTGTTCACGTTATTTGCTTCTCTTTCAGTGGTTCTCTCTTGAAACACACAATAGACATCATCCGAAACAACAGTAAGCGCTAACAAAGAAATGGTAAAAAGAGGTCTAATATGGATGAAAAATATATCATAGCATTCGTTTGTCCAAACTGGTTCCTTATCGATATTAATAAATACAAGCATTCAACTTTTATAACCGATTTCTAAAATATCCCCTTCCTCAGCAAAAAAGTCGACGTCATCGATAGCATGACGTTCAAAGCGGGCTGCCAATCTTAAAGGTTGTACTGTCCTTGTTCGGCTGTGCTATTTATCCAATCAGCACGGAATCTCTTGGTTCTGTTACTTGTTCCGCAGTGCGACGAATGATTTTCTTCCCACTTGACGCTTAAAAAATGCAGACAGTTACGGAGAATCACGAGCCACATTTAGAACTGCCTACTCCAAAAGCGAGACGTAATTATTGATCCGCCCCTCAGTTCTGAAATCCACGAACAGTGTCCTTGACAATATGCTTCCGGTATTGTCTTCGATGAGGGAATGAACAACATTTGTACCTAGAGACATGCAGGGCCGAAGACTTGTCAACTGACTCCTCAAAATTTTGAATAGCGTCTCTGAGTCTGAAGCAGCAGCTACCAATGACACTGAACCTGAACAAACTAAACAATTGCAATTGTGCAGCGACAACTAACAATCGTGCAGCAGAACCTGACAATCGTGCAGCACAACTTAACAATAGTGCGGATTACTGGTGATTTGATTTCAGGATTGTTTTCTTTTATCTAAAATGTCAGATGATTGTGCTGCATCTCAAATTCTCGACAATGGTTTGTGCAGCACATCAAACTCGTAATGCTGCACAATAGATTCTACTGTATCACAATCGTTTTAGAGCGCCTTACAATCGTCTCCTATCGCAGCACAATAGAATTCTGACAGGCTACAATTCAGGACACAATAAGCGATCGATGAGCCAAATATGGAATGCTCAATTCGTTCTCAGCACTCAGCACAAAAGTGATGACGAGATAAGGTACGGGGGTACACACAGATCTGAACGATGCTGCTGGGGGACTTACGAAGAGTTTTCTCGAAATTCGACTGCCTTACGTAAGGCTTGTGCATTACCCTGGATCCGCCCCTGGCTTGTCCTGTGACTTCCCTAGTTGGTTTGTTGATGTTTGTGATGGTGGAATCTTATTTAACGTGCAGAGAACACGGATGCAGAGAGAGGAGACGGTGTTGTTGACGGTACTCTGACTCTACTCTGACTGAACTTTACAAGTAACAGTGATATATACATAAACATTGAACAACCCAAAATAAACATGAATTACGTACAGGAAGGGTTAGGAATCGTGTGACGGGGATTGCGTTGAGAACAACAGAATAGGAATGACCAAGTGTGTGATGACAGAAGCGACGTACGGTGATGTCCCAGGTGTGTGATTAAAGAATGCGAATGTATGAAAGAAGAAAATCCGCATTGACCAAGAAATGGTAAAACTCCGTATTTGTCAAAATTATTAAGAAACTCCGCAACGTTTACGTTTCACTACATAGTAATAACCGGTAACTTGTAAATTCGTCTTGATAAGAGCATTCTGCTCTCGAGCGGAAAACGCAGTCGTATACCTTAACGAGAAGAGATATGACCAAATGCATAGGCTCATAGATAAAAAATGCCGCGCAGGAGGAGGTTTCCGAATACATGTGAAGACAATGTTATTCATCATATCACGTGTGCCCCCATCTGGCTATATACCGTATAAGCCCAGGGCTTATCTGAGTTCGTAAGGCTTATTTGATTGGCCTAACTGCGGGGGGGGGGGCTTGTGCGATGTGTAAAGCCTGGTTTCCATTTGATCGTCACAATCGTCAAGATCGTCGAAATTTTTGTTTTCACGACTGTGACGATCCTGACGACCAGTGGCGTAGCTAGCGGTCATGCTGAGCATGAATAAACATCTCCAAAAACATCATTGCCTTTTTACGTACCAAATTACTTAGCCAGCTAGTACCCGCTAATAGTCTTTCTCTAGTTCGATGAGGTATCCTCCCATCTTTTCTATTTGATTCAGTGCATCCCCTTGGATGTTATAGTTCACAGAGTAGCCAGTTTTCTCATGCTGTGATTCGTCGATTGAAGCTGACCGGAAGATGCTCTATGAATTTAGTCATGCCCGTTTCACTGGCACCCTGTTTGGTCATGCTCAACTGTGCCGGATAATGCAGTTTCTTTGTAATGCAAATGAGATGCAGAGGAGAAGAACAAAGCTTAGTAATGCTTTTCGAAAGAGCATGACTGATTGATCTGATGAGGATGACTGATCGCTTTGCTTAGCATGACTGATCGAGGACATATTGTACAGTGCTGATGAGGATGACTGATCGCTTTGCTTAGCATGACTGATCGAGGACATATTGTACAGTGATGCAGAGCCCTTTGAGAAGAGCAGTCATGCTAATTTCCGATAGCATGACCTAATACCCCTGTGTGCTTTTCTGGCTGTTGTTGAAGTCTGCGCTGCTGTTCGCTTTGACAAACTGCATTCGAGGTAAACATTGTCCAAGTGAACCAAGTAATAGCTCAGAACTTAGCTCAAGAAGCTCATCTTGATAGGAATATCGTGTTACAAATCGTGGTGAGATCAGTTTGAATTTAGCATGAATGAGATGGGAATTATCGAACAAAATATAACCGCTGGCTTATGCTAGGCGCACATGAGAGTCAAACGGCTGAGCTAAATGGCACGGGAGACATTTAGCTCAGCCATTTGACTCACGTGTGCGGCGGTTTCTAAGCGAGAATTTTGACTCACGAGTCGAATCTCAAGATATCAAACCAGTTTGATAATTTTTGTCACTCGTGCCATTTTGCTCATCGTGTGCGGCTGTCTGAGCAATTTTGCTCACGATCTCAGTAATAATACACATGCGCTTTAAAAACAGCACAGATAGATTTAGTGCATTGGCTTTTTCTAAGCCAAAGTGCAGACATCTGGCTTTTTCTGAACTTGTTTGGCCAAGAAAATTAATTTTGGCTTAGACTATTTATTTGGATTTTTTGGCTTTTTCATTTCTATAAAAGATTAACTCTGCTATTATAATTATCATAAGCAGTAGGTTGATTATACTAAGTCTGTGATCATTGATTATTGTTGGCTTAAATTCCCTAACTTTCTTATAGTTACCGTGTACAATAAGTCATTTGCACAGGTGACAACAGATACCCCTTTTAATTGACAACCTAAAGATAGTTTACCTTATCAACATTGTTTTTGGAGCTTACCTGTGCCAAGAAATCTCAAAGAGATGGACAAGCGTTCTCCGGCACTTATGGACTGTCTCATATTCGTGTCCTCTTTGCTAATTATTCGCTCCACTTTCGCTAAAACATCTTCACATTCATTTCGATCCAAGCGATGGAACTGGTCTTCACAATCCAGTTCTCGGAGGAGATCTGAAAAAACTCCCTGCGTCGTACGTCTCAGAATCCATGTCCTAGTCCAAATTTTCCAAGCACTTGCTCTCAATCGACGGTAGCGGCGACGCCTAAGTAGCAACGTCAGCAAAAGAGCGTTTTCTTCAAATTCTGCTTCCGAAGATGAGGAAGATGAGTGATCTGCCAGTTTGAAATAAGCTTTTCGCGCGCTTTCCTTCTGTTCTGATTCGAATAGCGCATGCGTACTATTGCTGAGATCGTGAGCAACATTGCTCAGACCGCCGAACACGATGAGCAAAATGGCATGAGTGACAAAAATTATCAAACTGGTTTGATATCTCGAGATTCGACTCGTGAGTCAAAATTCTCACCTAAGAATCGCCGTACACGTGAGTCAAACGGCTGAGCTAAATGTCTCTCGTGCCATTTAGCTCAGCCATTTGACTCCCGTGTGCGCCAAGCATAAGAAGTCTATGCCAAAAAGCAAGAAAGTTATAAGGGCAGTGTGCACAAGAGATGCTTTGTAAATAACAAGTAACAAAATATGAATGCCCATTGTACACATTTTAGAGTAGGAGCCAACCCTTTCCCTCCCAATTTATGGTCGATATAAACGACCTCCTACCACCCGAAATTATCTTGAATCAATACTAAAAGCACTAAAATCCGTTAGAATAAACTAATGCTGAAATGGTCATCCTGTGGCTATTAAACGTTCGTGTAGTTTTTGCCTGATGCCAGAGTCTCTCCTTCATATTGTCGCGGGATGCAACGTTTACCTTTGCGAAGGCCGTTACACATGGCGCCATGACTCAATACTTCATTTCATTGCATCGACCTTTCAATCCATTGAGGGGAGCAACTTGGTTCGTTGATCTTCCAGGCTTTTTGTTCATAAATGTCCATAATAAGTGTCTACATATTCTTGAACTTACTGTTGGATATGCAACTAATCTTGCTAATAACATGACACGTAAAGATAAGAAGTATCACGATTTGATAATGACACTACGACATTGCATCAGTACAATAAAGTTACATTTATAAATCTTTCTATTAGCACTTTATGAGTATTTTCTTCACTTTCAACCGATTTCATTAAAATGCTTAAAGAACTGAACATAACCGATCAACATCAGAATTATATCCTAAGAAAACAATCCACCATCGCTATCAGATCAACTTATTATATTTTCTGCAGAAGAGATCAAGATTGGACTACGCCAGATATTTTGACATTATAGACATAATAGTATATTGTACCACAGGTAGCCAACTGTAAACTACCTTCAAATAGAGAGGTTTACTGTTGTATGTTAATTACTGGAATTTATATGAAATTTCTGGGAAAAAAAGTAGAATCACCCCTCTATATGCGAAATTGCCGAGTAGGGGAGTTGCCCTTTGGCTCCCCCTAGAAGCCGTCACTAGACTGGGTTACAATACGCTGTTTTCACACTGGGTCCTGTGCTTCTAAGTTATCTTAATGTTCAAAAATGAAAAGATTAAAGGTACATAGTAAATTATGCAGCAAAGAGTGAAAAAATTTTAAACGAAGGGTCATAGGAAAAATGTTCATGTTCAAAAGAGTGTTCAGTTTGCCAGAAAACAGAATATAACTTCGCTCCTTCCTTGCCTCTATAGGCAGGTCATTGTACATTTTTGCTGCCATAAACTGTGCAGATTTCTTTGCAAATTCAGTTCTAAGGAATGGAATCTTTAGAAGATATTTGTTGCTACAAGTGTTCTGGGTGTGCTAAACTTTTGTGAAATAATCATGAAAATTTTCACAGCATGTACCATCCAGGCATCTTTTGACAAATTTGCAGGCATGCCATTTTTTGTAACCTTAAATTTTGATGATATGCAGGCCTTTCAATGAGTAAACTAGACGCGCACTGCCAAACGCGCGCGTGGGGCAGCTCGCACGCGCTAAAGACTCAATTGTTGGAGCTTTCCTTAGTATTTGGATGTATGCTTTTCATAAAGCTGGCGCGAGCGACAAATCGAGCTCGTGAACTGTGCCGGGCGCGTGCCAGCGCGCTCGTGCGCGTCTCATTGAAAGACCTGGATATGTTTTTTTTTTATATATATTCTCATAAAATTTACAATGACAAACAATTACAATACAAAGTCTAGGGAGCATGGAAATGCATAACAACCCAAAGACTCACACTTAACATAGAGACATAAATATTACAATAATAAGCTACAAAAGTGATTGGAGTGGTGTCGCCCATCGTGCCAATAGCGTTGCAAATATGACAAATCATCACAAAAAGCTATTGTAAAAGGAGATATCAAGTCTACCTATGTTCCTTGCTAATCAAAAAAAAAAAAAAAAACTTTTGCCCAGACACGATGAGCGACACCACTCCAATCGTAAAAGGAATAAAATTTACACAAAAGAGAAAATAATTTACACGAGAGAGGTTTTCACGAGAAAGTTAGTAACTTATTGGAACCGTTCTGAGGCCTGAATGTATTTTAATGTTGCATCAAGAATGTTTGTATTTGAATCAAAAGGTAACTTTTCATGGCCATAAAGGAGTATTTGCAATAGTTCTTTGTTTGGAGGGTTAGATAGGCCATGAGGACGCAATCTTGTATTAACGCTGTCGAGAAGATCACGTCTGTGTATGTCATAGGCACTGCAGAGCAGCAAAAAGTGCTCCGTATCCTCAATACCATCGTTTATCAGGCACAGGGGATTAAAAGTATCCCTAAAATTATGTTTAAATTTGTGGTAATTTAGCTTACTTAGTCCAACGCGTAGCTGCGTTAAAACAGATAATAGTTTTGGATCATGAATTCCGTAGACCGATTTAGAGGGTGGACGAATGAGTCCTAGAAGTTGTTTCTTGAAAACATTCACTGAGCGGGATTCACGAATTTCTGGATATGTGCATGTCCATTTATGATTTTCTGTGAACGATTTTAAACGATTCTATTTCTATTTCTATCTTATAATATTTTTACAGGGTAAAACATTCAGTTCTACAGTTTTACAATGTACCCTGTTTAAAAAAAACTAGCAAACGAAAAGAAACTATCTAAATTTACACGTAAATCTAGAATAAAATTACAGTCAATATGATCTATAAGCAGATTATACCAAATATTGTATATATGATCATGCATATGCTAGATATGATATAAGTGAGCACTAGGTAAAAGCGTGGTTTGCTATGCTGTTTTTGAAAGTTTTCAAAGTCGGGGACAATTTTGATTCTAAGCTGAGACAATTCCATATTTTGCACCTTTATATGAGAAGTATTCTTGGCCATTGGCAGAAAAATGCTTCTCATATAAAGTCTCTTCATTCATATAAAGTCTCTTCATCATTCAAGTCTCTTCTTCTGAGTTTCAGTATTTTTAAGATTTATCTGTAGTGTTTCTTTAGGGGCTAGGCCCTCGCTCGGGCCTTGCCTCACAAATTTCATTTCATTTCAAATTCTTTACGGAGGGGGCCCTTCAGCAAAGATGCTGATTTCCAAGGGTCCCTCCATCTAAAATACAATACTACAATGGAAAATAAAATTAAAAAACCTCAAAAAAGTTTAAAATTTAAATACAAAATACAAATATTAGCTTTAAAAACAAATTTACAACATTAGAAAATACAAAAGAAATATGAATTAAAACTATCATGCTTAATAGCTCAAAGGGAGGTTGCTTGCTTGCAGCTGGCTGGGAGGCTGTTCCAGAGTTTCGCACCTCTAAACGAAAAATATTTCTTGCCGTTTTCTGTGCTTTTTTGAACAAATGCCTTCAAATGCATCCATATCAAAGAACCCACAAGCATTACCAGACAGCAATATGTCACAATTGGCAGTACCATTATCTGAATTGGGCCTACCCATTTTCACAAAAAACCTTAAGGCAATGAACTGGGGATGACCAGAGAGGGAAAATGGGGCACTTGGACAGGTCACCATGATTCTGGATCTATCGCTACAAATATGGAACATTAGGATACTCCGAGAACTTTCTATACGTGCGTGAGGAACATGTGAGAGCACAGCAAGTTTCAGTGATTTATAAAGGAACGGTAACATTTGAATGATAGGGGCGAATACGTAACTGGTAGTCCTTTGTAAAAGTAATTCGTAGTACGCTTTTCCTAGCATGAAGCAATATGCCATCCCCCTTAGATAGCTTATTTAAGCAGCTAGCACGCCTATTGTTCACTTCTAAAAATTCATCGAAGTCATTGCATGCTTTAGTGCGTGTGTGAGAGTGAGACGTACTCTAGTTTGTAGAGTGACCATCGCTCTGGCATATTTTGTGAATCGGAAGCAAGCACAAGCCAGTGCAGCAAACATAAAGAAATGAGAACAAGATCATGCTGAGACAGCCATTGTGTGGTCGCGAGTTCCTTTTCTATTTGCGTAAGGCGCTCAAGTTAGTTGAGTATAGTCGAGATCCAGTTGGGATCATCATAATCATCATTCATTTTCATTTCATTTTCATTTACAAATATTTATACACGAAATACCCTTCAGCTATAAATATACCAAATAATACAACAAATTATCCTAGATACAAGTAAAAAAGGAAAAATTACTTTAACACTAAGGCCGGTCTTCCAGGGTGTCATGTTTGGTTTTTTTCAGCACATCAAGTAGATTTTCAATTGTTTTTTGGAGTGGTTTAGCATGGGAATTTCCCTTATGTTTAAGGGTATTTCATTCGAAGTTTTTAAAGCTGAGTATGACAATCCTTTTTTGGCGTACTCTAGATTATACTTAGGAATCTGGATATTTCTGCACAATCTTGTATTGTATCTGGAGTAGTCGGATTTTAGGTGGAATTTGCTCCATAGATTTGTAGTGACACGTAAACATTGTAACTTAGGCCATTTCTCACTCAATGCCGATTTTCTTCGTTTCATTCATTCGCATTCTCTAATCGCACACCTTGGACATCACCATACGTCACTCCTGTCATCAAACACCTGGTCATTCCTCTTCTGTTGTTCTCTACGCAATCATCACACTATGAGCCTATTCAACAATCCTCTAACAACAACCTAACCCTTCCTTTATGTAAATCATGTTTATTTCGGGTTGTTAAATGTTTCTGTATATACGCATGTAATTTATGTTGTAAAGTCAGTCAGAGTAGAGTCAGAGTACTGTCAACAACATCGTCTCCTCTCTCTGCCTCCGTGTCCTCAGCACGTTAAATCTGATACGCACCAACAACACGGATCAACGAAGGATGTCACTTATCGAACATTGCAGTCTATAGGACCCAACAATTCATGTTCCTATAGATTTTCTGGGCAGATCTGGTTCAGGATTTTATAAACCATAACAGCACGATCAAATGCTGTAAGTCGTTTAACTGTTAGGAAATTGGGTGTCCAGTTGTCCTTTATTCTTGCCCCATGGATCATTGAATAAAGCCCGTTGATCCATGGCTCTGTCCTGCTGACGTTGCAGGATTCTATTTTTGAATTTGATAGATTACCCCAGATAACATCAGCATACCACATATTACTTTCGACTAGGGCTCGATATAGGTTGCTTAATGAGGACTGAGAGAGAATGTTTTTCAGCGTTTTTAGGGATTCAAGACCCCCACGGCTTTTATTGTAAACGGTTTTGAATTGTTGCTCCCAATTTAATCCTTCATCTACTATAATCCCTAGTGATTTGGTATTTGCTACCCCTTTTATTTCGAGTCCATTCAGTCTCATTTGTTCATGCACCCCAATCATACTTGTTTTACGAGGGTGTCCAATTATCATATATTCTGAGTTTTTAGGATTTACACTTAATTTATTCATACGCATCCACTCTGAGATGTTGGACAATTCCATTTGGGCATTTTGGATTAGATCTTCGACATTAGTAGGTTTTACAGTGATATACGTATCATCGGCGTAGAGACCTGCTTTAGAGTTTGTTAGGCATTTTTCAAAATCGTTCAGGTATATTACAAAAAGAAGAGGGCCAAGACATGAGGCTTGTGGGATGCCACAAGTTACTGCTTTAGTCCCTGACTCAACGCCATTGGCGGATCATCACGAACATTATTACAGTTCGCAAAGAAGCTGTTCAGTGGACACTATATGAACGAGCATTATTAACCCTTATTGAATGAACTTCTTTGTGTTGTATTTGTAGTTTAGATTTTATATATATATATATATATATATATATATATATATATATATATATATATATATATATATATATATATATATATATATATATATATATATATATATATATATATATATATATATATATATATATATATATAAATTAGATACCCTCATGGTGTCCACTGTTACTGGTGTACACATAGGTAATTAGCGTATCCACCCTTTCCATATTAATTGTAGTATTTTAGTATTTTGTTAGTAAAAAGGTAGTAGGTTTGCATCTATCTTTAGCTACCCATCCCTAACAACCGCGTACGTCCCAAATTAAGTAAGGCTTTTATGCATCTATTCGTATCGTTGTTTAAAGTAGTCTGCAATCGCTTGTATATGTATATTCGTTGTTGAGACAATAATGTGAGCCTTAAGTTCAATAATATAGCGTCATCTCCTGTGTTTTACAATATATAGTTGGTGTATGGATAGGTACAAATCCGGCACCTAGGTTAAGGTCTTTAGCATACAGTTCTCTAGATAGCCTATTGGTTCACTGTGTTTGTGGAAGATTTCCAACACTTTGAGTGGTCCTCTGAGCCGGAATGGCCTGTAGTTAATTTTACATCGTGTATCGTAATAATTGTAGGTATTTTAGTGCTTTAGTATATTGTAGTCAATCCTTGTTGTTAAGTAAGCAAGCAAGAGCTAGATAATATTCGAAGACAAGCAGAACGCCTCAACAGCAGTCTAGGAGAGGCTTTGCGCTTAGGAACAGCGAGTTGGATGCAGCAATGCAGTTACTGGAATTGGGACATGGAGGTGTGTACACCTACACGCATCACAAGGGGAGCAGATATAAGTCTATGGACGTCCAGTCAGTCGGATCAGATGGATCAGTTAGTGATTTTAGATCACAATCAGTTGGTGTCCAATCAGTCCAATCAGTTGGCGATATCAGATCACATCCAGCTGATGCGTAATCAAACAGATCAGTTGGATCAGTTGGTGATTACGGTCACACTAAGTTGGTGTCCAATCAGTCCCGTCAGTTGGTGATTTCAGATCACGTTCAGTTGGTTCACAATTAGTCCCATCAGTTGGTGATTTCAGATCACATTCAGCTGATGCGCAATCAGTCAGATCAGTTGGATCAGTTGGTGATTACAGGTCACACTAAGTTGGTGTCCAATCAGTCCCGTCAGTTGGTGATTTCAGATCACGTTCAGTTGATGTACATTCACAGTCCCGTCAGCTGGTGATTTCAGATCACATTCAGTTGGTGCACACTCACAGTCCTGTCAGTTGGTGATTTCAGATCACATTCAGTTGGTGTCCGTCAGTTGGTAATTTCAGACCACATTCGGTTTATGCACACTCATAGTCCCATCAGTTGGTGACTTCAGATCACATTCAGTTGGTGCACACTCACAGTCCCGTCCGTTGGTGATTTCAGATCACATTCAGTTGGTGTTCCGTCAGTTGGTAATTTCAGACCACATTCAGTTGGTGCACACTCACAGTCCTGTCAGTTGGTGATTTCACATCACATTCAGTTGGTGTCCCGTCAGTTGGTAATTTCAGACCACATTCAGTTGGTGCACACTCACAGTCCTGTCAGTTGGTGATTTCAGATCACATTCAGTAGGTGTCCAGTCAGTTGGTAATTTCAGACCACATTCAGTCGGTGCACACTCAGTCCCATCAGTTGGTGATTTCAGCTCACACCAAGTTGGTGTCCAACCAGTTGGTGATTTCAGTTCACACTCAGTTGGTGTCCAACCAGTTGGTGATTCCAAATCACATTCAGGTGGTGTCTCCAACCAGTTAGTGATTTCAGATCACATTCAGTCGGTGCACACTCATCAGTTGGTGATATCATATCACATTCAGTTGGTGTCCCGTCAGTTGGTAATTTCAGATCACATTCAGTTGGTGCACACTCACAGTCCTGTCAGTTGGTGATTTCAGATCACATTCAGTAGGTGTCCAATCAGTTGGTAATTTCAGACCACATTCAGTCGGTGCACACTCAGTCCCATCAGTTGGTGATTTCAGCTCACACTAAGTTGGTGTCCAACCAGTTGGTGATTTCAGTTCACACTCAGTTGGTGTCCAACCAGTTGGTGATTCCAAATCACATTCAGGTGGTGTCTCCAACCAGTTAGTGATTTCAGATCACATTCAGTTGGTGCACACTCATCAGTTGGTGATATCATATCACATTCAGTTGGTGTCCTGTCAGTTGGTAATTTCAGATCACATTCAGGTGGTGTCCAACCAGTTAGTGATTTCAGATCACATTCAGTTGGTGTCTCCAACCAGTTAGTGATTTCAGATCACATTCAGGTGGTGCACACTCAGTCCCATCCATTGGTGATATCATATCACATTCAGTTGGTGTCCTGTCAGTTGGTAATTTCAGATCACATTCAGGTGGTGTCCAACCAGTTAGTGATTTCAGATCACATTCAGTTGGTGCCTCCAACCAGTTAGTGATTTCAGATCACATTCAGTCGGTGCACACTCAGTCCCATCCGTTGGTGATATCATATCACATTCAGTTGGTGTCCTGTCAGTTGGTAATTTCAGATCACATTCAGGTGGTGTCCAACCAGTTAGTGATTTCAGATCACATTCAGGTGGTGTCCAACCAGTTAAAGATTTCAGATCACGTTCAGCTGGTGTCCCGTCAGTTGGTAATTTCAGATCACATTCAGTCGGTGCACACTCAGTCCCATCAGTTGGTGATATCATATCACATTCAGTTGGTGTCCCGTCAGTTAGTAATTTCAGATCACATTCAGGTGGTGTCCAACCAGTTGGGAATTTCAGACCACATTCAGTTGGTGCAAACTCAGTCCCATCAGTTAGTGATATCATATCACACTCAGTTGGTGTCCAATCAGCTGGTGATTTCAGATCAGAACCAATGAAATCAGTGGTTACCATAACAACCCATTCACCTCAGGTGCATTATTCTATTGTCACGATGCCACTTTATTCTGCTAATTCATCTTTCTTATTTAATACGTCATAACCTTCACATTTCGTTAAAAATGGTAACTATGCACTCCTTCGAAATTGTTCATGGTCAATATGTTCATGGTATCCAGTAAAGTGCGCATACAGGGATACTTTATAGGAAGTGTGGGGATTGCTTCATGGAGTTTTGTGGGCAAGACTAGAGCAATTGATCCGGTTTGTGTTGCACTACTTTCGTTACGGCGATCTTGGCGAGATGATAATAGTTGAACCTTGGACACTTGGTAAATATACAAGAACTGTGCCTTATATAAACTCTTAGTTAACCATTTTCATTGCTACTTTAGTAATTCTCTTCGTTTGAATTTTTGAATTACTAATGAAGTTTTATACTATATTAATTGAACGGTCTCACCACTGTATTTCTCTTTTCTTTTCTCTGGTCGTTGTAGACTGTAGACAATAAGCTACACACGAATTGTATTTTGTGTGTGTTCCTTCGCCAAGATAGAAATTCCACTCATATTTACATCACTAACATCACAATCATGATTTGATATTTACATTTATTCCCCGGAATTACGTATAAAGATGGAATAACAAAAATCGGTGTGGGAAAGGAAAGGCTGGACAATGTGTTGAGGGAAAGTTTGTATAAAAATAGGCCTAACAAAAGGGCAAGGTGTTATGACGCAATAGAATGTTAGTGTGATGTTAGTTTAGTGTTAGCGTAGAGGAAGTGATGGCAATGAGTTGTAGAAAAAACACGCAATGAATGAATGAATGGAGTGGAAGATAAAGTAACTAAAAATGTAATTGCTACACTACATTTTGTGGTAATTACATTTCATATCTATTTAGCTCAGAGCTATGGACAAATATTGGCATTGATTCTGTAGGGTAGAATATATTTGTCATTGATTTAGACTGTATGGTTTAGCTTGTATCGTGATTAACTAGGTAGTTATTATTATTTAGTTGAAACAGGGGACTTTTCAACGTAGGGGGAAGGTATGTCACAATACCACTTTTTTCTGCTAATTCATCTTTCATTTTTGATACGTCATAACATTCCTGCTCTGTTCACTAATGAATCATATTTCCTCGTAGATTGAGTTTAATCTCTCTTTCAAATTCATTTACGTAGTTACCTCTCTTTCATTCATTTTACATCTACTTTTAGGCCTTGACTGTGTTCTGACTAATGATCTTCTCTATACTTTCTCACATACACCTTTCCTATTTATCAAATAGTGTTTACGTAGGTTCAGATTCTTATACATTTGATTGGCTAGATTTATTTCGCATTTCCGTGTAGTTTCTAAAATATTCTCTAACTTTCATTTACTCTTCGGTTATTGCTACGTGATCAGCTATGCGATAATTCCGGGTCTCACAGGAGATTCGTTATCTTGTAAATAGTTTATTTTGTTCACATATAATCCAACAACTAAAGCTTTGCATATTCTGTGCCGCTCGTGCCTGACTTAGCAGTGAATCCAAAGATTGAGTTATGGGAGTAACTGGAGAAAAAGCCACGTTATGACACTATGACTACAGAGCAAAATGTATACATCTCTCTGATAAGCTATGCCCTAACGAAGACCAGCCAGCAAAGAAAAGCTCAAGTATATTTCCCTTGACCCCCAGCAATCACCCCTTCCCTATCAAATGTCCCAAGCAGCCCTCCAGGAGCAACAACCTTCCCCCCAAGCATCAAATCCATAGAGCCATAGTAGCAATCAGCTGTCAAAGGCTATTGCTAATTTGAAGCATGTTGAAGAAGATCAATTCATTGCTTGGCGATTGATTGAACAAATGCTGGTCTTCTTCACAATTGAAGACTGTGACATGGAAGAGCTCAGAGATCAACAAGAGAGCCTGGTTAGAGCAAATAAGCGACTAGAAGAAAATACCACGAAGGTTGAGCTGCGACAAAAGAAAGCCTATGGAATAGAGGTTAGATACAGCTGAGAGGAATGAAATGCAAGCCATGAAAGTGAGCTCAATGGTAAGAAAGATTGAGAAGAAACTTAAAAGCGATGTGTCTACACCTAATACCGATGCTAGTATCAAATACACTGGAATTCGACTCCCAAAAATGGAACCAAAAGCAGTTGATGGAAATTTCAGAAGATGGCATGAATTCTGGGAGAGTCTTGAGCATAGTGCACACAATAATGCTTCATTGCCTCACCATCAGAAGCTGAAATACTTGAAGAACTGCCTCAGAGGTGCAGCACATGTAACCATCTTGGACTTGGACATAAAAGGAGATCATTATGGTGTTGCGGTCAGACTGCTGAAGGAGAGATATGGGCAAAAGAATGTGCTGAAAAATCACACGTTGATGGCCTTGAAACCCTGCCAGTTATAAACAACAGCTACAATTTGCAAAAGCTGAAAAGATTCTATGACGAGCTGGAATGCCACATGAAAGCTTTCGCAACCATCGGAGTACAGCCAGTAGAGTATGCAACTGCTATGAAGCCAGAGATCATCACCAGATTGCCTATGGAGATCTGCATTAAGCTCAGAGAGGGACGAGAAGAAAACGAAGACCTACCTGTAAGTGAATTATTGGAAGGTCTAAGAAACGGAATAAAAGTAATGGAGAAATGTAGAGTACAAATGAAGACCCCCTCAGAGCATGGAAAGCAGTTCAAAAGGAAGCAACACAAAACTTCAATATCACCTCCTTCAAGACCATTGATGGTATCAGGTGCTACACTAATGTCAACTTGAACCTGTAGAAGTTGAGATGAAGCTAGGCTATATGCTGCTTGCATCACTGAAAGGAGTACAGAAAGAACTAAAAAATGTGTAACTACATAAAGAGGAAGGATTAAACGAGAGAGTAAATAAGTTATATGACTTAGAAACCATAGGAATAAATGAACAAGTTGGTGCACTCGAAGAATTGATAGATGATTTAGCATTCAATGGTGAGAGATGCAGTATACGTTTACCATGGAAAGAAGGATATGGAAATCCTGAAAGAAACAATTAACATACACTAAATAGATTGAAACCACTTGTAAAGAAGTTATAGGGAGATCCAGCCGTTATAGATGAGTACGAGACGATTTTCAAAGAGTGAGAAAAGGAAGGAACCAAAGAAAAGGTGAAAGATGAAGAGGTTGAAGAAGGTAATGGGAAAGTTCATTTCTTCCATATCATGCTGTAATATGAAAGCAAGCAGAGACAACAAAAGTCTGAATAGTGTTTAATGCCTTATCAAAGGAATGGAAGATTGGCCTATCACTGAATGATACACTACATTGTCCTTTGGAGGTGGAGAATCCACAAGATTGTTTTGATCGGAGATATCAAATCAACATTTTGGGCATCGAAGTTGATAAAGAAGATTGAGATGCTCCTAGATTTGTTTGGTTTGACTCCCTTGCTGATAACGAAGTGCAGAATGCAGTCATTTCCAGATCGTGTAGAGTACTTTTTGTGGCTGACCTAAGTCTATTCATCTTATCAAGAGTGTTGCAACTTATATACAAAGATATGGTGAAAAGGACCCAGTATTTGCAGAAATGAAAGGCTTCTACGTGGATGATCTAGTCATTGGGTCCTATAGCTAGAGGAAACAAACTTATCGCACAATTAAAGAAACTAGGAAAATAATGAAAGAAGGAAGATTTTGTATGAGTCAGTGGAAAAGTAACAACAATAAATCAATTAAAAGAATCAAAAAAGATCAAGTACAGGACTAAGTCCAATACAAGACGTGTGTGAACAACAAAGAACATTCTGAAGTTAAAAATTTTGTGACTGAGATTTTGGTATCAGACAACACATTAAGGGACAGTGAAAAAGTACTTGGAGTGAAATGGAATACATACATAATGACAGTTTTAGCTCCAACCTAAAGGAAATAGCTATGAAAAGCAAACAGCAGGATGTTGTGACAAAGAGAAGTGCTTTGTAAAAAGTGCTGTAAAGTATGTGTGACCCATTACATGTAGTGTGTCCCATCATGGCAAAAGCAAACTCTTATTTCAAGACATTTGTAATGACAAATCAAAATAGGATAAAGAGTCAATGAAACATACGGGTGGAGATGGCAAAAAGGCTTGAAAGAGTTAGAAGAAGCAAATACTATTGAAATGGGTAGGTTTGCATTAGGACCTGTAGAATGTCACTATATTAGGACAGGACATTAAAGAATGTCACTTGCATGGCGTTTGTGATACTAGCAATATGGCCTTGTTACAGAGGATAGGCAAAAGGCTATGTGGTTTACCGTGTCTACAAGAGAGACACCACGGAAAAGTAAGACAAAACCCTGACTAGAGTTGACAGCTAGAACGACATTAGTTCAGATGAAATTAACAGTTCTTAATGAAAAGGGAGATTGAGCTAACTAGCATAAACTTATGGATTGATTTTATGACTACACTATGGAGGACTAGAAATCAGAGAGAGTGGGAACAGAGTCAAAAACTAAGTGAATAAAATTCTACAGAAACCAAAATGAAAAACTGGAGACATTGTCCTGGCAAAGACAATCAAGCCGACTTTGGATCAAGAAGCCTAGAAGTGATAGAACTGCATACAGGAACATGCGGATTAAGAGCATCATGCTGAAATTTGCAAATAAAAGCACCATTTTTACAAGAACAAAATCAGCCTGGAAATAAAAATCTTCTTATAAATACTATACTATTTCCAGAATATCATCCACTTAACAGAACTAATCATTTTAAGAGTTCATGAAAGAGCTTTACATGAAGGGGTCAAAGATACGCTAGCTAAGGAGTCAGTTTTGGGTTCCTCTCGCAAAACAGCAAATCAGGAAGAAAAGAAAGCAATGTAGTACATGTCAAAGTTATGAAGGGAGACCGTACATAGTGGTAGATATGGAAAACTCTTCTAACATTAGAGTGAAGCAATCGAGACTGTTCAGTCATATTGGAGTTAATTTTGCTGGACTAATGTACGTCAAGCATGGCAAGGCTTTGAAGAAGGTTTGTCTATGTTTGTTTACTTATGGAGTAACTAGCACAGTTTATTTAGAAATTGTGAAAGAATCGTCAACATCAAAGCTTTTTTGTTGTATTTGAAAAGGTGTGCTAAAAGTATGGCAATGACATCGATAATAATAAGTGATAATGTAAAAAAATTCATCGCAGCAGCAAAGTTGCTAAAGCAGTTGATGAAGGATGAAGAGGTTCAGAAGTATTTGATGGATGGATGGATGGATGGATGGATGGATGGATGGATGGATGGATGGATGGATGGATGGATGGATGGATGGATGGATGGATGGATGGATGGATGGATGGATGGATGGATGGATGGGATGGATGGGATGGATGGATGGGATGGATGGATGGATGGATGGATGGATGAATGAATGGATGGATGGATGAATGGATGGGATGGATGGATGGGATGGATGGGATGGATGGATGGGATGGATGGATGGGTGGGATGGATGGATGGATGGATGGATGAATGGATGGATGGATGAATGGATGGATGGGATGGATGGATGAATGGATGGATGGATGAATGGATGGATGAATGGATGGAAGGGATGGATGGATGGATGGATGGATGAATGGATGAATGGATGGATGAATGGATGGGATGGATGAATGGATGGATGGGATGGATGGGATGGATGGGATGGATGGGATGGATGGGATGGATGGGATGGATGGGATGGATGGGATGGATGGGATGGATGGATGGATGGATGGATGGATGGATGGATGAATGGATGGGATGGATGGGATGGATGGGATGGATGGGATGGATGGATGGATGGATGAATGGATGAATGGATGGATGGATGGATGGGTGGATGGGATGGATGGATGAATGGATGGGATGGATGGATGAATGGATGAATGAATGGATGGATGGGATGGATGGATGGATGAATGGATGGATGAATGGGATGGATGGATGGATGGATGGATGGATGGATGGATGGATGGATGGATGGATGGATGGGATGGATGGATGGGATGGGATGGATGGATGGATGGATGGATGGATGGATGGATGGATGGATGAATGGATGGATGAATGGATGGGATGGATGGGATGGATGGGATGGATGGGATGGGATGGGATGGGATGGATGGATGGATGGATGGATGGATGGATGGATGGATGGAGGTATTGATCGGAGGTTTAATTTGTTGCGTGCACCCTGGTGAGGAGGGTTTTTGAGAGAATGATCGGTTGTTTCCAACGCGCTATACGGAAGTTTTTGGAAACGATGCTCTATCATTGGCGGAATCGCAATGGTAAAGACAGAAATTAAAGGAACTGTGAACAGAAGACTACTGATGGTACTACTACTCAGAAATAGTAGAGGATATGATTAAACTTTTGCGATTAGTATATGGACAGCAATTTGACTATATACCTGATGATGTAAAAGTTGAAGATGAAAAGATATCCATAAGAGACTTTGATATATAGCTAATAAAAAACGACATTACTGGAAAAGATGGCAATGAGAGTGTTTGATAAACCGTAGGGAACACTGTGAAACTGTTCAGATGAAAGGATTAGTCGTTTAAAGAGAATCAATGCCAAGGGGAAAGTGGGGACATGTGAAAAAGTTAAGAAGAGCAATCGATGCTGATAGGAGACATTGCATCTTAGATCAGATTGACTGATCTAAGGGGGGGGGTGTGTTTGAACAATAGACAATACTTATCGTATGTAAGCATTTTTTGTTATGTTAGTAATGAGGAGGTGTGGAGGAATGACAGTAAGTATAAGAGAAGGAGCAGAAGAGAGCAAAGCGAGAACAGAAGGAAGATGAACTAAACAGAATTTAATGGATTGAAATTAAATGACAGACAGAAAGTTACAGATACTATTTACTGAACATAGAGAGAATTCAGTAGGGGTTTGTGTAAGATTCGTTTTGTTGTATTTGCTGAGCTGAATTGTTGCTTTGTTAAAGTTCTGTTGTTTTGTTGCTGTTTGCGGCGTTCTGTACTCAGTAGTCATGATTTCAAGTTAATCTTCTTGCTATGTGGTCATTGTTGAATATCCATGAAAGAGAGAGTGAGAATATATAATGAACATATATAAATATATACATATAAAACATCTTAAAAAATATAATGAACATGTAAATATATAAATATAATTATAAGCAAATACAGTCAACCTTGCATAATTCGGATCGGTTTTATCCGGATTTTTGCATATTCCGGACAGAATTGCTAAGTCCAATTAGTTTCCTATTAAAGTGCAACACTGAAAAAGTTTCTACGTAATCCGGATTTTCTGTAATCCGGACAAAATCAGCCACCCCGTTTGATCCGAATTATGCGAGGTTGACTGTATATATACATTCATATATACATATATATATATACACATATATATAAAATGAAACAAGCAACAAGTTACCTGGCCTCTTAACAAATCCTTTCCACAATGAGTACATTTGATTTTCGCCCCAGCGCAAGTGGTTTGTTGATGTTTCTACAACAAAAACTGACACGTTCAAGTAAATGATGGGCGTGGTGGTACGAAAGATGGGCATAGTGGTATGAAAGATGGAAGCTATTGAGCAAACCCTACAAGGTGAAGGCAGCTAAACAAAAGCTAGGAGTTGTAAAACAAACGACGTAAGTAGTAACAAACGACGGAAGTAGTTAAGCACAAGACAGGTGTTGTTGAAGGAATGTTCGATGTTGTTAAGAAAGACATTGACGAGGTACAACAAATGTAACATAAGCCTAGCATCGCCCCAAAAACCTGCTGCTATTTTCAGTATAAATTGTAAAAGTAATGGTATCATCTTGACTGCGACTTCCAACATTCATGCGATATCAATTAAGTTTCTCTTTTTTGTTAGGTATTCCTATATGTTAAACAGATCCTTGGATGAACACATTATGTGGTTTGCGAACAAGCTTTAACGTTAATAAAAATGGCCTTACAACTACAATTGCTATAACTGTTACATACCCTTAAGCGAGAGATGGCCACCTCTTCACCACAATCTCGGCAACTCTCTCGTCGAGAATCGCATTTGCTTATATGATCATCCAAATATGCCTTGGGAACTGTCTGTTCACAACCTTCATGTGGGCACATAACATCCGTAAAATTGCAGTGTTCACAATGATCCTAAAATATTTCCAGGACATTACACGCACACTCGCTGGACATGAGCATTCGTGCAGAGGCAAAATAATGCGATCTATCAATAGCACTATATGTCGTGCATGATAGGAAATGCTGCTAAAAGTTAGGGAACTTTTTGAAAAAATGTCAGAATTCAAAAAATTATAGTACTTTAAGACATAACATGCAAGTAGAATCCATTTGCAAGGCAGCATACAGCAGTAACCTGGAAACTCTCTAGTCTGACGTAAAAGAATGTTTCAGCAACAGCAGATGTCAGCAAAGGACAATACCTATATGATTAAGCCGACGCAAACCAATGCCTAATATGTCAAAAGCGAAATTCTGAGCATCAAAGGAGCCATTAGAAATCAGGAGCCCGGATTGGGAACATCGGCTTCCGTGGTAAAACATGATGGACGTATGGATGCGGACAAACAAAAGCTGATAATGATATCTTTCACCTTCGATTCCAGCCCTCAATAACAGCCAAAAAATCAAATGCGTCCGACTGTAGCATCACGAGTACCATTTCTGAAACCATCTAGGTCACATGTATCATTCTGATGGCATCCGAGTCCGGAATGAAAGCACCGTCAACAGGAACAACAACAGAAGGAAACCAATATCAACAACAGCAATGGCAGAAGTAAATAAATAAATAATTTTTTTTAAGTAAATAAATTTGTTTTTTGTATTTGTATATGTTAGTACTATTTTAATGTAATAATTGCACGGTTGCAACGCATTTCCATGCTTCCTGCATTATTGTCGTGTAAAGTTTAAGTGTTCGTAGTGTTCTGTAAATTTTTAAGTGCATTTATATGAAAAAAAAGTAAATAAATATTGCTAACTAAGTATAACCAATCATTACTTGCAGATGATAATGATATTAAGCACTGATGAGGTTATCTCTGATTTCCCCTTATACTGACTGGAATTTTGACTCACTTCATAGTGCTTGACAAAACCGACCCAATCGCAGCCATTCTTCCAGAACTCGCATTTACATCTCAAGTTAAGAATCTCTCTTTCCACAAATCTATCAGGAAACACCTAAATGCAGAAAGGCAATGAAACTTAGACAAGTTTAATGATATTTCCTGTTTTGCTAAAAGTTACAAATTACATTTCTCCTACATTTTATATTGATTCCGTTTCAGGAGAAGTCAAAAGGCCTGCCAAGGGCCAGGGCCACCAAGGTAAGAACGCCTTACTGAGGCTGCCTATTGCGGCATGCGATTGGAGTCTGCACACATTAAGCTGCCTCATTAAACCTTGTACTCTTAACAAATGCCACAAACTTACCATTGAAACTCCATCTACCAATATAATATCACAATTAAACAGAACGTGTAGATTAGCTGCGTTTTAGTTCTGCAACAGAACATGTAAAAGATGCTGAAGATAATTTTTCATTGGTAAATTGGTGTCTTCACTAACGGCTATCCAACAACCAGGTTTCTTGTAAAACAGTTTCTCAGTTTCTCATAAGAGTTATACTGAGCAAAATGATTGAATAGGGATGTCGGTAGGAATAAAAGGTAAGATGGGCATGGGTTTATACAAGGGAACTTGTATTTTTATATCACCATCATCAACTTCCTAATTAATGCTATCATCATAATCTCGATGCTTTTGTTGTTCACTATGATCCTAAATGCTTCATCACTTGTACACGTATCTTAATTCTAAAAACCTTATCTACTCAGGCAAATCTGGATTTCGATCTTTTCACTCCGTTTTAACCTGCTTACCAAAATTCACTAATGACTAGCACCATAATATGGACAAAGGGCAATATACATCCGTAACTTTTATTGATCATAAAAAGGCGTTCGATTCTGTTGACCATTAGATACGTTTAAATAAGTTGAAAGTGTATGGGCTAGCCGGCAAAGAGATAACCTGGTTTGAGTCATATCAATGAAATCGCCAACAGTGCTGCAGAATTAATGGGCAAACTTCCAAATTACAGCTCATTGAATTAGGGGTTCCACAGGGCTCCTGCTTAGGTCCATTGCTTTGTTTAAACTACCGTTATGATTTACCCCTGAATCTCAATGCTTCAATGGCTAATTTGTGTGTCGACGATACTAGTATCTCCTACTTCTCAAACTCGACTTCTAACATCAACAATGCTATTAACGAAGATTTAGAGTCACTAAAAACATGGCTAGAAGAGAACATGTTGTCTCTTAATACCACGAAAACGCATTGTACTTTAATGGGTAATAGAAACATAATAAGAGCACCTGAACAGTCCAGCACCCCACTGCCGTCCACATATGTTGGAAATGATAAAGTATCTCCCATTACCAGTACAAAGTATCTAGGAGTGGCTGTTTTCTTGTTATAGTGTTAAAGAGAACAGCCACCTCGTATGTGTAAAAACTCTAATTCTAAAATGAAAAGTGATTCGGCCATAGGACAACATCTTATTACAAATCCAGAATGCGCCAAAACATATACAGACGATAATTTTCGGATCATTGGGGAAGCAAGATCGTCCTTTCATTTAGGTGTTTTGGAATCAGTTTACATTAAGACTCAAAACCCAGTCTTGTGTAGACAAAAAGAGTTCGTTTTTTCACTTGGACTCTTCAAGTAAACAATGATGAATAGGTGCTACTTGGCCAATCATATGGCCAAATAGACGCATTATTCATCATATCACGTGCACCCGCATCTGGCTATATATGTTGTAAATGGACTTAGAAACTCAGACATTACGTAATGGCTGGATAGCCTAATGCGCTATATTTACTTCTTTTGTCATGCTGCTATTTCTTAAGTATACATATATCATCACCTTGTTGTTTTGTTCTAAGTTGTCAGGTTACCAATCGCATTCCTTGGCGTTTGATTTTAGATAGGTTGTAATGGTGTATTATTAGCGTACTGATTTTAGTAATAACGTAATCTTTGTTTGTTGATATTTTGTAATTGCCATAGCTAGGGATTATAGATTACAGTATATATAGGGAGAACGTATATAGCTTTTCAGGACGGCCTAGGAAGGCAAAGAGGCTAGAAAGATATGCTGTAGCTGAAATTAATGGAATTTATAATATCTAAAATATAGAAATTTCTTGGTATTTCTTGTACGTGAATCTGGGGGAACACGCGGCCTAGAAAGATTTTCACTACATATATTTCGGTTCACCTTTCGGTCGTTATCCGACGTTTCATACTCTGACGAGTGTCGGATGAAAAAAAGCTTTCAGTATGCTAAAAGAATGTTCCCGCTTTTTCGTGCTATAGCGAAGTCGTGTTCTATCGTTGCTTTTCTGTTGATGACTGAATGCCGGAACATGATAGCTGCTCCCTACGAGCTTTGTATGAAAGCTTTCTGGTTTGCATAGATCTGTTCCAGCATCTCTTGTGGCTTGTGCTTGATAAGAATTATTGGTTTTCAGCTTGTTATTCTCTATTTTTAGTTGAAAGTTTTCTTCCAGTAATGTATCATATGCTTTCCTTAATGAAATCATTGGACATATTTCGAGCCTGGATATCTTCAGTCAATTTCGATACAATATAAAGAAATACCATAAAATCAGTTTTTTGGAAAGATGGCTCTAATCGAGAATCCCTTTGTGGGCTCGTCTTGACGTTTAATCAACCGTCTGGAGAGTTTTCTGGCGTAATTATATTCTTCAATGGGTCTTATAAACTTTCAGGGCTTTCATGAATTTCAAAACCTCTAATTTCATCATCTTGACATTCGTGCCTTGATGCTTCAGCACGTAAATTGTTCTGGTATTCTGAGGTATTGCCTTCACAATCAGTTTGATCTAATAATAAAAAACAGTCTTCACCTGTTATCCGTATGGACTGTTTGCCGCAATACTTCGAGCCAAAAATGTGCCCAATAACAAGCATGTTTTGTATTATTTTGAGTACCAAGCCTTGGGGTTAGGCCCATTCCGTTGTGAAGCGCTCTGCAAATAGAGTCTATGCTAGGACGTTGTTTTGCTTTTGAAATCTTCTTTATCTCCTAAAGTACCATCTCCTCAATATCCTCTGAGCCCTAAATTACGTCTGTATTGGACATTTTGTCATACATTTCGTATTCACTTCGTATTCACTTCGTATTCACTTCGTATTCACTTCGTATTCACTTCGTATTCACTTCGTATTCACTTCGTATTCACTTCGCATTCGTGTGAACGTGCGCTCTCCAAAAGGGCCTTACTCTTATATTACCAGGGAGCCGGGCCACACACTGCAAATACAATGTGAAACTGATAAAAACAAATTTTTTGTAAAGGCTACATTCTATATAACAGAACTTATCTACTGAATGAATAAAGGCATGTCGGTGGAAACATTATCTTGCAAATAGTTTTCCTGCACTATTTTTATGTAGAAGGTTTATAAGTCATGATTAAAATTTTATGGTTAAATTCTTCAAACTCTTTATTTTCATAAATATTATTTTCATAGAATAGAGTAAACAGATATATCATATTTCACCTACAGCTGATATATGGTTGATTTGAGCCTAGATTCTACTATTACAGGCTGAATAACGCTTTTTTGAGGAAAATTAGTGTGATTAATCATGTTTTTACAAGTAAAAAATACGTGGAATCCCAAAACCCAAAAAGAACCTAAAGCAACTATTTCACCAAAACTTTAAGAATAAAATTGTGAAGCTATTTATGTAACATTTAAGAACACAAGATATAAGGTATTGCTTATTGTATGCTTTATCACTGTTCCTTAAAACCGTTCAGTAGTCATCCAATTGAAGTTTCTCATCCCAAATTTTGCTTTTGAGGTGATCTCTAACTTGTCTAGCTTTTTTTGAACTCCTAAAAGTGTTCTGCAGCTAGTCATATGAAGCATACTTCTAACAAATCCCTTGGGTGTTGCTTTTGTGTTTGCTCATCACATGCTAGATCCCATGCTCTAATTCCTTTGTCTTCTAATTCAATGCATATATTGCGCAAAAAGATGCAGGCAAAGGATATAATTCACTGTGGTATTCACTATTCCTAAGAAAGATTCTCCAGTGGCCCATCAGCTGACCAAGTGCCCCTTCCACTGCCATACGGGCCCTACTTAAACGATAGCTGAAGTACCGCTGCTCCTTAGTTAAAATGGCATTTCCATACCGCTTCACCAACTATGGTAGGAAAGAGAAGGCAGAATCACCAAGAAGAACTGGGTATATTTCAGTTTCAGAAGCCATGATGCAATAAAGCGACAGAACATTTTCGTTTGAAATCGTATAGTATACATCTGTTGATTTGAAAATTATGGCATCATGGCTGTTCCCAGGATAACCACATGCTTGCCCACACAAACCTGTTTTTGCATGAACAATGGCCATTACAACAATTAAATAAAACTCCTTGAAGTTATGATACTCCTTTGCACTCTCTAATCCACCTTTGGGGCATTTCACTGGGAGATCGCTCCCATCAACTGCTCCAAATGAATAAGAAAACTGTCATAATTCATCGAATAATCCCATGCTCTCTTCAAAATCTTGCAATATTTTTGGCATGTTTTTCTCAACAAAGGGCTTTCATGATCGAGTAACCATTGCGCTCCATATTTCTTGCACAATCAAAGACACAGTTGATGTCCCTAAACCTACAAGCTCAGCAATAATGTGGAGGTAGTCCCCTCTAGCAAGCCTGTAAATGTACACCGCCAATCTTGTAATTGGATGTACTTGGCTCTTCACAGACAGTTTCTCTAGTCAATAAATCACCCACTTCTCCAAATCTGTACAAAAATGTCCCTTTCGTGATACAACAGTTGCTCTTAAAACGCTTATCATCAAAGCTGTTCCACACGATACCTCGCCATCCTTGCAAGACGAACATAATGGTTTTTCAACTATTGTCCAAATACGATGGTATGAAAACAACCATATGTTCAACAACATTTCCTGGCTAGAGGCAAATCTCCCCAGGTGTGCCATCACTTAATAAGTGAAGTACAACACTAATAGAAGATGGTATTGAACATAACTTTTTGTAGTATCTGTCAAAACTTTGAGTAAAATTAAGTTTTACGAAAGTAACCTCTCAGCCTTTATCCCATATAGACAATAGTACAAAACCAACCATATTATCAAAAACATTTCCTGGTTAAAGGGAAATTTTCCCAGGTGTGCCACCACTTAATTAGTGAAGTACAACACTAATACAAGATGGTATTGAACATTACTTTTTGTGCCATTAGACAAAATTTTGAGCAAAATTAAGTTTAACGAGTTTACTTGACATCATCTACAATATAGGTCTGAATAGCGTATAAAGAAGCATGGAAGTATAAGGTTTAGTATTTTTCTTGAGAGTGGATTGATATTAGCTGTAAAGCTACCGTAAATCCTCGAATTAGCCCCCCCTCGAATAAGCCCCCATGCTAGAACTTCAAATTGTTAATAAGCCCCCCTCGAATGAGCCCCCACCCCTGATGATGATGAAGATTTTCATAAAGACTAATGCTCAAATTTATACTGTTCTTGTAATAGTATGGAGAAAAGGAGCTTTGACAATGAGCTTTTTATACGGCATTTGTCAAATAATTTTATAAGCCCCCCTCGAATAAGCCTCCCTCGAATAAGCCCCTACCCAAAAAGCATCAAAAATAAATAAGCCCCCAGGGGGCTAATTCGAGGATTTACGGTATTCGGTTGTTTTACCAAAAGAGATCAAGCCCAGATAATGATATAGTAGGAACAATCTTAATGGATTTGTCAAAAGCATACGATTGCATACCTCACGATCTACTAATTGCAAAGTTAGAGGCATATGGGTTCAAGAAAAATGCCCTCAAATTGATTTACAGTTACCTGACAAACCGAACCCAAAGGGTAAAAATAGGTTCCACATATAGCTCACCACAGCATATCTCAATTGGTGTACCACAGGGGTCTGTTCTTGGACCCTTACTTTTCAACATTTTTATAAACGACCTGTTTTATATGGAACTGGAATCGGAGATATGTAACTTTGCTGACGATACGACAATCTACGCGTGCGATACATATGTGGAGGCTGTCATGATTAGATTAGAGGGTGACCTACAGGGATTAATGAAATGGTTTACAAACAACGGCATGAGTGCCAATCCTTCAAAATTCCAAATAATGTTTTTGGGGCTAAAGGGGGCAAATAAACTATGCCTTAAATAAAGGGCCAATTGATTCCATCAAGCGAACATGTAAAACTTCTGGGTGTAAACATTGACAACTCACTAAAGTTTGAAACGCATGTAAAAGAAATATGTAAGAAGGTCAACCAAAAAGTGTATGCATTTGGAAGGTTAAGACCATATCTAGGAGAACAAAAGTCAAAGCTACTTTTAAACTCCGTGATAATGTCAAATTTTTCCTATTGCCCTCTGATCTGGCTATTTTGCAGCAAAGTTGCAAATAATGAAATTAATAGGACCCACAAACGTGCACTGAGAACTTTATATAGAGACTATGAATCCACATTTGAGGAACTTTTAGATAGGGGTGATACAACGACAACACATAAAAAGAATCTACAAAATCTTATGATTGAAATCTACAAATCAATGAACCATCTCAATCCGGAGTACATGTGGGATTTCTTTGTCAAGAAAGATGTCCCCTACAACCTACGGACTAAGGAACTATGCAAACTCCCCTCGGTGAGTTCTCAGCGCTACGGAATAAATTCCCTATCCTTTAGAGGCAGTCTATTGTGGAATACTCTTAGTGATGATCTAAAATTGACAACTTCTCTCGTAAAATTCAAAAAAGGAATACGTTGCTGGGATGGCAACAACTGCACGTGCTACATTTGCACTTAATTTAGGGTTTTTATGTATTTCGTTGCATATTATATTGTAAATAGTTGGTGTTAATTAGTTATTACTAACTATAAATAAACCAACTGTAAATAAGCTTTATGATTATGATG
Organism: Mastigias papua; assembly: GCA_964019165.1. NCBI lineage: Eukaryota > Metazoa > Cnidaria > Scyphozoa > Rhizostomeae > Mastigiidae > Mastigias > Mastigias papua. The sequence continues at coordinate 1,564,925 of OZ025273.1, read as the reverse complement.
ATTATGATTTATGAATGATGCCAAAGGTGCCCCTGCTATGCCTCTACCCCCATATTTTCTAGAGCAGAAGCAGCCCTCATTCAGGCGTTCCTGATATGGAGGTCATAAAGTGAAATACTGCGAGAGATTACATACAGCTTTGTCCTTCTAGTCGTTCGAATCTGAACACCGTTATACTCCCCACTTTAGGAAAGGATCTAAATTTCTACATGTCGTCGAATGTGAACCTGCAACGGAATGTTCTCTAAACTGGTCTACTTTTTATTTGTAGGTTAGGTGACCCCCTGCCATTCTTCCACTTATAGGTTAGGTAACTCCCGTCCTTGTTCTGTCCCGTCCTCTCGTCAGTATATGTAGCCGTAGTGTTTCCCTATTGTTTATTCTGTCGCTGTACTCGTATAGTAAACTGAGATTCATATCAATCCGATAACAGTAGCTAACATTACTGCGACAGAACTCAAACAACATGGAAGCAAAATTACAAAACTTCGACGGATCAGGAGATGTGAACATTTTTATTGAAAAAATATCCTTGCGATCAGCCCTGAAAGGATTTGAGGGCGAAAAAGCAGTGCAAAATTTGGCGTGCCGTCTAGAAGGAAGAGCGTTTGATGTATATTTAAGATTGTCGGAAGCAGATAAAAAAGACCCCAGCAAATACAAGAGGAATTAAAACGAGAATTTGAAAAGGGAAGCCAAGATAGAGAATTGGCTGTTCATGAGTTGTCTGTCTAACCGTAAAAGATTCCGCGATGAATCTGCACAGACCTTCGCATATAAAATCGAGCAGCTAGTAAAACTAGCCTATCCATCGTTCAATGACGAGGCATGCCAGACAATTGCTAAGGACTACTTTGTGAAAGGGCTACACCATGAGATGCAGATTGCATTGAAGTCTTCTCTCAAGTTTTCCACTGCCTCATTAATTGATTTAGCAAAGGAGACGACAAGACTACAGATTGCGGGCATTCAGTCCATTGCGTCATCTCAGCAAGACTATTGTATGTCAGTGGAGACAAATAATGATATTGATTCAGTAGTCGACAAAGTGTTAGAAACGATAAAAGACTGGCTGTTGGAATACCGGAAGGTGCTCAGGCTCCACCCAGCGTAGAATTTGTTGGCAATAATCCATTGGGCCGATTTACTAATCGTGGAACGCGTCCATATCGCTCTCGCTCAAGGAATTTTCGAGGGGGGTATCAGCCAACAACTTCCAAGACTCAAAGGTGCTGAGTTTGCCAAAGTCCTGATCACTATGTGCGAGAATGCCCGGGCAGATTCTGTCAGGCCTGTGGAAATAAAGGCCACGATTCTTGGGACAAATCGCGCCCCAAGTATTTACCCGTATGACTAGGCCAGAGCCACGTCCAGTGCCAGGTATTGTGGAGGATTTATCTGTTTTTCTAACTGTCAAATTCGGCAACAATTCATCGAACGCCTTACTTGACACAGGGGCTAGTTGTTCAATAATGGATTTAGGGACTTTTGGAAGTCTTGGGCTGCAATACAAAATAATTCCCTTTAACAATCAACTAACGGATGCTTCTGGAGACAATATGCAAATACTTGGTTTTTCTGTGGTAGAAGTTTTCATTAAAGGACACAAGTTTACTCAAGAGATGAAAATTCTAAATTCCAAATCTTACAGAAATGTAATTCTGGGCAGAGATTTTTTATCCAAGTTTTCAAATGTTCAGTTCGATTTTAAGACACAAAGATTGAAACTGGGTCCCTACTGGTATTACTGTGTTCACCCTAAGAAACCTAGTGCGGTACTTTTAACAGACTGCATTGAATTGCCCGCCCCTACAGAAAGTGTTGTAAATGTCAAATGTAGGCCATCTATTGCATTGATCACAGCAGACTTTGAACCCTTTCCAGTCGCCCCAAGTATATATGCCACCCATTGTAGAGTTATTCTTAGCATAAGGGGTGAGTTTCAAATTAAACTTCTAAATGTCAATAACACATCTTATTTCATGAAAAGAGACAAGAAAATTGGATCTTTAAATAAGATAGAAGAAACTGTAGCTCGAGTTGACCATATTGACTCAAGATCATCCGTAAATCTGGAGTCAAATATCGTGTATGGGGATAACCTGTCTGTTGCGCAAAAGACTAAAATCCGTACATTGGTTTCCGAGTACTGCATTATCATATCGTTATCAGTGAGCCCTTGCCCATTAGACGGAAACCTTATCGCCTTCCCCATGCTTGGCATTCAGAAGTTGACAAACAAATCCAAGAAATGTTAGACAACGGCATAATTAGGCCGTCATCCTCCCCATGGAATTCACCCATAATTCTGGTCAAGAAGAAGGACGGCTCCATGCAGTTTGTGTCTGATTTTCATGGCCTCAATGATGTCACAAAGAAGGATTTGTATCCTCTCCCACACATTCGGGATGTTATTGATAGAATGAATGGCTCTCAGTTCTAGACTACCTTAGATGCAGCCGCTGCATATTGGTCAATGCCACTGAGTGAGCCTGATAAGGAAAAAACTGCCTTTTCGGTACCACAAGGAAAATATGAATTTAACATAACACCATTTGGGCTGTGTAATGCTGGTGCTTCCTATCAGAGAATGATTGACATGAGCTTATCAGGACTCAATTTGGATAGAATTATCGCTTACATTGATGACACTGTAGTGTTTAGTTAGACTTTTGATGACCATGTAGCGAGTATTGCACAACTTTTTGGCCGGTTGAGAGAATCGGGCATTTCACTGGAGTTGTCTAAATGCATTTTTGCAAGCAACAAAGTGGATTTTCTGGGATTGGAACTCTCCAGTCATGGCATCAAGCCCAAGGATCATTTGATCGAAGCTATTGAACTATATAAGCGCCCCTCAACAAGAACAGAATTGCGTGGATTTTTAGGGCTAGCCGGATTTTACCATGCATTTATCTCAAACTCTGCCAGCATCAGTGCACCCTTAAATGCTCTTACTAGTGACAATGTCCGTTTCTTTGGACTCCTGAGTGTGAGCATCCGATCATTTACATACAGCTTCATCAAATTTAACTGACATTTTGATCAAGTTATGCACTCATTGGCATTGAGTAAGACAGAAATGCAGCGCCATTATAACAAAAACATTCACTTTAATGATTACTGTGAAGGGCAAAAGGTATGGCTAAAAACCAAACATTACAAATCAAGTGAAAATCGAAAGTTAGCGCCACGAAGAAATGGACCATGGACAGTTTTGCAAAAGCTCCCAAATGGAATGAATTTTAGAATAGAGAATTCTCGTAAAGAGCAGAAGGTGGTACACCAAGATCGCTTGCTTCCATTCATTGAAAGAGATTCTGATTTGCAGTAAGAAGATGAACTGACTGAAAATGAGTTACCTGATGACGAACGCTCTGTTGCGTCGGAATCATCATCCGACAGCTCGGGAAGTGATTATGAGGAAGAACGGCCGGAGGATCCCAACCCACAATAGCAGGAGGACAATGCTCCTCAAAGGAATTACCCTCGTTGTAATAGACGAGTTCGTACTTTACCAGACACTATTCCGTGGAGTGTTATTGATATTTAGTGCTAGAATTTAGATTTCTTATTTTAGTCTTTGTTTGGGGGGGGGAGAAATGTAGGTTAGGTGACCCCCTGCCATTCTTCCACTTATAGGTTAGGTAACCCCCTTCCTTTGTTCTGTTATCTCTCGTCAGTATATGTAGCCGTAATGTTTCCCTATTGTTTATTCTGTCGCTGTACTCGTATAGTAAACTGAGATTCATATCAATCCGATAACAGTAGCTAACATATTCACAAATGATAGGCTGGTAATACTAAACCAACAATGGTAACCACAGAAATATGCTCTAACAATCCATATTCAAACAACGGAACAGAGTAATTGGCGAGGCTACCTTGCAAAATGTTGTCTATTGCAATATAGTACCTGTTGTCAAGTGAGTTTGATTGTCGTATCCATGAAGGGCGCTCCTTATTTTCCGCGCATGTCAAATACATTTTTCATTCTTCTTAGGTAACCATCAGAGTCTATTGTTTTCACTATGCCGAGGTTTTTCCCCTTTGACATAACTGAAAGTGCAGCTCTGTTATTTCAAGGAAAGGACAATTTCGCAGAAGAAGTAGTAAACAAGATTGTGATACAAAAATAGCCCACGAGGTTCAGCGAATCTGTGATTCAACTTTGCAACGAAGTCAGGACAAGATGATCAGTCTCAATATTACTGAAAATGGGAAGCAGTTACGATTTTATGCAAATCCCGGAAACAAGAAATCACTGAACATATTTGCTTCATAGTTTGGGCATAGTTTTACGAAAGAAATGGTGAGTTATACATTTTATCACTTTCTGCTTATAGTTTAACTAACTCGTGGACTCCGTTGCCGGCAAATGAAAGGATAACTGAGGATGAAAGCTTGAGCCGTCTAGCCAATAACCGGCTGATGATCAACCGAAGCGCCAAACCCAGGGGTAAGATGTCGAAGGTTTCTAAAATCCAAAACATGGGAGAAAATGACTGCATTACCCTCGATTATTATGTCATCACAGAAACACGACGTTAAAAAAGTTTCACTACTGGAGTAGCCAAGCACGAGGGGCGAATCACTGATTTTTTTCGTACACTTTGCTAAAAATCACAAAAAATCACAGAAAAATCACAAAATTCCAAAAAATGCACGAAATCAAAATATCACACGAAACATCATATATAGTCACTAAAAACTCACAGACAAATTATTATCAAAAGAATTTCATAAAAATCACTAAAAATAAAAATCACATGCAATGCTAATAAAAAATCAAAGTGACAAACACTCGCACATACATTAAAAGGAAAAATTTTCTGTGTGACAAACTCGGACAAAAAGTGTCCGAGAATTGATTTTTACGTAAAAAGGAGCTGCCCGATAATTTGTCACGCTGAACTCCTTTGTACATCCTACGCATGTGCAGTGCTTTCTAACTGAAACAATTTATATTGAATGATCATGAAACAAAACCTAACTAATGGGTGCACTTTGGTTTGTGTTGAGTGGTATGCAAAAGAAACATCTTTCCAAGTGAAGTGAGGAATGTAAGTGACAAAAATTATAAGGATATCGCACAAATGAGTGATTTTCTCTTTCCACTTTTAAGATATTTTAGATATTGGCTATTGTCAATACGCAAATTTTTATATGAAATTATACATTTGAGTCAGTTCAATACTGAATACTTCTTAACATTATGAGATTTTCAGTTCATAGTATTGACAAGGTTACCCTGCATAAATAATGCTCTTATTATAACCTGACGTGTTTAGGCTTCATCATTGAAAAATTCGGCAAAACAATTGTCTGAAAATTTATTTATCCGAAATATCCAAAATTTGCCCGAAAACATTTTCGCCGGAGCTTTTTGTCCCAAACTTTATTCCCTGACAATTTCCGTTCTTAATGTAGTAAACCTCAGTCACTCTACAGCTCTGTTGTCCTTGGTTTAAAGGCTGATTTGCATTTTGAGCCTGACTTAGACTCAAAACTCTATCAAGTAGGGAAACTTGACAGCAAATTGCATGATGTGTACGTTTGACTGGTTTTGCGGGTTTTTCCGTGGGGCAAATCATTGATTTTTCGCATGCATCTCGCTTAAAATCACAACAAAATTCCTGAAAAATCATAGAAAAATCACAGAAAAATCACAGAAAAATCACAGAAAAATCACAAAGTCACTGGAAAATCACATTATTTTTTTAAATCAAAACATCTCGTACACCTTTTCAGGTTGTGATTCGCCCCTCGGCCAAGCCAAGACAAGTTCACAAAAATAAATCCTTTACCCAACCGTACTGGCCTGCACGGATATTCTATAAGAAAGAATGTTTAAGGAAGTTCATCTCGATTGCTCACAAAGTTAAGAAAGCTCAGTAAATGATTTTTGTGACCTAGGAAAGTTGATGGTAGACAATCTCAAACAATCTCGCTAGGTACGAACTTATAAAAAGTATAAATCATGAAAAGCTAGGAAAGTTTCAGAAATGAGCCAAAACAACTTTCTGACAAAAACGTCTGCTAGAGTTAAAGTAACATCGATTATTACACAATATGGGTCTCAGCGGACTTCAGCCCGAAAAAATCAACAAATCTGTACAACATCTGTGACCAGTGACAGAGTGCATTCCATGTTGATCCTGCCCGGAACATTTCCCTCAAATCGTAGAGACAACACTTAAAGAGGACAATATTCATATTTTAACGATCCCAACAAATTCAAATAGCAATACGCCAATGTAGTTGAAAAATCATTCATTTTAACTTTAAGGGATTTTCTCTCATCGATACGCCAATACGCAAGGTTTTTCCTCCGTACGCCAAGGCATTTTTCTAGGCGCGTTATATAACTACATGACATACACCCTGGGTCCAGTCAGATGGAATCTCGGCTATGCTGCACATGCGTGAAAAATATCATGAGGATTATCGAAGGAACGTTTCATTTGAAAACCCTAAGCAGAAATGCACTCGTCTCTCATATGCCTTATGAAACTACTTCTCTGACCAATGACAGTGGACCAACACGCCCAAGTGGCATCGCCATTCGCCAAAACGAGGCGAAAGGAAACAAAGGGGAATAACCTTGGCCTCAAAAAATCGCGTGGTGTAGACAATGGAAAGTACCACGGCAAAACATTCTTTCTCATGGCAAAACATTCCTTCTCACAGCAAAACTCTTTTCTCACGGCAAAACATTCTTTCTCATGGCAAAACATTCCTTCTCACAGCAAAACTCTCTTTTCTCATGGCAAAACATTCCTTCTCACGGCAAAACTCTTTTCTCACGGCAAAACATTCTTTCTCACGGCAAAACTCTTTCTCATGGCAAAACGCTCTTTTGTAGAGTACAACAGTCGCTCTGAGGAAAAAACTTTTTCAGAAAGCGAAGGGAAAGAAAGATACGTATCGTTGGTGAGGGAAATACAAAGAGCCCCTTTTGCAAAACACTCCCCCCCCCTTGAGATCATCCAGAAAGTACATACACCTAAGATTGTCACATTTTTACCAATCCACCGACCCTGTACACGCGAGTATGCTTTTGATTCAAAACACCCACCTTTCCTTTACGAGCATACGAATTTTCCTTGATATTCCTTGAAAAACGCGAGGAAAAATGTTACCCATTCGTAGCAACAGCTTTTCATAAAATGACCACAAAATGCATTAAGTTCTCACTTTTCCAAAGTAATTGCTGCAATGTTTTAAGTTTGTGCCATTTCATCCGCATTTTCCTTCAGCTTGCACGATGGGTAGGCTCTCTAGCATGCCATCGTGCCTACGCTTTGACCTTTACCAACCCACCGACCCTGTACGCGTGTGTACGCTTTTGACCATACCCACCCACCAACCTTTAGAGCATACGTACTTTCTGGATGGCCCCTCTTTCCTATTATTCCTTCTGGCAACCTTGAATGAAAGGTCTTGCAGCCGACAATGGGATCATGGTAGGCATACCAACAACTTCTAGGAACGACCCAGTGCCGGGAGACATTGCTGCGTTCCTTCCTGTTTAACGAAAGAATTGATATCCTGTTTAGGCAATGTCATGTGGTGTAAACAAAAGTTTGGCCATGAGAAAGAAAGTTTTGCCGTGAGAAGGAATGTTTTACCGTGAGAAGGAATGTTTTACCGTGAGAAGGAATGTTTTACCGTGAGAAAAGAGAGTTTTGCCGTGAGAATAGAGAGTTTTGCCGCGAGAAAGAAAGTTTTGCCGTGAGAACGAATGTTTTGTGAAAGATCAGTGAAAGATACATATGGGCCACCGTGGGAAACAGATAGCACCATACTTTGAAGGCATCCTTGATGGTGGGGACAAAAGCGAAGTAAAGGTAAACCCTGAACACAAGATGGGCGTCCCCAAGCAATATACTCCCAAGGGAGCTTAAGGGAAGAACCTCGGCAAAACAAGTGCTACCACCAGGCCCGTAACCAGCTTGAATTCACAAGGGGGGCTCAGCGAATACATATATTTATATAATTCAAGTCTTTAGGGGAGACACAGAGTCAAATTTCACAAGTTCAGGGGGGCCCTACCCCAGGCCCCCCTTGGCTACGGGCCTAGCTACGGGCCTGGCTACCACTTCATAAAATTTTGAAATGGATTTAAGTTTCCGATACGTACTACTACCTGGCCTACGAAAGTTCTTTCCCTATGGCTTACTTGGCTGAGTACTGTACAGGAGTGCCAATCCAGTCAGTTTCTATCTGGTTATATTCAGAGGTTTCATTAAACTGACCTTCCTTCCAAAACATCATGGGTGGCTCTGAAGAATAGTGTATTTTTTAAACATTCAAAACAAGAATATATCACCTAATTATACTTATACATCTTTTTATAAGGCAATGTACAATTTGCTGTCACAGTGGTTCAAAATAAAAGAAGGAAAAAAGACTAATAAAATCAAGCTGGTGAGAAAAGTCTGTCTTAATACTGGAGAGTCCGATTTTCATGTATCGTGTAATTTTGAAGTTGTCTATGGTTTATTGCGGCAGCAAAATATCTAATATGTGGAACGTGTAGTGATGTTTATGATCCTAGACAGAAAAGCCTTCTGCATTTTGTTGTCAAAGTCAACTGCCTTAATTAAGTAATTTACTGAAAGAATCTGAAGAGGACCCTACAGTGCCAAGGGCACCCGGGGATAAGTTAACAAAATTTAACAAAGTTTGGGGTGCTGTAGTGCGAACAGGCCCTTATTTGACTACAGCGTGAACGTAAATCATGATGAAAGGAATGTATTTTAGAGCTTTGCGATCGCTAATGACTTTTATATTAGTTGCAAATCCTATGGTAAGGTCAAGGATATACATAGTTTTGTTTCTAGTAATCAAAAAAAGGTCGGGTCGAAGAGAATCACCAGTAACCAGAAAAGGGGACAGAAAGGTAGGGAGAGCAGCGTATAAGGAACAACTTGGAATCACTGCTAATGTGTTAGCTATGAAGTTAAAAACCGAATCGTGTCTCCACGTACAGTATATCTGCCGTGATCGAGGTACCAACAATAATGAAAATAATTCTAAAAGAAAGTATGGGCTGCAAAAGCAGAGTTATATACCGGTAAAGCTCTAGTCAAACGACCCAACATTTCACCAAACATTCACTGGACATCTATGTTCATTGAAATGTTGGATCGTTTGACTACCATGTTCAGTCACCCAACAATGTGTTCAGCGATGTTGGATGGAATTTGCTCTGGACAAAAACAAGCCGGTATGTCATCTTACATCCCTATTGCTTTCAAATGTTCAATGAAATTTTGGATGGTTTGACAACCCTTTTCACTGAACATCATCAAGCATAACATAACATCACATGGTGGATGAAATGTAGGGGCGTTTGACCAAGGCTTAACTTTAAAAAAAAATTATAGCACCCTAAGACTAAAGATTTAGCAATTATGGTAAATCATATGAACTTCTGGTATATTTCTTTAGCATTCCCCTCGTTCGTTTTTCTTATATTAGTACTCCTATATTAGCACTTTATTTTTCCTCATGTTGCTCACTTTGTCATAGTGAAGGGGGTTGCCAAGCTAATAGTCCATAAATCTGTCAGTACACTTGTGGACTGAGTGCCCCAGAAAATAAACGATCAACCTGTTGAAAGGTAATAAGTATTGTAGCAGCCATGCACCCCAGACCAGCTTAATATAAAAAAAGTTTTTCTCTGTAAGGGTGCTAAGTTGCATAACCTACTTCTTATTGCCATCTGAGAAAGTGCTGATGATTCTGAGAAGACAGTGAACTCATTTTTTCTGTAAATTTCATTGCAAGGCATTTTTGTAGGTTTTGATTTCCTTTAGGAATATTTTATTTAGTAACACACTCATTCACCTAAGGCTATAGCCTTACTTTTTGGCTAAAACTGGCTCATGTTCATCACTATTCAATGTGCAATCAAAATGTGTATTTATATTTTTCTTTACTAGCACTAAGGACACATGGTGTCAACAGTTTTTACTAGACTGAAAAATACACATCCTTTTAAAATATCCATGATGATGATGGTAATGATGATAATGATGATGATGATGATGATGATGATGATGATGATGATGATGATGATGATGATGATGATGATGATGATGATGATGATAATGGTGATGATGATGATGATGATGATGATGATAATGGTGATGATGATGATGATGATGATGATGATGAAGATGATGATGATGATGATAATGGTGATGATGATGATGATAATGGTGATGGTGATGATGATAATGGTGATGATGATGATGATGATAATGATGAAATAATAGTGCAATAACAGTGCAATAATAGTGCAATAAAATGCAAACAAACCTCTGCCACTTCTGTACCATCTACAGGGCATATAAATGTATTGGAAGATCTGACAACAAGATAAGAGTATTCCATAAGTTTTAGAGTCAAGCAAATTTAAAGGAGGAGATATCACAAAAGAAACTTATTATTTTGAAGTAATGACAAAAGTACACATTTGTATATTAGAAAGTATGTATAAATGCACATATATGCAAACATGTGTGTATACAAATGAATGTGAATCAACTTATGTACATATACTTTTTATAAGGAGCATCAGGTCCAAGTTGAGGGAAGAGCTTGATATTTTCTAATCAAAATGGGGTTCAAAGTTTCCTATTATCTCTCATATTCTAAAAATTTTCCAAAAAGCTGGTAGCCTGGAGGTATCTAGTACTTCATTCATATACTCTATGAATTCAAAGTGCTGTACCAAGATGGTAGCTTTAACTCTATGTCTCTATAGGGCAACAATGGTATATAACTAATTCTGTTACAATAAAAGTCCCATCTCCAAATATCTTTTTTTGTTTTGTTCTGTAGTGAAAAATGTATCCTAAAAAATGTTTCTGTTTCTTTATATGAGCCTTGACAAGTCTTTCAAGTGTCTTGTGGCATTCCCAGCCTTTGGGGCCTTATAGAAAAGCATGTATCAGCTATGAGATTGGCTTAAGCATGTCACAGATTTACTTATATCACATTCTCTCCTGATCTGACAAAGGAAAGGCAACACAAATATGCAAAAAGAATGTCATATCATAAACTGTATGTTAATCACCCTCTTTTCTGTTTGACACAGCTCAAACAACACCTGTGGCCACATGGTGTTTGGACTGGGGCCCGTAATAGTAACAGGCACAAGATACACAAAATATCTTTTACATTTCCTTCTTCAATTTGAATATTATACCCTGGCATGGCTGATGGATAAAACAAATGACTCTTGGTGATCAGCTATTTATTGAGGAGTGCTGTTTTGAGCCATCTGATTATAAGGTTTATGTTGACTAGGAAAGCTTGCAATATGATAAAGTTTCATGTTCCTCCAGTTTTCACATGCAAAGTATAAACGTCTCTCACTGACTCTCATTCCTATTGTTTGCAAAGAGTATCTACAAAAATAAATACAAAAATAAGTTTCAAAATACAAAAAGAAACTTGTAAGTTTATATAAAAGAGATGAATTTAACTATTCCATGGAATGATAGGCACCATTAATTGTATGCAGGTGTGGTTGAATGCCAGTCCAGCCCTGACTTTATTTGGTACAGATAAACGCTTTAGGAGAAAGCTGCCATGTCCTTATTGTCCAAGGTTACAGTTATCCCCCTTGGCACCACCTCGTTAATTACAAAGCACATTGCCTCATATGTTCCAGCAATGCTTAGAAATGCAACATCACCTAATATAATCCTACAATTATGAGGATCGGTTGAGGAGACTGGATTTGCCCAGCCTTATATACAGAAGGTTCAGAGGAGATTTGATTCAAACATACAAGTACATACATGGACACTACGACGTAGATCAACTAATGATATTGGAGGGGCCCAGCAGGACAAGAGGACACAAACATAAAATACACAAGACCAGACCCAAAAAGACCGTGCAACATAGATTCCTTAGTCTGCGGATCTCGAATACTTGGAACAGCCTCCCAAAGGACATTGCTGAGGCGACGACACTGAACATATTCAAAAACAAACTTGACAAACACTTCAAAAATTTCAAATTTTTAACTTCCATTGATTGCTTTGTGTAGAATAGTATTTGGATTACGTTTCATGCAGAATCTAGAGGGGGCAAAGCTCTACAGGGCATTGATAAGGCCAGCAACGATTCCAAATGACCATCACCCTCTGTGGAACTAACTATAAATGTTAGCTAGTCTGACATTTTCATCACATACTTGCTACGGATAAGTGGTTTCTAGTAATTGTTAGCTGAGGATCTTTGCAACCTATGCACTCTGTAGAATGATATGGACCTGTTTAAAGGCTTTAAGCCTACAACAGTATTATTATTATTATTATAATGCAGAATATATAGAAGAGCCGCCTATTACCGAAGTAACTCAGTTCGTGAACAATCATGATTCTGTGCCTCAATAAGACTCATACAATAACTTTTTAAAACGTAAAAAAGTAGTAAACCCGGTAACAACATACAATAGCTAGCAAACAGTCTTTTTCCCATTGTTTGGGTGTTCTATGCCGGTTGGGCAGCACGAAGCGGGAGTTCAAAGGCGGACCTCCTTGGTGTAACGTGTGTGTAGACTGTAGTTAGCATAGAGGCGAGGTAGGATGTTAGTTAGAATCTGACCACATCGAGGCAGATGAATAAAGTGACAGCTGAGGGTTAATGACGAGGCCAGTTAGGGGTTCCCCAAGGTGCATTCCATGTAAATCTCAAGCCAGATGTACGCCATTAGGTCCTTAGGTGTACGACAACGTTCAAAATTTGAGTGATTTTCACAAAGCGCGACGCCAAGTCATAATCAAGCAGATTGGCAATAATAATAAGGCAAATTCTATTGGCTAAGTTCACAATTTTTTTTATACTCTGCTAAGGAAAGATGCAGGAGAAAACATGCTAAAAGAGGAGGTTGAAAAGGCTATCAAAACAATGACAGATGGAAAAGCAATGAGAATAGATGAAATAACAACAGAAGGGCTCAAAGCATTAGATGAGGAAAACGTAGATGCATTAACAAGATTCTGCAATAGCATATACAGTAGTGGACATATTCCAATTGAAATGGAACAATCAATATTTATCCCATTACCTAAAAAGCCTAAAGCTCAAAATTGTACTGAATATAGAACAATAAGCCTCATGAGTCATGTTACAAAACTAGTGTTAAAGGTAATACAACAAAGAATAACAGCAAAAATAAACGAAGAAGTAAGCCAGCTCCAAAACGGTTTTGGACCTGGATTAGGAACACGAGAAGGTATTTTCAATCTAAGAATGATTATAGAACGTGCATTGGAAATTCAACAAGATGTATACATTTGCTTCATAGATTACACCAAGGCCTTTGATAGAGTCAAACACTCAAAGATGATAGAATGTTTGCGAGAGATTGGAATGGATTATAAAGATTTACAGATTATAACTAAAATGTACTGGGAGCAAACAGCGGTAGTAAGAACAGAAAATGGGTTAACAGAGGAATTTAAGATCAAGAAAGGTGTACGACAAGGATGTGTGCTGTCATCAAGTTTATTCAACCTATATACAGAAAAAATTTTCAGAGAAATAGAAGATATGAAAGGATTAATAGTCGGTGGATCAAATATTAACAACAACCGTTATGCAGATGACACAGCCCTATTAACTTTATGCACAACAGACCTACAAGACCACCTTGTAACTGAAATAAATAACAAAGGAAAACCATATGGCATGGAAGTAAATATTAAAAAGACTAACACTATGGTAGCAAGTAAGAAACAACCAGTTCCAAAAACACCCATTGAGCAAGTAACAAATATGGTCTACCTTGGGCAAATGGTGTCGGATAATGGAAAAAGTGACAGTGAGATCAAAAGAAGAATTGAAATTGCAAGAAATGCCTTTATCAACATGTCAAAAGTACTGACATCTAGAGATATCTCAATAGAAACAAGAAAAAGAGTAGTGAAATGTTACATCTGGTCAACAATCCTATATGGAGTAGAGACATAGACAATATCAAATAGTATGGGGAAAAAGATAAATGCGTTGGAAATGTGGATCTACAGAAGAATGCTCCGTATACCATGGACAGCCTGTAAAGCAAACAAGGAAGTATTGAGGATGATGTACACAAAATTATCATTACTAGTAACTGCCAAGCAAAGAAAAGCAGCGTTCTTTGGTCACATCATGCGAAAGAATGGACTACAACGATTACTGCTAGAAGGAAAATTAAATGGAAAGAGAGGAAGAGGGAGACCACGACTTCTTTGGATGGAAAACATCAAGGAATGGATGAAACTGTCTTATGTAGAATGTGTAAGGAAGGCTGACAACAGAAAACAATGGCGCTCCATGATAGTCGACCTGCTGAGAGCAGATGACACTTCATGATGATGATGAAGGGAAGATGTGAAATGAACAGGGGCGTGCCGAAGTAGGGGTGTGGGAGGTGTCACACACCCCCCACACTTTTTGCATGTCTTTTCGGTAAAAGTTTACACAACGATAATAGTGTGTCGGTATTTCAGCGAAGATTTAAACTAAATCTGTTTTTTTTTACGCTATGATTAACTATCTTCAATCAACCCCGTCGGTAAATTTCTCTTGTCACACCCCCCCCCCACTCAAAGCTCTTCGGCACGCCAATGGTAATGAAACAAAACAACATTGCAAGTATTGTATGACGTATAGCTGTTTGAATAGCAATTGCAGGAAAAACGAAACTCTTTCTTTTAACCAAAGGGAACTGGAAGAAAAAATTAAGTTAAACGTACTTCACGGGACCAGGTTAAAAGTACATACCGTAAATCCTCGAATTAGCCCCCTCGAATAAGCCCCCTCGAATAAGCCCCCTCGAATAAGCCCCCTCGAATAAGCCCCCCTCGAATAAGCCCCCATGCTAGAACTTCAAATTGATAATTAATAAGCCCCCCTCAAATAAGCCCCCACCCTAGGTGATGATGAAGATTGTAATAAAGACTAATGCTTAGATATAGACTGTTCTTGTAATAGTATGGAGAAAAGGAGCTTTGGCAATGAGCTTTTTATACGACGTTTGTCAAATAATTTTATAAGCCCCCCCCCGAATAAGCCCCCGTCGAATAATCCCCTACCCAAAAAGCATCAAAAATAAATAAGCCCCAAGGGGGCTAATTCGAGGATTTACGGTACTATCCAAAGTACGTTATAACCAGGGTAAGTGAATACACTTACACTTAATTTCTGGCTACATTTTAGTTCTAAAAGTTTCTTAAAAGTTTCTTAATTTAATGAACAAAGATTGCATTGAAAACGGTATAAAACACGTGGATATAGCAAACCATTAGCATGATCGCAAGCAAAAGACGTTAGTGCGGTTCTAAATCTAAATCAACCTCATGTCCACATCGTTAATTTCGGTAAACTTTATATAATCTTAACTTTGGTCCTCGAAAAGGATACGATATTGGTTCAGTTTTGCTTTGAACCAGGTAATGGTTCCAATGTGCCATCTGTCAAAAAATGCGCATATCTTTCTCTCAACCAAAGGATCTTTCTCATATCTTTCTCAAGCAATTCACTTTAGTTGACACTAGTTAAATCCGTGGGGGAAATATTGTAAAATCACACGGTTTTACGGGGAACAGATGTAAAAGAAATAAGTCACAAAAACACAAACAGGCTCCTTTTTAACGATAAATGTCTCTAATTATCTAACGAAAACGACAATACTCTAAACACGATCGACGACTTTGACTGTAACTCACGACAACTGTTAACGACGACTTCACATAACGGCTGACTACACAGAACATTAAATGCTTTATTTATATTAACACACATGACGTAACAAAATAATTATAACATATGACGGACTAAGGGGGCAATGCAATGGCATGGTAACACAACACAACAAACAACAGTATACTAAGATTAGACAATACGTCACAGACAAGTAAAGCAACATGATGACAGTAACTGTGGAAGATGATGATGATGCAACACTTAGAGTTATGATGACGGGGCAACAAAAAACGGAACACATAGGAACAGAGAACCAACGTTACTGAACATGACGAAATGAGGATAAAAATAAAACTAGTACTCTAACAATATGTTTCCCAAACCCCAAACTTTTAAATAGCACAGAAATTTCTAAAATTTCATAACTCTTTCGTAATAGTTGTAAAAGTTTCTTAAATTTTAGCGTGTCTAGTTCTAGATTTCTTATAAGCTGGTTTCTTATTAAAAAAAAAACGTGTAAATATTAACCAAAATTACTAAGGTATATATGATAAATGCCGTTGAGCCATTTTTTCTTATAAAAATACATGAAATAAGGAAATGGATACCTTTCAGTTATTCCTGGAAAACTAGTTATAGCCAATGTTTAAAATTTTCGTATTATGAACCCACGAAGTAGAGCAAATAGAATTTTTGAAGTACGGTGTGAGCGAGGAAATTTATCTTGAAGGATAAAAAGCAGTCTCAACATTGGGAATAAGGCTGGTGTTTGTTCTATAAGAGTATGTAAGGGCCTTATGCCAGGACCGGGCCACTTCGGTTCTTAAGTCGGAGTACGTTATAACCGGGTTAAACTGTATTCTATTACTCATCCATTGCAACCAGAGCAAAAACAATTAATCAAGTT
This sequence comes from Mastigias papua, assembly GCA_964019165.1. Lineage (NCBI taxonomy): Eukaryota > Metazoa > Cnidaria > Scyphozoa > Rhizostomeae > Mastigiidae > Mastigias > Mastigias papua. Next base: position 1,548,301 of record OZ025273.1, on the reverse strand, counting down.
ACGAACTTACGTCGTATCCTATCATTCTGTATAAAAGCACGAATAAACAGAGCTGAACTATTATATTTAATTATTTTTGTATGAGAACTAGAAGTAAGCTCAAGCAAAGGAATTTATTTCCTTTGTAATACTGCTAATTTGTAATCGTTAGATTGGAGCTATAGTTGGAAGATTTGGGCAGATATTTAGTAGCTTGTAGAAGTACTAGTATCTTTTATTAGGACGTCTCACATTTCGTTATTAGATATTTTGGATATATATATTAGATATTATTAGATTAGATATCGTACCACGCCCTTGTGAGGCAGTCACAATTTCTGCTGGATCCGTCCCTGTCTATTGTGGGTTTTATTTAAGTCTCTACCAAGAAAAATTGAGCACAATGATTCTTCTGCTGTAGAATTTGCTGGTAAACAAAAAATTTTACTTACTTGAATCTTTAATGGAAAAATAAGATTCACTTTGTTGTTGAACAACATAGGGGGAGAGCAAGTATGCATGCAAAGGGTGAAAACCTAAATGTTTGCAGTTTTCACAGTCTCAGCCTCAATGGCTAATAGAGCTGTGCTTTCAGTCAAGAACACACACTTTGTATGACACACCTTTGTGCTTGAATGTGTAGAAACTAAAATGAAAATTTAGCTCCATACTTGTCAGGCATCTCAAATTGGCAAGCTTTCATCCCCAAACTAAACAATGGGATGCAGCCATGAAATAATTCACACATTCTAAACAATAATTGAAGAGCACTGCTGAAAATGTTCTTGAAGTCCCTTAACCGCAAGCTTGAAGAGATGAAACATGAATAAATTTTGTAGTCATACCGTCTACTATTGAGAACATTTTTTTGATTTCCACAAGTTTTCATGACATGGGGCTGGTCCTTAAATAACAAACCATGAAACTTCAGCTTATTAGCTGCCACCCTTAAAAGCTTGGGCGGCGGAGCTGGGGGGCTGCTAGCTGTTGCCCCTAAAGTTTTTACAAAAAATGTACTTTAGTACCCGTTCTAAAACCCCTATATCCCTTCAAATCTAATCTATTATCTCGAGCCCTCACCCACCAAAAATGTTGCTCGGCCACCCCTGAAAAGCATTAAAGCTTTGGATACTAATATCAATGAATGATTGTGTCAATGAATTGCAATAAGTGAGAATTTCAAACTGAGCATCAAAATTCATCCAAAACCAGAGCCTACAGTGAGAAGTGCTTTCCAATGCACAATTATACGACAATGTAAGTGCTGCGTTTATTTTGAATTACATGACACAAACTAAAAAATAGCAAGTTATTTAAAAGGTATAGTTGTTAAATAAAAATGATACTATTACCTAAAATCAGTAAATCTTAATATATGTCACGTGTATACACATATCACATATGGTTTTGATGATTCGCTTTCAATAAATAGCTTTGTCCTATTTACTATCCACAAATGCGGATCCACAGTTTCGATACACCTACAAAATGTGTAAAGTGACGCATTCAAATGTAAATTCCCATTTCTCGCAAATTACAGCATGCAGTTGGTATTGATATAATCAAAACTGTTTATCCACCGTACTAAATTGCGAAAAGAAGCTACCAAACTGGTGCCATACTACTAGACACATCGTTCTTTCATATCAAATGGAAGCTCAGTGAACATGTGAATTTTATTGCTCTTCTGCTCGACACAACATTTCTTTGCTTGCGGAAGTAATAATCTAATTGATGAAGAGCACCTCTAGTCTGACCATTGCTCATGTGAAATTGAGCCCTGGTCAACGAGAATTGTGATTGGATAACAAAAACTGAGCCCTGGTCAGGCAAACTTTTAATTGGGCAATGCAGAATGTTGAAATCTGACCAGGGCTGGCGCCAAAACTTGTCACTAAATTCAATAATCTCATTGGATCATTGCAAGTAAATCCTGTTTAATTTAGAGACCCACCAGGGCTCGGAAAATATGCAACATGTGACATACGAACCGACAAATGATTGGATATTGGTGCTTGCAACTTGGAATATGGTTGGATGATGCATTTTCTGTGGTCCGCAAAAGAGACGTTTCACCCAGGGGATTGATCTATTGCATTGCATCGAAGTACGCTATTGATGGGCTGCAAATTCAACAGAGACTCGATATTTATATCCTCCAACAAGTCAGCCAACTGCATCTAAGCCGAAATTCAAGCACTGCTCGCCCTGGCCTGAATCCGCCACTGGCACTGTAGATGTAAAGTGAAAATGCAAGAAAATGAAAGAGGGGAACTCGAGCTCACGATCATGGAATAAATGGGGTTCACTTCCAGAGGCGGATCCAGGACGCCGCACACGCCGCCTGTGCGGCAGTCAAAAATATTACGTACCATGACGTCATCACTGCTTTCCGAGTAGTGAAGACGAACACGATAGACTTTAAAGATTGTAGTTCTACATCGGACTTTTGGTGCGGCACCTCAGACAATAGAGCAGCATTTTGGTAACAATAGAGCTATGGAGGCCTTGCTTTGTAGAACATGTCAAAATTCATTGTGTAAGATGTCAGTTCTATTCAAAGTACTTGTCTAGTCTTCAAAAAATCGAGCGGCATTTCAATCATGAGAACAATAGGCGGTACTGTTTGATCAAAAAATCGAGCGGCATTTCAATCAAAGAACAATAGAAGGCACTTTTGATCAAAAAATCGAGCAGCATGTCAAATTTGAAAACAATAGGCGGTCTTTTTGATTAAAAATCAAGCGGCAGTCAGGAAAGTCGTGCTGTAGTGCAATGCCGCTCGACTTATATCTCGTGCACGTCTATAAAGATTTGGTTACGGAAGACAGGCTAACTGAGGACAGTATCAGTCTGTCCCACTTGTATTATACGCGTACTGGGTGACAATACGGAGTTTTATCTGAGGGTTTATTCACTAACGTCTACTAATTCACTGGATATCTTATTCACGAGATCCAATGCAATGAGTTTGGAAGTTATATCGAAGCTCATACTTGAATATGGTGGCCTAACTGAGATAGGTCCGCTTTAAAATTTGTACCAATGAAGAGACTATGCATCCTCCGCGGCAAAGCGGAGGTTTCCTGTTAGGCATCAAATTTCACTTTATGAACCAAGATGTTATCATCCAACGTGACATTTTGAAAGTAGATTTTTCCCTAAGCCCATTAGACTCTCTTCATTTAGATCCACTGGCCTATTTTGTTTGTTACATTGCAATTGTTTTTGCTTCATTGTATTTACTTATATAGCTGACTGTTTACTATTATTTAGTCTATTGTTTAGCAAATTGTGTAACTTTTGGAACTTTGAAACACCCAAATCATCAACGTGAATAATACCAGTTTCATAAACACCCAATGTTCTCTTGTACAGTATATTGTCTAATGTCTAAATTGCCTACACCCCAATCATTTAGGAACAAATTAAGAGCAATTCACACTGAAAATTTGAAAAATTAAGAACAGCCAGCGGTAACCTCAATTTGACTGGTTCTTATAAAAAGGAGTGTATCTCCATATCTTTAGATTGGTGGAGTTGCAGGTAGTCAGCTGTCTATCAGTGTTTTTATGACCTAGTTTCTCCTAAGAATATATGCAGTGAGAATGCAAAAAGGTTCCTTTTGTGTAGAGAAGGAAATAGCACCAAAGAAATTGACTCTTCTTTTAAACCATACCATACTGTGTGTGCCAGTCATCATTGTGATTACTTACACTGTTACAACATATATGGATTCCTCTGGTTACTCAAAAGAAAGCAGATAAAACTGTCTTGCCCATGTAAACTCTATAGAAATTACTTTTTATTGAATTTGGGCTGTTATAAGCCATAAGGTGTTGTACAAGAAAGCGATAGATTTTGTAGCAGCATTTGTATACTTGTGTAAAAAGCGACTGATTAATAAATCACGTGTAAACGATATTAAAATGAAGAATAGTTTCTGCGCATGCTCGGAGTAAATGGTACTCAACATAACAATAATAAAGTAAGTGTTAAAGAATAAATGGTCTCTGATTGTATCTCTCAATACTTTTTATCACCATACTTTACCTCCTCATTGAACCTTTTCTCTGTTAGTGCTATTACTTTTTGTGATAATGATGTAATGTATGGAAGGAACCCTATCAATGCCCCCCCCCCTCTACTAGTTTATGCAATTTTGCTATCCTCAGTTTTTATGAACTGTGACACTAGATGATTGCTTCATATTTGAAATTGTGGAGAAGATTTAGAAACCAGGTGCAAAGGTTAGATGCCCTATGTGTCAATCTTAAAGAATAGAAGGTTTATCCCTACATTGTTATCAATGCACCTTTGCCCTTCTTATTCTGGGTTCATTGGTGCTGCTTTTTATCTCCAATTGCTTTCATTTTGTCAAAGAATGGATATGAATTCCTTCAGATTCCATATGGTAATGAATGCATCTTATATACTTATTTGACCTAATAAGGTAGAAGGAGCTTGAAAAAATGTTCAAATTCACAGACTATCTCCTATGACTACAAGCTTTTTCCTCAAAATTTTGAAATGTCATGTTGAACATTTGACCAAAACTTATAGGCAATCAGTTGACAATATAGTTGAAGCCAATAAGCATTTGTCTATACTGAAGGCACTCATCTTGTGTGCCAGACAGAACATCCCCATCATGGTGGTGATCAAGCTATTACAGTCAGGAAGACTGTTATAAATTGACTTAGGTCTACATTGGGCAGTACTACTATGGTGCTAGGAACATACACTCTTCCGTTTTGTTATCCAAGCAAGTAGAGGTCCTGACTTGCATTATATAATGCAATGTACATACATGAAATGTAGAAAAATGAATTTTAATTGAATGGTGGAGCCATCTCATCAAAAGTACATTGATTACTGATTTAGTAAATTATAGTGGGCTGTATGACAGACAATTTCTCTATGGTTCCGAAAACTCATGTTTTGACTTGTAATACCCAGTTATGGATCCAGAAAAGTCTGACAGACTTCAGGAGAGCCAATCAATTACTTTCTTTGTTCTATGCTGAGCCAACAAAATAGAACAAACATGAGTTTGATATGAAATTTTGAAAGACAATTAGAAAATCAAATTAATGCTGTCGCGATAACTGTACGCTCACTATCGTACTTCAAAGAATGAAGGCTATTGTATGATATAGGAGGATTGCTGGAAGAGAAGCGAATCTCACAAAAATCGTAAATATATGCTACTGGTAAAAAATGGGTGTGGCCACCGCATAACCTTTGGACCACGCCCTTTTACTGATATGTTTCTTGTGCTGTGCGGCAGTCAGTTTTATCTCTGGAACCGCCTCTGACTTCTATTTAACTAACATGGAATTTCGCTGTCAAACACAAGGATTCACTGATCTCCCTTCGTGGAAAAAAGTACAGCACCTGCATACCGGAGATGTTTTCGATAACAAATAATAAGCCGACCTCGAAGCTTTACGGTGGCAGTATTGTGTTTTCTATAAGTGTATTGTGTTTTTGATAAGTGTATTGTGTTTGACCTGTATGGGCCACCGTAAAGCTTTGTATCAACACTTTACTACACGCTTTTTTTATAAGGAACCACTTTATAAGGAACCTACATGTAGAAGGCCGAAATATTTAAAGACCTTATACTACTAAAGGGAAAATCCCTAAGGAACTTTTCATTTTCTAATTCCGAGTGCTGTACTCAGATGCAAGTGAAGATTACATTACATTCGATGATATAAATGGAATGGACATGATACTTCTTGATTCAAATTATGCTTTTGCATATGTAGAACTTATTTCCTGTCGCATTTGTGCTTCTGAGGTTGAGTTCTAGCCATGATTAAAGGTAAAAGTCAGAATTTAAATGCTTTTCTAGTGTCTGTGCCATTTTGTGGCACTCTATGTGCAGTGAAAATTAAGGAACTATTAAGGAACTTTTAGTACTAGAATTTGATAAAAAGTCCCGCTTTTTCGTGCTATTGTGAAGTTCTGTAGTACCAACAGACTTATCAACACTTTACGAAGACTTTGAGAGCTGAAAATAAAAGGTGATAGGGCATCACATTAGGAAATTATATCAACTGTAGAAATCCAAATCATACCCCATAAATGTGATCATATCTGCCGGACGATGAACATCATCTAAACCATTCCTTTTGCTTACTTGGAGAAAAAGGTCAAAGGAGGAAGTACATTATACATGTTATAAAGAGTTAACGCGGAGGGGACTTCCCTAAGCATAAGATCGATTACGAGTAATGTCTAGGGGAACTAAACTGACTATGAACTAAGTGAAGGGTATTTTATTCTACCTCGCTGCTCGTCCAGAGGGGCAGTGAGCCTACATGAGACTTTAAAACTCTGACCGAATGAAAGAGGTAAACAAGTACAACACAGATGAGATTCATGTTTGTGGTATTGTATAAACAAACAATACTATATGTAAAACAGATGCTTTCAACAAAACAAGCGTTAGTGTGTAGGAGTGCCCCGTCTTGTTGCACGGTATAATTACGCAATACCTTCTGTATATATTTGTGCTTAATAATAATAACTGCTCATTCTGAGATAGTTTTCAACGAGTAGCAAATAGAAGTATTCTCTATGAGTTCGACTACTGCTACATTACTATCTCAGAATCATCCAAAATATAAAATGGATGGGAAAGCTCATGTATTCAACGGCGAGGGTGATATCACAGAACTTATAACTAAAGTAGACTTATATTCAGCACTAGAAGAGTATAACGACGAGAAGTGTGCACAAAATCTTGTGAGTAGGTTGGAAGGACCAGCATTTGATGTGTACCTACGACTGGACCAAGATGATCGAAGAAATGTAAACAAGCTAAAGGATGAGCTACTGAAAGAATTCGAAAGAGGAAGACTTAATAGAGAGGAAGCAGTATGCACCTTATGGAAGCGTTATAGAGAACAAGGGGAATCGGCCCATACCTACGCATATAAAATAACGGAACTTGTAAATCTAGCATACCCTGACCTAGGAAATGCAGCTCAAGCCACATTGGCGAAGGACCAGTTTGTTCGCGGGTTGCACGCAGACATGCAGATAGCGTTAAAATGCATGAAAATTTTACAGATTGTGATATAATTGCACTCGCAGATTATACTGTTCGTTTGGAACCTCCAGGGATTAAATCGACGTACTGTGAATGCCCTTCACATAATTAGGACATTGCCAACGCAACTGGGATTTCTAGGCATGATAGCTGTAAAACAACAGACGTTTTACAGGTAAGAACAAATCAACAATGAATATTAAACACAGCTACAACACACATGAATAACACATAAAGGTGACTATATATATAAATGTTGCAAGTTCCACAAGTCTATGAAGTGACAAATGACACAGCGACAACGGCAACGGCAACGGCAACGGCAACGGCAACGGCAACGGCAACGGCAACAGTGACTTTCAACGACTTCGTAGAGCGACTCATCTAGCGACTCTGTTTTCAAACACACAACGTAGCCACATTTATATCGAAAACGAATTACACAAGAACAACAGAGTGATGACAACACACAATGATACAATACACCAAGAATAGACAATACGTAATAACCACTCAAGGGACATGGGACGATGACATGGCATGATGTAAACACTAAATGTGGAAAACTGAACATCACAAAACAGAACTATCCACAAAACGACATTTCATTCCTCATTACAAAATCAAACTAAACGACAGAACTAGTACTTTAACATAGCATTGTGGACTCAATCGTAGACAAGGTTGTTGACAAATTGGCAATTTTCACATTACACCAAGAGGCCTGGGGTAATGCAGCAAATGAAAGGGATCGTAACCCTCCTCCACAGAAGCTAAAATGTTGGTCTTGCAAGAGTCCCCACCATTTGGTTCGAAATTGTCCTAATCGTCTTTGCAAAACTTGCAGTCAATGGGGTCATCATAGTAAGGCTTCTATATGTCCTAAATGTCAGTGGTTGACAAGTTGCGACTCGACAGAAGACCTGGTATCTAGCTCTGTTGTTATTGCAGCCAAACTTCACAATTTACGTACGCATGTGATGCTGGATAACGGATCTGGAGCATCTGTTATTGACTTAGGAACCCTTCAAAGAATAGGTTTAGACACTTGCATTGATAAGTCAGCTGCGAAGTCATTAATTAATGCTTCAGGAGATCAAATGAAAATTTGAATTTCATGTGATGCCATTCGGTCTTTCCAACTCTGGTGCTACATACCAACGAATGATGGATATATATTTGCTGGGTCTACGGACTGATAAGGTACTGTTGTATATGGACGATATTGTGATTTTTAGTCAGACATTAAACCTCAAGTACATTTTACAACTGCTATTAATGACTTACCACGCCCAAGTTCTAAGAAAGAATTACGAAGATTTCTAGGAATGGCTGGGTTTTATCGAGCGTTTATTAAAGATTTTGGAGCCATTAGCCAACCATCGAATCACCTTTCGGGTGACAATGTGCCATTTGTGTGGGACTCTTTTAGTGACTCGGCTTTTCAGAAAATAAAACAATATTTACTGTGTAAGCCGGTTCTAGCTTTTCCAAAGCTCAATGAACTGTTCGTTGTGGAGGTTGACGCTAGTGACTATGCCGCAGGGGGAGTTTTGTCTCAAAAAGGTGCGGATAATGCCTTGCATCCAATTGCCTACTTTTCAACGTCATTTACCCGTTCACAACGCAATTGGGCGCCTATTACGAAGGAGGACTTTGCGTTAGTACTTGCTGTGCGACATTGGCACATATATTTAATTGGTGCCGAGTTTGTACTACGATCAGGCCATAATCCATTAGTTTACCTTCGAAAACAAAAGGATCCTCGGGGAAAATTTGGTCGATGGATTGCAGAATTGAAAGAATATCATTACACAGTAGAGTATATACTGGGTAAGGACAATGTTAAAGCTGATATGTTGTCGCGTAACCAGGCTGCAAATCGACAGCAACCGAAATCATCTTTTGAGGACAAAATATGCGCTACGATGCTTGATAATTCTGATTTTGTCGAAAAGTCAAAACACGACCAGGGTACTGATCCTGTGAAAAGTGGAACAATGAAACGGATACAAAATGGAGAAAACGTCATTGTAGATTAAAACGCGTAAAACATCAACTGAGAATAGAAAATGACCTCCTCACGAAATCAGGCAGACCCCTTGTGCCAGCATCGATGAGGAAATTCGTGGTTAGTAAAATTCATAACATTACTCATTTGGGAACAGATAAAACTTGTGCAATTTCAAAAGATCATTTCTTTTGACCTAATATGTACGGATTTGTCCTTACTTTGGTATCTAAGGCTTCGTGCACACGGGAGCAGACCCGTCTTGGACCTGCTCCCGTTTAGATCCAACCCATACAGGTCTCGTGTGGACAGCACTGGTACGGATCGGATCCAAAAGGGTACGGATGCAAAACGAAGCAATTAATGTGTACGAGGCTTGATTAACACAAGGTGCCACAATTTGACTGATTGCGGTTGCTTGCAGAATAGTACGCGTGATTTGCAAAGAAAATAAAATTTACTTGTCCATAATGGCATCAGAAGATATAGCAACACCAGTCGGTAAAACAAAGTGCTTTACTTGGACAGATGAAGAAACAGCATCGCTTCTAAAGGTAGTAGCTGACTACAAGATAAAAAAACTTGAAGATGCCCAGGACTGGGAAACAGTTCGTGCCAAATATGAAGAAATTTGCAAACGATTTATTGCAGCCTATCCATGTGAAGAAGACTCTGAAGAGTTCCCAAGACCCTCTAGTGAATTTACAAAAGACAGACTAGCTTCCAAAATCAAGAAAATGCAGGCGGATTCAGAAAAGCCCTTGACAGCGGGAGAAAGAGTGGAGGAGGTGAAACAGTGGCTACACTGTACGAAGAGTGCTCTGAGATATGGTGTGGCAGTCCAGTAGCAGAAAGCATTGGGAATGGCATTGATACAGCTGAGATGAGTGAAACAGAAATCGCCACAATGGGTGCCAATGATACTGAAGAGTCTGAAGGAATGCCAACACCAGGAACCTCAGCAAGCAGCCAACAAGATACCCCTGAAAGTGATGGAAGTGATGATTTTCTGGAGCCACTAGCAGAAAAGTGAGGCAGAGAAGGGAGGAGCTATCTAGTTTACTCGACAATAGAAGGAATGCAAAGTCAACAAGGAAGGTTGCCTTTCAAGAGCAAACGTTATCTTTTTTTAGAGAAAATGCTCGAATGAAAAGGGAAAATTTAGAACTTAAGAAGTGGATGCTTATTCAGTATGAATCATCCCAAGAACAATTTGAGAAAACAATGCTTAATTTGAGTGATACTATTAGCAGAACAATATCTGAAGGTTTTACATTCATACAATCCCAAAATAATACCAAAAGCATTAGCAGTTTTCCTGTATCGGCCCTCATCAGAAAGAAAGTATAATAGCACAGCAACTTGCTTTTCCACTGATTTCATGGTTTCCTCATATTTGTTGTCTGTCGTGTTAGCCATGGTTGGAGTAAATCACATAATACAAAAAAACTATCTCTAGACATTCTAAAATTATCATGCCATTCTTCAGGGAGCATCAAATTCTTTTCAAAATTTTTCCACCAGGTATCAGTACGTCCTGGCCTTACCCAAAATCTTCTACACTTTGGGAGACGGTTTTCGTGGCTGTTTTCACCTGCTATGTCGGACATTACATGATTCTGCCAGACTAGCCTACTGCACTCGTCGGAATTTGTAGATATAATTTCCCGCCAGAGTCGTTGCTGCCTTGAAAAGTGCTCCATTGCAAAAGTAGCAATAGTGTTGAACATCGATGCCAAATATGTAAGAAGTGTACTCATATAAGCTGCCATAACTGTTCTTCCTTGTGGGTTCATTCTGCAATACTTTCAATTGGGAGGATTCTAGGCTTTCTATTTACCGCGGATCTCTATTCACTGAAAACGAGCCTCGTTTCGCATCCGCACCACTTTTAAATCAGATCTGTGAGTCCACACGAGGCCTCAATGGATCCGATCCAAACTGGTACGGCTTTTATATAATAATTTTTTTTTTTGAAACTTCATATTGAATACATAAAACTACTTACAATAATACACCTCTCAAAAAATTTTGGCAGTGTATAATTGGCTTGCTTGTAGAGAATACATAGTACATTTATGAAATTAACATGTATAACAAAAGAAAACAAAAAGACAACAAGTAAATAACAGCAAAAACCTGATAGATGTTCCAGAAAAAGATCAAAATTAGATGGTTAAGAGGTCTGGATTAGTCCAAGGTTTATTTCTTTGGCAAAAGATGATGATAATAATAATAATAATAATAATAATAATAATAATAATAATAATAATAATAATAATAATAAATGTCCTGGGTATGACATAAAACTACATCCGGTTGTGGAGTTTCGACGTAGGATAATGAGGTTACCTTTAGCCACAACTACCTCCAGGTCACCCTTGAGCAAAGTGTAGCACCTGTTAGCTCTCCCCGAGACTACGAAATACCGGGTTGGCATCCGGCGGGGGCTAGTCTGTCTCATGGGCAGGTGATCAGCTCTTGAGCTTTGGTTGGCATTCACCTAGAGACGGTGTCTCGATAAAAACACTGGTGGTTGTGCAACCTTAAATTCACTAAATACGCGTGGACTTGAAGTTCCAGGTGACATCTGGCGCGAAATATTCAGTCCCTTGGCAGTAAGGATAAAATGCATCTTCATTCATAATGAAAACCAGAACCAAATCATACCGCATCGGCCGTCGCGCGGGTGAACAAGGGCCGCGTCCCTCAGGGAGAAACCAGCCTGAGGTCGAAAAGTCTGCTACTGGAATGACCTCTCAAACAGATGATCTATCAGGTTATCAGAACCAGGATTTTCCTAACCCTGAACCTATAGTGACAACATCAAATAACTCGACAAGATCAAAACGAATAAAATGGACTCGAGAGGACTATAAAAATGTTCTGAGAGCGTTTTACATCGCCCAATCTAGACCAAATACCAACAATACGGAGCAAACTTTTGTTGAATGGAGAAATATAGTCGGACCAAATGTACTTGAATATCTAAATCCAAACACATTAGGAAATGTACGTAGAGACATATTCAAAAATAAAAGACTTTCAGATGCTGAGATCGACCAGATTAGACATGAAGTGAATGTAGATACCGCTGTTGAATCAATGAAGGATACCACTAAGGAAAACACTAGTAGCGAGAATTGTGAACTAGTAGTGGATGCTCAAAACTTTAATGATAATGAGGTACAAGAACTAATTAATGACATTCGCAACTCCGAGAATGTGAATCATGAAGCCGATGTGACAGAATTATTTGCAGAACAATATAACCATGAAATTAAGCATGCTCGTAAAGAAATATTAAATGAATTCAGTAGAACTAGCCATCTAGAATTATCTGACCGAGAACCTCTTCCTAAATTGACCTGTGGTTCAAAACTTAATGAAAGCATTAAAATTTACAATGTTGCCTTAAAGGAAATCTTAAGTGAGCGTGACTGTGATCTGACCTCCTTAAATGCACTTGTTTACTCTACAGCAAAAGCAATAACAGCCCAAGTCGGAGTTAAGGTAAACAGGAAGAAAAACTATCAAGTCAATAAGCCTCCTAAATGGAAAGTGAAAATACAGAAAGAGATTGATCTTCTACGGGCTGACATATCAATTCTTAATGAAGTTTCAAAAGGCGCTAATTTGAAAATCAGAAAGCTAAGGAAAATTAAAAGGAAGTACAAGATCTCCGACGAGAATGCACTCCTATCTACTAAAGAGTCATTGAAGCAAAGAATGCAAGTAAAAGCACAGAGATTACGTAGATTTGATAAACGAGACCGATTTTACAGACAGAATAAGATATTCCAGACTGATGCAAGGAAATTTTACAGACAAATAGGAAAAGGGAAGATTGATGTAAAAGAACACCCTGAGGTAAAAGAAATTGAGAAATTTTGGAATAATATATGGGGGAGTGAAAAGCAATTCAATCACAAAGCAGAATGGATGGAACGACAAAAAGAAAGAATGAATGAAGTTGATGAGCAGCATTGGGAAAAGATAGACTGCTCTGAGTTACGTGTGACACTTGGAAAGTCTCAGAAATGGAAGTCACCAGGCATAGACAAAATACCCAATTTTTGGCTGTACTCTCTTAATGCGATACATGACTATCTTGCATTTTGTCTCTCATATGTCATGCAGAATCCGGAAGAGGCGCCTGAATGGCTCACAGAAGGGACAACATATCTCCTTCCAAAATCCGAAGCAACCATACACCCCAAAAATTACAGACCAATTACGTGTTTATCAACGACATACAAACTTCTAACGTCAATACTCACCGACCGAATGTACTCCTTCCTTGAGCGAAATTCAGTTTTACCACAAGAGCAAAAAGGATGCAAAAGGAACTCGTATGGATGTAAAGACCAGCTCCTTATAAACAAAATGATTTTAGAAAACTGCCGTAAAAGTAAACGGAATCTTAGTACTGCCTGGATTGACTACAAGAAAGCCTTTGATAGTGTTTCGCATGAATGGATACTAAAAGCTCTTCAGCTGTATAAGATCTCACCTATAATTTCTAATTTTCTCAGCATTAGTATGACCAAATGGAAAACTCGTCTATTTCTCTCACACAATACTGGCACTTGTAGGTCTGAATGTCTTAGAATCAAACGAGGGATTTTTCAAGGTGACTCTCTTTCGCCACTTCTCTTTTGCATGGCCATCATACCTCTGTCAAGTGAATTGAACAACACAGACTATGGCTATAGGATTTTTGAAACAAAAGTAAACCACCTTTTCTACATGGATGACCTCAAGCTTTTCGCTAGGAATGATTATGAACTAGAAGGTCTCTTAACTACAGCAAAAGGATTTAGCAATGACATTGGAATGGAGTTTGGACTTGATAAGTGCGCTAAAGCATCGTTTCTTAGAGGTGCCCTTAAGAAAACTGCAAATATCAGTCTTGACATTGATACTATCATTAGAGAGCTAGAACCAGGAGAATCATATAAGTATTTAGGAGTGCATGAATGTAATGGGATAAACCATTCTGCTATGAAGGAAAAGGTTAGAAAAGAGTATTACAGAAGAATCAGATTAGTACTAAAGACAGAGCTCAATTCCAAAAACCGTATTGCGGCAATAAACACATTAGCCGTCCCTGTTGTTCAATACAGCTATAACATCATTAACTGGAATCTCCTTGACCTCCAAAGAATGGATAGAAAAACTAGAAAGTTGCTGACATCACACCGTATGCATCATCCCAAAGCAGATGTTGACCGTTTGTACTTGCCTAGGAGTAATGGTGGTAGGGGAATGATACAACTTGAAATGGCGTACAAAACTACCACTATAGCAATGTCAACATACCTATCAACAACTTCTGATTGGATGTTAAAGTTAGTTTACCAGCACCACAAAAGTAATAAGCTGCATTCAATTGTGAAAGAAGCAAGAATTTACGAAAAAGACTTGGATTTTAACATTGGAACCCCTCCACATCCTGATCTGCCAGCCACAAAACAAGCCAAGATGGTCAAACAAGCTGCCAAAGCCTGTGGTCTGAAACAGCTAGGTGAGAAATGGCTTAAAAAGCCACTACATGGAAAGTATAATCTCCGATGCCAGAAAGCTGATGTTGATGTAACTGCAACCCATCAGTGGTTACGGAGCTCTGGACTTAAGTCAGAAACTGAAGGTTTCATTATAGCTGCCCAAGACCAATCTTTGTTTACAAGAAACTACCAGGCAAACATTCTAAAGACTGGTGTAGATGATAGATGTAGGTTTTGTGACAAATTCACTGAAACAATTGATCATCTTATATCTAGTTGCTCGATACTAGCACCAACCGAATACAAGAACCGCCATGATAGAGTAGGCCAGTATCTACATTGGACCATATGTAAACATTATCGGTTATCAACACCCACTAATTGGTTTGAGCACCACCCCCAACCTGTAGTTGAAGGAGAAAATGTATCGATCCTTTGGGATTTCTCTATACACACTGATCGTACTATTCAAGCGAACAGACCAGACATCATAATAAAAGACTTCAAAGAACAAACTTGCCTCTTAATAGATATGAGTATCCCTACAGACCAGAACATCGCTGTTAAAGAATTTGATAAACTCAGCAAGTATAAAGACCTTGAAATTGAAATTGGCAGAATGTGGAACTTGAAAGCAACAACAGTACCTGTGATTGTAGGCGCTCTTGGAATGATAAAAAAGGGCTGCCAAAAGCATCTTGATAAGATCCCGGGACAACCACAACTCCAGAAAATCCAACAAATAGTATTGACAAGCACAGCTCATATTTTGCGGAAGACTCTCTCTATTTAAATTTTAGTTTTGTTTTAATTGATGTTTTCGTTTCTTAGACCTTTGCTGACCTTAGGTCACTGGGGTGATCCGGTCAGCAATTGTACTAGATAGCAAATGGGAAGAAATAGTAAATAATAATAATAATAATAATAATAATAATAATAAAAGGTCAAGGGTTATTGGAGGAGTAGCACCTTTCCTAGATGGCCTAGTGTGGCGTCCTAGACTGGCCTCCCCAAGCCCAGCACTATGTGAAGCGCAAGTCAATAGCCTCTCCATGGTGAAGATCGTCCGTGCGTGGTGAAGAGCCACATCCTACTAGAGGTGACCTTGTGCTAAGCAGAACACGGCGGATCTAGGGGAGAACAACCCCGAAAAAAATCCGTAATTCAAGGTGTTAACCGTGCTAATGAATGGATGGTAGCAATGTTATGCTGTCACTAACGGAACCTGGTAGGAAGTGGCGGACCTATCTAGTAAGTAGCCTTATCTTATGTGCCGGGCAACGTAGGATCGACAGCTTAAACCCGTGCGTGTAAATTATATTCTAATGGGAGATATTGATCATGATAATCGAATTGAACATTCAACTAACATAATTCATGGTGCTTCAAATATTTCAGTGGCACAACAGATTTGTGTTGATAAAAATGAAGACCATAGGGAAAACAGTGTACATAGAAAAACAATTGGAGGATGGACAGAAAATGAGAAAATTAGAATAGTACAAATTGATATGGAAGAAAGGCAAAAAGGATATGGTTTTATGAAGAGAATTAAAGACCGATGGGACATAGAATTTCCATTAAGAAGACAAATAACAGCCCAAAACCTTTGTGATAATACTAGGCGCTTCAGAAAAAGTTTGGGAACGCAAGCAGTAATGCAGATAACAAGTGATAACAGAGAAAGTGTGACGAAAGATAAGAACCTTCAATGGACGTTAGAAATGAAAGTAGCACTTGTGCAGATTGACACCGAAGAAAGGCAGAAAGGGAGAGGGTTCATGAGAAGAGTTAAGGACAGGTGGGATGTTGAATATCCGATATACGCAGGAATGATAGGAGCACAGACACTTAGAGATAATGCGACAAGGTTTAGAAAAGAGACGGAAATATCGAACTTGGTACTGGTTAGAAAGAGGAATCTGGTGGCCCCCTTTGAAGAGGGATTAGAATCTAATAGAACAAGTGAATGTGGTGATAGAAATCAAGGGACAAATACATATGAAGAAGAAATGAATACATTAGAGGAAATGATAGAAGAAACATTTGATGAAGTGGAGGATCTACAAGACAGAAGCGAGAATAAACTGACTGAAGAAGATAAGACCCTTGACATCATATTTCTGGCAGAATTAGAGAAATTAGAGAGAAGTAATTTTACTGAGTTACAAGAGAGAGCTAAATTACCAAAACTAAAGATGCCAGATGAATTAGTTGAGAGATCAAATAGAGTATTAGGAAAGTATTTTAATGAGGACAGGGATATTCCTGAAGTAACTGATTTTGTTTATGCAATGGGAAAAGCAATAGCGTCAATTTTAGGTATCAAGACAAAAGTGAGCAAAGAAAAACTTAAATCCAAGGGAGGAAACAGAAGAGAGAGGAAAGTAAAACGTGAGATGAAAGAGTTGAGAAAGTGGATAGCACGGATCAGTAATGAAGTGCATCGCAGGAAAGAGCATCGAAAAGCCTCATGGAAGGAAAAGAAATTTTTGAAGGAGCTAGAATTAAGAATTGAAGGGAAGAAAACAACCACCGTTGCATTGATGACCTGCCGGGAACAACTGCTTGACCAATTACGATATATGAAAGTAAAATTGGAAAAGATGATGGTAAAAGGAAAAAGAGTGAAGAATAACGCATTGTTCAGAAAAGATGAGCGGTATTTTTATAGGAATGTCAATAGATCAGAATCACGAGCAGGGAAGATTCCCAATATTGATCAATTTGTTGCTTTTTGGGGAGGATTATGGGAAACCGAGAAGGTCACGCCATCCCTACCATGGATGGAGGAAGTTGCAGGAAAATTGAAGAGAATGAGTATTGAAGTGAAAGAGTTTGATCTAACGGAAGAGAAGTTGACTGAGATAATCAAGAAAAGAAAGAATTGGTCCTCGCCTGGTATTGATGGAATACAGAATTACTGGTGGAAAAAGTTTAAACCTGCGCAGCAAGCATTATGTAGGGCGCTACGAAGAATCAAAGAGAATCATAGTTTGATACCAGACTGGTTCCCTGCTGGACGCACAGTAATGCTGCCGAAGACCAATGAGCTGAGTAACGTAAAGGAGCGAAGGCCAATCACGTGCTTGAATACATCCTACAAGATCTACACAGGAATAATCGGGAAGTATATGAGGGAACATGCTTGCAATAATGGAATTTGGGATGAAGGCCAACTCGGCGGTGTCAAGGAGGTTCTAGGTACGGTGGATCAACTGCTTGTTGACAATTGTATCATGGAAGAGGTGAAAACATATCACAGAAACCTTGCAGTTGCTTATTATGATTATAGGAAAGCATATGACAGTGTCCATCATGATTGGATGATGCGAGTTTTTGATTGGATAGGGATTCCAGAAGATGTTAGGTTGGTACTGCAAGCGCTTATGAAAATGTGGAAAACAAGGTTAGAGGTGTGGGACGAGAGCAAAAAGTATGTTAGCAGATGGATAAACATTTCTTGTGGTTTCTTACAAGGAGATAGTTACTCGCCAGTTGGGTTTTGTTTAACAGAGATACCGATATGCATTTTATTGTCTCAAACTAGAGGATATAGAATGGGTCCGCCAGGAGAAAGAAAAGTAAAAAGAACTCATAGTCTCTTCATAGATGATCTGAAGGTATATCAAGAAAGTCATCAGCAACTGGAGGCAGTGAACGAGATATTGGTCCAAGCAAGTAATGACACAGGTGCTTGCTATAGGATATCAAAGTGTGCAGAAATAGTATTTAAGCACGGAAAGATGGTTAAAGGCGATGGACTTATGGTTCTGGACGAAAGAATGAGAGCATTAGATCCAGATGAGAATGATGTTTACAAATTTTTGGGAGTAGAGCAGGCAGAAGGAGTCAAAATTAAGGAAGTTCTAGTAAGGGTTAAAGCTGAGATGCAGAGTAGATTGAGTACATTGCTGAATGCAGAGCTGTATGACAAGAATTTGATTAAGGCAATTAACACTAAGGTAATACCTGTAGTGGCTTATGTAATGAATGTATGTACCTTGTCAAAAGGAGAGCTTGAAGAGCTAGACCAGATGATAAAGCGAGAGCTTAGAAGTAGCAGCATGTTAGGGCGACAATCAAGTGAAGAGAGACTATATTTAAAACGAAAAGTTGGAGGAAGGGGGTTGAAATCTTTAAGAGCTGTATATATGGAAACTAAGATCAGGGTAGCTTGCTATATGGCGGTATCAGAAAGAAGATGGATTAAAGCTGCGTGGGAGCACGAAAAATTAAAAGATTACAACTCATTGAAAATTACAGCTGAGGAAATAGCAAATGAGGTTGGACACACATTGAAATTTAAAGATGAAGGAATAGAATTAGACGGAGAACTGCAGTGTGGACACTGGAGGAAAAGTTGGAAAAAGATCAAAGATCTGTTGAAGAAAGGAAACGAAAGTTCGTTAATTGAGAAGTATAAACAAAAGTCATTTCAAAGTGAAACGTTCAGCAAGCAGGAAGTGGAGTGCCATATGTGGTTGGAATGTAACTTGGACCCTAGGAAAACGGCGGCAATAGTGAACTTACAGGAACAAATGGTTGAAACGAAAGCATGGAAAGTTTCAAGAGGAATAGCAGATGGGGGAGACATGTGTAGATTATGTGGGTCTTATAGGGAGACAGTTCAACACCTGTTGGCTGGTTGCCAAATGTTGGCTGGCAAAGAATATTTACGACGTCACAATAGAGCACTGATGGTTATAGCTGTAGCATGGGCGAAGAAATATGAACTAATTGATGAAAATGCAGTTTGGTACAAAGAGAAGTGGGAGAAAGGAAAAGTCTTAGAGAATGATAAGGGGAAATTAGTTTGGGACTTCGAGTACAAAATGAGACAGAGCAGTTCGGCTAGAAGGCCGGATCTAACACTTGAAGACAAGGAGAGAAAACGAGTCTGGATTTGTGACATGGCATGTCCACAGGAAAGTAACATTGAAGCAAAGGTGAAAGAGAAATTGGATAAATACCAGCAGCTAGCTTTTGAGATGAGGGAAAATCGGGTTGGGCACAGAGTTGAAATTGTCCCATTGGTCATTGGATGTCTAGGAGGAGGAGTTGGAAAATTATTGAATGCTGTTCAAAGCGTATTAGGCACTGAAACTGAGATTGAGAACACAGTGAAAGGGATGCAAAAGACAGTGCTAATGGACAGTGAATCTATTATGAGGAAAGTACTGTCGGGAGTGGTGCAACCACAGTGAACATTAGGACCTCAGACTGTCATGTACATTGTAAAATAACTAGACTAACAAACTTTGGTAGTCTTAACTATTGGCTTAATTTAGCTGTTTGTATATATAATAATAATAATAATAATAATAATAAATTGTCCTGGGTATGACAAAAAACTGCATCCGGTTGTGGAGTTTCGACGTGGGATAATGAGGTTACCCTTAGCCACAACTACCTCCTGGTCACCCTTGACCAAGGTGTAGTACCTGTTAGCTCTCCCCGAGGCTACGAAGTACCGGGTTGGCGTCCGGCGGGGGCTAGTCTGTTTCATGGGTGGGAGGGACTCTTCAGCCTTGGTTGGCAACCTTCCTAGTGATGGTGTCACAATAAAAACACTGGTGGTGGTGCAACCTAAACTTCACTACTTTATGGGCAGATGAAGCGCTCTTTAGCCTTGGTTGGCAATCATCTAGAGATGGTGTCTCGATAAAAATACCGGTGGTAGTGTAACCTAAAATCCACTAGACCTTTTATAAGTGAAATGTCAAATCAAACTTTTAGAGATAACGGCGTAAATAGAACTGGACCTTTAGGAGAAGGTTCTTCGCCCGGCAGGTGTTCCCCAGTTCGACAGCGGGGACCCGGTCGTCATCATGCTACTGTCAGAACGAAATGGTCTAAGAACGTGAACAAGGTTGTTATGGAATGTTATTTTAGAAGTAAGCCTTTTGATGATGAAGGTAAACCGATTAGAGGATACAGACAACGGATGATGAAAGAATGGGAAGAACATGGGATCTTTGAAATCACTGAGCAAAGATTATGCGATCAGGCAAGGGCAATTAGGACAAACGGTTGGCTCTCTAATTTGGAGCTTGAAAATATCCGAAGGATGATAGATGCAGAGAATGTGATGGTGAATGAAAGTATTGAGAATGTGGAAGAGAACCAAACAGAGGGAGACATGGTAAGAACAAATGAGGGAAATGAGCAGATTGCTGATGATTCGCATGATTTACTAAACAGTATGAATGCTAATGTTGAGACATTAGATGAGGAAGCACAGCATGTTGTTGCTCAATTGAATGAAATTCTGGTTAGTGGTAGAAAGGCTGATAGTATTTCTTTTAAAAAAGTTGATATGAACATTCTGAGTAGAACAACGGCCAAGGTGAACAGGGTGATTGAATTGATTGAAACAAAAGATATAACCCAGACAAATAATCTTATTAAAGCTGCAGGTGTTTGGGTTGCAGATCAATTAGGTCTCAAAAGGTATGAAGGCGGGAACAAGAAGGATCCATGGTGGAAGAGACGTATTGGGGAAGACATAAAGCAGTTGAGAAAGGATATCAACATTCTCGACAGGATAAGAAAAGGGCAAATTGGTGCAGGCAAAGAGGGTAAGGCTAAGCTGGTCGAGGAAAAGCATAGGGTAAAGCGAAAGGGTTTAATAGTAGTGATTGAAGAATTAAAGCAAAGGGTCATTGCAAAAGCTGCTAAACTAGCACGGTACGAACAAAGGATTCATCATTATAAAATTAATAGATTGTTCAAAGTGGATCAAAAGAAAATTTATAACGAGTTCAATGGACAAACAGTGAGTAGTAATAGAGACATACCAGATGCCAAGGAATGTAGGACATTCTGGAATCGAATATGGAGTGTTGAGAAAGAGCACAATAAAGAAGCTGATTGGTTGAGTGATCTGAAAGAGGAGATTGTGAGAGTAGACCAGCAGAATGTGGAGATAACTGAAGATAAAGTAAAGAAACAATGCAGGAAGATGCCAAACTGGAAGGCACCCGGACTTGATGGGGTTCAAGGGTTTTGGATAAAAAGGCTTGCTAGTATGCATAAAAGGATAGCTACCCAGTTAAATTTGATACTAGAAGGGACAAAAGAAATACCATCTTGGATGACATACGGAAGAACAGTGCTATGTCAAAAGGATGCAGCAAAGGGAAACTCTGTCGAAAACTTTAGACCAATAACCTGTCTTCCACTTATGTGGAAATTATTTACTGGTATGGTTGCCGAGGATATGTACCTTTTCATGGAAAACAGTCACTTACTTCCAGAGGAGCAAAAGGGCTGCAGGAGGAAAAGCAAGGGAACGAAGGATCAGTTACTGATAGATAAGACAATACTTAAAGATTGTAGGAAACGAAAAACAAATCTTGCTATGGCGTGGATAGACTATAGAAAGGCCTATGATCTTATCCCACATAGTTGGATTCTAGAGTGTCTTGATATGATTGGCATTGCTGACAATGTGAGAAGTTTTATTGGGAAAAGCATGAAGAAATGGAAACTTCGTTTAACTTCAAATGGGTCTGATTTATGCGAGATTGATGTCAAAAGAGGCATTTTCCAAGGAGATAGTTTGTCGCCATTGATTTTTGTTGTTTGTATGATTCCTTTGTCTCTTCTGTTAAGAAAAGTAAGAGCTTCTTATGAATGGGGTGGGAAAGAATTTAGACTTAATCATCTTCTCTTCATGGATGACCTCAAACTCTTTGGAAAAAGCAACGACCAGATAGATAGTTTAGTACAAACAGTGTTCACATTTAGTGAAGATATCGGTATGGAATTTGGTTTAAGGAAATGTGGAGTGGTTATAATGAAGAGAGGGAAACTTGTTAAGTTTGATGGAATTCATTTACCTAACCAGGAAATAATGAAAGTAGTAGATGAGAATGGGTATACTTATCTGGGTATTTTAGAGTTGGATGAGATAAAAGAACACGAAATGAAACATAAAGTCACAGCAGAGTATAAAAGAAGGTTGAGGTTAATATTAAAATCCAAATTGAATGGTAAGAATAAGATTCAAGCAATTAATACTTGGGCGGTTGCACTGTTAAGATATGGAGCTGGAATTATTAACTGGAAGGTAGATGAGTTGAAGCAAATGGACAGGACAACGAGAAAGACTTTGACGATGTATGGGGCCCTTCATCCGAAGAGTGACATTGATCGACTGTATTTGAAACGAAATCATGGAGGAAGAGGCTTGATAAGCATTGAAACATGTGTAAGATCGGAAGAGAATAATTTGGGATTGTATGTGAGTGAATCGAATGAACTATTACTCAAAGGCGTAATGAGAGTTGGTACCATCAAGACTGAAAATCTCATGAGGAAGGAAGACTTCAAAAGAAATAGCCAAAATGAGTTTAAAAATAGATGGCATGAAAGAGAATGCATGGACAATTTGCTCGTGAGATGGCTGAAGAGATAGATAAAGAGTTATCTTGGAAATGGTTGGTGCAAAGTGATCTCAAAGTGCAAACCGAAGCAACAATATGTGCTGCACAAGAACAAGCCTTAAGGACAAACTATACAAAGAATAAAATTGACAAAACATCGGACAATCCATTATGTAGAATGTGTGGTGAAAAGATGGAAACTGTACAGCATATAATATGTGAATGCAAAAAGCTAGCGCAACGTGAGTATAAGAGAAGACATGACACAGTTGCAAAATTGGTCCATTGGAAGTTGTGTGAGAAGCATAACCTTGTGAGAACAGAGAAGTGGTATGAGCATTGCCCTGAGGGAATTGTGGAAGATGATGATGTTAAATTACTCTGGGATATGAATATCCAGTGTGATAATGTTATTGAGGCAAGGAGACCCGACTTAGTCTTGGTGGATAAAAAGAAGAAATCATGTGTCATCATTGATATTGCTGTACCAGGTGACTGTAGGATACGTGAGAAAGAAATGGAGAAAATTGAAAAATATCAAAACCTAAAGATAGAGCTGAAAAGACTTTGGTCGCTGAAAAAGGTTGCTGTTCTACCAGTTGTTGTAGGAGCTCTAGGGTGTATTAGCAAAGGCTTCAGTGGATGGGTGGACACACTTGGTATTAAATTGAACGTTGGAATGGTACAAAAATCAGTCTTGTTGGGAACAGCTAGGATACTCAGGAAAATCTTAGACATGTGAAGTGAAAGCAGCCACTTGGCTCTTGGCTATTAGTTGTAGCCCACCCAAGAGGAAAATTTCGGCATTAAGAACTGCCTGTGCGAAAGCTATAAAATAATAATAATAATAAAAATCTTTTAAGTTGGTTTTACCATAGGTTAAACTAATTTAGACCAACTATTTACAATAATATACACGAAACCGATATAAAATGAAATTTTAAAAAGCGATGTTTTTTTTAATTACAAATTTTACAATTACATTCCTCTCCACTCCAGCTTTTTATAATTTTCTAAATGAGCAGACGGAGGTTTTGCTTTTAATTTCATTCTCAAGGTAGTTCCATAATATACTGCCTCGAAAGGTTAAACTGTCATTTCCATATCTAATAGTGTTGGTTTGAGGCAGCATTAGCAGGTTATTAGAGCGTAAATCATATCTACTGCTCTTTTCAATGAACATGTTCCACATTTTCTATCCAACCCAAACTAATACAGATAGCAGACCCAAACTGGATCGGATAGAGCAGGTCTCATGTGTACGCAAGGCCTATCCGCTCCAGTTTGGGATCAGACCCAAACGGATCCGCTCCCATGTGCACGGCGCCCAAATGTTCGATCTGTCAGCAAACGAGATGCCCTTCACGTCCTCCCAAAGCCCCTCTTGTTCCAATGACAATTTCAGATGCACCAATGCATTTCATTTCGCTTGATATTGCATTTATGCCTAAAGATCATCATGGCTTCCAGTATTTTCTACTTATTGGAGACGTATTCTCAAAATATATTACTACTGTACCGCTGAAAGACCAGACAGCTTCTGTTATTGTTGAGGATTTGTTATCACATTGGATCTACATTCATGGAGCACCTTATTACATACTCAGTGATCAAGGATCTAACGTTGATGGTGATACTATTAGAGAAATATGTAACGCATTGGGTATTGCAAAGCGTCGTTCTTCCGCGTACCATTCGCAAGGCAATGGGTTTGCAGAACGTAACGTTCGTAATGTTAAGGACATTTTAAGATCGCTCATACTATCACGAAATTGCCCCAGTATAAATGGAGGTCTCTTCTTCCGGAAGTTACATTTTGCTTTAAACACAGGTGAAAGTAAAGCAATAAAATGTAGTCAGTACTATGTGGTCTTTGGTCGGTCCGCTCGGTTACCAATTGACGTCTAGTTTTGTGATAATGAACCCTCTGCAGATGACTCTAATACTCCGATGACTTATGCACAAGAGCGTCAATTAATTTTAAAAGATGTTTTTGATATAGTTTTTCATAATTTACAACTTAGCAAATTCAAAACGCCAGCCCAATACAACAAGAATCTTCGGCTTATAAATCATCAAGAAAGGGGAGAAAGTATTGTTGAAAGTAAAGTATTACAAGACTGGGGAAAATCGTAAGTTAGCACCAAGATATAGTGGTCCATGGACTGTATTACGAAAACTGCCTAACGGAGTAAACTTTGAAATTTATAACACAAATACATCGGCAAAGAAAATTGTGCATCATGACAGACCGATACCATTTAAATCGGGTACGAATGAAGATAATGATGAAATTGCATTTGATACAGAGAAATCAAACTGACAAGGGCGCCAAGAAATTCAGGGAAATCCATCACTCGGATGCAATGACAAGTAGTTCATCTGAAGAGGAAGAAAATAGTGCAACCAGTGATGCGACACCTGACTTTGAGTCAGATACAGAGGATTCAGACTCAGTCAATGCAACGCCTCATAGACAATGTCCTGAAATAGTGAGACGACCCAGACAATTTTATGACAAAATACCTTGAGACGCTATCAGATTATAGGGAGGGGGAAATGTAGGAATGCCCCCGTCTTGTTGAACAGTATAATTACACAATACCTTCTGTATATATTTATGCTTAATAATAAACACTGCTCATTCTGAGATAGTTCTCAACGAGTAGCAAATAGAAGTATTCTCTATGAGTTTCGATTACTGCTATAATTTATTGGATCTTGGGTATGCTAGATATCCTTACATTCGCAAAACCATAAAGAATAAGGGCAACGTCAACAAATCACGCCCACTTCCGTTGTTACAATTTAAGATTTTTAAAGGCCGGGTTACACGTAAGAACATTCAACAAGAATAATGCCATTTTAATCCCAAGGGATTTATTCTTCTATTATTCTTCCGTGTATCCCACTGAAGAATTTGTCAAAGAATACTAATATCACTTCACCAAACTACCTATTGTCTGAATATTCTTCTAAAGAAAGAATAAAGTGGGTTCTACTAATTTTGGAATAATCTTCAAGCGTTTACACACAAGAATAATTGAAGAATATCAAGATGGGCATATTCATAATTGCTATGAAAACAACTCAGTTTTGTAGTAGGCCAGGCAATGGTATCGGACGAGGAAACATACTCGCTTCCAAATCGGCTAGTTTTTTCATATAGAAGAATGTAGTGTTCTGTATTTACGAAATTCCTTCTTTTATAAGCAAACTTGTGTCCTAGGCACCCCCTTCAGTATGGCAGTTCAAATGCGGCCCTGGTAAGACCATGTGATAAATTTGCTAAAGACATGCTGCTCCGGGAGGCGGTGTACTTGCAGCGTGTCTTTCCTGTAAATATCTTCGAAAAAGCCCTCGAGTAAATTCGTTTGTTTGCTCCATTTTCTCTTCTTTCCGATCTTCACTAAGTCAGAAACCTCATGACACAGGCGTTGACACTTCATTCTATTGTTTTAATATTCTTCGATGCGCGCTTTAAGTAAAACTAGTTTGAATTAATTCATATTGACAAGATATTCAGACAATAGTCTGATGACGTGATAAAAATATTCCTTGACATATTCTTGAACAGTATACACGGAAGAATAATTGAAGAATAAATTCCTTGGGATTAAAATAGCATCATTCACGTTGAATATTTTTACGTGTAACACAGCCTTAATGCATCTTAGAGCGGAAATGGGGCAGGGATAAATCTGCCAATAGGAGTGTTAAGACGACTCCTTCCCTCCACTAGTCTGCGGGAGGCCCTTGGGCAAGGCCACGTACCCGCTCAGCCTCCCGATCAGGGTAGCGTGAAGTCGTGACAGGCAGACGATGGATGAAGAGTGAGAACAGCTGGGGGAACTCCAGAGCTGGTCTTGCACTTTCATGTGCCAATGGCTGGGACACATGTCCAGTAAGGATACTGCTCTTGTAGAAAGCAACGGCAAACTACTACAAGTATTTCTTGCCAAGGAAACGCGAACATGACTACAAACAGCTCAAAGAACGATATGGGACTCAACAGTGAGACCCTCAAGCTGGATGAGCCTCTTATTATATTTGGGGAAGAGCCCGATGCTGGTGGGAGTATCACTCATACTGGGAATATCATTCTAGCTGATGACGGCAAAACGCCCGACTTTACAGAGATGAGAAAGATCCGTAACAAATGGGTGAAAAAGAAACACAAACTCGGAACATGGAACATCAGAAGCATGGCAGCTGGTAAACTGAATACTGTTATTGAAGGAGCGAAATCAAATAATATTGACATCTTAGGAGTTGCTGAACATCGTTTGGCAGAAAGTGGCCATTTCACAACAAGTTGCGGTGGACAATTTATATACTCAGGTAGGGAGATAGCAGGTCAAAGTGGAGTGAGCGTATTTTTATCAAAAGCAATAGTGAGAAGCCTTATAGGATATAAACCAGTGAATGATAGAATCATCACCATCACACTATTGGGGCAAGTAAAAAATATCACACTTATACAAGTATACGCTCCAATGTCTACGTCAACAGAGGAAGGACTAGAACAATTTTATAATGCATTGCAAAAAGAGATAGATAGCAAAGAAAATCAAAACATCCTGGTCGTCTCGGGAGATCTCAATGCCAAAGTAGGATCGAAAAAGCATACTGAAGAAGATGGAATAGTTGCAAATGTAGGGCTGGGAGAGGGGAATGAAAGAGGAATCAGACTTGTCGACTTTGCAATTTCAAATCACTTAATAATCAAAAACACCATGTTTGAGAAACACCCAAGAAGGCTGTAAACCTGGACATCACTAGATGGAGCAACGAAGAACCAAATTGATTACTTTCTGATTGAAAAGAGATGGGCTTCTACTATAAAAGATATCTACATGCCTACCACCTTTGAAATCTGAAGTTGAATGGGCTATCAAATCATTAAAAGATGGGAAAAGTCCTGGATGTGACAAGTTTCAGGCAGGAATGATAAAAACAAGTGGATTAGAAGGAATAGAAGTGTATCACAAGTTGTGCACTAAGATTTGGCAAACGGGACAATGGCTTACTGACTGGAAAAGAGCAACCTTTATAGCACTACCAAAGAAAGGAGATCTGCAACAATGCTCTAATTATAGAGCAATATCATTGATCAACCATGCAAGCAAAATATTGCTCAAAATCATCATGAAAAGAATTGAAAGCAAAAGTGAGGAAGAAGATAGTAATACACAGGCAGGTTTCAGAAGAACAGAGAGACACAAGACCACATCTTTAACTTACGCATGATATATATAATTCATTTATTCAAATAACGATATCCCTTCAGTAAAATACAACTTACAAAATCTAAAACTAAGAATATAAAATAGTAATTAACTGAATCTGATCTTACAGGGAGTCGTTCTTGAGGGGGCTTGAATTAAGTATCAAGGCTCATCAAATGCCTTTTGAGATGAATTTTAAATAGGCGCAGTGATGACAGTTCTCTGATATTAACTGGAATATGGTTCCAAGCCTTAATGCCTGAGTAATGCCTTAATGCCCTTTTTGGTGAATTCAAGGTTTAGCTTGGGAATATGGAGATCTCTATAATTCCTCGTATTATAATGTGATATAGAGCATCTCTGTTGGAACATATTCCATAGGCTTTCAGGGCATTGTTTGTTTACAATCTTATATACCATAACACAGTGATCAAAGCGAATAAGATTCACAACGCTTAGCCATTTTTTAGGCCGCGGGTCCGTATATCTTGCGCGCTCTATAATTGATAGGGCTCTGTTTTGGAGACGTTAAAGTGTTTGGAGTTCAGATGAAGAGATGCTACCCCATACTACGTTTCCGTAGCGTAGGTGACTCTCAAAGAGAGCGTGATATAAATCACATAACTTTGATTGGGGAAGAGCATCTTTAAGTTTTTTCAAAGATGATAAACCACCGGCTAACTTTCCTATCAGTGATTTATATTGATCCTTCCATTTCAGCCCTTCATCGATAATGACACCTAGAGACTTGGTTTTCTCCACATGTTTTATTTCGGAATCGTTGAGTTCGAGTGGAGGGAGGTCATCAATTGCAATTATTCTTCGTTGATGACTAATTCTGATTGTCCAGAAATATCGGGAAGTGAACGCCAGTCGTCATACATGCTTTATCGATAACTCCAAGGCTTTTCACTGTGTAAACCATGAAGGGCTGTGGACTACTCTAAAGGAAATGAACTTTGATCCTAAAATTGCACTTCTGATTAGGTCGCTCTACGAAGGACAACAAGCGGCGATGCAGTTGGAATGTGGAACAACGGACTGGTTTCCAATCACAAAAGGTGTGAGACAGGGGTGCATACCATGCCCTCATCTCGTCAGCATTTACTCGGAGGAATTATGAGAGAAGGGGAGCATAACCCCAGGGAAGAGGATTATGATGAACCTACATTGCAAGGATTCCCTATAAGAGATTTGAGATATGCGGATGATATTGCCTTACTAGCCACAACCCCAAAAGGGCTTGCAACTCTTATACAGTCTGTTAGATATCATAGTGAGCAAAAAGGTTTGCACCTGAATGTAAAGAATACCAAGACCATGGACATAGACAAATGCAAGTATGAGGCTGCAATAAAGATTGATGGAGAACAAATAGAAAGAGTGACCAGTTTTGGATACCTGGGAGCACGAATCGAAGCAAATGGAAAGTCAACTCCAGAAACAAGAAGAAAGCTGGCAATGGCGGGATCCAAATTGAAAAAGATGACAAACAGCTGAAAGGGACAAATTATATACACCAAACGGAGAAGTTTAAGAAGTATTGGATTTCCCATTGCAATATACGGTTGTGAGACATGGATGATTAACAATGCAGATAGTAAAAGGATAACAGCCTTTGAAATGAAATGCTACAGAAAGCTTAAGAGAATCTCATGGACAGATAAGATATCAAATGAAATAGTCCTGTCTAGAATTGGTATCAAAGCCCCAACACTCTTGCAAAACATCAAAAAACTTAAGCTCGGGTACTTTGGACACATTAAACGCCACATGTCGCTTGAAAAATATATCCCGGAAGCAAAAATAGAGGGCCGAAGAGGAAGACCAGTGAGGGGATGGGAACAGGACGTAGAAAACTGGTTAGGAACAACAGCAACACAGGCAGGAAGATTGGCTGAGGACCGTTGACTGTTCCGTAGCAAGGTTCGAGAGGTAACGTCCTGTAAGAGGATTATCTGACAAAGAGAGAAATGCATCGTAGACAATAGATCGTGGGTTGTACTTTCAAGAAAAATATCCTTGTAATTATTTTTGATAAGACATAACTGTCATATTCTGAATCTACCTATTTCAAAACAAAGGGGAAGTTATGACAGTTATGTCTTTATGAAAAATACTTACACAGCAAGGATATTTTTCTTGAAAGTACAACCCACGATCTATTGTCTATACCTTTAAAAGACGTTTACTCCATGAGATTCGCTCACTTCCACTGAATTTGGATCCTAAACCTTAGCAGATTATTGTTTACGGTTTGGAATCCCAGCAAAATTGCTTTCACATCAAGGCCCCGCCTATGAAAGCGAACTGTTCCAAAACTTGGCGATGGAATTAGGCCTTAAAAAACTGCATACCACTGCTTATAATCCAAGATCCAACGGCCTCACTGAGCAATCAAACAGTATTGGTAAAAACTATCTAACACCTGTTATCGTACAGTTTGGACAGCTTCGTTACGTTTGGGACAACGATCTTCTTGAAGCTTGTTACACGTATAATAATAGCATACATTCATCAAATGGTTTTAGCCCAGCTGAATCAATGTGTGGCCAGAAATTCAGAGTACCAGTGGATGTTATTTATGGGACTCCAGATAGCCCCGAGACAGAGACATCGATGTGCTGCTTTCGTGAAAATCTTACCAAAAAAATAATAGTTTCTCGATGGAAACGAACAAAGTAAAAATAAAAAATATAAAGTATATGTTGCCAAATTACAGCATTAAGATATCTACGGATAAAGGCCCTACAGTCAAAACAGTCACTAGAGATAAATTAAAGCTGGTTAAAAATCCGGAATTGTATAATGTACTTTCTATAGAGATGCCTCGATCGAATATCCCTGATCCTGGATCTAGAACTTATACCATTAACCTGGAACATTCGTCAAGTGATGGATCGTCAGTTGAGGACAATAACGGACCAGAGCGTCGTTACAACTCACGACCCAGAAATCGGATCGGACGAGTATATAATGACCATATTATTCAATACTGCAAAGCCGATTTAGACAAAGCTTACTAGTCGCCCTTGTGCTGTAAAGACTCCATTAGAACCATTATCCGTTAGTTATTCGTTTCTCGGTTAATCATTAATTATTCATTTATCTATATTTTAGCTTGTTATGTTCAACTTTAAACTTTTTTCTTCTTATACATTTATACTTTTAATTCATAGATTTAACAAAAGAGACATTTTAAAGGATAACTTTGGCGGGACAGATTATCAGAGAACACTAGAATGCAAACATCGTTCATCGTTCGTTTAGAAAAGGGATGAAAATTCCGTCATTTATCCATGAGCTGAAAACTACAATCAAGAAGTTGTATGGACTAAGCGACGAGTCAACAGTAGAGATAACTGCAGTTAATCATATCAAAGCTGTTCGTTATTAGCAGGAGAAAACCTCAAAAGGGTCTACATGTGCTATAATAGCCAAAGCAACAATAGTTCCAATTAACACAGTCAAGATGGTTCATTCTAAAATCCAGGACAATTTGGAAGATGAAAAAGTTTTTTGTTTTTGACCCGTTGGAAGCGGCAGACTGTGATTTGGAAATTGCTGACTTGGTAATGGACAAAGTTACTAAACATTTGCATATTCCTGTCTTTATTAATACACAAGAGGATCTCGTGCTCTCGAAAGGAGATGTTATTGGATTCATAAAGGAAGTAGACGGAATAATTAAAGAACAACTGGATCATTTGAGTAAAAATATTGTGCATGAGATAGGACAGATAATTAAAGATAATAAAGTTAAACTTATAAGTTAAAGAGCGAGCAAAGCAAGCAAAAATAAAAGTAAATATAAATATTAAGCATCAAATCACCCTGAATGATGATATCTCTGTGTCTGTGCCACCGCGTCGAATCCCGTATAGTCAGAGGGAAGAAATAAACAAGCAAATAGAAGCATTAATGGAGCAGGGTATAATCGAAGAATCACGTTCGGCATTTGGAGTCCCGATTGTGACTGTAAGAAAACGCGATGGAACTCTTAGACTCTACGTTGATGACAACTTAATTCAAAGACAGTAATGAATCATCCATCCGATCAGAAGAATCAGAATGAATCAGAAGAATCAGTTAGGATCTGAAGAATCTTCGACGAATGTGTTATTCCATATTGTACTGTTGACATGGGCCTTATTGACTAATTGTGGCTGAACTTCAATGACCTCATTTGGGCTATTGCTCTTTAGTTACTTTGTTTGTTCGGTTGATGCACATTATCAGTATAATAATCTCGATATTATCTCGTTTTGGTCTCATATTTAACCATATGGCTTTATTTACTAGTAGCGCCATTCCTAGGGGGGGGGGGGGACTGCTGTAATTTTATTTGATTACATGTGATTTGTAGATGAGTAGAGCCATGTAGCTGATTACGAGTTAGGTACCTATAACTAATTTTCATTTCGTATAGATAATCTTGTAGGCACTGTCATAGCGTGTAGAATACGGTACTTAAATTAGATTTAGTCTACAAGTAGTTGGGTAGGTCAAGGGCAAGCCAAATTCAGTGCTAACCATTACACACAAGACAGAGCATTATAACTAGCCTACTAACAGGCTATTTTGCTTAATGACTAATGACTAATTTGATCCAAAACCTAGGACTAATGACTAACCATGTTGGTCCAGTTGACTTGTGACCAAAGGGAATTACTTCAACCTCCTGAACAAGCTTGTTGAGAAAGTAGACAATTGCGAAAGTAGACAAGTACTAAATTGAGCTCACTAAAAGTTATGGATGAAATGATTGACATGACAAGGAATGTTGTAGGCAAACCAATGCTGAACCCCGAAAAGCCGGAGGGAACGCCAGCAAAGGACACAATAGATCGACTTAAAATTTTTAATTCGAAGTTTCAGATAGCTGTCGAGTGTGATTATGGCTGTGAATCCAGATTTTGCAGTTTCATTTAACATGCAAAGCATGCTTAATCTTGTAATGGAGCATCACTTTTCAGTTGCAAGAAGCAGATATCCAATGCCCACACCCTTGCAGTACTTTCAAATGATCCTCGCAGTCGTGAAGGAAAGCTTGAAGAAACTGACAGCTGCTGGTTTCTCTTATTTCTTCTCACAAAGTCTTATCTAGCAGCATGAAATTGGAAATACTCACATTTCCAAGAAAACAAAAAGACAAGGCATGCATCTGATCATGATGTCTCCACAAGTAAAGGAGCTGTATGACTAATGGCTGGAAAAGCAAATTGCAAGAGCCAGAATCTGAAACTACCACCAGAAGCACTTTACTATCAAAAGAGGAATGAAAAGAGCAACCAGAACAGCTATAGAATGTAGAATACATTACAACATTCAGGACGGGGCAGATTCAATGGTAGCACCGATAGTGTCCTTCTAAAGATCTTTG
Source organism: Mastigias papua (assembly GCA_964019165.1). Lineage (NCBI taxonomy): Eukaryota > Metazoa > Cnidaria > Scyphozoa > Rhizostomeae > Mastigiidae > Mastigias > Mastigias papua. The sequence continues at coordinate 1,514,740 of OZ025273.1, read as the reverse complement.
AACATACGATTGATGACCCAAGGGTGCGAACATACACAGGCGATCCCAACTATCTTATAACCGAGATTGATGTTATACACTTTCGAATTGATGAAGTAGATGACGAGATTCATTTAAGCGAAGAGAAATATTTAGAGTTTATCATTGTGTGCACTGAAGAATTGTCTGTAGCCAAGAAAGATATAGATACAGAATTGTCTTGCAGCGATAAAAATGGTGACGATGAGCTAGTATTTTCTCCAATTTCTACAAGGAGAAGACAAGGAGTACTTCGGCAGCAAGACAAGGAGGAAGAAGGACAGGTATATGTGACAGGTGAGACAGGTGTGGTAGTGAGCTACTAAAGAAGAATATGTCAAGGCATAGATGAACATGCGGTGTAGAAGCTACGAGAAAGAGAAGTCAATATTGTGGGAAAGATCTAGCAGAAGGCTATATTAAGAAGCATGAAATTGTTCGCAAGAAGAAGCAAGACGAGAGAGTGGTGTCGCTGTCCACAAAGGTGGATCCTTTAGATACCTTGGCCAACACTTTCAACTTTGAGATGAGCAATGATGAACATATGTCTTCCCTGAAATCATCCATTTCTGATATGCTCTCTGAAATCGATTCTCTACCCATTCTTCTTCAAAATAAATTGCGCCTTTATCAGACATACCTTCTCTCCAAAGTCTGATATGACATTATGGTTACTAATATCTCCACGACCTGGATTATAAAGCACCTTGATAATTTAGTGTCTCGCTATATTTGTGAATGGCTTGAACTCCCGATAAGTGCAACATTGAGTCGCATTATCTTCTCCAAAAATCAGTTTGGATAAGTCTTCAACTTCCTTCGATGAAATTTCTTCAATGCCAAACTGTTCAGCGTAATATCCTAAAGTCTTCTCCAAATAACATTATTCGATCACTTTGGAAAAAAACCTTTGAAGGATCGAGCAATCAATATGGTTATATAGAAATACCAAGGATGTCCTTAAAGCCGTTCGAACAGAACATACTAAGCGCCTTCAACAAGAGCTAACTTCACAGGGTAGCATTCTGTCTTTTCTACTTGCTAACTCCCTCAAAATGGCAAACTCTGTCTGGTCCACTGTTCAAAGCAACATACCACGTAACATCTTTAATTTCACTGTTAGGTATTTGAATAACTCATTAGCAATCCATATAAATCTTGCTAGATGAAATCTTAGCCAAACTTCCGATTGTTCCTTCTGCTTTCTTCCTGAAAGTTTATTACATGTTGCTGCAGGCTGCAAAACCTACCTTGATGAAGGAAGTTATACGTGGCGTTATAATTCAGCATTGCAGTTTATTGCCAACTCTTTACAGTCAATTGTTGGTTCTACCCTATATGTTGACCTGTCGGGCTTTCTCCCTCCGTGATACGCTCCGTCCAGATCTTCTTCTTGTTACTTCAGATCGAAAACTCTTTGTACTCGAATTGATAGTTGGTTTTGAAACAAAGTTGAATATTAATTCCCAAAGGAAAAAGGAAAAGTACCAACAGCTTCTTCAAACATTGAACTCTCAATTTTCTCTCATTAAATATGTAAATCTGTCTGTTAACTGTCTGGGCATTCTCGGTCGTTCTGCTGATTCTTTTATTGATATGTGTAAATATTTAGATGTAAATAAAGACCAGCTTCGTTTCATCAGCAGAAAGACTTCCAACATAATCATCCACTGAACATATTTTACTTTTTTGCCGTAGAAGGAAACCTTGGACCTGTCCAGATTTGATTTCATTCTAGTTACTTGTATCTTCTTGCTATTTCTGTTTGTTTTTTTTCCTGCTTGTTTATTCGTCACCTGTAACTAGGCTACTCAATTCAAACTGTCTGTATTAGTGAGATTTGACATCGTATTATAGTAAATGAAATATATTTCATAAAACAAACATACATTTTCAAGGGTCTAACAGCCCTGTTTGCACCTAATATTTGGTCCTGGGGAATAAAATTTCTGATAAGACCATGCTGGATTCCCATTTCTATGCTCCATTTCCCATCTTTGGGGACTATTGGAAATTGGTCAACCAAGGAGTGAAAAATTGAAAATGCCTAAATTTGCTAAACATCATGCTCTATAACGAAGACTTAAGTTAGACTTAAATGCTACCGAGTTTTTTTTAATTTTTGCCACTATTCTACTTTTTGTAAAGATAAAAAGTCAGTTCAAAATTTTTTGTAAGTACTGCAGTTGAATATATACATGTTAATGAGTCCCAGATATTTTTGTGGTAGAAACCTTTAAAGCATTTTGACAAGTTTTTTTTAAGACTTCTATGGTGTAGAAGAAAGTGTAAACGGGTATTTCGAACATAACTGTTCTTTTTCTTGAAAATTTCCATGTTTTGTTTTATTCCGTCCGTGACAGTTTTGGAATCAAGTTGGTTTCGTCCCATGTGGCTGGTTTCACTCTTTTTGCATTGACAACTTTTTTCAGTCCGTGACAAAGTCAACAATTCTGTCCGTGACAGATTTTACGATATTAAATAATAACATATGTATTTGCGTGTTTTCTTAGATGTTGTACTCTTGCATAGAGGACAAATTTCACGTTGAAGATAACATTTACTGTAATATTAACATACTTCTTATTTTGAAGTATATATAGATATTGTTCTGTCTTTGCCATCTCCAGCTATATTTGACGTTTGCCAACCTGGTGGTCACTCTCATGGTTCAAATCTTGTTACAAAGCTGAGCTGCCCGATGATGGCTACCTTCTCCTTTCACTTTACGATGGATACCCTATTTTCTAGCGTATATGTAGCAGTTATTTATTCTCGTACTTCCGTCACGACTGGCTCTATTGAATTAAGTAAACAAATTTCTATGTTAATTGTTAATTATTGATGTCAGAAACCTCACTGCCATGTTTTCTTTTTGTCCTGCCAAAAACTGGCGTCAGCCATTCCATTGGGCCTGTGCCTATGTACAAACAAACAACCAAGAATACCACTCTTTTGGTGAACTTTTCAGAGTAAAATGGCGAAGAGATTAAAGGCTAAAGACCCTGAGAGTTACGTGGAGGATGACAGACAAAAGAAAAGAAAAGAGCGTACTGCATTGAAGGAATGTAAGACAAAGTATGAGCAATACAACGCAAAAGATCGAATGAGAAAAAGAAAAATACACTCACAACTAGAAGTTTCAACTGCACTAAACAAGTCCTTTTCAAGCAAGCAATCATTTCGAAAAGCAAGGGCAAAAGTTGTAAAGGGATTGCCAGCAAGTCCAGGAAAGAAAAGAATGGTTTTACAAGTCTGCTATCAACTCTCACTCCTAAGTCAAAAAGTAATATTTTCAATTCTGCACGAAAGCAAGCTTCAGTGAATGTAGGGCGTCGGTCCTTCAACATCTGACAAAGTCAAACAGCAAGTCATACCTTTTCTGGAACGACCTGATATTTCCTACTGTAAGCCTTGACGATCAGACACTGTCTATAGTGGAAAAAATGAAACATAGCAATAAGGTTTATAAATCCAAGCACTAACCTTTGTGGACAATAAAGGAGCCACTTTCTCTAACAACATTGAACATGAAGCCACCTATTTTCTATTCTCTGATGAAGCTAGTCCTGTTACTTATTATTGTACGAAATACATTCCTAAAATTGAGCAACATCTGTTCAGAGTAGGAGATAGCCTCGACGACAATTGTCGTTGTGAAAAGTGAGAGAATGTAGAACTCTTGCTGATTGGTATAAAACGTTCCTTAGAGAAAGAGGGCTACAATGAATTAACCTCAAAGGTGAAGTTAGATCCAGATGAGTTTATTCAAGACCGTATTTGCACAAAAGTATTGAAGATGCATTGGATGCCTTAGACAACATTGATGAAGTTACATATTCCCAATGGGTGCGATGTGATAACAGATATCATAAAGATGAATTGGCAGATCGAGGTGAAAATATAGGGCACCTGCTCAAAATGGCATTAAGAAAATCTTTCAAACACACTTATACAATAGTCTTCGCTAATACCCCGAGCTTAAGTACCTGAAACAAAATTTGAAAGAAGGAGAAATCGTTTCAAGTGTCGATTTCTCCAAGAACTATAGCAACAAGCAGTTTCACGAAATTCAAAGTGCATACTTCGGATATGAGGCTTTTACACTGTATACAGCTGCTTGTTATTACAAATCAGATAACATAATTGTAGGCTCTAATGATGACAGGGATTCTGGTTTGAAGGTTTTTCTGTTGTCATTGTATCAAATGAAACTGTTCATGAACGTAACATAGTTTCAAATCCAATGCCAAATTATTGAACATAGTATGAGGAGCAACTACCAAACCTTCATACTGCTTTCCTTTGGAGTGATGGCTCCTCTGCATAGTTCAGATCGAGATTTACTTTCCGATCATTGAGGCTTTTGCCTAATGACTGGGAAATATTCTGGGAATATGGTGAAGTACATAATTTCAAGGGCCATCATGATGGAATAGGAGAGGTTGTAAAAAGAAATGTATATCAAGATGTGTCTACCTCCAAAGACATTATCAACAATGCAAAAAATTTGCTGATAATGCAGATCACGTCACTGATACTAAAGTAGGAAATTTTGACAAAACTGAAATTGCTACAAATCAGTTCGTGGCGGTCCATCTAAATTGAACTTTTATTTAAAATCAAATTACAAAGGCTATTCCCCATGCTTCAGTCAATCCAATTATCTGCAAAAAAATATACTGAATTCTGATGAGGATCTCTCTGAATGACTTTCAGTACTACTAGTACTCTGGTGTTGATGAATTCTTTTAAGAGAAGGACGCGGAAAAAACTTCCGTCCGTGACATATAGTTAAAGTTAGGAAAAGTGTTAATTTCTCTATATTCTCCAACAATTTTTGCAAAAATCATTATTTTATGAAGTAGTCGTGTTATTCAAATATATTGATAAGTTTATGTTATTTGATATTTCTGTAAACATTCGCAAGTATTTCTAAAAAGCCTCTCATATCCGACAAATGAGCTGTTGTCTGCTCCGTCCGTGACAACAACTTAAAATCAAAATTATTATCAAGCCTGGAGACTGAGGGTAAATATTTGTCATAACTTCAAAAGTCCTCAACTTACTGATAAACATGTTAAAGAAGCAATTAAGTGGGGTTCATACTTTTGCAGGAAGAAGCAAAGAATGCTCTGAAATTCCGTTCATGACGAAACAATAATTTTCAGTAATCACCTTTTCCACAAATCCAGCAAAGCTTTGCATGCTTTATCTGCTTGCTTCTGCATTGGCGCCTTTCAATGGCAAAAATTCTTTGAAATGTGCGTCATAAGGTGGCCAAACGTAACGAACAAATTATCGGACATGAGAAGTGAATGTTCGGATACAGTTCGTCACGTTTGACCAAGGCCTAACACTGCAGTGTTACACAAAGAGTATTCTTGCAAAAAAAAGTCTTATGACAGTTTAAGAAATGAAATCGTGAAAAAGCTCACAGAGTTTCAGTACCGGGTAAAAACTTTTATATAGAAAGCACATGTACTGCGAGGATGCTATAGATAATTAAAGGTCAATATACGAATGGAGCATATTATATTATATAGTCTTTACATATTTGTTAAAGGGCCTGCTCTCAAAAGTTAATTCGCATTCAATCCTTTTTTAGGTGTTAAAGAACCTGCAACATTGTGAATGCATACTTGTGAGCGCACACACATTTCCTTTAATATGAAATTGTTAAATATTCTATTCAAATATTGATAATCAATATCAAAATGTTAACAATTAAAAGAGTATGAAACATAGAATATAAGAAGTCTTAAGAACAATGGGACAGTAAATTATGAAGACATAAAGAGAGGAAATCTAGGGGCTGTCTGGGATCCAAAAGATTTCAAGGAACTCACATATGACAAATGAAGAAAAAAGATGAGGTTCTAGCCAAAAGGAAAGAACATGAAAGAAACCAACTCTAGGCTACATGAAGATGAGTTGAAAAGCTGACCTGCCTATTCATGTGTGAGTTCTGTTACCAAAGAAGGGATACGTACAGATACGTCAACTATACATCAAATTATTTCCAAGAAGCAAGAAAAAACAACCACATACACGGAACTTCATATTTTCCTTTGTCTCATTGCACAGAAATGACACAATATGTTGAAGTTTGCATTATTTCCAATAAAAAGAGAAAAGGAAAGGGAGAAAAGAAGAAGAGTTATCGCAAGGGAATTGAAAGAGACAGACTGAAAGGGAGCAGTGGGTCATAACCAACACGTGTCCCTGACTCATAATAGAAGTCTACTACAACCCTGTAGAGGCGCAAAAAGTAAACCGCATTAACTTCCGGACCAATATGATTGATCATAGACTATTATTCTATTTTTCAAATGTAATCAATTTAATAAAAATATAAGCATGCAAGTGAAATAATAAATCTCTATAGATATCAACATGGAAATAAGATCGAAATAACCCCAAAAGCTGTCCAAAAATATCCAGATCACAGTCTATTACCGATATTGTCCAATTAGAAGATTTTTAACATACAGGCATTCTTTTCATCATTTGTAAGTCAGCTAAAGAAGTTATTCTCCACGTCAACAAATACCAGTGCTACACTATACTTAACACTACATTAATCCAAGAATCCCTTGAGCGCGTTGCAAATTGCATAAGAAACTCTATGCTATTAATAATAATGGTATCCCAAGCAATGTTTCATACGGATTCCGTCCAGACGTACCATGAAATGGTCTGATCACTCAATAGTTCACTCAGTATAAAATCCTTTCTAACAGACCAAGAAAAGAAAATCAGTATATCCAAGCCCAATTAGGTCGAGTAATTACAAAGTCCCATCAAGATTGACTGATCTATCATGATTCGTTGGTTGACCATATATTTTAAATAAATTTTAAATATTATGGAATACTTTTTGATCTTATAAATAAGAGGACGAACTGGTGAGATAACTGTAGGAATTGACATAGGTTCTACACGAAGGTTCAATGCTATGAGAATACAACACTGTTTGTGGCTTACTATGTGCTCAATACCACCAATCAAGAGTCAACATATCACAAAATAGAGCTCCTTCACAGCATCATAGGACCTAAAAACAGTGAAGCCTATCAGTCACCTGGATCCTCGGCTTAGAACAAATGCCAAGAGGAGCATTGGAAAAACTGATATTTTTACTTAGCAGGCATAAGTACTTTAATTGGATAGAAATATAGATTCTCAAATTCAAATTAAGAAAGAAATACAATCACATGACTAGGTCAAAACCTACAAGGACAGGGGATTATCTACTACGAGGCAGAAATGACTTACAGGCAATTTCATTGCATTTTGCGTCGAGGTAAGCGTGTAGGAGCGAGCGGGACAACGTGACGTCAAAAAACACAAAATATTCAAGGGATGAAAGGTAAAACAGCGACAAAAGAAATGCTCATGACTAAACAAAGTTTCTAAATAATTCTAAAAATATTACAGTATGTCGTGCTAAAGGTTCAACAATTTACTCACGCGTGCCAGCAAATAACATAAGTTAAGCAGTAGCCTCGTTTGTGTGCCGTGAGTAGCTGAAGAGCTGGACACCTCGTCTTTTCAAGACCACTTGAAGCACAGCAATAGTGATAACGACAGTGATAATAACCATTGCTATGGTGATGCCTGCAACGGCCCCACCGGTTAGGCCAGCCTTCTTCCCATCGTGGTGTGAATCTGGTTCACTTTGATTTGGATCAGCCGAGTAATCAAAATAAGAATCTTTGACAGCAGTCATTCTGACGGTCTGTGTTTTTCCTTGAGCTACAATCGAAAAGTTTTGTTGACTAAAATAAATTTTCCCAACTGTAAGACAAGCAACACGCTACTCGTTATTGCTAAGCACTTCGACCATGGAGATGGAATAGAAAAGCAAGCCGCAGAAATGACCGTACTGTAATGAATTACTTGCAGAGGCGTCATGGGCCTACAAATTTAGGGGGGCCAAGGGAAAAATTTCCGAAAATTCTTTGTGACTCATATCTTAGTATACAGATAGAGTGCTGAAATTGTTTAGGCAAATCCGACAAACCTGACAAAAATCTCAATAGGGGGCAATTCCGACAAATCCGACAAAAATCTCAACCAGTGGTCCCCCTGCCCCCCAGGCATGACACATCTGATTAATTGCCATGTTCCTTTCTGTCTATCACTTCAAATTGTTAATTCTCAAAAACAAAAAAATTTTTGCACACCCTGGTCAATCCTAGGTTCCTAGAAATGAAAACATGAATCCGTTGTACTGGAAAACAGATCAAGTTTACCATATAACATGAAAAGAATCTGCAATCAGTTGAGAAATATCGATAGAAAGTGATCGTATACTGAGGCGTTAATAAACAATCACACAACGGTTGTTTGTGTTCATATAAGCCGTCAGCTTAACAGCCACCAATATTTCATACGAAAGCTCCAGATCCTCGCATCAATAGCAAATAACTTAAGCAGCACATTGGGTGGCAAGCGGGCAAATAGGGACATTGCCCTTAAGTTGATAGTGATTCATTTCGCGGAGATTCAGAATTGGGGCAGATGTTGATGACCTGTGGCAAACTGTCCAACCAGGCCCCTTCAGTCAAAGTCAGGCACAGCAGCTTCAGGCTGCAGTTCTGATAAGTAACTGTTGGGGTAACAGAGTGGATTGAGTGTAGCTGACTCAATGACCTCTTCTAAACAACTTGAACGCGACACTGATCTCAGGGTCAGCCTCGGCCCCGTAAGGGGCGTACGGAAAAATAAAGACAAATGGAGATTATGATGATGATGATGCTTCTTACTGTACTTTTACTAAAATGCCACATGCCAAACTTGGTTTTCTCAACATTTCAAGTAACAGCCTTCTGCAGCTATAACATAAAGCCTGTATTCCTCACAGTACAGTTTCTCTTTCCTCAGATATTCGTGAAAATTTATGAGAAATTACGACACTAAATTGATTCCAAAATGAAGCAAGCAATGAAAAAACAAAAGGAGAACTAAATCTGAAAATTACATGAAAATGTTGCTACTTACATTTAAAAGGGAACTGTATAACAAATTTTCCGTCTTTAATCGCGCGCTTAATACCATTGACAGCATCTTTCAGTGGTGTCTGGTGAATTGGGTCTAAAACTTGAATGGTTCCAATAATATTTGGTACCCCAAGAACGTACACTCGAACAGCCACAACTCCGCCATACGAAGATTTGAAAATCTATAAAAAATATCAGTAAGGTGATATCCGTGATTAAAACACAAATCTGTAACTATGTCTTTTCGGTGTTACTACCTTATATATCTTATAAAACAGTACGCTGTCCTTTTTAAGTTTTCTTTAGATGTTTGACACTGTTTCCAGTTACAAAGATGGCCCAAAATCAGGGCTGGGCTGGATGAAACTAACACTCACGAGACAGCAGTGGAAATAGCTAAAGGAGTACTTTAGAAGAGGCTAAATGATTTAGTGTACATGCATAATACGGACGGAGAGGTGTACACACACTTGGGAGTATTTGCTAACGACTAACCACTCTCCAGTATTCAAATACATAGACGACGCACACACATGTAGCTGAATCCGTCGTAAACACTGGTGTCCTAAGATACCAATTTCGGAACTGAAATTCAAAATTCCATTTGAAACAAATTATGTGAAAAATTGAGGGGAGAACAGCGAGGATGAAACTCAAATTGCATCAACACATCAGGCCTGATACTGTAGAACTATATCTTGCAACAACTCCCTAGCATATTTGAAAATGAAATATCTCCGAATCTTAAATCAAAACTAAATGATTGATTCAAAACCCTTTGGATTTCCTTGCAGGCCCAGAGGAGCCATATCTATGAGTAAAAGTCCTTACGATGTGTCTTTCCAAAAGTACAGAATGAATCACTGTCAAAAATCCTTGGAACACCCATTGAATAATGAAGTTTATTTGACAATAGTAACCTTCCCGTCAAATTTGACAGCTACTGATCCCCTCCCCCCTTAAAACAATGTTGAGTTAAAAGCTTAGTTGTTAGAGTGCTATTTGAGAGCAAATTGACGTGTCTGCTGCGAGTAATCCCAGAATAATTCAACATTGTTCTGAGGGGGGAGAGGGGAGTTTGCTCTATGAGTCAAAAAGTAATAAGTGATGTAAATGTTCCATGACTTCTGGGAGTGATTGCAGTTCTATGAGTTAAAGTCCTCAGGATATGTCTTTCCAAAAGTACAAAGTGAATCCTCGTTATACAACTTCTTGCTCGACTATACTTCAGAATCTAAACAAAATGCAATCACCACGCACAAAAATAGACTTGTGTGTGACTAAAGAATGTAGCAGACATACCAAAATCGATGAAACACGCAGCCTAGAGATCCTTCCAAATGAAGATAGAGTATTCCTTATCGCACTTGTTAGGCTTCTCTGGTTGACAGATCCATATTTATCGAACAGCCCATTCAGGCGAAAGTACATGTAATGTCTGTTGTTCCTGTAGCATGCCCTATAAACATGAAAAATCAATAATGATAAACAGGAATCACGAATGAACAATTGTTCCGATATTCCACGAACGTTTAGAACAATTCTATAACTATCATAAAGATATTTGCCTTGTGGATAACGAAGTACTGAAATGCGAAAAAATGCAAACCTTATATTCATTCCTTAAACTCGACATTAAACATTCTTCTATTCTGTTTTTCACGTATCTATACTCCTTCATCAGATAAAATTCTCCTTTGCATTACTTCTATTCATCTATAAAATTCTGCTTTTGGACTTTGCAAAATCCTTTCAATACAATAATTTATAAAGTAACTCTGAACAGATCTGTTCACTTCCTTTAAAAAGGATATTTCACTAAAATTCAGAACCCTGATTTTTATAGTTACTCAAATGTCAGACTAATCAGCAGAGAACATCAGCCTTCTATTATAGTAAAAATGAAGACATGAGCCGCCCATTACAAGGAACACATAGTAAAACTTTGAAAACTTGAAGAAATCTGAATAAATTTAAAAACAATAAATCTTGAGTAAATTTGAAAACAATAAATCTACCTCAAAGGCCACAAAATATGATTTGTTGGTTCTATGGGGTCATAATTGAAGAAATTCACAGGAACAGTTGTTCCGTTAACAGAATACTTCGCCATTAGTGGCACTCGTGTATCATTCCGTGGTCCTTCAACCCCAACAACCTTCCAGTCAGGTCTCGAAAAGTACCATTTCAAGCGGACCTTCAATTCAAATGAAAAGGTAAAATCGCCATGTATGAAAAATTTCCTACAAGACTCCATCTGCATAAAACTTTTATATATCTTTGATATCTTTGGTGAAATCGCATTACATCTTAAAATACCTCTGAACTGATTAAACTAAAACGTACTGCTCTTATTGACAAATTCTTAGCACTACATAATAGAGAACAAAAACGATCAAAAAACATTGCAGCTATTTTTCAGTAGAATGCATACATGGTTACCTCCACTACACAGAAACAGAGGGGATTTTTTCCTGCCAAATAGCTGACGGAATTCTACTGAGTATCAAGTAGCCTTCTGTCTACTATAAATATACAGCGGGGAATTTCGTGCTCTCTAGAATTATGAGGTAAAGCTACTATTCGTTAATGAGTGATTTCATCTTAATATTGAAGAGGAATTCCATACCATAAGTGTTGTAAGAAAGAGAAGGGAAAACTCTGCTTCAATGCTGATACAAAAAGTTGAAAAAGGACTAGAACTCTGACGTAATCTGTAGCAGATACATCACTGTGCTAGATAGCTGAAAGACTACAGTAAGATCTGAAAGACTATTGGGACATTCCACATCAAGTGTAACCAGCAAAAAAATGACAATCTTCTGTATTTCCCTCATATTTTGCTTCTAGTTTACTACAGATGAAATGCATAGTTCCTGAAAATTTCAATGGTCTAAGTTGTACGGTTTAGGGGTTATGACCGGTTAAAGTTTTGAGAAATGCGGTCAATGACTAGTGACTGATTGAGACCAGAAGTCTCTAAAACCAGTTCTATGTACCCTACAGAGTTGGGAATAGGCTCATTTGAAAGCTCTTGCCATCTAGAAACTGAAATTGCCACTATAAAACATCCATTTTTGATGCCTGGTAGCCTAGCACTGATATGAAAGTTTTGACCTTTGACCCTGACCGGGAGGCAATTTAAAAATTCAAAAAAAAATTTTTTATGTAGTGTAAGTTATAAGCAACATTCTATGAAGTTTCCAAGATGGGCTGATCATGGGTCTAGGAGCAGTGCCTCCTTGACCACTGACCAGTCAGAAGCAGTTTTGAAAATTTTGAGATTTTTCAACATTTGAACTTTGAGGATTAATAACGCTAAGCGATCAGTGGTGAAGTTTCTCAACAGAGTTTGAAACTTATGTAAGTGAAGTTTTCATGATCTCATTTTTATAACAATAAGGTATCTTTGCTTTTGAAAGACTCTACTTTGAAATGTGGAGAGCAATGATAATTCAGGATGCACATTGCTTGCTTTTGGAGGAACTTTCAGTGTATATTATTCGCAGTTGAGAAAGACTAGTAGCAGAAAGGGGATTAAGTGATATTCCCACTTAGATCCATCAACATTGATATGAATACACAGCTTCTTGATGTCAGGTCAGAACATGAGAGGTTTTTCTCGAAATATAGAAATACACGGTTTAAAAATATCTCTAACAAGACATATCAGGCAGGAATTTACCCAAAATTAAGGATACTCCAATAACACCCAGCCGAAGAATGTCAAAATGAAACATCTTATGGAGAACTGTGAATAGTGAACTGTGATGCTTTAATTCCAGCTACTCACCCACTGTTAGCATTATTCAGTTTCAACCTTGATTATATCTTCTTTGTAGGGCCAGTGTTGCTCGCTGACTTTCATCCTTAGAAAGTGGTTGTTTTTGCATCAAGTGATGTCAGTACGTCAGATGTATCAATGACAAGGATTTCTGCATGTCTTGGGTAAAAGAAAGATGGATTTGGACCATGTGGATGCAAAAAGCTGACCTTTACTTCGCGACATTCACGATAAACTTCTAAAACATATGCGACCCACCATTTGCAATCATACTCGACGGCAATGTACCCTCTTATCTGATTGTCTTTGACAAATTCGTGACCTCCCTTTCTGATGGAGACATCTCTAAATGTGCTGCTGCCACTGTATTCTTTAACACGCAAGGAAGATCTTGATATTGGAATAAAACAGTGGAGCTTTTGTGTACCTGCAATTGTTTTGGCAGTTGCAAACCTGTTGAGAAGGAGTTGTTCTTCTGCATTCCTTTCCTCAGAATCTACAAACTCTGCATTTATTCCCTTCAGATTGGCAGCTACGAATTGGAACAGCTGATGAGGGGATAGGATTTGGTCACTATAAGGACGCTGGAGACTTGCTTTAGTGGCTTCCCTTTTTATTGTTCCACCTATGCCATCAGAAGGCCCCTTGCCATGACTAGTAGCAAAGAAGTGCCACTCACAAGGAACACCAAAATCTTCTTCATGCATGCAAAGATTAACAAAATTTTTGCAGTTTTTGTATTGGCCTGCACAGCCATCTGAGAAGTATATCAACTTACCTAGAGAATTGAACTTGGTCCTCAGATGATTTATTAGTCTCTTTTGAAAGAGATGGACAGCAACAGTATCATGATTGTTGCAGTCTGATAGAAGTACAAAATTGCCGTGTCTGACTTCTCCATGCTCCCTATAATAGTACACAAATGGATGCAGAGTGGCCATACTATTATTCCAATGAAATGATTGGGCTTCATCCTGCACAACGAACGAGAAGTTCTCTGAGAAATCCCCAATTACCAGGAACTCACCTTCTTTTAGAGTTTCTTTTTGTTCATTTAGGAAATGTGACTGTTGCTTTGCAATGAAATCATGACGTCGAAGATTGTCTAAAATCATCAATTGGCTGTATCATTGTTTCAAGCTTTGATCGGTCAGTTGAGACCCATTGCTTGAATTCAACCTCATCAACATCATTCTCTTCAAAGCATCTTGTTAGCATGTCTTTAAGAGGCTCTTTCCCGGGGCAAACAATGCACTCACCCAAGTGACATGATAGGAGTGCTGGATTACACATTGCCAGTGCATGACCGTAGCGCTTTAGAGGCACTCCCTCTTCTGCTGTTATAGTTTCCATCATTGCGCTGCTCATCATTAGTTTTACGCTATTATGTACTGTGCATACGCAAACAGAATGAGTGCCACTTGCACCAGCTAGGATGCACTCCTTTGGGCGTAGCATTGCAAACTCTGAGAATCCAATTTTGGTGTTTGGATTCTTTTCTTTAAATTGTTGATAAATTTCTTTAAGGTTTCCTAGAACCAGTCTCTTTTGAACATGCATCTTCACTCCATCTCGAAGAACACTGAAGCAGTCCTTTTTTCCTGGCATTACCCTACTAATGTCATCATGCCTGTAAAATGCTTCAATTGATGAGATTGTTTCTGTTGCCAAGCGCTTCCCTGCTTTGGGATTTGGGGTTGCTAAGATGCCTTTCTGGATTGCAAGGTGTTTGGCTTGGGTTGCCATTCTTTAAGAGCATCCAAACTCTAACATTATTTTCCTTCGACTCCATGTTTCTCCAAAGACCGTCAAAACAACTATTTTTTCACTTCGGCTCTCTGCTGCGTGGAATCTCTCTTTAAGTTTTTCAATGATTTCACCTGCTTTATAATCAGCTTCATCGTCTTCAGAAGATAGTTCTTCATCTGAAGACTTTGACATTCCTCTCACAGCATCAAACTTTTTTGCTAAAACTATTTGAGCTCTCTTCCGTTTGTTAGGTAAGTATTTAACTCTTGTTTGAGCCATTTGCCAGTTCAATGGACTCTCGCCGATAAGTGTAAGAGACTGATTCAATGTTTCGAATTCACATTCAGATGAGACAGATACCTCGTCATTGGGTATCTCGTCTTCTGCTGATGACAGATTTTCAGAAGGCGAGTTGTGATATTGAATTTCATTCGCTAATGTCTCTTTGTGCCGTTTTGCCAACTTCTTCCTACAAGGGCAACATAGCTTCATTACAATCTGAACTAATGATGGATGTCGTGTAGCTTGTTCTTTGGTTACAAGTCTTAGATCTTTCACTTTTTCAGTTGAGTGCTCTTTGAATGGATCACAGCAATACTTCTTCATGTTCTTTAGTCTACAATCACTCGAACTCTGATCAAACGTCGACATCCTCCTCTCACAGTGTGTCTTCAAACTGAGGAAAATTCTCAGCACTCTGTGTATCTATTTTGTGAAATCTATCAGATTTCATTAGATTTCATGTAAGCATGCGAGGTAATTAAAATTCAAATAGCTATTCATTCAACATCTAGTGAATCTGTGAATTGAGATCTGATTTCCTGTAGAAGTGACACATCACCACCCAGCTGTTCAAAATGAGTGTCCATGAAGCATTGTTATTTCCTGTTTTACTTCTTTAGCAGGAAATAGCAAAAATAAAAACTGTTCCAGAGATCTGGGCAATCCGTAAGTTCAAGTGGAATCGCAATTTGGATTAACTGTTCCCATAGTGAGTGGCAAATAGACACTGTAACAAGACTTAGTCTTGGCAGATGCTTCAAGTTATCTTCTATATACTGTACATTATCATGACAGAAAAGAAACCTAGAAACCCACTCTTTCAAGTCTATGAAAAGAACATACTCCAAGCTATAGATTCCTCTAAAAGCAAGCAATGTGCACCCTGAATTATCATTGCTCTCCACATTTCAAAGTAGAGTCTTTCAAAAGCAAAGATACCTTAATGTTATAAAAATGAGATCATGAAAACTTCACTTACATAAGTTTCAAACTCTGTTGAGAAACTTCACCACTGATCGCTTAGCGTTATTAATCCTCAAAGTTCAAATGTTGAAAAATCTCAAAATTTTCAAAACTGCTTCTGACTGGTCAGTGGTCAAGGAGGCACTGCTCCTAGACCCATGATCAGCCCATCTTGGAAACTTCATAGAATGTTGCTTATAACTTGCACTGCATAAAATTTTTTTTTGAATTTTGAAATTGCCTCCCGGTCAGGGTCAAAGGTCAAAACTTTCATATCAGTGTTAGGCTACCAGGCATCAAAAATGGATGTTTTATAGTGGCAATTTCAGTTTCTAGATGGCAAGAGCTTTCAAATGAGCCTATTCCCAACTCTGTAGGGTACATAGAACTGGTTTTAGAGACTTCTGGTCTCAATCAGTCACTAGTCATTGACCGCATTTCTCAAAACTTTAACCGGTCATAACTCCTAAACCACATAACCGATCCGAAAAAAAATTTCACTTTGCTTTTCATTTAACCAGCTGAAAAATACAGGAAAGTCTAAACAAAATCCATGACATTGACTCCAGATTTGACTTTTTCTTGGTTACAGTTGATATGGAATGACCCTATTGTAAGATCTGAAAGGCTATTGTAAGAGTCTTTCACACTTTACAATAGTCTTTCAGCTATCCAGCGAAAGATTACAACAAGATCATTTTTCATTTCATTTCATTTAATCTTATTACAAACAAAATTTCTCTTCAGCTACAATACTACTAAAATATACAGTTCATGAAGTTAATTGTAATTCAAATAACAAGAAAAGGGAATACTCTAATTTAAAAGAAAGAAAAATGTTGCTGTTCTTCCAGGGAGTTGTATTTAATCGTGTTTCAGCTCATCAAATGTATTTCTAGTTGTTTTGTAATATGGGTACGGTAGGAGACTCCCTGATACTTATAGGGATTTTATTCCAGTCCTTAACAGCTGAATACGAAAAACTTTTTTGGCAAACCCCAGATTGCACCTTGGAATCTGAAGGTCGCTGCTGATACCTATTAACTACAATTCCATCTACAAGTTTAAGTGTAGATGGATTCGTAATCAATAAAAATATGAAAATCAGCCCTGAAAAGACTAGCCAAGAAGAACATCCTAAATTACAGGAGATGAGGATTTTTCACAGAAGAGTCGAATGTTGAATATTTCATGCAAATCTTTTTTGTGTTCGTTCTCTAAGGCAATTTTCAACGGTTGCTGGGGTCACCAAGCTTTAACAGATTATCACTACTGACATGAAATAATCAATTACAACATTGCATAACACAGCACATTTGCAAAACTCACCATTAACTCTGGATTTCTTCGGCCGGGAAACTTCGAGGAAAATATATCGGCGGGTATCCCTCTTAAATTTGTGACGCCTTCATAAATGTAATCTTTATGATTGAGTTGCAGGAATTCTTCGGTAGTACGCATGCGTATATGATGATGGTCATCGGTTTCAGTAACATCCCAAGATTTATTGTCTAAGGGCCTCATTTCACAATCAAATGTTCTTATATCAATCTCGTATGCAATACCTTGATAAACAAAAGAGAATTTACAAAAATTATCTGCTGCATTACAAAGCAAGGTGCTTCATTCAATACCAAATGTGACTATCTCATAGCTGCCTTCGACAACATAATGAACTATGTACTGTATTTGAGTTACAATAGATATCATGCTAAGTTTAAAATCAATTTACATGAATTGCATGAATTGCATGAATTGCATGAATTGCATGAATTGCATGAATTGTAATGAGTGTACGCATTATAAAAGTCAGCAAAGAAAGAGCATAGTGACTTGTGACAGATTATAACAGAGTAAATACTATAAAGTAAATCCAACAGAAGAAGTGGTGCATATTATCTTGAAAGATTATAAATATATATATATATATATATATATATATATATATATATATATATATATATATATATATATATATATATATATATATATATATATATATATATATATGTATATATATATATATATATATATATATATATATATATATATATATATATATATATATATATATATATATATATATATAGCGTAATATGAGAGCTATTATAATTTTACGCATAATGACAAACCAAATGTATAAATGCAAGGTTGCTAGAGAAAATTAATTAGTTTAGCCTGAAGAGTCTGCATGATCAGACGAAACTAGTCGCAATAGAAATGAGTGTTGTTTGTGAATGCTTTCTTTAAGTTTCGACCTATATATATATATATATATATATATATATATATATATATATATATATATATATATATATATATATATATATATATATATATATATATATATATATATATATATATATATATATATATATATATATATATATGTGAAAAGTCTGTTGGTACTACAGAACTTCACTATAGCACGAAAAAGCGGAAACATTCTTTTGGCATACTGAAAGCTTTTTTCGTCCGACACTCGTCAGAGTATGAAACGTCGGATAACGACCGAAAGGTGAACCGAAATATATAGCCAGATGCGGGTGCACGTGATATGATGAATAATGCGTCTATTTGGCCCTATGATTGGCCAATTAGCACCTATTCACCATTGTTTACTTGAAGAGTCCAAGTGAAAAAACGAACTCTTTTTGTTTACACAAGACTGGGTTTTGAGTCTTGATGTAAACCGATTCCAAAACACCTAAATGAAAGGACGATCTTGCTTGCCCAATGATCCGAAAATTATCGTCTGTATATGTTTTGGCGCATTCTGGATTTGTTAGAAGATGTTGTCCTATGGCCGAATCACTTTTCATTTTAGAAATAGAGTTTTTACACATACGAGGTGGCTGTTCTCTTGTTGTTGTGTTTTTCGTCCTGATGCTCGTGGGTACATGCTCGAGCATCAGGACGATGTGTAAAAACTCTATTTCTAAAATGAAAAGTGATTCGGCCATAGGACAACATCTTATTACAAATCCAGAATGCGCCAAAACATATACAGACGATAATTTTCGGATCATTGGGCAAGCAAGATCGTCCTTTCATTTAGGTGTTTTGGAATCGGTTTACATCAAGACTCAAAACCCAGTCTTGTGTAAACAAAAAGAGTTCGTTTTTTCACTTGGACTCTTCAAGTAAACAATGGTGAATAGGTGCTAATTGGCCAATCGTAGGGCCAAATAGACGCATTATTCATCATATCACGTGCACCCGCATCTGGCTATATATTTCGGTTCACCTTTCGGTCGTTATCCGACGTTTCATACTCTGACGAGTGTCGGACGAAAAAAGCTTTCAGTATGCCAAAAGAATGTTTCCGCTTTTTCGTGCTATATATATATATATATTACATGGGAAAAACACTTTTAATAATCCGTTGATACTACAGAACACAGAGTTTCACTATAACTCTAAAAAGCGGGAGACACTTGTCACAGTATGAAGGCCCGATAACAACCGAAAAGTAAACCGAAATATATAGCCAGATACGGATAGATTCAGGTGATATGATGAATGTCTTTTAGCAAGTAAAGTCAGGGAAAGGTCGATGGAGCCTATAACAAAGCCCCGACAAAGGACGAAAGAGAAAGGAAAATTAAGTAGATAGGGAGGTGAGATGCAGTTTCAGAACACTGCGTTCAGATGGCCCTATGATTAGCTCCTAGGCGCCTATTTACCCTCGTTTACTACCTTGTGAAAATCTTTGCCTGCAAAATGGACCAACTTACCGGTATTAAAATCATGAATGTCATGGACCGGATAAAATTCCCCAGTTCCTTTGTCTTTGTGAAGATGGTCTGACCTAGAATACTTTTCCTTCGTGTCCATATATTCCTAGAATGTGTAAAATTCAGGTGAAATAAGAGTCATTCTTCTAAAGATATGGTAAAACGTGACACAACAAAAAACAACAATTAAATTTCCATGGTGCTAATGCTATGAAAGCTATATTAAGTCTCCTTAAGGAATGTTTTAATCTTCCATCATCTAGCAGGGGGCATTAAGAGGGGCCATATAAAAATCAATGTGAACAAACTAGAGCTGCATCTTTTGTGTAAATATGACAACAGACGCCTAAGAACATATCGTCATCTTAATCAAAAGTCAACTAGCACACAAGGGGCATCATAAAAACTTGCAAAGGGCCGATATGATTCCTCTCCACTCTTTGGGACAGTCAAGTATATCAAGGGGGCGCAAAAGAAGGAGAGAGAGTCCCAACTCACGGTTTGTTGGCGAGACTTCCAGTTTCAGATTCCATATCACAACGTCACAGCCTAGCCTCAAAATCTCAGTTTTCTCCAGCAGAAGGCAATTTCAGCTAATTAAAGAGATTGGAAGGGAAAAAGCTTGACATTGCACCAACTACTTTATTTACGTTTCTGCCTGTTTGACCATTACGTACGTATGACAATCACTTGAAGATCTCCCTATTCTGTGCGTTCTCTGTTTGAATAATCCTACATAAAGTAATGGCAGCTAAGAGGAAGCACATATCCACATATAGAAATGGTTTTCAAATAAAACGCCAGGCTCAAAGGCTTGGGTATAAACATCCCTAGGAAAAAACTGTGGTCATTGTCCCTGCATGACCAACAGGTATTGCCGTAAGAATAAACAGGGTCACTGTATACGCCCTTCATACAGATTTTCTCGACAAAAAGCACTCAGCGGCTTTGGCACAAATCATTAAAAGTAGTACTGTCAAAACTCCTTATGACCTTATGGTGGGCAAGCTCCATGTCAAGGCTACCTCCGAATAATTTTTGAGGTACAAAGTTTTTTGGGTTGCAGAGGTTAGAACGAGGGGCCGAATCCTAAAACGAGAGTTTTGTGGTTTAAGGGAGCGCATTGGAGAAGAGAAGAAAAGAGAATATCAAAGAACCGGTCTATCGAAAATGTATCAAAGTTCATATAGGAATGGGCCTACTCTCTCAAGACCGCTCGTTGCTTTGAGAGAAATGACACTTTCACAATTCAGTTATTGTTGTCACTATCAAACTGGCTTACAAATGTGGTTAAACTCAAATGTGGCTAAACTCAGATGATAATGGCCATGCGTCTAATCACGATTGCAGTCTCCAATATATATGCTAAGGAACAATAACAGCTAATGTTTCTAATGTTTCCAAACAGACATCATACTCCAATAAACAAAATCCAGCCATTGATTTTCAACATATACCAAAGATATATTATCAAAAACCTTATGAGCTACTAACTCAGTATTCAAAAGCCGTCATTACAGTTGTCTGGCTAATCTCCTTCGTAGCGTTATCTCCCAGTACACAACAACTTCTACAATACACAGATTGATGTAGACACAATCATCTCTTTATGATCCGCTTACCAAACGATAAAAACAAAAAACATGACCAGCTCTTACATTTGCAGACGATACAGATAGTCATAAAATAAATGAAAAGATGATGACGATGATGAATAATGTAATATCTAACATACATGACTCATTGTGTATCAGAAAAGACAAAATGTTACCCTAGAATTGACTGCAGTCTTATTTCGAGGCATAACAAACTCGATGTTCATTTCAAATTCATCCGGCATCCTAGGAGGCTTGTAGCTTGTTTGTGACATGTCACAAAATATGTCTACAAACAGAAAGAAAATTAAAGCAATACGAGGAGACGCCCAGAGGTTTCAATGATATTCAATTTCCAATGGCAACTGATGGATTCCCTACGGTATCAGAATCTTTTATTATGTCTATGAATAATTACTTGTACTGTTTTCATTCATTTATATTTATTTCCATACATTTTTAAATTCATATCTTATTTTTAGGGAGCGGTTATTATCTATGGCCGGCATGGGGACTGAGAAGAGGTATTATGTGCCGTCAAAAAATTTACCCCACCATTTCCCTAAGTCAAATTTTCTTTACTTTACCGAAGGAAAACAACAAAACAAAGCTGCATTTACGTTTAAATATGGTATATGTTTCTACACTACCCCTGTGGTCAAAAAGTATTCTGCTATCCCACCTAATACACCTAATCTTTTTATTTACCCCACCATTTTATCTTCAGTCCCCACCCCGGTCATAAATAATGACCCCTCCCTTAATTTACATTTTACTATATGTTAACGATATGATAAATAGATGGGTAGTTATGCATGAAAAACAATAACTTGTCAATCATATCATTTCCTGAAAATAAATCAAAAGAATCATGCCTAAGATATTAATAACGAATGGAAAATTCTCAAAATATTACCAGACGGAACATTCAGCATATCAGGAGATGGAATTCCCAAAACCAAATTATGAACCTTGCTGATAACGACTTGGTTACCAGGCAATGGCATTTGATATCCATAGAATTTCATGCCATTCTCTGTATCGTTGATAAACATATGCATCACCGCTATATTGAGTGTCTTATTTGCTCCCAAAGATGGAATGCATTCTTGCCAAGCAGTGAAACTAAAAAGCAATGAATGAGATTTCATGTTGCATGCTGAAACCAAATCAGCATCAAAAGATATGACAATAGACTGGTTTCTTGCACGAATTGTTAATGGTAGAGATTAAACAGAAGACGTGCTTAGTGCTGGTGGCCTGACACATTCTACAATGGGGCCTGATGTAAAATGGTGCCCTTAAGACTCTAAAACGTTTAGTTATTTGAGATAAAACCAAGAAGTCATCCTCCTTTGCAACTGTCAAGTGAAAGTGGAAAATAAATGCCACACCAAGCAAAATATCCAAACTATATAATTCCAAGGCATGACAGTAGTAATAATAAATGCTATTCCTATGCATCAAACTTATTGATATCCAGTAGATCCTAGCACCTAGGGGCGTCAACAAAGAGTTTAATTATGAAAAGTTTTCTGATCTCTACACCTAAACTCACCAATTGCCTCACGAATATATACCCTCACAATTTCTCTCATCCTGATGCTTATCTAACGAAATGAGGTCAAAATTCTTATGAACGGGTGGCAGGTAAAATGTGAAGTTTGTTGAGATCCAGACATAATCGTTGGAGTAACCGTGTAATAAATAACTGCCTTCAAGGTTGCTTCAGATATATGAGACTTCCTTATGAGGACGTTAACTCTTAGAACACACAACCTGGATTTTAGTATTTTCTGATGATAAATCTTCAATTCCGATTGCAAAAATGATCAGTATTTTGTGGCCCCTTTCATACTCACTTTCATACCTTTTATTTAAAGTGACCTTTTATTACTCACTTTCATACCTTTTATTTAAAGTGACCTTTTATTACTCACTTTCATACCTTTTATTTAAAGTGACCTTTTATTACTCACTTTCATACCTTTTATTTAAAGTGACCTTTTATTACTCACTTTCATACCTTTTATTTAAAGTGACCTTTTATTACTCACTTTCATACCTTTTATTTAAAGTGACCTTTTATTACTCACTTTCATACCTTTTATTTAAAGTGACCTTTTATTACTCACTTTAAGACAATCTTATCTGAAACACTTGGGAAGTGCAATCAGTTAATTTCTTGCGTTAAATATTTTTGTGCTGCTGCTAAAAGATCTTGCAGAAAATCCCTCGAGCTTTGAGTCGAGTAAAATGTCCGACGCATGCCCAGGTTGCTTACTGAAAATCTATGTATATGCACTTGTCAGTTCACTTCAAGCGCGGCAATGCGAGTTTCTACCTGGGGTAAGGCTAACAACTTCTGTTCCACCATAGCTCGGCCTAGCATGAGAGAAAATGTCTTAAAAGTTTTATGTCTAGGATGAAAGGCCATATCTCATATTAAGATTTCACTGATTAGTACAGTTCGCTGGTGCACATGCACTGAAGTGGAAACAAACTACAAATGAGCGCATTTAAACTGATTTCAACACTGACTGCGCTATCCTCTCCAATTTTTCTTCCAAGCAATTCAGACTTCAGATAACCGGGCTCCTATCATGAGGGTGATAACTGTATTGGTGGGTGTTTGGGATATAATATTCCCTAGAAAAAAGTTCAGTCGAAAAATCGATACGAAATGGTACGTCAACCGGCAACATCTTTTCCTGGTTTATCAAATACTTTTATATTTCTCCCAAGGTCTTTCCAATAAATCTGCATTCTTGCTGTATTTTAATGTTTTATTGTAGACTTCCCTTGGATCCACGCCTAAGTACTTCACTATCCTATCAACGTTTAGTATGGGAGGTGCTTTCTAGCCATTCCAATGCATGAAACGTGAAAAACTGCCTCCCGCATCGGGCCCAACAATGGTAGGCCTTCCGGCGACACTAACCGAAGGCAATATACCTCCAGTTGCAAATTTGTCACACCGTCCCTGTGGACACGCGTATTTGTGGCTTTGAGTCCAATCCACAAACCAACGTGGACACACCTCCCGTTTCGATATCTTCTCGGGACGGTTCTGCCTAGTATACATAAATGTCAAATATGGGATAATTTGCCTTTCCTTATCTCAGAAACCCCATAACTGATTTGGCGCTCTTTGAAAAAAATGGCTGCGGAGGGCCTGGCTCAACTATCCCCACCCCGACTACCAATGATACTTAGACCAGTAAATGGTAAATCAGCCCCTCTCCTGTACGTAAATCAGACAGATTTGAAGATTAAAACAATCTAAACTGCAAAAATGCCTAAAAGACAGGTATTCCTACATTAAAAGGGAGGTCATGGCACTATTGGCTCTCAGAGAAACGAATGAATATCAAGATACTTTAGCATAGAGTAAATCAATCCTAATAAGTGTAGTTGAATAACAAAAAACCCAGCAAATGGTGCAAGAAAAAATTCCACAATATGACACCTCTCTATTAGAGGCTATTATGAGACACCTCTCCCTCTATTATTGTTATATATTCTGAGATTCTACACTCTTCAAGAAAATGCTAATATTTGATATGGCAAGTTTGGTGAAATGAAATTCCTAGATCAAGGCTTAGCCAATTGGAAGCATAACTCATTACAAACGGCCCAAAGCAGTTCCCCTCTAGACAACCTTTACATCACTGCATTGTCTGCATTCAAGGGCTGTCACAAGAAATTTTCAGGAGAGGTGTAGCCAATTTGGTCTGCCAACTGGTGCTAAAATCCCAAATACATATGTAAACAGAAGCAGAGTAAAGAATTTATAACTTGGGAGCTAATAAACTTGGATAGTGGTGTAGGAGGGCCTGTCATGGTTGTGCCTAATGCAGGAGAATATTTTTTACAACTTTTGCCTTCTAGAGAGGCTCAGTGGCATTCCCTACACTAATCCTTAGCAGATACTTTAGTGCTCAGGCATTAAATCTGGAGAAGTCTACAATATGAATCGACATAGAGCAGGAAAACAAAATTAACAGAACGATGTTGGGAGGAGGCTTAAGTGTTTGGTTAACCACAAAAAGATTTTGTCAATTGCTGTAACATTTCATATCAATTTGCCAAATTAGCCCTTTTCCAGAGGGTATCACACCCTCAAAACAACTCTACTGCATTCAGGGCTTCTATTGTGATAGCTTATGCAATTTGAGCTAGAGACAACTGGAGCTCATTTTCTGATCAGCTCTGTCATACCACATATTAAGTCATCTTGAGGACAATCAAGTCTTGAAAATATTTGAACAACTGTACTTGTAAGCAAACTGGGTAAAAAGTGAGCAATGCAAATATCTCTCAATCCAACTTCAAATTTTCTTATTACTAAGGGGTGCACAAAATAATAATATAAACACCTCTTGGGTGCTTTTGGGCCTTGGCCTCAAAAGGATAAATACATAAATTGATCTTCAGGCTCCACAAACTCTCTAAATATTGTGAAAAGTTTACAGCTAAGGAGTCTATAATAACATTTGGCTGTAGAGGATGGGGGAGTAATGTATAAAAAAATATACTGTATAAATGAAGGAAATCTCAGCCTATTCATTCAACTAATTCTTGTTATATTGTTCTGCAACTTGAAAGATCCCACTCTTAAAAATTCTAAATTGCTAGCTTAGTACATACTTTATGGCTTGGTTAGGAGGAGTCCCAATGAATATGGGATTATATTCTTTTCCAAAACGAAAAAATTGATTTCCAGTGGCAAAATCAGTTGGACCATAAAGTGAGTAAGGATCCACTGAGAAATTTGAAAAAGCTTCAACACTGCAATTTTTCCCTTTGATGATCATTACTTGTTTTCTATTACCATCAAATATCATCCTCTTTCCTCCATTGTTGTAATCTCCACCATCAACTGCAAGATATATATAATATATTGATTGGGCAAATGTGTAATCAAGTGGGGATTAGATTTTATATTACATGAGTCCAGTTATAAACAGAAGATTCCTAAGAAATCAGACACAGTTTGTTGCAACAGATGAGGTAGTTCCTAATCCAAAGTGCAATGAAAGTTATTAGTAATACCTCTTGATTAATAAACAAGACTTCAACAGACCTGAGACTAGAGACAAAGATTAGAGACAAAGAGAGACCTGACACAAAGGTGGACCAGAAAAAAACATATCACAGAAAAAATAGACCACTAGCAAAGACAGACAAAAGATAAACAGTTCGGAAAAAGTTCAGAATCTTGCATATGACAAATATTAGCTCCATTTAATAACATATCTAGGAGATAAAACACATTACTCAGTACACAGTAAGCAAATTCTTGGTGACAAATTCTCTACAAGCAATTTGGAAAAATTGCATTCACTCTCATCCTATCACAAAAAGTCCAACCAGAGACAAAGAGAATTCAGCCACAAAGACAGACAGGCCCAGGAATGTAAGCATAACAAATATAAGCTCTGTCAAAATTTCCTGTTACAACAATATACAATAACAGAACTCTCAAATACACCAATACATTAATCTGTACCATGTATAGTTGTATCTAAATAAGTTGAAAACTACTTCATAAGGAACTCTACTAAACAATTCATATGAGTGGCATGCAATTGCACTCATTCTGTGATGACATTCTGAACAATACATAGAGTCAAGATTTCACAAAACATAGATCCCAAACAAATAGTGGTTGAAATGATAGTAATATGAACAAAAGTAGTCAGCCTCTGGTAACACCCGATCCACAACTACAGGGGACCTAGGAGTCCAGAGCCCTGCTTTTTTTCCTCAAAAGGATGAAAGTGCCATTTTTCTTGGGCAATTGTGAAACTGTTTATTGTACTTCTATCAAGTAGATCTGCTTATGACCTTCACTAAATTTAAAAGTAACAAATCATGAGAACTCTTGCGATATTTCTTGTTCCTAAATCTAAAAAATAGTATTCCTAACTATATCTCTATAGCTGTAATTAAAATTTTAATGTGCCCTTTTTGCGGACTGTACCCCTCACCTCAAAAATACATATTTGCACAACTGTAATACCCATGATATATATATGATTCATCAGACACTATTTCCTTCGTGTAATAGCATGATGTGATCTACTTGTGTATATATTTCAATACATTAAACTTCCCTTCTAATTTCAGATTTCAAATCAAAAGCATTATAAATATTTGATCTCAATGGAATCTTCCTGTTGCAAGAATCCTTGATAGAAATTGATTTCGTTGTTGGAAAACGCAGCTTGATGAAATTCAGTACAAGAATCGCGACAAGAAATAAAGACATTTTATTGTCTTTGTAGATGTATTTTAATTTCGACAATTCCTTCTAAATACGACATAACCGGTAGACCTAAGACCTAACAAGACATAATCAGTAAAACTATAAGACATAATCAAACGTTTCGACTCAATCATGAGCCATCATCAGTAAAGGGATAAAAGTAGCGAAAGTATGGCCTGATAGAAATTATAAACAGAAATATAATGTTTTTGAGTAATATCTGGAGAACTCTGTATCTTTTCATGAGAACGCCAGGAACCGGGCTGGAAAATAATTTTCAATGCTTCTAACCATGGAAAGTTGTTAGCAAAATACCTCGAGTATCAAATAAAAAATGAAACACTTTTTCAGTAAAAGGTTTGAACTCAATAAAGTTTATGTAAAAGTGCCTCCATTGTAATGCCAAGCTAAATTATGTGCCTCTGGCTGATGGCTACATGGCCATGCACTTTACATAAACTTGCACTTTCCTAGCACTTTCCTAGCCCAAACCAGGGAGTGAAAAGATGCCATCTTTCACATAATAAAATTCCTAAGGTCTAAAATATCCAACAATAAAAACAGCGTAAAACTTGACTTGCATGTGTTTATTACATAAACAGCAAATATTGAGTGTCACCACATAAATCTGTCTTTGCAGGTTACCCTCCGATAAATAATTATTCAATATTTATTAGTTATAATTGAAAATAAATGAAACGACAACATAACAAAAGTAGCTACAAAACTAAACACAAGAAATAGAAAAAGAACAGGATTCCAAGTTTTGCTACTGTGGTGCTACTTGAATCCCCCTATGACATGGGGGAGGAGGGCTTCAAATTAAGGGGCTGTTCAATAATTACGTCACTCCTAGGGGGTGGGTACTTCTCATAGAAACAGGCCTATCGCTATAGTTGTTCTATACGTTTTGCGTGATTCAGAGCGAGACGCTGGGGGGTGGGTGGGTTAAAAATGGCAATTTCAGCGTGACGTAATTATTGAACAGCCCCTAAGAGGGGGTGCAATCAGTCTGCCCAAACAAACAAGAGCAACCTGGATACAGGAATTTCTTTCCATGTAGTCATGTGAATAAAAGTTGATATAACAGTGCCGTTAACAATAAGCTACTTATCACATGATCGTGTCAGGGGAAAGTACGACATCAAACTTTGATTCAAAGCGCAGTAATTCCCAAAGAAACTTTCACGTATCCTGCCTTACTCGCAAAATAGACAAGTAACTTACCTTTCACAGCCAATTTATTCTTGGCATCAACGTATAAGTGATATACCATCTCCGAAGTCTTTCCATTTACTACCTTAAAGTCAACAATATCCATTGAAATACTGTCTGGTATATTGGGAAGTGTCGGTCCACTATACGGCGATGGGTTTGGCGTACACGGCAACTGGCTTGCTGTCAGCTTCGCAAAGACCACAAACATGCAGATGTTGATAAATACAGAGGTTGCCATATTTCTTTGCTAGCCTCTGTTCGCCTTCCTCTTTCAAATTAATTAGTCAGCATTTATCTGCTGAACACATGACAGAGCTCGCTTATTGAGGTCTCTTTCGTTATTCTCAACACATGCGCATAGCAGAACAGTTTGCGCTCCCTCGCAGACCAAGAATATGCTTCAGTAGTATGCTATGCACATCACTGATGTGAACATGTGGTGTTCACCCTGCATTTTCGGATAAAACTTCTTATGCATTGCTCATGATCAGTGGCGGATCCAGACCGAGTTCCCTGCTGCCCAGAACTCAGTCAGATTTTGCAAAATAAAATGATATTTCATTACATTCAAGTCAAAGTTAGCTAGATATATTATGGGTTACAATGAAGTTTCCAACAAGTTACATGATTTAATTCAATGACAGTGAAAAACACTATTGTTTCTCTCTCCCGGTTCTCTCGCCTTACATTTTGAAAAATATTAATAGCTATGCGGAGCACTGTCATGATTTGTATCTGCGGTGGACAATCCTTGGGAACTCACAGAACTCGGAAATAAAATCCTTGGGCATCGGAAATGATCAGAAATAGACAATAGATTTTCGATTTGGAACTCGGATGGAACCTAGTCAGACACAATGGTGGAACTCGGAAATGAAATCTATTAGAAACAATAAGTCAGTAGGTAAGAATTCGCTGATTGGTCTACCATTGTTTGGAAGTAATCTTTGCTTAGGCACATCCTGTTTCAATTCACAAGTGAATTTTAATATGGCGACCTTTAGTGCACGTTTACCAACTGTACCTGCTTCCATCAAGAATCATAGACAGGGTTCCTGATGGGTTTCATGGAAACGAAGAAATAACATAAGGAAAGTTTGGTTATTTCAAAGGCAGGCTGGGCTTTTGGGCTTGCCATTCAGCCATCGAGATCGAGATGTCACGTAGAGCTTTGCTATGGACCAGTCTGCAGAGTTGAGTATGGCCTTTATCGATGAGATTTCGAGTGTGCATGAGCAAAAGGCCAGGCATCTGAGTGTGGACCTAGTCTCAGAAGTGTATTTGGATGCACATTACTTTTAGGCCTATCAATTAAAGCCAGTGCTGTTGCTTTTATCTATCGTTTGCTCACACAGGACACTTCTGCATCGAACAGCATGCCCTTATGAACAATTTTTACTTCATTATTATCATTATGGTGACTGGGAAATTTTCAAATTAAGGAATTTTTCCAAGCACTGGCACCTTTCAATACCCTGTCACGCCCGTTTCTGGGACCACATATACTCATGCCATCAACATAATCCTCCAGACTTAGAGACTTATCAAAGGGTGTATTACAGAATAGATAACCATTTTAGAAAAACTATATCCATAGGAGAGAAGTTATATAACCACCAGTTGGGAAAGAATTTTCATTCTCCTATAGAACATTACAGATCATCTAGGGAAACCTGTATCTAAAGTAAACTTTGCCACCATATGAATGATTGCCTACAAAATGGAAAACAATAATTTTCCAGCAATCTATATGATTTCCACAGTTGTGATATAATAATTTCTGCTTCATTATCTATTCTATGTATATATTCAGTATGTCAATTGATTTCCAAGTGCTTTTAAGGCCTTAACTTTGACTGTTTATGCAATTTTGTATTTGTTCAAAACCCTGTAGCAATAAATGGGTAGCACCCCATAATACCTCTACCTTGAGAAAATAGTACACATCTTAGCATTATGGGGACAGGAAGCCATTAGGTTTCTGCTTAATGTTTATCAGCAATTTTGACTAAATGGGCGGTTGCTTGCTGTATAAAAGGGCGTGGTCTTAAACTTTTCCTAGCACACTTTGACCCCACCCCTCCAAGTATTTGGAACTCAGTCAGATTTTAGGCTGGATCCGCCCCTGATGATGGTGGGCTTCTCAGATATAACAACAGAATGTGTGACCTGGTCTCAATGAGAGGTCTGTGATAGACACTTAACACAGTTGTATTTTTAATGCGATACTACCAGTAACTTAAAATAAAATTTGAGAAGCTACCATATTGAAAATGATGTCAAAAGATACAGTGTTAAACCGCTCTTTACAACCTCTCAAAGTAGCCATTGTGGTCTTGATTCTCTAGTCAAAGCAACATCAGAGCGAGCTGCGCCAATCCAACAGATTATACCAGCATTCATAAAAACGAAAGAACGAGAAATGATCACAGGCCCATAGACAGGGGACAGGGAGGGCAGTGTCCCCCCAGCAATTCGCTAAGATTGTATTTCGCGATGTGCCAAATAGTCGTTTTAAGGTAGCTTAACAACAAAAGAGGACATAGCTATAAATCAAAGAGACAAGCACTTAAAACAAGGAAATTAAATGAAGTTGAATTTAGGGACAACTTACATAATTATGACGTCAGCACTAATTTTCCGTCGAAAACATGCTGTCATTCAAAGAAAGATCTTCAAATAGGTATATCTCTATGGTGTCATAGCTATTGCCCCATGGCTTCTTCATTGTAATTCGCTTGAACTGCTTGTTTACAGGCACGGCACTGCCAAATAAAAGGTAGGGGGAGGGGCAACAAGCAATAAATTGCTTGATAAAGGAATATAAATAAGTGTAAATTTGTCCCGCAATTCATAGTTCAGAGATCTGAATGTCTAAACAAATAGCAACATTAGAATTAGGCCCTTTCGGTAAATCACCAAGTTTGTAAAGGTATCTTTCGGTAGCCTATTGCTTACACCCTCCACTTATGCAGGGCAGGCTACACCAGTGCTTAGCATATATGTTCACCAATCTGATTCTAGTAGAACCCAATTCTCTCATTCACATTTTTGGTTTTTATCTGTCGCTTCTATCTATCATTGAGACGCATCCTTATCTTTACAAAGGGCGTTTCCTTAACACCAAAAGGGAGTGGTTCTAAAATGTTTCCTAGGAACTTAGCCCCAAGACCCTCTACTCTTTTGTTATATCTGGTGTACCCCAAGGTTCTGTACTGAGACCAATCCTTTTTAACTTTTACATAAATGATTTATTTCCTTTCAAAATACAGGCAACGTTCTATAATTATGCACATGACAATACACCTGCTTATTCCTGTAAAACTATGCCCAATCTTGTGGATATTCTGGAAAAAGAAGCATGAGTTGCTTTATCATGGTTGGAGCAAAAGGAAATGATTGCCAACCCCGAGAAAAATTCCACGCTGTTGTTGAACGTGCTCTTTTGAATTTGTTTCGAAGTCAGGCAAATGCACGATGCTCATCTCTCGCCAAAGAGCCCTTTGCATTGAAATATTCTGAGCAGTCAAAAAATTAAACCCACCATTTATGCAGAACATTTTTAAATTACGGACCTCGTATTATATTTTTACGAAATCCAAATGACTTAGGCCATGTAAGGCCTAATCAAACATCTTTGGGTGCAATAGCCTGATGTCTATTGAGCCCCAGATTTGGAATAGCATGCTAAACGAGCTGAAATCAGCAGAAAATTTAAAAAATTTTAAGAGACTTATAAAAAATTAGGACAGACGCTCTTGTTGATGCAGTGCTTGTTATAACAGAGTACGATATCTCCTACAAGCGTGTTTCTATAGCTGCCATTATTCCTATCTGCCCCAGTGTTCCTAAACGAGGCTAATTCAACATAACGCATTAAAACAAAACAAACGAAGAAACGAACAAAACAAATGTTAGGAAAGTTGTCTTAGTTAAGTCAGTATGTATCACTTGTCAGTGTCTGCCTGTCTGTAATAAAACAAAAGTCAAAACATAGCGCCTGTTGGTTTGAAAATGTAATTTTTGCAATTTATAGAAAATGCAGTCCTATTTATTTTATGTAGTACTATTGGATTTAGATTAGCTAGCCTTGTAAATATATACATATACTCAAATTGCTCCAATCAAAAAGAAATTTTTAAAGACATAAATAGACCCTCAAGAAAAAATTCCAACTCGTAAAACGTTTCGACACAAGCCTTCATCAGTTATCAGTTGATAACTGATGAAGGCTTGTGCCGAAACGTTTTACGAGTTGGAATTTTTTCTTGAGGGTCTATACATATACATATATATATATATATATATATATATATATATATATATATATATATATATATATATATATATATATATATATATATATATATATATATATAGATATATATATATATATATATATATATATATATATATGTATATATATACATTCTTAGCTAATGTTTTTAATGGAATTAAGGAATTAAAATAATTACACACGCACACGCACACGAACACGCACACGAACACGCACACACACTTTTCCACTTTACGACTGCTGGCACTACAAACTTCATTCCTAACCTCCCTCCCTCTCCCCCCCCCCCATTCGGCTCAGCTACCTACGAGTCTTATGTCAGTAGTCTAGCAGCAAATGCTAGCTTTAATATAGTTTGTCAGTGGTTGTGAGATGTAATAGTGTCTAAGGAGGCCCTTACCAATCTCCATACAGCTTATATAGTTATAAGAGTCTATCGTGGGATTTGATATCATTATATTGCTTTTCTCAATGCAATTTGATTATCATGCAAATAGGCTGTAGCAAAATATCCCCCACAATAATAATGAACCAAAGTCCTATAAATCAAAGCCATTTCTCCATGTAGGCCTCAGCTTCTACACTTTGCACATAAGTTGATTAGCAACAATGTGGAATCTTCATCTCATAATTCTCACATAATCTTCAAAGTTATAACCACAGGCTTTTTTCCAATGAAATTAGCTATTTGCAGCGTAGTGCTAAGAAAATTGAGCACAAGATATTAACAAATGATGCGCAATATTCAATCATTTTCAGTCAACAATTCAACATTAGATCAACAATGATTTATTTTACCTAGATATGTAGATTTACTTCAAACATTCCATTACGTGTTCTTTTTATCTATACATCACATCCGTGAAAAGCTTCCTTTTATTTGTATTTGCAAAAAGTTTTCTATCATTTAATTTAACAGAAACGTGGCCTGGCAGAAATGTCCAAATCGAAACTCCAAATGTGCAAAC
This sequence comes from Mastigias papua, assembly GCA_964019165.1. NCBI lineage: Eukaryota > Metazoa > Cnidaria > Scyphozoa > Rhizostomeae > Mastigiidae > Mastigias > Mastigias papua. The sequence continues at coordinate 1,480,853 of OZ025273.1, read as the reverse complement.
ACAGTTTAATAATTACTTGATAAAGAGTTGAGGTATCATATTCAATGTCAATTTTTGCTGCTATCAGCGTTTGATTATTGAAACCCGGAACAAGTCAATAGTTGATACAAAAACACTGTATAAAAGGTTTGAGAGTCAATCAAGCAAGGGGCGAATCTTGGTACGACAACGCTACTTCACACACGGCACCTCCACATTGCTGTTATCTCACCTTTGTGTATCTTTTACTTAAAACCTGGTATAGACAAAAACGATTCCAAAATGTTGATAAGTATAGAAATAACCTTCTTACAGCAAATCGCTGCGGAGGAGCAAAGACTGCATACCGGCATTTTAATTAGAGAAAAGTATGTCTAAAATGGCGATACATAACAATATACTGTATAAATATACATTTTTCTAATTATGATCTAAGTTCTATAGAAGACATACAAAGCATAGTAGACATTTCTGTGCGTACTCAACCCTTTCTACATACTACAGTCGTTCATAATCTTGAGAGCAAAACCAAATCGAATTCTTGATAAGACCAAAACTCAAGCTCTTTGAATGAATTCTTGTTCCAGGGTAAAATCATACTGAAACTGTTGAACAAAAGTAGTTGTTAAAGATGGAGTGATGAAAAATACATTGATTTTTTTCAATAAACATAGCTCTTGGGGTTCAGCCTTGCAGTAGTTACGCTTACCTGTTTTTGACATTATACCCTAAAATTATACTTATTCCTATGCCTAAATTTATATTTGATATATCATAAAGTATATGTTCTAAATGCTTCTAATCGTCAATCAGCTCAAATTCTAGTCCAGGATAAATCTTGTTAAGTTATTATTTAAATTTTCTTCATCAATCTGCAGTGTCATATTTTCATTTATTCATTAATAGAGTGTTGAAAATGTGCAGAAACTCAATAAATCTGGATGGAACATCATCTATTCATGTCATCTAAAATTCGCTATGTAATAAACTATAGAGTAGCATTATGCTGAATTTTTCTCCAATTTTACTCTAATTATGCTTATAGCCGTTATGCTTATAACAAACAATTCGTGTAGCAAACAACTAATGGATTGCTGAAACTTCAACCCAAAAGAGAATAACACCGTAATATTGAACAAAAAATTTACCCAAAAGAAACAAACCTTTCTGTTGATGTCATCAACTGTTAGGATCGGAATAGAAGACATGATTGGCTAAAACGAGAAATTACTCGATTCACTTGCTATTCGATTTAGGAGCTGGAGCAAAATCCTACGGGTAGTCAGTCAGTCAGACTGCGCAATGAATTTGTCTACACAAAAAGAATTTGTATATAGGTTTTTGCAATTTTGCAAAGTGGAAAAATAGCTCAGAATTAAGAAAGAAGTGGTTCTCAGTATCAGTCTCATCAGAGCATAAAATTTCGGATCATTACTCCATCACCTTTCGATCAATAGACAGTTCGCTTTGCCATAGAGAGTTCATACTTTTGATAAATATCGGATGAAAACAGTTGAATGATAACAAATGCGTCTACTTTATCCTGTAGTGGTATGATAGACACTATTCATTTCATGTGAGGAGAGTAGTTTTTGTATCCTTGTGTCAAACTTACATCATGAATCTTTGTATCCAACTTGAATTTTGGATTGATCGTAAATGGAATACCTTCAATGCCTAGAAATTCAAAAGAGCAAATTCAGAAAAGGTGTTCTCAGATATACCTTCAAAATGGCCGAGGCAGCGGTGCCGAATAAAACCTTGCGGCCCCTGGTCCCTCTAACACTCACGGTTAATGTCTCTGTAACATCTTTGTTTGTTGTATGTAAGTAACTCTTATCAGCAAAACAAACAACAACAAAACATGGATATTTCCTAATAGAAAATTGGATCTTACCAGATACGGGGCTTTTGATCTGAGTTGTCGGAAACGGAGGAGTAGGGCCTGCATTCGACTGCAGTGATCTGCAGGACAAAAAAGAACACAATGAGGATATGACGAATGAAATAATATAAATATTAAGTTTTGCAAAGCAAGCAAAATGATACAAAATCTATAAATTGAAATCATAAACTCAACTAGCAGAACAGAAATTTACTATGAAGTAAACGGCATCAAAGTTAACGACTGAAAGATAAACAGTACGCAAATGATTGACTTGATTGACAAGACACATTCCTCCTTGAACAATAATCAGTTCATATAAATCCAGTGGGAAAAACTATAATTATTATTTTCCCTTTATTTACTTTCTCAATGAGTGCAAGGTCTTGCAGATATTACTTTTATGCAATGGACATATACCAAACACAGATTCCCTCGACAAAACATTAAAATCCAGACAAGACTGTTCGCAATGCAGAACAAAATAAGCGGAGACATCTTGATAGTACATTTTCTTGGTCTAAGGTGAAAGGGACTACATAACCAGAAAAGAAACCTAACCTCGTGTGGCAGAGGAATAGAAGCGGAAACATCTTGATAGTACATTTTCTTGGTCTAAGGTGAAAGGGACTACATAACCAGAAAAGAAACCTAACCTCGTGTGGCAGAGGAATAGAAGCGGAAACATCTTGATAGTACATTTTCTTGGTCTAAGGTGAAAGGGACTACATAACCAGAAAAGAAACCTAACCTCGTGTGGCAGAGGAATAGAAGCGGAAACATCTTGATAGTACATTTTCTTGGTCTAAGGTGAAAGGGACTACATAACCAGAAAAGAAACCTAACCTCGTGTGGCAGAGGAATAGAAGCGGAAACATCTTGATAGTACATTTTCTTGGTCTAAGGTGAAAGGGACTACATAACCAGAAAAGAAACCTAACCTCGTGTGGCAGAGGAATAGAAGCGGAAACATCTTGATAGTACATTTTCTTGGTCTAAGGTGAAAGGGACTACATAACCAGAAAAGAAACCTAACCTCGTGTGGCAGAGGAATAGAAGCGGAAACATCTTGATAGTACATTTTCTTGGTCTAAGGTGAAAGGGACTACATAACCAGAAAAGAAACCTAACCTCGTGTGGCAGAGGAATAGAAGCGGAAACATCTTGATAGTACATTTTCTTGGTCTAAGGTGAAAGGGACTACATAACCAGAAAAGAAACCTAACCTCGTGTGGCAGAGGAATAGAAGCGGAAACATCTTGATAGTACATTTTCTTGGTCTAAGGTGAAAGGGACTACATAACCAGAAAAGAAACCTAACCTCGTGTGGCAGAGAAATAGAAGCGGAAACATCTTGATAGTACATTTTCTTGGTCTAAGGTGAAAGGGACTACATAACCAGAAAAGAAACCTAACCTCGTGTGGCAGAGGAATAGAAGCGGAAACATCTTGATAGTACATTTTCTTGGTCTAAGGTGAAAGGGACTACATAACCAGAAAAGAAACCTAACCTCGTGTGGCAGAGGAATAGAAGCGGAAACATCTTGATAGTACATTTTCTTGGTCTAAGGTGAAAGGGACTACATAACCAGAAAAGAAACCTAACCTCGTGTGGCAGAGGAATAGAAGCGGAAACATCTTGATAGTACATTTTCTTGGTCTAAGGTGAAAGGGACTACATAACCAGAAAAGAAACCTAACCTCGTGTGGCAGAGGAATAGAAGCGGAAACATCTTGATAGTACATTTTCTTGGTCTAAGGTGAAAGGGACTACATAACCAGAAAAGAAACCTAACCTCGTGTGGCAGAGGAATAGAAGCGGAAACATCTTGATAGTACATTTTCTTGGTCTAAGGTGAAAGGGACTACATAACCAGAAAAGAAACCTAACCTCGTGTGGCAGAGGAATAGAAGCGGAAACATCTTGATAGTACATTTTCTTGGTCTAAGGTGAAAGGGACTACATAACCAGAAAAGAAACCTAACCTCGTGTGGCAGAGGAATAGAAGCGGAAACATCTTGATAGTACATTTTCTTGGTCTAAGGTGAAAGGGACTACATAACCAGAAAAGAAACCTAACCTCGTGTGGCAGAGGAATAGAAGCGGAAACATCTTGATAGTACATTTTCTTGGTCTAAGGTGAAAGGGACTACATAACCAGAAAAGAAACCTAACCTCGTGTGGCAGAGGAATAGAAGCGGAAACATCTTGATAGTACATTTTCTTGGTCTAAGGTGAAAGGGACTACATAACCAGAAAAGAAACCTAACCTCGTGTGGCAGAGGAATAGAAGCGGAAACATCTTGATAGTACATTTTCTTGGTCTAAGGTGAAAGGGACTACATAACCAGAAAAGAAACCTAACCTCGTGTGGCAGAGGAATAGAAGCGGAAACATCTTGATAGTACATTTTCTTGGTCTAAGGTGAAAGGGACTACATAACCAGAAAAGAAACCTAACCTCGTGTGGCAGAGAAATAGAAGCGGAAACATCTTGATAGTACATTTTCTTGGTCTAAGGTGAAAGGGACTACATAACCAGAAAAGAAACCTAACCTCGTGTGGCAGAGGAATAGAAGCGGAAACATCTTGATAGTACATTTTCTTGGTCTAAGGTGAAAGGGACTACATAACCAGAAAAGAAACCTAACCTCGTGTGGCAGAGGAATAGAAGCGGAAACATCTTGATAGTACATTTTCTTGGTCTAAGGTGAAAGGGACTACATAACCAGAAAAGAAACCTAACCTCGTGTGGCAGAGGAATAGAAGCGGAAACATCTTGATAGTACATTTTTTTGGTCTAAGGTGAAAGGGACTACATAACAAGAAACGAAACCTAACCTCGTGTGGCAGAGGAATAGAAGCGGAAACATCTTGATAGTACATTTTCTTGGTCTAAGGTGAAAGGGACTACATAACCAGAAAAGAAACCTAACCTCGTGTGGCAGAGGAATAGAAGCGGAAACATCTTGATAGTACATTTTTTTGGTCTAAGGTGAAAGGGACTACATAACCAGAAACGAAACCTAACCTCATGTGGCAGAGGAATAGAGTTCCTTCCTCATTCGATTCAAGAATCCAAGGGAGAAAATGAGCGGTTTCTATCTACACAGAGAGGAGTTTGAATCTCTATATAGAAAGCCTCAAGACTACTTCAACCTTGGGCTCTTCAACCTGACCAGCGACAAGTGAGCGCTTACTGGCCAAAATCAACAACCCATCAGAATCAATAACCTATCAGAAGAAGCTAGATCTTTCAAAGCAATGCTGGACTAATAATTCTGTGAAAGGAAACTTTCTCTTCATGCCAAACTATCTCATATAATGCCCATTTTACCCTACAACAGAATACGCAAAACATGAATATAAACTGATAATGAGACAACTCACTGTCCACTGGTATTTCTTGGCATTTGTAATGGCGTTTCATTCACTCTTTGAGTCTGATGAGAATGAGGCAAAACATTTGGCCTCTGAATGACGTCAACTCGGAAGGTCAAATTCATTTCATTTACTACACTCCTGATGAAAGAAAACACAATGTTTTTTAGTTCTGAAGTTATGAAACCTAAAACCCTGCACACTGAGATCTACTGCTTTGTAACTTGGACAAACAAATTATAGCAGGATAAATAACGAGAATGCGAGCAAACGACATACCCTTGAGCAAAGATTCGAAAGCATGGTCGCACAGTTCTGTTGATAAAGCATTCAGCGTACACAAACTCATGGGTCACGAGTTCGATTCCCACTAGGGGTCTGTCACTTGCTCGCATTCTCGTTTCATTTGAATACAGAAAGATAGGATCACAACTAATGGCTTACATCACAATCACCTTTGATTTGGAAGCCGTTTGCACGATACTGTATGTCAACTTAGACATTGCACTGCCGGGCTTTCACGTTCAGATAAAATGGGCGCGCGATCAACAACATGGGTGAACAGAGTGGGACGCAATTAAAAATGATTTGACAACACGTAACGAGCTTTCTCTTGGCAATACTCAACCCGAACTACGCTATAAGCTTTGATAAGCATGCTGTTATAGTTCGAAGACTTTTGCTTCTAAGGACCAAAAACAACTGACTCGTAATTCAAGGCCATTGCACGTAACTTTGCAGAAAAACAAACAAATGGCAACTTTGGAGAAGGGAGCAAAGAAGCATCCCCGCCTTACCAACAAATGAGAAACGACAGTAAACTCAATGAAAACCAATATCAAAAGTTTCAGTTTCAAATAAGGATTTCTCAAGTGGTCTGGCCTGTTAATCGAATGAGTCAAAACATTTGGCGCACCGTATATCACTCTCAACAGATATATATCGCTGGGCTCGTGATTAATCACTCCCAAATGGCTCTTGGATGCGTGCCTGCGTGCGCAAGCTATCACGTGGCTCCCATTGAAAGCCCTGGCACTGTAACATTTAACTATGATAAATGGTTAAAATAGCGCAAGACTGCAAATAAACACAAAAGGCACAAACACTACTGAATACGCCGTTCCACTCACAAGGGCTGCGCGGGGCAGACTGAGCAAGCGATGCCACGTACGATCGGCTTATTCTGCTTCAAGCGGTTCGATCCAAGTGTCCGAATTGTTCGAAAAGCAATGTGTGTTGGCCTTGAAGTATTTGATCGAATTCCGGTGTGTTCGACTTCAGAGTGTAGAGTGTTGTTCGACCTCTGAGGTTTCAATGCTTACTGTACAGCAATATACGTAAATTCATTCATTCATACATACATTCAAATGCTCTTTGAATCATTGACATGATACAGGTTTTGCAAAACATAACTAGTTATATATTTAACTTACGCAGCAGTGTAGAATGTTGTGTCTGCTCTTTCACCCTTTGATTGATTTATAAGACAAAAATCTGATACACCTTTCGTAGCAGTCTGCCTAGCCTCTCTTTTTATACACAAAATATGTTTCTTCAAAGATTTTTCATCTGAAATGAAAAGTAAACAAAGCAAGAAGTCATAAGGATTGAATTTTTCTTTTGAGAATATAATCCAATCAAGATGGTGTATAAGAAACAAATGATATGCAAAACAAAGCTCTTAATGTAACATATCAGAAAAATCAGTTGAAACACTAATGCGCCAACTGCTTGCATCTAATAACCAACTGTATCTCCAATCTGTACTAAAACTTTGGGCCTAAACTAGGAGGAAACTGAAACTCTACAATAAGGCTACATTTGGTGAATGGACCTACCCTACATCATTAACACAGTTCTGCTCTACATATGTAAAATAAACATATTTCTACTATGTTGAAATGACAAGATATAGGAGAAATGAAAAGTGAAAGTGTGAGAAAATAACTGACCTGAACAGGATTTGAACACATGACCCCTGACGTCATACATCAAATGTTCTACCACTGATCAAAGTCAGGGGTCCCAAATTCGAATCATGTTCAGGTCAGTTATCGTCTTGCATTTTCATTACTTCTTTATGTCAATACCTATTTAAGTATTGCACAAATCCCAAACAATAAAAAATTTTAAGATGAATATCATCATCAGAGGTAAAAACATTCTTGGTAAAAAGCAAACAAATCTGACATCAGAATATTAATAATCTATATATTTTGTACTGCATAAAAACAATGAGGTTAGATCAATAGTACCTGAATCAACTGTTAAAAATATTCCACTGAAGCCATTTGGTACAGGCTCATCATCTTTGATGATTAACACATCTGTCACAACATATGATGAAGATGGGTCTTTTTCATAACCTAAATATCTTTTACCTTTACTTCTCCATGAGCTTTCATACAAATCTGCATCATAGCCTCTTTGTGTGCAGGTCAACTACAAAAAACGTCTTCGTTTCAAATCAAATAAATATATTCTCAGAGTAAAGGGTTGGGGATTGCTGGAAGAGGAATTTCCAAGGCTGTTCATTGGAAAATCTCCTAGCTTCATTTCAATGAGAGCCAAGACAATTCTTTATAGTAAATAGTTGTTCTTTCAGAACAAAATGGAAGCTCTTCTCCAGTTAGAGTGGAAGAGTAGCACAATTTCCCATAGGATAACATGCCCATGTTGCATTCCTAATGTATTTTTCTGATATAAAATGGGAACAATTGATGCTACTTTGGAATGAAATACCAGACTAACACATGAACAAACACCAACCCAGCTATGATCAGAGTCAAATACCTATCTATGGGAGACCAGATGAAAAATGCTGAAGGGAACTTCAACTATTCATAATTAACTTAATGATTTTCTTTTTTTGCTTCTTGTTACTCTTCAAAACAGGGCCCTTATTACTCTCACCAATTTACCAATTTACACAATTTTCTAATAAATATCAATAACTTTGTTTTCAATGCTATTGCATGTCAAGCAAATGAAAAACATAATACATTTACCAATACAATCACTAGACAAACTATCAATCATTACAATACAACTACAAAGTAACAATACCAAGCAATCTAGCATTGGTATTGCATTGGCTACCTATCATACTACCTGTCTCACTGTCCCTGCACAGTCTGACACCATCTAAAATATATCTACTATTGGAGTGTAAGCTTTAAATATCTATCAGTCACTAATTCCTACACATTCTGAACTCTTGAAAATAGATGTCATCTGTACAAGAAACAGAAGGTATGACAGAAAAATGAAAAAGTTTGTAGCAAAGAGGTCAAAAAATACATACCAATTTTTGAACATTACTCGAAGGCTTCAAATTCTCTTTTGAGGTTATAATAAAAACATTTGTGATTGGATCTGAATTAGATGTCATATCTGATGGATCTAGTAAACAAATATATAATCTATTTTCATCATACAAATAATCCTCTGCTTCCAAAATCATGTGACTATTTAAGTCAGACTGGAAATGTTTGCATTTGAGCATGAAAACTATACATGGTGTAACAAGGAACCATACTTGATGATGTCCACATGGAGGGGAAGGAGGGGCCAACAAAATGACCATAAATTGTGGATGGTTATGAATGGTGGAGGAAGGGCAGGGTGGCTACAAAACTAACATATATTCAAACACTCCCACACAGTGAGGGAGTCTCTCATCACTTTACTTAGAAGCAACCTCCTTCATGCAACCATCAAATCAGACAAAAAATTCCCACATTTTGTCTTTTATAACTAGAAGGCCTTCTTACAACCAATTTCATGGGAACTTTCACTTTAAAATATAAGCATCAAGTCTATTTGAAATGTCGACTTGACTTGACCATATCACTTACTATAGACTGGCCAACTGACTAAAGGATGCAATGGAAACTGGGGCATGCAGATAAAAGGAGTGTGGTTGGAACCAAATTATCCACCTTTGCAGGCCCCTTCTGTAATTTTTTGGCTTGTGGGTAAAAGTTGTCATAGTGCTCATGGATTGTCCGCAATTGTGTTGCTTTGCCACTTTGTCAGAATTTTCTGTATCTTATTGAATATCTTTTGTTGTGTTGATTATTTTCATCAGAATATAGTGACAGTCCCTTTGCATTTCCATACAAAATTCATTCAAATTTTGGTCTGGGAGACATCTTTCTAGGCATTCTAGAAAGTAAGATCAGGTCCCAGACACTCGCATCCTCAAAAGTATGAACAAAAATGTTTAACAAAATGTGTCTCCAGGCAAATTCCAACAATCGTTTCCAAAGATTGTGGCCTACTCAAATAGTTTTTACTAGTCAAACCCCTTGGATACTAATTCATGCTGTAGGCTTCTAAGCTCCTGCAATTTTATATGAGAATGTTGGCATTTACAAAATATCTCTTGTGCACACTGTTGCTACACCTATTTTGCCTTCTGGCATAAACTTTTTATTGGTTGAGTAACCTACATTAGAAATTTGTTGTGAAATTCGAAATTCAAACTCAGATGAATGGATGAAATATTCTGGAAATGATGCTTAATACTGTATCATAAGTAACCATAATGTAACTTGCTTCTATGCCATGTAAATTTATGGCCAGTTGGGGATCAGTAGAAAGCACTGAACATCCATAAAGGGAGGTCCTGCAACTGGACATTATTGTATGTTTGTGGATTGTGGAGGGAACGGGTTAAATTTTCAGTATTTTCAGTACTCTTTTGTTGACGTCATAAATGTATGGTTCCCAATTCCCGCGCGGGAAAGACAATATATGAAAATGAGCCGTTACAATATTGGAACAATTTCCTTTACGTATATCACTGCAAGAAGATAATGATTAGATATAAGGCATACATGGATGGGCGTGACTAACTGCTACACTCAAGCTGTCTTGTTCGGTGTGGGATTCACTTGAAAAAATAAATTCTTTAGCTAGCTGGGGATTGGACGTGGGAAATAACTATCAGCCTAACACTTAGAAATAGAATATTTGAAACTAAAGGATATACGGTTAACCTCTATAATATCAATAACCATGCAAAAGCTTTCGCAACTTATCAACTTGTTTAATAATGTAATATCAACAACCAAGGCCTTCTGGGCCTAACTCTTGGCTCCACATAGCTACTACGTCATGTCGGTTCAAGGCGAACGGTTGGTTTTGAAAACATGATATGCGTTCACTTTTACAAATAGTTAGGTAAACTGTTCAGATCACAATCACAAGCTCATTATTACTCACTAGTGACCTCTCCTTGCCTCTTGAAATTGCAAAGCTTCTACGTCCAGTGTCCAGTGTCCAGTGTTGACAATCCGTGCAAGAATGCAATGTAGGCATTATATGACTGGGCATGACGTAGCGTCTATGCAAGAGAGGCTGACAGCATGATATTAGATCATTCCTTGAAATTCATCCAGTCTGACGCGTGTAGTGCAATGAAATGTCAGCCCACGTTTGAGTTCCCATTTACCTAATGTATAATACCTCATTAGAGTGCTGCAGCCACTAGGACATTTCTCTAAGGCAAACTGTTACGTCACAAATGCCTTCTTGTTACAGGGGTGGTTGGTCTGAGTAGCTACATATTTCTGAAACATGCATTAAAAAGGCTTTATGAATGCTTCTCACAAATAAATGCTCTGGTGGCATGTTCACAAATACACTCAACATTCCTGTACTGGTTGGCACCTGGCTAAGAATACAGCCTTGCATGGAATGCACAACTTAGCTATAAAACTGTCATCACTCTCAGGCACTCAGTGTAGGTAATCTTGAATGAAAAAGTGCTAAACTGAGCTTTCTGACAATACACCTGCAGTAATCCAATAGGATTCTGGTCTCAAAACACATTCAAAGCTAGACAATTTGTATCTGTGCCTAATGGTTTGTGGAAACATACATTAAATCTCCCAATAATTTAACATATTAGGAGAGGGAATAAGATCATCAGAATTTTGCTTGGTGTTTTTTGGTGTCATTTCTGACATTTGGATGGCCATGGAGACCATCAGGTTTATAAAATATAATGAGGACTTATACCCCTCTCAAGAATCAGATGATTAACAACTTCTGATCATCTGACTATCTGAACTGGTAAGGAATATATGAATGGTGATTTAAACTGGTCACAAAAGATTGCAATTGGAACAACTGTTTCATGCTCATCAAGGAAAGTAAGAGTACATGTTACAAAGTCTGTTTGGCCCCCTTTAATGTCAACACCATTGTGTAGCATTGCATAATCTCTACCCTTTGGGTAATCAACTTTGACAATTTTTCTAGACTGATCAATCCACAACCTCACGTTTGTCATTCGACGTGTTGCTTTTAACAGAATCTGTATGTTCTTATACTCCACTCCTTTAACAAATTTGTTTCTGTTATCTTCAAAGGCCAACGAATGTATGAAGTTCAGCTCTTTCTGTTGAGAATTTTGCAATGGGATGTGCTTGAAATCCCTAAGAGTAATATATTGCCCTCTCTCATTTGGGGCAATGTCCTTAAACTGCCACAGGTTCATAACAAAACATGCCCCATCACAACTTGGCACAGCAGTCCTTGATGTCAATTCGTTCAACACAAAACCAGTTTCTCGGTCTACCAACGTCCAAATAATTGAACATGGGGTCCATTCTATGCACAAACGATGCTCCAAACTGTTTCTTGCCGGGTCAATGTTCATAAGCTGTTGGCCCCCACGTGTATCATTATAGTTTGAAAAAACTCCTCCAGTAAAATGTCTCCCATCGAATGTGCCTATCTCTATGTCAATTTCCCTGTTCCCCTCAGTTGAATCATCGAAGTCATACGTAAAAAATCCAAAAACCAAGTAATTCCATCTTTCCCCCGTCAATGGTCCATGCACATCTACCTGATATTGTCCATAACCAAGGGGAAAAATCGTTTGAACCTCTGCAGAAGAAACGACTCCGGAGTTCCCTGTCACGTCTCTAACCCAAAGACGCAGGCTGCCATCTTCACCTAGCTCAACGTTCCTGAGATCAAATGTTGATGGTCCTGGGCCTACCTTTTCAGTGGGTGAGTGTTTTACTAGCCACTTTTGCTCACACCAAGAAAATGTCCTTGTCTTGCATTCGGTCGGATACTTGTAAACAACAGCCTCCGCCTCCATTCAATCACCAACTTCTGACCAAATCACCAAATGGTCCAAATGTATAATGTCAGATGTCAGCAGCCTTTGCCATGGCAACAGAGTGACTGCTATGTAAGGGACTATTCACAAGGGAGGACCAGCAAAAAATTAAGTTTGGGCCGTCTCCCAACCCTATCCATATTCATATATGTTTTCATATTTGATCCTTTGAAGGAGGGTTGCCCTTCAGCTAGCTGAATTTCAAGGAGCCTTTCGATAAATATAAAAAATAGGATGTTAGAAAGTTATCAATAAAAGTAAACTATAAAATCCTGGTTAAAATGCTCAAAGCACATTTATAAGAACCAAAATGATTAAATAAGAAGAAAGAAAGAAGAAAATCCTTACTGTAAATAGTTTTCTTAAAACTATACAGAGAGGAAGCCTGCTTAGACTCGGCTGAGAGACCATTCCGCAATTTGCAGCTCTATACGATAAACATCTCTGGCCATTTACTAACCTTTTTTATTGGTTATTGGTTACTTCAAATCTTTTCCCGTATTGCGAAGGCTGTAAGATGAGCATGAAGAATTGCGGGTAGAGAGGCTAATATCTGAAAGTGAAGTCAAATTGTCTGCATCCCTTCCTAGGACATCTCCCTATATCGCCCATATCACAGCAAAATCTATTCAGCCACATACGTGCAAACGTAATAGTTGATAATAAGAAAATGAAAATTTGCACATTGTAAACAAACATGTCTTTGTGGGGCACTCCTACACAACAAGGTTTCAAAAATGAAAACTACAATGGATATGTACGCAACATTTTGATCTTAACAATACAACACTTCAAATGAAGTTGTGACAGCATGTGACAAAGCTGTAACATTCATTACAGTAAAAGGTGCAACTGCAGCGATCAGGGTTAAATATATCTTTATGCAAGTGCATTGTATAGTTATACAGTAGTTGTACTCTCTACAACCATGCTACATATATTTCAATAAGGCACCTGGTCCAAGGCCTAGTAGTAGCAGTTTCTTCAGTTTAATTCTAAAAGTTTCTTAAAAGTTTCTTATTTTACTGACAAATATGTAATGAAAATGAACACAAAACATAAGCATATTGTCTTTTGTAGTGACCATAAGGCTTTTTGGCTTGTAAGCGCATAAAATACTGTAGTGGATAATTGTAGATCTATAGAGGAAAAATGCGTTTTCCGAAACTGTGAAAGACGGTACAGACATTTCTAAAGTTTCTTAGCTTTTTTATTGTAGTTCTACAAGTTTCTTAAAGTTTAGGGTATCTAGTACTAGGATTCTTATGAACCGATTTAAACCAACTCAGGCGCACAGGGTGACTTGTTAAGAAAAACGATACTTAATTTTCATTTCAGAGAAAAATACTCCTCCTTCGTATCCCTTTAACCCAATCCAAGTCATGTAAGATATATTCCTATCCGCGCTTGTTGGATAAATCGAATTCAAACTTGATTCTAAACAATTCTTATACCACCAAGCACCATGACATTCTTCTGCGCAGTGTTTGCTGCTAGCTTCATCATTATCTTTATCTTTTGTAGAAAATTTCATTCCGTTATGGTAATGAAGTGAGGGGCCCGAGTTTCCCGTAAATCCTTTGATTTTAAGCTTGTATCCTTTAGATTCATTTGATATTTCGAAAACGTTATATTTTGCGTGCTGCTCCAAATTTGGTGAAGTTATGTGCCTCAAGTCGATACGGAGAATCGCGCGTCTGTCCGGTCCCGCCAACTTCTCAAGCTTGTCAAAACCAAGCCAATAGTTTTCACTGAGATTTCCGAATCCGGACTTATAATCATTCCATCCACGATAGAAGTCTGTTGATGCACTCACACGTCGCTGGAACACCATCCAACCACCTCCATCAACTTCCATGTCACATCGCACCGCAAATAATGGCAGGTCCGGAGCATGGATAAAGTATACGTCAGTTTTCCTCTGTCCGCTTTCGTATGCCTCTTGACAGCTTTTGTAGGTTTTGTATGCTGTAAAGAGATCTCAGCAGTTTCATCAAAGACAAGACAACAAAAAATCACATTCCATCAAGAATGTCTGCAAATCCCTGCCGTAGACAAATACTCATATGATTGCAGAATTTATAAGATTTTATTGATAAGTAGGCTTTTTCATAAGTTCGCAAATAGTTGGTATTATTTCGCTCACAATTTAAATAGATATGTGGTAGCCAACTTAAGGACGTAGGTACACCTTTTCTGTTGACTTATATTTTATTGCTTCATTTATTAAAGAGGCATTGGCTAATATAGTACGTTTTTAGGTATATTAAGGGGTATTGAAGTAGAGAACTTTAGTGTAACGAGTGTGCAGACATACACTTTTCTTTACAAGAATAATTTTGTAAGAACACGAGCCTCACAATTCATGGAAAATTAAGAACAAATTAAGAACAAATTAAGAACAAATTAAGAACAAATTAAGAACAAATTAAGAACAAATTAAGAACAAGCTGAGGCTGAAGCATTGTCATAAAATGTATTTTTAACAACGATATATCCTCTTTCCAATGACACATTGGCATGAAATGTCCTTACCTCGTTAGTCTGGGGGAGAATTGACTGTTTTGTCACTTCTTTTCTTTGATTTTCTTAAATTTGTTGCCATTGGCGGAGAAACCAATGATGTCTTTGTACATTGTCTAATGTCTAAATTGCCTATACCCCAATAATTTAAGAACACATTAAGAACAATCCAGCCTCAACATTTTGGAAAAATTAACAACAGCCTGCCTGAACCTCAACTATACTGTGTTATTCAGTTAATGTTCCGCCCCACTTGACGTAGCAAATATTGAATGAAAACAAAAGCTACAGAGAACAGGGGACTTTGTTAAAAAGAGTGTTTGCAGCCAGCTACACTGCATGTTTTTATAAGAAACAGGTTTTATAAGAAACCTAGCATTAGACAAAATTTAAGAAACTTTTAGAACTACAAGGAAAGAGTTAAGAAACTTAAGAACTTTCTGTGTCATCTTTCATTGTTTCGGAAACCACTTTTTCCTCCACAGGTTTAACAAGTTTCCACCACAGAATGTTTATGTGCTAAACCTTGAATGTTTCGTATCGTAAGCCATGTGGGCACTACAAAAGACAATGTTTTCTGTTTTGCTTTCGTTATCACTGCAATTTTTTTCATTTACTTAAGAAACGTTTAGAACTAAAATGTGGCCAAAAATTAAGAAGCTTTTACTACTAGACCTTGAGCCAGGTTTCTTATAAAAAAAACCGTGTACTGTACGCCCAATAAAAACGCATTAACTAACATGCAAAAGCGCACTGAAGTACGTTTAATTTTATGAGAAAATCACTCCTCTGACCGAAGATGTTCCAGTGCACATATCCATTCATATAGAACATCAGTGCAAATGGTTAGTTCTATAATTCCCTTTGTCACAGCCACACAATGACTCTAAGATTCATCTCTTTGTGGAACATCAATGATGCTAGATGGTAAACCAAGGTGGACATAAGAAAGGCGCTTTTGTTTGCTTCGTAAAATGATCAACCAAATCCTTAAAAACCAGGCTCCACAATACATATGCAACCTCTTTCAAAGAAACTCTGATTGCATTCTCTGACACCTGAGAAATGCTGCAATGGATCTAAGGCTGCCAAGAAACACTTCCTTAAATGGTCAAAAATGTTTTTCCTACGAAAGAGCCAAATTAGAGAAGTCCCTTGAACATGAAGGTAAATGGGCACCTTCCCTTTCTTCTTTTTAAGCAAAAGCAAGTTATGCGTTTTTAAATTGAATTGTACAACGATTTTAAATAATTAATTCATATTTATCAAACTTTCTATTTTCTTTTCAATTGCGCGTATTTGAGTCGAGCTCTTGAAAAATGAGCATCATAGCTGAAGATGTATCGGAGATATGACAGTGAGCCTACACAGAAATCGAATGAGCCAGAAAGCTCTGACACAAGTGTTCGAATAATGTCATGATAAAAAATAGACTATACGCAGGAACGTACCAAAGAAGGGTGTGTGGGGATTGTGAGAACCCCACTTTTCGCTGAATTGTCAGTAATTCTTCGGTCTTTCGGTAAAAGTTGCAGAAACGATGGTACCATATCGGTAATTAGGTTGCGCTGTTCAAATCTCTCGGTAAAATGAAACGTAACATTGAAAGCAATTGCAATACATACCGGATGCGGTAACTTGACATTGGTATCCCGGGCAACTACAACTATCCGTACAAGTCATACCAGGGTCACAAGGTTTCTTATACTGGCAGTAATGACCAATCTAAAATGTAATGAAGAGACATCTTTGGATATACGTAACACAAATGTAACAAAGCAAAGCGATAATAGTGAAGACATTAGATTCTGAAGAAAGTCAAATACTACGTCCTTGTCCTCAAAACAAATGGGGTGTCAAGGGTCGATACAAGGACGGAAATCCATTGTGTAACAAATTTTAGGCATCCCCAGCAATTATCTCGTCTGTATTATAAGTTGGTTCTTAAAACTGTCCACCCTGCATCTTTATAGTTGTTATATCATTAATGAAAGGGTCATTTTGATCGGGGAGTTGAGATATGCAAGTTAGTTGAACTGCATTGAGCACATTGGCTACCACTTCATCCAATTATGTACAATTTTCTCGGGCCAGAAGATGATTTCCATGCATCAGCTCTTTATCGCGGGCATTAACAAACAGTGAGAAGTGGAATGCTCACTCTTGAAGAAAAGCATTTTGCATTTTGTGGCATTGCATACATAATGAGATGAAAAAGTAAGCGAAAAGGAAATGAGAAAATACGATTGCTTTCATTTTCTTCAAGTTCTTAACTGCAGCGGACCGCTCTTAAAATAGTCATGTGCAGTCAGTTGCCAAGTCATTTTCATATTTTTGTGAAGGAGTATCTGATGCCGAGATAATATTTAAGTTAAATCTTAACTCAGTATCAAATACTCCTTCGCAAGAAAAGTAAAATAAATTGGCAACTGACTGCATGTGACTATTGACAACATATATGAAGTATACGTGATAAAGAGAAGGAATGGACATTTCTATCCATAATTTACCCATAATGCACCACTGATGGTAAGAGACGACAATTTCAACAACGGTTTCCGTGAAATAGACTTGACCATACAAACAGAAGAATGGAAAAGGTATCTAATTCTACCTTTTCCCTGAATGGAGATTTCTCTCATCTCGTTTGGAAATTTGATGCTTTTTGCACCATCACACACCCTGCAAAATGATGCTACATAGATAATACTACGGGACAAATTACTAATTGATATTATAGGATATCAAAGGATATTATATTGATATTATACTCACATTTCTATCTGTGTAGTTTGTAGTCCTATAAACCCAACCAGCAGCTCCACTTAGCATAACATTATCAAAGTAATCCTCCGTGGATTTGCTATTCAGCTCACAATTTGCTCCAACGGAATTCCTTGTATTAACTGAATTGCATGGTCTGTTCTTGATACATTGATTTTCGCATTCATCTGCACTCATATTGAAAAATGTTGCAAAAACATGTCCGCTCAGTCGATGACCTGTTCTCACCACGCTAAAGTTGCCATAAGTTAGGCACGGTAGTCTTAGAATGTATCCATGGATACCGCTTGCACAGATCCTTCGATGAGTATTTGAAAAATATTTTGAAATTAGCGTCTTAAATATTTTAGGGTATAGTACGAATGCTTGCTAAAAGCTGAAACTACTGGGTCCAAATGAATTAATATAATATAATGCAATAATATGATGGTTCTGCGTCAAATACTTACCATGAAACATTATTAGGACAATGAAATACTAAAAATTCTATGGAAACAAATTTCCACAATATACACAATTCAAAATTTTAATAGAAACTGATATGATGATGATGATGATGATGATGATGATGATGATGATGATGATGATGATGATGATGATGATGATGATGATGATGATGATGATGATGATGATGATGATGATGATGATGATGACGACGACGACGACGATGATGACGATGATGATGCCCCACCTATGGTTGGAGACCTCCTCGTTGTGATAACCGGGCACAAAGACACACTGCTCTTAGCTTGATAGCGATTCATTTTGCAGAAATTCAGAATCGAGGCAAATGATGATGACCTGTGGCAAACTGTCCAACCAGGCCCCTTCAGTGAAAATCATGCTCAGCCGTTTCAGGCTGCATTTGCATCAGGTCCTTAAGTAGAACCCCAATTACTTGGCTACGTGTACCATCAAAAAGTACCTCACCAGAATGTATCTCAGTAATGATACAATTAAAAAAACTAAAAGGAAAATCATAGAAAGCTCAGATACACGACGTACAAAAAGTAGAAACATACGCGACGAAAAAAGCAGCGTAGAGAGCTGTGATCTTCATATTGACTTCACTTCTTTACAACCCATCGAATCTACTGTAACTCCAAAAACAAGTTACCAGCCATGCAATTTAATTATTAAAATAACGTAAATGGAGTATAGAAGGTGAGGAACAACAAAGAAATCCAAATATGGTACCATGAATAAATTTAATTCCTCAAGACCTTTCTCAATCACACCACCCTCAATATGGTATCATAATTTCATCTCTTTCACAAATGTTTTGGTAAACAAAGCGCCATATGTTCACTTGGGATTTGAGCTGTAACGCCCTTAGGATTTCCGATGGTAGCAATAGTAGAAATATAATAATTATTATTCTGTCAACAAGTATGAATATTGCTAATTGTACAGAGAAATGATTGATACAAAGAAGGAATATTTTCAAATCGAACTGCATACAACAGATATACAAAGTCAACTTCAATCAGAAAAGTAATTTTCTTTGTTTTGCCACCTTTGTTGATTGAATAGCAATACTAATTACGGTATACGTCATAGTATGAAGTGCATGATGGGAGTCCATTTGTCCATATTTCACTAATTGTCGAAACATCAGTGAGATGTTTACAAAATCCCACCTAAGAAAAATTCGTTGAGGCATTGAAAGCATGAGCTCATCTCCAGGATGAGAACGATGATCCCTTCCTGAAATGTAAAGGACAAATGCCTCAAGCAATTTGAAATATTGCATTAAAAGTGATTGTGAAATTCTTACTCCAAAGAGAAAATGAAATGTAAACAAAGAAAATATGACAAAAAGATAGAGCAAATGATATATGAAGATAGACAAAATGAAAAATAAAGATACAAAAGATGAAACATAAAGTTAAAGAAAATGAAAAATACAGATAGAGAAAATAAAATGTATACATAAAGAATATGAAACATAAAGATAGAGAATATGAAAAATACAGATAGGCAGTATAGAATCCATAATGAACAGAAAATGTGCTGATTCCTGGAATAATAACAATGCATGGGAATGGGATACTTAGCTTTGTATATAGAACAAATATCAACTGATGAGCAGAATGGGGGTCTTTTCATGCATCAATGATCAAAAGAGCCTTAGGGTACTACACACATTCTTAAGACAAAAAACCTCTTCTACGAGCTTCGACAAGAAAAAACAAAGAAACATTTTAAGTGAGATCATGGGGAGATGAGGTAACCAAGTAAAAATCTCACAAAATTTCTTCGATCAGAGGTCTTTCTGATGGCTGCACGTTTGGTTGTACAAGACTTCGCTTTCATATCATAGGACAGAAGATGACTTTGAAACTTACGGAGAACTAGATTGTCCAAACACGGTCCCAGTTTGACCATACGCACTGCCTTGTTGGGCAATACTTCCAAATCCCATTTGGTTCTGACTTGCACTCATGCCACCAAACGCCGAGCCTCCTGCTTGAGAGCTTAGATCACCAAACGATGGGCCAGCTTGTTGGGCAAGAGCGCCAAACCCAGTTGGTTGTCCAAAAGTACTTGTGCTAGAGCCAAAAGTTGGTCCAGAAGATACACTACTGCCAAAAGGTGATGTTGACCCAAATGCAGGAGAACCACCAAACGATGGTGTATTACCAAATGCAGGAGCTCCACCAAATGTCGCACCACCTCCAAATGAAGCACTTCCTAGTGAAACAAAATATGATTTTAAACACAATGGTGTACAAGAAGCTATCATATTGAAGACTCTGAACTCGGATTGGGTATCCCTCTGATTGGGTATCCCTCTGATTGGGTATCCCTCTGATTGGGTATCCCTCTGATTGGGTATCCTTCTGATTGGATATTACTCTAATTGGATACCGTTCTGAGTGGGCAATGCTCTAAAAAGAGTATCCCGATTAACATGGCATACCAATAATGAGGCGATCACGACGTCAAGAAACTAGCTGAATATAACCATCTCGTGAATTGTTTATCAAATTCCATGCAATAATATACAGAGTACATGTTTTGAATGGCCTACGCACTTTCAAACTGAGCTCGTGATTCATTGAACATAAGAGTCCAAAATTCATTTAATTGCACAAAGTTAAGTGGCCAGCTAGCAACTATCTCTATGATTCGTAGGAAATCATTTTGATAAAAATGCATCTCAATAAAAATATTATTCTAAAAGTAATGGGCGCACCTGTCGCATTTGAGCCAAAAGCAGATTGTGGTGATGGTGAGCCGCCCATGAAACCTGTTCCAAAGCCTAGAAAATATGATCGAATGTTTACTAGTAGCCTCTGAAATACTTCAGATGTCGAATACACCGATGGAGATCTTAATCAAAATTATAATATAATACAATACAATATAATATAATATAATATAATATAATATAATATACTATATTATAATATAATATAATTTATATACAATTTATATTATATGTTTATATAATTTATATGTTTTGTATACAATTTATTGCTATATATTGTATTGTATTCTATTGTATCATATTGGATATATGTATATATATATATATATATATATATATATATATATATATATATATATATATATATATATATATATATATATATATATATATATATATATATATATATATATATATATATATATACAATATGATACAATATGATACAATAGAATACAATACAATATATAGCAATAAATTGTATTGTCATAATAATACAAAGTGCAACATGCAATTGGATTAAATCAAACTTACCTTTAGAAAAAGAGCCTTTCGTTGCCTGAGATGGTGTTTGAGAGGACTATTTACAAAATAAAAACAATTAATATGTAAAAATTTAAATAAAATACTTATCTTGTACCAACATAACGATCTATACAATTCTCTAGAAAATACGAGGTTGCAGTTCTGTTAAGAACAGAATACTACAAAAATAGAGAATAGATAATATACACTAAGTACATTGAATAAGACTATTAACGGATTGGTGCTAAATTTCTTTCAATAAATAATTTGATTCATATCACATTTGTTCGTAAATCAGAACAAGGTCTAGCCTCGATGATATAAACTTTAAACAATGGATCCGCGCTAAGGAGAAAAGAGTTTTCTCTTCAAAACCATTGGCACTATTAAATTTACTTACAGCAAATGGGCTTCCAGATGATGGAGAACCAAACAAACTACTAGAGCCTAAAATGGAAGATTCTCACACATAATGTGAAAACATTTTACGATAGAAATGGTGATAAGAATTGCGATATGATCAGTTAAAATTCCAGAGCTGTTACGATACGCGCAATCAAGAACATAAATGGTATCGCTGTATAGAATTTAAATATTTCGAGGGAATGCGCACTCAGGAAAGGAATCAATATATACAACTTAAGTTGTAATGAGGTGGGGGCTGCTTCACAAGAAATAAAATGACTTCAGATTTGATCTGCTACGTTGATTCAATTAGCATTTGAGACCTACCCAAATGAGGTTGCAATCTATGGATACAGTAACATTCTTCTGAATGAAAGGAACATGCTCTAAAAACTGACAAGATCACAGTTTGCATGCTCCAGGCCTTTGAATGAGACGCACGCGGTCGCGAACGAGCACGCGGTCGCGGACGAGCGCGTAGGCACTCGCCCAGTTTAATTTATGCGCTAAATTTGTCGCTTGCCCCAGTCATATTACAAATGTCTACCGGTACTAAAGAAAGCTCTTATAATTGAACATTTAGCGCGCGCAAACGATCTCACGCGCGCGATTGGCAGCGTGCGTCTAATTTATTCATTGAAAGACCTGATGTTCAATACAACTCACAAGTATACAGTTTGCAGGTTATAACAATAATAAAGCGAACTTCTATACAGGATGAAAACTTCAACAATTGATTGCTGCTAATATTGTTTGTTCTGTAGAAATTTAAGGTACTTAAAAAGAAAGTAAAAAGTAATAAAAATTTACAATTACACGAATATAGTTGTCTATAAGATGTTATGTTATGTTACGCATAAAAATTGTTTATAGTTTTCCTATGTAAGTGCATTGTCAGACATCCTTGCAAAACGTGGTAGTTCATTAAAAATCTATGTACCCATGTAGAAGAAGCCTTTCCTTGCATATTCGATAATATGTTAAACTCAGCGCATGTGTTGGAATCACTTTAACAAAAACTCAACCAACATTATTTTCTATACTATAAGAAAACAAGACATATGAATTGGAGATGGTCTTTGCCTACCGCCTGCAGTAGATGAAGTAGTTGGTATAGAACCAAACGGATTTTTGCTTGGATCATTCGTCGGCTTGCCACCAAGGCCAAATCCACCGAAGCCCATACCTTAAAAGAAAAAGTTGCAAGATAAAAGGATATTAAAGGAGTTGCGATGTTTCGATCTGATCCTGACATCATATTAAGCTAAATAAGAATACAAGTTGCATGTATGCATAGCAAAGTAAGCGTGTTTGGAAAAATGTCAGAAAGATGATAAAATAATAGACTGGCAGAGACTGCACTACTCTAAAGTGTAATAAGAACGATAGAATAAATGAGAAATGAAAAAGGTTGGTAAAACTGTCATTGGTAGAGGTGGGCTGGAGCAAATAGAACATTTGCTGATCACAGAACGGAAATCAAAGAGAAAATCGATATGACAATAAATTCTTTTAAGTTCGGTTTGTACACAAAATAGCTCTAAAACTTGAACTAGTATGAATAGCAACATTGATACGAGTAGAAACAACGTCATCCTAATGATAATAAGCATATGGCATAAGCAACAAACAAGTTCAGCGACTAAAGCTGCAATCCTGCCAAACAGCTGTTAGGGTAACAGAGCGAATTGGGTGCAACCAGCTCAATCACTTCTTATAAACAATTCGCTGGTGGTCCACAGGGTCAGTCCAGGCCCCATAAGGGACGTAACAGGAAGAAGATGGTGGTGATGGTGATAATGATGATGATGATGATGATGGAAATTAGGAGAAAGCATCAACGGATGATGAGCAGACAATTTCTTATTCATCTTCAACTCTACAGCTTCCATCACAATAGCCTACTCTAGGGAAAAGCAAGCGAGAGACATGGAAACAATCAACTTTGATAGTACAAAAGGCCATAAAAGATCGTAAACCAAAATTGAGTAATTCAGCTCCATTCTCAAGGACCTTATACAGCATTAACAACATCTTAAGAATCATATACTATGGCTACAAAATTCAACAGCTTATACCTGCAGAAGTGGAGGATGTTTGCTGAGATCCAAAGGGAGTTGAAGCTTGCCCAAATACTGGTTGGCTAGTGCTTGCAGTCCTAAATATTCCACCACTTGTGGTAGATGTTTTAAAGCCAAACAAACCACCATTGTTTTGACTAGCAGCTGGCGTACTGAACAAGCCAGAAGGCTTTGCATCAGTTGGTTGAGTTCCGAATACAGTGCTTGTTTGCTGTTGTCCAAAAAGTGTTGGAGCACTTGAAACTGTTTGACCGAAAAGACCTGACGATGTTGTGGTTGTCTGAGCGCCAAATAATGAGGCTGATGAGGTAGAGGCTGCTCCAAAAATACCAGATGAAGCGGTTTTGGCTTGTGTTGAAACGCTGAACAGCGATGGCGCTCCAGTCGATGCTCCTCCAAACAAACCAGAAGAGCCTGCTGATGAACTGCTCCCAAAACCGGCGGACGTCTCAATGGCGGATGAAGGAACGCCAAAAACAGACGATTTTGTTGAAGCAGAAGATGTTGTAAATATATTTGAAGAAGTTTGACTTGCATTTGATCCAAATATAGAAGATTGACCACCAAACATAGAAGTTGTTGTATCAACATTTGAATTGTTTAAAGAAGAACTGCTTTCTGATGTCTTTGTGGCAAAAGCACTACCGAAAGCAGTAACAGACACGGCTGGTTTGTTTGTAGAAAATGAAGAAATGGTGGCAGTGTTTGCTCCGCCAAACAGAGAAGTGGATACACCTGAAACTCTGCTTTCAAAAGCTGGAATAGCTGGTGAGGAAGTGGTGGTTTGTACACCAGGAAGTGATGCAATGGAAGCGCCAGTAGTAACATGCGAAGTAGAGGTGCCATCTACAATCTTTGAACTGACAGAAGGCAATGGCGCTTCAAGTGAAGTTACTGTGCCAGTGTGGAAGAACTCTGATGATCCGATCAGCTTTGTGACACTTTGTGTTGATGGGAAAGTTGATTTGATAGATAATTCAGCGTTGCTACTAGACTGAGACGAAATTGTGCCAGACACTGTTTGTCCCAGTGGACCTTGATTCGGTAAGGAGGGCTTCACAGTTGTGGTTATTGTAGTAGTAACTGAGCCACCAAATAATGGCGTTGTTTTTGGTGCAAAGCTAAAAAGGTTCGCAGAATTTTCTGATGATTTTGTGGTCAATCCTGAAGCAAACTCAGCTGGGGTGCCATAAAGAGAAGTGCTGGTCGTCTTTGCTACAGTCAAAGTTGAAATTTCCTGTGCATCTATATCTTGGGAGCGCTCTGTAACAAAACTGAAAGGCTGCGTAGCTAACAGCGATGAAGTTTCTTCTTTATTTACAGAACTAGCAATGCTAAATGTAGTAGGAGGAGACTTGCTTGACAAAAATTGTGAATCAGTCTTGGGTACTTCTTTTGATATTACGTCTATAGATTGTTGCTCTGCATTTGTTTGATCAACAGTCGCTAAGCTTGGAGAAAACTGGAAACCAGAAATTCCAGGCTGTGTGGGTACTTTCTGACTGGTAGTAGTTGGAGATGTTTTAGGCTTTGCAAATATAGAAGGGCCGGAAAAGACGGGGAAAGTAGTGGACAAGGAGCTTGAACTTGAAGGAATCTCATCACTGGATGGGACTGTGGCATTTCCAAACACTGCTGTCGTACCTAGTTGCTTTGTAAAAGAGCTTTGTTTATTCTGAACAGTTGAAGAGGAGCTTGTAGCTACTTTTTCCTCAGAGAATAAGGACTTAGCTGAGCCTGGCATTGAATTAATATTGCTGCTAGTAGCAAATGATTCCTTTTTCAAATTATCTTGATCTGATACCATTTCTTCTTTCTTCAATCCAAAAGCACCTATATTAGAAGGTACTTGACTGTTTGTAGTAGTAATTACATTCAACTGGCCAATTGTCTTATCACTGCCCTTGGAGGAACTGAGGCTACCAAATGAAAATAATGGAACAGATGATGGAACACTTGTAGCAACTTGCTGAAACACAAATCCGGACTGGCCTTTTGGCTTTTCTTCCATCGGCCTATTTTTCATTCCAAATGTCAGGGGTAACTCTGTCTTGGGAGCAGCAGTCCCTGATGTTGGCGGAAGTTGTTGCTGCCATAGCAGAAAGAAGAAGTTAAGAAGAATGTCTTGATTAGCCCGTTTTGATTGAATACAGTTGATAAATTATGATTAATACATTTATATCTAAATCACAAAATGCTTTGATAACAAGACAAAACATATAATGCAAACAGAAATATCTAAGGACAATAGTACCTTTTCGTCTACTCCTACAGAGCTCTCTCCTTTTGCGGGACGATCTTTTTCAATCGATGATTCATCCAAAGTCTAGGTAAAATGTAATTAATCAGATATAAGGACAAAGATGCACTGAAATACAGAAATCCACACAGACGCACACAGACGCACGCATGCACGCACGCACGCACGCACGCACGCACGCACGCACGCACGCGCACACATACACACACCCACGCACCCACAGAGAAAAACACTCTAACCTCGGTAAAAGCAGTTGGGGAAACTTCACATTCTAGGCCACAACAATACATAAAAATTTTCCCCATTCGTATACGACATTGCAAAGAGTGTTGCTAATTCATCATAAGGAGCACGAGACTAACCTCTAATTTCAAATGAGCTGTCGGAGTATCAGACGGACTTCCAAACGTATATCTCGAAGACTGATTGACAGCCGGAGTGGATGCTGCCCTTGGATTTATCATCATTGAATGATCTATGAAACATGCGCAAACATAAAAACCAGTCTCTTATGAATAATAAATGGTGCCACAGATTGCTGGTATTTTAATGAAAGTATGCGTTAAACAATAATACTATTTCAAGAGATCTCCCGGTCAACGAAAAGCAAGGGAAAAGTGATATAACTCAATTGAGATGTCGTGGCGAAGACCCTCTAGCGTGTTCGCGCTGATACCTGGCCTTCTGGTTCAATGCATAAATTCCAACAAATCAAATTTGTTATTCATGATTCCACTGCCTTTTCTTCAACGGTTCTGTTCCTCAAATCAATATCATCAGATCAAAGGCATGTTAAGCCAAATGTGGAACAAAAACAAGGCCTAAAAGTGTGGTCAATATAAAATATCCAGAACAAAAAAGCTATAGCACTATTATTTGATTTAAACCTATGACATCATTTGTTATTAAAGCTCGATATTTCATAAGCTACATGTGTAAATTTAACGTACAGAATGATTTGTAAATAAGCGATTGAACGATTTTTAATGAAAAATTTGTTATACGGAATACCTCTATAAGTTGACTTAGCGATCGGTGTTGTCAATCTCTTCTTTACGATTGCATCCAACTGAGATTTTTTCATAGGTGATAGACGCACTGAAAATTCAACCAAATCATTATGTCATCGTTACAGCTGGCCACTATGCAAGAGGAAACTTCATCAATTCTCAAACTTAGAAAGTGGGTGTCAAAATACCTTCATACTTTAGGTCGGTAAATTCTAAGGTAGGTTTTGGTACACTTTGGACATATTTCTATCTGCGGTAAGTAGGAGTAAAAGCTGAAACTACTTGGTGGCAAAGACATTGTAAAGTGCAGTAAAAAAACCTTCCATCATCTATCTGTAAATACAAACTTGTCGTAGTTTTCTTTATTTCAGTATATTATACCAAAAAGTTAAAGTTACCAAAAACAAAAGGGTTCCAGGAAGTAGAATAAAATACCAGTTGAATCTGGTCGTACAGCATTAACCCTTAGTCTGTACAAATCTCATTATTTAAACTAATCGTTGCCAAATGTTCATTGAAAACTGCTTGAAAATAAACTCCCGTAATTTGACTAAAATCATGATGCAATAATTCTAAGATTGCAAATCTTCTTACAACAGGGTTTCAATGCTGCATGAAAATGCAAAAAGGCATGTGGGAAGCACTCTTTTCGTCAGACACTCGTCAGAGTATGAAATGTCGGATGGTGAGGACACTGTTTAGACATTTCCATGTACCAATTGCTCAAAGTTCTATGATCTGACAAGTGACGGACGTAAAAAAGGACATTTAATATCATGATCGCTTCGCACTTTTGTGCAGTTTATAAGAATATAGTTGGCAGTATGCGAGAAAAAATGTAAAAAAACTTTGAAAAGTATCTTTATAAAAAGTGCTGCACCTACATTTTCCATCTGCAATTTTCGTAGATTTCGAGTTGAAAGATAAACGCTCTTCACTTTCATTTAGTCTTGAATCCCTGTGAGGAACAGAATTTTATTCATTTGATAATAAAATGAGCAACGAGGGTTCATAATGTAATCCAGTGGGACATCACACACACAAAATACATTGACACTTGGTAATGAGTTTAACAAGTAAAATCACAGTGCTTATAGCATAGTGGACAAATCTTGATTGGCTGTTAGCGGCATTCTGGCCTTCTGATTGGTCAATAAGGCAGAAGATTCCCCAATTGGGGATTTGGGGATCGCGCTAACAGCCAATCAAGATTTGTCCACTATGCTAGTGCTTATTCCTACAATTGATGCTATCGATCATTTATGGTCGAGAGATTGACTACAGTTCATAGCTCCAACGTGATTTCTCTAAACGAAAAAGCCAAGGAAGATACCTCAAAAAGGATTTCCTAAAGCTAAACTGGTGTGTGATTAGGTCTTCATCTGTTGCTTTCAATGAAATTGATTCAATCTTCCTTGCCTAGAAATATCCGAAGGCATATATATATATATATATATATATATATATATATATATATATATATATATATATATATATATATATATATATATATATATATATATATATATATATATATATATATATTTATATATATATGATCTTATATTTATTCTTTACAAGCGAATCGGGCACGAAGCATGTAAGCGTATGCTTAAAGGCAGGCACTGTATACCAATGCAAAATATATTAAACAGAAAAACGACAAAAAGACAAGACAGAAGGAAAAAAGAAAGACACACAGAAAACGAAAGAAAATAAAAGAAGACGAGAACAAAGGAGAAAAAGAAACATTAAGGTAGAAAGATAAAAAGATAAGGTCTGTTTTGCATACGAAAATTATCAGGCATGTACAAAAGAGCTTTGGGAGTTTTGATGGAGCTGCAGTTTGCAATATTTGACTATTGACAAAGCATGAAGGAATCATGGCACAACACAACCAGTTCACTGCTCAATAACTTAACCAACTGATATCATGTAATAATAACAATGTAAAAGCGCAGAATTTCATATGCATTTCGTATCCATTGTGAATTCTGGTGAGAGATACTTACCAAATTATCAATAATCTTGTCGATTGATTCTGTCGTTATGTAGATATTATGAACATTGTTTGATTTGAGTCTAAAATAGGAGTCAAGGAAAATAACTTTATTGTTTCATTCACACATCTAATTCCAATGATATTAACTTAATTCCATCATCAACTTTCCTGCCATTCTAAAAATTCCGTGACATAACACGATTGACCAAGGTCGACTACTCTCAGAACCTTGTTGCTCAGATCTGATTCAGACTCGAAACAGACAGATACTAAAGGTTTTAGCATAGCTTCTTGATATCCATTTATCGCGATATGCATTATCTATCTACGTACCTTCTTGAAGCACTGGCTTTGGTTTGCTCCATCTCAATGTCCAATGATTCGTTGGCATCACTAAAAAGTCGACAAAAAGGTGCTCAGCTATCTATGAAGACTAAGGCATCTGAATAAATTACTTTTAAAATGCTAACATCAAGGGTCTACTTAGCATATGAAAAAGTAACAAACGAAAAAAGGTCCCTTGTAATCATGCTTTGAATTTTAACATTGACTCGAAACAATAATTAGATTCTCCGAGATGCTGTAATATCTAAATCACTGGATAGGATAGTGACGTCTACATTGCTAGATCAAGGCCAATCAATCAATCACTCACAAATCCACTCAACTGCTCCTCAGAATGGTTTTGCATAATAACAAATATTCTCTTTCTCAAATCGAGGTGAAATAAAACCACTACTCTGTATCTTACATTAGCGTATTTCCAAGCTCATAACCGTCCACAAAATATCATATGTGACGTCAGAATTGGGTCTTACGTAAGTTAAGCTAACTTGGCCAATCTCAGATTGTCCTAACCTTACAGTTTAGCCATATTGTTCAAAACCTTTGCCGGTCTAATCTATCAAATTCCATCAGGCTGTTCTCAATCCTAGATGGTCTCAACCTCATAGTTTACTAAATCTCTTCATCCCATACCTAATGAGAGCGGACAAATAATTAATTTGACTTCTGAGTTCTTTCTGTTGTCTTGACGCTACTGGATCCAATGCTCTAACCTACGGACAAGCAAAGACATTTAGGCCACAAATATGCCGGATCCTCCCAAATTTGCAGAATTCATTCCAATTTTTCTCCATAAACTACGTAATGATACCCAATGTATAAAAATCTGGCTCAACCTGGCTTCCATAAGGCCATACGGTGCAGTAAAGTGCCGCAAGATGCCGTAAGGTGCCGCAAGATGCCGTAAGGTGCCGCAAGATGCCGTAAGGTGCCGTAAGATACCGTGAGATGCCGTACGGCTGCCTGCAAGTCATTTGTCATTCACCATCCACCATCCTCTCAAATCACAGGGAATCAGTTGTTCATGGATCGCTTATATACGATTCAGCCGCAGTCGTTTGAAGTGTTGTTAAACTAATGTTGAGCAACTATAGCTATTGGGGGGGGGGGGGAGCTGAACATGTTCAACAACTTTCCCCAAAACGTATAGCAGTAAGAATGAACTTGAAACAGCAAACTGATCAAGTAGTTTGAAGTTCAAATAACAAATGTCATACTTTAAGGATATTTCTGTAAAGTGGGTCGTTCACACTATCATGATGAATCCTGAAAACAAAATACATAGAAAACTTCAGAGTAAACTCATTTTTAAGACAATAAATATGCCTTGTAGGCCATTTGTCCCTAAGAATGTTGCCCCCTGTCTGTACACTGATAAAAGAAATACTATATTCACTGCCGACTGGACAAATATGCGTTCAAACTCTGGCCTCATTGACAAACAATCCTGTTCTGTATTCAACAAAATGGTTAAAATCAGTAAAAACAAGTTGGGTTACCTTGCTTGCTCGAAATTATCAAAACATTTCATCATTCTGCTTTTAAGTTGAGAACATTCACTCTGGTGTTCCTAGGAATGCGCAAAATGAAAATCTGAAGATTACAAGGCTCCGCTTATGCACTGTGACGATACACAAGTGCTTAAAAACTTAGTTAAACATTCCTTATCATTCCGTACTTCTAAATGTCTTCAACTATATTAGAAGGCTTGTATATAGTTAACAATGAATATATTGTTAGCTATTTTGAAAACAACTGAATAAAAACAGAAGTGCGCTGTAAAATATTACCAGTAATATTCAAACATATAAAATAATAAAACAAAAATAAAACATGGAAAATAATAAAAAAAAGAAAAAAAATAATAAAACATAAAACATAAAACATGGATTTTAGTAATATAAAACATGGATACGGGAGAGGGAGGTTGGACAACTACAAGGAGATACTGCTCAATGAAGATCGCTCAATGTGGCAAGTCTGCGTCAACAGACTGCAGAAATGTAATAAACGAATGAAATTAAGAAGTGCTAATTTACGTTGTGGTCCTGCATGTAAAACAAATGCGAGAAATAGATTGGGATTATGCACATCAAACGAATGCAAACGGTTACGTAAGGCCAATTCGAAATTTCTAGATAAGAACAAGGATGCCTAAATAAACGGCAAGCAATTCACATTGTCGATCTCAAGAGAGATTAGCCTATTTCCAACAAGATATATCCGACTAAACAATGACATCCACCATTGTTATACACCCCATGAATATCGATTGTCAAAGAAGCAGATTCCTTGTGCATTCCCCAACATATCTACTAGAAACCTAAACAGAAAATTTACCCACAAAGATAAATCTCTCCAGCTATGTGATGATACAATAAAAATTTTCTGTCTTCCTTATTTAGGACGCCTTAGTTTCCGAATTCGGAACAATATAGCTAAAGTCATCAAGACTCATTAAATCAAAATTTACGCACAAATGGCACTTTATAATGTGCTAATAATACCGGACATACTAAAGAACACTTGACTAGTAATTTGGCTTGGCCAATAATAGGCGCCCATTCACTCCTAATCCAAGGGATGACTTCCTCTATCTGCGCAAAAAGCCGGGTTTTGAGCCTTTACACAGGCAGCCAAAAAAATTAAATGAAAAGACGACTATGCCTATTGAACAATAAGATATTTGTTAAAGGTTGGAATCGCAGAATACTTTAGCATTTGAGTCGCTATACATAATAGATGAATAATGACTCTCAGTATTGGTTGTTGTCCTGATATTTATTACTAAAAGTGCACAGCTACTTAAAATACATAAGTTGCACCTACATAAGAGTGTGCATCCTTACGTCATCCATAAGAACCATTAAAATCTTTAAACAGTGACGCTGCGAAGGAGATGCAATGATTACCGTTTGACAGTCCTGAAATTCTTGTAGTTTTCTGCTGTATTTTAAAGTATTAGCCTGCAATGCAGTCATTTCTTCATCGGTTCCAATGCTCTTGACGATGTCTTTACAGTGAGACATTTCCTTCTTGAAATTTAAGAGTTCCTTTGCGAATGAACTTATCTGTGTAGGCAGAGAATGCATCATAACAGGCAATTTTAATACAAATGAAGATTTACCTCGATAGGCTTGCATTAAAGAATAAATGATTTTCAAGAAATCTCGTAAAAATTTATAATTTTTCAAAAATGTAGTTTATTCACAATAACTTTCAGAACTAGAGGATAATAGTCATGACAAGCCACATGGTAGATAAATTAGAAAAAGATAGCCATTTGTAGATCTTTCATGTCATTTCATCGACACATCCAAGACAAACCAGTTCAATATTAAGACTTAATCAATTTTTACAAGACAAACGAGTTAAGACATAATCAATTATTTACCACGACATATTCAAGAACGTTTCGGGACGAGCTTGTCCCATCCTCAGCTATAGAGTGGGACCACATAAATACACTTGTCATGATAGTTGTGAAGAGTTTTTGTAAATATGTTTTATTTTCATTACTTAATTATCAATAGCTGATGATGGGACAAGCTCCACTCTATAGCTGAAGATGGGACAAGCTAGTCCCGAAACGTTCTTGAATATGTCGTGGTAAATAATTGATTATGTCTTAACTCGTTTGTCATGTAAAAATTGATTAAGTCTTAATATTGAACTGGTTTGTCTTGGATGTGTCGATGAAATGAAATGAAAGATCTATAAATGGCTATCTTTTTCTAATTTATCTACCATGTGGCTCGTCGTGACTATTATCCTCAAATTCATAATAAAGCTGCGTTTTCCATCTGATGTCTCAACTTTCAGAACTGAACAAACCTCTTCATTAATACTGTTCATAATGTCGGACCCAAGTTCCTTTGACATGCTCTCGATCTAAAATGAAAAGACTGAGTCAATCAAAATTGCATCCTTCAAAAACATTACTTAAAGTCAAATGAGTATGATTTGGTCCATAATAAAATCAAATCAAATCAAAAGAAATCCTACTAAATCAAATCAAATCAAATTAAACCAAGAGAAATCCTATTAAATCAAATCAGATCAAATAGAATTTAATCCAGTCAAACTAAATGAAATTCAATCAAACCAAATCCACTTAAATCATGTATCGTTTAAAATATACAAGAAGAACATACCAACAAATTACCAAAAAGCTATATGTATCTGTTATAATAACTGAATATTCAAATGTTGTAACTGTATTTGAAAAATGACTCAAAAATGAAAACTCTCTCTCTCTCTCTCTCTATATATATATATATATATATATATATATATATATATATATATATATATATATATATATATATATATATGTATGTATGTATGTATGTATGTATGTATATATATTGAACTATCACTTCAATAATCTCTGTAATCTGACTAAACAGGGATACGACTCTAACGGTTACTGCAACCGCAGCCGATCTCCAACTGATCAATATGATTATAATTGGAAATTCTCATCACAGCATCTACGCCTACTATCATCTACTTCTAACATGAATAACTAACAGGAATGACCGACCGACCATTCATGTTAAAAGATGTTACGTAAAATGATATTGATCCTTAATTCAACTAAACAATAATGCTGGCAAGCATTTATTTGAAATTATATGAACTAAATATTAAATGAAAAATAGTACCTTTGAAATGTTCTTAACTGTAGGTAACTTCTTAGTGCCTTCGTTTGACTTGGGTTTTAATTGCTTCTGTGACT
Organism: Mastigias papua; assembly: GCA_964019165.1. Taxonomy (NCBI): domain Eukaryota; kingdom Metazoa; phylum Cnidaria; class Scyphozoa; order Rhizostomeae; family Mastigiidae; genus Mastigias; species Mastigias papua. The sequence continues at coordinate 1,446,577 of OZ025273.1, read as the reverse complement.
CTTCCTGAGGAGTTCTCTGCTTCACACTTTCTTGAGGTGGTTTGGGGGCTCCCATTTGTTGGAGCAATCTACTCTCGGGTGGAACTCTACCAGCCGGAACTCTCTGTTGCGTTGCTACGAAAAGTGGTTATTATTGCATCAGTCCTTGTAGGAAAGTAGCATTAATACACAGGTAGGGAGTAGAATGAACAGTAGGTCAATAACTTTGCAATGTCTGTGATTCAGAACCTCAATGTTCTGAGCATGTCATGAGTTTGTGTGGGAGATGAACGAGCACAAGATGTTGATAATTGAAATAAAAAGACAACATTTCTTTAGTCAGGTGGATAATAATAACAAGTCGTGCAGTATATACTGAGAAGTCGTGTGGCACAAACTAACATCAAATTCATATTCAGCAATAGACTTTTATATTTTTTAATGGAAAAGTTGCAAAGCAATTGCTTGATAACAAAATTTAAGTTTATTGATGGGTGAATATATTCAAAATGAATAAGACAGAAATAAATAACAAAGAAACTGAAATTCATTATTGACTTTTGACCATCTTATCAGCTCTTTTCTAAATTCATTTTACAACTAAATTAATAGTTTATCTCCTTCACCTATTCAAGCACCTTACACCTGGAATGAACGAGGTTTTATGTGCATTATGGGTAGCAATAAATTCCTTACTTTCAGTCGCCTTCTTTTCTTCTGGAACTTGGCTTTGGAATGAACTATTCGCGTCGTTTCTATTAAATGTTGTTGCAACTCCTCTTGATCCAGGCTCTGCACTCGAGCCAGGTGCCACAACCGACCCAGTACGTACTGAACTGGTCTTTGGGGTTCCTGCTCGCTGCAACTGTGACGCAATGTTGACTCCAGTCTGTGACTGGCTTACTGGTTGTTGAGGGATTGCAAATGTTGAAGTCAATGAAGCTGACTGAGCACCTTTTACTATTGATGGCTGCGAGGCAGTTGAAACTACAGCTGAACCACCAAAAAGGGAATTGGCTTGCCCGCTCGGAGGAGCAAACAAACTGGACTTTGAACTGAAGTCAAATGCCTTTGATGATGCAAAGGAATCTAAATTTGCAGCATCTTCTTTTGCACTCGTTGCATCTGCTTCTTTAGCTCCATTGCCAAATAGGGGGGTCGGCTCTTTAGCAACATTCCCAAATAGGGGGGCCGGCTTGCTTTGAGAGGCTATAAATGATAGACAATGAAATACAAAGGCCTCTGCAGATTAACTGGCAAAACACAAGAGGAAATGTTTCCTAAGTTGGTGAGAGTAGTATTCAAATGTAAAGATATAATCAACATGAATTTAGCAAATGATTAATGCGCAGCATTCTATGAAATCAGAGTTCATACATATCCTGCCAGACTTTTTCAGACTAATTTCTTGAAAATGAAGGTATTTTTCCTGACTACACATCACAAGTAATCAATATTTCTCTAACTAACCGATCCTGATGGGTTTCAAATCATGCGACTGGCCCATCATTTACCAAATGGGTAAGAAAAGGAGGCTCTCTGGTCAATTACTTTCTCAAACAGGAGCAAAAAATATCAAAAACTGTGTAAAGTGTAGTTTTGTCGATTGGACATCAAATAATTCATCTGCATGGATAACAAATATTCTTGACTTTTTCCTGACTTTCTTCAAGTTTCAATCAAATGCCCTGACTTATCCTGACTTTTCCTGACTGTCCTTAAAAACACAGTTTTTCCTGATTTTTTCTGACGATATGAAATCTGTGAAACAGAATCCTAGAATGTTGATTCTAATCAGATACTTAATGTGATGATATTCAGACATAAAATACGCTGCGACAATAAAAACAAGTAAATATTTATAGGAGTAAACAATATTTCAATCTATATTTTGGTAGTTTCATACCTTAAGTAAGTTAAGTAAAACCATATTTATTATATATTATATTATACACATAAACACTTATATTAGTTAATCCTCAAAATTTTCGCTGCCCTTCGGCAACCTCCTCAGAAAAGCACTAAAAGAAAATATACATAAAATTTTCATACAGAAAAGCACTAAAAGAAGTAGGTCTAAACATCCGTGTTATTGAATATCTCAATCATTGTGGATTTAAATTTCAGAGATAAGTCGAAACCAAACCTTGACTTGACGCCGGGGTGAAAATTGTTGAAGTTTTCAATGTGTTTGTTGGTGCAAACGAGGTTTCGTTTTTCTTCGTTTGAGTAGACAGACCTGATCCCCCAAACGACATCGAGGACCCCCCAAATGAAATTGAGGATCCATTGGCAGCCGCTTGCAATGAGCCAGTAGGTTTAGTGAAAGAGAAGGGTGTCTGCTGACTATCTGCTGAAGATGAACTCTGAGCTTCCTTGCTTTGGGCTAAGGTAAAGTTGATAGGAAAAGATCAAAACAACATCCAAGTTCAGCTAACAAAACACACATTTTGTAATATATTTGTCAAGACTTAGCTATTTGAGGTGCGACACTAGGCAAATATGAGCTAATCTATGGCAGGAATTTCATTAACCCAAGATTCCCACTAGAAATTTTCAATTTTATGACATCACCATTCCAACCAGTCGAACAAAAGATGACCTCACCTAGTCCAGTCTTGAACGGTTTCGGCAAACCAGCCAAACTAACTGATGTGGCCTCGATTTGCTGTGCCCCTTTTTCCTGGTGTGAGGCAAACGGCATTCTCATACCATCTACGCTGATATTGGCTTGTTTTACAAGAATCTCATAATTGACACCTTCCATTTTGTTTACCATTTGAAAGGCGCTTAACACACCATGCGTAGATATCATCAAAAAAACAGGCATTGGAGACAGTGTCTTTTCCCCTGTGAAGCAGAATTAGAAAATTAACAAACAACTCAACATGGAACTAACAGCGGCCTCTGCGCAGCTCTCAACAGTTCGTAACATCTGCCACAAGTCTGGCAAGCTTTGGTTCCTCTGGGCCACCATCCCTTATCCGTGTTCATTGTAATTGATTGTATTGTTTTATACCTACGTTATTTGATACACATTTATTGTAATTAATTTTCATTTATAATTTTCTGTAAATAGTAGGCTTTAATTAGCTATTATACTACCTATATTAATTATATTAATTCGCCTACTGTAAATAATTTTATGATAATAATAAATAATAATGGGTTTTGCTCACAGAGACAGGCCCAACCAGAGCTACATCATTGGATAACAATATAGATCTCACAAAGGTTAAATCAAGTTTAAATTTACAACACGAATAAGAAATGTTACAAAAGAATAATAAAAGTAAAAAATAACAGAAAACAATGAACAAATCAACTAATAAGTATAAACAATAAATCTTTTCCACCGTATATAATCCCAATTACTACGTAGATAAAGTTATGAAACAATTTTGAAATAACCGGAAGGCTGTTTAATAACAGAAGGCTGTGTGAAAAGGCAACAAATGTGGTAACGAGGCAGCAGATTTTGAGGGAAACCAACTCTTTCAAGACATAGAGCCTACAAGCTTGAGTCATTTCTAAGCTCATTGTGCTTAACCTATTGATATTCTTGCCTTCATGCCTTCTGGATGACACAAAATATAAAAGAAAATCATAAAAAATAAGATCACCTTCATTTATAGTCAAAGTTGAGTTACGATTAATTGCAATGCCGCATGGAAAGGTATCGTCCCGTTCCTCAGAAAGAGGCATTTCAGCTCTGCTACTATCATTCAAAGCCCATCTCATCCACTGGAAAAAAGAGCATAGGAAGCAATCGATTATTTCAAAAAAAGGAAATTATTCAAAACAGCCAAAAATAAACTACAATTCAATTCAATTCAATTCACGGCAGTTCAATTCAATTCATGGCAATTCAATTCAATTCATGGCAATTCAATTCCAGAAACTTGCTGAAAAATGTGTTGCATGTTTCTAAGTAGAACAGAAAATAAGAACAGAATTGTTTGAATTTGTTTCAAGACAAGAACAACTTCAAATGACAACAAGCAACATAATGAAGCCGCCTTTTTCTTCTTCCTCCTTTAAAAATGTTAAAACTGCATTATTCAAGAATCATCCAAAGTGATTTTTTCATTAGAATTTCTTCCCATGATTTTTTCCAATGCAATAGAATGCAGTAATAACATTAATTCAAATCGATTCATCAGACAGCACGTCTAAAGCAAATAGGCAAATGCTTTCAAGAAACAAAAAGCTGCTAGTATGGCCAAGCCACTGTGGCCAAGGACTGGCATTGATGATAAAAAAAGCAGAAACTATCAACAAATTGGACGGTAGATGAATTGAAGCCAAGACGGTTTGAGGGATCAACAAGCCCTCTGCAGCTGAGATAAATGATTTAAATTCAAAATGGAATTTTCAAACCTTATTCTGCATCTTTCCAACAACAACTGCCTCAAATGCATTGCTCGCCATTGTAACAAGAATATTCCTAATAAATGAAAATATAAATGAAAATTTCTAATAAATAAATATTGAAAAGCTAAATCATCACTAAAACAATTTATGAATGAAAGATTCGCTTATACGAAAAAATAAAATTCATCATGATATACAGAGCCAGAGCGCTATAATAAATAAGGCTGCGTCGAAAAATGTGACGATAAAAAATCCCAGTGTTTAAAACAATATGACGTAAAACGTTACGATAAAAGACACTACGACGTAAAACGTTACGATAAAAGACACTACGACGTAAAACGTTACGATAAAAGACACTACGACGTAAAACGTTACGATAAAAGACACTACGACGTAAAACGTTACGATAAAAGACACTACGACGTAAAACGTTACGATAAAAGACACTACGACGTAAAACGTTACGATAAAAGACACTACGACGTAAAACGTTACGATAAAAGACACTACGACGTAAAACGTTACGATAAAAGACACTACGACGTAAAACGTTACGACTAAAACTAGGACAAAAGTCATCCAATATTTACCGAGCTGGAGTTCCAAGTTTCACATGAAAATTAATGATAAAAATAATCAAAACATAAGCATTACTGACTGCCCACTGAGGAGGAGGAGCTAGTAATACACAGACATTATCACATGTCAGAAAGCACAAATAAACTATAAATAAAAGGCCTACCATGCTGGAATTGTTTCGATGTAAAAACAAAGTTGTCTCTCTTCATTGAAACCAAAATACACATCCTCCATATTCATGAATGCAGATGGGCCATCTTTCTGTGGAAGAGATAAAAAGAGATTGTAAACAAACCAAGCAACATTTCTATACAATTCGCGCTAATTCTCTTCAATTGTTCTTTACCCCTTTGGCACACTAATACAATATGTATATATATATATATATAAACAAAAACAAACTGATTCTAAGCCGCATCCGCTAAGTATATAAAACGCATAAAGAGATTAAACCAAAAATACACAATGTCATTTCAAGTTTAGTACTGATGAAGATTTTAATTGAAGCGTGTACTCGAAAGACAAGTGTTTTTCTGATTTACTCTATATATACATATACATATACATATACATATACATATACATATATATATATACATATACATATATATATATATATATATATAAATTAAAACTACTATGTGCTCTCGACAAGCCTGTTTCGTGAACGGTATTGTTCACTCATCAGGAGAAAAGGAAAAAAAATTTGTTTGTTTTATTCTCCTGATGAGTGAACAATACCGTTCACGAAACAGGCTTGTCGAGAGCACATAGTAGTCGCGTCCGCTAAGTATATAAAACGCATAAAGAGATTAAACCAAAAATACACAATGTCATTTCAAGTTTAGTACTGATGAAGATTTTAATTGAAGCGTGTACTCGAAAGACAAGTGTTTTTCTGATTTACTCTATATATACATATACATATACATATACATATACATATACATATATATATATACATATACATATATATATATATATATATATATATATATATATATATATATATATATATATATATATATATATATATATATATATATATTATATATATATATATATATATATATATATATATATATATATATATATATATATAAATTAAAACTACTATGTGCTCTCGACAAGCCTGTTTCGTGAACGGTATTGTTCACTCATCAGGAGAAAAGGAAAAAAAATTTGTTTGTTTTATTCTCCTGATGAGTGAACAATACCGTTCACGAAACAGGCTTGTCGAGAGCACATAGTAGTTTTAATATATATATATATATATATATATATATATATATATATATATATATATATATATATATATATATATATATATATATATATATATATATATATATATATATATATATATATATATATATATATATATATATATATATATATATATATATATATATATATATATATATTCTGCTCTACTTTACGGTATCGAGCACTGTATTGGAAGGACTCATTACTTCTCATTTATATATATATATATAGATAATATTGTCTAGAAACTAATTGTCTAGAAACCAGACTCACTTGATTTACAATACAAACAAATTTTGGGGGCTCTTCCTCTTCTGTATTGACATAAACAGCTGCAAAATTGTGACTCATAATCCACCTGACTTTCACGACTAAAACAAAAGATAATCTATTTCAATTCTCAATAAATACTTTTCAAGCTCATCAACCGAAATGAAATGCTACCTCCAAGGTGAATGTCTCCTTTCAGGAAAATTCTACTGCTAATGAAGGAGGCCCCCGCAAGACACTTGTATTTCCGAGGGACAACAATAAGGAAACAAGGTTTTGTTCTGGGAACGGTTTAGCTATCTGCTACACCCGGCATCAATTTCAAAAATCTTTTTTATTCTACCTCACTTAAGATTTTTTCAAAATGGAACAATATTTACTTAATACCACATCCAAAAAAGGATATACTTTCTCAGATATCACTTCACTACAACTATTGGTCGCAGATAAGAAATTATCAACCAATAACTACCTCATTGTTAAAACAGAACTATGAAATGGCGTTGCTATTGTGCTGATAACAAAAGCATTACCTGTATGTGGTGTGGCTGAGAGTTCTTCGGGACAAGGCAGCTCCTTTTTCAAGGTTAATTTCTGCATGAGAAACAAACAACAATTCTCATATACCTCTCTAGTAATCAAAACCAAAAAACTTAGCTTTATAATCGTTCAGCAACTTTCCTAAATACCCCTCTTTTTATAAGAAACAAGTACATTAGAACCTTGAGCCTGAGAACACGTCAAAATTGAGACACATTTACGAAACTCAGCTGGCAGGCTGAGCTTTAAAAAGCAAACTTGAAAATAACTGAAAAAAACTCATTATTTAAGATAATTCACTTTGCGCAAATTGAAGCAATTGAAGTTAAGTTTATGAAACCAATTGAAATATTGAATTGTGGATCCAACTTCAAACATTTTAAAAGATAAATGCAAGAAATAGTAAAGGTTGGATATGACAAAATATTAAGAAACATCCATGCTGAAAGCAGAGAGTTTGCTTTTTTTACATAAAAAGTGTGGCATGTATCTGAATAAATTTGCAAGATTTCATTTCAGAGTGGTTTTCAAGAGACATCAAAAACAATACCTTGTCAAATAGCATAATTTTTCCATCATCAAGTCCACAAGCGAAATTCTTCCCTCTGGGACTCCAGTTTACTGTGGGAAGGAGAACCGAAAGAAAAATATTGCCTGGTCTAATACCATGACACGAAAGTACATAAATAGATAAACTGTCACTTTGTATGGCAAAAGTGGAAATCTTTTCAGAGGATGAAAAAAATTAAAAGAGCGCTTACAAAACGATCGATAGCTATTTACAAGTCATGTGATGCTATCGAGCTGATCAGCAGAAATTGATGCTCGGAATTTCCATTTATTTCTGAACAATTCTGAGATCTCTCGATGCTATCAGCAAATGTCTACTACTATAACGGAGAACATCTTTAAGCAAAACAGCTGTAGCATCGAATTGATATAAAATGGCGACCATAATTATCATTTGATTGTCATTAAACAAGAAAGGATATTACAAAGTTTTAGAATAATTTAGCAGTATAGTTACTTATATGCAAAACAAAATTGCGAAGAATTAAGGCTGGTTTGATCTGAAAAAGATCAACAATGTGGAAGATAAGCCAAATATAACTGAATGCTCATCACTGAAGGCTTAGGGTCTTGTGGGACTCAGAGAAATCCTGGAAGAAAAACACCAAACATTGGGCTACAATTGGGATACCAGTTGTCAGACAGGAAAAGCTGGGACAGAAAATCAGGGTGACGTTGTATAAATTGACGATACATGTGACTATTGCAGCGGTTATTTGAAACAAATTAGTAGGAAAAGCCATCTAGTTTTAAGCTATACTGCAATTGGCATTCAATGAAAAAAAACTAAAACTCGAAATGAGAAAGAAAGCATTCGATAGAAAACTACCTGAGAAATATTTATTAGAACTTGGCAGGGATGCTGAGATCTTCACTGTATGATCTGCTATCTTAAGCAAAGAAATAATTCCGTTCGAGAAACAGACAATCGCTAAATCTGGCTCTTCTGGATTCCATTCTAACTCTCTGACGAATACGTCTGCAAAATAGAAGGCATTTAATACAAATATTGTACAAAACCGCGAAATGAGCTTAACGATAAACAATACGATAATGGATGAATTAGTAACTAAAATATATTTAGAAAATAAACTGCAAGCTGTCCTATCTCCAGCTATTCCCAAAATTGTTCCCTACACCGTTCTGATCAAAACCACGAGTGATTAAGTCACTTTTTACGAGGCGAAAACACTTTGCATGAAAATACAATATTAATGCAGGTGCCCGTGGCCGATGATAAGGGTTGTGGCCGATGATAAGGGTTGTGGCCGATGATAAGGGTTATGGCCGCTCAGAGTTTCTCCACGTTCCAACCTCCAACAAGTTAAGTCGCATGTCATAAAAAATAACAGTTTGATTTTGTGCAGCTAAATTAACAGCCTATAGGAAGATAAAAAAGTAGTATAAACAGAACATAATTAGAGCACTATAATTTAATTCACCTGCTTCGGATGAAAGCTGTCCCGTTGCAAAAAACAACTCTGATAAATTCTAAAATATTAAAACGATGTCAAAACATTGTAATTAAACCATCAAATATTCATCCGTATGAATTACAAAAAAAACATGCGACGACAATAATGCATGTAAAGATGCTGTTTCACTGGCTGTCAAAAGCACCTGCATTTTTCCAAGTTTCTACAGAAAGACAAAATTTAATTAATTAAGAGTCGAGTCACAAGCAATTGAACTCACAAAAATTCAAAATTGGTTATTTTTAAGAGGCTACGCATTTCCTGACGGCACTTCGTTCGTGCAGGTGGAAGCGTGATAAAATTGTTACCAATAGAAGAAGCATCTTAAAATACCAAAGATATGTCGTATGATAGAATTGTCAAAAATAGATAAAAAAAAGAAGAGAATAGAACCAGACTCTATAGAGATAAAAATAGTCTCACATATCGCAGATATCAACCATTAAGTGAATAGACAATTATGAGAATTTTATTGAAGTTTGTTGCCCCGTCGAAAACAAGTTACAAGACGAGCAATTATATGCATAAAGATTTACGAAAGATCACTTTTAAAACCGATTTCACATAGAGTTTTTAAGAACTTGGAAACCGCACAGAGCCAAAATTGTAATTTCATAGTTTACAAAATTCACAAATGCGAATCTTGCTCTTTGTTTCAAAGCAAAATGTACTAGTGGCAGTGACTTCGTGGCGTGGCTAGGCCATAGGAAAATGAGTGATCAAATACCCGTATTGTGTAGAGACGAAACGAAAAGAAGTGATTCAAATCTTCATAAGGGTTTTCAAATCCCTCGTCTAGAGATTAGAAAGCAAAAGTATGTGAACAGTCTGTTGGTACTGCAAAATCTCACAATTGCTTGAAAATGCTAAACAGTAAAACAAAAGATCGTCGGTCTTTCAAGCAATAATGAAATAAAAGTATGACGTAGAAGTATGGCGTAGAAGTATGGCGTAGAAATAAGCATATTCCGGTAATCAGAGTCCTAGTTTCTTTGAAATTTCTACATTATTAGAATGGTCCTACAAAATTTCCTCACTTGTAAATACCTATCTATATGTATCAGTGAATATCGATGTTACCGTATGTCATAATTTACGCAAACGCATACATTAACATACATTACTAACATTAACATACATTAACATGCAACTGGTCAACTTATATCCCTGTTTACTACTGTATGTCACAACGCATGATATTGTATGCTAATGTATGTCATAATGTATGCGCATAAATTTACTAAGTGGTAATCCTAAGCCAAATATTTCACGTCAAATCAACAATTTGGCACATATGTGATGCGCTCTATGTACCGGGAATGTAAAACTGATGTTATATATATATATTATATATATATATATATATATATATATATATATATATATATATATATATATATATATATATATATATATATATATATATATATATATTTATATACATATATATATATATATATATCCAAATTCATTAACGTTTAGAAAACAATTGCAGTCTATTATGTTACTCTTCATGTAGCTTGATATTTTTATTTCTGCCACGCCCACTTTGTAATTTAAAAAAGACCACACACATTCCTTGACATAAATTTTGACCTATACAAATGTCTTGTTTTAGGCTCTGTTTCCATCTCAATATGAAATATATTATGTGGACTGTAGATCTACACAAAAATGTCAGAACTGGTTCTACATACCGCTCTCTCAAAACATCTGACGTCAAAACATCCAATGTATAGGTTGTCATTCTCATGAAATATAACCGAGATGGTAAGGTCGTCACAGGATAGACCAATGTGTTTTATATTCTTTCTAGTGTCCAACGTCTTCTGTTCAAAGTTTGAGACTGTGAATAAAATTAGACAACAATCAGTGTAAGCGTTTATTGCATCGGTCTGAGTTCATCACAAGTAACACAGCTATACATTAAACCTCAAGAAAAATTAACAAGAATGGCGTGGTATGAGTGAGTTAAGAGTATGAGAGTGAGAAGATAGGGAAATATACATGAAATGAGAAACTTTATACAAGAAGATTGTTATTTTCGTGGAAGACTGCACGCTCCATTTCCATACAGAAATTAAGCAAAAATCGAATCAGTCGTAATTTGCTGGTATATTTACCAACGATATAAAGGACTTTTAGAAACCTTTAGGGTAACATCGCTGGTAAATTTGCAGATCAAAGTACACTAGATTCGTCCACTAGCAATATTTTAGCTCCTAGAATCGTACCACAACGTGGCTTCTCCTCCGCCACAGGTTGTAGAACACTACTTCACAAGAAAACACTTTTGTTTGACAATAAAGACAGACAGATGTTGGCCAAAGTCAACAGATTTTACACAAATAACATTATCATTTCAGCTAAAATGGCAAAGTAAACGATAAAAGACATAGCCGACAATAATCGGCTACTGTTTTCACAGTTACTTCAAATATCCAAAGCCAAAACAACAGCATATGGTCTCAATAACATAAAATACAGTGGTTGTGGTTGCGCCTTTTTGGTGTACACACTTTCTACTAAAACAAAGAACTGCACTTCGATGGAGAACTTCAAAAACACGAAGAAATCAAAAAAGGCTAACTCATGCATCCACAGATTGCGCAGAGCTTTCACATACTACTTAGACTACTAATTATAATCATTTTTATTTAATTTTCAACTGTATCTTTGTATTTCAAGCAGTTGGCTAAAATCATCATCGATTACTAAAAAAATTTCATTTGCGAAAGGTCAACAGTGCTAATATATGAATAATATCATATCATCTTGGGTTGGTCTGAAGCAGTGGTTCTTAACCAGGGGTGCGAGATACCATCCTAAGGGTTGCAAGATGCGTTCGTCTTAATGACAGGAACTTCATCCATCTATTACACTCCAGTAGTCTTGAATAAAATATCTGCTGTAAGGGTGTGAGGTCAGCGCAAGAACTTTTTAGGGGTGCAGAAATAATAAAAAGTTGGAAACCTGAGGTCTAGAGCAAGAACGGGCAACTTCCGGCCCACAAACTGCAAGTGGCCCGCTGACTTTATGAATTTGTCTAAAAATTATATTTGGCTATAGATTGATCCAGACCAGCCTTTCTGATCAAGAAACAAGGCAACATAAGTATGGCCACATGGAAAAAGGTTATCCATCCCTGGTCTAGAGCCAAATCCTCATCAGCTAGGGATTTTCTGAAGTGAGCACTGCCACTTAACCAACTAGTACATAATTTCAACATGGAGACAGGTAGCATTGTAAAAATATTTCTCGATAAATCTCAAAATGGAACTTTTTATGCTTTTGCAAGCAAACATTACTTCTTCTATTTTCTGTATACAAATGCATTTCGAACGTCTGAAGAAACATTAGTGGTCACCATTTTGTCAATAAGTCATTAATTTTTCATATCTTTAAACAAATACTACAGGTATGACCATATTGAGTTTGTTTCTAGTAATGAAAATAAATTAGGAACAAGTTCACCCTGCTAACAGCGGTAAAGTACAATTTTTCTATTGCTTTCCAAAGATAGTGTGCGCTCTTCTCGCCGCTCTCAATCGATGGTAAGCGTTCTCTTTCACTCTCCATAGACGCATTCTTACCTCTCTCTATAAATCACAGGCCAATTTTCTTGCCGCTCTCTATAGATCAGGATGAGATAAGCCTTTTTGAAATTGAGAGCTACTTCAAGGTCATCGAGTAATGCAAAGGGCTACCACTTTGATAAGACACTTTTGAAATAACAAAGCTGCACGGTTACCTTTTATTTTAGAACTGGCCTGCGGGCGGCTGATGTGGTTCTTGTGGATGACATAATACCCGCGGGTACGGGGTTGGTGACCCATGTTATAAACGATTGGCGAATTTCTTGCCGCTCTCTATAGACGATGGGCGAATTTCTTGCCGATCTCTATAGATGATGAGCGAATTTCTTGCCTCTCTCTATAGATGATGGGCGAATTTCTTGCCGCTCTCTATAGACGATGGGCGAATTTCTTGCCGCTCTCTATAGATGATGGGCGAATTTCTTGCCGCTCTCTATAGACGATGGGCGAATTTCTTGCCGCTCTCTATAGATGATGGGCGAATTTCTTGCCGCTCTCTATAGGTGATGAGCGAATTTCTTGCCGCTCTCTATACACGATGGGCGAATTTCTTGCCGCTCGCTATAGATGATGCGTGTTTCTGACGTACTGAATGGTGCGGTTTCAAAACAGAAAAATTCTGTTTTGTAGTCAAGATAGTATCTAAAGAATCAATATGGAGGAACTAATCACAGGTCTTTTACACTCTGTGAAATAAAGGTACATATCAAACGATCAGATCCGATTCCAAACTTGAAAATATCGATAAACTATTTGTATACATGTCTCTTTCTATGAAAAACAAACATACAAGAAATATTAAGATCAACTTAGGGAAAATTTAAGAAAACTTGAAAAGTAAATTTGAAATACACATCATTTGAGATGATTCACTTCGTTAAAACTGAAACAACAAAATTTGATAAACTCCTGAAAGACATTTAGGAAGAGAGCAGAAAGTTGGCTTATCATAAATAAACCTGTATTTTACGTTGATTATATTTTTGATTATGTTTTTATCTATTTGCGTTCTCTTGTCAAGATGTACGCAACTGCTAAACTGATAAGGGTGTCTTAATAGTATATATAGCCATCCGTGGAGGCTTTTCTTCACACAGCAGTCCACGTAAGAAACATCCAGTTGGAATCATTCTCTCACTTAAAGTTGGCCAAAAATGCTAACTGCCATGGTCCAATTCACTGTGCTAATTGCAAACAAAAATTAAATTTTATAACAAGAACGACGACAAAGAGAGTCATGATGCTTTAATAAAATTCTGACTAAAAAAACTGTTTTTATAATGAAAGTTCATTAAAGCAACATTTATCGTAAAGCTGCCGTTCCCGAACAATGTACCAAACAAAGGTTAGGAAATATTAATTTTCTCCTATATCATCAAACAGTAACAAGAATTATTCCAATGTGAAAGAGAAAAAGGCTCACATTTCACAACACATCGGAAACTCTCACTGCCATAATCTAACTAAAAGTTAATATTTGCGGGTATCATCAAAAGTAATAACATAAATAGTGCACTATTGCATAACGGGAAGCATATTCTACATATGTATTACACAAGCCTTCTTTGATTACTTTGTTAAATTCAAACAGGACATCAAACAAGACATAGCAGACAAATTATGGGATTCGTTTGCATATCGAGGCCTGCAAAAATAATGAAACTAAACAGGGCAGGTATTTCTCTTACAAATATAATCAATAGTGTTAATCACACGGGAATCTGGTGAAAACCATTAAAAACAGCGGTTGTATTTGGGCCCGTAAGATGTGCTCATGACGTAAGAGCAATCTAGGCATGTTACCAATGTAGCTGTGAGAAATGCTCAAAGACATCAAGAACATCTATGACACGTTCTCTGATTAAAATCATCCTGAGTATTGTGAAATAAGCTCAGCACCACCCCACCCCCTCCCACCTTCCTCATGATAATTGGGACTATGCAACTAAAATGAGCATCTAATAATCAATTCTACAATTAGGGGCTAGTGTGATCTAGCCCCCGATAACTCCGTAGTGAGTAGAAATAAACAAATATGGTGAGCAGGTAAATTTGAGATAGGAAAATATCCTTACAATATGTAAATAACATGAACACATAAAACAGTGTAGACAAAATTATTGGTGAGACTCATTCCTACTTTCTCTATTGCCGGAGGGTGGTTGCTGGGCAAGCAACACATACTTGAAACTGCAAGCATCATTTTGGGAGCTGCGGAGCTCATAAGGAAGATGGTTCTCACAGTCATTTGACGTTCTTGTTTATGTGCAAGAGGATGAAGCAGATTGCCGACAATGATGACAATGATGGTGACGCTTGATGATGATGATGATGATGATGATGATGATGATGATGATAACGGTGACAATGATAACATCTTTTGAATCTATGAAATCGGTTTTATTTTGACGTTAAACCACAAGGTCGAAATAATGTATGTTATCAAAGTACACACGAACCTTGTTGTAAGCATAACGTCGACGTATTTATGTAATCTCTGACATTCTTTTCGATTCTTCCACACAATCCGACAAGTCAAATTTCAAAGCCTCGAAGAAATCCACTAAATGAAAAACTTCAAGTTAAATAATCATTCACGGGGTTCAGCTGTCTTTACATCGTAAGTCCCTGCTCGTTTATTAGAAATTACGCGGCCCGGATCCGTAGAAGAAGACAACGCAGACTGACTTTCCGCTTGTCTTAGATCAAATATCTTCATCAACGCATCGCGAAATGGTCGAAGGCGTAAGGTACAGATGAAAGGGTTTACGGCAGAATTAGAGATAGCGAGCAAGAATTGGAGGTCTCGCAATACGTGTCGAAAGGTGCAGTCACAATTTGGGCAGAACATTAGAAGATATATCATAGCGATTACCGGTACATAGCAAGCAGCAAAAACACTTAGAATAATGATGAACACACGAGTTACTTTTCTCTCTCTTTTCACTACCTTTTCAACAGCGTTACGGCTTGCTAGATTGGGTGATTGGTTTGGGGCAGATTCAGCAACAGCGATCGATGAGAATTTATCCTTTTGCGACAGAAGAACTTTATAAATTTTGAAGTATGAGAAAAGTAAGATAAAAAGTGAAGTTGCGACGACAGTGTGAGCGAATATCATCAGATATATCATGTATCCTGTAACGTAGTAAAGAAAAGGCAGCGATAACGACACCAACCAGATGAGAATCGATACCATTATGCATCTTTTGAATTTCGCATTTCGTCGATACTTGACAGGAAACGCAACTGCGAAGTATCGATCCACGCACAGTGCAGCCAAGCTGAGAAGACTGGCAGTTGCTGATATAAAGTAAGTGGTTAGAATCAAATCTACGTGTTCTTTCCTTTTTGTACCTTTCACTTCCATGGTGTGCGTGGCTACTGATGTAGGCATAGTAATGCATCCAACCACAAGATCACTCAGCGATAAATTAACCAGGAAATACATGAACGGAGTCCGAAGCTTTCCGTATGGATCCTTGTAAACGGCAAAGCATACAGTTAAATTCCCCAGCATGGTAACAACACTCAGTACACCTGAAAGGGCTGCAGTGAAGTATGATAAACCTGTTGGAGCAACGATACCACTGCAAGGACTTGAAGACATCTTCGCCGTAAACCGATCGCAGCACTTATGCTCTTAGTACGAGTTTGCAGTCTGGCAGGCAGAAAAAGAACGCAAAAGTATTCCGCACAAAACGAAAGCGATACTTCTTACATTTAATACAGGGTTGCACGGTTCACAGCCCTCGTCTATAAACAATCTCTAGCAGTGTGTGGTATTTCCAAGCAATACTCAAGACATTTGTCAAACAGAGGCTCAGGTTCTGGGCCGCTACTTAACCGATGTGGGGCTAAAGGCATCTGCGGCCTCTAGCCTCTAAGCTGATGCTACATCCAAAATCAAATGTGAAAAGGAGGAATCTAACGGAGGGAAGGAAATACCAAAGCATATAGTATATCTATAAGCGTTAAAGGTATCTACTAACAAAGGAAAATTATGTGCAGAGATTGAACTTCAAAGGACTTATTCTGTATACGAAGGAGTCCTCATACCAGTTGGCAAAGAGTATGTGATCAAGAGATCCTCATTTCACTTGTCACAACGACCAGTTCGGGCAATATTCTTAACACATTTGAGGTAATCACTACAGACAAAAGTTGTTTGGCATTTAAGAAATTCAATAAATAAACTAACGCTTTATTCCTCGGTAGCTTCAAACACTGGTGAGGCTCCTTCTTAAAGTTTCAAATCAAAAAACTCTTTCTTACCAGCTCCTCCCCACTAGGGTCAGACTGGCTCTCTACTTAGGGCTATGTGCAAATTTGCAGCACAGGAGTTCAGGGGCTTTTATGATGAAAATGTGCTAACAAAGTCATTTCTTCGTATAAAAATATTAATGAGGACATGCCACTTCAAAATACACTGTTCCATAAAACAAACCTTGTAGATAAGGGGCCCTACAGAAAGACAACTGAAGGGGGCCCTTCGGGCATAACCTGATCGCCCGATTGGTCAGTCCATCACTACTCCTTACAGTTCCTTCTTAAAGTTCTCTTCTACAGATGTTGGGGTTCTAGGTAAAGAAGTTCAGAGAGGTGCGATGCAGTAAGCAAATTAGGGAACACAGATGACTGCTGCCGTGACCGATACTTCGCGCAGATTTCAAATCAAGATTCTACATCACGGTCTAACGACTCACCTCAGCTGCAATAGTACTTAGATCAAATCCCTCCTACGTCAATTACCACACGTGTAATTTTGACAGTTTCAAGATTACTGAAGAAAATGAAGTATATAATTATTCTTTCTAGCATCGTAGAAGCTAAGCATGACTTCACTATAGCACGAAAAAGCGGAAACATTCTTTTAGCATACTGAAAGCTTTTTTCGTCCGACCTAAGCATGCTTCCTCGCAAAAAAATCCCTGACTAATCAGTTCTTCATAGATTCAGTGACGTCATCATTGTTGATTTCATTCAAAAAATGGAGTTAGCTGCAAAATTTTAAGAGTATATTTAATTAAAATGCAATTATTTCAAAGAGAAAAAACTAGCAGGTGTCATTTACATTTCATGTGAACATTAAATGAAGGCAAAGCTGGCTAAACATTTAATGGCCTTTTGTATTATTGTAAAACTAATAAGAAACGTAATGATAAGTTCGTTAAAAATAATTATAAAAGGGAATGTACTATGATATGTTGACGAAGATTAAGCTGAGATCAAAAAGACAAAGCCTCAGCAAAACAGACAAGGCCTTAAAATTTCAAAATTATTTCAGGGGAAGTCACATAATGCTGATTACTTCTGTGAGAGTGACTTTTAGAGTAGAAACAATATTGTTTAATTACTCATCCTCAACCTTAAGTTGGGAAAATGAAAGAACAGCACCTATTTTTACCCAATGTAATTTACAGCTTTTCATTGCATTTATCTTGCAGACAATTTGATCTGATATTCATGACTGGTCAGCACATTTGGGCTTCTGGGCACTAACTATCCGCTGTCCCCTTGAATTTCGTTTCCCTGTTGCTATCAACAAGCAATTTTTCTTCCTTTTCTAGGAAATAAATAGAACATATTCGATTGAATAGGATCTGCATTCTTCTAGCCGAACATTGCTTTACAACGTCCAATTTTTCTCTGAACCCACTGGTTTGCCATTCTTCTACCTCCCTGGATAGCCATTCTGCTTTCTAGTTTCATTTCCTTGGTGATTTGTGACAATCGAACACAAATGGGGAATGCTAGCTCTCATGTAATGATATCTGGCCTATAGCTTTCGTAACGGAAGGGAGAAAATTTCTTTACTCTAAGTGATCCTTTGAGTATGAATATAAGCAACTGTATAATGAAAACCACTAATTCATTGGTTCCTTCGTTTCACTCATGTTTTCAAATTCTGCAGTTATCATTTTCACAATCTGAATCAGTGATGTGATGCGATAGAGGCTCGGTGGGTGGGGGGGGTTGGTAACTAAACCCTGTTTGAGAAAATGTGGCCCATAATTCCGCAAACACGATGGAACTATGCCCATAATTCCACAGGGCAAAGAATATCTTCCAATAAACAACAAACATGTCTGCAATATTTATAGTAGCACAGGGATGGGCAAAGTCGAGAGGGAAGGCCTCTTCCAGGAGGGCAATTCGTGGATAAAACCTGCAGTATACTCTGCTTCGACTAGCTGTACTATGGAAAGTGTCTTGATATATCCGGTACAACAGGGAGAATTCTAATAGTTCTGTCTAAATGATATGATAGCATATCCCACGATCTGCTTATTGCAGAAACGATAAAAGCTCATAGGTTCACGGGGAAAGCACTAGAACTAGTTTACAACTACCTGACAAACCGAAAAAACAGGGTCAAAATAAGCTCCAAATACAACTCTCAACGGTGTATTTTTCAACTGGAGTACCATAGGGATCTGTTCTTCGGCCCCTAATATTCAACACATTTACAAATGACCTGTTCCACAAAGAACTGGAGTCGAAGATATGTAAACTTGCTGCAACACCAAAAAGACCCTACAGAATCTAATGGCTGGCCAAAACGATCAACCATCTCAACCCAGAATACATGGGAGAATTCTTTGTTAAGAAAGATGCTCCTCCCTACAATCTTCGTAGTAAGGAATTATTCAAGACCACCTCGCAAATATTCAGCGCTATGGAATAAACTCACCATCTGGTAGAGGGAGACCATTGTGGGACACACTCAGCGAGAACATTAAGTAAACAATCTAAATAATAAAATTCAAAAAAGATATGCACTACAGAGATGGCAATTATTGTACGTGATACATTTGCAATTAAATAAGGCTTTTTATCCTTTCTGTTATAACATATATATGATATAATTCTTAATACCTTGACATAATTCAACTATAAATAAGTTTATGAAAATGAGTTTACGGTAATGTCTTTATTGAAATATCGAGTGACAACCTTTCATTTTAAGAGTGTAGTTGCATGGTCGAGATCATTGAAAGATAAAATCATATTACACCACGAATTATTTTTATGGATAACAGTGACAATCGTATCATAATAATCTATCTTTTCAAAAATATATTTGACTGACTGTCCAGAAGATCTCTCAGAGTACTGATATAAATGATCACATGATCTACTTCAAACTGCAGATATGACGTAATAGGAATTGGAATCTAACAAACATATGCCATCAAATATGATTAGCCACAGGTGCAAAAAGGATCATAAATTGTTCAAGTGACATTTTGTAAGTAATTTTGTCTATTGCGAAGATGTAATGCTTCAATACTAACTTAAGGCTGGTGATTTTCTGTGGTTGCAAAGTCATGCTTGTTCTAATACGTAATTATCAAAAAACACCTGAACAAACAACAAAATAATCACACGAAATGCTTCGCTTTTGAAACAAGTTTTACCTGCAATCAATTGAGAAAGAGTAAAACTAGTGCCAATATTATGCCATTTTAGACCTAGACGACAAACACAGCATATACAAAAACATTTTACATAGAAAGCGACTAACAGTATTATAGTCTAATATATTAAAACATGCAATGTACTGCCTCGTCTAGGTCCCTAAACGCACTTAATACAGCACAACGCGCTTTAAGAGTTTGAACATTTTTTCCATATCGTGTGCCACTTCCAATACTGTGCTGAATGGTTGTTTATTAATTGGAGTGCAGAGCTGTAATATTATTCTGCACCCCTTGGTATGGTGTTTATAGTGTAATCGAGTAGATTGTATGTACTATAGCAAATAGTTCACATCTGTAAAACTTTATATACACATTACAAAATCTTATATACACAGCTTTATCAGACTTATCTGAAGAAGCTATACGCGAAACGTTAAACAGTTGTTCTAATTATGAAAGTTTGTATAAATACAAACATACATACATACATACATACATACATATATATATATATATATATATATATATATATATATATATATATATATATATATATATATATATATATATATATATATATATATATATATATATATATTATATTATGTATATAATATATTATGTATATAATATATATAGCAAGATTATATATATATATATATATACATATACATATATATATATATATATATATATATATATATATATATATATATATATATATATATATATATATATATATATATATATATATATAGGTCGAAACTCAAAGAAGGCATTAACAAAACAACACTGTATATAATATATGTATATAATATATTATGTATATAATATATATAGCAAGATTATATATATATATATATACATATACATATACATATATATATATATATATATATATATATATATATATATATATATATATATATATATATATATATATATATATATATATATATATATATATATATATATATATATATATATATATATATATATATAGGTCGAAACTCAAAGAAGGCATTAACAAAACAACACTCGTTTCTTTTGCGACTAGTTCCGTCTGATCATGCAGACTCTTCAGGCTTAACTGTGAAGCGTCTCTTCAGTTAAGCCTGAAGAGTCTGCATGATCAGACGAAACTAGTCGCAAAAGAAACGAGTGTTGTTTTGTTAATGCCTTCTTTGAGTTTCGACCTATATGCTACTTGCGGATTATAATAATTTAGTTTCGACATATATATATATATATATATATATATATATATATATATATATATATATATATATATATATATATATATATATATATATATATATATATATATAACAGAAAATAAACCACTTCTTCGTTCGTACCGGTTACGAACGAAGAAGTGGTTTATTTTCTGTTATATCTTTGTTTACTTTTGGAGTGAAAACATATAGTTTGATGTTATATATATATATATATATATATATATATATATATATATATATATATATATATAGCAAGAAAAATCACCGGGAAAAATTGATTTTCATTTGTCAGAGCCGGTTTCATCTGTCGGATGAAACCGGTTATGACAAATGAAAATCGATTTTTCTCTGTGATTTCTCTTGCCTATAATATCTACTGCTATTTGAGTAATAGATCTTGAATAACTATATATATATATTTATATTTAAATCTTTGAACTGACCTAACTTGATATCAATTTTTCAAGATCTTGTCATATTGTTTCGACCCATGCTGTTTTTGATGTCCTAATTGCTTCTACTATGTGGCTATATAATTGCATAACTGAGCCGGAACATATTTTTAGGAGGGTAATGGCAGAGCCTGCTCAAATTATAACTAAATCAATTGCCATGAGGTGCAACAACCCTATTAAGCTCATAAAAGTCCTGAGGTTAATAATATCAAAAGCACTTGATACGCAGCATACTGTTGGTGATAACAAGGGTTTGTTCAGACTTTGAAGAATGTCAGAGGTCAGAGGACAGAATAAAACGATACTTTTATCAGTCCGTGTCAAAATACCTCCAGGATGTCGAGGTTTGCAGGCAGTTACGGCGTTCTAGGGCGACAACCAAGTAGATGGGACACCGCGTTGCGAAATGTACGATGATGCAAAGCACATACGAACGGAGTAGCTGCGGCAAAAGTGAGCCCAAGGATAAACTGCGAGTCACGTAATGCATGCTGAATCGTGCAATCGCAAATTGGGTTAAACTTCAGTATGTAGATAATTACTATAACAGGGACGTAACAACACGCAAA
This sequence comes from Mastigias papua, assembly GCA_964019165.1. Lineage (NCBI taxonomy): Eukaryota > Metazoa > Cnidaria > Scyphozoa > Rhizostomeae > Mastigiidae > Mastigias > Mastigias papua. The sequence continues at coordinate 1,424,239 of OZ025273.1, read as the reverse complement.
AACTATTAAAATAATTAGAAAAGCTCGCGTAACTCTTTCGTCTCTTTCTCGGAGCGGTTTCGTTGATACGCTCAGATCTGCCGAGCCTGGCCCGTATCTGGCGTTATTCACTCTCCTAATCTTTTTAGATTGGCCCATCAGAGTCTTATAGACTTTGAAATATATAAAGAATAAGATTCCAAACACAACTATGATGCAGATATTTGCAAAAAGAAGTAAAACTGTAATGTAGCTCGTGGCAAAGTAGATCATCGGTAAAGATATGGAGATGACCCAGGTAGCAATTGTTATAGCTATACGCCCTTTGAGGCCGGTGTGTCGGCGATAGCTGAACGGCTTTACGACTGCCAAGTACCGATCGACCGACAGCGCAATGAGACTCAACAAGGTGGCATTTACTGAAATGAAGTAGGTCAACCGCATAAAATGCATAAGTTTCGCGACATCGTCAGTGGCCAACGTGAATAGTTCAAGTACATGGATGACAACGGAGCTGGGCATTGTGATGCAGCCAGTGACCAGATCACTAACAGCCAGATTCGCGACGAAGTACATGAAAGGCGTTCGAAGATTACCGAATGGGTCCTTGAGTATCGCAGCACAAATCAATATATTGCCTGAGATCGTAATGAAACAGAGGAAGCCTGAAATCAACGTCGTTGTAATTGCAATAGACACAGGCGCCGGGCCTGCACAGTTGCAGGAATCCATGTTGACATAAGACCGGACAATGCCCTGAATTTGTACTACTCGTCTATCAAACGTTGAACTGCATTGTCGATATACTGGAAATGGCCCAGACAAGCCTCTACACTTATCATCGGCTATCGTAGCTGACAGTCAAGGAGACTTTTGACACTTGACGCCACAAATCCAAACCAGAATGCCAGTTCTGATTACTTTTTCATCCGTCTTCTCAGCGGATATGGCAAATACAATCGCATTACTTTGGCGAATCATGGAATTTGAATGGAATTTAGTTTGCATTGCGCAGGTTTGCATAATGACTTAACCGCAGAGACAAACACATAGCACGTCAACGGAAGAAACAACGTATGCATACGCATTAAGGGTTTGTGAAAACGGGTGGCGTATTAACCTAAAGAATGATATGCAATTCAAACTTACAAATCACCTCAATTTATCGTATTTAATTACGGGTATAGCACTGTGAACGCTAACAATGGCAACTGCGGACGTCAGTGTCAGCCAATCAATACTTGGGCACAAAATCTACTGCAAAAATTTATTATCTTTCTTTTGCATTCTTAATTTCATTTATAGGATGAAGTGAAATGAAATGAAATGAAATGAAATATTGAAAATCCTCGGATGCGATACTCATAAACTAAACACTTCTTAGATCAAGCTCTTTAACTCCAAAACAGGATTTCAGTCTAGGTGTATTCATAAGTGTTTTGAGAATCACCACGAAAATTTGTATGATAAGAAATCTTTTAGAGCCCTGTTACACTGTAAATAAAAGACAGATACTCCTCGAGGCATGCCATAAATAACCTGTCAGTTAGATATCCATGTATGTAACATAGCATTAGATATCTGAAATTCAATTAACTAGCTGTCAACCCATGTTGCGAAATCTTGATAAGTAAAATCAAAACTTTCTGATTTTATTCATCAAGATTTTCTTGGCAAGATGCGTCAAGTTGTGAGACACAACCAGATCGACTTTCTGGCACATATTCCTCGATCATTTCTACAGCTAAAACCATTGTGACGAGTTATATTTTGATCCAGAGCACTAAATTGGCCGTCATATTTGATCCAGCAGTTGAGTCATTCAATTTTGGAACGATACTGTTATCCAAAAGCCCCTTTGAAACTGCATTAATCAATTGGTCTTGCCATACTAGTGCAGAAACAAATAACTTTTCATCAATGTGATTCAGTTTCGAGCACTCATTCGTCAATAGTTTTGAAATAGCAACGGATCATTGAACGGAAGTTATCCCAAGGTTTGCCTAGAAGACCCTCGCTCATCATGGTTATAATGTTATGCTAATTTATTCAGTTGTCATATAACGTGATTATTCATTATGATATTACAGTGGTCTCTAAAATAAACATTGCTTCACCTACGGCTATAGAGGAGTTTCAAATCATACAACGAGCCAGCTCAAATGGTGCAAATACGTGCAATAGTGTTACAAAGTAGAACTTCTCCAACGTCAAGCATTGGCCTATGTATTGTCTACCCAGAGTATCCAAATGATTATCTGAAGGGTGTGTATACACCGTATGATAAGTCGATGACTTTCCTAGCGTTTCCTAATCGAGGATATCCTATCTTTTATCTGAACAATAGCTATAAAACTAAGAATAGCTAACATCATGCATCAGACATATTGCATTCTGAACGCTATTAACTTAGCTGCAAGCATCACCGGTCAAATGTTACGTTAGCTGCTTTAAAAACGTTTTCAAGGGAGTTCCAGAATCTTCGGCGGGCGGCTTACGTATACTGGGAGTGTTGGGATATGACACCCCTCTGGAAATAGGCCCAGTCGCCATACCATAAGTAGGAACTCCTACAAGTTACATATTCTTGTTGTGTTCTTTTGAATTGACCAAGAATTTGCAATCAAGTAGAGACGTTGAGTTCCCGCTGGTAGTCATTAGGAGTTGTAAACAAGAAACTACAAGGTTGTATATTTGAAAACAACCATTTTCACTACATTTGCAAGTCGAATGCAATCTACTGTTGCAAGTTCTCGGCGGACATTGAACAATCACACGCGAACTTGAACAAAGGGCTCGCGAATTCGCTTATTCCTTGAATGAAAAGAAGGAGATACCTGTCTGGGCGATGTTAGCGTCTTCTTTCCCAGCTATGGTCTCTATAACAGCAACATCGATTGCTTTGATTTCTAGATTAGAACGGATAATGATTAGCATATAGAATCGATATGATTGATATGATGTGATAATGTGATATGATACAATATGATATGATTGATATGATGTGATAATGTGATATGATACAATATGATATGATTGATATGATGTGATAATGTGATATGATACAATATGACATGATTGATATGATGTGATAATGTGATACATAATGTAGGAATGCATTCTTAGAAGGCGTGCGAAACAGAGTCCCTAAATTATCTAAGGAGCTAGTTTCTAAGAGCACCTCTCTTTTGCTCAAGGCAAAGCCTGGTATTGGTAGCAGGATTTAAACTAGACTAAAGAAGATCAGATCAGACAAAAAAAACGAAGACCTTGCCCTATGGTAAAATACACTTCGCAGTCTTTCATAGGAAGTGAATTTACTTACTGATGCAGAGCAAGTCCATTGATACGAGTTTTTGATGTGCAAAAACACGCCATAAAACATACAGCTTTTATCGAATGTTACCAACTTGGTTTGGTCCAAACCAATGAGAATCTGATTTTTTCGAACATGGTCGGCAGTGGAAAATTCATTTGGCTTAGAGCTAAACTTTGACCTACTATATTTTTTCCTTAGCAATTCATCTTCACTACGACGAATAAATTGAATGAAAACTCACTGCTTTTAAACCGACGTAAATAGCTCTGAAGAGCTCAGTCAGATGAAGACTGTGCCGACATGAAATGAAGTTCTAAGTTCTTTTCATGAGGGTTTCATTTTCTTCACGCGTTTGTGGATGACATCATGCCAGTTTCATTTTAATGCCTCTCTTCTTCTATTCTTCTCTCGCCTCACTTTGAGATATGGCCTCATTTGGTTCTATTTCATTTTCCACTGGCCTAGCTGGTTGTAAGGACCTGGCAACCCTGCTTTTATCAATACCATGCAGTGTATTTGTTGACAAATACAAAACATGACACTAGTTCTAAAATGCTGTTACATTCTAAGAAAAATTTTCTTATCAAATTTGCATAAGCACTGAGAACTGCTTCACTTACTGGGAGTTTACCCACGGGCTTCCTAGGAAAGAGTCACTAACAAAACAGCTTTCCACCAAACACAATGTAGAGATGTTCTCATCCTGAGATCTATCCTGAAGCTGTGTTTTCCTTCAAAAACACAAGCTATTCTTGTAACAATAATAATAATAATAATAATAATAATAATAATAAGAGCAATATTTATACAGGGTAACCTTGTCAATACTATGAGTATTGTTATCAATAAGGGCCCTGTCTGAAAATTAAAAAGAACGAAAAGTAATCCACCAATGTAAAATGTACAATGTAAAAATCTAAAATGTCCTTCAATACTTATTGTTAAAAAATAAAATGACTACAAAAGTTGCAGATGTTCTTTAAGTCGATGCTTGAAAACAACAAAGGATTCCAAGCTTCGAATTTCAACAGGCAGCTCGTTGTAACAAGATGGGCCTTGGAACCAGGACTTTTTTGCTGCTTCTGTTCTGACCCTTGGAACACGTAAAGTAGCATTATTGCCTCTTGTACCATAATTGTGACTGACTCTTTCAGCATATGATGCAAAGTTAGGAATGGTAGTTCCTTGTAAACACTTGAAGATCAAAATACCCGCTTTAAACTTTTTCTGGTTAAATATCGTCATATACCCACGCTCTTGGTCAAACTCTGAGTGATGATGAATGATTTTAATGGCTCTTGCTTGTAGGTTTTCGAATTTCTTACCCATTGTGTCCGAGATCTTTAGAGTCGGTGTAGAACAATACAGCATTTTAGGCAATACAATTGCTTTGTATATCGATTCAGCTGCATGACTCGTTAGTGATGTTCTCATTCTTTTCAAAAGCCTAGGATGAGAACATCACTAACAATATGGAACAAATATTCAAGTATTCTGCTTGATACAACAAGACCAGCTGTCATAACTCTACATAAGGGTGTAGCAAAACAATAACATTTCAAATGATGCTATTGGACATTTTCATCTCCATGACCATCAACACAAAAATTGAACAGTCCAGGCATCAGAAATATATTGTGTGTGAAATTAATTTTTAATTTGACAAGCTTTATACTGGTCATTTCCTAGCAGTACAGAGACATAATACTGAACACAACAGGCATTGTGTGGCATGTCACATGTGATGTTGTAGGGTTTTGAGTATTGCACAGGAAGATTTGTGTTGATGATAACTGTCAGTTGTTTTCATTGAGAAACTTAAAATGGCAAATGTTTTGAAGATTCTTCAATGTGTATGTTTTTTGAAACAGTTCTACATTTTCTTTTATTTCATACTCAAACATGCTGACATTTTCAAAATCTAGCTGGACATATCCAATGTCAAGCAGCTATTTCCAGCCTACTATTACATTGTAAAGTAATGTTACAAAATGTTACAAATTTAGTTATTAAAAATAAAGAGGAAATACCACATTTAACATTCAAAACCAAACTTCAGTAAGTACCTGATTGGAATTACCTAGTCCAGAACATGTGGACATATGACAGAATAATAAAATATGTGAATGAAACATTAACTACAATTCAATCAAACTAAGAGGATTTACAGAAATGATAAGATATGCACACCTGTTCCTGCTGCAACATAAATCTTCCCAAATTTATTTGAGGTTACAATCAAATTGACAGTATCTGTGATGAGATCACTTGGCGGAGTGAATATTTGCAATTTACACATCTGCTTGAAGCAGAAATCCTACAATGCAATTGTTAATTTATAAGTCCTCTCTTTTTCCTGGCTGGGATCATAGATCTATGGACTCAAGTCCTTCTCTACAATGAACTGTTCCAACAGCTACAAAATGTTACAAAATTAGCTCAGAAATACTCAATCATTTACACAAATTCCATTTATGATCAATTCTACCTCTCAACTGATTCCAACAACAATTGTTGTTTATTTTGAAGTTTATTATAAAATTTTGAAGCTTTATGCTTGAATATTGTAGTAAATACATTAAGATTATGGATAATTACATCCACAGGCACAAGATCTCTATTGGATGCTATTTCTAATCTAGTTGCAAAACATGCACAGATGCTTCAAACTTCACCAGCCAAAAGCCCCAGTTCACATTATGTAAGATCTTTGGGAACTTTACATTCAGAAACTTCCATACACACCATATGCACATCCCTACATACACAACAACTACACTTATATCTTATGTGATTATGTAGACAACACAAAATATAAATTTTTGTGTATGAAATGTATGTGGTTTTATCAAACACCATATGTATACTGTATTGAACAATACATAGAAAATTCTTGCACAAAACACATGCAGTTATCTGGGAATCTCAAATGCAAACCCTTGAACACACCATATGCACACTCTATATGACCACTCTTTCACAAACCACATGCAACTGCCTGGGTATCTCATACACAAACCCTGCAACACACCATATGCACATTGTGGCATACACTGCATCCGCACTCTACATACCACACACAAATATTTGCATGCACCACATACACCTGTCCATGCATGAAGGACCATTTGTGCAGAAACACATGAACTTTTGCCCACACAAGATTTTATCAAGAATTGTCATGCTCTTTAGACAGAATGGTAATCACCTGGTCAATTTGTAAGGTAAACTCATAACAGTTGACTTAAACTCAGACAAAAGAATTGCCCATGTATAAAATGCTGAAAACTATTTCAAGAACACTATAATTGCTTATGGCAATTTTTCAAATGAAGACCGATGCAAAAATGTCATTTCCTCATTAAAATGTGAAACTGAACTAATTAAGCTATGGTAAGACTGAAACAAACAACTAGCTTGTGTTACTGCAAATCGCCATGGCCTAAACCTACCGGTTTCTATGCGGGGGAATATGTGGAATAGGCAATCATTATTGAAATTTCGGAAGAAATCAATAAATACGTGTCTGAACTGATGAAATATACTGTTCTCGCCATGAAATGAAGTACAACTACCAGCTGCAAGTGTGTAACATATAGGCACTTGAAATGCAAAGACTCCACTAGATTTATGCATTTTTATCTCTAAAACAATTTATACCTAACCTGAACATCTAACTCCAGGTTGTTGTCCCCCATTTCGTCCGTGGATCTTTACGTAATGGCCTATAATTCAGCCTACAGCTTCTTGGAAGCGGGAAAACGTTCGTTTCAGCGAGGCTCTACACCAGCTCGAGGCTTGATTAGTATACAGAGAAATAGAATGCATTAATCCCGAAAAATTTCGGACGGTAAAATTTCGGACGTTTTATTTTCGGACAGAAAATTTCGGACCAAAATTTGAAGATTTCGGACTATTTCGGACAAAAATTTCGGACAAAGTGTGCCAGATGAAAAGTAATTTCGGATAAATGTCTTAATTAACAATTTAGGTTTTCGAAATAACATCTCCAATAAAGCATTATAAATAGTGATAAAATATCAGTGTGATTGCACTTATGTAGTCTTATTATGTGTTCTACTCATCTGAATCAAGATCGAGGAAAGGATCTTCAGGTTCAATATTTGATGCAATTGCAGCTGTAATTCCAGAAACATCGAAGCCCTTTTGTATCAGATCTGACTGGTTTCTCAAATGATCATATAACCCAATCAACCACCTTGCATGGACTGCTTTCAAGACAGATAATGTTGTCTTTATTTCAATTGAATAAACATCAATCCCATGCATTGATCTGCTGCGTAATTTCCTTGGCATACCACTCCTCAAATTTTGTTGTTAAGAATTTCTTGGCAACTCCATTAATGGTAAGGTCGAGTGGCTGAAAATGATGTGTCATATTTGCAGGGACAAATACCACTTCGCATCAATTTTGTTCCATCAAGTGTAATACCATCTCTGTTTTGTGAGCTCTGAACACATCAAAGATCAGAAGAGCCTTCTGATCTGCTGCCAAACCGTGCTCCACTTTTTTTGATGCAATGAATGGAAAGATCACCTCTTGCAAGAGCTCAATGACTTTTTCCTCATTACTCCAATGATTCTCTGTGTAGCATACATTGAATCCATCAGGAAATTCTATTTCTCGTGGAAGACAACGCGCTGTTTTTCCTGATATATCAGTTGCATTGGTAAAAATATCCCCGATTTCGTTACTGTGAAGGTTCCAGTAATTTGCATCTTCTTACCCTTGCTAATAAGGGGAACACTCTTTGCTCCACGTTGGTGCAGTGTGTGATTTGGAGAGCAAATATATGACAATGGCGTCTGGTCAAAATTTATGATGAGATCATCAGGAATATCATCCTTCGATTGCGCAGCTTTTATTTTACGTTGACAGTCTAGTTTTACCTCGCTTATAATCCCTGGGGCAACTGGAAGTTTTGATGTTGTGGCGCATCTACGGGTCATCTTCTTTCCTTCTTTTTCCATCCTGTAGAGTACATTTTTTCCCCAGTCACTGTTAAGGCTCAAATAACCCCCATACTCGATCAAAATGCTGCGATCATTGGCAATTACAACTCCCTTTGCAATTGAGTTAATAACAGAAGCAGTTACTGGTGCTCCTTTGAGACGTAATGCTTCAACCAAAGTTATTGTTTTTTTCATTAGGTCTTCGGGCATCAATGCAGGCCGACCTCTTTTCCGGCTGCTTATTGTGCTTGGAAGCTGTCCCGTTCTTTTCTGAGCACTTTGTGCTGCCTTTTTAAAGTCACTGATTGACTGCTTAGTTAAATGAGGGTATTTCCCCTTAAATTTTCGCAGAGTTTCTGCAACACCATGAACTGTTGCAAAGCTTCCAATTTCCGCTTTCTCTTCACCATTCCAAGGTCTATATTTCCCTCGTTTACTGCCCTTTCCTTCTGCTTCTTTTAGTTCATGCACTACTTGCTGTTTTTCGGTCTCAGTCACCAAACTCAGAAACTCACTTTTCTGAAGCTCTTCAGATGGTTTCTTTTCAGCCTGTTTGAAGTACTTCAAGAGAGACATTTTTGCTGCTGTATTCTGACTGGCTGCTTACTAACCTTACAAAAGGCAATGTTTCTATCGCATGCATAAATCTCAAGATTTAAGATTTAATCCACATGATATTTCCGCGGGAACCCTGAACGGATATCTGTTAGCTCAAGGTGGACAGGTGAGCACCAATAGATGGCTCATTGGAAATACCAGACCAATTAGAGCATTGACATTTGCAGAAACTGAATTATTTTTGTGCCATAATGATGTGCTGTGCTGTTGGTCCATACTTTTAGTATGATGTGTCAGAATTCTATTTACGTTCAGTTAAATCGTTTGACACCTAATTCGCAACAGAATTTACTACACCTGGGCAGTCAGTGTTTGATGATCTTTGAAAATCTCTGAGGTAGACCACCTTGGCAGCTTCGACTCGGATAACTTTGCTTATAGAATTGAAAGGGTTTTACCTGAAAAGCTAGAAAATGCAATCCAGTTTTCAGAAAGTTATTGGCTGCAGAGGATGGCACGTGTACGGGAAAAATGTCCGGACCAACCCTAAACGAGGAGATAAACTTTTTGCAGTTAAAGAGAAAAATCCACAAGCCTTGACTGTAGACCCATATTCAATTGCATGGGTGTTGAAAAGAGTGGACAAACTATCACCAGAAGTAGTGGGCCACATTCCACAGGAGATTTCACGTTTTGTTTGGTTTTTCCTGGAACGCGGGGGAACAGTCAACGGTGAAGTTCTAGATGGAAAATGTCGCAGGTCTCCTATTGCCAATGGTGGTTTAGAAATCATCTTAAAGGTTTCTTTTTGTATTTCTGATTTGAAACGAAGATATTTAGAAAGGCTTATGGAATTGATTAATAAAAACTATGATGCTTCTGAAGGTGAATTTGAGGAAATCCTGGAAGCTAATCTAGACTCACAAGAAAGTGATTCGGATGATTTAGGAGAACCTGGACCTATGATTATGATAGATGATGAGTGTAATCATACTGAAGATGACTCGCCTGTTACGAAAAATCCAGATGTACTCATAATTGATGACTGAGAAACATAACGTAAATTGTTCGCTTTTTCTGCTTTTTGTCTTTGCATATTGTTGTGATTAAAGCTTCAGGTAAAACTTTAGAAAGGTAAGCATTGAGCACGTTAAAAATTTCGGACGGTAGAAATTTAGCAAGGTAAAAATTTCGGACGGTAAAATTGTCGGACGGTAAAAATTTCGGACGGTAAAATTTTCGGACTCCATCTTAGTCCGAAAATTTTACCGTCCGAAATTTTTCGGAATTAATGTGGTTAGTTAAAAACACTTGAGAGACGTATGCGGTTTTGTATATTTTTTCCGGTGAAATAACATATTTTCTTGCAAAAACAGCTTTGTCAAGTTTACTTTTGAAGATCAGTCTGCCTGTTTCTAAAATTTTTCTTAAGATTTGTCTTATTTGAGCCTATGTTTCTAATATACTTGTTTCTTTTAAAAATGTAAACCTGTAACCTGACGACGATGTAAATACAAGAGAAAAGACCGATTTCCCATATTGAAATTGTGGAAGAATGATTTCCACATGAGCTATTCATTGCAGACAAATCAACAAAGGGGGCAATTGGAGGGTATATTGAAGAGCTTCAGAACGCAAAATGTTTCTAACAAATCTCCACAAAGCACCAAAATTCTGATAAATCCTTGTCTTCACAAAGAAGCAATGGTAACGTGGTACAAAACACTTCAAGAGAGTAGCAAGCCTCAAAGTTCAAACAAAATGAATTAGGCCAAAAAGCCAAATTAAAGTTGTCAGTGCATCAAAATAATGTCTAGAGATTCACATTTGGGCAATAACAAGAAACTTCACATTTTATTCTTATTACAAAAATGCCACAGAATATGATATAACATGTAGGCAATGTACCATAATTTAGCATCACTGTAAATTAAAAAAATGCGTTACACCTGTTTTCTATATCAAAACAATGATATATGTGTGCAAACACAACAAAACAATAGGCTTCCTTAAGAAACTCCAAATGCTAACACACCTTGCATACCACATGCGGCATTTTTCAAGAGTGAAGTCAATATGTTTTCCTATGATATCAAAATCTAATTTCAAAAGGCCCAAAATTTCAAGAGGTGGTAAGAATAAACTAATTTACAATATAGATAAACATGACACAAGTCTCTAACACTGGCTGTGCTGTGGCCATTGACCAAAACCAACTGTGGGCAGTTTAAAACATAACTTGCATGGCATTGGTAAACCTGTGCACATATATATATACGCACATATATTATTCGAGAATAAACCATCAAGATAAACATACAACATAATTTTTTAACATATCTTAGAGTTTATATGAATCGACTACAAATTCCACATATATACAAATGCCTGCAAAAACATAATCATACCATTCTGGTCACTGATATAGCAATAAATTAACATTTGGTTTCTAAAATGACCCCAATCTGTACATCATCAAAATGATCATAATGGTATCTTCTCATTGAATAATAAGAAGCTAGGGAACAATGATGTTCTACTATACAAAAACTACTTCCAATAGACTTTCTCCTTGATTAAACTCTCCCATGTCCTTGGCTTGCAATAGCATAAAAATACGATAGAGTTCTTTATGTATCCTTGGTCAAACGGGTTTTCATCATCTGGAAACAACTTCAAATAACTTATTCTTGATCTTGACATAAACTCCCAAGTTGTCTGTGCAGTTACCATCATATAAGAGTGGCAACAAAACAGCAGTGAAACAACAATACAAACAAGGACTAAGAAAATCATTAAACACAGCAGGATCCAATTGAATTTAAACCAATCTTTTACATTACTCTCAGATTTGAATGAGGACCTGCAAACAGAATAGACATTAATTTTACATCTAAAGAGGACTCCTGCACTAAAGCCTGCATATATATATATATATATGTATAACAAAAATCTGCTATTATGTAAAACATACAGAGAGAATACCAATACATGGCATACACATGATGCTCATTGGCATGGCACACAAAGATTGAAGTATAACAGCAAAAGTTACCATTAATGAGTTGCTATGCTAAAGAAGAACCAACCATATAACACTATAATCCAAGGCTGGCCTTTACTAAAGTGAGTTTTATCCACAAGTTTAAATCTCACCAAGGAAACCAGTACAGTCAAACAAGTAGAAATAAATTACCACCTTTTTAGACTTAAACATGTACATAAAAACTATAAATATGTAAATCACTGAAAGAGCCTAATAAAGAAAATGGTACAAAAGATGGCATGGCCTTTCAAAATTAAAAAAATCCTTGATGCAGGGCAAACTTTGATCAAGTATCAATTATTTTCTGTTGTTCCATACACCTACATTGGCAGTGTTGGGTGTGTAATGTTCTCTTTGAAAAAGGTTCAGTTGAAAAATCAATATGAAATGTTGTATCAGCTGGCAAGATTCTTTAGCAGTCTACATACATACTTGCCACTTGCACCCTTTCAAAATTCCCACTGTATGGTCCCGCATATAATATGTGATAGCATATGAACGCATGGGTCACTCAGCAAAAAGCTGCCTATTAATGGCTCATTGTAAAATTCACAGTAGAGAACTATAGATAGAAATCATACCAAACTATTTTGATTGACCACATAATCAGTGCAGATTCAAAAGCCAGAAATGCCCAGAAAAATCGATGGTTTCTTTCACCAATACAGGTTGCAAGCCAAGGGCAGTGGTGATCATATTTTCTGATACAATATCCACACTCTTCACAATGTTTGGATCGAAGAGGTTGTAGTATTTCACAGTAGCCACACCTCCTTAACTTCAAAGCATTACCCTCTGGCAGCATCATTTTGCTTGCTTCATTTTCATAATCTTTTTCATCTAGGCCCACACTGTCTGGACCCAATTCATTAAAACTCTGTCAAAAGATGATGCATGTTAAAAAAAATGAACTACCAACTGTGCAAACTAATTTAGTCAGTTAAGTCAGAAAGTAGCAAAAACCTGGCATGATCCTAGAAAGATGAAATTATCCTGTGGCTACAAGTCAGCCTCTTTCAGCTTTTAGTATACTGTCTTCAACCCACAAAAGCCTTGTACTCTTAGGCTCCTAATATATAGGGGGTATGCTTACAAATTTTTCATGTTTTTTCTGACACCCCCCAGAGAATATAAGGACCCAGAATTTATTATAGTTCAAGAAATGAAAAATGATTTGGAAGTTTTTGCCTTGAGAAAAGGCATTTTTCTATCACCAAATGATAGAGCTCCTTTCACTGAATAGCTGTACCAATTATTGTTTTTAAGACGCAAAATTCACAATTAGCTTTCCATTAGATTTTAGAAATATTTCCAATCCCCCATCTGGTAAGATCCCATATTTTTTTAGGTTTTGGAAGTATTTATGATCCCCACATATTAAGACTTCCCATTTATAGGGAACCTAAAAGTATGTGGCTATGGCTAGTGCAACTAAAAAGGTAGGAACATCAAATTGGAGGGCTAGTGCCTGCAGATGTAACTGTCAACAATGGTAATAATTGTCTGCTACTTATAGCAACTATGTCAATGCTAAAATCAACATGTTGGACACAATAGTAAACCCATGCTCATCAGTTCTATCACTTTAGCTAATATGTTGTTATCTAACATAAATATACATAGATTATCTAACTAACAAACCTTCAAAAGTGCAAGGATCTACAAATTCGAGAGGAAAATATCACAAAAACCCAAAAAAAATCAACAAACATAAAATCACTGCTGAATTCAATTCCAAATAACACACTGCATTACAGTACAAAAAAGTATATGTCATAAAGAGAATAGAAACATATCTTACAGTGTCTTGGAAATCTACTCCACTTTCAACATCTACAACTGATGACTTCACATGAACATAGCCTGGGTCAATCAAACTTGCAAGAAAATAGCTTATCATTGCAGCACAAAGGAGGGCAAGAAAAGAGGCTGCAAATAAATGTCTCTCATTTTCCACTGATCTCCGTAACTCTGAAATAAAACCAAAAATGCTTAACAGCAAAACATTTCATTGAACAATTTCTGTCCTTCTACAAGTAGTGTAAGTCCTATAAAATACTTAAGTGATCTGAGATTCATATTATTTTAGATAGATAGCATAACACTGAGACCTGTTCAAGTATTGCCAAGCTGTAACTCATAGTTATGTATGGTTATACCTCTGTCAGATATTCATCAATATGATACAAGGAAGGCTTGTCAGAATGGTATTTTTATGACAGAGCATAATACATTTCATTATGGCCAAAGGTCACTCAGGTATTATGGTGCAAAACCTTGGAACAGTCTTCCATTTAGCATTAAACAACCCCCTCTGTCGCGATATTCCGCCATGAAGTAAAATCATATTTCTTCCTCACCAAATATTGATAACTCTATTAATTGCTGTTTTGATATTCTGTCTTTTCTCAAATTCTGTCTTTTCCCAAGTACTGCTTTCTAATTAAATATCTCAATATAAAGCAACAAACGACAACACAACATGATATCTTTAAAGGGGGTGCCCGGTTGCTCTCTCCTCGATTAGTTTAGCTACTGATAGGGCTCATCCTTAAGACATTCTCCTACATACAAATTTAATTGTCTTATTACTTTATCTTATTTTATTTAGTTACATAGTTATTTAAATTAATTTCCTAATTCCTGCTTTTTGTAACTTTGTCGTATACCTAAGTTTTATCTCTGTATGTTAGCTAATGATATTTGGGCGGATTTGCAGTTTAGGGTTCCAGCCAAATCGCCGTAAATTCTATACGAAATTACCCCTTACGATCAATAGAGTCGAAACAGACGATAAAAAGTGGGGTACTACTTACCAATTACTTTGGGTTCGGGTTAGGGTCAGGGTTAGGGTTTTTTGTAGGGTAAGGGTCAGGGTTAGGGTTAGCGTTAGTTGTAGAACAGGCGGAAGGTTCTTAAAGGACAAAGGGATTTCACTGTTGAGCGAGGGAAAAATAAGAGTAAATAAGTAATTGGTAAGTAGTACCCCACTTTTTATCGTCTGTTTCGACTCTCTGCATCGTAAGGAGTAATTTCGTATAGAATTTACGGCGATTTGGCTGGAACCCTAAACTGCAAATCCGCCGATATTTGTATATAGTGGAATTTCAAAATTAAATGAAACTGAACTGAAAATATTCTTGGGGAGAACATTGAGTTTATGGTAAAAGCCAGATAACCAGGAGACCTAAACGACTATCACATAAGCTAGAAACAACCTCTTGGAACTTTACCATAAAACGAAAGTGACAATTAAATAGGCTCTCTGTTGTCGTCGTGCTCCTCTGTATCATTGCTATACAAACGTAATGCACATTCTCCAAATACGTTATAAAGTACTATACACCTATGAAACTATGCTCATTCTTACCAGTATCTTTAATTAAAAGAACTGTAACGACTCCAGTTGTAAGAAGAACATGAAAAGCTCTTGCCAACCATCTTTCCCACCACTTTGTCTTGAACGCCATTTTTTATCAATAAGCTCGCCTGTTTTTTGCATGGGAAGTACCCGGATGATATGACGTCACGTTAGTCATAAGTGTCATACTTTCGGGGGAAAAAGTTTCGTAGTTAGGTACTTGCACTCTTTTTATAAGAATATTTACTTCTTATTTACTTCTTATTTATTATTCTTTAGAACTTCTGTCCTGATGGGTCAGATCCCAAGGCCATTTTGATGCATAAAATTCAGAAAATTTGATTGCTATGTCGCCATAATATTTTATATTACAAAGCAGTTTTCAACCTCTTGGGGATATGTGATCGTTTCAGCTTGTTGAGTTAACTTGCTTGATAAATACTCCGGATAACTCGTAGTTCCTAATTCATAATTCATAATTCCCAATGTCTAATAAACAGCTTTACGGCGCGTAAATACATGTTGCATACTTCCATGCGCAGCGTGCGACACGCACCTATGGTAATGTGCAAAACGAAGGAAACATATGAATATAACATAACACAACACAACTAAGCAGTTTTCTATATTCCAGCGAATAAAATCAACAGTTGGAATTACTACTGTGTTTGAACTTTTTAGCTTAGGAACTATATTGTTCTGGCTTGACTTTTTTAATCTATAAATAGCAAGAAATCATTTCGGTATTGGTTTTCAAACCTAGGAACTTTTTGCTACTTTAAAGAGTCGAAAATTAAGGAATTCTTACAATCAGGTAAGGATTTTATTCCACGTTTCTTATACGAAAGAAGCTCCCTGATTTCAGCTTGGATTATTTTTAATATTTTGTCAAATCCAGCCTTGAATATTTCTTAATCGTTTCTTCAAATCCTTGAAATTTTCGATAATAACAACAACCCGGATAAGGCAACCTGGAGACAAGGAAAGTTGAGGTTCTACGAAGTATGTATGTATTTAGTTTCGAATTGAGTTCAAATCTGGAATTAGAATGGGAAATTATTTAAGTAGCTAATTATTTGCTTCCAGTTTAATAAACAATTTTCTTGCATAAACACTTTTTCAAGTTTACTTTGAAGCTCAGCCTGCGTTTAGATCTTTGATGTTTCTTAATTTTTGCCCATCTTGAGTTTCATGTTTCTTATCTGCATGCTTGCCTCATTGCATATAATGCAAAACATGTATGGGCTTTGGCAGTTATCTGAGTGATGTAAACAATATTTGAAAAGTCTGTTGGTACTACAGAACTTCACTATAGCACTTCGGTTTTTCGTGAAACAATATTTGCTAGATTTTATATGGTTAGAATTGGATTAGTTTCCTTCACGTAGTCATTACAAATACAACGCAATCAGAGTTTCTTAGTACTCATGGGTTATATGACCAATAACCAAATAATTCAATAAGCAAAATTCTTAGTTAAATTTAGCAAGTTAAATAAACATTTTATGGCTTGTGATTCCTGTCTATCTTTAGTTCTTGATTTGCTAAAATGAACTAAAAGTACTTGATTTACGTAATTGATTTATGTGCTTTTTTATTTATGGTTGTTTATTTGTGGTTGTTTATTTGTGTTGTTGTAAGTGTTTACACAAAAAAATGAGACTTCGGTCCTGCATAAGTGTGCTCAGCTTTTGATAGAGTTGAGCCTGACGTTTCTTTATCTTGTTTGACAATCAACCTTTTGTAGCCTTTCGTTGTATAAGACTAATTAACATTTAACGCCATTTTGCGCGGTATCAGACAACAGAAGATGCAATTTTGGAGAGTCTCATGGCGTGGTCACCAGGATACGTCTAGCAAGACATAGCAAGCGTTTATCACAGCATAGTGCGATCTTGGAGACTATCAGAATCACGAGGAGTATACAACAACATACGTCAATAGTACTTGCTGATACGCCTGGAATAAATTCATACTCTTTAGTCCCAAATAAACGTCCCCCCGCTTATTAACTTTTTGAAAAAATCCACCCCCACCCAGGACATCCATATTCCAGACTCTCCGTTTACTATTTTTGTGTCTGTAATTCCACCGGGTATTAAGTAATGTGAGAAATCGTGCTTTTCACTTTTGCTTACAGTTGAAATGAGTTGTGAAATTCATATATAGCAATCATAATTAGCAAAAGTTTCCACTTACCCCGGTTATTCTACCCTCCCATTTATCAGGTTTTTAGGAGAATTCCAATCTCCCTGCTATTCCAACCCCCCGTCTTTTCGGGACTTAAGGGTAAGTAGCATTTACAAGCTTAATGATGGTTTAAGGATTTGTGGGTTTAGTAGTAACTGAATCACAAAGCTGGTGTTCCTCATCTGTGTTCATGCTACTCATACCACAAAGCAATTGAAAGCAAGATAGTATTGCTTGGTTTGTTTTGCGATACAGTAAGAAGAAATTACAGCGAAATGAAACAAAAGAAACAATTTCTCTAGGCTCACTGACTTTCATTGATCTTTCCTAAACCGAATATCAGCTAAACTTCATTTCTGCTTTTCATTTACCGTATCAAATATTCCTGTTTTCAAATCTTTCAGCAATTAGTATGTGAAAGCAGCTATGGTCGCTACATCAGTTATTGAAATATGAACATAGAATAGAATACAAGCTAAAACTCATCATGTTGTTTGAGAGTTTTTCCATGATCTGTAGCCATGCTACCAACAAATAAATTGAAATGTAGGACCATTTCGTCAGCTGACAACTTGCTATTGCCATCATCATCTGCACCCTCAATTAGATGCTTAGCCTCGCTACGAGACTCATTTCGCTTTGGCAGTACCCATGCTTTAACTTCCAAATAGTCTAAAATCCCATCTTTATTTTTGTCAAGAGTCTCGATGAAATGCTTCCTATCTTCGATTATCCATTCGGGCGCATCAGTCTGATCATTGTACTGGCCTAAAAACTCTTTCATGTTTATTTTCCTGTAAGAGATGGAAACAATGCAAAACCAACCAAAGAAATGAGATTACTATGTGAAAATCTCAAGTTAGCGAAATGGCGCTTTCAATGATCTCAAAAGATCCCCCGACCCCTAATGAAACATTCAAATATTGAAAAATACAGTATAGATATAAAGTAAGCATGACTGTTGGGTGACTCAGGGCTTGTGCTCAGAGATTCCTAGTCTCGTCTAGCACAGATGGTGAGGAGAATGCAAGGCATAAGTAGTTCTATCCATTTAACCACTAACAGTCACGTTGAAAATTAAAATAATGATATTGAAAATGAAAGGCAGGGTAGTTGGGATTATTGGGTACTGCAGCTAGGAAACTTTCTTGCAAATATTACAAGACCACGGGAGCGTACTACGCCTAGACAGGCACTGCCTTTAGAAAATTGATATGGTCCTAGACACCTTTTGGTCCCGACTGTAAATTCATATTATTTGCTAAATAGCGGTCTTGAAAATTTCTAACAGACTCACCCTTTTACACTTACCCTGCAAAAAGTTCCAATGATTACAATTATCACCATAGCACAAACCGTGCTGCATCTTTAATCATTAATCTTTAATCAAAATACTATAGACCATTTATCGATTTCCAACAGATGGGCGACGTTTGCTTTCAATATGAAAGTTCTAATATTTCACTATTGTTACTTTCATGAGTGAAAATGCCATTAATACCTGTCCCCATTTTGATCAATGTCATCAAGAACTTCATTAGCTGCAATGTCTTGAAGCCCTTCCCGGATGCTCTCCTCTGGATGACGAAAGTAAACATATTCATGTCTTTCAAGAAAGCCATCATTATTTTCATCAGCCATCTGGAATTTGTTCTCGTCTCTTTTTAGTCTTCGTTTCAGTTCCTTAAGAGAATGATGAAAGAAAATGATAATGATGGAAAATGAATTTATCAATTTAGCAGACTTTAACGTGAATGGAAATAGACCAAAGTATGTTTCTCCCTCTTCTTCCCTTGCTAGGTTATTTTATCTTCCTGCTGCAATTCTCCTGGAGCAGTATCGTTTAAAATACACCTGATCTTCTTTTACACCATATCAAAACCAAAGGCAGATTGCACGAATGGAAATAAGCGATTGCATTTGAGCTGCATATAGACAAGATTTTTCATCTGGGGAAGAGATAAAAATGAAGCAGCACGTCCAGATAAAAAAAATGGCACAGATTATTTAAACTCTAAGGCTTTGAACACGATACGTTGACTGAAATGCTAACAAAATCTATTAATTTTGCACCTGCCTGAAGGGTTTATGTTAATATTTTTAGAATTTCTGGGATAAATGCTAAAAATCCCGAATCATCGGATTTCAAATGATATGTCATTGATGCTTTCTGTCCACAATGCCGTATTTATTGTCAAACCCAAGTAAAAGTAATTTGCATTATCCATAAATAGGATAGAAGCAGAATCGGAGATGTGAAGATATTGAAGCGAGAAGGGTAGAATAAAGAAAGTGTGTTTTAGAGTAAAGAAATCGTACTTTGTTCTCCGATAAGATAATGCTCTCCATTCACAAAAACTCTGAATATGAGACAATGGATACCAGTGATGGATACATAGGCAAAGCAAGGATAGATTGTGTTTTAAATGCATTAAATTAAGTTGCAAACAACTGTGTAACAATGAAACAACGTTACACATAAAGTGGCTTTTAACATAGTTGCAAATATGCAGCTAGCTTGCATTACACACTGTAATTTTATCTCTATCGTTTTGAAATGTTGAACAGAGTTTACGTACAAATACTGCAATATGATTATGAAATGTGTACTGGATGTATTTACACCGCAACGACAACTATAAAGATCATGCTTGCTTCTCAATGTCTAGGACAGTATAACAGTCAGCGTGCATAGTACAATATAACAGGGACGAAACTAGGGAGGGACGAAACTAGGGGGGAGCCACGTTGTCTACACCCTCGCCATATTCCTTTAAAAGAATGAAATTGAACTTTTCGTGAGAAATTGTGGAACTGTTCATTTGATGTTTGCTAAGGAAACCTGCTGGTAATCATGATTTAACCTTGATATTCGCAAATTCATGGAAATTCTTTCATTTTTAAGTCTAAGGAACATTATTCCAAGCTATATCCTCTTGAAAATATTTTTACTCTACCTTTTATGCCGATCAGATTCGTGCCCTGGAAAACTCATAGCTTAGCGCCTGTTATGGCACCAGACAGCAACTTAACAATAAGAGACTCAAATATGAATTTGAACACAAAATTCAACAACTGCTTACATTGTCCATGGATGCTTCATGGTCCCAATCACCGTAATGAGATGATTTATACTCTTGCCAACTCAATTTTCCATCCTTGTTTTTGTCGTCGTCGCGTATGACGTCATCAAGCATCTCCCACATGTATCTCGTTCTTTGTAGTTCGATCCATTCAAACAGCTCTTCCTCCTCCACATGGTCGTCGTTGTTCTTGTCTATCTTACCAAAAATCACCCGTAACCTCCGCTTTGATTCCTCGTCAGATAGTTTATCGAAATCGTGTCCATGACCACGACCCAGGAATGCTTCGTGATCATATTCCAGGTTATGTTCGCTCCCTTTCTCATAGTGTTCACTATCTGAAAGCGAGGCGTGTGACCCTTTGTGATCTGCATGCGCGTGCAACGATACAATCGAATTAAATATGATTGCTCCAAAAACAAAATACATTCTGGATAACACTTCGAAGGAGCTCCTTATCTTGAATTAACGCAATCGACTGCGGAGCAATCAGTCCTTAATGTTATAGGCCTATCCACTTTTAAATTATACGAATCACCTGTCCTCAAAGCCAATTTTCCACTTTTTGCTATCTTTTCCCGTCAAAGTATATTCGAAACAACTACAAATATCATATGGACAACGCAACCATCACATCATATAACCCTAGTAAAAGACGTGCTCGCTGTTCATTGAACGAGAAGAAGGCTGATCAAACATTGTAGACGGGATGGAATTAGATAATCGATGACCAACAATGAACTCTCCCCTAGTTTATGAAGCTGACAGCTGGACTCATAAAGGTTATACATTCAAATGAACCTTACATCAATATAGCATTTCTTACTCTGATTCTCATTTGCGTTTCTTTCCAAATGTTTACTTAGGGCATTGTTTTTTAAAAGCAAAGAAATGCTCTTCACTGAGCAGGCACCCTCTACATAGAGTCATCATCGCGGAGGTAACTTCCACTCTCCCCTTCTCTCTCGCTATCTTCAAACTTACATCCTTGCCTCTTTCAAACAATTTGAATTTAGCATAGTAAAACTTTCCAAATATCAAACAACTTAAATTTCAACCTGCTTTGATTCTAACACACTTCAAACTCCCAATTCCTCTAAGCAAAAATATATCCGACCTAAAGTGCTTACCGATCCTTTGCAACACAGACTAGCCCCTACAGAACATTGTCTATTCAAGCTAGGTTCTAAGCTTCATTGAAAGCAATAACAACAACGTTGCACCATGATCACGGCGCTGTAACATTCCATCCTACCCACCTCTTCGATACAAGAAATATAAACAGCTTGTTTTGTCTAGCACAATCATTGACGTAATCAATAAATTATGGTATGCTAGTTGCAAATCACATGCAATCAGCTACACTACACTATAAAACACTGAAGCAATTAAATTTATTGTATTACAGGAATATTGTTTTGACTACCGTTATATTTCTGATGGGCACAATTGCAATCGAATATAAAGTGCATGAATATATAACAAATACAGCAAATCACTTTGATTTTGACTAAGCTTTTATCAAGTGAACCTTGAATTATCACCTGTGGAGTAAACAACTTCATCATTCACAATGAAATTACTGAGTTTCAGCAGTAAACGATTAGGGGTGACTTACAAACATTATTCAATTACTTTGTCCTTATGCAACCAACAAGAAAAGTCATTGTCCTTCATTGAACAGTGTCACATAAATCCTTATCAATCCCTACCACCAAATCTTTCGTTTCGGCACGGGACAAGATGAAGTCTCAGGTGTACCATATGTGTTCACTTTCATCTTACCGTCTTTGAGTTTCTCTACTAGAACCGATGTTGTTGAGTCCTGACTAGGGTCCTCATCAAAATATCCAAAAGGCTTTATTAAGAAACCATACGAGCTACCAACTGTCGTAGTCAATGGAATGTCTTCTGTATTCGGAATATGTAAACCACCAATACTGACCCATGCAACTAGATCCTCGTTCTCAATTGCCTCGTTATCATTTATCATATGATCAAACTTGAATGCTGGATCAGAGAAGGTAAACTGATTGTAAATCGATGATCCAAATGGCTCCAAATCATTTCTTTTCGTAACAGATAACTGATACTTAGTCCAACCACATACATCATTCATATAATAACCATCTGGGTATAGTTGTTTCACTTTGTTTTGAATGTCAATTCTGTAGCCTTTAGGATTGCCATACACGTTCTTATTTTCTTCATTAACAAACACATAATACTTTGGTCTGTCAAAATCATATCTAACTAAGGCATCTTTCTCTCTTTTCTTCTTCGTTATATCAACTTGCTTCTTAATCCTGTATGTGTTGGCTTCCCATTCGTAGCTAAGGTTACGTGCCACAACATCTACAGTTTGGTAAGTGTTCTTTAAACCGGCAACATCCAAATCTACTTTGTACAATATGAAATGATCGTGCACAGTGCCAACTTGATTGAAAAAATTGACAAAACCATACTTCTTCTCCTTCTCAGTGACGAAAGCAGAGTTTATATAACCGGATGCTGTCGCTCTCACTTCAATTGTACCACTTTGATGAAAAATGTAATCAATAGCATAGTCATAATTAAATGGTGTTGTAATTACTCTAATCACCAAAGCATGTCCTGCCAAACCACCTTGAAATCTCATGCCATCTGTGCCTGTGGAATCCTTGCTCATTTTCACATCGAAATGTCTCCACAGTGGCATACCTGTATTCGTTTCAAATATGCAAATCGAATGTGGATTTTTCACTGGTAAGTCTGTGTTAGTAAAGAAGACACTGTCGAGAAAGACGGCCGTCAAAGGACAATCTATGTCCTTAATGAGATACGTATTACTTGTTCCCATGCCCCAATTTGAATCAAGGTAATGAGTGTTTGACGTTTCGGGGTCATAACCAGAATAGTAGGCCATCCCTTCTTGCAGACTGATTTCATAAGCAATTCGTTGGTTTTTAAATCTGACGTCATAAACTGCAAGCCCTGCTGTTGGTCGGATACCAAATTCAAATTGCCAATTCATGTAAGAAATTCTATTGTTGATTACGGAGAAACGTCTACCATTTGGCTCGACAAGTGTGGGACCTCGCATTGGATATTTAGGCTGCTCAGTACCTCTTCGTCGTATCGAGGCTCTTAGATGTTCGGTGTTATTCGGAACGGGTACATGCACCATTTTCAATAAACCAGATTTGTAGCTTTTCATAAGTTGAGACGTGTTTGAAAATCTCTGATTATTATACACAACCTGTTAAATAAAGTGAATACTTGATTAAACAACAATTTGCTTTTCACTCAATGAATGTATGGCTCATTTAGACTATGATAGGGTAAGCAACAGATATTCAAACGAACGTAAAGGAAAATAAATACTGTTTGACAGATGCAAAGAATAAATAATTACATAAATAGACAGTTTACTATTTATCAGTAATATGGCCAGAGTAGATAACGTAGGGGTCAAAACTGGAGGAAGTCTCAGGGTGCCAAACCAAAAGTACAATTCTTTGGGTTTACACCCTTTGCTTTGCTAAGAATGTATCTTCCAAACGTCATGCTTTCAAACATCAGTACTTTAATACTGTAATACTGCTTACTGCACTTAATTTGCAAAAGAGAGCGCCTTGCTGAGGCATCTCTGCAGATAAATCTCTCAATTCTATTTTAAATGAATCATACTGATTACACATTTTAAAGGAATCATACCAAAAGTAGGGAGCAGTTGCCCTAATATTCTCCGTGAACACAACACTGATGTTTGTGCTTGATAAAATATATGTTAACAAAACGAACCTCTATCAGGTGTTGATTTCGGACATTGGAATATTCCAGAAGAACTTGGAATGGGAGAATAAAGAGATACCCTCCTTCCATATTACGCATGAACTGCACCTGTTGATAACAAGCAATATATACTTTCACAGAACAGTCCTAAATCTAACAAGAATAACTCAATAGTCTAACAGTCTTCAATGATGCATAACGAGATGGAATAGAGGCATGTATAAGTAATAAGACGACACATGTAGTCACTACCTCAGGTAGAGGTAGGCATAACTTTAAAAAGCTAGACATAAACTATATAGATTTGATACGTATAACTACCTGTATGCCCCTTTTTCACAGCTATTCTCCTGTGCTTGACTAGCCAAAAAGTGATGCTCGAAGGTAGCGCGGGCGGGGCTGTAGTCCCTCAACTTTTACTAGCAATGCTTAATATTAATTTTGATACACTCTATGTCCCTGCAATCCTAACCTGTCCATTCGAGCCACGTCCCACCAAAAATTGTGCTCCGCAGCCAATGATGCTGGTTTGTTATACTAGCTATTTTAAGCCTTACACAGGGTGGTCAATTGCCAACAGGAATTTTTAGGCATGGAACAGATTTTGTTGTATGATACCTCTAGAGAAAACCCATTAAGCAAAGTACGTTATATTTAACATTGGGTAAAGCATGGTCCAGTTAGCAGCATAATTGTAGATCGTTTGATGTGTTTAAAAGTCTGAAAGATTGCGATCTGCATAGGTTAAAACAGAACACCTCGGCCCCTGTATTATGTCACAGTCATACCTGGTTCTGTTCGGATACATGGGAATGAGACATTTGCGAGTGCAGCTTCATCTGCTTTAATAGAGACACTTCAATCGAATTCATACTTACTGGGTTATAGCAACTAAAATTCTCGCTGCAATAAAAAACAAACTAATGATGTAAAAGGAAAGACTTACCCATGTAAACCGCTTATCTGCTTCATGTCTGGCGGGTTCACCAATTACAAAAAACGATAGGCAGTGATCGGTGCAGTTGTGAAACCAACTTCCAAAGCTCTCTTTCAGCAAAGGGTATGCTTCCTCTGTTATAGTCTTCATTAAATCGTGTGATTCGCGAGCATCTTTGAAAGTAAATGGACGCCCATAATAAGGTACGGTCGTCTTGCGATTCTTCAGCTGCAGTTTAACATGTTTTGATGGCGTTGGGAGGTATTGCACAAGGTATTCTTGGACATAAGGTGACTGATTGAAACCATGAAATATTATAGCTCTTGCTTGTCTATTTGGCATTGGCCCACCTTCATCAAGGTATTTCAACACTTTTGCTTTCTCTGGTAAGAAGAGCTCAATTGAGTAAATGAAGTTGTCTTGTAGAGTTGCTTTTGAAAATGCAGTAAGATTCAATGCTGTTTGCTTCATAAGGTAGTCCCTGACTGCATTCAGTTCGCCTGTTGTTAGGTCTTGAAATAGGTTCGGTGAAGAATCATCAAGTTGAACTTTGTGCTGAAATGGTGACTTACAAATAGGGTCTTCTCTATCCGTCGTATTTTTGTGAGATCTGATGGCCATTACAATGACGATAACTACCAAGATGGCACAAATCAAACCAAGCGAAACTATTAGAAGTTTCCATTTCTTTGGCATTTGCCAAAAACCAATGTCTGAATAGTCTAAAGACAAAGAAACATCTTCAATCTACTAGGAATGCTTTGTGAGTTGAATACCATAAGGGTATAATTCATAGCCCATTTAAAAACTGTTTCACAACTCCCCCGAGTAGAATTTAGTCATTCATAAAATTGCTGAAGCATGTGACTTGCTCCTATTGAGATTCATTCTGAAATGCAAGGTGAAGCGTTCCTAATGTACAGAGGCATATCTTAATTGTCAACATTGAGGCCAGTCCCACTTCTGGAATTGCCATAAAGTTTTGCTTGATGTGCCAAAACTGTGCTATAAAATGGAGGCCATATGTTTGAAAAGTTCATAGCTAGTGCACAAAATAGCAAAACCAACAAGATTGTGCTTAACAAAAGCTACCGTGTAACTTCATAGCCTGAACATGAACCGTTTAGCGGAAAAAAACATATTCATTTACACCATTGCTAGACACAATATAAAAGAGAAAAAGTTCATACAACAGGCAAGGTCTGTACTGAAAAGTGGTGGAGGGCAAATCCAACCACTGGTACCAAATTCCAAACGTTTTAAGCGCCCCTTCTATTAAGCACCCTAGAGTACAAACTTGTCACAAATATTAGGTAGTAAACTCGCTTCCTCTATTCTGTCTCGTGCCAGACTTTCTGTTAGTGTTCTGGATAAAACACGTTTCCTTCAAAAACACTTGTATAACGACTAATAGAATAACAATAATAATATTGAATTTATTTACAGTTGGCGCTACCTAGCCCTATGTAAATTAAAAATTTCCTAAGCTAATCCAAGCCAACCTCTAACATCACATAACATTACATACAAAGTAACTTAGTAAAAACATAACAGTGCAAAAGGCAAATAGACTGTATAAAAGACGTAATGAATAGAAGTCTGAAGTTGTTAAAGGTTTCAGCAGAAGTTCCAAGGTATGCAAACCATTAAGAAAATCTTTCCAATCTATGCATACCATTAAGAAAACCTCATTACAAAAATCCCAATTGTGATATGAATACCCTATATAATCTATCTGGCTATAAATTTCGGTTCACCTTTCGGTCGCTATCCGACGTTTCATACTCTGACGAGTGTCGGACGAAAAAAAAGCTTTTCAGTATGGTTAAAACATGGTACCGCTTTTTCGTGCTGTAGTGAAGTCCTATATAATCTGCATGTGCAGTCAGTTCCCTTCCAATTTTTAATTTTCTTCTTAAACCCGTTAATAGTTTGGGTATTCCTTATGTGTTGAGGTAGGGTTAGCCAAAAACGCTGTCCTCTATATTTGATAGTCTCTGTTCCGTAACTCACTGTTTTTACTCTGAAAGGCAAACATTCATTATTGCTTCTCAGGTTATTACGAATAGGACTCTCGCAAAAGATCTCCTTCATGAAAGGGGACTATGGTTTGTTTTGTTTTAAACATTTCAACCATAAGGTTTTGTAGGCTTTTTACATGTATATTAACTGAACAATCGTTTTCTAGCAGAGTGTTAAAGGTAGATTGATAATCCTTGTGTACGATTTTCAAGGCTCATTCATGTCTTCTGTTAATCTTATTTCTTATTATTCAAATGTCTACTATGGAACATCCAGACTATTGGACAGTATTGAAACTGGCTGATTACAAAAGCTATCATTAAGACTCTTAGTTTATTAGGGTCAAACTATACGAGCAAGGGCAAAAAGTTTGCTACCAGTCTTCATACAAAACTTACTGATATGTATGTCAAAAGTAAGTCTTATATCGATCATAACGCCCAGTAGCTTTTCCTCTTCGGTATTTTCTATGACAGAACCCCCCCCCCCCCCCATATTAACTGTAACCTGCTGATTAGAATTTCTGCCAAGTATAAGTAAGTGACATTTATCTGTATTCAGTTTCATAAAGTTATCTCCGAGCCATTGGATGACTATGCTTGAATCGTTCTCTAGCCTTGCGATTACAGTATCAAGACTTTTATCACATGCATATATGGTTGTATCATCCGCGTAATTGTAGGCGTCTTTTTCCAATAGGGAGAGCACCAAATCATCTACGTAGAGAACAGGGGACCTACAACTGATCCTTGTGGGACACCAAGAGACAACCTTTTATAGGTACTAAATGATCCATTAATCATAATTCTCTAATGCCTATTGTCTAAAAAGCTGTGTACGAGACATATTGACTCACTACTGAATCCGTAAAGTGACAAACAGCGGCAAATCACGTAATATCATTAGTTTCAATACCCTCATATTTATCTTTACTATTTCAGTCCTTATGGTATTTAAGAAACTTGATTCGATAACGCTAACCTGCCTATTTGCGTAGACGTTGTGGCTCCCTGCACGCTCCTCATTGGCCATTTGATTCGTACTTGGAGCAAGTCATTAAAGGGCCTTGCTGCGCTATACTGATAAAAGATATGCTATATGGGGTCACAAGTTATTAAAAACATAATAGACATAGGTGTGGTTGTCAAGAGTTTGCATGTAGCTACGATTGAAAGTAGACCATTTGTCAATTGAAGGAATCGCAATTGATATAAGTTGTTGCAATTATGCAAGAATTTTGCTATACTTTGCATTATATCAGAACTCTAGCCTGAACATTTCATATCTTAGCTAGAATCACACAATAGGTAAAATACTGTCTAGATCTGGTCACACTGTTTAGAGCACCTTGCTGTCATTCAAAGTTCCAATCCGTAAATGCACAGATTGTGTGATACACGAATTTTTTTTATAAGAAACCAGTTTATGAGCAACCTAGTACTAGACACGCAAAAATTTAAGAAACTTTTAGCACTACAACGAAAGAGTTAAGAAACTTTAGCAATTTCTGTGCTATTTCAAAGTTTGGGGTTTGCGAAATATATTTCCTCCTCGAATGGAAAAAGTGTCAACTAAAGTATATTCTTTGAGAAAGATATCAAAAAGATCCTTTGGTTGAGAGAATGATATGCGCATTTTTGTGACAAATGGCACATTGGAACAATTACCTAGCTCAAAGCAGAACTGAACCCATACCGTATCCTTTTCTAGGGCCGAACCGAAGATTATATAAGTTTACGGAAATTGACGATGTGGACATGAGGTTGATTTAGATTTAGAGTCGCACTAACGTCTTTTGATTGCTATCATGCGAATAGTTTGGTATATTCACGTGCTTTATATCATTTTCAATGAAATCTTTTTCATTAAATTAAGAAACTTTTAAGAAACTTTTAGAACTAAAATGTGGCCAAACATTTAGAAACTTTTAGAACTAGGCCTTGAGCTAGGTTTCTTATAAAATAAAAAACGTGTAGTTGGTGGCTTGGACAGCTGACGACGAGAGCCACCTCGAAAATGGCGAGTGTTCTATAGTTCAATGCTCCACGCACACACACACCCCTCGATGCATTGTACCGTAAAAAACATTGCACAATCGTGATGGCCATAATGATATACCACCCTGCCAGTATTCATAATATCTTTCTCCCTAGGTGTGGCAAAGGATTAAAGAGTCCGGTTCGGCATGGGGCTCTGCAAAACTCTACCCCAGTAATTGATTTCGTCAGTTATGTATTGTCAAAATGCGCTGTGTAGATTAAACAAAGTTTCGACCTAGCTCCTAGATGCTAATGAAATAAACCGCCATACCATGTAACATTGGATCTCGCTCCATATGGACGCCTTCCTTATTCAGCTTGTCAGCCCCTATCGGTGTTCTACAGTCACTGATGACATCAAATGCAGATTCCTACCTGAATGAAGACGGCTTTTGCAAGAGGGAAGGTAAACGAGTTCCTTAAAATAGTACATGCATTGGATTTAAGGATGGAATCATGTTGCATTAATATAGTTAGTTGTGGGACTTTTGGGCAGAATAATACCCCCGTATCAAAGTTCGAATTCATGGTTTGAACAAAGATTGAAAGAGAAAGGCAAGACAATATGTGTAAACTGCCACACTCGGTTTACCGCAACATATGCCTAAGAAAAAATGCTATTGTACCTATCTGGCCTCATCTATGTCAACACTTTACCTCTTGGTTGGGAACAAACAGTCCTTTATTTAAGAAAGAAGCAGGGCTGCCAGGGGCGGTGCTACATGACAGTAGAGCCCCCCCCCCCTAGACTCGCAGACAATAGTCATTTGGCAGACGCTAGATATTCAGCTGGTTTCTAGGCAGATTCGTCTGAGAATACTACGACTTTGTCCATCGAAAAAGGTCTGAAGTTATTCCAGTAAACATATTTCAAGATTTCAGCACCAGGGCTTTCAAACGGCGGTCCTCTGATCAAAGTTCTGTCGTTTCCAGGGTCAGATACAGCTAGCAAGTATGTCCTGTTTGAAATGTGTATCACAAATGTAATTAACATTCAAATGTTTGAGGCTATGAGAATATTAGGGTGGGGAATTCAATCTGCATAGTGGTTTATTGATTTGCATAATTTACATAATTGAATACATACACAATATTCGCCAAAAGTCCTTGGGGCCATCTGGTCATCATTGCAACATACACGCACACCCTTCCCCTAGAACAATGTTGATTCGTCATTGGTATGTCAATTGAAGCTGGTGTGCACGTGAAATTTTCCCATTAGCGCTGTGAACTTCTCCCAAAACCCAACATTGTTTGAGGAAGAAAGGGAGGGGGGCTGAAAATTAATTGCAGAAAGCAAAAATGCAAAGTGTCCCAGGAGTTCTGGCCGCTATTGCAGTCTTATCTGCATAATTTACAGATTTCAAAGTATTTTCAAAGGAGGTCCATGTAGTACCCTAAAAGGGAGCTTAAATGCTTGTGAAACATTGACTTAGGATTTATGCAAAATTCAGTGATTTTTTCCAATTGTCAATTCAATAGGCTAATGTATTTACGAAAGGCATTCTTTCAAGTGCAAAGGGTACGCAAAAGGAAAATGCTGGCATGATTACACTTATCATAGTTTTCAAAAACTGATGGAAGCACCAACATTTTATCAGTGACTGCAAACTGATGGAACACTGGCGCATATTAGTAATACAGGGAAGAACAGTTGAAGCTAGCATCTCTTCTGCAAATTGTGTATTTCATCAATTTCTCACAGGAGGCTTCTAGTTTCAGTACCATGTCAGTACTCTTGAATCCCCCCGAATAAACGCCCCTCTCCTCGCTTATCAATTTTTTGAAAAATCCACCCAAGACATCTTTATTACAGGCCCCCGTTTGTTATTTTCGTGTCTGTAAATCGATCGAGTATTACGGAGCGTGAGAAATCATTCTTTTAATTTTGCTTACAGTTGAAATGAGTTGTGAAACTCATCAATAGCTGGATTAGAGAAATTCTCCACCCCATCGTTATTCCAACCCCCACGAGTAAGTCCAGATATAGTTTCAAAGCTCTAATATAAGCTCCTCATACCTAAGTTCTCAGTAGATGTTGAACAACTGTTCGGTTGCTTCAAAGAGCTTCTACTGATGCCAAGGATACCTAGCTTGTCTTTAATGCGGAATAAAGAGCTGCCCATATTAAAAGTGTTCAATTTTGTGTTATTTATCTGAGCATAACTAGCAAATTTTATTTGTACAATTTTTGCAGTTTTCCCTGAACTACAGGCAATGCTTTAACATCAAACAGTGAGCTTCACTGGTGTAAAAAGGTGCCACGGGGCCATCCACATAGTACGTATGCAAAACGTTTACAAAGTTTGACTCCCCCTCCCCCTGCACGCAAGCATACGCTTCTATGAGAACCCCCTATCTGCGTATGTACTTTCGCAACAACCCCTCCTTGTTTGTTACCGATATCGTTCAACGTGGCTTGAACAAGAAGTAAAACAAAGCAATTAACAAAAAATGTTTTTGTCCGTATTCTGTGCAGCAAGTTGTTTAAATACACGTTTTGCTTATAAGAAAACCACTTTTCGTCTGAGCGTCAATTTTCTTAACTTCCCCCGAGATTGAGTCTGAAAGTTTCTTAACTTTTATTGGAATAAATTGGCTAAAAGAGGTTACAATTATTTGTTATAAAAAGTTTGATCTTTGTTAACCAAAATTATCAAAGAAAAGTTTCGAACTTTATAAAGGAGCTAGAAACTAATGAGCTAACATCGATTTCTGGCAAATAAAAAAGGTGAATTTTGGAGCTTGAGCCTTGTGATTTTCTCAACAGTTTCTTAAGATTTTGGCATTTTGAGCCTTATTTTCTTATAAACTTTTCTTACAAAAACAACGTGTAATGTCTTTAAATGACCCTCCAAGAATATCTCAAAGTTAAAAACAATTTTCATTCGATCCTCTGTCACTGTAACTTCCGAATACATTTCATCGACTCTGGGTTCTTTTGCATTGCTGACTTTACATCAAGTACTACTATGTTTGCCCACAGCATTCAGATGGTGGCATTTCTTGTTGTGCAACATTGCAGCTTCAATGCACCAGTAGTTGCAACATTTTGGACAAATTCCTCTTTTCAATTTATCCTCCCTTCTTTTTTGCCTGCTTCTTTCACCCAATCAGACTATAACCAAGGTACAAGGGATCAATCCGATGGATTGCTATAAATGAAAGTCCACTTTCCATATCTTCAAATTCAGATGCATTCTTGAGTTTAGCATGATGCCAAAGCAAGACTGTACGCGAATAAAGGTATACTATTGCTAGTGCGGTTTTCTGCATTGGTAGTATTGCGTACGCAAATATTTCTTAGACCCCCTCCCCCCTTGCACGCAAACATATGCTTTTCGGTGAACCCCCTCCCCCCTTTGTGCGTACGTACTATGTGGATGGACCCCACTATAACGGCGGCGATGCACTGATATGAGTTCTAAATCAAATCATTACATATTTTAGCCAACTGGGATCTAAACAGGGAATTGGTTGACTTTACTTATTTTTGTTTCCAAATGGCTAGCAGTTTATCAAACACAAACCTGCCTTAGTAAACACGTATTTTAGAAGTATCATTTCTCTAAACTCGACATATCTCAAACATGAAATGTATCTATTCAAAATGGGCTGCGAGCAACACCGCAAGCAACAACCAGGTAAAGTCCAAGCCCCCCCCCCTCCACAAAAACTCACCATTTTCTTCCTCATAATACTAGAGACCAGATCAAGTACTGCAGCTTGTTGAAACTTATAAGAAGCTCCCAATAGCACAATATTTGACGGGAGCATTACTTAAAGGTATACTACACCCAATCAACATTATCGCACAACATTTAACTAAACTCCAATTTTCAAAATCATATAATTCTAGATATAATAAAATCCAGTGCATTGAAGATAATATAAAAAGATCCTTATTTCAATTACTGCTACACCTCAACTGTCCGCAATTAGATGTGCATATACAATACTTGAATATACAACAAATGCAAAAGATCATGCATCCCTTTAAGACTTCACCAATACTGTACGAATCACCTTCATAAGTCAAAATTAAATGCAACAGCTCTGGAGTACAGGATCACATCAGGTCATAAAGAAAATACAAGACAAAACAGCAAACAGTATAAGCACTGGCGACTAGATTCAACTTGTGACAACCTTTCCATTACTTCATTCATATGCAGACATATAAGGAAAGTCAACTTCCTTCGTTGAAAAGCGTCACATAAATCCTTATCAATCCCTACCACCAAATCTTTCGTTTCGGCACGGGACAAGATGAAGTCTCAGGTGTACCATATGTGTTCACTTTCATCTTGCCGTCTTTCAGTTTCTCTTCTAGAACCGATGTTGTTGAGTCCTGACTAGGGTCCTCATCAAAATATCCAAAAGGCTTTATTAAGAAACCATACGAGCTACCAACTGTCGTAGTCAATGGAATGTCTTCTGTATTCGGAATATGTAAACCACCAATACTGACCCATGCAACTAGATCCTCGTTCTCAATTGCCTCGTTATCATTTATCATATGATCAAACTTGAAAGCTGGATCAGAGAAGGTAAACTGATTGTAAATCGATGATCCAAATGGCTCCAAATCATTTCTTTTCGTAACAGATAACTGGTACTTGCTCCATCCACATACATCATTCATATAATAACCATCTGGGTATAGTTGTTTCACTTTATTTTGAATGTCAATTCTGTAGCCTTTAGGATTGCCATACACGTTCTTATTTTCGTCATTAACAAACACATAATACTTTGGTTTGTCAAAATCATATCTAACTAAGGCATCTTTCTCTCTTTTCTTCTTTGTTATATCAACTTGCTTCTTAATCCTGTACGTGTTGGCTTCCCATTCGTAGCTAAGGTTACGTGCCACAACATCTACAGTTTGGTAAGTGTTCTTTAAACCGGCAACATCCAAATCTACTTTGTACAATATGAAATGATCATGGACAGTGCCAACTTGATTGAAAAAGTTGACAAAACCATACTTCTTCTCCTTCTCAGTGACGAAAGCAGAGTTTATATAACCAGATGCTGTAGCTCTCACTTCAATTGTACCACTTTGATGAAAAATGTAATCAATAGCATAGTCATAATTATATGGAGTTGTAATTACTCTTATCACTAAAGCATGTCCTGCCAAACCACCTTGAAATCTCATACCATCTGCACCTGTAGAATCTTTCTTCATTCGAAAATCGAAATGTCTCCACAGTGGCATACCTGTATTCGTTTCAAAGACGCAAATCGAATGTGGATTTTTCACTGGTAAGTCTGTTTTAGTAAAGAAGACACTGTCGAGAAAGACGGCCGTCAAAGGACAATCTATGTCCTTAATGAGATACGTATTACTTGTTCCCATGCCCCAATTTGAATCAAGGTAATGAGTGTTTGACGTTTCGGGGTCATAACCAGAATAGTAGGCCATCCCTTCTTGCAGACTGATTTCATAAGCAATTCGTTGGTTTTTAAATCTGACGTCATAAACTGCAAGCCCTGCTGTTGGTCGGATACCAAATTCAAATTGCCAATTCATGTAAGAAATTCTATTGTTGATTACGGAGAAACGTCTACCATTTGGCTCGACAAGTGTGGGACCTCGCATTGGATATTTAGGCTGCTCAGTCAATGATATAGAAGCGCCGAAGGCGCTAGATGTGCATCTTCAGATAATTGCCTATTGTCTAAGTGAGGCAAGTCACGGATGAGTAAAGAGGTCAACATACTCAAGTTTCATGCAGGCTCAGTATGGGAGATAGCAAGAAGCGCTCTCGTTTCACACTATATATGCGAAAAGAAGAGTCAAATCCCTGAAAAATCATGCAAATCGAATAGCACACCAACCATCAGACACATCTATTACAAAAAGCCGGAATTTTCCTGCTTGAATCAGGCTATTTCCATTAATGTTTTGGGTTAGGCCATTCTCTTCGTCATATTATACATGCAATATCAAATGAATGCAGCTTCATTCATGGATTGCTAGGCAGAAAAAATACTTTAAATGAGCTATACAATTACCTAGCAAAGTTTTCTGTATACTATTAGCACTATGAAGTTACAAATTGCAAGCAAAACCTAAGTGAGAGAGTATGAATATGATTTGCGATTTGCGGAAGGATGTCTTCTTTACCTTTCAAAGTTCAGGAGTTATTGAGGCAGGGATTATTCTGCGGTCATCTCACACGAATCAGGCCCGGTGAGAGGGGGCAAGTGGGGCACATTACCTGAACATACCTAAGAGGGGTCCCAAGGCTGTGAAATAATTCTGTAATAACTTTGATATTTTATAGTGAAGCCATCACAGCCTCTCATTTTTTTTTATTTGTTCCCCTAAAGATACAAATTTAAGGGGGCTACAAAATCTAAGCTCCTTCTGACGAAATTTTGAGGGAGAGCTGAGCTACTCTGGGAAATAAGTTAGAACGCTGTCAATTTTTAAAACAACTTTTATATTCTTGGCTTCACGCACGAAACTAATCTCAAGAGATTCTGTGTGATATGCATTCCTTATTTATTTTTATAGCAAATAACAATATCAAGTTGTATTTAGGCAGTAATTTCTGAGAGGGGCTCCCATGGAAAATGTAATTTTTCAGCTCCCCCTTGGAAGAAGCATGTATGCATCTATGTGCCCCGGGGCCCAATACATGCTCTCGGCGGGCCTGAATAACTTGTGAGATCGGAAATTCCTAGCAGTATAGAGAGGAAATTTTTATACAGATCACAACAATGTCATACTTCACAACAATGTAATAAAATAAAACTGAACTGAACTAAACTCGTTGAATTAAATTTTACTTGCAACTTGTATCTCTAAATAGCAAACTTTGCTTGGTGCCTGTATAGGTCACTTTAGATATACCAAGGAGATGGCCCAGGCGACAAAATGTAATGCAAATATCTAGATCTATACTTGAATATAGAGCTCTTTGTGCGCTAGATGTGTATATCGGCTGTATATACATCCATTTGTATGATTCTTCAGAGATTGGCGCCTTACTTTCATAGATATGACGTGAAGCAAGAACGTTTCATGTAATCTCCCATACTCAGCCACAGCAGGGCTTTCGCATTCTGACCTCTTACCGCTTCAGTGATTTTGCCTCAGTGCCGAACAATGAACATGCGCATCTAGCGCCTTCGGCGCTTATATATCATTGTGCTCAGTACCTCTTCGTCGTATCGAGGCTCTTAGATATTCGGTGTTATTCGGAACGGGTACATGCACCATTTTCAATAAACCAGAGTTGTAGCTATTCATAAGTTGAGACGTGTTTGAAAATCTCTGATTGTTATACACAACCTGTTAAAACGCAGGAAAGCTTATTTA
The DNA here is from genome assembly GCA_964019165.1 of Mastigias papua. Taxonomy (NCBI): domain Eukaryota; kingdom Metazoa; phylum Cnidaria; class Scyphozoa; order Rhizostomeae; family Mastigiidae; genus Mastigias; species Mastigias papua. The sequence goes on along the minus strand of OZ025273.1, from coordinate 1,387,621 downwards.
AGAAACGATGTGCTTATCACACAACAGATGTATGGTAGTCTTTGATATCTATTGGCTAAGCACGAAGTACATAAAGCAAATTAAGCTAAAATAAAACTGATTGCAATGTACACGTATATGTCTACGTAAATATAAGATAATTGAACAAACCTCTACAAGGCGTTGATCTTGGGCATTGGTGTATTCAAGAAGAACTTGGAATGGCAGAATAAACAGATAACCTCCCTCGATATTACGCATAAACTGCACCTGGTGGTAAACAGGATAAATATTTTTCATACAACATATTTAACTTAACATTGGGTTAATCAATAGTTTGAACAAAGGCCCATTTCCATTTAACTCGGATTTCGTATTTCACATGCGCAGTCATTGTTATCAATCTCGTTGCGGACGTTTTGTGTTGTGCGTACGTTCGGGTGTGGACTCGGAACACTGAGTTTGCAAGCGAAATGGGTCTCAAAAGGGGGTAGATTAATTTGAATTGCAGAGGACACACGAAGGTCTGGAACTCAGCTCGGGAAATTACAAATAGTTAGATAGAAGTAAGATCAAGAGTTATTATGTATGATTGCCAGTCTAATTCTTGTCGTAACTATTGTGGTATGCTAGGCTGGTAGAAAAACAACGCTGGATTTCATAAGACTAAGAGAGATTTTTCGGCTCATAATGGATAACCTACACAGTATGGATCAGAATTGAATCATATCTGAAGGCAAAAGCCCTTCAATGTAACAACCTATAATAAAGTAAAATTGCAAACGAAAATCTAATCAGAAAGGATACAGTAAATATGAAAATTATATTTGGTTCAATTCCTAGTCATCATAGTGATTCAGGAGAGATGTGTAGTCCGCAGGGATTCCACAAGCTTCATTTTGATTTTGACTATTGTGGAGGAACTTTTTCTAGTTTATTCCGGAATTTCGTCCCATGCTTTTCACCAGAATAGAAAAGTTTCTGATTTAGACTCCAAGTTATGTGATGGGATGTCTTGATCTAACGCTGGATATATGCACACTTTTTCATAAAAATTCTTACTTTTTTCCTGAGCCCTAATATTCTTAAAAGTTTTGATTATGAGCCTAAGAATATTCCTAACTCATTCTTAATTTTAGTGACTTTGAGCACTAGTACTTGTATAGACTACATTCTCATAACAAAAAGTGTGACACTGACACTCCCCGAAGAGTTACTAACTCTCATCATAGCGCAATGACTCCCAGAGCGGATAAATCAAGAGACCCCAATTGAAACTCACCGTGACTTACAATTTCAAACAGCCTAAATTTCTGGCTGATCTGCAAATTTGCATCGAGCTTTCATTATGATCTCAAACCGTTCAACAACGGGAGTGTTTTAGTGAGAAATCAGAAAACAAGACATCGGCTACAAAGAAATGACATTTGGATGTCTTACTTTCTTCAATCTCTGCATTAATATGGATGACTCTTCTACACCCAACTAGTATATAGTATTGGAAAATGTGTCTGGCAAGACTAGCGCAAGAAATGCAGTGCGTGAGCTCTTTAATATGACTGAATACCAACCAACAAATAACAGTTAATGCTGCAGTAACTCGACTGTATCAGTCGACCATTCGATTTAGTCGAGTGAAATACAGAATTGGCGTTAAACGTCGCCATATTGTCACAGATAATTTATATTTTGTTGATTCTCCTCCCAGCAATTTCTGTTCGACGCGACTATTATAAGAGGTATAAATCCAGCCTAATTGGTATCTTGTTTGGAAGATCTGGAGACAAGTCTCTCTCTTCTATGCTAACTGTAGAAGCACGGCTGCCTAATTTTTGAGAACCCTGTCAGCTCTATTTTCTCCCTTGACCAATCATCATGCAGGATTCTGATCACACATGCTAAGACTTGGTCCATTTTGCATGGTGACTGGTCTATTATGTTGGGAGAAAATAGACACAAGGCTCTCAACACATCTGGCGACTATGCTGAATAGAAATGCTTTATCTTACAATTCATTAGGGCCTATCCTACAAATCATATGATGCTTTGAAAGTTCTCCAAATGGGGCGAAAAGAAGTGAAAATATAGCAGCTTGCTTCATGCTTCATATATTACGATGACACAGCTATACCTGTTTCTCCTCGGATGATATGGAATCAAATAATTGAGAACCCTGCTTTAGCTGAGATTCTCAGGGCCTGTAAACATGGAGCGAGTAGGCGTGGTAAAGCGGGCTGGCTCGGTTACGTGAGGTCTTACCTCTTTAGTGATTTGATCTGAAAAAGCTACTTGTGTTCACACGAGAAGCGAGCCGGCCCGCCTGACCGAGATCTCACCTGAAACTCCCGAGATCTCTGCTAGCCGAGATGGAAATGTCTCATGTGAACACATACAAGCGAGCCAGCCCGGCTGACCAGGCTGGCTCGCATAGCCAAGATGAATCTTTCACGAGTGTACATGGGCAAAATCTCCACCCAAGGTAACCGACCTAGCCTCTCTGTTTTCATATCTAACAGTTTTATGCCATAAAAGCTACTGTAAACTGACTAAACGCAATTCAGATTAACAATGGATATGATTGTTCTGCCATATCTCGGTTCTGGCTCGCTTCCGTGGAGCCCTTAGGCGACCCAGCCTGCTCTACCGAGCCAGCGCGCTCCATGTGAACAGGCCCTCAAGTAGACTTGAAAAGCTAAACATTAATTAGATCTCCTGAGAGCTTGGTTGGAGCACGTGGCAATTGAACACATAGGGCCCTGATTCCGTCACTATGAATCCTTAAGGTCACCAGAGAATCATTTCATGGCATTTGGGGGCGCCTCTCTGCTTCTGCGCTATATCTATTACTGTATGAAAAATAAATTTTGCAATTGATATTCCTTATGCATTTTTTTAACTAATACTTTTAGTAAGCCTTAACTAGCTGTTATATAACACGTTAATTAGCCTACTGTAAATAAATTGACTATCATTATTATTACTATTACTATTAGTATTTGACGCCCCGGATAATCTGCACCTCGGCCGGCCTGATGCCTATTAAATTCTTGCTGTAATAAACAATATAATAATGTTCGGAAAGGAAAGACTTAAGCTCGGGTCAAACGGTGTATTTCACATGTGTCGAACTCAATTTTTATATTCGGCACATGTAAAATACGGCGCTTGACTTGATTAAATACAACTCTTGTATTAGAGTCGATTTCAATTATCAAATACGACTGATTTGTTCAAATTTTATCAGGGAATACGACTAAATTATATTTTTGTGTCAAACGCCATATTTAACATATATAGAATGAAACTCATAAATTGTGTATAATTAATATGCTTCACTATAGCACGAAAAAGCGGGAACATTGCTTTAGCATACTGAAAGCTTTTTTTTCGTCCGACACTCGTCAGAGTATGAAACGTCGGATAGCGACCGAAAGGTGAAACGAAATATATAGCCAGATGCGGGTACACGTGATATGATGAATAATGCGTCTATTTGGCTCTATGATTGGCCAATTAGCACCTATTCACCATTGTTTACTTGAAGAGTCCAAGTGAAAAAACGAACTCTTTTTGTTTACACAAGACTGGGTTTTGAGTCTTGATGTAAACCGATTCCAAAACACCTAAATGAAAGGACGATCTTGCTTGCCCAATGATCCGAAAATTATCGTCTGTATATGTTTTGGCGCATTCTGGATTTGTAATAAGATGTTGTCCTATGGCCGAATCACTTTTCATTTTAGAAATAGAGTTTTTACACATACGAGGTGGCTGTTCTCTTGTTGTTGTGTTTTTCGTCCTGATGCTCGTGGGGACATGTTGTTTTATTCTGTCTGCTAGTCTCTGCGTGGTGCGCCCTACGTACCGAGCTTCACATCGGCACGAAAATTCGTAAACTACACAACTTTTTTGAGTGGTAGGAACGCTATCTTTTTTAGCAGATGGTAGCATGACTCTAGTGTTATAAACCGCACGGGGCTTCACAGCATAGAAGCAAGATGTAATGGCTTTGTTAATTTGGTTTTCAAATTTTGAAGAAACATTTCCAATCCAGGGCAATTTTAGGTAGACCGGGCACTTTTCAGGACCAAACTGTTTTTCTGATGAAATGTTGGCTAGTTTTTCCTTAATGCAAGAAACAAGGACATCTTCTGGATATCCATTGTCAATAAGCAGTTGTTTTATTGTGCCCAGCTCAGAATCTAACTTGGTTTTAGAGCAAATCATAGGTGCCCTGTGAACTAAAGTTTTTATAAGGTTGATTTTTCTAGCTTTTGGGCTAAAGGAATTCCAACGGATGTATTGACCAGTAAACGTTGGCTTCCTGTAAATGCTGGTGAGAAATCCAGTGCCCCCTTTCTCAACCGAAACGTCTAGAAAATTCAAGGAGTTGTTTTGCTCCTTCTCTACTGTAAAATTTAGGGCTGGATGTAGTTGGTTGAGGTTGACGTGAAAACGGTCACATTCCAGCTCAGAACCGAAAATGACAAATGACTGAGTCAGCCAATTCAGAAAATGACTGAGCTGGAATGTGACCGTTTTCACGTCAACCTCAACCAACTACATCCAGCCCTAAATTTTACAGTAGAGAAGGAGCAAAACAACTCCTTGAATTTTCTAGACGTTTCGGTTGAGAAAGGGGGCACTGGATTTCTCACCAGCATTTACAGGAAGCCAACGTTTACTGGTCAATACATCCGTTGGAATTCCTTTAGCCCAAAAGCTAGAAAAATCAACCTTATAAAAACTTTAGTTCACAGGGCACTTATGATTTGCTCTAAAACCAAGTTAGATTCTGAGCTGGGCACAATAAAACAACTGCTTATTGACAATGGATATCCAGAAGATGTCCTTGTTTCTTGCATTAAGGAAAAACTAGCCAACATTTCATCAGAAAAACAGTTTGGTCCTGAAAAGTGCCCGGTCTACCTAAAATTGCCCTGGATTGGAAATGTTTCTTCAAAATTTGAAAACCAAATTAACAAAGCCATTACATCTTGCTTCTATGCTGTGAAGCCCCGTGCGGTTTATAACACTAGAGTCATGCTACCATCTGCTAAAAAAGATAGCGTTCCTACCACTCAAAAAAGTTGTGTAGTTTACGAATTTTCGTGCCGATGTGAAGCTCGGTACGTAGGGCGCACCACGCAGAGACTAGCAGACAGAATAAAACAACATGTCCCCACGAGCATCAGGACGAAAAACACAACAACAAGAGAACAGCCACCTCGTATGTGTAAAAACTCTATTTCTAAAATGAAAAGTGATTCGGCCATAGGACAACATCTTATTACAAATCCAGAATGCGCCAAAACATATACAGACGATAATTTTCGGATCATTGGGCAAGCAAGATCGTCCTTTCATTTAGGTGTTTTGGAATCGGTTTACATCAAGACTCAAAACCCAGTCTTGTGTAAACAAAAAGAGTTCGTTTTTTCACTTGGACTCTTCAAGCAAACAATGGTGAATAGGTGCTAATTGGCCAATCATAGAGCCAAATAGACGCATTATTCATCATATCACGTGTACCCGCATCTGGCTATATATTTCGTTTCACCTTTCGGTCGCTATCCGACGTTTCATACTCTGACGAGTGTCGGACGAAAAAAAAGCTTTCAGTATGCTAAAGCAATGTTCCCGCTTTTTCGTGCTATAGTGAAGTTCTGTAGTACCAACAGACTTTTCAATTAATATGCTATGAATATAGTTATACAGTATACGCAATAGGGCCAAAAGTGCACCAGAGCGAGGCGCAAAATGAAGTTCTCGAAGTACTCAGTGTACAGCAATTAAATGCGATACATTAAATACGACGTTTGACACGAATCAATGTTCATTGAAATACGCCGAATAACTTGGGCCTTACCCACGTAAACCGCTTATTAGCCTCGTGTCTGGCGGGTTCACCGATTGCAGAAAATGATAGACAGTGATTGGTGCAGTTGTGAAACCAACTTCCAAAGCTCTCTTTCAGCAAAGGGTATGCTTCCTCTGTTATAGTCTTCATTAAATCGTGTGATTCGCGAGCATCTTTGAAAGTAAATGGACGCCCATAATAAGGTACGGTCGTCTTGCGATTCTTCAGTTGCAGTTTAACATGTTTTGATGGCGTTGGGAGGTATTGCACAAGGTATTCTTGGACATAAGGTGACTGATTGAAACCGTGAAATATTATAACTCTTGCTTGTCTATTTGGCTGTGGCCCACCTTCATCAAGGTATTTCAACACTTTTGCTTTCTCTGGTAAGAAGAGCTCAATTGAGTAAATGAAGTTGTCTTGCAGAGTTGCTTTTGAAAATGCAGTAAGATTCAATCCTGTTTGCTTCATAAGGTAGTCCCTGACTGCATTCAGTTCGCCTGTTGTTAGGTCTTGAAATAGGTTCGGAGAAGAATCATCAAGTTGAACTTTGTGCTGAAATGGTGACTTACAAATAGGGTCTTCTTTATCCGTCGCATTTCTGTGAAATCTGATGGCCATTAAAATGATGATAACTACCAAGATGGCGCAAGTCAAACCAAGCAAAACTATTAGAAGTTTCCATTTCTTGGGCACTTGCCGAAAACCAATGTTCGAATAGTCTAAAGACAAAAAACATCTTCAATCTACTAGGAATGGCTTGTAAGTTGAATACCAAGAGTATAATTTATCGCAAATACTCAAACCTGTCCCAAAAACATCCCAATTAGAATGCAATCTTTCATGAAATAAGCAAGTTTATGTATAACGTATAGTTATATATCTATACACCTGGAAAGAGCCTACATATAAATCTATATAATTCAAAAGTATATTTTCTTACGTTGTAGACATTTCGATTGTACGTGAATGATCTGTTGGTACTATCAAAGATCATGGGAAAAAGACACATTTTCTCTTCTCCATGAACTTTGGTACTACAGAAATTCGCTATTGCTTAAAAAGTGGGAAAATTCTTTGCCATGTTGTAAGGCTTCTTGTCCGACACCTGTCAGAGAATGAAACGGTTCCACTCTGCTATATAGCATTGTTATATGTAGAGCCCGGGGGTGACAATAAGGATTACATTTATAAGAAACCGTTTTTCGTCCAGTACTGACATTTTCTATGCTTTTTCATGATTTAAGTATACTGAAACTTCTTCAAGCCTTGCATAGAAAGAATAGACGATTATGCATAACGCTACATTGTTCTACAGACAGACGGCCACTACACAGACAAAATACTGAAAAACATAGATTTTCACAGGCAATCTGTGTAAAGCAAAAGAAAAGAAGGGCTTGAATGAAAATTTGAGTTTCAAGTGTGTATCAGTTTATCGACTTTCATCGGTCTCAGAAATCCAGTACTGAACTTTCTTACCCTTTTTAGCGGCCGAATGACACTTTCTCATAAACCACTTTTTTATAAAAAGGTGTACTTCAGCTACCTCAGTTTCGCTTTCTCAGGCAGCTTGCTCGACTGTTAGCTACAGAGTAAGTTGCACTATGGCGTGGAACACAAGTCCTCGTGGCATTAGGGTTCGGGTCAGAGTTTACAGTCAGGGCTTAGACTTTTCTGTCGGGGTTAGGATTTCGGTTAGGATGAGGGCTGGGGTGGTGCTTAGCTACAGAATGAAAGGTTCTCATGTACTGCGGGCACGAAGCTAAGGGGGCTGCACGGGGCACTTGTCATTCATATAGTAGATGCCCACGTAAGCATTCGAAGATGCCAGTATGTTATGGACAGAAACGCAGACAATGCAAAATGTGACGCAAGACAATCCGAAATAGCTAATGTATCAGTCGACATCTCCTTACAAACTTTCGGGTGCTTACTAGAATGGGAAACTTAAAGGGCTTGAAAACCAGTGGAAATAGGGACCTATGCATGGGGGGGATAGCCAGAGAGCTGTGTGGGGCGTGACACTTCCAATGTTCAGCCGTAAGTCCGTAAATCATTTTTCATTTCCATTTCACTTTCAAATAATGTTAGGAGCGCAGCCCTTCAGCAAATAATGAAATGCATGGAGCCCTCCATTTCGTATACAATAAAGAAATTACAAAAACAACTACTATATACTAATGTATCAACATATAGCAACTAATTTACAACATACGCAGTAAAAAGGTAAAAAGTTAAATAATTAAAATTAAACGGAAGGTTTGTTTTAGCTTTAAATATCTGCAGGGAAGATGGTTGCTTAATTTCAACTGGAAGGGCATTCCATGCCTGTGCACCACTGAGAGTAACATTTTTACCAATTTTTAACCTCTGAAAGAGATTCACGAGAAAATAGTTCATGTATTGCATGCTATGTCATACAAAACTTTAACTCTATTTAATCTATCTCAATCTTTTTATCTTCTAAAGTTTTACGATTGCATTGTAAATAAAGCTTGTATTTCTTTTGTCAGTTCTATTTATTCATATAATTATTGTACTTTATCAGCACGGTTGTTTATATATGTTCCAGACCACCATGACCCCTTGGACCAATATTACCCCAGAGTTATGTCAGACGGGGCAGGTATGATCCCTAGACCAGTTGAGTATGACCCATGCAGGGCAAGTATGGCCCTATGGAGCATGCCTCGGTTACAACATACAGTATGTTAGTTATTGTAAAATGGCGACCAACCGGCAAGAAAGATCAAGAAGAAAATTTTGGCCAAGGTAGTAAAAACAATACTGTATAACTATAAAAGCTTTTACAATTAGCAAAGAAGCGACTGTCTCTGCTTTCCTAGATTATTTGTCCTTATAATACTCCTAATCTAACAACCGCTACCACAACTACGACGAAAACGACAAACGAAAACAACATATACTTTCTTCATAGCAAATTTTCCTCAACCTTACTGAATCACGACAGATTTAACAGAAAAGTACTGCATATAGTACAAGGAAAATGCACTAATTTTACGCCGATGAGTTACATATTTCAAACAAAGAGATGATGACAGCACTCACAGGAACCAGTGGAGATGGCATGAAATGGTCCCGCCCAAAACCAAACTGTGGATCCGCCTATGGACGCACGTAACATAAAACTGACAGTCACTAAGGCCAGATAACGTTAGGCAGCATAGGCTTTCTTTCTATAAGACTCAGATGATATAGTCTTTCAAGAACTTAGCTTTCCTTTGCTTTCATCTATAACATGTCTATAATAACAGCTGAATCACTCTTCCATATGAAAAGAATATCAATCCGAGCAACATAAAACCCTTGGGTGAACATTGCCAGCAAAACTTTGAACCAGAGATAGTTCCACAGAGAGCGCTAAGCCTGGTTTTTATTAAATCGTAATCCATCGTAATTCATCGGCGATGATCGCCGATGAATTGCGATTCAATGAAAACCAATGAAAACCGCAAATCGTAATGGATTTTGAACCATCGGCGATCATCGGCGATCATCTTCTTGAAACAAAAAATTTGGCGACTGGAGCAAAAGATATGAATGTACGTGATGAAGCTTTCATGGAAATTTTAGGGAATTCCCAGCTTTGTATGACCGATCATCACAGCAATTGAAAATAGTAAGCATTAAAGCAAACTGCTGGAAAACATTTGCTGATCATTTCAGCCAACCTGCTGCTACCGTAAAGAACAGAGTTCAGTAGGTACTTAAAAAGACTCAAAGGAGCATCTGGTTCTGAAACAACAAATGTCATCAAGTAGACCTGAAGTAAAATGAATGTCTTCAGCCACCTGAGATGGCTGAAGACATTCATTTTAACAAGATGGAGCTCTGGAATTTCATATCTTCAGAAGTATTTGTTATCAATCTACAACACCAGTAGCTGTTCTTGCAACAGTATCCAATAATGTTTTGAAAGAACTTTCTGATGCAGATTCTTCTGACCCTAAATCCATTGAAGAAGAAATATATGAAAAAGCTAGTATGAAGCAGAGTAGTGTATTGGTAGATGGATGTGAGTAGGCTTCAGGGCTTGAGAAGGCAACAGAAAAACCTGTTGAAAAGGATAACATTGAAGCAAAAGTAATTAAGAGCAGTACTCCATTCCAAACCTCTGCCTTGCCAATTTGTAGCAATTCTCAGAAAAGAGAGCATGTTCATTAAAGAAATTGGATAAAACAGGGTTCCCTGGTTTGTCCAATTTCTTGAAGAAGTAAAAAAGGACTTTAGAACAGAATGATTACCAGTTGGAGAATGCAGTGGTGGATCTAGCAAAGTCCATCAGAGAAAAAGAAATTATGGAACAAGATGAAAGTCTGAAAGTGGGCATTAATGATGAAGTAGCATTATACTGCATGAGCCTGTCAAGCAGACTTAAAAAGGTAGACAGTAGAACAAGAGCTTTGGCAAGGAATTCTATTGAAAAACTGTTTTGGATATTGAGATGGGTGGTACCCCTTCCACAAATTATCTTGCAGTAAGTAGAGACACATCTCAGAACCACTACCAAACACCTTACTCTTGGCAACAGCAATACAACACAAGTTCTCCAAATTTCATCAACCAGAATTAGAGGGAAAATCAGGAATGATGTACCCATTTACTTTTCTGGCAGCTGGTAAATTCATTTTCTTCTGGATAAAAGGATTTCCAATAGCAGAATTAAATTAAGTACTTAAGTGTCATTTTCCTTACCATAATTTCCAACATCTACCAATGTAAAACAATATTTGGCATTACACATGGTCATCAATACAATACTATCAAATCCCTTGTAATTATAAAATTCCCAGCCATTATACCCTGGGCATTCAATGGCAACATGTTTACCATCTAATGCTCCAATACAGTTAGGGAAGTCCCAGTCCCTCATGAATTCATCAGCTATGTGTTTCACACCTCCTTTGCTACTTGGTGGCTTCATGTACTCTTCATTAAATGCTACCCATATTCTTTCATATTTATTCCTTATGATGTTGCAAATTATTGTTCTGCCCTATCGAAAGTGAAACAATTGGGATTGTTGTGAGCCCCCAGTTGCTAGGTATCTCAATGTTATTGCAAGTCTCTCTGCAGGTGAGACTGTTTTGCAGCTACTGCAACTTCTTTTTGTGACAAATGGGGAAACCAATTCAAGAAGGTGATCAAACCTTTCAGGGGTCATTCATAGATACCTTTGGAAGTGAACATACATATTCTATGATGAAAAGAATGCTAGTCTGACTGATCTCAATGCATATATTCAGTAAAGTGTCAGTATAGAAGGTATTATATGATATGGTTTGACTGATCTATTTTCAATTGGCTATTTACAGGTAGAATATGCTGCAAATATGATAACCCTCATCTGAATAGTTCAATCATAATACTTCCAAAGCAAAATGCTGTAGCTAAATCCCTCATTTATGAGTGAAACAGTCTGTCCACAAACCAGCAATATAGCCTGAGAAATTTTTAGTATACCCATAGTAAGGTCTGTTACATATGGCCCAGAAACTGTTGGATTTAGGGACCAGGTAGTTATGGGGTACACCTCTACTATCAACTAATCTTGCTGAATTTACGGCCAAAATCAATGCTTGGATCAGTGATGAATGCCAATGACAATGAAGGCTCAGCAAGAATTTTTTACCATTCTCGGGTTTTATATGATTTCTATGACTTACGCTTTAGTAGTATGAATACATTGGCATTAGCTATTGTCAGCAATTCACATACATCTAAAGCTGATAACTATTTTTTACTTTTCATGCCAACTTTGTAAATAGAGTATTAATAAAATAACAAAATAATAAACTAAAAAGTAATGAACACATTCATTAGGAATTTTTCTGAAGGAGTATTCATGATCATGCTGCCATAGCTCTTGGAGTAATGTGCGAGATTGACTGGTAGATTCTCGAACCTGAAATACTCCTCTCACCCATATATGCTTTCGGTGGTATTTTTCCTTTTTAAGAGTTTCTTCCTTTTTCTTAAAAGTGCTGCCACAAGAAGTATCTTTGCTTACAACAATAACTGTCAAGCATGCCAGAGCCAGGGGGCTGGGGGATGGGGGCTGACCCCCCTATTGCCTCCCTGCTACCAACATTGTTGGATACTCTCATATGGACTTGCAACTCATCCACAGCCCCCCCCCCCACTCAAACATATGCTCTGGCGTCCCTGACTGCTTTCTGTAAGCCGAAACCATTTTGAAGCTTACCCGCCAAGTACTACAGCGCAACAGCAATTACGATTACGATTGCGATTACGATTGCGATTTATGAACACCAATGCTACACTTTCATCGACGATCGTCGCCGACGATATCGGCAATGATTGCCGATACATTACGACTTTAAGCCTGGTTTTCATATATCGTAATTCATCGGCGATCATCGCCGATGCAGGTTCCCGATGATCGGGGATTGTCCCCGACGGCTTATGACTTATGAAAACTGCACTATCGGCGACCATCGGGGATCATCCCCGATCATCGGGAAAGTCAAACATGTTTGACTTTCCCGATGGTTCCCGACGAACAATAGCTTGAAAAACAATAGATTTACAAGATTTGTTGTTGTTGATGATGCTTCTTGTCTCGTTGGGAGAGAAAATGAAGTGCATAAACCAGTTATCTAGCCTGAACTTGCCAGAAGCTTCCGATGCAAATGAAAATGACGCTCTTTTTATGGAGATTATTAGAGAGTTTCCTACTATATATAACAGGACTCATTCTCAGGAATCTTGAAGAAAATGATAAAACACATTGGTTGATTTAAAAAACTGGCTCATTACATCTTTAGAAGAAAAAAATTCACACCGACTACCCCAAATGGAATGAATAATCCAAATTACCTGAAAAAATATTATTCTCTGTCCTGTAATCTCATTTCCTGCACCAGTGTATTGAAATGGCCTAGCTCATTGCGAGCTTGAAATATTCTGCGAACCCAAAATCGTTTCTTTTTGTATTTTTTGCTTTGGAGAAGACATTTCTTTTTCCTTAAAAGTACAATTATGGATAGGAGATGTGTTTGGATTTCTAATTCTCGCCATGGAACACACTGTACATACGCCATAGCCAAGGAACTCTCCAGTTTCCACTGAAACATTGGCGCTAAAAATGTTCTTTTTTCATCGGGGATGATCCCCGACCATCGGGGATCGTCGCGGACCATCGGGGATGATCCCCGATCATCAAGAAGTATTGTATCGGCGATGATCGCCGATGAATTACGATATATGAAAACCAGGCTTTATGAAAACCAGGCTTTACAGATTGTCACAGAACTTCTAATATATTACTACAGTATATCAATAACAACACTCATATACAAGACACTCGGCAAGGCGCACAAGAGCCAAGTTACAACAAAAGAACTGATCTCACTCCCTGCTAAGATTTGACACAGAGAGCCTGTCAACATCCAGGTCAACTTCCGTAACGAGTACATCACGAGTGCTTTCATATCGCATTATAAAGTAAACATTAGATACGACTTTTACAATCTGGTCAGTAGTATAGAAGAGGGGGCACATGGGGTGCAGCCCAGCCAGCTGTGCGCCGAACAGGGCGCAGCCCCCCTACCCTTAGTTAGTGTCTTACAAGTAAAATACTATAAAAATAAACCACGTTTTATTAGACAAAAATAATTACACGTAACGTTACTTTAAAAACTGTCGAAAAGTGTCAGCTTCATAGTAGGTAACAGCTTCTTGTCATTCAACCATGGATGTGCAGTTTAGGGTAACTGCCAAATCACATTAAATTCTATACGAAATTACTCCTTACGATGAAGACAGTCGAAGCAAACGATAAAAAGTGCGCTACTACTTACCAATTAATTATTTACTCTTATTTTTCCCTCGATCAACATTGAAATCCCTTTGTCCATTAAGAAACTTCCGCCCATTCTACAGCTAACGGGAGGGCACATTATAAACACCTTTGCACTAAAATAATTAAGTCCTTCGTAAGGGCAGGAGGGGCAGCTGCCCCCCTTGCCTCCCCAGCGTAGGCGTCCCTGGCTAACGCTAACCCTAATCCCTACCCAGCACAAAACCCTAACCCTGACCCTAACCTAAACTGCACATCCACCTGAGCCACTTTCTCACTTTCTTACATACCTATTTGGACAAAGCTCTTAATTTCTTTTAGAAATGTGGGCACGCAAAAAGCCCCTCAGCTATCGATTTACTTTTATCCCGCTGTGCCTAATCCTCTTCATTACCACTGAAACACTGATCTAAATCAAATAACCCTGCTCTTTGATCGAAAACTATGACCTGAACTCCGACATGACCCTAGATCCTGGTTCTTGTTATCCACCATAAATGGATGAACGATTTGCGAAACGACTAAAGGATAGCTTGGTCGCTATCCCAGTAAAATAAACGGCCTTACCATGTATCATTCTATCTTTCTCCATATTGCCTTCTTCCCTTAGCGTGGCGTATTGCAGGTTTCAGTATAATGGGCGGTAAAGCGAAATCCCCCCGTTCAGAATCACAAAGCTGCGGGTTCTCCTCCGCGTGCAACCGAAAACATCTAATCCTACTAATTAATTTTTTTCACATGACAACCGGTGCAGCGAACTCCCTCGGCCCAGAAACACGGCCAACCGTAAGTCGCTATGAAAAGCAACATTGGATGGCTACGACAGTACTTTGTGCAAGAGAATGAACATATAGAGAAGTAATTTTCGTTTCAGGGAAAGTGTTACTTGTAAAGGAAAAGGAGATTTAGATTGGTGTCCCATCTACTCTAGCAAGGGAAGCCATGCAAAAGGGAGCTATAAAATTGTAGATAAAAGCAGCGGTCGGTCAACAATTCCTTTAGAGCACAATAAAGTGTAATAGGCAATCACTTCTCCGTACTTTTACCGTCTTAAGCGAAATGTTGCTATATCCACCCAACACTACTTATCATCTGCGGCCTAAAGTGTTGTTTTTGTGCTGAAGGAATTCGTTGAATGGTACGGTGGCCCACAAGTATCACGGCAAAACTTTCTTTCTCACGGCAAAACTCTCTTTCTCACGGCAAAACTTTCTTTCTCACTGCAAAACTTTCTTTCTTACGGCAAAACTTTCTTTCTCACGGCAAAACTCTCTTTCTCACGGCAAAACTTTCTTTCTCACGGCAAAACTCTCTTTTCTCACGGCAAAACTTTCTTTCTCACGTCAAAACTCTCTTTCTCATGGCAAAGCACTCTTTTGTAGAGTAGAACATTCTCTCTGAGGAAAACACTTGTTCAGAAAGCGAAGGGAAAGAACGATACATATGGTTGATGAGGGAAATACAAAGTGCCTCTTTTGCAAACACGCCCCCCGTTAGGATCTTCCAGAAAGTACATACGCCTAGGATCGTCACATTGTTGACCAACTTACCGACCCTTTACGCGCGAGTATGCTTTTGATTCAAAACACCCACCCATCCCTGTACGAGCGTACGAATTTTCCTTGATATCCCTTGAAAAATATTACTCATTTTTAGCAACAGTTTTTCGTAATATGAGCGCAAAATGCATTAAGTTCTCACTTTTTCGAAAGTAATTGCTGCCAATTTTTAAGTTTGTGCCATTTCGTCCACATTTTCCCATCAGCTTGCGCGATGGGTAGGCTTTCTAGTAGAGCATGTCATTGTGCATACGCTTTGACCATTACCAATTCACCCACCCAGTACGCGTGTGTAGGCTTTTGACCGTACCCACCCACCTACCTTTAAAGCGTTTGTACTTTCTGGATGGCCCCTCTTCCCTATTATTCCTTCTGACAACCTTGAGTGACAGGTCTTGGAGCCGACAATGGGATCATGGCAGGTATACCAACAACTTCCAGAAACGACCCAGTACAGGGAGATATTGCTGCATCCTTCCTGTGTAATGAAAGAATTGACATCTTGTTTAGGCAAAGTAATGCGGTGTAAACAAGTGTGGCCTTGAGAAAGAAAGTTTTGCCGTGAAAAAGAAAGTTTTGCCGTGAGAAAGAAAGTTTTGCCGTGAGAAAGAGAGTTTTGCCGTGAGAAAGAAAGTTTTGCCGTGAGAAAGAGAGTTTTGCCGTGAGAAAGAAAGTTTTGCCGTGAGAAAGAGAGTTTTGCCGTGAGAAAGAAAGTTTTGCAGTGAGAAAGAGAGTTTTGCCGTGAGAAAGAAAGTTTTGCCGTGATACTTGTGGGCCACCGTAGAATGGGTGTCATGGACGAAACCGTAATCCGTAGGAATCTGATGTTTTCGGTTTGTAGGAGGAGGACGCCCACAGATTCGTGATTCTGAGCAGTGGGATTTCGTCTTCACCTATCTTTGGATAGAAGAATGGGATTCCCTACCTGAATGAACCTCGTTATCTGCAGGAGGTAGGTTGCCACTCCGTGCATTGGGACCAAGCACAAAGTTAAGGGACACTCGGCATTACTTACCCTCCCCGAAGTAAAGATATTTGCCCTCTTTGCCCATCCCATACTTTTAAAATGAAAAAATGATGCATGGCATCAATTCGACTTTGAAAGTGGAGAGGGGGGACTAAATTCACAAAGCACATATTTCACTTACTAAACGTATCAGATTGTCAAGTGCTCTACAAAGGTGTCAAGTTGCTTTATGACAAACACTTCAGGGCAAAATGAGAGAATGAAAGAATGGGGTCAGGGCCTCTGAGGTGAAGCCGTCGGGGGGAACTTGTGGGACTATGTCTATTATATTGAACAGAAAGGTCGTTGGAGAATGTAAAGAAACGCCTATTCTAGACAAATGAGATCACTGATTGGTGTGTGAAAAACTTCAATAGGTTTTATGATATTTCTGGACGAACCTTACTTATAGCATCTCAAAAAGTGGGGGAGTGCTGATTAATCAGGGGCGGATCCAGCCTAAAACCTGACTGAGTTTCAAAGAGTTAGAGGTCTGGGGCAGGTGTCCTAGAAAAAATGTGAATACCACACCCTATTATAAAGCGGGCAACGTCCCTTTTGTCAAATTTTCATTTCATTTTCATTTTCATTTTATAATATTTATACAGGTTAAAGGTTCATACAAATATGTTTTTCAACCTGACCTGTTTAAAACTAAAAAAGAAATTAATACTAGTAGTAACAAAATAAATTTACTAACTAACATAATTTACAATATATAAAACTAAGGCTATAAAAAGAGAACGTAAAGATTAAATAAAAAATGGTTCCCGACTAGAGCTGTTCTTTAAAAGTTTTCAAGGAGGGGGCCAATTTAGTAGCTCTTTCTAGACTGTTCCACAGTTTTGGACCTCGATAAGAAAAAGCCTTTTGGCCATTTATCGTTTTTAGGAGAGGTATCTTGAGATCAGTTTCAGATGAACGCAGAAATTGTTCTCTATCATCCGAACATCTTGCGAATAATTTGCTTAAGTAGTCGGATGCAAGCGAATTTAAAGATTTGTAAGTTAGCGTGGCTGTAAAATCAATGATACAAATAAAGCGAGAGTCTAATGGATCCCTGTCGCTGAAAGAGCAAGATTTGTACTATCTTCTTTCGGGTAGGGGCAGTTGTATGGGTATGATGTGGCCCCCCATTCATTGCTGCAGGACTTGGAACAAACCGAACAAACACCAAAATGCAAAAAAGTCAAAGTCAAGGCGCTGAAAGCACTTCGAAATTCATTGAAGTACCTCAACAAAGTAGATAATACAGCAGAACTTATTTCTAATTTCCATCCTTGCAGACAATCATTTATATGGTGGCAACGTTTGCTTCAGATACATGTTTCCTTTAATGGTCTTTAATATTCTATATGACAATGCACAATCTTCTCCAACTGGTGGTAATGTAAGCTCTCTCCGATGGATGAAATGTTTCTAGCATGGTCATTTATTATGTGATGCATCCTTTGATAACTTTCTAGGTCTAGAGGATTATACTCATAGCATGAGTATATGTTGTCTTCTAAGCTTTGCATTGGTGCAATGTGGTATAAATGAAGCAATTTGCTTCATACAAGTCAGTTGAAAGAAATCGTTAGCCCAGACTGTGACAGGGCTTGGTGAATTTCGTTAATTTGTACATTTTCTAGCCATCGTAATGATAATAATGAAGTAGACATTGTCCTGACGTGCATATCGTTCGATGCAGTAGTTTTCAATGTGAATAAAATAACATTAAATAGCAAAACTCTGGTTTTACGGTACACACCTGACCATTTGCTCATTCACAGTCGAAGGTCTCGTCGAGAAAGGCCGTACTCTGCGGTCCAGCCCTTAACAAAGCTTTCCTTGACATCTAGATGACTCAAAGGCAAGCCCAGAAGTCAAGCTTTTCTTCGAATTAATCAATCCTTCTTAATAATATTTCTTCATGTCCTTGAAAACGGTCAGAAAACAATGTCTCTGATTTCTAATGGATCAACGATTTCTTCATTTGAACTTATCGTTCTTCTGGTAGCTTTCATTTCCGAGTTCCACCACTGTCTGACTAGGTTCTATTCGAGCTCCAAATCGAGTAGGCAAGAAAAAAAGAGGAACGGGGAACAGCAGCTTTTAAAGGTTAATGAGTACAACACAGAATATATCTAGCTAGATTTGACTTGAATATAAAGAAATATTGTTGCTTGGAAAATCTGACTGAGTTCCAGGCAGCAAGGAACTCGGTCTGAATCCGCCACTGTTAATATAAGAGAAACTCAAGCCCTAGTTGCTTATTAAAATTGCCTGCTTTGTTATGTCTCGGCAGTGTATTTTCAAACGTTATGCATTTAGTCAAAGAAGGCTTTTCAACAACAAAATAACGTCAGGATATGCCACAAACAATGGCTCGAAATTCATAAATTAAAGGAGCTGATACACTTCAGTTTATGGAGCAAAAAGTACCAACCACAAAATCATGGGTAGATACCAATGTTTTTTTGCGGAAACATTCATAAAATGGTTTGAGATTACAAGAAAACTAATTAGTAAATAATGCGCAACTGTTATTGGCTATTTGAGGGTAACTTTTCCAACATCTGCAAAGTTCGAAGGGGTATGTGTTCACAATGACCCAGCCACCAGTATTACTCATCGTTTATGCCAAGTTTATCTGTAATGCTAACCATCTTCATCATAGTTTATTGATGTATTTGCTGTTAGACTCTCAGCTCCCTATGGACATATAATGCACTACATCTTCCAGTGGGGGTAACTGGGTTCCATTGGGCCCCTTTGCCTTTACCAAAGGGCGGCACTGCCTGGCGATGTCCTTTGCCCACTGCCTACAGCCCACTGACCAGTGACCACAGTTGTGACCATGTACCCCTCATGTTGCATACTGACCTTTTCTTTAACCTCGTTATGATAATTTTAATGGCGGCTGAAGCTGGGAATGCCACTCTGAAGAGGGGTTGCGCCAAAAATATCAGCGATTTTGATAAACAAAAGGCAAGCAGCTTATCTGGTGTTGACAATAGTAGGAAGGGGAGTGTTGACAGTAGAATTATTGAATTAGTTAATTATATCAATCAGTCAGATGACTTGTTCACAACGAGTTCATGCTCTGGAAGACTAGCAATAATTTCAGAGGTGAGATTCTAACTTTTCACTTTTCATGGTCAACAAAAGCAAATCGTGGAAATTTATGGGCATTACCTATTGCAGCGAGAAAGTAAGTCGAATGATCTATGATGTAGGACTCTGTTGGGACCGATAGGGCAAAAGATTTACCCACTTGTTTGGTGGGCCTACTTTATCGAAAACTTTTACTAGCAAACAGTTGAACCTTCTATTTAGCATTTTTAGCATCATGTAAATAGAAAGTGTGATTTTGCCGCTGTGAACAAGGAATGAACTGGCGCGTGATTTCTTTTTTTAGCGTTATATGCTGGCATTTGATAGTAAAATGATTTTATATTGGCGAGACTCCATTGGTCCTGACGGAAACAGTTCCTCATTGAATCTTTGGCATGAACTTTGCAAAAGACGCACTTAGGGCATTCTTTGATTGAAAGTTTCAATGTGCAAGCAAATTGTGGTCATGCATTCATGTGTGCAGCTAATTTAGATTAAGAGATTAAAACCTAAAGAAGTATGAGATCCGTTTTCCTTGCTGCCCTAACTGACATGTGTTCTAGGCTAGAATTACCCCAAAGCCACTTTAGTATAGTTATAATACTTATTAGTTTTACTGATTAAATACAATTTTAAATACAATTTATGCTATTAGAACAGTGCAGTCTGTATCCTTCCTTTCACTACCCAAGAGACTATTGAATAAATTCAATAGCTTTTCATGTTCACATTACAGTACACTGTTTAATAGTCTGTTACATCTCTTTTAGGGATGCATAAAAAAGAAGGGATGTAGCTGGGTGTTCATGTCTCATGAAGAAGTTGATTCTAGAGATATTGTAGGTATATTTTAGACTTCCTTTAATTTTGTAACTTTCCTGAAATATTTGATGAGTTAGTCCAAGGTTGTACAGTCAACTTTTGTAACTTTCCTGATAACTTGAACCTTCAAGGGCCCTAGAAAAAATAGTTTGAGTTAGAACTGGATTTGAGTTATTGGGGGTTCAAGTTATTGGGGCTTCAAGTTATTTGGGGTTAATGTTATTGGGGGTACTTTCATTTAAAAGTGTTGCACAATAGAATCAGACCTTTTCATTTTATGCAGGTGATCACCCTCACCCCCACAAACCCTTGCAGACTTATTTATGTGGACAGTTGACTGTTCTCACAAATTCCTGATTTAGTCCCCAACAACAGAGGAAAGAGACAAACATCAGTAACTGTATGTGCTGATCATTAACAGAGACTCAAGGAAATCAGCTAACATTATTAAATGTGTGTTTTGCATTGTGCTCATGGTGAAAGACCATCATGATTAGGTGTAAAGTAGGTGTGAGGTGTTGATTATGCACATTGGCATAAATACATTTTGCTACAATACAAAAACTTTATTGCCCAATCACCTTCCTGGGCTGATTTGCACAGACGATGCACCTCCCTGGTGAACATTTTCCATGAAAAGGTCTGAGAGTGCAATATTGGTTTAACTTGGTGAATATTTAAGCCATTGAGGGTTCAAGTTATCAGGAGTTTACTGTATATCATACACTTATAGCCCCTTTTGGTATTTTTCAGTTGAAGGTTGTAAATGAGGATTTTGATGGGACATCAGCTGTTTTGAAATATGAGCCCTTTGTGCTTCATATGCAATGCAGAAACCTTGAAAAGGCAATAATTATGGTATGGATGATTAAATATCTATTTAATATATTATATGTTGTAATATTTTATAACACACATAGGAGTGGATCCACAGAAAATTTATACTGGGTCCCTGAAGCAGGTGAAAGGAGTAAGGAGGATCTGGAGGTACCCCTAGAAGGACTTTGGTGACCATGCCATTCAGACTGGCTTAAAACACAATAGTGGGAAAAGCTCTTTGACCATATCCTTGCAGTGAATACAGCATTAGTAGTAAAGCTGACTTAACTTTGATATGTTGGCCTTGTCTTTCTCCTCCATATTTTTCATTTCCTTCCACATTCATTTCCATTGTGATATAAGAAAATTTCCAAATTGAGTTTACTTTGGACCTAGCCTTTGACAATTTGGGATGAGTGCAGCTATAAATATCTGTGTTTTGCCCACGGACATGATTGAAGCTCAATTGATGTTTCAAGTAGAGAAGGCCAAACACAGAAAAGCTTTGACTAAGTGTGGAATAATCATCAGACTACAGACTAAGGCCCTTGGATCAAATATAATGATGGAAAAAGAATGTGACCAGCTTGCCTACCACTTTCACAAGATGACTTACAATCTATAATTCACCTCACTTTGAGGATATCATGACTGGATATGTTATCCTTAAAAAGACAGTGAACAATCTATTAATGGCCCAAGTTTGACTCCCTCGACTGGATCCTGTGACACTGTGAACCCACCCTGGATCCATCACTGACACAGTCTTTGGGAGACACTGTATTGATTTATTCAATAAATTATTATCTGGTTGTGAATATGGAACAATGATAATTTGATGTTTATTAAGAAATAGAAAATATGTAAAAGTATATATATCTAATGGATTTTTTGTACTCTAGTTTTATGAACCTTCAGATTCATTGCCTTCATAAAACTCTGATTTTTAAATGCATTGCTCATACTTCCAGGTTGAGCAAGATACCTAAAGACTAAGCCTTTAGATTCCTTTTTTATGTAGCAATTTCAGACCATCATAGCTGTGGAAAGCTTATAGGCAATTATCTCTTTGATGGTCTCTTTTGTTGTTTGCAAATATAATGGTAGACCTGTTGCAAGAGTGGTCTAACTTGGATTGACAACTCTTTAGTCGTTATATTTTCAAGCTGGTGAAAGTGACTGGCTTATTGGAATTTTTAATCAAAAGTTCTTTCCCTCCTTCATGAATCTTTTTATGCCAAGTAGTTGTGCTCTTGGATTCTAATGTAGTCTGAATTTGGTTGATATTAAAAGTAGTTCATTCATTCTTTGATTTTTGTATGCGCCTCAATCTCTTGCAGCTCCAAGTTGCACTTCAATCTGGATTTAGGAACTCAGGTTTGATTATTGGTAAAAAGAAAAGAATAATGCTTGTGAGTATAGGTTTGCAAACTGTTCTTTGTGAGTGTGGCGTCTGAGCTGAGGGTGATCCTGCTGCTTGACAACAGCATCTCTCTCTCTCTCTCTCTCTCTCTCTCTCTCTCCTTGTAGCTAATGGGCAGTCTCACAGAACTAAGCAAGAATAAATGGCTAGTAATCTGAATTTTTCTTTATAATTTGATTCATCAGGTTTCCCATTGCTTCTTTGTCTCTTGCTTTGTCCAATTTTCTCACTTGTATTGTGTCTTTTGTTTCTTAAAAGCTGTCCTGTCTTATAGGCGGTGCGGAGTACTCATGCAATGGAGGTACCCCTAATATTGAATAGCAAATTAATGGTGTCAGATGAGGTAACGCATGAATCTTCTTATTTCATTCGTTCGCTCGGTTTTCTTATGACGCAATTTAGCACAGTAATATGGGATCCATTCTGTGGGTCTTTACTGAGATCAAGTTTTTATTTAACATTGAAGAAGATCTTTGAAGGCTTAGATTGAAAAGGAAGAGTAACCTTTAGATTTTGTTCAATCAATTGTAATGCTGGAGATTTTCATAGTAATCAATATAGCTTCAGTTACAATGTTTGCAAGTTGTCATATGTAAATTCTTTGAAGATCATTTTGTGCTTTAAAAGTGCCGTCTTTCGTCGACTTTCTTAAGTTTACAAGCCATTTTCATGACCCATTGCAGAACTAAAAGAACTTGCTGGTTCTCCTATGTTCGTTTTAAGTGCATTGCAACTTAGCATCTTGTATTTGAATATCTCTTTAAGTAGCTTTCAAAAAGTATGTTATGTCCCCTCTGGACTAGCATGCTGATGCTACTAATGTGATAATGCTTAATGTGGGTGATGACAAATAGAGACTTCTCCTTTCTCCAAGCGTCCATGTTATTATAAACGGTGACATAGGCGAACTAAGAATTATGACAGTGACATAGACGAACGTTTCGACTCTGGCTATAGCCATCATCAACAAATAAGCCTAGGGGCTTGGAGCCTGTAATTAGCAGAAAATTAAGCAATCAAACATTAAAAGTATGAGCTGGGATTGAACATGAGTTATATCTTTGGATGTAAGGAAATGAATAAGACCATATAAGGGTATAAGTGTGATAATTAATTCAAAGTCTGCGTATAACTTAAAGGCATAGAACCTACAAATTTGGATAGTGGGAATCTATTATGCGTATGGAATGAGGGTTCTACTCTTGAGTACCATATACTTGTCCATCCTCCTATTGTTAGTTTTTGAATTTTTCCCCAACCATCCCCGCATTTATTCCATTGACAAGTTTCAATAAATCCATTACTGAAGTTGCGTTTCTTCTCATATGTTGTTTTCTTTTACTTAGACTGACCAAGCAGTCATTTAATTTGATTAATTGCATAGATGAATAGTTTTTGAAAGCTCGTGGGAAAGTTGTTGATCGAAGTAAAATGTCCATGTTTCCTGCTTTCCAATCCACCCCCCCCCATTTGTTCCAGCCCCACAATTAATTAGCTTCAGCACATTCTCAAATTTCCCTGTTATGTCTACCCATGCCCATTGTTTAGTACTCAGGATTAAATGTGTGTCTATGAATGACAAGCGAGCGACATATCCTCATGCAGATAGGAGTTTTTGCAAAACTCTATTTAACCATAACTCTTAGTTAGTAAAGTGTGAAGCCTTCAATAAGCTTTCGGCTATGGCTGTTGTGTTTTGGGATATTCCTTATTGTAAACCCTCCAGTTGGGAATGGAAAATGGAGATGGGAGGTCGATTGAGAATGATAGCCGTGAAAACTCCTGAGATGTGGTAAGCACATTCCAATGTGTGAGATGAAGTGGCTTAAGAAATTATGGTAACGACACCAATTTAAAGATTGTATCAAATGTTGTAAAAAAACTAATCAAGCAGGTGTATCAGGAACGCTGCCATTTTTTGTCAATGGCCATCAGTGAATAAAGTTAATCCAGTTTACAATTAAGTTGAATTTTCCTGTTGTCAAATCAGCTCTATGCTAGAAATTTTGAGCTGGAAGTTGAACTGGGGCCTGATATTTTGATACATATCGGTGATCGGGTGAGAAATTTAGTACAGCTTTCTAGCTAGAGTATGAAATATAATTTTAAGAAAAACTAGAAGTGGTAGTGTGACTGTTCTGTGGTGACAGGTACCTGGAGAAAACCCAAATGTGACTGAGGTGTGTAATAATCTAAACAGAAGAACTCGAGCATTTACATTAAATCCCATTTGCATAGCTCGCTGTATCAAAATGCGTTGAGTCCTCAGACAAGAGTTCCATGTAATCTTTGTATGTTTCAGTTGGGGGACAAATTTTTTAGAGATATTTTTCCTTTGCCTCCACCCCCTTTCCTTGGTACTTAGTGACTGATCCCTAAAGGCGTTTTGTGGCGTTTAGATAATTGTAAGTAAATACTTGATATTGCATAGATCTAATATATATTTAAAGAATAAAGCGTGAACGAGGCGACTAAATGATATTTTCTTTTTTGCAGTACATCAGGGAAGTAATTCAAATTTGCAATGAAAAGTTGCAAGAAAATTTTCACAGGATTAATAGGTAGTTGATTTGTAAACACTTACAGATTCTTATTTAGTCATGCAGCGTGCCGTGCGTACGTGCGTGCGTGCGTGCGTGTGCATGCGTGCGTGCGTGTTGTGAGCGCGTTGATTTTTTATGTGACAGAAATGCTATTAAGGATAGGAAGTTCTTCTGTTTATTATCATATATTTATATGAATATATAATTTCTTTAATTCATTATTTTGCTATTTTCTTGAAACGTAGCCCGCTGTACTTGTATCTGTTTTAGTTTTGTCCAATATTTTTTCAGATTTTTTGATGGTATGAAATCAAAGGTCGGTTCCTGTTGATGCAGCATTGGCAGGCAGTAAAGAGGCACATTTGTTGAAACTTGGACTGCATGGGAGTTTTTAATGTGAAATAAACCTAGCTCTTTTCTTTCAATATTTTTATATCCATTGCCTCTGAGGACATTGCCTCGTTTTCCTATTTACACAGTGGACCCAAGTTTTCAAGTAAAAATCAGAAGGCTGTAGGATCCTAATGGTTGATTATATATGCCCATTGTGTAGCATTCGATGGCCAGAGATATGATGTCATTATTGTTTCGTATTATCACAGTAATCAGGGATTTCCTTAGAGAAGTTTGCTTGGGAGGAAGGAGGACATTCAGAAAAAGTGACCAATAATTTTATTTTTCGCCAACTGTATTACCCAGAACACAAGGTAACAATGATGATACGAGTAACAACAAGTTATTTGCATTATCACAGAAGAGAGTTGACTATGATCAACCATGGTCAACAAAATTAATGAATTCGAGGTTGAGATTTAGTCAAATTTCCCAATGCACAC
Organism: Mastigias papua; assembly: GCA_964019165.1. NCBI lineage: Eukaryota > Metazoa > Cnidaria > Scyphozoa > Rhizostomeae > Mastigiidae > Mastigias > Mastigias papua. Next base: position 1,361,829 of record OZ025273.1, on the reverse strand, counting down.
TAATTTTCCTGCTATATGACCAACTTGTGAAAAAGATCGTTGACATTGGTGAGGGCTTGACGTCAGCCCCTCCCCCATGTCCCCAGTCGGCACGTCCCTGATAGGCATGTCTCATGAATGAAGTTAGTTACTGGCTTGTTTCTATGCTTGTTTACATTGTATATTGATACATTAGCAATTGTTGTTATATCATATTATTAGCAATATAAACAATTAAGGATTTAAATGAAACCCTTTGCTTCCAGATTTTGTACGTGAGCTTCGCTTTTTGAGTATTGTTGAATCGTTTCACTCTAGTAGCATGTCTACTTGAGGATAGGACAAGTCTCTATTCCAATGTTTTCAGAATGCTATCCTTCAGATCATTTCCGTACTAAGTATGATAGCGACGACGAAAAACAATGTAAGGACCAAAACAGAAAGAACAATCTTCGTGTAAATGGTTGTTCTGTCTCCTTTGGTTCTCACAATGTTTTTGGTCATGGCTCTCATGTTCAAGCTTATAATTTTGTACTTAAGCCGAGCTTCCTAACTAATGTTTCTTGTGTACTGATTGGAAAAGATCTGTTTGATGTGGAGTGGAAATGGTACCAGTTACTTGTTTATACTCGGATTTCGTCCTTGGACAATTTTCTTTGTCCTTTCACATAATTCTGCCTGTGGACTCTGCTTTTTGCTTCAATTCATTTAATGAAAACAAGTTAGTTAGTGTCTCTAGTTGTTGTGCCTGTATATTTTGATATCACGGCTTGCTGGATAATTGGTACCGTAGTTCCCATGTGTTTTTAAATGTAGTGATGCCTCCATTTGCCAAAGATAGTGTGTAGCTATGATAACTGATGTTGACGGTTACCCAATTCTTAAAGATCAAAGTTTTTAGACGGGCCAAGGATTTAAAGGGTTGGAGAACGAGCAGTTACTTCTGGATGATCATGACGATGGTGCTCGTACCACAAATTTGCTCGATGTTGCAATAAATAGCAAAATAGGTGACAGAAGAAAACGCAGATGTCACTTCTTCTTTTCTGTAATACAGAAGTCAAGAGGTTTAGCTTGTAAAAATTGTTTGCAGTATGGTCATTTGTCCAAAAAAATTATCCATGGTTTACAATTTCACAACTTTATTGCTAATCATTTAACTCTTTTTGAAAGAATTTGTTATGACTGCATCTTTTGATTGTGATACATCATGATTGTGTCAATAACTGATTTAGATAGAGTTCCTCTCTTCAGAGGCCCAGTTCCTCTTTTCAGAGGTGCAATTCCTTTTGTCACATGCGCAGTTCCTTTCTTCGGAACCGTTTCTTCAGATTTGCTTACGCTTGTTGAGTGTTTACTGTAAGAAAATATTCATACTGAGTTTCAAATTTTCACCACTGAATATCCCTATAATTCGCCATGTATTCTGAGCGTAGAACATGACAAGCCTTTATCTTTGATCGTGTCTCTTTTTGCGTTCTAGGGCATGCTATATGAATTATTTGCAGGGTTTGTCTGGAGTTGTATAGATGAAACGTAGCCAAATGTCTCATTCAGCTTGAGAGGCTTATCAAATGTCTTACTGAAAGCTACTCTGAAGAGGACATGCCCCTGTGGTGCCGGTTCTACCCTAATTCTTTTTTGGGTTTAAAAGTAATTTGATAAGTTGGGGGATTTTTACGAGAAACGTAACGTGGCCCAGTAAAGCAAATCTTATGATTTTTTGTATCCATATGACTGTTCCAATATTTTTTACGGTCAGTATTTCTCATATTACCTATGCAAACGCTACTGAAGCGATGCCATTGGGAGCAAGCATTCGCTGACTGCTTCATGGCCATTGCAGAAAGAAAACACGAAAAAGTCAGATGAACAACAAAGATAGGAACTGGAAGAAAAGCAACAAATATAGAGGAACAAAGAAAAACAGAGCAAAATAATAACTACTCAGCATTCGACAAATCGAACAAAGCTCTTGTTTAATATTTGAGCCTTTATGCTTTACATTGCTCCTTTGCTTTTCAAAGGTAGGGGGTAAGCGCCCACCCCCGACCCCCTTCCCCTACGCCACTGCTCCCCTACCACTGACCTCTCAAGCCTCCTCGTTTGCACTTCGCCTCCTTCTGGTTTTTACGACATCATGTGACATCACGGCTGATCAGTGACAGAGAGATAGGAAGAAGAGAGAAGCAATGGAGATAGTGAAAGTACTATTGTTTTTGCTCCTTTTCGTGTGCTTGCCGGTATCTGCCTTTGATGGAGGGGATGCAGCTGCACTTGTTATTGGACTAGTTCTTGGAATACTCGGAATCTGTGCGTGCCTAGGCGCATATGCTAGAAAACGAGCGGGCACAAGTTTATAGCAGATGGGAGGAGAATCGGGCACGCCGGAGAATCTTGCCATTGGGATTGGATTCGGGATAAATGATAGATTTGGTTCAAATGATGGACTTGTGTTTGAATATAAATCAAATGAAACATTAAGTGGACTATTATTTGTATTTTTTGGCAGCAATGTGGTGAACATTAACTACTTGCGTTCTCTACACGATCAATCAATTCACAACTGATTGCACTCTTCACCAATTAGACTTAGTTTGATGATTAAAGGAGTAGAATGATTGAAAGCCCCCATCAGTTAGGAGATTGAGAAGTTGCTGGGATTGCAACGCAGCTTTCAGATGTGCAAAGGAGTACCTACTTGGACTTAGTATAGCTGTGTATACATCTACTTAGATGCTATTTCTCATATTGGTTTTGGAACGGAAGTATTTTTTGTAGAATGGTCAAAGTTTCCAGTATATTAAATATGTTTACTCAATGATTTCAAAGCTTTAAATCTCAGGATTTGGTATTTTCTCATTTGTTTACTTGATTTAGTTAACACATTTGCAGAGTGTGGCACACTGCCCCCAGTGAGCTCTAGGACAACTGTAGCATATATGGCTCTAGATTTTTCAAGACAGTCAATTTCTCTGATGATGCCGTAGTAACATAAAGAAATTATACAGCCAGTTATTTGCCCTTGTCCTATCCACAACTGAGCACCAAATCTTCAAAAAGTTGCCCCAGGTTTTGATTACCAGTCTGCTTTTGTGCCCCAAGGATTTGAATTATGCATCTGTGTCCAGCAATTTCCTTCTAGTTCCCAGAGATTGCTGTACTCTGTAGACAAGTTTAGGGTGTTTTCGTAGAAATTTTGATGCATTCTTCTCTGACATGTCTGCTTGTATGCTCTACTACCCAGCAGGATTTCTAGTTTAGCAGCTCTATTTTGGCTACTGCTGGTCTTCTCATTTTTTTTCATTTTCAGATAACTTAGGTAGGATACTCCTTCTACAAATACATATTTACAGGGGACACTCAATTGAAATTGCAGCATAGCAATTACAAAAGCTAATATATACTATTGTATAAAATCATACCAACTAATTTATGCAAGTGTCTTTAGCTTTGATAAGATTTGTCTCAGGGTTGCAATGTAAATGCATCCAGTTTGGTGTTTGTTAAAAATCCGAACTGTGTTACAAGTAAATTAATATCAGATAAATTGTCTTCCTATTTATCATATGTTATGTGTTTCAAAACCACTGATAACATGCAAAAATATCCCACTCTTTATCTTCTTTGCCACAGTTAATCTACTAAAGTAAATTCATTTGAGGACTTTTCAAGCCTTTACCAATAGCTCTGCAAATTTTACCAAGCTATATCCATACCTCAAGCCTATGTCTATAGCATACGATTTGCTTGTTCTTTTGAGTCAAATTATGGAGCACTCAAGGGATAAATAATTTGTGTATCTAAGATTGTTATGTCATTTATTGATTTATCTGCTTATTATGCTAATCATTTGTATTATCATGAATAATCATTTCTGCTAATATAAGATATTAATGTGACCTTGCATATCATTGTACTTGCCTCATGTCTCTTTGGGCAAACTGTAAACAATCTTCATCTACTTACAGCCCATCTTCCCATGCACCCTATGATTCATAATTGGTCGGACTCTGTCAATTCTCCCTTCCACTTTTATATACAATGCACCCTTTTTATTCCAATGTAATTACTGTCCTTTGCATCATTCAATTATCACAATATCCTTTATTTTGAGTATGCTGGTATTTACAAACTCAGTTTCCATTTTGTAGGGTTTTCTGCACACTTTTAGCAGACATGCTGCAATACCACATTAAAAACTCTCCAACTTGGGATATTAATAAGAGACATTTGAAAACCAATATCTTTAGCATTGCTTTTAATTAAATATTATTAACTAGGACAATTTTTGGAAATATTAAGTGATAACTGTTTAGTGGAATTTTCTGCGTGGATAACACTTTGTTAAACAATGAACTTAATTTTAAACTTGTCTTTCAGTTTAGAAATTGTTTTGAGCCATATATATATAGCTCTTCATTTACATGTGCACTCTCAAAATTGCAATCTATTATTTTCTCAAACACCAAATCCAAGTCATGAAAAGTACCATGTTTTCCTTGCTCAAGCGGAGTCATATCCTCATGTTAGCAATGCATGTTAATTTTCATTCGGGGAACGAGGCTGAGGGATTGTGTTGTATTAAAGTTCAAGGTCCAACCATAATGTACTATCTGGTGCTTTGGTGCATTGGCGGTGAGACTTCCAGTTAACGCATTACAGACTTTGAAGATGCACGGCTTAAGGCCTATATTAGCAAGAAGTGGGGTACTGGTATGTAGTAGACACCTAAATACGTCACATATTCCTCTCTAAAGCAGTTTCATTGGATGTTGTCTTGGAGAGCTAGAGTGACGTTATTCCTAGGTTTTATAACGAGTAGCTCAGATCCTGTAAGGAATAGCCTTTTAATCGAAGCTAATGAAGGTATAGCAGTTACTAGATTGAAAGCTCATTTTTACGAAGGTATTTTATGATATAGTATGGTTCCTTTCCTCTGGTCACGCCCCGTGTACACCCCTTAGATGACCTTGCATTTGTGTGCAAATCAATTACGGAACTATCAGTATTGATTTTGTGCACTTATGTACAACTATGGGATCACATATTCTATATCTTAATTCTTTCACCTTTATTACATATTGAGGTGAATTAACTGCAAAGAAGTGCACATCTCGGTTAGTTATCTATGTAAAAGGTTTAACTAGTCCTTCACTATGTTTTGTAGAGAGATGTAACAAGGAGGTGGTTGAGTTCATCTGCTGGACACATTAGTGGAATTTCATTTGGTATTGTCTCCTTTGATTATATATCACTGAAAAACTCTCCTCTGGAATCAGGCTGATCCCAAACATTTTCCTTTGGGGATGTAGCACAGTCTATTTTTGCAAAAAAATTAGTTGGACTCTCATAAGTGAAGAATATATGTTTAAATTTGTAATTATAATGTGTTTGATTTGTCAGCAAACTGTTTGAATTTGTAAATGTAACATTATAATCTGTCTGCTATGCTACACAACCCAGTTCTTCTTCTTGGGCTCCTAGAATGCAAAATGTACATGTTTGGGGCTGTGTGAGACTACCCTGAACCCCTTGCGTTGATTTGCAGTATGACTACTTTAATTTGCTATTAGAGTTTGCAAGAAACTACACTCAGTCTAAAGCTCATCTCTTATATTGTCCTTATTTTTGGGAATGCAGAGCTTTCGGAGGAGGAGAAGGAGTTTAAGGAACTTGCAAGAAAATTCACAGAGGATGAAATAGTTCCAGCAGCTGCACACCATGATCAAACCGGAGAGGTATCATATCTTTCTGTTGCAAAAACCATTATAGGTTTTTGCAGTAACACTTGAAAATCTCTTGTAAACTTAGAAGTTGTCAGTGATGAAGTGATTATCTTGAGAATGAAGATGCCAAATTGAATTACGACAAAGTTACACAAGTATAATTTGGCTGAAGTATGGACTGGTTCATATGAGCCAGCTTACCAAGCCAGCTCACCTAGTGAGATGAATTTCAGATTCTGTTTATTTGAAAGAATTCCAGCCCACCTACCAGGATGGAAACTGTCACATGAGAAGATTCCCTATGAATAGCATGTTTGTGCATGTGCAGTGGATGCTTTGGCAGCCGGGTAGACAGGCTGGAGTGTTCATATGAGGGATTTTTAGCCTGCTTACTGAGACCCTGGCAAAGCTTATGTGAGATCTCACTTAGCAAGCCTGCCTGCTTTCTCATATGAACAGAAAACACATTTTGTTTGGAAAATGGGGATTAGGTAGGATCTTGCTAAGTGAGCTGGGTTGGTAAGCAGGCTGATATGGACAGGCCTTATCAAAGATTGATGTCCATTGATCCAAATGACCAAGGTCAAAATAAGTAGGATCAATGCTCTCAAGCCAAAATAATTGTAGATAAATATCCATATGCCTATAATATTTCTGACTGAAGCACTCCAGATCATCTATTGCTGACATATCTTTTGAAATATGCCTACTTTTCTCAATATAAGTATATCCTCTGTTATTTTCTCAGTATCCATGGGAAATTATGAAGAAAGCCCATGCATTGGGGTTGATGAATGGACATATACCACAGGATTATGGTATGGGTCATGAAAATACTCATCTTTTCTCATTTTAGGAACTTTTTTAATTGCTTTTTTATTTTTTATTATGCTTTATCCATCCAGGCAATCTACAAGTTGGATGAAGTCACTCATAGTACTTGGCTTTCATGATATGGTAACTTTACTAGAAAATTCACTGGCAAGAAAGGCACTGGATGAAGCAAACATTCCCTGTAGACAGCCTAGTGGTGGGCAGAAATTATCCAGGCGCAAACAGATCAGGCCTGAAACAGATAAAAAAATGTCTAGAAAAAGTTTGATATAAATCTTTAGTAATAAACAGAGGGTAGTTTCAACATAATACTAGTAAGACAACATGAGAAGATGACTCAGAAAAGACATGTTTGGGGACTTATTGTGGACTGTGCAATGTTGATGTAAATGAAAAGCATAAATGACGATGATGATGATGGTGGTGGTGATGGTGGCAATGGCAGTGATGGTGGTGTTGGTAGTGGTGGTGATGATGATGATTGCCGTTCATTTGAGGATTTGAAACACCTCATTCAAAATCAACCTTACTATGCTTTTTGCTGCCTCTCTGCCATGCCACTTCATGTCTATTTGATTCTATTAGCAGCAAACAAAACTGAATTGCATCATAAGTTATTTACTACTTGCGCTGCTCTGTTCTAAACAGAAGTTTTGGAGCAATGTTAAGATTTTGCAGTTAATTAACATTTTTGTAGTTGATTGTTATAATTTTATTACATGAAATATTTATGTAATTTTTGATGGTATTAGTGAATTACTTGATATAACATGTTGAATAGAATGTGTTGTTACATAGCAAATTCTTTTCCAATTCAAAGCTACCTCTTATTTACTGGTTTGCTCTTTACATGTTGCAGGAGGCCTAGGATTAAGCAGTTTTGCTGGCTGTTTGATAGTTGAGGAGCTCTCTTATGGTTGTTCAGGGATTCAAACTGCCATCGAAGGAAATTCCCTTGCAGTAAGTGTATCCAGCTTATAACATGACTATTCTTGCGAGAAATAATCTATTTGGTTCAACATCAGAGCCCTGTAACAGGGGCCTATACAGTACTTCCTTTTCCTTAAAATGGTAGCAGCTTCTCCTATATCCCTTGGAAATTTGGGGATTTTTCCTTCTCCCTTAAAAATTGGCTATTTCTCCCTTCTTTTGTATAATTATGGTTCTCCTTTGATATTACCTGCACCATGGATGGGCTAGACTTGTTTATTTGACTATTAGTTATGGCATCATGTGATGATATCATAACATCTTATGCCAAGTGTCATATTGTAGAAGCAGTCTTACATACCAACTGTCATATTGTAGGAAGCACCAGTCATTTATGCTGGAAATGATGAACAAAAGAAAAAGTATCTTGGAAGGATGGTTGAAGAACCTCTCATGGCTGTATGTACTTGTTGTATACATATCTATTTTCCAGATTTGATATAGAGAAATTGAGATATATTTCTCTAGTGGTTATTTACTGCATTTAGCTATTTTTCAGCGTTTTGCTTAGTGAAAATATGATATGATATGTTTTGCTTTGGATTGTTGCGGAATTCGGTTGAGAAAGCCTTCATACTAATCATCTTTATACCACAAAGTCCCAGAAGCTATGATGTTGTGTTTATTTGTTATCTGCCACTCTGGTGGACCCAGCTAGCTCTAGAACAAATCATCAGTGCTGATTGTTATGTGCTACCTTGTTTTTAAGAGATGGATTTTACATTTTCTTAGGCGTATTGTGTAACAGAACCTGTTGCAGGCTCAGATGTCGCTGGAATCAAAACAAAAGCAGAGAAACACGGCGATGAGGTATATTATATTTGATCAAGTTTCCCGGTTCAAGTTTACAACCAGTAGCTGTCAGAATTTTTTTTATAAGACTTTCGTATTGATAAAGATCTGGCAAATCAATCTTTCAACGACCACATGAATTGTAAGTGTATTGTTGGACGGCAATCTGCTGGGAATAGGACTATCCTCTTGAGTAAAGTAGATCTCCCACGCATGTGCAAATATCTTCTGGACAAGTGCATTTGTTTTGCAGTATGTAATCAATGGCCAAAAAATGTGGATCACAAATGGAGGTGTCGCTAACTGGTAATTCCATCTTATTTTGATCTTTTTTACGCCTATTTTGCTATATTTTTATTTGAGTTTTGTGCATCTATATTAAAATTCTATAAGTATCATACGGATTTCACAGACTTTAAGCATTTATGACTTATTTTTGGTTAGAATAGTCTCTATTACGTCGAGTTTAAGAGTTTTGTTGTAGCAATAATTTTGTAAAGACCATGGAAGACTTTCGCTCCTATCCTTACCTTCTTGACAGAAAAACGGAGACCAAACAGATAATCCTTACTCTTGTCCACTTCCTGAAGTTTACTGAAGGAATTACCTTTCAGGTATTTTGTACTCGCGAAAACAAATCCAAATGAAAAAGCAGGAAAAGCATTTACTGGCTTTATTGTGGATGCCGATAGTCCAGGGGTTGTCAAAGGACGTAAGGTTTGGATTTAAATATTGTTTTAGGTTTCGTGGAACAGATTTTTTTCGTAGTATTAGATACTTTGGATATCTGTTTGGACTTTGGGAATTTCTTGCAGGATTGTTTTGGATGTTACGGACTGAAGTTCTGTTGATTTGGTCGAAATGATCTGACGCTTTGTTTCATTTTTCGTGCTTTCAGTCTACAAGAAAGATCGATAGATTCACCCATGATGCTTGCCTTTAGTTTTGGGATTTGAAAACTGTCATCCAGAATCGGCCTTGCTATGGCAGTTATTTCTCTGTCGTGTCATTTCGCGTCTATTTGATGTTATTGACAGAAAGCAAGACAGAACTTGATAGAGTGTCCTTACTATTTGTACTGTTCTGTTCGAAGCAGAAGTCTTGGACAGTTCATAAATTTTTACATTTATTGGCGTTTGGTTTGTGTTTGCTTCAATTCTAATTGTCTTATTCCATTATACAGGAATGGAACATGGGCCAAAGAGCATCAGACACACGAGGTGTCACTTTTGAAGATGTTAGAGTTGCAAAGGAGGTTAACTTTCTCCTTTTTTGATTAATGAGTTAGGCTTTTGAGATGGTCTTGTTTTGTCTTTGAAAAATACTAATCAACATGAAATTTTAGTATTGTTACGTGTGCAAATTTTGTTCACTTATCCTGACTTTGAAATCGTTTGATTGCTAATTTTCTCTCTTGCTTTTTCCTTTCATTCCAGAACGTTCTTGGATCAGAAGGACTTGGTTTCAAGATTGCGATGGGAGCGTTCGACTTTACGAGACCGCCTGTTGCTGCGGGAGCTGTTGGATTAGCAAGACGGGCCTTTGAAGAGGCAACAAAATATTCTCTTGAAAGAAAAACAATGGGTAAATTCATAGGTGAACACCAAGCGGTACAGTTTATGCTGGCCGATATGGCGATAGGAGTTGAGGTTGCTAGGTTGATTGTTCATAGAGCTGCCTGGGAGATTGACCAGGTTAATCATTTATTGGTTTTGTAGTCTCTGCCATTTGAAATTAGCCCTTTACTATTATCCAACGATCGTTTTATGAATTGTACCTGTGATTATGAGTTAAATGCTGCTTTCGAAATATAAATATTGGTTGGTTTTTAAATAAATTTTTGCATCTTTTTGTTACTGAACTACCAAGTATTAAAGGATAAATTTATTGGAGGATGCCTTCGTTTTACTTTATGTTAAATTTTCAGCTGAATATGACTTATCATTCTGTTTTCGTTGTCATACAATCATGAACTTTGGTTTGCTTTCTCAAATTATTATTGTCAATTCATTATTTTTATTGTTTTTGATGCTGAATTTTCAGGGTAGGCGAAATACCTATTACGCATCAATTGCAAAAGCGTTTGCATCCGATGTTGCAAACAAGAATGCCGCAGACGCTGTCCAGGTGAGTTTTTTACAAATTGGAAATAACCCAGTTCTTTACATGTTATCAATAGCATGCATAGCAATCTTGAACTTATGTTGACGTAAAAATTTTTAGGGATGAAAGGGCTCCCTGTGGCCAAGTGCAATATATCAAATTCTTTTAAAGTCCCTTTGGATTTTGCATGTTTCCTCTAGAAGCCTGCTCATTGGTTTCAATTCATACGAAGGACTTCTGGACCAGTTCTCAATCTGCAGCCAACCTGTAACCAGATATAGCATTTAACGGTGGATTGCGCATTTTGTGTTGATTGTTGTTACTGTAAGCAATTGAGTCTTTGCTGCTGGTCTGTGCGATTACTATCTTAAAAGAAATCAAGCTGTACAGCTGAATTTTAACCTTTAATTTTCAAAGACTTAGTAGAATTTTCCTGAGATTATTTTTAGTGCCTTTTATTTTAGAGCTTTTCGCTTCAATACAGCGTCTCCGTTATTCTTTGCTTGTCTTCTTGTTTTTCATCGAACTCTTTATTATCTTAAACTATATTTACTGATATTTTAATTCATATTTCAAAGATTTTTGGTGGTAATGGCTATAATTCGGAATATCCAGTGGAAAAGCTGATGCGGGATGCAAAGATTTTCCAGGTTAAATTACTCTCAGATTTGTTTTACCCTTCATTTTCATTCATTCAAATTTTTATGTCGTCTATCAGAGGCGTAGATGGGAGGAAAATACTAGAAATGAAGATTTCCGACAAAAATCGAAGAAGTGTATTCACTTTTTCATGATTTTGCCAGTTCAGTTATAGAAACGCCTTTCATTTTCAACTCTAGCACTTGGTTAGAAAGAAAAATGACTGAATCATTTTTGCGACAAGATAAGAAATTTTCCGGAAAATGGCTGTCTACCTTTACAGGAGGGGTTTTCACACCCCCTTCTCGGCCTACCTTTGTCTACAACACAGTTGCTTATTTATGACAAACTTCTCATTAACTTCAAAGGTTCTTTCTTAGTAAAAACATAGCCCTTCTGTATGCAGAAAATTTCCTTTTATTTGTTATGTGCTCTTGTTGTGGTCTCTTGTAAATAGCAATCAAATAATTGTTTGACCATACGTTTAGGGTAAGGAGTGCTAAGGACTAAAGTCCCTAGATTTTGAAAATGGCAGACACTCCCCTAAAATTTAGGGTGTCCGAATAAGTTATTTGTGACAATGCTGTTCCACGAGTGTTCAGCCTTGTTTATATTTGCTTTCTAATATTGATAATTATGTCCCATTATTTATTTTTACTTATGATGAGCGTTTACAAATGATTTTTATGAATAAATTTAGTAACATGTCAGTTAGAAAGCTTTTGGGATCATTTGAAGTAAAAACTGAATTATCCCCCCCCCCCTTTTGTAAAACATAGTGTACGCTTCTTATTTGCTTGACTCAAGTGAAATTGTATTTCAATTTTTAACGTGTCTTGAAGATGGTAAACTATAACATTATTCTCTTTAATAGATATATGAAGGCACTTCCCAAATCCAACGACTGATCATCTCCAGAGAACTATTAACAGCTGCAAAAATGCGATACTAGCGAGGTAACTCTTTCTGCAATTCTGAATTCCAATCTGTCCGAGTTCCTCAGAGCTGAAAAATTAAATTCTCGCATATTGTCAAGCATGAATTGTAGAGGCGAAATTGTTAATTCGAATATTTTTATTTGTTTTAATTTTTTCTTGTATGTCTCATTTGAATGTTATTCGGACGGTAGTAAAATGAATTTTTCGTTCATTGCCTATCAGACTTAAATATCCATCACACAAGTTTGCTTTCTATTCGTTCATATACAAACGTCGAGCTTTGCGGTTTTTTATTTATGTTCTCAATCTTTTTTAAACCACTGCACAGCAAAAGTCTCTTTTATAAAAGATGGCTGCGCAGTTTCTCTTTGAGGATATCTCTATGGAGTTCCAAGTAAAGCTGAATTTGAACCTTCCGTTTAAAAGTGCTAGCATTGCAGAAGGCATTCTCAAGTTAATTGCGACGAATCAGTTATGCGCGCAGCCATATAACCTCCATTTGAATTTATGCATGCAGACCTCTACACAGACAAAAAGTTAGTTTGCAGGATTGTAAAGACAAATTTTTTTAATGAGATTTGAGTTTTTGGAATGCTACTCGGGTATTATAGATCGACCATGTCATATTACTCAAAGAGATAGAAGTCTTCGATGCACACTTTGTTTTTATAAGGAACCTAGCTCCAGGCCTAGCTCCAGGCCTAGCTCCAGAATTTCCTGATTTTTGGACCTCCAATGATCAACTTGTAGTACTAAAAGCTCCTTAACAAATCCTTAATTTTCAGCGCACAATTAGTGCCATAAAAATGGTAGAAACATGTAAAACAATAAAATACTAAATTTTCCCTTTACTTTTGGCTGTGACGTAGGATCAGTGAAAAATGAAGGACATAACGCAAGCATAGCAAACAATCTATACGGGTTTTGGCTGCAAATGAAAGGAACCAGCTTCCTCATTCTCGACTGTTTGGTGTTATAAAACTTTTTGAAATTGAAAAGTTCCTTAGGGAGTTTTCCTTTAGCAGTATAAGTTCTTTAAATATTTCAGCATGCTAAATGCAGGTTCCTTTTAAAGTAGTTCCTTAAAAAAAGCGTGTATTTTATGTATGCAAGCGGCTACAGGACGAAAACGGAATAAAAATGCTTTGAAGAAATATATAATGAAAATCGGGTTATATTATTCCAAAAGAGACCTCTAAGGGGCCGATTATATGAGACTTTTCAGCCCGGGATGGAATCTGAGCCCGGCTAGCCGAGATGAAATTTGTGCGCTATTATATGAGAGATTTCAGCCCGGGCTAGAATTATATTGAATTCGCGGCAACGTTCGATCGTCCAATGGAAAACTGTAGATAAATGCCTTGCCTCATTGAGCGTTTGGCAACCTACTACAGCCTGATGGAATCCAGCAGTAGCTATTTCAACATAGACAAGGGGAAACATTATAAAGCAATGGCTATCATTTATAGAGAAAACCCCTCAAGTTTTCGACCACTAGAAATCACTCCAATGACAGAGGAGCCAATTAAAAGCTTTAAAATTCGTGCTAATCTACTACTACCGGGATTGTACTCAAAATGCGCGAGTGCCAACTTTAATCACTGGAAAAAAAATTGCGAATACACGACAACTGTCATGACCTTCAACCGGGCTGGAAATCCTAGCCCGCCTAGCTGAAGGGGGGGCTGGAATTTTCTCATGTAATCGCAAACTTAGTTTTACAAAGAGATGACTGGAGAAGGGGGCTGAGTTTTCAATCCGGGTAGCCGGGCTGAGATTCCAGCCCGGGCTGAAAACTCTCATATAATCAGCCCCTAACTCTACCTGCAACACTATCATGTCATTGAATCAGACTATTGTATACCAACTGTACTAATCATACGCACAATATGTTGTTTCTTTAAATGCTCTCTGCAAAAATATGTACCGTAAATCTCCTCGAAATAACCCCCTCGAAAAAATTATCCTCCAATACACCCCATGCTAGGACTTCAAATTGTTAATAAACCCCGCCCCTTGACTTGTTAATATGCCCCTTCCTTCGAATAAGTCCCAATCACAAACGTTGATGAATACCTTGTATTTGGAATGATGCCTGGAGAAAAAGAGTTCTGGAAGGTATTTTTGAATATGGCACATTTCAGCTAACTTGTAAGCTCCCCTCGAATAAACCCTCTCCATGAATAAGCCCCCATCAGAAATGTACAAAAAGTAAATAAGCCACCAGGGGGTTAATTGGAGGATTTTGCGGTACTAAGACATATACCAGCAAAGTATAATCCTCGTTCGTCGATATGCTTTGGGTAAATGATGCAAAGTTATGCTTTTAACTCTTCAAAAGATGCGGCAGCGGATTGCAGATGGTAGACGACAAGCATAAGCTGTTTCTTCACCTCATCCCAGTCTTGATCAATTTTGTTGTAGGCTCGATATATTGCATGGCCAAGAGCTGCAAATTTGTTTCCACTTTTCATCTGGTTTGATCTTGTGGCATAAACGACATTCCTTAAACAGACAATAATTTAGGAATACTTTAGAGAGTTTCTTTGTTGTACGTCCTACCCACTTATCTTAAGAAGTTGGATGATTCTCGATGCCGAGAATTCTATGCAGAGGTAAACTTTGGGTGAGCATAGCTGCCAGATGTTTGAGACCCCTGATCAGGTCTGTTTTCTCCCAACCTAACTGACCAATAAGCATGCGAAATGGGCCTAAATGTAACTGTGGAACGCATGTGTGGTGAGAATCCAACATGATGATTGGTCACTTAGGTAGGGAGAAAATGAATCTGATTAGACTCTCAAACATTTGCCGGATATGCTCTTTGGGTGACAGTTGAGAGGCAAAGAAAACTGTTTTAGGATTGAGATTTAATGATCAACTCGCTTGTAATTACTTTATATTTTACTACTTTATACTTTATACTTCTCAGATATATATAGAGTGCTAGCAGTACAAACATATAGGATTTTTCACATTGCAAAAATAAATTCGCAAAATACTACGAGAGATATCCATAAGCCACACAAGAGGGAAAATTTTACTTGCAAAGTTGACAGTGAAGTTGACAGTACTTCGCCAATAATGATTCAGCTACGGCAGGAAAATATCGAGCAGCACTGCATGAGAGAGCTGTCCCTTCACCCAACTGAACTTGAAGCAAACCTAAAAGTATTACCTCAAATCGTCTCTGCCCATCGTTCCTGTCTGGTGTATGAAATGGCGATGGAAGTTCTGTATTCTGTCATTTGTCATCCTGACTTGGAGCGGGCTGTGAAATTCATTGGAAATTTACAATTACGTTCTTGCTATTCATAATTCTACTCGCCAAGAATTAATAGTTCCTGTTTGCTCTAAATATACTATAATCTGAAACTCTAAAAAACAAATCTGAGAAAAAAGCTACAGTAAATGTAATTGGCTCGCATGAGAACCTGCTCGTCTGCAGTCTGAGCAAGAAATGAGGCATGTATATTGTGGGTATGTGGTATAGATTAGTGTGCCGATGTTTAGGTCAATGTTTACGATTAGGCCATTTGTCGAGAGGCAGAACTAACTGGATACGATCAATCATTCAACAAAAATGTTCTGCTTTTGGATTAGTTTTGAGAGTGACATGTAATGTCGAGAATGCAAAAGTATTGGGCTATTACGAAATGTTTTGGTCTAAGTCCGTCCATAACAGGCCTTTTTTCGCCTGCCGATTTTTATCCTTTACATCTAACAATCCACAAGTTGGTGTTTTCAGTACTACTAACCAAGGAGGATAATTGAGAGAAAGCTCAGTTTAAAGCAATTTTTGATTCGTTTTTTCAGAGCCTTCAAACCATCGATTGTCCGTCCGTAAAGAAGTTGAATTTCGTAATAGGCCCGTATACAAGAAAATAGGAAACAGACATGCATATTAAAATGCTAAAAATCTGGTTGAAATTTTACTTCGTCAAATCGATTTTCTTCAGTCTATCTTCAAAACCGTTGATTGACTTTGTAAGATTCGAAGCTGCTTCGACAAGTAGAGCTGAGGAGAGAGAGAGTAATAAGTATGGAAAAGTAATAGCCATCACGAAACAAGATTGCAAAGATGCAATAAGTAATGTGATGAAACTGTATCAATGTAGTCAGGTTTGCTTCCGCAATGGCAAATTGTTCAAAGAAGTATATTACGCAGTATGATCATTATAAAGTAATGGTTTCTACCACAATTCTTAGGCCATGTAACCAATTTTTATCAATGCTAGATATGCCAAAGGCGGGTGGCAAGTTTTTGAAACATATGCCATAAGTCCTCTCAGTTTACTTTGAACTTACCAGTTGAAATGTTTTGGGGCTGCAATATACTCTTGTGATCCTTTTGAAATTTGGTCGCGTAGTCATAGACTTTCGTAGCGGCACGTGACAAGTTGAATGGAAGAATGAGGGAATCGGCAAGAAGAAGGCCAAGTTTTATCCACATTTTCCCAACGGTCAAATGGTAACGGAAGCTAGGATCAACGTACGTCGACAGCCAATGGAAATTCTCATGCATGGAATGATACATGGGATACATATAAGCGTATTTAGTATTTGGAAGCTAGAAAAACAAATTCAAACAAAAATTAATGTTTTATTTAAGCAAATCGGGTTTCCTAAAGAGCATAGTAAATCCTCCGATAGGCTATTCTACATACGGATAAGTTGCTCAAAACTTATGGACAAATTGCTACTATCTCTTTCAAATCAAGAAGCGAGCTGTTTCAGATTTTGCACTCGGAACCGAGGCCAGTGCTGTAGTATCCATAGAAATACTAGGTAGCATTAGCCTCAATACAGCAATATTTCACAAGCTTGCATTAAAATTGGTTGACTGAGGAGGAGCTCTATAAATAGCCCAACTAACCTTTGCATACATGTATCGTAGATCAACGCATGAGATGCCGATTGTGTGATAAAACGGCTTGTAGTCACTTCCCGAAGTTGCCACTATTGTCCTAAAACATAATTCACCTGAAAAATACTTTCCAGTCCCTGAAATCATAGTGGCATGACGAAGAGCTAAGCACTTTCATTCGTTTCGTTTTCAATTGGAAAGTGGCTTCTTCAAGCATCAACCCTGCATCTGACATATTTCCATTTAATTAGCCTTGTAGTGCCTAAGCTGGAAGTGGACTGCGGTGAAAATTAGTCACATGATTCAATATATCTTTCCATAACAACTACTGGATTGTTTCTGGATTCAAAGGCCACAGGGGAAGCCAACGGTCCCAGCAAATACTAAGTCGCTTTCCAGCATCGTCGAGAATGGCTAAGTCATTATGCAAATGTTGAACTCTATAGGGTTCTCGTAGAAAGACTCAGAAATAGCAACATCTTTAACTCATTTCGAACAACTGTAACTAACTAGAATGGTACAACGCAGCGACATTTGCTATGAAGTCACGTTGTTGGCTGCAGTTTAATATATTTGGTATAAAAGGTTGCCGCTATGCCAATCTCAATACAAAATATTTCAAGATCTTTGATCTTCATATGGTACACCCGTATGGCTACTGTATTTTTTGACATTTTTCTTGTGTGTTATTTTCATTAAACTTTGATATATTATTTGTATTCACAACTGAATCGAATGTTGTTTTAAGGCCATGGTAGAGTGTGATGTTGTTGTTGATGGAGGTGATTACAACTTGAATTAAGAAGATATGTTTTCTAAGCTTAAACTACTTCATGCAACACTTCCATGACAAGACAACCAAATCATCTAATTATGAGCGTCCAAGAAAAGCTAAGTGAATGCAGGTTTTGCAATTAATCATTTCGTAAAGTCTTTCAAGATACAAAATGTACGATTACTAAGTACAAGCAGCAAAGGTTTGCTAGCCTAACGTGAAAATCTCAAACAGAACGATTAACTTGCTTCGATTTCATGGAGGCCAACAGCTGCTTTGAAGAGTTTTTAGTGTACAGAATCACACAAGAGAAAAGATCATCCAAGAAAGTTGCTGAAAACCTTCACAAAATGTGGCATTACTGTTGTTTGTCTTGGGACTTAGAGAGTATTTGGTGTTCAGAGGTATGTTATATACTCCGTGGAACACATTACTGATGCCGTTTGGGGAAATTCGTATCAAATTCCACTTGGCGTCCATTGTATTATGGATCATTATGCCCCCCCCCCACTTTGTCTCGAAAAACGACTGTAAAATATTGTCTCTGCACCTCATGACTCGTGTATGCACGATGTCAAACTTAAAAGACATTCCAATGTTTTTGGAAAGAACGGAACGCTGTAAAACACTGCGGGTTTACTAAGTAAAAGATTGACCTATTTGACCAAAATAAACAAAAACAAAGTAACAAGGACTAACTTCGGTTCATTTGGGGCATTCGGGTTCCTGTTCTTTTGCAACCAATCATCAAACAAACTGATCTTTGGATTATCAGGAGCTGGTACCTGGAATGCAAATAATCAAATCTATATTTTGAATCTGAGATTGAAAGACATCGTGAGATGTCTACTAAAAATTCCGATAGAACTGTACACAAGCTTGGATGAGATGACAAGAAAATTCACGTTCTCTAAACATGGGTAATGCTTCTGACCTGCACTTCCAGTACCCTAAAAACTTACACTTTTCAAAGCATAGTGAAACTCGACAGTGCCAATAGACTATCCACTAATTTTTGCAAAACAAATCATGATCTATTGGAAACATCATAGCTTATAAAAACCTTACAACTAATGTGCTTCCGCCTTAAAACGTAGCTTTTAGAGGGACTATGGAACTTATGCAGAACAAATTTCCAAGCACCTATGTTCGGTTGGACTAACTAGCAAGTAATTAACAGGAGGTTTATTGCCCCTGGGCACTGCATCCTATTGGCTGGCTGGCTGGCTATTCTCTACCCGTCGAGTGTCACCCGAAGTTAATTTACCTCTATAGTTGCGTACAGCATTGCTCTGACTGGCATCCAGGCTATTGTGAATTTAGTTGATATTTTTATAAAGAGATAAACAGATACATCTATAGTAACGAAAACTTCTATCCCACAATGCTTTCTGTCATCTACACCTAGAACAGTACTTTCTTTACAAAGTGGCCTACAAGATATCGACAAAATTCGATAAATAATTTCTAACTTTTTAATGAAACTAAGTCCAAAGTACTGTCAACAATCAGAGCTCATACAACTCTAAAAACGCTTTATTCAGAAAATGAAATATCAATTAGTTTCTTGTTTGATAATCTGTTCGTATTTCCTTTTAACACCAAATACAATATCCGGTAGTAATGCTGTGTCATAACCTGTTTGGTTCCGTCAAAGAAAGCATTGTCTAACTCGGGTGTTCCTCTCAAACGCACTGTGTAATTCCCTGAAAGAAAAAGAACGAAAGCAAAGATAATGTAGAACCAAGGATTTGGCTATCTGTGATGCAATCAAATCAAAATCCAATAAAATGAAATATTCTCAGGACATTGATTTTTCAAAATAGATGTTATGTCATCGTACTTCAAACAGCATTGGTAAAAAGGGTTTGATTGTGTTCAATTACTCCATCGAACAAGGGCAATCCTCGCTCTAAATATGGATTTTGGCTTGCTTAGGAATATAGCAATTTGGATTACTAGAGAGAAATCCATATGACATAAAATCGAGCTCATTGATATCAAACATAAAAAACATTTACTAAAGATATTGAGAACAAGCAAGATAGATTATAACGCTAACAATGACGATATAAAAGTAATATCTATACACAAACCTTCAACTGCAATATCAACATTTAAATACGCTATTGCACGTTCGTACAGCATTGAAGCATGATCCTGTTTATCAAGAAACAGAATATGAAATATGAAGTTATTCAAAGTGGTACGATTAAAATGCCGCTTCACTGGACTTGCTGTCTATACAGTCTGTTCGGCACTGTTGGATTGTTCAAGCAATTTATAATTTGATTCCCTCTCCTTCCAAGTGTCAAAACTAGGAATGTACCTGGGTGGATATTTCAACTGATTTCGTATGCCTATCGTCAATACGCCCTCGGGTCCCTAACGTCGCTATTACAGAATCTAGACCATGTGCATGTAAATTGAAATAAAGTCACACAAATCAGCACTTTTGTTTCTACATAAGTCTCGCAAGCCAGCTCACCTCCACCCATTCAGTAGAGCCATGAATACCATACTCTTCAGCATCCCAACTGCACAGCATAATGCTCCTTCGTGGTCGCCAACCTAGTCAGAAGTAAAGTGCACTTGAGTGTCATAGAAAACGATTGTCTGTGTATATGATGGTCAATTTACTTGCATTTAAACCATAAAGAGCATTTGGTGGCATGTAAACAGTCAATATCAAATGAAACAACAATGTTACCAAAACTAAACATTTAGAATACCGACTAGTATTCACCAGTAAATTTTATTCGGAAAATGCGCAGGATGAGAGATTGCCTATCCTATCTGCCTGTAAATACCTTTAGGATCGTTCCTAAATGAAAATCATGCCAACCCTGTATAGTATTTACTGCAAATTGGGAGATTTTATCGTCAGTTTAAAAGGTAAGGATCTTTATGGTCATTTAGTTAGTATGCAAGTAGTACCAGAATCGATTTTGGCTCAAGACTATAGCGATCGGACACAAAGCTGAATGGCATGACTGACAGGCTGACAGACAGACAGACAGACAGACAGACAGACAGACAGACTGGCTGGCTGACAGACTTCACTCCATATTACAGTTTTACTTCGGTAAAGGAGTTACGTCTATTTATAGACACATGTTATTTTATTACTAGTTACCTTTCTTTTTCATTTCTCCCATTGCACGACCGATCTCGAGTAAGGCAGCTTGCCCACTCGACGCATCTCCAGCCCCATATGTCCACGAATCACGATGATTCCCCAACAAAACTAAGCGGTCTAAAAGAGAAATTGATGAAAAATCAAAGAATTTGATTTCAATCGGACAAATTAACAGCTTATCTGAAACTTTATTATCAGTTAACAAAAGCAAAAAGTATATCAAAAAATTCCGTTGAACAGAAGACCACAAATGAGGGAATATTTGAAAAACTCCTTTCTCCGAAATTATGCCAGCAGCAAAAGATCACCATCTTTTTGAGATTCATTTCTTAGACATTTAGCCCATCACTTTGCACAATTCCAAACAAATGAATAAAGATAAATTTTTCTGCAGAATACTAAAAAGTCTAATCATAATCAGAATCATGCAAAGGAGGCTCTGCGCTATCAACATCAACATCATCATCACCATCATCATTATCATCATCATCATCATTATCATCAGCATCATCATCATCATTATCATCATCATCATCATCAGCATCATCATCATCATCATCATCATCATCATCATCATCATCATCATCATCATCATCATCATCATCATCATCATCATCATCATCATCATCATCATCATCAATGCACTTCAATGCACTTACCTGGCTCTGTCCTCCCGTAAATGACGGCGGAGACAGTGTACGTTGGTCTCGATTCAAGCTTCGTGTGGACCGATAACTTTATTCTCCTAAATAAATCAAAAAAGTAAATCAAATACAAATAAGACATTTTGCTTAACAGTCTGAATATATGTGCAAAATACATCTACTGATTTAAAACATAGAACCGCGTGACATCGCTGACAACCAAATATAAAAATTTGCATAAGAGATTGGGTGACAAGGGAAACATAGGAAGGAACATAAAAATGCAAATTACACTTTGGCAAAAACAAATACGCTTCTAAATAACTCATTTGGTGTGCATATGTGTAAATTTATATATATATATATACATATATATATATAGACCCTCAAGAAAAAATTCCAACTTTTAAAACGTTTCGGCACAAGCCTTCATCAGTTATCAATCAGTTATCAGTTATCAGTTTGATAACTGATGAAGGCTTGTGCCGAAACGTTTTAAAAGTTGGAATTTTTTCTTGAGGGTCTATTTATGTCTTTAAAAATTTCTTTATGATTGGAGCTATTTGAGTGTATACATATATATATATATATATATATATATATATATATATATATATATATATATATATATATATATATATATATATATATATATATATATATATATATATATATATATATATATATATCACGTCTCATCTTCCATAGATATAAACGGTTCTACTCGGAAGTTTTCAAATAATGCACAAGTATACATAACAATTGAGAAAATATGCCATTAACTATAACGTCCTCACAATGTTGAATTCATCCGATAGGGGAAACCTCCATCACCTTGAAAAGCCGATTTTCCAACGATGCCATTCATTTGCCTGAAAAAGTTAAAGTTAGATCATAAAAAGTTGCATCAAGGCCTAATAAGAGGATGGTATGTCTTCTAAAATCAACCAACGTTCTTGTGCCAGAAGGATGCCCACATTCATATAGCGAGCCAACCATTTATTTAGAATAATGATTGAGACAAAAAACGGAGTCATTTCTGTCCTTAAAGAAGTGTCGATATGTCCATTTTCGACAATTAACTAAGATGATATACACCAAGTAGACGTCTTATAACGACAAAATCTTCCCAGTTTATGTCACATTTGTTTATAGTCGAAAAAGGAATTGTTGAAATATCTTTAAAGACAAAGAAATGTATCCCTTTTCAGTTGCAATGCTGATTTTGAAGTTCATTCTCAAGCAGCGTTTTTCTACAATGCAACTATTTATTTTATTAGTGAAATTAGTCGACATTAAAGATGCAATATCCTAAGCTGATATTTCCAGGTAAACTGATAATTCAAGTATTTTGAACTAGTACTACAGCAGGTCAAATTTGATGTCAAATGAATGAGAACTCGATAATTCATCCTATACCTTAAAAGGATCTTTGCTTGCGCAAACTGAATCGGCTGTGAAGGAATGGTTGGCAGTGGTGAAGCTTTCTTTTGCTGCGCTCTGTAAAATCCCTCTAAAGGGGAGATGGAAAACACCCTTGATCATACGAGTACATACACATGCTGCATCATTAGTAAGACATAAACAGTAAACTACAATTGTAACACTTCTTCATTTTGAGACTTACTTTCAAAACTAATTCTTCAGTCTCATCATTCAGAATGTACAGGTGAAACGGCTCGAATAGGTGTGCAAGTTTTCGAAGATCGATTGCCCTTGGGTTTGAAATAGCAGCTAGGCCTCTTCACCACAATAACTTGCCCTTCCATGCTTCAATGGTTGCTCAGGAGAAGGATTCCTAACGGTAAGAGCCCTATCTGCACAGACTGAAAAAATTTTAAACTTCAACCATATAAAGTGCTGAAACACAAGAGAGCTTCATATTAAACACTTACTTCAAATCATGCAACATTCGATTGGCAACATTAGAACAAAACATTAAGCTTTTCAAATTCATAAACTCTACCGACGTTACCTTTTGAAGGATACTCTCTTGAAAGGGCATCTCCCTGTCTCCGAATTATGGTCCCTCTTTGAATACCGGTATCTGGCAATTCCCATCCATCGGGATATTGAGCAGATTTACCAGATGGGTTCCACTGTTGTGGGTCTGAAAACAGAATGCACCCCGCAGCACCTCGCACTTGCGCATTGTTCACCTGAAAAACAGAATTAGTTCAAATGGCATTTTCACATAGGATTAAGCTGGTTTCAAATGCTCCACTTCCTTCAAAAAAAAGTCTAGGAACGTGGTTTTCCAATGAAGTGAAAAAAGTAAATACCGACTAGGACTTGGTGTGAAGTGTGGGTCTGAAACAGTGCATTTGGTATAAAGTTGGGGGCCGAGTCCCATCTAGCCCCCATATTCTGTAGGGTATGTACTATCTACACGTTATGTCTCTTGATTTCCTACTAACATTTATCACTGTCTGACAACTTCTCAAGTATGCTATCATAACATCAAATTAATGAACCTTCTCAATTTGAGTTTGAAATTCCCTCTGCAAAGTCCAGAACGCAAAGGAAAGGTACTATCAACATTATGAAAAGGCAGAGTCCAGAAAAAGTCACAGTTTCACGGCTGTGAACCGGAGGAAGATTTTGTTTTCTGTGTCGTATTTCAGGGAAATTTAGTAACTTGTATCAACAATCCAATTTCAGCCAAGTTTTCAGCTAACCTGTGACATTTAATGATAAGGTACAGCCCTTCAAAAGTTCCATTCGAAAGCAAAGTATCAGGTTGTTTAATTATTGTATGCAACTTTCATTAATGGTTTTCCACCCTGGAAGGGAGAATTGGTATACAATACTTCGGAATTTCTGTTACCATAGAGCAGAAAACTAATTTCTGGTTGCTAGGGATATGAACAATACACAGAGTTAAAAAATTTCGGCTAGTTTTGATTTTCTTGCATGAGAAAGGTTTGGTTTGAAGAACTGGTAGCCACAGAAAGGTTGGACTTCTATCTGAACTCGGTGAAAGGTGGCCCTATACTATTGAAGTAGCTTTGTACAAAACAGATTGGATACCTTTGTTCCCCTGGAAGTAGGACCATATCTCATGATAACGATCTTGCCAGTAACATTAATTCCAGCTTCCATAAGAGCATTGAAATCCGAGGTTCTACCAAAGTTGGCATAGACGAGTTCACCCTAGTGGAACCAGTAAAACATCAGCAAAAACAGTAGAAACATTCCTTAAAAGCCAGACTCAGTCAAACATATTCAGCTTATCGACAAAATTATCAACGCATTTGTAGCATTTATATGAAAGAACACATTATCGAATTAACAGACGTAAATTTTTTATACATATGAAGCTACAATCATATCTAAATTGATTAATTGGAAACTTTTATAGGTAAGCAGTTCTCGCCGCTCGTTCTGCTCGTTCCTTTGTCAGGAAGGAAAACTCAGAAATTTCTAACTTTCCCACATACCTCCACTGCTTTTGCAGGTGAAAATGCATTGAATGGCAGGACAACCTCGGATACATTTTCGCTTGAATGAACTGCAGGCTCGACTACGTCAAACTGCTGAATGGTCGATCCGTTATCGGCTTTAATTTGAACCTGACCCGGCTTTTCGGGATATGACAGCAAAATGGTGTACATATGGATCTTCACTTTGTCAAAGCCAGCTTTTCTAAGCTCACGAGCTACATAATCCGCCTGGTCCTTTGATAATTTTGTCCCAGCAAGATGTTGTTTTTTTGTCAAATATCTATAGAAAGCAAACAATACATTACATATGGCCTGGCAGCATATTTACTGTAACCACTATTGACTTTCAAAGGTCATAGCCAAATTAATGAAAAGTCAATAAGGGCGGGAGGGGGCTGTGTTTTCTATGGGTCACGCACTTGGCTACACCCAACATTTCACACGATAGCAATCAAAGATATTATAACGTATGACGTTTGAACTGCTGATAATTGCTATTTGACTAACAATCTGAACTTGCAAGTAGATTCTGCAATCGTACACATTTTCTCATCGTAGGACTGCATTGGTGCCCTACCTGCAACCTCAAACCAAGAGTCCTATACGCATAGCGCATTGTGAAAGAAGTTCAGTGACAACAATGCATTGGTTTTTCGTGGTTTGAAAATGCATTACATACTCCCCCCTCCCTCCTGTAATTTAAAACAGCAATCCCATACCAGCTTAAGCCCTGTTTATACTACACAAACTAACCTGGGTTCGCCCCAGGTTAAAACTAACGCAGGTAAGTTGAAGTCACGCATACACTAGTGTAATGAGATTTTGTAGTGCAACCGCAATCTGAGGCGTACCCAGGTTAGTCTACATCAACCCACGTGCAGAGCGCAAAACTAAGGCTGAAGTTAAAGCAACATGGCGGAAAATTTACAATGAATTAAATGTTGAATATTCATTACACTCTTTTTTATAAGAACAATTTTATAAGAACACAAGCTTCAAAACTGATAGGAAACTAAGAACAAATTAAGAACACGCTGAGGCTGAAGCACTGTCGTAAAATGATTTGAAAACTGATGTAAACCTTTCTAGCTCTGCAATGTTTGCCAAAAGTCCTTAATGCGTCCTAACCATCAGCGCGTAGAAAGCGGTAAGTGCATCAAAAACTTTTGGCAAGGACTATACATCTGTTAGAACGAATATCTTTTATCTTCTACTAATGTTACTCCAAATAATACTTGCTTCATAAACACCAATTGCTGTATTGTATATTGTCTTATGTCTAAATCGCCTAATTTAAGAACATGTTAAGAACAATTCAGCCTTAAACCTTTGGAAAAATTTAGCACAACCAGTCTGAACCTCAATTTTACTGTTTCTTATAAAAAATAAAGAGTGTATGCAGATTGATGCTTATATGGAAATTAATGACCACAGTAAGTCACTTTATGATAAGAAGACAAACTACAGCAGAGATGAGCATCTAGAATCCTGATTAATGCAACAACTTCATGTTCATCCCCAGTAGCACCAATATTTGGAAGACAGAACTTTGATAAACAATCGAATGAATTAATCTTTTGTGTTGAAATTTACGTGACATTTCCAGTACACTAAGCATGCGTAGAGGAAAAACTAACTCTAGAAGTGGGTTGATCTAACCTGGGGTGAACCTGGGTTATAGTCCTAACCTTGGGCGAACTCAGGTTGGTTTGTGTATTGTAAACAGGGCTTTAAACACTCACAAAAAGAGTCCGAAAAGGACCATTTTTCAATTCATCCGCAAAATGTACAAAATCCGCAACCGGGTATTATGCAATGTACGGTATTGTGAGCGGTCTAGTCACGAAGTCCATAGTTATCCATATGATTTTCTCCGCAGGGAAAAAACAATTGTATCGCTACTTATATCTACAATATAAAGTATGCTGAAGCTAGTGATGTTGTTGTTGTTGTTTACTTTATTTTGACTAGGCTGTGATATCTAGCATCATAGAATGTAGTCAGGTTTTAGATGGAATTTCCTTTTTCACACTCTCTTCTCATTCTCTTCTTGTCTCTTTCCCAATCCAGTCACTCTTGTCATCAAACTGTCCTCTACTCACAGAAGGGGGATACTTCTTCACACTTGCACCCTTTCGGATTTTCTTGTATACCTCCTGTATGGTGGCCTATCGCTCCCATCAAACTTTTTGAGATGGTGAAATCAAAAGTAAAAATAAAATTAAACATTAAATGCAATTCAAATCAAAAGTAAGATTAAAATACAATTAAAAATGAAATGTAATTTAAATCAAAAGCAAAATTGAAATATAATTAAAAATAAAATTCGTTTTTAATCAAAGTGAAAGTAAAATCGATTTCTCTCTTGGCCTATCGCTGCCATCGCATACCATGATGCCTTGCAGGCAACTTTGTTGAAGCCAGAGCGTTAGAAGGAGGTTGTTAAAAAGTTTCCCACACTACAACGGAAACCACGAGGAGGGACAGCAATGACAGTTGCGCGTTGGGAAAATTCAATATGTCCATGAAGGAAAAAATGGCAAAATGGAAAGAAGACCTAAGGGTCATTTCACTTCCAAACGGCCTAATTTCAGAAATGTCTGAGCTTAGCCTCAGCACAACCAACTCTTCCTTTCTCAATATTTCATTTACTCGCCCTGCTTTCCCAACTCCTACCACAGCCTACGCGCAACCGCCATTTCTGTCCCTCCTCGTGGTTTCCGTTGTAGTGTGGGAAACTTTTTAACAACCTCCTTCTAACGCTCTGGCTTCAACAAAGTTGCCTGCAAGGCATCATGGTATGCGATGGCAGCGATAGGCCAAGAGAGAAATCGATTTTACTTTCGCTTTGATTTGAAACGAATTTTATTTTTAATTATATTTCAATTTTGCTTTTGATTTAAATTACATTTAATTTTTAATTGTATTTTAATCTTACTTTTGATTTGAATTGCATTTAATTTTTAATTTTATTTTTACTTTTGCTTTCACCATCTCAAAAAGTTTGATGGCAGCGATAGGGCACCATACTCCTGTTCAGCCTGCGATCTCTAATCACCCTGGTCACTTGCTTTTGCTACACATTTTGCAATAATAAAAAACTGTACTACAGCATGTTGTTTTTGCCTCCTGATATCCATCTGGCCAATCGCCAAGCTGCTAAAAATATCAGGATGTGGCAGATGATATCTCTAACGCAATCTATACGTTTTTGGTGGTTGGTTTCAGTATGGTGATATTATACAAGTCAAACAATAAACCCGAAAACAGTCCTGCACACATTGATGACAAGACGATCGTTTGCAATCATGCGTGACTAATCGTTGTCATCAAACCGGTTTTAAGCAATCAACTGGACAGTTCGCTCCAGGTTGATAAAACAGGAAGTCGGAACTACGTTCGTTGCCCTTTGTTGTAGTCCAATCATTAAGCAAATACGGTTTACTATTAGTGACATTCTCAACTGAGCTGGGCTACTAGCTGTTTGCTCTCCGATCAATCTCCATAGTCGAAAACCTGGATAACTTAGAGGGCAGTGATCTAGAACAACATCATACTATCAAGTTCCTACCGTTTTATGCAGAAATATGTGGTTCCTGAACAAACTAAAGCTAAAGTGTGCAGTTTTGTATATCAAAATAACAGCGTAGTGAACACTACAACCAGATGGTTGAGTAGCAAGAATACACATAATGAAGTAAATTCTTACTGCAATTGTCTCTTGATATTGCCAGGTTGCATCTCATCTAATAACTTTTTGTGCCATGAAAACCGTTCCCTTTCTTTGTCTTTGGGTGATGAAATCTTAGCCACGGATGCCCCATTTTTCTCTTCCTTACAGCCTGCAGCAGCATAAATTCCAACTCCTATCAGAGCACCAACTACAAGACCTATCAAACAAATCAATATAAGCAAGACCAGAGACCGTCCGTGGAATCTCTCGCTCAACGACATGTTGCAGTATTTGCTGACTTGCAAATGGATAACTCTAGAAAGCCTCACCCCTATTTGAACAGTCTTTTGTTGGCTCAAATCTAGCTCTTTAGCTATTTACGTATCTAGTTACATTGGCAGCATGTCTACGCACCACAGCGTGTCATTTCGTTTGGTCGCCGCTTGTTGTTGTGGAGGATGTTACGTGATTGATAACTAGGGCCAGCCTCCTGTGGCCACCAAAAGCAGTGATAAACAAATGGTCGCACGGTATATTGGCAATATGTCAGATGTCAAAATCGGGGGCATGACCGGGGGTAAGGATTTTAGCCATGCTTTAGATAGTAGGTATTATAGTGTTGTTGCGCGCGCTAGCTTATTCGGTTTTGTTCACTAATGACCAATGCTCATACAGTTCTGTTTAGCGCAA
This sequence comes from Mastigias papua, assembly GCA_964019165.1. NCBI lineage: Eukaryota > Metazoa > Cnidaria > Scyphozoa > Rhizostomeae > Mastigiidae > Mastigias > Mastigias papua. The sequence continues at coordinate 1,332,594 of OZ025273.1, read as the reverse complement.
CAAATCTGAATTCACAAAATATGGTGCCCAGCATGGGACAGTGATAGTTAAAACACAGGAGTGAGTAGGGGCATGACACACAAACAGGGAAGTGACATGAGTGTATATGGCAAGGAAACTTCGACTGAGTCAAGGTGAACTACGAGGCAATGTGCTACGAGGGAAATTTACCCACTTTAAGGGAGATGCTGCACTATTGGCGCTTTAACAAATGCATCCACTAAAATACTTGACTTCGCAGGATCAAAATGTCCGCACAGTTTACAGCCAGGGATGCCTACGCTGGGGGGTAAGGGGGCAAGGGGGGCAGCTGCCCCTCCTGCCCTTACCAAGGACTTAATTATTTTAGTGCAAAAGTGTTTATAATGTGCCCTCAATAGGAGCCTTGCCCCCCTGCCCTCGGTGCGGGCAGTCGTGCCTGGTTACAGCTGTCTACTAAGATGACTATTTCATGACAGGTCAATTCTAGTCTACGCTATATCTAGGCAGCGCGACTCGTATGCAAAGGTATTGCAGCTGACTTAGAAACTTGAAGGCAAAAAGTATCTGCCAATCATCAGCAAAATAAAAGTCGCTTGCACCCAGTTGTCATAATGAGTATCTTTATTGAAAAAAGTTATCATTTAACTTTATAAATGGGATGAAAGCTCTCAATCTTTCCAATAAGTTTGCATAAAATATGGAGCAAGGTAGATGGGGGCGCCATTTTCCTTGTTACGATGTATGCATGGCTGTGCCACAGTCTGTGGCTGTGCCCATGCGTTGATGCTGTGCTATTGATATTTGAAAACAGTTGAAACCAATAGTAACACGAGGACCTAACGCAGTTGTTGTTGTTCCAGCCCTTTCGTTGCAGGAGGCCTTATTCTCGTAGTGTTTTGCCGAAGAAACTTAACACTTGCAAGCCAAAACAGTGCAGATACCACAAACGATTATTGGGTTAGAGACGAAAATGATATTTACTTCATTTATAGTGCTTAGTACGTCATAATTTTTAGTTATCTTCTTTCACTTTGGTTTACTCAATTCCTTGTAATGAGACCTTCCAAGTATCCGTAAGTGTCCACGTTGTGTGGATGCCACCTATTGTCGCAAGTTAGGACTTTTACTGCGCCTAAATGATATTTGTGGCTTTCACATATGCAAAACTGCACAGTTGCAAAGAGCTAGTTTGCGTCCTCTTTTCATTACTGAAAGCTACCCTTCAGCAGGGCTGATTTTCAAGGGACACTCCGATTTTCAAGGATAGCTAGCTTTAGGAAAAGTCCATGCATTAACATTGGCATCAGACCTACCATAAGTAAGCACAAGAAATAAGTTATTAGAAAGAATGATTATGTTGCTGAACGAACTAGATTTTAATTTGTTTTTGTGCTTTATTTAATTATCATATGTATAGGTACAACAATGGAAGGTGTCGCAAACTACGGTCAAACTGTGTTGATGGGCATGTCTACTTCATATGTATATGTGATAATATATATATCATCTAATTGTGTGTATGGATGAGTAATTGAAACACTGGTAAAGAAATAAATTATTTGACCTGCACCTTTTGCTTTACAGCTTTAATCCACAAATAAGAGCATTAAGATTATGGGCCGTTCAACAATTATGTATTTTCAATATTCATCAAGTTTAGACCCCCTCCTTCTCCTTGTACACTTTTGTACATTTTGGAGGTACCTCCTCCCCCTAAGCATACATACTTTTAACCCATCACTCCCCCCTCTGCCGATATATTTGAGTCTGTTGTTTATCTTACTATTTTCAAAGTTTGCAAAATGTAATGCATAGAGAAATCTAAAATGTAAAGTATGGTTTTCATGATTAGATTGATCTTGCAAGTATAATTTTAAAAGATAGTTTTATCTATTTAGGATGCTATGCAAGTAGTTAGTGTTTGAAAATTATATGGATGTACTTATGTTCTTTGAAGAGACCCCCATCCCCTTGTACATTTTTGTATGCTTTTCTGGGTACCTCCTCTTCCCTTCGGAGCATACATACTTTTTGAATGACTCCTTAGGTATTTGTGCTTTCTTGTGAAAGTTTCCCAGTTCTAGAAAATAGTAGAGGTTGTAATCTTTGGTGGTCTTGTATTTTCTAGGAAGATGACATATAGAGTGCAGCAGCAATGAAGGAGATTATATCTGGCCTGTATTTGGGGTCATTGAAAGATATTCATGATGTTGAAAATATTGCAAAGAATGGTGTTTCTCATATATTAACAGTTGATAGTACTGACCTACCAGCAGAGCTTCAAGATGAGTTGAAAGATAAAGGAATTCTAATTGACCATGTATTTATGCTTGACACTCTAGATTTTGAAATCTGTGATGCATTACAAAATGCTTTGCACATCCTTAACAGCAGATCCCCGTCATCTATATCAGTTGTTCATTGGTATGTGCATCTAGTTCAAAAAATTATCATCTTCATTATGATAATTGTTAATTTTTGTGTACATTATCCACTTTTGTTATTCATTTTTTAAGTCACTACTTGTTAGCAGGGATCTTTTATCACAGTGGTTTCCAACCTTTTTCACTAATGTACCCCTAAGAACTTTTTGCTCTGACCTCACATCCCCTATAGCAGGTATTTTGCTGATGGCCAATGGAGTGTAAGAAATAGATCAAGATCATATTTTCCTGGATTAAAACCAAGATTGGACTGATTCCTAGTTTATCAGCTCTAAAGTTTGTGTTCACATTTGCTTAATGTCATTAGTAATATGTTATATTCCAATGCAGAATCAATCCATATTTGCACTTCCTTTTACTAGCAGGGTGTATATGCTGATTTAGCTGCTACAATCACATGAATGATGTATCAAACAAAGATATCTAACATGTCTACTGTAATTGCAATTATTTGCAGCAAATCTTCAAATTCTTTCATTGAGCTGTATAATGATTTAGTTGGATAAAAGTTGCAAATTACTAGGTATTTGTTTTGTGTCACAGAAAAAGACATCATAACCAGTTGTCTTATCTGGTCAACAGTAGCAGGTGTAGGTTCTAATCCCACACATTACACCATGTTATTATCTAGTACAATATATTTTATTAATAGGACACAATGATAGAAAAAAACAGATATTTTGAAATGCTTGTAAAAAGGAGGATTTATATTTCTTACTTTAATTTACATTTTTGGAAGCTCAGTCATATCAAGACTAGTTTGGGTCACATGACCTTATAACAATAACAGGCCTTTCAATGAAACATGTATGATCGCTTATGAGTGCACAGGCATGTGCCCAGCTCAGTTCACAAGATCAGTTTGTTGCTCGCACCAGCTTTATCGAAACAATACATGCAGATACTAAGGAAAGCTCTCATAATTGAATGTATAGTGTGTGCAAATGATCCCCATGTGTGCACTTGGTGGTGCGTGTCTTATTAATACATTGAAAGGCCTGCAACAATATGGAAATATATTCAAGCAACAACATCAGTCCATGGAATCCTAATCAATCACCACCAATCATTACTAATCATTACCAATCACCAGTAATCATCAAATTATGATAATAGCCATGATCAGTATAATCATGTATCTTCACAGCTCCCATCCTTCATGATACATTTAAATTTCATTAAATTGTATTAAATTGCATTTCATGATACAAATGCATTTGTCATATATTATTTTCCAGTTGAGCCACAGAATATGTTTAGTTTGAAAGGGATCTTTTGATGTTATTTTGCATTACTATAATTTTGTTTTGCTTTTAAATTCTTCCTCTAATTATTATTTTAGCTTTGCTGGAATATCTCGTAGTGCTTCAGTTATCATTGGTTACTTGATGAAAAAACTTGATGTATCATATGATCGGGCTTTCTGCATTGTCAAGGAGAGAAAATCTGATATAAGGTGAGGGGCCTTTCTCTTTTTAAGAACAGTGTTCACAACTCATACCATTAATAAAACTGTTCATATTTATATTGTTTTTGGCAAATGTGCTGTAGAATTCATGCCAGAGTTTTTTACCTCCTATATTTATGGCTTTGCAATGACTGACATGTGAGTGTTAACACCATGTCAATAGCTCCCTGAATTGAATCATGCTTTGCCTGAATGGCATATCAAGAGAAATATCTTCATTTATTCAAGTGCATTGTATTTGAGGCATTTTCTGTGTCAGAGGTCAGATGTAGACTTGAGAGCAGTTTTTCTTAAAACTTTCCAATGTGGTTGCTATTTTGGTACACATGAAGCATTGGTAGAGTGGATGGAGATAGGAAGGCTACAGCCCCCCCCCCCAGCACAAATTCTCCTGACTATTTGAGACATTTGCTACTTTGTGGGAATGTTTTGAGCCACAGTTGCTATTTTGAAGTGGCTTTGAGAATAATAGTACTTGAAAAACTTTGCTTTATCCCTTCCCCATACAAATCTCCTCTCACTGCATCACTATAAAGTGAAGCTCTATATCATATATCATTCTATGATAACCTCACATTAAAATCCAAAATTGATCTAGAAAGTTAAAGAAAAATCACATGTTTTTGTTCTCACCAACAAACTAAAACAACAGCATTTTACTGAAAAACCACAAGGATGGAATAAAAAAATATACACTATTCACCAACCCAAACACATGAGTATGAGCTCTGCCATTTGTGTTAATTTTCTCACCTTCAGGATGCTTTTTTATTTTTAACTATTTAGGTTTTAGTAGCATTAAGCAACACAATTTCAAACTTCAAGTGAAGCTTCCTTCTACTAACTTTTGTTCAGTGAAAATTTGGCTGTGATTTCAGTACTTCCCCTATGTTTGCAAAATATACAATAGATATCAAGAGACCAAGGGTAGCAAACTTGTGAAGCTAAATGATGACCCTATACAATTGCCATTTGTCCCTTAACTAAACTGAGCATGATCTCATAAGATGCTTGATACCATGCTTGTTTTATTCCTCACAATTTTGCTAGGATGATACAGCTCTTGTCTAAACTGTTTCTATTTGCTCCTTAATTTTTTGGTGGTTGAATTTTATGTACTTTCATTTATATCTAGCTGTATCTACACTATTTGCTTATTGCTTCATCACATGACTCCAAGCAGAAGCTCAACAATTTTTTGTAATAATTTCCATGATGTAGGCTGACCAGACAGTATTCTACTGACAGTTTGGTTGTCATTGAAATGATAAGGAAATTTAGGCAACAATGGTATCATCATGATTCATAAGTTTGTTTTTATTGCACTTTGCTCTCTTTTTTTTCCAGTCCCAACCCAAATTTTGAGAGGCAGCTGCGTTTATTTGAGAGACAAGGAAAGAGCTTTGAAAAGTTATCTCAGTTCAGGATGCCTAGATTAAGGTGGAACCTTCAGTGCCAAAGTGAGTTATATTCCTGATACTTCTCCTACCCGAAATATTTTAAATATTATACTCTGTTGTTCTTCAAGTTGGTTTGTTGTATTCTTTTATAATGGTTTGTGTTGTATTGCTTTTATTTACTCTGCCATTTTCAGCCCTTGTCTCTGCTCATTTAGCTCAGATTTCTGTGGAACTAGAGAGTACCTTGTCTCTTCACATGTGCCTCTTTTCCCATTAATAGTAGAGTTTTTCTTGTCCCATCTTTTTCAGACCTTTCAATCTTGCATAGTATTTTTATACTTGGCATGTAGTATTATACTTTATTCATAGTATGATATTTAGCTTTCTAATTGTTTTCTATCATTTCACTATCCTTATCTTCAGTCTACTCTATATCTGTCTTTGGTAGAGTAAGTGAAAGGCTTTATCCCATCACTTTTATTACAGTTGATGTATTCAAGCAAATTTCATAAAACTGCCTGGTGCTTTTTTGCTAATATTACCAGTTTGAAGCCATCAAGGAATCTCTATTCATTGTTGCCTCTTTGTTAACTCATCCTTTATGGTTGATTGTATGGTTGATTGTATTGTAAATATTTTTTTGTAACAGAGAATGTGCAAAATGATATAGATGATACCCGTATCATATCTGCAAAGTGCAAAAAATGCAGGTAAATTAAAATCTTTTGATGTTTCTTCTAGAATGTTGACAGTTGTGAAGTCTGGTTTGTTTTAGGAATCATGTGAATGGAAGCAATGTTACTATGTTGGATAATGCTTTAAGTAAATTCTCTGATATTTCAGACAAAACTATAAGCAAGCTTTCATTTTTTTCATTGTTGTGTACATCTGCTACTTATTCCCATCAACTTTACACATTTGTTCAATGTTTTTTAATTGAACTTCAATTTCTTACTAACATTTTGATCTCTGTGCAATGGTATGTTTATTTAAGATTTTGTAGGCCATCAACAGTGGCAGACACTAGGGGGGGGGGCAAGAGCAGTCATAATTTTCGAAGAACTATGAGATTTTGGGGGTTTGGTCTCTGAAGTTTTCCTTGGAGTCTCTCCCCAGACTCCCATGGTCTGCTCCCCCCCCAAATAAACACCATAATGCCCTACACTGGTCATTAAAAAGTACCCATGAAGAGCTTATTCTGTTTGATATATTATTCTGAAAGTATTACCAGGCATTCTTTTTATCTTTTCAGGTATAAAGTGCTCGATGGTTGCACAGTTAGTCATGGGGATTTCAGTTCTGACAATTGCTCTTCCATTTTTCTGGAGGAGCCCCAGCCTTGGCTTTTGCAAGATGGAAAGTACATCCAAGATACTAAGGTGAGAGAGTTTGATGGAGCTCAAAATTGAGGAGATAGTTCTTTTTTCATCAGTTTTCCAATTTCTTGCTCTCCTGTTTACATTCCCTTTTAACTATGTTCTGAATCCTTGCAAATGGAACCTGGCCAATCAAGAGTGGGTGTGGCTGTATCACATTCTCCCTAGACAAATGCTTTATTGGCAGAGCTTGCCTCTTATTGGGTAGCTCTATGATTGTTTCCTAGGTCTTCCTGTGCTTTGGCATATATTACTATGTTCATCAATGTCAGCTATGCTTTTTCATTTCCTTGAAAAGTACATTGGGAAATTAACAGAAACCACACCCACTTATTTAGTGTCATGCCCACTTCAACTACGAAGTTTACTTCACATTGTTGCCCATAGGTATTATCATTTCCCTAGCTAGAATTTCAGTTTTTTATATTGTTCATCATAAGCAATTTTTTGTACTTCAAAAGCAGTTATCTCTATGATTATGGTACTAACTTTTTCAAACTCAGTTTCATAGGTATTGAATTAAGTTTTGCAAATACAAAATTTTGGTGCCACAAAGTGACATGTTAACAGTGCTTTTTAAGAGTATATTAATTAGAAACATTTGAAACTTTGATATTGCAAATCGATAATACGAGATATTAAACACATATTGGATGATTAGTCAATTTATTTCTTCAAAACGGCGAATTGACCCTGTTGCTTGAGATAGATGGGATGGTATCCAATAAACTATTCAAACACCAGCATAGTTAATTAAACTACGTTTCTTATAGGCATAGCGGTTATATATGCATAATTGGGGTAAAATTAGAGAAAAATTCAGCGTCATGCTAGTCATGATGCTGCCCTATGGTGCAGTACACATAAAAGTTTCAAAACTTGCCAGACTTGACGTTCCATCTTCATTCTAGGTTGTTGACTAGGTTGTTGAGCTACAAGAAAATGACAATTGTTACAACAAAGAAAGCTCATGAATTTCAATGAAGCATTAGCTTGTGAATAAAATCAAAAGCATTCGGGCAATCATTCTCATCTCTGTCAACTATCTGCTTTAACTAACTCCTTCAACTCTGTAGGCTTAGAGAATAAGCATAATTTTCCGGCAAAAGGTTGAAAACAGATAAGCATTACTGCGTTAAGGCTGAAACAGGACTACACTTTCATAAAGAATTATTGTAGTAAATCTTACTATATAAGCAATAAAGATAAGAAACTCGTTTATCAATATCGTATGGAGATACTAAAATTGATGGGATTGGAGACGTTTCGCTACAAATACTTTTATAGTTTTCGGCTATGTTCTCATATTAGTCCATTTACCCTATTTGCACTTTAGTTTTACACATTTCTCTCGTTGTCTTTTCCTTCTATTCTAAACACTTCATCGACATACTCTCCCGTGTTCATGTTTTCCTGCTTTTCCTACGTCATTCATCCTTATCATCTTAGCCAGATCCGAGGATTTTCCACAATTTCATCAATAAATTCTAAACGTTTTCTTTAACTCTCTGATAGTATCATCTTTAATTTTAACCGTTTTTAGATCGCATGTCCGGGATGCAAAAGTAAATTGGGATCCATTAGATGGGGCGGTAAGTGATATCTCAGTTTGCTCCTCATATTATTAGATTGAAAAGAAAAACGAAAACCTCTGAAAATTTCGATACATTCACCTAAAAATTGCAATACATTGAAACTTGAATACTGGAATACTGGAAAGAACTTTAACCGATCTTAAACCATCAATAAGATTATGGTCTCCCAATGACAAAACCGTTGCTCTTTGTTATTTGCTAGCAAAGTTGAATTGTTTACATTGCCTCCTGGGTAGCCCTATTGGATTTCCTAAGACTTGAAACCTGAGCTTGAGATTAAAAGATTTAAATAATTAGGAAAGAGAAAGGCAGGTATTGTTTAGGATTAAAATTTGTCGTCTAACGCTCCTCAGTATTGGTTGGAAAAACCTTGTTCAGCTTTAGTTAAGTCCTTTTCACGTATTCCTACATAATCAGCGAGACATTTAGAGAAGATTTCGTATCTGTATGAAGCATATTTTGGTTTAATGATGTAAACACTGCTCCTTTTTAGCGAGATTTACAAGAATCTCTTTTGACAACATGTTATTCACTTTTCTAGGTACAATGTGCTCATGTCAGAGATGGGTAACGCCCGCCATTCAGTTTCATAGGAACACAATCGATGAGAATAAATAGGTAATCAATTGGCTTATGAAAGTGTCATGTTTGAATCTAAACTTTGTGTACCCTATAGTATTCTGAGTTTCACACCTGCGCACTGGTTTGGTAGACTATACTGTCAGACACTTTGTGTTTGACGAATGCACAAGTGCGATGCTCAAAGTTTCCCTTTTTATACGGAAACTACTTTATGGCCTGGTGCTCCATTTTGTTAGCAAATCACCTAAAATTATGCTCATATTGTCTTAATTATTGTCTTAGTTTTTCATTCTTTTTCCCTTAATTAGGTTAATTGGGTACTTTGTAAAGGCAACAGCATTTGGAAGAAATGAAAAGTGAAAGTGCGAGAAAATAGCCGACCCGAGCGGGATTCGAACTCGTGACCCCTGACTTTGTACGTCAAATGCCCCCACCAACTGCTCTACCACATTTTGGCCCGATAGCTCAGTTCGTAGAGCACTTGACGTACAAAGTCAGGGGTCGCGAGTTCGAATCCCGCTCGGGTCAGTTATTTTCTCGCACTTTTACTTTTCATTAATTAATTACTCTTTGGTGAAAAGTCTGTTTCTACTGCAGAATTTCACCTTCTTCTTCTTCTTCAGGTGTCTTGTCTGGTTTTGCAGACATTGACGATCATGGTTCTCCACTTTTCTCTGTTCTCAGTCTTTCTAAAGAGCTCGGTGTTTGTTCCTTCTCTGTTTGTTACAAATTTGTTTAGGCTATCAGTGAATATTATGCGTTGTCTTCCTCTGCTCTTCTTTCCACATATTTTGCCACTCCATACCAGTTTCTCTATACCATCAGTCCTGCTCACGTGGCCGAAAAATTTCAATTGTCTTTTTCTGATAGTATTGATGAGGGATCTTTTATAGCTAGCCATGTTCATTACTTCGGCATTTGTTTTTCTTTTTGTCCATGATATCTTCATGATTCTCCGGACGAACCGCATCTCTACTGCTTCCAATCGCTTTTCTGTGTCTTTGGTTAGGGTCCAGCATTCACACCCGTATAAAAGAACGGACCATACATAAGCTCTCATAGCACGGATCTTTGTCGTGAGACTTATTCTATTATTGGTGAAAATGCATTTCATGCTGTTAAATGTTGTCTTAGATTTTCCAATTCTCTTCTTGATCTCTGTGTCACACTTGCCATCTGGAGTGATGGTACAGCCAAGATATTTAAAGGTGTTTACTTGTTTGATTTTGTCTCCTTTACAGGCTATG